>BNCR01000002.1:8518198-9982481 GCA_014656515.1 Oryzias celebensis | reverse complement strand
CCGGGCTGTCTGACTCGCGTCAGAGTATGCTTCATTAGGCAAGTGAGGAAACTCACCTGAATGCTGGTGAAGACCAAACAAGTCAACCCTAGTCGCAAAAGTGCTATTGCAAGTGAACCTTGGTGCAGATCACTTCAGAGTGAATGTAAATGGACTGTGCTTAATCCCAGCTCAAACTTCAGAAATTTTTAACATTTAACAATTAACAACAAATCTAAAAATACATCTTAAAGTTTTGCTCTAATTGTACACTTTTTTTTACAAGAGTAAAAGCTAGTCTGAACTCACAAATACAACATCTGAGCAACACTTATGCTCAGATGACATTAGCCTGACAGGAGGAACTTATACCTAAGTAAGATGTTATTTTAATGAAGCTTTCTGTTTTTACACCAAACAGTACAAAAGATAGATATATTGAAAACTCATGTTTAGAATGAAAACATAAAAACATTACCTTGGAACCCAATGAAAAAAAAAACAAACAAGGTCAATGGTTGATTTAAATCTGGGCTGCCAAACTCTGGTACTCAAGATCTACAATCCAGCTCTCCTGTGTCCCGTCAATCAGGAGGAAAGACCTGAATCAGCCAATCGACAAAAAGGTGTGCAGAGAGAGCTGCAAAACAAGCAGAGTGGTAGATCTTGAGGAACAGGGTTGGGACGCCCTGATCTAAATCATGGGTTTAAGATAAATAAACCATGTGATCGGTTCTCCAGCAGAACTGTCGCTGCCATCTTGTCCAGATGTGTCGCCGAAATCCTAAATTTGGCAAACTAGCTTCTAGTTATGAACGGACTCTGAAATTTGGAAGAAGACTTGACTGATTTGTAAAATTGGATTATGTACTTGTAATTGCACAAAAAAGAGACATTAGCTGGGTTTGCATGGATGCATGGTGATCAGATTAAAAGCGTGAACAGAATAAAATGCGTCATGTAAACATTCGGAATACTCTGACCAAATCATTGGAATCAGTAATTCTGATTGTGGGTCATTTTTGCGCTGGCTTTTACGTCAAGCGTAAGTGGTGTGTGCTCCAGAGGAGAGATCAGATCAGCTAGCTGCTCAGTGCAAGCGAGCTGCCCGATCTCAGAGAATCGCGTCTCCGAGCAGGAGAGCAGCTTCGGTACAGGGTATGAGCTCCAGAGGTGGCTTTGGAATGCGGAAACGTCGCTCCATGCCCTGAGAGGTCCTGTGAAACAATTGTGTGAATTCATGTTACATCGTGTTCAGAAAACGTAAAAGCTAATATAATTTGCAAGTATTTTAAGTGTGTCCAATTCTAAACGTTGTTGTTAATTGCATGTATTAACCTAACCCTTCCTCCACATCCGTGCAGCCAAGAAAAAAGTTCGGCACTGACTGCAAATATTAGAAAAGTATGTGCAAACAAAAATAAAAAAAGAAGAAAAAAACAACAATAATAAAAGCACGCCCAGAAGATCATCTCGCTAAATGCTAACAGCAGCCGTGTTTGTTTACAACACAACTCTGTCGTTTCTTCTACAACTGTTTTGTATAAGAGTTTACTGTAAATTAGGGCCGTCATTGTTAACTCACGCGATTAGCAAAAAAAAAAAAAAAAAGAAATGTGCGTTAATGTTTATTAATGCAGATTAATTTCACGTCAGAAGCGACGGTCTTATGTTTCGCATCGCATTATTTCCCTTATAACATGGTCAGTTACAAAAGAAATATATACACAATTTTCAGTTCTTTATTCTTGTTATTTTTCAGAAAAAGCGGACTATTTCATACATGGTGCGGCCCGTTGTCACCATAACACGAGAATGCTGGCAAACTTTGATTGCAGCGGCAGAGCAAAGCAATATATGTACCAAACGTCACGATAGGTTCAATAAAACATCAGTTCAGAGAGGAGGTTCACCTTTTACTGCTTGTTTTTGTCCAGAATATCAAGCAAAGAATTTGTTTTAAAGAAGCCTGCACAGTGATATAGAACACTTGGGCTATGTGAGCGGAACTTCTTTTTAAGGTGTTCATCAACACCCAGCAGCCAATCAGAATGGAGTATTCACCCGAACCATTTAAAGTGCAGAAACACAATGCTAGTTTCTTATGGATGCATTTCATGGATGCAAAATGTACCTCATAAAACATTGTGATTAATCATAATCCAAAAGTGTGATTAATCTGATTCATTTTTTCAACCGGTTGACATCACTACTTTATATATTTGCAAAAAGTATTTTCTGTCATGTTTTCTCATGTGTTTCTTTTGCGGTTTGTCTTGCTTTTTGTTTTTTTTCTGGCAAGTATTTGACTCTTGCCTCCACCTTCTGTTCAGATCCAAAGCAAGCCCAAGTAGTTGGAACCAGAAGTTACCAGTAAGCAGTCGGGCTGAGTCAACGTTTCCATAGAAACAGCTCTCACCAATCAGGAGTGCCCTTGTTAGAAGTCTGCACCTCTGCCACTTGAAAGCAGGCTCAGGAGAATCTGTCAATCAAACATTTTTAAGGTCAGCAGACACTATTTTTATTGAGACATCTGATTGGTCTTACTTGAATAACTTGCAATAAAGAAAAGATGTCATGAAAAACCGGATTAGCAAGAACGAGGGTATCAGACCGAGAATGGATATTTAGACCAATAGAGTGACAGAGTAATAGCTGTTTAATTCTCTGTAGAAGTTTATGGGATTTTGATTTTTTGGAACCAGCAGGTACTACCTGTTTGAAATGCATGGGGGTACGGGTTACTCAGTCCAGTTCTCATATACGGTCTATGTAAACTCACATTGGGGAAAGAAATATTTCTGCTGAGATGGATAATGGAATGCAAATAAAGTAAAGAGGAGGGAGAGTTCCCGGCCATCCCCACACCTAGACCCCCGCCGGAAAAAAAAGAAAAAAACATTGTACTTGGATTTTAAAAATGAATAGATACTAATTAGATCTGAGTTTTCAGTGTGCAAAAACTCAGAAAACCTGATCAAGTTTACAGCTCAAGACTAAATATTTTGAAAGTTCACAAGGAAGGAATCAAAACCGATCTTCAAATATGATAAATCATTGAAAATAACTGGACAAATCATATCCAGCAGGCATGATGTGTCCTGTAATTACAGCATCAGTCAGTTGCTGCTTTCTGGGTGATTCAGTGAGGGTTTACCCTTTAATGCGGGCGCTGCTGCTTTAATAAATGCCACACGATCCAATCCATCTTGGTTACAAGACATTCCCGCACTCTACAACAGTTAACAAGGCCTAGCTGACGTCAGACGGAGGGCTGAAATAATGCAATCCCCGCACCACCTGCTAGGAATCAGCGAAATCCAAAGGAATTTTATGGCCTTCCGCTTAGTTTGGGAAATCCAACGAAATATTGGAAATTCGTTTATTGAGCGCCCTTTAAAAGGCCTGGCCATGCACTTTGGCTCTCAAGCACACACACACACACACATATACACACAGCAGACAAGCGTCTCTTTTCCCTGCAGAAATCTGCTTCAACAAGATAAGTGTGGGACTTGTAATTGTGCGAGGGCCCTCATCTCTCCGCGCTGGCTGATAATGGTGCTGTGAAAGCCTCGTGCTCATTACGCTCGCCTTTGTTGTTTTTATTGCATGGCTCGGTTGATTATTTTTTCAAGAGAACTCGGAGGGTTTAATGCTCTTCCCTGTTCCATAAACCAAACTGCCACTGCAGCGCACAAATAAACTGATAAATAAACTGAGCAGAGGGCGAAAAAAGAAAAATCGGAGAATTTGCAAATATGGTGGTAGTGGTGGTCGGGGGGGGGGGGGGGGGGGGGGGGGGGGGGGGGGGGGGGTTCTGCGAGGCACCTTTCACTTTTGCACTCGCCAAATTGCGATGAAACATTTGCGATTGCCGTGGTGATAGAGGAAACTTCTAGACGGCTTTCTATCTTAGCATAAAACGTAACGCTTGAAGCATTTTTTGGCAATGACCGGCTCAAGAGCAGGAGAGCATGGAGGCGTAAAAACACAGATAAACGCGATATTCATTTTTACTGCATGGACAAAAAGAGGTCAGTCAGCAGATTGCGTGTGCTTTGGTCCTCCCATTATCTCTTAAAGAACGAGATTAGACGCTACCTCAGGTTTAGTAGCCTATCATAATACAAGCAGACACAGGCATGCTCCCGAGTTATTATTTACAAGTCAGCCTCCACAGAGTTGCTTCACAAAGCAGGAGCAGCGAAGTACAAACATTTTTACTTCAACATTTTCTGGCTCACTCCACATTTCTTGATAAGAGCAGACTCTGCAGCATCCACTGACTGATTCAGGAGAAGATCACAGCTAACTTTACCCTAACTTGGCATCTTTGGCAGTTTCAACACTTCGGAAAGATTTTGGGACATCACATTTGGAGTCGATGTGGTTCAAGATCTCATGAAGTAACTTGGTATGCTGTTAAAACAAAATAATCCAGAGAAGCAAAAAGTGATTTATCTGGATGGTGGTTCAGTTTGCCCAAAATTGCACAATTGAGGCAGATGAGGCAGCTTACGTTCCGGTTTGTCACTTCAAATTCTCGTCTTTGTCTATTAGGATAGCAAATCATCTGCCTCCATTCAGTCCCCTTAATTCCCACCTTTTTAAACCTCCTCCCCAGTCAACATACAAGTAACAACTAGAACAACATGTAGAGAACTACTGGTTTCCCTTGACTTGGGCATGGTCAAAGTTTAAGATCCACCTTTTAAAAATGAGACTGGACAATAAAAGATAACAGATTTCAAATGCATCTTTGATCTTTTGAAAAAGATTTTACGGTTGACTCTGATATCATTGATAAAAGCTTTGGATGGCGTTACATCTGGAGAATCACTAACACCATTAGATAGAAAGAACATTCTATCAACAGTAAAACACGGTGGTGGAGGTATCATGGCCTAAGTTTACTTTTGTGTTCCAGCACTGAGTTGACCTGACATCAATTAAACAACCTGTGTTGAACAAGATGATTTTCAAGGATGTGTGACTATATGTTGTAGTACAGGGGTCTGCAACCTTCAGCACTAATGGAGCCAGTCAGGGTGATTTCTCCAAACAACAACCCAGTAGGTGCCACAAAGTCTCACTTCACCCTTTACACTAATTTGTATGTATTTTACTGTTCTTATTATAATATATATTCCTACTCTAATAGGAACCAAAAAAATGTATTAAGGGCTTGTGATGTCTGTATGCATCTGCATGCAGCGCGGTGCTTTTATTTTGACGGTTTCATTCTGCAGTTTTTGCCTCCCCTCTTGTCAAGTCTGACCTAAAGATTTAGTTTACTAAATGAAGCACCAAGCAACAGAAGCCAGATTTATTGTGGAGCAGTCTTTAGGGAGGGCAAGCTCAGCAGGAAGGAGGACATGGGCAACAACCAGAAAGCAGTTTGTTTTGCCCAAGAGAAAAATAACCATAATCTCCTTCTCAGGGATCTTTGACTTCACCAGCTGCAGCGTAGCATGTCACTCACCTTTATTAGGATCTAACAAAAATCTAACTTGGAGAGAGTTACAAAATAAAAGCAAAATGTGCTACCCTAAAAATAATAATAACAGACCCAAATAACAAACATTGATCATGTCAGTAACAGGTATTTCCATCATTTGCCGCAGTGACAGCTTGACAGTGATGTCTCATGGTCCTCACTAGCTTTACAATGTTGTTCTGAGGTGTTCCACTCTTCCACAAGTTCTACATGCAGTTCTGCCAGGTCACTTGGGGTTACGATCAACCAATCTCTGTTTCAGCTGGTTCAAATCAGGGGTCATTGTTGGTCATATCATGTGAGGCACTCCCACTTCCTGAAGTCCAGCTGGGACAATTCAGGCATCATATGGTGGAGTATTATCATCCATGGACAGATAGTTGGGGCTGTTCTGGTGGAATTGGTTCTGTGATGTCTCAGAACGTGCAGTACAATAACCAAATTGGTTTTGCTTTGACTGGAGTCGCCAGCCCAGACCATTGGACTTCCTCCACCACAGCAAATCCTGGGGACCATGTTGACCTTAGTGCATCGATCCCCTTCAGTAGACAGTTGACCATTCCTGCATTGTTCAGGTCACATGGTTTTGTACTGTAAGCTTTCACAGCTGTGTCTTGGTGTCAGTGGAGTCACCTGCAACAGCCGTCAGTCAAAGCGTTGGAGTCCGTAGTGAATGGTTTCTCTGGAAACCCTAGTACCCCTCACATCTGGTAAACGGGCTTGCAGCCATGTGGCATTTGCTAAACCATGTCTGAGCGCAGAGGTCCTCAGGTACTGGTCATAGCTGTGGTCTGTCACTTACGTCTCTGTCAGTAGTTCTGTCTTGACGCAAGTCTGCTGATGACTCTTTGAGACTCACCAAGTTCACCTGCGACATCTGACCGTCTACTACCGATCCAAAAGTGCGCTGTGACCAGGTGGCACTGCTCGTCAGGTAAGCAACGTTGTATGTTCATGGCTGCTTAAATGATTAACTTACTGACAAAATCATCTTTTTATACCCACAGAATGCTGACATTGCTAACACATTCCTTTTCTTTAGAATTTTTTGGTTTCTACACCAAAAAGTAAACTGTTCTGTACATAGTGAGACCCTAAACGAAGTGTGTCTATCACCACAATACAATTGTCTCCCTATCCCTATCCTCAACATTCCTAACTAAGTTCATGATGTTCTGAGTTGTTCAAGTAAACATCTAACAAACTGTATTTTTGTGGATAATTCCTTCAAACATCACTGACCTAATCACTGGGAAAAACTATGGCCCATGATGACCCTGATCGTCAAGAATGAGTTTTGACGGACACTTTGTGAGCAAAGTAGAAGCGTTGCGAATTTCTAGACTCAATGGAGCATTTCTTCCGAACAGCCAGTGACAACTGGATGAGCAGATGAAAAAATAAAAATAAAATAAAAGACACTCTGAGGTGTGAACCCACCATAATGGCTCCTCAGCAAAAACAGGGAGAAAGGCAGAAGGGATCCCCTGACATGCAGCTGTCATCCTGGCGATTCATGCCAGTGCATCTGTCATTTCTGAATGTGAATTATCTCCCATCCACATCCGAATGTTAGTTCATTCTTCTGCATCAGAGACTGGAGAATGCTAGCAAAAGCTAACATTAGTTGATACAGATTTTGTGATTTTTTTTAAGCAATCTTATCCAGTTTGAGTTTGAGCAGAACTCGTTCTACTAATTATGTTCATTTTTTTAAAGGTTAGTGCGTCCTGCAAAGTGCATCATTCTAAAGAGAATGTTTTTTTTCTTGTATGAATAATATTGAACACTAGGTAATTGGGTTACATTGTTATTTCATTTGGTCAATAAATTTATTTTTTAAGCTAGATTTCTAATTAGACCTTTCTGCTTATATGATCTATACTTAATCCAGGTAACTGATTACCTGGATTCAGTGTGTTTAGCCAATAAGGAGGTTCAACGGCAGGTTGGTCAGAAACCATGTAGGACACTGGCCCTCGAGACGTGGAGTCTGACACCCCGATCTATACAATCCACTAGTTTATAGCACCATCCAAACCCCCAGGTACAGGTGATGTACTGCCAGCAAAAGCCTTCAAACCCTCTGTCTCTTTATTCAAAACTGCTGAACAAATTCCTGACAAACTAATTTAAATGTTAAGAACCCACCCTAAAAGATAATGTGGCAGTGATGTAAAAACGCCTGAAAACCCGCTGCTAATTTAAAAATAAAAAGTTAATTTAAAACAAAAAAGTCAGATGGTAACAGTGTACCATATTATGCATTATGGGTACCAGAGGTTTGGTAAAAATCTTGTAGACCTCGTAAAGTTGATTTTAGTTTGATGCCCAAATGCTTCTGTTTGGTCTCATTGTACAAAATAGCTAAACCCAAAAACTAAATGCATTTTAGAACCTAAATTGTCTCTCATGAGGTTTTCCTTTTACCAACACAACCTCAAATATGATCAACAAAGTCATTTTCACATCTCAAATTGGAAACAAAGTCTGCCTCCCTGCTGGCAGGAGAATTACTGGGGGCTGTTAAGTTTTTAGCAGTCACCTTTTCTGCAAGCTGTCTCACTTTAAAAGACTATAGAGGTCTGTAGTGTCATAAACTTCAACTGTGAAAGAACGAATGTTTAAAAAAAAGAATTCAAGAAACACATTGTTTGATTATTTTAAAAGAATTACTGTGCATAAATATGACAAAAGTTTACCTCAATCTTTTTTAATGCAACTCTGGCTGTCAATGCCAGATGTCAAAAGTTTCCTATCAGGGTTTTCAGACTCCAGGCCTCAAAGGATCCCGTTGGTTATTAAGAAATCCTTCTTTATCTGCTGTTGATAACCTGGATCAGGTGTGTTTCGCCAATAAAGAGCTTCAATGGCAGGTTGGTTGTAAAAAATATAGGGCACTGGCCCTCTGAGCCTAGAGTTTGATATTTATGCAATTGGATTTTTTTCCATGTTTGTACACATTCCAGCTGTTATTTTGGTCCATTCATCCATGCAGATCTGCTCAAGAGCTGTGACGTTTTGGAGTTGTAACTGGACAACACTGACCTTTAACTTCCTCCACAGATTCTCTGTTGGATTGAGTTCCAGAGTGTGTCCAGGCTGAAACATACAGCCATGTTTCAACCTAGAGGAGATTTTTGTCCAAAATCTCTCCATATATGGCTCATTTTGTGCCGTCCTTCATACAGAGCTTTGCCCCCCTTTGAAGAAAAGTAGGCCTAAAGCATCTTGTTTCCACCCATGTGCTGCACAGTGGGTTTGGTGTTTTTGGAGCTCAGCATTCTTCCCTTCAAAACACAGAGAGTGATGTTTATGCCAAAGAGTTCCATTTTGGTCTCATCTGACATTCTACTAGTCATCTGGATCACCCAGATGGTCTCTGGTGAACTTAAGACAGACCTGGGCATGTGCTAGTTTAAGCAAAGCCTCTGGAGCTCTGCAGAATCTGAATCCATGATGATCTAATGTGTTACTACTGATTTTTTAAACTATAATCATCAGTGCATCTAATTCTCTGTGCTCAATGCAGCTCCACTGTTTTTTGTGTACAAGTGATAAACAAAAAAAATGTCAAGAGAGATGAACTCTGGGCAAAACTTGTATTCAGGTAGCATTACCATTGATTTTATCTATAAAATGTATAATGTTATAGCAGCTTTTTTCTACACCACTATGGTAGGTTAAGCTCCTAGTCTCTTTGTCATGCCAGCCACGATATTTTTCTTGGCGGTTCCCCTGGGTTTCCTGGAGGTATATGTGACAAATGGCCTCCATCTCTCTGGTGACTCCATGAATGATGTGGTGGACAGTGGAACAAGGCATCCCCAGTACCCTGGAGACCACCCTGTTAGATGCTTCACTCGCCAAGCCAGGAAAGACATAGCAAGCTCTCAATGCTGAAGCACAAGGAAGACTGTTGCATTTTTTCCCCTTCTCCTCTACAAATCAAGAACCTTTTGTCACCAAAGTGAAATCATTTAAAGAAGATGAACAAGTTTGAGATGTTATTGCAATTTATACATCATATTATTCTCACATGTTCATATCTGTGAAGAAAACATTATCTCCAAAAAAATTGGATAATTTTTAATGTTAGTATTCTAACATGAATTAAGCATGAGAGTGCATTTTTCTGCATTAAATTTTCATGCTGAGCTTATTTGAATTTAACCCTTGAACTCCTTAACCCTTGGCGTTCTTTGAGTTAGCGTAACTCTTCAACCATTTATGCAATAAACTAGGACTGTGTATTGGCAAGATAGTACCGCACAGTACATATCATGATACACATCACAATATGATGTATCTGCAACAGAGACAATACAACATATTTAAGGATTTAATTAAGGGTTTAATGTTAATTATGAACAGTTTTTCTTCACTTGTTTATCCAGGGGATTCGTTCCAAAAATATCCTGCAACAGATGAAAACCACTAAGTAGAATTACAGATGTTTAAGTCTGTAAAACTCCTCACTACACACGTTTCTCAAATACATATTAACATTTTCACACTTTTGTCTCTCCAAGTTCAAACCTTCATAGAAAAAATAGTCCAGAATTATAGTATGAAATGAAAGACCTGCTAACGATGAACATTCATGTAACTCTTGGAAGCTGAACATGCAGCATCAGTACCATTGACATACATAGAGATGGACAAAATATTTGTGATTTCACCCATAGAAAATGCCTTTACCTCTGGTTCCAATGAAATAAAGTCAATTCAGTCGCCATTTATCCACTGTTCTATCTATCTATCTATCTATCTATCTATCTATCTATCTATCTATCTATCTATCTATCTATCTATCTATCTATCTATCTATCTATCTATCTATCTATCTAGCTTGGAAAACCCGTTTAGTGTCGAGAATGTTTCTCTTAAAATAGGCATCTTTGTTGCCACAACCACTTTCGTATTTTTGTAGACATTTTAATCTCTTTTATTTTAGCTACTTTTACCCCTATAAAGAAGTTAAGAAACGTATCTTACGCAAAACAAATCCCATTTGAGCAGATCCTCTATGAGGATGTTGTAAAGTACACTAAATTGAATCAGTAAAAGCGGTTTAAATCGCTTCTCTAAAAACAGAGCACTGCCCTTTTGGAAAAACATGCTAAACCGAAACAAGATTCTTTTCTCAACGCCATCAAACCACTTGTTTTCATAAATTCCTCCTTCCTCTTATTAATCGGCTGCTGCTTCCCAACACCCCTGTGAGGAAAGACCCACTAACAAGTAAAATAAGCTTCAGAATACTTGCATGATTGGAGGATTCGAGAAAAAAATGGTGGCAAAGGTGAAGACAGAAATACATGAATATTATCTCTACTCCATAAATGCAGCAAGCAATCTCCTATTATGAGGTTCCCGAAACGCAGAGGAAAATAATAAGGCTGTCTCTTCTCTGGAACAATAATGAGTTTGCATTAAAGTGGTTGTAGCTGCACCTCTGATTCTGATTGTGACCTTTTCTCTCTCTTCCTCTCATCTTCCCCTCCTGTTATTCTCTTCCCTGCATCCTTCCTTTGTTTTTCTTTCTTTCTTTTTTTTCAAAAAATCTGTGTGCTGAGAGAAAACTTCTGGGCATCAGTGCCCTGCAAATGCTATTTAAGGAACTGAGTCATCATGTGGCCGCAGGGTGCAATGACTGAAGTAGCCATGCTGTATGCATGTCTGTCTCCATGTCTGTTGGTGATATGTGAAGGGGCTTTCAAATGGAGGACCCAGGGGTACATTCTTCTTCTAAACAAAAAACATAAGTGGTCATTTATTTATTTATTTTGAATCTTTGGGGAACAATAAATAAAGATACTGTTTTTTTCATTGAAAAATGTTCACTGAAGGAAAACTGAAGGAACTGGGCTGCAGCAAACAATGGGTCATGCTACCTCTTTATTCCATTTTAAAAACTCTCAAGTTCATGCGTCGCTACGCAAGTATCTATGACCGTTTTCACACACAAAACGCGTGGCCATTAAAAAAAAGAATTATGTCACCGTATATCTTCCAATAGCAGCCCATTTCTAATAGATGCCGGCCTCCAATATATGCTGGGTCTAACAGGTGCTTGTTGCATTAGACTTCAGTCTCTAAAAGTGACTGGGCTCCTTTAAGCCCCCCAATGAGTGCCAAGCCAAGGGCACAGTTGTGCAGATGCCGGGTGTTTGTTGAATTTTTGTTGTGAGCCAGTGTAACCATGGCGTTTACAATTTGTGAGGTGGCATACGCCAAAGTACATTCTGATGAGGAATCTGCACCACAGTTTGATCATTGAAAACCACTGACCAATTCGAAGAACCGGTTAGAAAACTGATTACTGAACAAAGACGGAAAGGCACGTGTGACTCCAGGAAAATGGTTGGCTACTATTCAAAGATTTACGGTAAGGTACTTTTAGTCTCTCCAGATTCCTAGCTGTTGATTGAATTTTAGACCAAACTTTTGCAGTTGTATAACAGAAGCATAGTTGTTCCTTTAAAAGTTGCTGGGGATTTCCCATAAAGTCAGGTATATTTAAAACTGATTATTTACATTTCTCAACTAAAAGACAAAGATTGGAAAGCAGCATGGAAAAGTGTTAGCTAGTCCACACAAAGTACCAAATTTCTGGTTGCTATTGAGAGTCCTTAGCTTTCCTCCACTTTATATAATTTTTTATTTGATTTTTTTGTCTGCTTTTAGATTAGCTAATCTACAAGTAGCTAAACTAAAACAAGACTGCTTTGAAAGTTCGCAGGAATGCCCTTAGTCACCGGCTTGGTTCATAGTGTTTAAGGAGAGAATTTCTGGATGCAACCAGAGAGCCAGAGGGAATCTGGGTTTGGGACAACCAGAATTTCATCTCTGTTTTTTCCAGATGTTCTGCTGGGTTCATCAAACTAGGATCATTAAGTTAGTTGTTAGCCAAGTATGAGGTTGCAGGACTGATGAATAGTTCCTCAACCAAAGACGGGTGGTTTGTCCTCTCCAGGCTGGTGGAGAGCTCTTGGGAGGTTCAGTTCTGCTCTCAAAGCAGAACTGAAGGGTCTGGGCATCCTCACTGGTTCTTCTGCCCCCAGACCCAGCTCCAAATAAATGGAAGAAGATGGATGCATGGAAATGTTAGCAGCGTTTAGCCTAAAAACAAATAAATTAAAAAAACAAACAAACAAAAACCTTATTTTTCTGTCAATGAGAGTCAGTATTTGTCCCTGCTAGCTACATTAACACACAGTTAGCCAACAGATAGCCTTGTCAAAATGCAAACCAAAGGTTTTTTAATGAGTGGGAGGACAAAAAAACATTGAAAAAAAGTCATGGGTTAGCCTTGCCATAACTTACTTTTTTCCTTCTGTTACTATTCTCACTTGGGACAGCAAAAAGCGTTTCCTGCCACATGCAGCTAGCCAATAGGTAGCTAACTGGAGGTTAGCTAAGATTCGCACGTTGTTGTATGTCAAGATAACATAACTGCTAGATGGGTAATGTTTTGGAATACAATATTTGACCATGAGATGTAATAAATAGATGGAAAAAGGAGCCATTTTGGATGAATGGATGAAAAATATTTATACATTTTGATTCCCAGCTACAAGTTACTGTTTTTTATTCAGGGAAAAATATCTTTAATAGTTTACTTTGTTTAAGCAAAAATTCTGAAATGGTGTAGAAACTTGAATGGATTTTAAACAAAACGTGCATGTTTTTCTAACCTGCTGGAAAGATCAGACAAAGCCTATTTGTCCCCAACCCAATTTTTTTTTCCACTCTCTCCACTGTCATAACCTTAAAATGTAATTGCAGCTGCTTTTTGGACAGCCTTGCCAACAACGTCCCGAGGTATTTTTAGATTTTTTTTCTGGTGAATAATAGCACTTTAAAACACGAGTAGACACGGACAGAGAGAAAAAGTAGAGGGCAGCAGATGGAAATTGAGCATCTAAAAGGTGCTCAGCTTCTCTCAAAATGTCAAGTTGCATTTCTTGGTCCACAATGGGAAATGATAGCAATTACAGCTAACATCTTCTTCAAAGAGGACCTACTGTACTTTGGAGGTACCTAAATATGGGACTTCTGTAGTCTGTCAGATCTACAGAGGGATATGTTTTCACATTTGACAGCAATGGGATCCCTGTCTCCTTGATTACTAAGATCAGAGTGCAGAGAAACAGAGCTTTACTGTTGCTTGCAACTGTGTGTGACAGACTTGTCACCACAATGCTCCAATGAATACGCAAAAGCACATTATTGGTGACATGTCATTTTGTCTCCATTTGGATTGCTGGTGAACAGCCAACAATGGGGTTTAGTCATGGCTGATTGTCACTCCAAGAAGAGGAGTCACACAACTTGGAAGCTGTTTTTTGTCCCCGTTTGTTTTGACAAGTGACTCAAAACAGTCTTTAGATGAAAATGTGCCTTTACATGTGGTATTTATTTTCATCAAGTATTCCAGAACTGTGTTCGTTTTTTACATAAATCTGTTTATTATTCCTAAATCTAGCTGAGTGTGATGTGTTTGAAATGTAAAAAAGACTTCTATTCCAGTGACTTATCTATTCTAGGCTCCAATTGGTAATGTTGGGGACAACTTAAGTCACAAACGTCAAACTTTTCTTTCTGTAAACATAACCGTGGAAAAGATGTCCAAGGACATTTTCCTTCAAGCCTTAGTAGCAACTGCCCTTACGGGTGGGTACCAGCTGTCTAAGGGTGAAAAAATAAGCAAAATGAGGCAATGCAAGTGGCCCCAAGAAATATCAAGGTCAGAGACCGCTCGATGAGCCAGTAAAGTGAAAATTATTTTTTCAACGAACATGCCGTGAGTGACAGGTCGTAGTGACGACTTGCACAACCCAAACGGGTAAGTAAGGGTGAAGTAGATGAGATGTAGGCGTGTCCTATACATATTTCATGTTTTCAAATCCTGTTACGAATTCTTCACAACACACGTACCACGCGCTCAACAACTGTATGTTACATTTTTAAGACTTAAGATGCGGCCGCTCCTTTTTACAACCCTCCATGGACTTGGACAGTCCAAAACCTGAAGCACCCATAAGGGTCAACCCTTGGCACAGGTGTCTGACTAAGGCTTTAGCTCAGAACCTGTTCAAAATCAAACAATTCTTAACGATATTGAACTGAATGTATGTAATGACTGGATGAAAATCACCATCGTTAGCATTTGTGCTCTTGAATTATTCACTATGAAAGCTCAGCTCGATCCAAATTCTTTTTTATTTTTGGTTTGGAAGACAGGGGATGATAGATCAAATCAATCCTCATAGCTGCTAAGAAGCCAAGAAAATCTGGCCTGCTGAGCGGCTGTCTGAACTCCTGTGGCTGAACTCATCTTTTTTTCTGCGTTTTAATTATGAATGGCATTTGCTGAGAGGTGGAGCTGCTCAATAACTGCCAAAAGAAGATGGAGGTTGGTCTCTGCAGGCGAAATCTATCAATTTTGCAAATCAATCAATCATCCATTAATCTATTTGGATTTTTGCATCTAAGGGGAAACTTTACTGACTTTTGTTTTGATCTACAAATGTTCAGCAGAGAAACTTTTCTGTGAATAAGATAGTGACCTCATTCTCATATCGCATAAAAAGAGACAAACAAAATACGTACATGGAGACCTGTGCATGTGAAGACATTTGGCTCATATTTAGAAGAGATGTGTAAAGTCCAGCTTATCAATCCTGCATATATAATTCATTACGGCAATCAGCTCTTTCTCCCCTCCACTAAATTGTCACTGATAGCATCTCTATCGTGTGACATTTGTTTCAGCAGAAGGAGATAAAGATTTATGTTCGAGTCATTGGATGCTGACTCAAGCCCAGTTTTGTGAAGCATTAGGTTTTTATCGATTTTACTATGTTACTGTACAACAATCTGTGCAGCTAACTTTACAAGTAGGAGCGTAAAAGAGAGAGGTTTGAAAGGTTATCTGCACGGAGTACAGAAGGGAAGAAATCCTGAAACTTTCACTTCCCTCGTCGGCAGCATGAATAGGATTATAAACAGGAATGTAATCCCATCTGCAAATGAGATTACTATTTTTACTTGCCTCTGACATCATAATGATTAGGCGTATAGGTTAATTAAAGAGAAGTAGTGTTTTTTTTTTTTTTTTGCTGGAGTTAATACCATCATTAGACACATTTGCATATTGTAATTCTGGTTTGGCTTTACCCCGTTTAGAGATGACCTATGAGTGCATATTAAACAATGTGAGAATTTATTTTTTTATTGTGTTATTGTTTAGTGTGATAATCTGCATTTTCTTTATTATATAGATTTATTATATTAAATCATAAAGATCAAAGAATGTTCCAATCTATTCTATATCATTTTACTTTCTAGAACAATCAAAATAATTAGGAGATTCATATTGATGTAATGTCTGTAGTGCAAATACCAATTTATTTTATTTTTTAAACATTCTATACTGATCCACATTTTAACTGGGAACATTTTTGGGGGATACCTATTTAACCTAGCTAACTTAAAAAAAAAAGTGCCTAAGCAAGTGACATATTGCAATTCCTATCAATAAAATAGTTTTCTTAAAACGGTGAACTGTATTTGAATATATATTGAGGGTTTTTAACGTTTTTTACAGTTATGAATATGCCTCAAAGAAATCTTTTCCTAAGTCTCCGTACACAGCTAACAACCAGCCACAAAGTCTATTAGCTGTTTTCAATAATAATAGCAAATTAAGGTTTAAAACGTCTTGCATTTTTTTAATTTATAACTTTTTTAATCAAATTTTAATTAGCATTTTTAGACTTTCTTCATTGCAGAGTCACTGAAACACAGTGTTCCTTCATTTATCATGTGGCTTAAGAAGGACTGTAGATGTTTTAAGGCTGGAGAACTCCTCACTACACACCACATACCCTTTTTTCCGATCGACTTGAACATTTTCACACTTTTTTTCTCTTTTTGAAACTCCTCAAGTTCAAAACTTCGCTCGAAAAGAAGTCCAGCATAATAGAAAGAAAAAGTTCTGATCAGAGATTTCTGCAAGTTTGGCAACTTGAACGCGCTTTATACAGGAAACACGGCACAGAGGACATTGATTGATAATAGTCTACAGTCAATTGTGATGCAGATTACAGCTGTAAAATAAATAAATAAATAAATAAATAAATAAATAAATAAGTGACACTGAAAGAAAATCTGCAAAATGACGATACAGCAAAAGATGAACTGCAAGATACAACCAAATACAATTAGAAAAGGTTTACAGAAAGTTTTCTTGTTAAGCTTGTATTTTTAGAGCCTAAGATCTACTAATGTTGTTTGTTTTCTCTATCTTTATATTCCGACAGTTCCCCCCACTGAAAAGCTCCCCTTCACTTCGATGTTGCAGGACACAAGGTTATTGCTAAAACATTGCAGCAGATCCACTCGGGAGCCTAATTGCAGGTATTCAAGTAAGACTGATGGGTAAAAGTATGTGAAAATGCTCAACTTGTGAAATCTAAGTCGATCCTCTGAGTGAACGTTCTTGATTTCGTCAGCCACAGCTGACAATGCCCGACCCCGGGGCAGGCCACCAGGTAGTGCTGCCCGGGTCCTCGTCAAGCCTGCATGATTTACATTCATACACTCGCACTGCGCTGGATCCCAGTCCAACCACCAGCAGCCGTCCCCGCCCCACTGCATCCAGAGCAGAATCATTAGTAATCCATGACTGTTATTTACAGTCCTGGGTGGTTGCGCTTTGTTGAAGGGAAGCTAAGATTTAGAGGTGAGAAAGACGGGAGGGAAATGTAATTTAGAGGGAAAGCAAGGTGAACAGGAAGAAAAGGGGACAACAATGTTTTTAGCCTAGCCTGCTAAGCTGCTAGGCTGTGGGTGTTTTATTCTTGCTCCAGTTTTGAACCATTGGGGTTCATGAGGTTCCATGAAGACAATTCTAGTTAAAGATTGACAAAGGGACAGGTGCAAGCACTGCCCTGATTATTCAGAGATAGTTGGATAGGTTATGTGGAGAAAAAACTCAAGTTAGAAGGTATGTTTGGGTATAAAAGGAGTTGGAAGGATGGCCACCAGATGGCACTGTTGTGTGGTACATTCCATTCACCCGTTTTCTATCCTCATTTTGACTCTCCTGCCTTTTTCTAGGTCTGTGTTTCTACCTCACGTTGTCTCCAGCTCCCCAACCCCTCCATTTCCCTCCATCCATCTTTTTTTACACCCTCCCCTTGCTCTCCCGTTTCCCCCTCCCTCTCCATGTGTGCACAGCATGTATGATGGAGCTGGTTATACAGCTGGGAATTAAACACACAGAGCTGTAGTGTTCCCTCAATCGAAGCTAGGTGCTTGAGAAAGCCAGAAAAGCGTATTCAAGGAGAGCTTTTGTTTGTTTAATTGACTGGCATTGACACAAACACACACAGGCTCACACATTTATACCAAACGCACTAAAGACGCAGCTTCAAAGTTAAAGATGTCCCTGTTTTTTGTTTTTTTTTTGCAAGAAGGGTGAAAACTAGATGATTGCATAACCAATACTAATTACAGAAGTTCAGTTTGCACCAAATGGAGGTAGGAGCATGACTAAGCTGGCAGTGTTTGGTAGAAGTCAAGCGTAGGTGACTAATCAGTGCGGACGGTGCATGTGAATGAGGACGCTCGACGCTTACTTGAGCTCTTGTGAGCGAGCAGAGCTTCTTTACTTCACAAAAGAAAAGAAAAAGCAGGTAATAATCAACACAAGCGAACGGCTTTTGAACTGATCAGATCTCCACAATGGCTGGAGTTCTCACTTGACTATTCATGCGCGTTCATGTAATCATTTTATTCATGATTTGATAGATGGAGCTCAAATCAAACTCAAGGTTATCCCACTCAACATGAACCCGTTTCAAAGCTATTTACATTACAGCTGCTCTGTGACACCAAATGGAATGACATTTCCCTTCATGGGAGGGCAATCTTATTTGCAGTTAGAACTTTGATTATAAAATCAGGAGGTCAATACTAAAATGTCCATCATATACTATACACTGTATTAAACTATACATATATATAAAAAACACTTTGGCCCTAAAAATCTCTTTTTGCTTGTATGTTTTTCCATTTTTCCCAATTTTTTGGTATCCAAAGTCAATTAGGAAATGAGTGGTTTTCATGGCTCTGCTAAAATGGGGTTAATTAGAAGTTTTGTACCATTAAGTCTTAAAAAGTTAATGCAGGCGCAGTCAATGGATAGAGCCTCTTTATGGACACAGAAAACGACATTTTAAAAACAGCTTGGAAATACTTACAGCACAAAATGAAGAGAAAAATTCAAATTAAAGATAATTTCATTCCAAACCAGACCCAATGGCTGTTTGACAAATGCTAAATAAACTGCTGTTTTAAACAAAAATTGGTTGCCAAAGACAAAATGTTTCCTTCGTGTTTTTGTTCTGTGCCATATCTTTTTTCAACGGATATTCAGCCTCAATCAGGGTGTGAAAGCTGATCGGAGTTTCAAGTGAACCCTGGTACGGTTTATATACGGTATGAATGCAAACAGACCAACCGGTTGAAGTTGATATAAAGTTGTCAGGTTTCGTTTGGACGCGGAGTCTCCCAGACATGGTTGATGGGTTTCAAACGTTAGTTGGGTGTAGTTGATGCAATCTAAGACTGATCCAAACCAAAAAGCCTGAAAAAAAAATCATACATTTGGAACAATGGCTCTTTGAGAACTGCACTACCTGACAGTGGCACTATCCTCCCCCAACTACTCACATAGTATTGTCCAACAACTAGTAGTAAAAACTTTGTGGTATTTTTAGGCTTTTTGCTTATTTAAAAAAAAATGGCCCCAACAAAAAATTTTGTGTTTATTGCAATTTGCTTATCTTTAGAGAGTATGCTAAAAGCACTTTAGATAATACAAAATTGTATCTTTTGCTGTTTCATTGTGTGTTTTCAAAGGCTTTTCAGCCAAAGTAAAATAAACTGTAGTGGCGGAGTTAGAACATTTTGCAAGGATCAAAAACAAACAGTTTTTGTTGTTAGTATTATTAAAATAGCAGTTCCTTCAGCTGATGTGCTCTTACTAATACCTAAAGAATTGATCATTTCTTAATCTTTGTCAATAAGGATACTAATATTGACTCAAAAACTGGTGGGGAAGCTTTTTGCTGTAGCTCTGCCCCAAAAATTATCATAAAAATAATAATCGTTATAATCCTCTAGACTACAGCAGCTGACAAATCCATCAAACAAGAATCCTCACTACATAATTGACTGAATCACGTTATCTTGGGAAAAGTAAACGTGTTTTTTATGTAAAAGATAGATTTAAACAGATACAGTCAGCCTTAATCGTTTTACAAGTTCTTTTTTAATCGTCGGTTGCAATCCAAGTAAAAGCTTTGGACTTGGTCAAAGAAAGAAAAGAATTTACTGGAGCGCAGCATTCTCACGGCAACAAAACCTAATCTATACATGTGGAGATGTTCTTTTTCAACTCAACAAAATCAACAATACACACACATTCAATACACAAACAAACAGCAATTTCAAGATTAGGAGAGTCAACAGTTTGATCACAGATTCAGTACAAATAACCAACAGTATGTGCAACTATACATATATGCATGAAGATGAATTTATCATTAAATTGAATTCCAAACTAGAAAACAACAGAAAACATAACATTTTTCATGAATATGTATGTATCAATACTAGTTTGATGATTATAAGGCTTGATCACTCCAAGACATCACTCAATAATCCATTCTTTTTGGTTCTAACAGTTTTTTACATTTATTTCTGCTTGCCTTGGTGTTATATTTGTTGTGCTTAAAACACATCTCTTTTAATTTTACACCACACCCTGACTAATGCTTTTTGGCTAGAAGTCTACAACTTTGTAAGAGGATAAGGGCTGTGCTGATACCCTCAACGACAAAGCAGAGGAGCCCTTTGGTGAAAAGTTTGTCTAGACATCTAATTCAAAAATGACCGAGTGACTGATGGCTTTGCTGGAGGAGGAGATTGAATGTGTAGGAGATCTTTTTTGGTCTTTTTGGGGGGGGGGAATTAGGGAAAAACTCATGGCTTTAACCAAGATTAGAGTTTACAATTCAAATATGTATGCCTTATAGCTTCTTATATTTTTGTTTTCAATATTATATTTTAACTGTACCCTTCTTGACTTTTGTTTATGCAAAGCACATAATTATACAATGAAAAGCCTAACAGAAACAATATCGCTGTTAAAGAACTGATAAGGTAGTTCAAACAGAGAAGGAAAATGTAAAAACCATCATCTCATTTTTACTTCCTGTTTCTAAAGATAAGAAAACAACTTTACTTCAAGTTGATCTAATCTCCCTTTGACTTAAGTGATTTATGCCCAGAGGGCAACATATTTACCAGCAACAACTTCAATATAAAAGAGAGCGTTCTTTCAAGGTGCAAGGTGACGGCAAAGAGAAATCCACTGACCTACCACATTTAATCCAATTTAAAACGCATGCAATTTGAGACAGTGGATCATACCTGACTACACATCCGTATACACCCTACTGTATTTGTAATTAAGTAAACCAACAGATTAAATTGAGATGAACATCAGCCAACACAGAGGAGAGCACAGATTTCTTTTAGCTAGGACTAACCTCCGGGAGCAGACATCTGCTGTATCCGGTTGAGAGGAGAGGACACTGGCAGCCTGGACGGGGGAATGCCTGCCATGAGGTAGAAAGAAGAAAAATCCAAAGTTCTTGACAGTAATACCCGCATATACATCCACAGAGAGGTAAGAACGTTAACTAAACCAATTGCTCAGGGGCACCAAAGTGAGACGTAACCAAAAAAATGTAACATAAAGAGAATTTTATGTCCAAGCATGGCGTTGGAGGATGTGTGACTTCTCTTTGGAGGATTTTCTAGATCATCAAGAGACGTTCCGTATCTTTCAATTTGATCTGATGGAATGCCTACTCAACGTGTTCCTCATGTTGATGAGATACATTATTTGTGTGGGCTTAAAGCAATTTAAAAAACTTTGAAAGCGTACATTTCTTCTTCATGATCAGTTTTCCAACGGTTGGCACTTCGGCGAATTAAAAAGGACGTTGTCCACGCGTCACTACCAAATACAAGTCCTTAGGTGGTCACTTTCACCGCGTGTTCAGTGGCCACAAGTTTTGTACATAGATCCCAAAAACGGTGTGAATGCGAGAGTTTGACACCCTAAAGCTCGATACGCGCTCCTGCACCTTTACAAAGACCTGTCACTGGAAGTGGCCGCCGGAGCGTGCATTGCCAAGGGTATTGTGAACGTAGCTGAAAACTACTGGAATGTTATTCACATTAAAAATGGACGCCAAAGACAAGTCATCCAGAGTGATAAGACAGCTTGACAAAAAAAAAAAGTTTGAAGCTGAGTGATTGTTTTTGTGGCTTTTATTATAATGACTGTTATTTTTAACAACATTTTCTTAATGTTATATATTTAATAATGTCATGCACCCTGAGGTGCTCTTTAGCAGGAAAAGTGCTATTTATACAGTCTAAAGTTGAATTTGATTAGAAACAATTTCATCCATCTTCACTTCATATATTCAATGAATCAGCAAACAATGAAGATATCACGTTTACTGGACTGCTATGCACGCTTGCAGCGACAACTATACAATTAACTCATATATGCAATGACTTATTTATTAGAATAAACGCAACAGTTTGAAGTCTATCTTAAACAGACAAGTCTTGAGGCAATGCAGAATTATCAAGGGCTGCATCTGATAGAGATGTGACTGTTGCCACCATCATGAAAAAGCTTTCAAAATGGAATGAAATGTTAGCAAGGATTCTCATTTCTTTGCTTAAGGGCCTTATTTTTCTGTGTTTTCTGGTCTACTCACATCTGTTGATCTGTGGAGCACAATGCTAAATCACCCACTCGGGTTCTCATTGCCTGTGACAAACCAGGCTTTAGTTTGGATGCCATACAGTAATGCTCTCCTCTTTTTGGCTTACCATTCATCAAAAATATTGGACAGAGGAAGACTTTATCAAACCTAAATCATCTAAAATCGTCTATGGTGTGTCTTTACAGATTTTGAAGTTGAATGACCATGGGCACAACAGAGACTGCCAGCTGACAATGACTTAAGTTGCCTGTTTTTTAATGCTCTGGGGCAATTTTTATTTATTTATTTGCACCAAAGGGGGACCTTTCTGCGTGGAGTTTGCATGTTTTTCCCGTGCGTGCGTGGGTTTTGTTCTCCGGGGACTCCGGCTTCCTCCCAAAAACATGCTTCATCAGTTCATTGGTTGCTCTAAATTGTCCGTAAGTGTGAAAGCAAGTGTGTGTGGGTGTGTGATTGTGGCGACTTATCCAGGGTGTACCCTTGCTTTGCCAACAAGTGACTGGGTCTTAATATTTAATGGTTTCATTATGTCATGAACTATATACAATAGAGCTAATGTTTATTTATGATCAAGAGCAATACTGGAATTATTTACTAGTATGTGTGGACGTATGCCCATGATCCAATGTTTGATATATTGTTGTTTTCATAGAAATGTCTGTTGTGTGTCTTGTTTTTGTACCATTTTTACTTGAAATGAACCATTTCCAAATCCAAATCTTTTAGAAACACAGGTGAATGATACATTTTAATGTTATTTGAGTGTTACTTTACCATAAAAATGTAATGCAGTTTGTTGTTTTCCACCATATCTGGTGCTACAAGTCAAGAGTAGCTCCAGGTATTATTATTTAATTGCCTTGGACTTCTTGTAAGTGACGCCGGTACTTTGGTATTTCCCATTTATTATTATGTGTTGCTGAAAAAAACATTTATACATAACCTTTTTGTAAGGCTCTCTTGATCACTGAACCCCCTCCTCAGCAGTCTTAACACTTGCACTGAGTTGTCAGCAGCACGCCTGATCACAAAGACTCCGCCCGGTCTGTTGATTTAATCCTTGTCTGATGTCGCCTCAGTTCGTGGCCAGACTCAAATGACTGCAGCGTCAGCCAACTGGACATCTTCTTTCGTTTGTCTGATAACCCCCACCCCGTCCTCCCCAGTCACCCTGATTTGATCGGAAAGCTGATGAGAAGCAACCCCAGCAAGGTGCTGCTGTTTACCCAAGACCGTTTATTATCCAGCTCGGCGGAGAGGTGAGCAAGGTTCACTCAGAGTGGTGTAGCTGAATTATTGAAGCAGTTTTTAATTTCTCTTATCAGGCTCTGGGAAACGTTGACGAATATTGTCCAGTACTCCAAAGATGTTGAGTGTTTTTTTTTTAATACATTTTCTTTAATGTAAATATTGTAAAGTCTCAGGCTTTTTCTGATCTCATTTTTTTCCCATTTAAGTAAACTATATTCTATTGGTCAAACCTGTAAAACAAACAATGTCAAAGTCAAAGCAAACCACTTTAAATGTGATTTCAGGTAAATGAATAAAAATGGAGATATTAGGCCTTATTACAGTTTTTAAATATGCATAAGTGAACAAGTTAAGTCTTTTATGGCACAGACACTTGGAGATTAGTTTAACCCTTTCACACCAGAGCTTTAGCCCCAGTGTTGACATTCTTTTGACCACCGTAACACTTTACAGTAGTGAGAGGTTTACACATTCTGAGTACATCCGTTGATTCCGTCACAAAGAAAAGCAGCACCATTGTGCAGTAGTTTGTCCATTTTCATTTTTTCCCTGAAAGTATCACTAAGATTAGTTTTATTTAGAGTATAAGTCTCTATTTTTAAGAAAAAACGGTTTGCATTTACCATGAATTTGATTTCAAAGATACTAAAGCCCAGAAATACACTAACACAGTTGCTTTTCTAAATCCATCATTTACAGCATCCACCTATTTTTACCAAGTGAATTCTTCCTGGATCCAGAGGGTCTCAGGACTCCACACAGCATGTCATTTGTAAACTTTGGTGCCAAGCCTTTATGAATAAAATTACAAATAAAAAAATAGTTTTCTCCCTTCCCATTAGGAATTCCATCTATGTTTCACTAGCACTCTTTTTATTTTTTTCTGTCCAATAATTTGAAAAATGACATGTCATGGATCAAGCCACAGAAAAGCCTTTCAACTGGTTGAGGTCCATTTTTTTCCCCATATCGCGGTACACTAATGGTCATTTGTTTTCAGATTTAATAAATGTAGTTACATACCTACATGTTAGAATGCACAGGAAGACCGGAACATAAGCAGAATCAGAATATTAATAAAAACTGAAAACATCTTTTGACAATGTTTCACCATGAATGCACATTAAAAGGTTATTTTATGGACTTTTTCACCATTTTTTTAAACTTCCCTTGTAGCCATGAAAATATTGATTTAAACTATTTCTTTTGGTCTTTAAAAAAATCTGTAATAATTCTGGTTTTAAAGGTAAAGAATGTTTTTTTTAAATGTAGTAATTAATATTTTTTTTACTTTAATAGTATTTCATGTTTTGTTTTGACGCAAAATGTAATAACCACTTCCTACACTAAATATAAAGTAAGATATATTTAATGAATGTTGTAAAAATATCAGAGAGTTAAAAAATATTTATATTACGTCTTAGATGAGAATCTAATGTAAATGTAAAAATGAAAAAGTATTTTAAAACTAAGAAACATGGGTCTAAAACTGGTAGAGGAAGGAGGTCACTTGTTTCAAATGTTTTGGTCATTCACGGCTTAGTTGCAGCACACCAGCCCTCCGTGACTCTGACGGCGCTACATGCCATTGATTGTTTAATGTCTCCGCTTCCATTCTTAAACTCTTTTCACCATCAATTCTTGGTTAAAACGTCCTTGCATGGCCAAAACGTAGAGCACTACGATATTAGGAGTGATGTTTTTTCCCTCTATGGACTGTGAAATTTACCTACCCAACTCATTCCCACTGAAATTACATCAGTTTTGGGAGACGGCCCATAAACTTTCTTTCATTACTACTACTTCTTTCATTTTGGTGGTTAGTACAAGCTGTTTTTTGTGGCTTTTGTGACTGTAGGCTACATTTTGCTCAGTCTTTCCCACCCAGCTGTGGTTATGACATAACATCAAAACAGTGTAGGTAAGATTTAGGTAAGATCGTCTGACAAGGTACGACAATTGGATAGTTACAACTATCATGTTGTGTGACTAGTACATTGTTAGAACACCAGGCAACACTTACATCACCATTATTCTGTTTCTAAGTCCAGGGACCGGTGCCGTGGTAGCTCCAAGGCAGGCCAGGGACAAAGAGCCGTATTTTGGGGCCAGATGGCCTCTTTGCTGGTTTGGTGTGAGTAGATCTAGATTCTGTAAAACAGTTAGAAGATTCTACTAACATTTATGGCAAAGTCAGCATGCCCCTCCCCTGGCATTTTCCCAGTGGGTCATGCAGGGACATTTTGACGATGTAGGAATGCCAAAAAGAGTGCAGTTTTACATTTCTCACAAGGAAATGCTTTAAGCTGTGTAAATACATCAGGTTGGTCTTCCCTTTCCTGCAGATTTACCTTCCCCCACTCAAACCATTGAGTGATCATGGAAATGAAGTCCAAGCCCATTCATGTGCCAGCCAGCATCTATTGCTCAAGTTGACTGAACATTTGTTTTCCTGGTTGTCGCCGTGTCTCCTGGGAGCCATGCACCACCTGTTCTGTTTCTGGCAAAACATTATTGTGGAGAATTGAAAATGAAAATCCGCCAAACCCCCGCCGCCAGCCTACCCACCCAGAGTTATAGGGAATTTAGAATTTAGTGGCTCTTAAAAAATCAAGAACAAAAAAAGAAAACTTTTTAACTTTAAGAGAATATATATATATATATATATATCTATATATATATATAGATATATATATATATAAATGTGAAAGACTTCCAAATTTGTGTTGTGTGACAAAAAACTGGTCAAAGGGAAATTGTATTGATGCTATCGCCTCCTCTTGTTGAACTAGTCAAAACTGTCTCCTAACTTCAAATGACTCAACGTCCAAAGAATCGTTTTTAAGTCCCGCCAAGTTTATAATTACAAGTAAATAATTACAAAGAAACTTTTGTGAAGAGGGAGACATCACAATTGATGTATTTTTTGTTACAGTACTGAACAATGATGACCTTTTTCTGCAATGCTCGCCGCATTGTTTAGAGTCATTTTGTTGTTGTCAAACTTTAGACGAAGTAATTGCTTATTGTGTGAAAGCATTCACTTTGGATTTCTGAGTTGTGCTATTAAAGCTGCTTAGTCTTAATTTAGAGGGAAAAGGGAGCCATTTTTGTGCCTTCCATTAAATCAGCTTTTAGATATAGAATGAGGTATTTTATCATTATTGTATTTTTAAATAATTACAACCAAATAAAATCATTACACTCTAGAACTGAACAATGCAAAATTAAGCACATAAAAAATAAATTAGCAGATACAATTTAACAATAAATGACAGCAAATGTCACCTTGATTTCAATCGCAAAAAAGTTAGCATAAGTTTTAGCTAGAACTGTTTTCTTTATGAGGGGATTTGAGCTCTTTTAGTTTTAAGTCTCAAGTTGGAAACTTTGAAATGGATTCGGGCTACAGCAGTGCTTCAGTCTTTTAACTGTAGAGCTCCAGTGCTGACGTTCCTCGAACTCTTCAACTGTTGATGCTTTTAGCGTGTTTCCAATGACTTCTTAAGCCGTGGAAAGCGGATACTGTATGTAACACTTTACAGTAGTAAAGTGCTTACACCATCAATGTGAACCAGAGAACCTACTTCGCACTGCTTTGCAACACTTTTGGAACGTAAAGTTGGTACATTGACAGAAAGTGTTGTATAACACCGCAAAGCCAATTTTTTACACATCAGAACAGGAATTATGTTAATTGTGTTAATGGTGAAAGAGTTAAGGTAGTTCAAAGAGCTTGTGGTTATTTTATTCTTTTTCTTTCTGCTGTTGCCTGAAAATGCTCCCATGTTAAAGGGTAAAATGTAAAAATGATCAAATAAATGTCTATAATAAGGACCTGGAAGGTAATTTCCATTTCACGTCGTAAAGCTTCGAGAATTAACAGATTTTTTTTCAAATCCACATTAAGAATTTATTAAAATTATTGTCATTTGGACATCTGAAGCACCTGCCACCTGAGAAGCATTCCCAAGCCCCTCGTTTATATGGGCTTATTTGTTATGAAATTATGTCAATTAGTTAGCTATTAGCATTTTAAGGACGCTATTGCATCACACAGGAGTTATCCAGGGTTTTCACCATTATTTGGAAAAAAATGCTTCCTGTTTATTTTTATAGAGCTAAAATAAATCGGGAATGTAAAGGTGGATGCCCAATAAAGAAAACGAATAAAACGCTGCTCCATCTCCATGTAAAAGATAGTAAAGATTTAAGTGAATAAATGTGTAAATATTTGGTTTACCAACGTTTTTTAAGCATTTCCATGAATCACTTTACAGAACTGTCAAACTTAAGATCCACTCAGATGACAACTGGGTTTGCAACATAGCATTTTTCTCATGACAAATGACATTTGTTTTGAAAATTAAGCTTGAAATTGCAATTCTGAGTATTTCTTGATTCAACTTGTTGTGAATCAGGAGCAGACAAAAAAATGCAATTTGAAGTTTGGGATGTAGAAAATAAGCTGGGTCGGCCAGAAGCTTGCTGCTCCGCTCCATTATGATGCATCCACTTGGAGACAAATCGATCCATATACGTCTTTGTTATCCTGGTCCAAGGTGGCATTCTGATCAAAACTGTACGGATGCTTTACAGGTGCTTTCGTTGCACCAGTAATGTTAGCTTGGAAGTATGAGGGGCTAGGAGCTAGCGGGCGAGCGTGTAAACAGAGAGCGCTCAGTGACAGGGAGGAGAAGGGGGGCAGGAATGGTTTTGCACAAACAGCCCCGCCCACTACTGCCGCTCTGCCGAGACTGCAGCCAAAAAAACAACTGTTTGTTTTTTTGGGTTAAAAATGGCATTATCTTAATTAAAAGACCACTGGGAACACTCTGAAAACAGATCGAAAGGATCAAAGTGGGACTTTAAAGACATCGCTTTAGAAGCAGCAAACTAAAAAAAAAAACCATAAAGATGTCATGATGGAAGGGCAAACAGACAAAAATAGGAAAATTGGGAAGTGAAATCAAAAATATAACCTGCATCTCACTCATTTGCATGGAGGATGCAGTAAAGCAGAGCTCTGGGTGAGCTGGACGGTTTAATGTAGTTGATGGAAATAATGGGAGCAGCAATTCTGTCTTGACCTTTTGCACTGCGAGGGCGCTCATAGTGCTGTTCCTCCTTCTCCTAACAATTTATGTGCAAGCAATCCAGAGACTGTTTGTATGCAGCTCAGCTCTCTTCTCATGTCCCTGCAACTTCATCCAAAGCAGAATCTAATGTTTGCATGCCTTAAGAAAACTCTACAAAGAAATGTTTTTTTTTTCCTTCTTCTTTGCTCCCCTCTCTGTATCAAGTAGATTCCAAAAAAGACTTTTCACATTTCTTCTTCTGGATGCTTCTGGTGAGGCCATGCTTGATTGCACAACTTTTCTTTAAATGAGGCCGCTCGTTTTCCTGCAGATGTGCGAGACCAGATGAGGAACTTTTAAGCTACACCCACAGAAGATCAGAAAGATCAAGTCAAACTTTTGAGCCGACTCCGGTCTGAGGGGGCAGTTTCTTTTTCCTTTTTTTTTTTTTTTTTCCCCAGCCTGAACCTGCACTGTGAACTAGGAGGCTATTCTGAGAGGGAGTCCTAACAAACGGGGACGGAGAACATAGAAACGGCAGGGAAAGGTGATGATGAAAACTGGAAATGACAGTGAAAGAGACGGTTGAGGAAAAAGAAGAGCAGAGCAGAGAAAAGAGCGTGGCCTTTGGTAATGAGCTCTGGCTAAGAAGTAACACTGCATCGTCTGCCGGGTTGGAGCTCTGCCACCGAATCTTTTTCCCTTTGAATCCCTGTTCTGTAATCATGTCTCCTTGTAAAACTTCTTAAAAAGAAAACATACAAACATAGAAGTGTCTTCTGCCTCTTTTGGCTGCAACAGTAGATGCTCTTTTTTTTCTTTCCAATTCCCAATGTTTTCCTACTTCTTCAGTCTGTCTACAAGGCAGCATGTCCTGTAATGCCTTTACATGAATCCCTGTTGCAGATGCAAATAGGTTTAGCTTTACTCAGAGGATGCCATCTTTGATGCCCCAATGTCTTTGGCATCAATAAAAATGCAGACACGCATTCCAACCCAGATGGGAGCTTGGATATTGTTTTCTTTAATGGAGTGCCTTGAGTCTGAGTAAGCTCATCTCAAATCCCTAAAAGAAGTTTTGACAGCCGGACTATTCCCCTCAAATGAAGATACTCCCCGCAGACGTCGACAGAGTCGAAATATCACCGATTTCTTCTTTAGTTGCTGAAGGGTGAGAAAGCCTAATTTCTGACTGTTGGTATAATTGACTGGATGACGGCAAATGTGTTAGAAGAACATGGGCTTGGGTCTGACTTGCTTGGAGTTTGAAGAAGCGCCGGCTAATTGGCACGATTCAGAGATATCGGCTTTTCTTCAAAGATGTGTAACAAAGGAGCCAATGATACATAGTGAGAACGTAAATTAAGAAACATCAGACTTGAGAATATACCTTAAAGCCACTGGAGTTGTGTTGTTTGAGAACAGCATGTGCTTCATTTGTTTAACATCAGGACTTGCATGGTAAGTTTTGCTCTTCTTAGAGATACTTCCTCCAAAGTGTTACCAGACAGTTATGTTTTAAGGGGTCATATTACTTCTAAACCCCCCTCCCCCCATGTTATTTTGATTCAAGCGTCTCTGCCTTTTATCACCAAGCTGTTTCTACTGACACAGACAAAACGGGTCTCCCCATGGACCAATTATTTTCTTGTTGGCAGCATGGCTCAACCATTACTGTTGGTTTATGGTTATATTGCTAAAGCACTACATGATGTCCTCTTTGTGTGGGTGTACGTACCTTCCATTGTGGATCTATGCTCATGCGTACGGTGCTACAAGTGTACTTAGGAGACCCAGCAATGTGAAAACCGTCTCAAGAGTGAGTCCAGCTCCAACCAGTGAATAAAAATAAATAACTATAAGGCTTTTAAACTAAACTACAGCCTTTTATGTTGTAATGAAACTGCAAACACAGAGAGTTTGGTGTAATGAGTCTACACTCCAGTGTCTACCAATCCCTCACTGTTCTAGGCAATTATTTCCTTCTACTGTCTAGATAGTGTCAAAGGGTATCAACAAGATTGGCTGGAAGGATCATGGTAGATGATAGTAGATGATGGGAGACTACAATGAGTTTTTCTTGAGGTGTTATTGAAAGATGGCATGTCTTGGCATTGTAACCTATTCAGGTTACAAAATGTTTCTTCAAGTTTTTCTCTTGTTTTATATTCGGTGAAAATAATAATTATCTACGAATGACGTGATGGTGAGAAATTACATTTTAAAAAGTCAAGATTATGCTAGAGTCACAAATATAACTGCCAACCGCTCGATGGGGAGGCATAGGTAGAATCTTCAAGATTTCATGCCACTGCCGGATTTTATTTGTAATCGTTGGTGTGGTCGTGAATGCAGACAGTGACAGTCAGGCGGCCATCAGGCATCAGTCATGATGGCATTACAAAATTGGGCCATAGCTAGGCGGTCACATGGAAGTGGCAACTGCATCGCCAGCCAGTAGCAACTCAGATTGGACAATGCGTAAATGTCTCCAGACAGCGGCAATCCATATCACGTGCTACCGGCTGCCAGCCATTCAGTAGAGAGGGCCATTCTACACGCCTGGTCATTCACAATTCAGATTTTTTTTAGCACAACATAATTTTGTCGATTTACAAATGTACACATTTTTAGACAACATGCCTCCCAAGAAAATACAATGTTCTGTCTTCTCCGTGTTCTTCTCAGCATTAACTGCAATTTGTCAATACGCAGGTCTCGGAGTCGCTGTGGTGCTATCTACATCATAATGGGTTTTGTGCAGGATCAATGCCATCTCTCCATTTGGACCCACAGTGGCCAGGAACATCAGATTAAAGCCTGTTCATCACCAGGCCACTGGCCCATGTCCACAGCCTTTGTGGAGTGACTGCGCTGCCTCTGTCCAATTGTTAGAAATTGTATGGTGGCAGTAGGACAGCAGCATGGGGGCTGGGGTTGGCAGCCTGAAATTACCCGATCACCATCAAACGATTTTGGAGACCTTGGAGATTCCCCTATTAGTCAATTATTGCGCTGCTGCCTTCCTGCCACCCACCAGTCACTGGACTGCCACCGCGCAACCTCAAAATGTTCCAAGGCAACCACTAGCTAGTTATTGTTACCCAGGCAATAACTAGCTGTCAAATAATCATCCGCTCGTTGTAAAATTTTTATTTTTTCTCAGAACCTCAGCAACCACTGCGAGGCATGCAAAACTGGGACTGCCGCCTCCCGATTACAAATGCCACCACGCAGCCACCTGCCAAATTTGCTGAAAAACTTGCATTTAAGTCACTGTGGCCTTCTGGGAAATGTGACCTCAGTCTTCGAGGATTAATTTTAAAGTATTCAACACATGCATTACCTGATAATGCACTTCATAAGACCTTTATATCTCTTTTTTGGTAGCAGACACCAACATGGTGGCAGTAGACATTTTAATTCCTGGGGGATGTCTTGTTTTTCCACTAAACTCACAGAAATCGATCCGACTTACATCTGGTGAATTTGGAGGTTTAAGGTTGTTGGGATCGGAAGCTCTTTGTTGCCTTCTTCAATCCACTCGTGGACAGATTTTCCAGGTGTCAATGTGATAAATAGAAAAAAGAAAACCTTGCATAAAACTTGCCGGAATCCTCCTACATATGCTAAAGTAGTCCATTTGAACCTATGTCACATGTAGGTATCTCTTAGCTTACATCACCCTTTAAAACAAAATCTTTTTCTTGCTCAAGTGAAATCTAAGGACTCTCCTAAAGCTGGCATTTATTAGCTGAGAGTCTGACAATTGCAAAACATCAATTTTACACTAGCTAACCTTCCAGTGGCATAGAGGTGAAGAGATCGCATTGACAGGACCCACGCTCAGGGACGCTAGCTCCTGATGTACAGCGCAGTTCACCCCCAACAAGTAATAAAGCACTCAAGGGATGGCCTCTTGCTGCCATGGTAACAAATGTCCATATAGGTTACTCTCAGTGAGCGGTGGGAAGACTAAATGAGCTACCAGTGTAAGGCGAAAGTAAAATATGTAACCTTGGAGTACAGGTCAATTATGTTGGAAGTTACCCATGGCTTGGAAGCGGGGACATTGCTGCTGTCACACAAGATAATAGCTATTACTGACAAGTTGGTAGAAGTCATAGAGTACAGCAGTGAGCTTTAATTCTTGGAGGCTATATGCCAGCGGGGTCGGCTCACATCTATAAGGTATTTTCTTCAGAAAAAAAGGCAAGAAGAAAAAGGCTTTCTTATAGATCAAAGACAACAGGCCTAGAGAAATTTTGATAAATAGTGTCTGGCAAGTCTTTTGTGCTGTCTTCTTCTTCCCCATTTGTTTATTCGCTCTGGGCTGTTGTGATGCATTACACATCTGTACCGTTTCTAATCCACTCTGCAGCACCGGCTTTGACAGCTTTTGTTAAAGCAGACAAAGCAGCCAGCTGAAAACGCTCTTCTCTTATTTTGTTGTTGAACTATTGTAAAGCAGCATGAGGGAGCGGCATGTGCAGATCTATGTGGTCGGCGATAGAAAGTCCTATAAAATACCTCGATTTAAAGTCTCAATACCGCTGGAAGACCATAAAAAGTCACGGCTACAGTCAATCATCGGAGCCGAGATGTGTCTTTAAAGACTAATCCAGAAACTATAAATAACTTTAATGCCAGACAGGAGCAGTCTGCCTCATATCTTCCCTTTTATCTCTTTAACTCTTCTGTTTCTCTGAGCTCCTCCGTCTACCATTGCTCCCTCCCTCGGATTTGCTCCATCCTGTCTGTCTGTTCCCTGCCTCTGAAGATGGCCTTCACACAGAGCGAAAGGGAAAATGAGCTTGGTGAGAGGCCTGGGCTGACATGCTGCAGTCAGCCAAAGAAAGCGAGCTACAAGAGGACAGGTCAGGTGCACGTCCATGTCAGTCCATGGCTACGTAGAGCTTGGTAGGTGGCGCTGTCCACTGGTTTAAAGTGCTGAAGCCTCAGAAATGGTTGCTGTTGCTGGTAATTCTCTTGTTCAGCATCAATCAGAAGCACAAGTGTGATTAGAGGCACAAAAATTAGAGCAACGACTGGAATTGGTGTGACTGCAAAAAGGGGCAATGGGCTGTCCTGTCAGTACTTTCTTAAATTGCTGATTTTTTTTTTTTTTTTTGCATTATTTGCGCGAATAAAAGCTTCAACTGTCACTGTCCCTTTAACTGCTGTGCTCTCTGAGTGTTGAAGGTTGCAGATCTCTGGGCTAGAGGTTCGGAGTACTGTTGTGAAATGAACCAGACATGGTCTGAATTTGTTGCACTCTTCAAAGGAGACATTTATCAGGAGACAGCCTGAAAACTGCAAACCACATTGTGCTTTAGAATGCGGAACATCCATGCAAATGTAACAAAATATTCATGCAAAGGATGCATTCTAGACATTTTAGAGCACAAGCCCCCTTTCTTTAACTGTACTGTGAAAATGTAAACGAATGACAGCAGCTACAAAAACAAGGTGAGTGCAATTCTGGCTTCCAAGCTCAGGCCCAACTTGTAAAAAGTAAGGGAAAGTCTGGAAAAGATCTGGAAGGGTCAAGCAATTTGTATTTGGCATAGTTCGAGGGAAAGCTTTCCCAAGTCAAATGGCAAATAGACGGCAAGTAATTTACATAGACATGTTGGGTTTTTATTACAATGCAAAGATGGCAAAGTGCTCGTTGAAAAGCTTATGTTTCTGAACACATGCATTACCTGATAATGTCCCAGCACTGAAGAACACATTTAAATCAGTAGAAATAGACCTTATTTTTTGCACTAAAATGTAAAATCCAACTAAATGCTTGGAGACCATGTAAATACAATGTGAAGTGGCTCAACTTCACCACAGTGCTAATAAATATATTAAACATTTGAGTTCAGTAACGTTAATATTTAAAATAACAACTTTTCGAGTGTTTTTATAAACCTCCTTAGGTCTATTCTCATTATTCATTTTCCTCCATGATCAATTTTTATTCAGTTGGCACTTCCGTGATTTAAAAGGGACTGGTTAGTCAAACTTGGACCCAGTTTAACTTTCAAAGTGCATTCAATGGCCACGAAAAGAGTCGTATGCTTTTCAACGCGAGAGTTTTGAACACGGAAGCCCGAAAGGTGTTTTCACATTGGCTTTTCATTGGAAGTGGTCGCTTGAACAATGTTGCCGAGGGTGGTGTGAACGTAGCTCAACAGTTATCAATATTGGTGTGTCACAGACTTAAGAATAACAAAACAGATGGTGTGACATCTATGGCTAAAACTTGTTTTAAAAATTTCTGAGCTCCCTAAACTATTTCACACGTAATTATTTCCCGTAACCCTCCACCGATCGATATGAATAAGAGGATTCTGATGTGGAGAAAAGTGGTTTTTCATGTCAGCTTTGGAGTCATTTGTAACACTTAACAAACGGAAAGTGTTGCATAATGGCACCAGGCTGCTTTTCTCCACCTCAGAAGCCATTGGAATTATGCTACCTGCATAAACTATAGAGGAGTTAACGGTAGACACAAGAATGTCAACAGTGGAGCTAAAGCTCTGGTATTAAAGGGTTCAAACTTAAAGAACTTCCATCTCAAAGTTTAAAACCATTGCTACTTATAGTCAGCCACAAAAAATACATAGATTGTCTTAATATGGAGCATGCTGCACAGGAATAACAATGTAGAACTAATAGATGCGAGGTTCACGCTGCCAACTGTCTCAGCTATTGCCTTGTGGGTCACACTAATTACCTCAAGACAAGGTTAAACAGCTCCTCTAAAATGTTTAATATAGATTAAATAAGAAGTATGCTGCCAAGCATAATAACATACAAAACACTTCCAACTTTTTTGTTGCCTAGTTTCACGTCACCCTGCCCTATCATTGTAGAATATGATCCATGCTGTGTAATTAGGTGCATTGACTGAATGAGCTTCCTGTTAGCTATAAATAGGCCTTTCATTTGTTAAAAGCCCCCCCTGCTGGCAGTAAAAACACACCAAGGTAAACAACGGCAGTCTAGCGTGAGAGTCAAAAAACGTAAAAGAAACGTTTCCTTCTAATGCTGGTAGTACCCAAAAGACAGCTGTTGGTTTTATATTTGGTGTCTGAAAAGCAAAAGAATCACAGTGAAAGGATTTTTTTTTTAATTTCCAAACGCAACATTTTACCAACGTGGTTTTCTGTCGATGACAGAGTGCCTTGTAACCTTGACACAAACATTTTATCAGTTCTTTAAAGAAGAAAGTAGTTAATGTATGACATATGCTTTGGTTTTTGAACAAGAGTCTTTATTTACATTGTTCTGGGAAAAAAAACAGCGAAAATCAATATACTTGTAAGCAAATCCAAACTTTAGTCAGATATGGTTCTGACAGGAATGAAACAATCCCTCTGTTTTGCTGTTTACACTATTGCTTGATTGTCTCAGATTCAACTGGCTGAGAAAATCATACATATCGCCTGAATTCTGATGAGTTGTTATCGGCCAATTATTTTCCTCTGGCTGTCAACTGAAATGAAGCTGTATTTCTGCAAGCGTGCCTAACAACCCACTGGGAGGCCTGTCTGTCATGCTGGCGTGCAGCAGTAGTGAAAGGGAGGGGTTGTGCTATAGAAGCCAAACAAATAGACTTCTAGCTTCCATTCCAATACTTGTTTCCCCCTTCTTTAGTTTCTAAGCCTCTTGGTTGTACTTCTGGACTCCACACGCCACTTTTTAGGTTGTCCTACATCAGAGGCACGGCACATGCCAGTGGCAGGTTTCACGTCGTGACCCACATGAACATCGAGGGATTGCATCGGTGCGGGTTTGCACCACGCTTGTACGGACAAAGGCGGGAGGAGGGGCAAGCAGGAGCCAGGAACTAACACGGTCGCATGGGAGCAGGAGCATAACAGTCCAAAAACCAATTAAGAACAGATAGAAGACAGGCCTGCAAGTGAAGGGACATTTACATTATTGAAAAGGATTCTGAAAAAAAACACACACACACACACACATACAGGCTGCCAGGCTCACTGATGGACAAGCCAAATAATGATTTCTCCTCTGTATCCTTCCTTCTTTGTCCCACAGGTCTTCTGTTTTCCTTTCTATTCTCCATCATGTCTGAATCCATCCCTTCCCTCTTTGTATGTGTCGCCCAAATCCCTATCTAACCATTACAAATTGTATACCTCATGAGCTGGGAGATGCGTCAACCTCCAACTATGTGAAAAGTAGGCCCAAATGTGTTAGGATGGCGTCCTCCTCTCTCCGTCATTTCATCCTGTTAAATGTCAGGAGTGTTTGTGTTGATGTGTAGAAGCGCATGACTGTGCGTTACTGATCTCTCGCGGACATGAGCGTGTGAAGTTTTTTTCTCCAGTGGGCCTTTTAGAGTCATCATTTTAGCAGTGTTAACACAAAACTACAAACTCTAAACACTGTACTTCGGAGTTTGCAATCGTCTGCTAAAACCGTTCCTCAGTCTAAAAACTGCTAGTGATTTTAGGGGGAAAAATGGTAACAAAATGCTACCAAGACATGGTGCACTGCTGGTAAATCAGCAAGGACGATGTGAACATAAACCTATGATCAGAAAAATTGATGTTAATTGATTTAGAGCCAGTTATACAAATGGACAGTACTGGGTACGGTCCTGGAACATGCCAACTTTAGAGTTTTAGAGTTCACAATAAAACACATTTTAAACATGCTCCCACTCGCTTTTGGAGCCATTTTAATATTAAGTATTAAGATCGATTACATGTACCTCCAATGCAACTATCTTGGTTATCAAAATTAGTCACAGAAGTGACCGTCCACCATGAGATCCCGCGGTTTCTGAGGGTTCGAATATGCTCAACATCTACTCATGGATTGGGTAAAGACCCAAATAGCAACTTCTACGCTAAGGGCCTCCTCAAAAGAAAAGTAAAGTTAAAAAAATAACCACTATCTGGTGTGTCCTAGCCTCAAATAACACCCTCATCAACAGCCCAAATGTAGACATGTAAAACATGAATTAACATAATTAAGTAGGAGCATTGTGTTTGGACTGATTAAGGCAATGGTTGGCAAGCAGTCTGCGACCGATTTTTGCTGATTCAAATCCCGCGACCAGCCAGATTACATTTAGATTACTCCACCGTGGAGACCTTCACTCAAACTGCAGTGGTGGAGCTGCTTGGAGGCCACAAGGAGATCTGCAGTTGCCCTGATGAGCTAACCGGTATCAATAAAAAACGGTGTGAATGTGAAAGAAATTGCTCTCAAAGCATCTAACCCTGAAGGAATGAAGGATAAACCAAAAGATAAATCTCAATAATTACTGACACTTGTTTTGTGGAATGGAAAAAAGTCAAAACAGAAAACCTTCCTTGAAAAGCCATTTCAGCCAAAGTGGACATGGGTTCAATATATATTACATGGTCATGCCAAATCCCACATTTTACCTTTTAAACAAAGGTAAAGTTTCAAAGGCATGGAAGCAAAAAGGTTGGAAACTGCTACCTTTTTTTTTTTTTGGAACAGACCAATTTTCCTTTGGGGGATCATTAAAGTTTTACATCACCTCGTATTATCTAATTTCTAAAAGAGCCAAAGTTTTGCATTATTTAAAGTTCACAACATTAAAGTACCTTTCATATAAATAAAGAAAAAGGCCCGATTCATTTATTTCTTACTCTGACTGAAAAGTAATGTTGAACGGAATGCACTGTCTACCCATGATACGACTCTGGATCATTTCACCACGGGCTTTTCTACTTCTTGGAATTTGCTTTTGACTTGAATACTTTCACTCGCGTACAAAAAGAGTTGTGACTCAACAATTCACACAAAAGAGGCAATGTCCTCCAACTGAATCCCGTCGAACAACCAGTTTTGATCACGTTTAAAGGAATATATCTTTTTTTTTTCTCAATTTCAGCATCTCTTCCTTCTTCTTTAGTCAATTCCAGATTAACTTTCAAATCCCTTTGGTTCATGTTGAGCTTAGTGATCAAGATCGATCAAATCCTCAGGACTGTGTAGGTTCGTGTCGTGGCCTCTTGTGTTTTAGGCCAGACCTGGATTGTCTGTTTCTGCCTTTGCTCAGCTTAATGCAATCAGATCTCATGTGAATCCTTGTGCTGTCATGCATTTAAACCAGACTCTCACTCTGTCCCATTTTCCCCCTTTAAAAGGAAAATACACTCACTGAGTCAAATGACTTAAAAGTGTCTCATACGTTTTCTGTCAAATTGGAGAAGCAGGTAAGCACACAATCCAGTCATCATGTTAATTCTTTAAATGTATGTTTGGTATCAGACTAATGTTAGCAGCTATTGTGGATTAATTGGTAGAACACTACTGAACACATTGAACTGATCTTACCAGTGGGCTTTACAGCACGTACAGACTGCTTCCTGATCCACGTTTTTTTTTCTGGTTGCAGGACAGTTTCCTCTGGTCATAATCAAGCCATATTGAAATTTGTACTATTTTACATCCTGGTCTGTATACAAGGAATTTGGCTTTTGCGTCTCATGCTTATGCTCAATTCCTAACTCGATCTGGTGTTGATTACCTGGATCAGATGTGTTTAGCCCATAAGGAGCTTCAATGGTAGGTTGGTGGTAGAACGCCGGCCCAAAGGCGTGGAACTGGTCACCCCTGGTCTAAGTAGTTTACAAGTGTCAAATGTACAGTGAAAAGGCATTGTACATGGACGTTTAATGAAAATAAAACCATCAATATTTCCATTGACAAAATTAATTGTATACATGGCCCCTCCCTCTACTACGCCTGAACACCACCACCACCTGAAACAGAAACAAGATGACTAACTGGATTATGTTGCAGTAAGAATTTATCTTTTTTAATTCTCAAAATGTAAACAGTATTTAAAAGAAGGGCAACTTCCAACATGTTTCCAGTTCTTTCCATGACCCCAAATTCTTTATATGTTCAGGACTGTTTGGATGCAGTTTTCCAGTCATCAACACCCTCACTGGTTGTTAACTTCAATGATTTTTGGGAAAGGAGCTTGCAGCAGAAGCAGTACAAACCTTCTTTTTAGGGAGAATACATTAGTCATGTTTATTTGTATTTAATCATCTCTGAATTAGCTAACTTTCTGACAAACTAACAGTGATACCAACTCCTTCCATCATGGTTTTTGGAGGCACAATACTGGCGGAAAGTTCCCTCTCTGCAGATCACTGATCTCGTAAAGAGGCATATCAGAGAGCTTAGTAGGTGTAGAGCTTAATCTTTGTTTCTGTTTCTTCCATCAGTTCTTTTTCTTCTTGAGTTTAACATCTTAAAGAATGGACGGCATGAATTTTTGAAGCGTATGGACTACTGGCGTAGTCGCCGCACGTGGTAAAAAAAACTGTGTAGCTCCTTAGTCCAACTTTATTGACAAAGTCAAAGAACAACAAACATCTTCTTCATCAATTACATCAGCATGAAACAACGCAGTTGTTCCCTCGTGCACTGCACGGGTTTTTGATCCAGACAACAACTGTTCAAACATTCAATGCTTGTCCAAAACAAATACTCAAATCTGATAGAATTCAGCTAAATAGAAATTAACTAAATAAAAAACAGTTCTTATATAATTTCAAACACGTAAAATGGCACTTACAGTAGATTTTGACAAAGGCAACTCCAGCATTAAAGGTTTGAAGCTTAAAATTAAAAAAATTAAAATAGATGACCTGTCAAATTAGTCAGGGGGGTAGACAGTGGCAGCATTAGGTAAGGAGGGGCGCCACACACAGTAAAGTTGTTGATTAAAATATTGAGTTTTTTATTTTTTTTATTGTTACTTCTTGTTTTAATTTTTACATGAAATGAAAGGTATGTTAAACTATTAAAGACACAAAGCAACATAATATCTGAGATTTGGCATCCCCTCCAGCAGATGGCACCCAAGGCAGCCTATGCCCAGGGCTGGCCCTGATTGTATGTATATGAGAACTGGACTGGACCGTTTTATTTATTTATTTATTTATTTCACGATACAGACATCCCTTTCCAAGAATCGGTAAGCAGTGACTGCTCTGCTTCAGCATTTTTAAGTCAACAACTCCCTCCAATGAGGAGCAAGCTTGTTGGAAGTGTGCACCCCTACCACCTAAAAGCGAGAACACAACATCTGTTAAACATTTCAAACATCTGACGTGAGACCACCTACTTACAGGTATCCGATTGGTCAGTTTGTAACTTGAATAACTTGCACGATAGAAAAAATATCATGAAAAAAAATAGGATTCTCAGGAACATGATAAAAAAAAAAAAAAAAAATAAATAATTAATAAAAAGAGCCTAGACTAAAGGCCTTTTGAGAAAGCTTGTGGGAAAGCATCACGCTTGTTTACCACTGCTATCATTTCCTCCTATGTGGTTTTAAAGTCTTCAGTTTTATTTCAATAAGACAGCCTTATATCAAGGTGTACTACAAATTCCACTTACGCAGATTGATTCAACAGCTAAAACCTGACCTTGAAGTAAATATTTATTGGCTAAATCGTCTTTGCTTGAATTTCACGGGTCAGACCCTCAAACTGTGAAGTGATGCTCTGAAATATTTAGATCTCCATCAAACTGGATAATGGGAAATGCTCTGTTTCAGCCTGCTCGTAACTCGCACTGGGTCCACTCCGGCACAGAGCTAAGGAATTATAAAAGTTGCCTTCATAATAAACAACCCAAGTGCGATGCCAAGGAGAGTCCTGCAGTAAATGTATGTAGTTTTTTTGGGTTTTTGTTTTATAGCAGCCACTTAGCGCTTACAGTGCGTCTAACTGCTTGTGTTTAGAAGTGTAGATATTTCAAGCCCTGCGTATTTTGCCACACTGTCTGCAGGTTTTGGATTTTTGGTTGCAAAAACACCTCCCCACCTTCTTTCAGCCCCTTTCAATCACACACGGCAAGAAAACTCTCCAGATTCCATTGTTGAACATAGATGCTGCTTTTCATCATCGACTGAGTTTATTTTCTGTTTAAATTGATTTTTTTTTCTTTTAAAGGATTTCAAAAGCAAACAATCCTTGCCTTGCTTTCAGGCGAGGTGGGGGTCCAGGTTGTGCATATATGATCACACACAGACACTCGTCCCTAGCTGTTTCCTGGGAGAGGTTTGCTGAAATATCCCCTGAGTCTTGCCGTTTTCTAACCTCATTTACTCTCTTACAGTGAGCGTCTGCTATAAGTTGGGGGTGGCAAACTGATGGGTAAGGAGTGGTAAAATGTGAATACACATGCTCTGATGCTGACACACATCTTCGGTCTTGAGAGGAGGCCAGAGAGCAAACATGGAAGAGAGAGAAGGAGATTAATAGATTTAGGAAGGTCTAAGTGTCTGTTTGAATGTGGGTAGTGGAGGTACCTGTGTGTCTAAGACTGGTCGAAAGGGGAGGAGTAAGGCTCAAATCTGCAGCACACAAAGTAAATGGCTTTGTGGATGCCCTCACCCCCCCACTTTATCCATCACTCCCTTCTTTTTTTTTTTTTGTTCACTCGTCCATCTCTGCTCTCATCCTCCCCAATTTTTCCCACCGTCATGTCCATAAACATGCCACAGACAGCGCCTCCTTTTTGTCCTCCTTCCAAATTGCCTCCCTCAGTCCCAAACAGCAGTAATGATGATGTGAAACAGGGAAGAAGAAGAAGGGAAAAAAAAAAAAAGAAAAAAGGAGTTGAAGTTGAGCACCTCACAGCCACGCTGCCCTTTTGTTAGAAGAACTGATCTGTTTGTCAAGAAAGGGACTTTCCGCCTTGGAGATACAATGGAGTTGTTTTGACAGTGAGGCAGGAGAGTGTTTGCATTTTTCACAATGCTGCACAGTCATTATGATGCACTGACTCATTGCTCGGTGTAGCACGACACAAAAAACGCGAGGAAATTATAGCTTTGTGCTGGAAATCAAATTGCATACCCAAACAGAAGGAAACTGAGTGGATGTTAATGATATGACAGTCAAATGTGTTTTCAAATGCTGTCTGGCAAATACCTATTAAAGGGCAAAACAATATGGAGAGCTTTTCTTGTAAAAAATGACAAGCTATTTTGCATTGACATGTATATTCTTTGATGGCGACAACAGGAAGTCATGCGTTCATTCCGGTTCTGTTTTGGAGGAGACTGTTAATTGTGCTTTAAGGTCATCCTATCGTGACTGCGCCGCTTGAATCGTTAAAATCCTTCTAAAGTAAATAGATTCCAACATATGTCTGCCTTGGAAAAATGGGCCAATAAACAGCGGTTTTTGCTTTTAACAATAAATACACACATAACAGTTGCTTTCAATTGAAGAAGATCCAATACCACTGAAGATTGTTCGATGAGTCCATCACGAGAATCAAAGGAAGTCGCAATTTTTCTTCTATTGGAGTCCTGTCAATGAGATTTGGAGACAGAAAAAAGAATCCCTTCAAATAAATATGGTGTTTCTGTCATGGCACTACAGTTAACCACTACAGGAAGTGTCCAGAATCAGACATTTCGATCAGGAAATTATAGAACCCAGTATAACAAGTTCAAATCTCAAATGGTAAATCTAACCCCAATTATTGAACTTTGACGTTTTCCAACTTCAGGTCATAATCCAAAACATAAAAATAAAAATCAGGTCCTCATTTCGGCCGTGTTATCTCCCATTCCACGCTGTGCTTTTATCTGTCTGCTAACTGTTGCAGTGCGATCAAAACAGGAGCAGAAACATAGTGCGTAAGGTATTCACTAAAACTTTGGCCTTGATTTTTCCTTTATAACGTATTCTTGGTGTAGACCCATAGATGTGTTACGTCACCTATTAGAATGTGAATGGCAAAAATTAAACTTAAAGTGATTTGATATTGTAAAAGTGTTCCTAGTGGTCTTTTAAATATGATTATGCCAATTTTAGCCAAAAAAATTCAATTTTTTTAGGACGTAGTTTCTGCAGAGCGGCAGGAGTTCATCAGAAATTTACCTTTGAGTTGTGGACAGGACCATTGGGGCGAAGTGAGCCCTACTCACTTTCTCTCGCTAGTTTCCAGCAGGATTTTTCAAGCTGCCTTTTTGTCATCGGTTCTTGATTCATAATGATTTGAATAAAGACATACAGAGAAAAACGGTTTCAGTTTTTTCTTTTTTTTTTCTTTGTCCTCCATTGAGAAAAATACAAGAAAATGTAAAAAAAAAAAAAAAAAAACACGATTGAAACAAGTTTAATGGTGTTAAAATAACAAAAGCAGTAAATTACCCTGTCATAAGCCCCCCCCCCCTTTTCTTTAAATAATTATGTTAATCAGCAATTCAAAAGTGATGGCTGATTTTGATTATCTAATTTTCAATACATTTTTATTTATTGTTACTTTTGTAAGTTTCAAGTGATTTCAGTGAGAATTGTGGGTTTTTCCTTCTTTAACTAATTTTGTCCACTTGTGTATTCATCGTCCCTCCGTATCGATGGCACTCATGTCACCAAGCACATAAAGTGAAGGTGAGTGAAGCTGTGATTGGAACATGAAACCAGACTGATAGATCAGCACAGAGAGCCTGGACAGGCCTACAGAACCACAGAGCATGGTTGTGTTAAAGAAGCCCGAAATGTTTGTTCAACAACTTACGCGCCGCCAAGTTGAATCACCACACTCATCATGTTGGGTCTCGCGATACTACAGCATTACATTTCAATCACCGATGCATTCAATCTTCCACCGATGCGTTTAATCTTTAATTAATCTTTAACGCCATTAATTGAATAGTATTTTTGTTCTTGTTTCCAGTCTGTCAGCAGAAGACAGCATTGTGTTTGGTGATAGGTGTTGGTGCATCTTATGATTAAAAGCAAAATGTAGTCTAACTGATGTCAAAGTTTGGCTCTGAATGCAAATAAAAATGATGTTAAAATTTTAAGGATTTAGGTTACAAAAGAGAAACGAACTTTTCAAAGGCAAAACAGAGGTAAGGAACATTATGCATCATTGATGACTGAAGCCAAGAGGCATCAAAGATTTTAGATGTATGACACTATAGATCAAAACAGCAAAATGCATCAATGCAACTTGCTGTTTTTGCACAAGAAAACTTTCACGAGGTCGTAGGAATATATAAAAAAAATAAAATAAAAAAATACATAAATTAAATAAAAATGTACCTTTTTAAATGGCTAACTCACTGATCAATAGAACAACCGTGCACAAATCCCAAACTTTGAAACCTGCATAGTCTGACTCATCTAGGCCAACTGTCAGCATAATAATCAAAGAGATATCTGGTGCTGTAACTGCAGTGCTGCATTAATGTCACTTTCACTCAGATAAAGAAACACTGCAAGTGATTAAGCTCCTTGTGGATGTGTGTGTTTGCATGGGTACAGGAGTGTTTGTGTGTCGGCCTTGGCTCCACTGGGAGTCCATAGCAGAGCCTTAAATTATACATATGTTCTCATTCCATTACCAATAGCAACTGCTAAAGTCTTCCCAGAATATCCATTAACAAATTGAAGGGACGCTCGGACTTTCACACACAGACCCACATAAATAACATTTAGTGGCACGTGCTTAAGCAGGACAGTTGACTTGTGCTTTTCCGTATGCGCTCACACCAAATTTTGACAAAACCACAGAATACTCTGACAGACTAAAGTGGATCCAAGAGAAAAACTGTTGTCATATCACGTTGTTCAAGCCACTATGTACTTTATGTATTCAATTATTGCAGAATTTTCCTTACAAAGCAAATTAATCTAAGTTAGAACACAAAAAGGTTTTCTAATTACAGTTAAAAGAAACTTGCCTGACCCATGTGACAAAGAAGCTGAAATCTAAAACATTTTGGTTGAACTACTATTAAAATTACAAATTATTATCATCATTATGCAACTGCAACAGTAAAATCTTTCCCCATCTGTTCGCAGTGTTCCAAAGTTAGTAATAATCTCTATTTTTAGTGACTTTCCGGAATCCCTTGGGGAATTAGGAGCTAGCGACAAATCTGGCAATTTTTTTTTGGGTGCCACTAGAAACAGTGTGAACGTCATTGGAATGTCATGTCGCCACAATTTCTATTTTTAATCCATCAAAAGTGGGTGCATCAGTTTGGCTCCACCCTCCAGAAAAGCATCACGGAAAAGTTAGCGTAAAGCTACAGTCACACCTATTCACATCGCCCTCGAGAACGCGCCTTCAAACTACCCTCCAGTAAAAAGTCTTCCTTAACGCACGTACATGCGCGTTTCGTGTTCAAACCTCTCATGTTCACATGTAGCTACACAAGTTTTTAACGACTGTTTTCGGGCTCTACGTACAAAATGCCACTGAGTGCACGTTAAAGTGTCAAATCAGATCAAAATTTGACCAATCAGGGACTAGAGGTGCCTCTTTTAATTCACAGACATCCCAGACATTTGAAAAGTGATCACAGAGGAGAAAAAATAATTGTGGTTTGTGCCCAGCTGGAATTATGACACTAAACCTTTCATATATATCGGATTAGTGATGCGTCAGACCCATTTTAGCAAGATTTGCACCGCTTTGCGCTTTTTTTATCAAGCCTCTTCCATGGTGCTGGACATGCGCTAGTAACCGGTAGAAAAAAAGAAAAGAAGAAGACGCCCACTTCCTCGTCCAGGGTGAACATTCATGGGACTAAATGCGCATTCAAGAACCTGCATTTCTTGAACACGTGCAGCGCCCAGTGTGTCTGTAGCTGGACAGCCAACAGCACTGGGACAGAGGGTTTCCCCCACAGTAAAAGTGCAAATAAATTACGCATGCGTGGTATCGCAGCACATCCCCACCCCCCAATTTTACAGTGTGGGATTTTCAAAATAATGTTAATATTCTCTTTTTAAACACAAAAATCAAAATAAAAAAGTATCTGCACCCCCAAGTGTACCTTTTAGCTTACTTAGCGAGTCAAAAGCTTTGACGAAAGAGGAAAAACTTACGGTGTCCAGAATTTTTGTCTTTGTTTTACCATTCATGGAGTTCCACCATGGAATGACCAACATTTTCTTCTATCAAATTCACGATTGCTTTTTTTTATCCTAACTTCTTGCTGATCTCTGACATTTTCAGACATTTCAGTAATACGTCGCTGCAACACTTCTGGCTGATATTGGGATGTCTTTTATTTGTGTTTTTATGTTTTTTTTATTTGTCAAGGTTACAAAAAGAGATTTTTTAATGAATTAGCAATTAGTTAAAGGTTTTCCATGTTTTGTGATGCAAAAACTTGCCAAAATGAACAGCAAGAAAATGCACAAATTTAAAAAATGAATGCGTAAACAGACACAAATCAAGGTCCAGAACATCTCAAAAATATTTTGTTAACATAAAAGCAAATGAGAACTAAAACAACACGTTAAATTAGTAAAATATAATAAAAAGTTTTTTTTGGCAAAACATAGCTAAACCCCTGCTGCTTCCAAAGCCCTGCAGAAGCAGGCCCAGTGTGCATTTCCGGTTTTCAAAAAAAAAAAAAGCGAGAAAACTCATTTTAAAACAAAAAACAGGAGGAATGAAGTAAAATTTTGTTGCCATGACACATTTAACTCAAACATTTAACATCTACAGTTTGGTTTGTCAGGCTTAGTTGCGATTAAGAGAACTTTGCTGAGGCCGGCTCGTATTCTCTTTATTTTTTCTTCACTAACTTAAACCTTAACCCAGCCAAGTGCGGCCAGCAGGTCCTTGGATATTTTATTTTATGACCTTCCAGTTTGTGTCTTTGTGTTCGGGCAGATTCCTGTAAAGCGTTCTCCACAATTTTCTCCATTTGGAACACTGGCCAGGGACTTTTAAGCCTTTAATCGGGGTGTATTTCAATAATGTTAGATTAATATACACATTTTAATTGTAATTGTAATGAAAAAGTCTAGTTTTTAACAAAAAATGTTAAAAATTAAATTATTTCCCAGCATCGAATAAATGGTTATTTCCCGTTTCTCTTCACTTAGACGCATTTTTTGGGGTTATATATATGGTGGATCACACTGATTGAGTCAAGCCTAACAGTGCCTCAGAAACTGAACGTCCTTCTAAAAACACAAAGATTATTTGAAATAAATTATAAATTAACTCATTCAATTTTGTTGTTACACACTTCAGAAATAATTAGTGATAATAGAAGAAAATATATTTTCTTTTTTTTTTTGAGAATATTGATGTTTTGTTTTACTACAAAACTGCTTTTTTTCTGTGTAACACCTAAGACGACAAAATATTAGATTAGCGATACGAACAAATTCATTAATTTTGTCCTTAATTTCTCCATTCTGACCACCAGTTCTCATTTCTTCCTTTGGACAGAGTGAGGTGCAGAATTTTTACAAGCAACTGTAGTTATTTTGTTGTAGCTCAGCATCTCCTTATTTCAATTGTAAGCCACATGAGCCAAGCCAGACACCGATTCATCATTTAAGGCATTGATTTTACAAATGTCCTACTTTTTGTTTTATGACTATGTGACTTTGTTTTTACTGAGTCCTTGTTGTTAACTTCATCTGACTTCATTTTATCCTTTTTATTTTTTTACCTTTTTAGCATTCAGCATTTCCTGCATGGCACAGGCAAGGTCATGGAAAGTTTTGTCAACTGATAAAGTATGGCAGCCCCCAGCAATGTTGCTTTAGTCTGATCTAAACTTGGTGATAATAGCAGTTTAGCTTTGTGCTAGCAAATGTTTATTTGTTTGACCAACACAGCAATTAAGATTTAAGTTTACCCTCTCAACAGTGGTTAGAGAGCCAAACATCTTAGTTAAGATGTGAATAACATTAAACGACATTAAAAAATAGAGATAATCTCAATGAGAGGATGTAACTCAAAACAGTCTTTAATCGCAAAAAATAGTCTGCTGTCAAACTTTAGCCAAACTGAGTGAAAACAGCCCTAAAATGACCGCTAAACGGCAAATTTGTCGGGGTGACTCCGAGACGTTCCCAGGCCAGCTGAGAAACATAGTCTCTCCAGCGTGTCCTGGGTCTTCTACGGGGCCGCCGCTCAGTGGGAACACCTCCCCAGAGAGGAGTGCTTGGGTTTTGGTCTAAACTGTTTTATATACCTGCAAGTGAATCCAACAAGTGTGAATCTTGTTCTTTTTAAGGGTTAGATAAGGATGCCAAATTACCTGTAAAAAAATCTAATGTAACCATGGCTACTGGTCACTGATGAAATGCTTTTTTCATATGTGATAAAGAGCCTTTTTTCTAGTTCTACAACAGAATCTCTTTGGGGAGTTTTGTCTCCATCCCAGTATAGTAGATGGATTTGTATCAGAAAGTAAGTTTCAAACAGAAAAAATTAGCTCATGATGTCCTTTTCAACATTTTTTTCTGTTCTCTTTGTATGCAGATAAATCATGAACACTTTTCCAGTAAGACCTAATGCAATGTTTTAATCTAAATTTAAAAAAAAGACTTTTATTCTAACTGTCTAAGTGGATATTGAAACCCTTCCTTTAAGATTAAGACGACTTTTTACCTTCCTGTTGGCTTTGTTTCTCAGTTGGACCAGCACCAAACTCATCACGTTCCAATCTCAAATTTCATGCTACTGTGGAGTCTTTTAATCCAATGCAAATGTCAATATTATATAGATTAATTGAGCTTTAAGCAAAGGGAAAGCAAAGCACACCAATCTAAATCCAATAATCCAAGGTAAGGCTACAGCAAATGTGGCTCCAGCCGCTGTACGTTCGACTAATCAATAGGAATTTTAAAGGAATCAAAAGGTGGCCGAAGAGGTCAGTGCATCTCAAGAACAAATTGATTTCCAGGCACTTTTGAAAAATTGAGGTTACTGTTGAGAGTCAACAGTGTCAAATGCAAGGCACTGCTCATGGGGATTAATACCTGTCCTTCCTTCCTGAAGCAAATTACATTAATTACACATTCTGTTCAGTAGTTATGCAGATGGCTATTGACAGACATACTGGCGCAAGTTTTTCCATGCTGTCCTTTCGGAATCAATTCATAAGCACTCTTCTGTTCTTCCACATATTAATTCACTCGCTTTCTATAATTCGTTCCTACCCTTTACTTCTACCTTCAAAAAGTTTTGCATCTAAATTGCTATAAAAAAATTACTGGAGCCCCTCAAGCATGGAGCAATTTCCTATAATTGATTTTTGCTTGTCAACATGTTTCACCTTCTTTGAGAATTAAAATCCTCATGTGACCCTCACTCAGAGAAGTTCTTGCACACACTTTTAGCTCGGCTTTCAAATTTCCCAAAGTGGATGTGTATTTTAGGAAGCACTTGTACATTCTTAACCCAGATGTGACTAAATGTGGCAAAATTTGGAAATTATTGTCAAGTGATGGTTTTCACAGAGGACCTGGAAGAGCTGCACCACACTTATGCACACGTTTTTACACTTCTTCTAAGGCAATCACTTCGTCACACGTGTTAGCACTCCGAAAATGACATGACTCAGGAGTAAAAGTTCAGGAATTCAAATATGGAAAAGGAAGAGCCGGGTTTTCACTTGGACTGGATTGACTTTGAAGACAGAAACACAAAAAAAGAAATGTTAAATGGACAAATTATGATGGTAAAGGTTGTTTCAATGTTTTTTATGAAAGACCTCTGCTTTTCCTCTGAATTAAAACAGTCCATTTGCAGGCTAAATCATTTTAATTAGCCTGGTTTCCACTTAGGGGTCTGGTCGGTATTTTGAGCGTTTTCATTAGAAAATTGACCTAGTACCAAACCGTACCTCTTAGGGGCCCGGTCGGTTGTCGGTCCATAGAAAAGTGTAACAGAACAGTTGGGGCGTAGCCGCTGTAGCCACGGTTGATTGGCAGAAAGTGATAACAACTAGAAAGTAATGACGACTAACAAAGTGCTAATTTAAACGCTCATAAGTTAGCGATCATAAGGTAGAGTTTTTTTCCTCATTGCTGAGCTATTCCTCTTAGCCGCCCCAAATCGTCATTCAAATAACATTATATTCCTGTTATACACGATGTACCAGAGGTAAAGCCATAAAAAGACGAGCTGCTGAATGACCATTGTTGTTGCTTTTCTAGTCGTCGCACTTCAATGACGCAATGAAATGCTAGCAGCCCACACCACGCATGAAAACAAATGGTTATCTCGACTGTACCATTCCACTCCTTACCGTACTGGACTGGGCCGCTCAGAGGAAACGAGGCTATTGATATAAACCTAAGTGGGACCAATTCATAGCTGCTAATACCGTGAATGCCCTGTCGGTTGAGCCTTCATTCTTTGACCTTTCAGACTTGAGTAAACAACTGGAAGGAGGATGTAAAGGTAGCAGATATCGCAAGTATGCTGTAAGTCACAAAGAGAGTGCATGAACTTGTGGCCGCCTCAAGGGACGTCTTTTGAACTGGAATGTACAATTGTTGCTAGCTCTGTTTGCGCACTCCCGCGTGAGCTCATAGCCCAAAGCTAATCTTAGCACAGGAAAAAGCGGCAAGCATTATTTTAGAGCTATCAAGTTGTAAAGTTTTAAGTCAGATACCAGCTCTGACTGGGAAAATGAAGAGGGGATAAGGAGGAAGAGCGGAACAGAGGAGACTTTGGCCCACCCATGGCAGTTGTTACGTCACAAACCCAAGCTTTTTGAAACCGCGTGTTTTTATTTGCTCCTGATCCATCAGGATTTAGATAAAGCAATACTGAGAAACAGTTTCAACTATTATTTTTATCATATCATTCCTCCATCATGAGAAAAAATGCAACAAGAACACCATTTTCATTGGAGTGCGCCAATCCCTCGGTACATGGTAGAGCTAACCACTTGTATGGCCTCAGAGGACTAGATCTACGGTAAGTGGTGATTCCTCTAAACAGGGACCTAAAATCACATTTAGTCTTTGGTTTTTAATTGGGCCAAAGTTGAACAGTCATGTGTGTATTTTACTTCCTTAAAACTCTTAGATTTCATTGCTCTTATGTCATTTTACTGAACTATTTCACTTTAAGAAGCTGAAGTGGTCAATACGCCAACACTTAGTTGTTTTTCTACAATATGCAACCCTTGTCGCTACCCTTAAGGACTTGTACACCCCCACAAACACTCACAACTTCTCTTTTTTCTGCCAACTTGAAAAAAAAAAAAAACTCATGCGTCTGAGCGATGTTTCATCGGAACGCATGAAAGCTGTTTTATTTTCAAAGGTGAGCCGACAGCTGAAAAGCCCAGGCTCGTGTGAGGGAAGACAACCTATTGACTGGACACAGATCGATGTCAGCCCACGCTGAAATGCTTCCACCCGCCATTGTTATTATGATGAGCGCTGCGTAATGGCGCTCCAGCCCATCCTGCAAGGAACACACAAACTCTCAGCCTGTTTGTTTGGCAAAAAAAGAGGGTTGGAACACAATGAAAACTTCTATCATCAGGTGAAAGTGCAGTAACAATATGTACTGTCCTCTCAAACATTTGTCTTTCATAGTTGAAATAATAAAATGCTTAAAGATAAGGAACGTGAACAGAGAAATCTTATTTTATATGACAACCTAATTTTTTTCAATTAGGTTAAGTTTCATTTACCATGTCTACACCTATCTATGCATCTTTTTCCACTTATCCAGAACCAGGTTGTTAAGTCTGCAGTCTAAACAGAGATGCCCAGAACTCCATCTCCATAGAAACCATCCACAGTTCTGTTGGGGTGGGGGGCATGGTCCAGACCTGGACAACCCTTGTCCTCAAGATCCCTGCCAGGTTTCCAGCTCTCCCTTGACTAGTTGATACTGACAATTGAAACCAGTTGTTTTTGGTCAGTCAGTATGGAACAAGCTGGAATACACTGAGGTTAGCAGTGGTTGGCCAGCTTCAATGTTGTCGACCTGGTTCTTCCTGTTGACTGTCACTGAAAACTGGACCAAGTAAGTGTGATGTCACCCATAGAAAATGACTTACCTTTCTTTTATACAAAATGGACACCGCCATGTTGGAGCCCAATGTCATAAGTAAGCGGGGACCGTTGTAAGTCGGTCTGAGTCAACATTTCTATAGCATCAACTTTTGTTCTTTTCTACGGTCAGTGCTTCCTCACATACCTCTTAACAACAACAAAAAAATCCAATTTTTTATTTTTTTTGTTAACCATTTTAAAAACTTATATATTTATATACGGCTCAGGAAGGGAGCACAGTATTTTTCACTACACAGAATTTGTTATTAGAGGTGCTTCTTGCATCTCTAATTATGAAGTGATTCTCCTTTAAGTTTATTATTCTGACCCGTGTCTGTTTATCAACATTTCAGCCTGTTTTTATGTTTATTTTTTATTTCTTCTTAGCATCACTTTTTACATTTTAAAATATTTAAAATTCCAAACAGCTTTTTAGAAAATATTTTTATTGATGTTATATGAATAAAAAAAATGACTTGGATAAATGAAGCAAGAACAATAAATTAAATTAAAATAAATGTGTATGGATCAAAATATGATCTCATCTGTTCTAAAGACTTCCATTATAAAAGCATCAGGGAAGATGGCGTTTAAAACTAATTGAAACAATTATTAATTCCTTATTATTTCCAGCTGTTGCGCCTGAAGTGCACCTGAAGATGCATGTATCATGTTTGCATGCGGTTCCCCGTGCACCCTCGGACGGCTGAAGGAGAGAAAATGTGAATTTTCTGCATAGTTAATCTCGGTGATGGAGCTGTAATGAAGTTGGAAATTGCCGAGGCATGCAGCGGACTTCCAGAAAGAGTGCAGCTGCAGAACCCCACTTTGTAAAAATTCAATCTATGGGGGTAAAATGAATGCGCGCTGATTGACATTTCAAACTTGAAAACAAAACCATCTGTTGGCTTTTTTATTCTTCCTATTTTTGAATGTAGGTTCCTTGAGGATAAAAACTATTGAAACATTTACTTTACTGAATCCATACTGAATTAATCATCTGAGCTGGAGTTATTTATTCTTATCTGGAGATAAATATTGCATAGCGGACGTGATTAATGAATTGCCATCAAATTCAGCCCTCTGCAGCTCTGGACTTTTGTAAGCACTTGGCCACAGATAATTGCATATTGACTGAGGGTTAAACCAAATGTTCATCAAACTGTGAGTAAGACCGAATCACTGCAGGGCGTGTCCCCTGTAACAGGGCCACTCTCTGTATTTCTGTTCCAGGTGGTGGCGAGTATTGACAGCTGCTGCATTAATGCGACTTTTCAATAATCTGTGATTTGTGGACATGCGTCGCGCTCGTGTGTTTCACTGTCCACCTTCCTTGGCGAAACACAGCTGTAAAAAAAAAAAAAAAAAAATCAAGGCCACCAAATTCAGGCCAAGGAATACTAATGAAAGCCTCAGCAGGGAAACAAACCCTTTCCAATCACTCGTGTGACACAGCTGAAGTGCCCTGAGAGAGGTTTTTTACCTCCTACTGCTCCTCCATGGGAGTTTAGTGGCTGACTTGTGTTCCTAAATCAATTTGAGATACTAGTTTCAAAGGTGCTGGCTGGAACCTGAAGGTATGCCAAAAAAAGAGGGAAAAAAGTCAGCTTGAAATTAAAAAGAAATGGTAAAATGTCGACATGTGTGATCACATGTGAAATGTGGGGAGCTTTGTTAAAGATAGGATGTTTTAAAGAAAAAATAAACGATATTAGAAGCTGAAAAATATACATTTAATGGTGCCTAAAGGACACATTCACAGTAGGAATTTTCATCTGCAACATGGTCTATTTCCTTTATTAATCTGTTTTGTTAGCAAATGTCAAATCTCAGATCGGACAAGTGAACTCGGCTCACTTTCCAATATTCAAAGTTTGTATGTTATAATTAATGGGGGAAAAAAACAACCAATAGTGTAAACCCAAAGAGGGTTTAATCACCAAAATGGATTCAGCAGGTTACGAAAAGAGATGTACAGATGGATGGTTTGAACTTTGAGAGATTAAACAGAAGAGAAAAGTGTAGAAATGTTAATGTCTGTCTGAGAAATGCGTGCAAAAGTGTGTAGTGGGGGGTTTGAATACTTAAATGGCCTATATCATGCGATTCTTGAGCCTTTCAGGGTAAACTATAACCATATATATGATCATATTTTACTTTTGGCACACTAAAGAACAAATTGTTTATGAAATGCAAGTCCTTTTCATGAGATCTTTTCCTTCCCCGAAGTAAGTTGACTCAATCTCTGAGGCACCGCCTTTCGCTCCTTTTTATGACGCCTTCCTAGGGCCAGCCTGTCAGTGTTTCGCCCACGAAAAAAAAAAAAAAAATTAAATAAAAGCGTTTTGCTGATCACCGCTCGTTACGCCGTGAAAGTGGGTGTTTGTGTTAGCCTGTGGGCCGGTGCTGGTAGCGCAGACTCTTCCTGGAAGAGGCTGTTCTCACTTTCATACGTATGGATGTGAGGATCCAGTCATTCCCAGGGATTGGGAGGGGCCAGTGCTCAGAGAGCAGGGTTTTAGAGGAATGCTCAGAGATGTCTGAATGGATCAAAATACCACTTTGGGGTTGCTTTTCTTGTAAGGAATAACATTATAATACACTTAACAGCTCAAAAAGTTCATTTAACATGACATAGGCCCTTTCAATACCCAATCCAATCAACTTTTGATCTATTTTCAAAGCGTTCCCAGTCGTCTTTTAACCATGATTGAGACGATTTTAGTTAATATCCAAAAGTCTGTGGCATTTTCTGGGAGATAGTCTGTGCAGAAGGATAGGAGTCCTTAAGAAATTCACCTCTGACATGTAGGCGGGACCAATGGCACAGATCAAAAACCGTCATCTTTTCCATCCCTGTTGCTGAGAGCTCTCTGTTTAATTCGCTTACAGCCCCTCACACCCCCAATCTAAAATTGCTGGTACATCAAAACTAGCGAGAAATATCTGAGCTATCCAGCCGCACAGTTTTCATTCAGATTCCAGCTGGGACGAGGAAAACGCACACGCATGGATCGTTTTGTCTGTAAGTGGATGCATCAGAATGGAGGTTGTGGTCCGCCCGGCATATTTTCTACGTCACAATGACGATCTTTATTCAACTGCATTTTTTCTCTGCTTTTGTTTCACAAAAGATAGACTCAGAAATGCTGTCTGAGCTGATTTTACTTTATAAAATACTACAAGAACATGCCAAAAACATCACCATTTTCATTCATGCAGCACAGCAGAAAATAACCCAAAAGTGTTCATATTTCCTTCCTCCAAATGTCTTCTTCTTCCTTTTTTTTTTCTTCACATTCTACAATTTTTCTAAATCACTTAACCCACATTCAACAGATTGTTTCTGATGGGGTCTTTGGTGTGAGCTGCTACTTCTTTGGTAGGCCGACAGCCAGAATTGCAGCATTAATTCCCCTCACCTAGACCCGCCGTTCCACGCTGCCAGACTCCGGGAAACTGATAAAAAGGCAGGACCTGGCACCGAGTGTTTCTCCGTGAGGAGTTGCTATGTTTGGTGGATGCTATAGGGCAAAAGCTGCTCAGCCAAGCCACAGATATTACACTCATTTTCAGGGGGCGGGTTGCCATTTACAGTTACGTCTGCCCGCCAGTGCTGAAGACAGCTAAGATAAGGGGGAAAATGTTCCAGTGGCAGGGCAAGTGAAGGCAGGCGTCCGCTGCTTTGATTTCAAATTCTGTCGAGTGATGCCCATGAAATATTTCTAGCCTCCAGCTCCTAATACACACAAGGCAGATCACTCTGCTGACACTTAAAGGGCTAGCTTCGTTTTTTTTTTCTGTCATGTAGTCTATGTACATTTTTGTATTCAGCAGTGAAGTGTCACTCCCTTTGCTCTACCCTGGCCTCGTACACATTTAAGTCACCTCCTCTCTTTCCTTTTAAAAACTTCAATATAAAAGTTGGAAAGTCAAAACAGAACTAGCCCACATTTTACAGTGACAGCTAGCTGTGTTCCGAACAAACTTGGAAGTATTTTCCAAATCTTTTCTCCATCCCAAACTTGCTTGCCGTCACGTCAGATCTTCAACATCTAGCTCAGTGGTTCTATGGACAGCCTGTCAGAAAGTACTTGCTAGCAAGCTAACAAGCTTCTTTAGTCTGTAAATCCATGTGAAAAATGTTATTTAAATGGAAAAGAAAAGTGTTTCCAAGCTGGGAAATCTTCAAATGTATTTAATGCTGCAGTGTGAACAATATCTAGCAAGTATGAATATTATCTAAAAAAATACTAATCTGACTGTGATAGAGGGAACAGCTGCTAAACTGTAAAACTATTAAGTGATGCCGTCAAATGGAATTGATTAAACTTTTAAATGTCAAACTGCAGCTCGCCTTTGACATTTTTAAGATGTGACTCTAAATAAAAAGAAGGATCCTCCTAAAAGTGTGGAACATTAATAAATGCTGTGTATTAAAGGAAAAACAAAACTTCATTTAAATGTAAAGGAGACATGTCTGAAGCGTTTACCGTTTTCTGTCTGAAAAGGGGGAAGATAAGCTTTGATGCAACCACTTCTCCTCCTCTTGTCTTTCACTTAGCTTTACATTTGACAGAAATCTCCTTCTCCTTCTTCTCCTCCTTCCATCCGCAGCTTTGCTGTCTTCCTGTTCATTTACACCTAATGATGCTCTTGATTTCTGTCCAACAAGGCCTGGGAGAAGCTGGAGGTTAAAGTGCTTCTGTGGGTGATGAAGAAATTGGAAACAGGTGGGCTGATTGAGAACAAGGAGCAGGTAAGTTTAGCGAGGAAGTGGAGGCAAAAGACGACGGGAGGGTCTCTACAGCTGGTATTTTGAAGAAACGCGCACAAAAACTGAAAAATGTGATTATTGAAAAGGAGAGAATTCTAGTAGGATTTTTCCAAAATGTAAAATAGCATTGTAACTGTAGTAGAAATGCAGTAACCCCACTTAAACTGTAAATGATGGATGGTTTAAATGTGCTGCTGTCAAAACTCACAACATTTATGGATATTTTCTCTAAAAATATATAATAAAAATACTGAAACTAACGCTTTGATTTACACATCGTGGAGACTAAGAAAGACGTTCCAGGAAAGACATTTCACCACTCCTGCTTTTCGCTGTTGTGGTCCTGCCAGATTCTTGTGAAAGGGGTACTAGAGCTCACCTGTTTTGGATCAGCACCAAAGCTTAATGGGTTTTTCCTTTGGCCCGGCTCCACATCTCCTCCTTCATCACATTTAAATGTGGTGTTCATTTATAGTAGAAAATGAAGCAAGTTTTAATTTAGTGGAGCTAAAAATCCCTGAACCACCATATTAAATCATGAAATATGGATGCTTTCCTCATTTCGACTTGTACGAATTCCCCGGTTGTGCATCTATGCATTCCCCACTTCTCCCATTCTAACCCTCTGGATCATAGAGAGGATGCTAAAGACGTCCTCAACTGTCTGCTTAAAAACAGGGGCGTTTTTATTGTGAAAAATTAGAAAACCTAGCAGAAGCTTAGTGACAATGCAAGATCCCCAAATCCCACCACTCTTGAATTTGGTTTACTCCAAACTAAATAAATAACTTTATGACTCATGTCAAAAATGAAATGTCATCCAGCATCCAATAATATCTAACTTTTCTGGTTTCTTATTGTTTTTAACATTTTATTTAGATTTTTGGAAATTACTTCTGCTTTTTGAAACATTTCATATGTTTTTTCATGGAGTGATTAGTATCTATGTTTTCCACTTCAGGGCCCCTGTACGTAACACACGCACAACAATGGTATGTTCCATTTCCACTGGCGCTCCCCTTAAAATTGTGGACGCTCCTCTTTTTGAGCCTCAACAACCCAAAAACTTGCATCACCCGAACAAGTGCCCTTGGCTGAATGCGGCATCTTGATTTCCATCTTGAAACCCCAGCTTATTTTTTTTAACTTCACTGCAGACTTTAGTGCGTGCATTTTTCCGGGACAATTTAAGTCAAAACAAATGCGGGTCAGTCGTTCTAGAAATAGAACTAAAAAGTACATAAAACAGCAACTTCATCTGAAGAGTTTAGTTTGCTTGGAGCAAATAAATACAGAAGTGATCAAAGTATTGTTCTGTGTAAACATGTGCGCTTTGGGCTTCTATGTTCAAAACTCTCACGTTTACGTGTGGCTAAACAAGTTTTTACGACTGTTTTTGGTTGGGGTGTAGGGAAAAATCAATTTGGCAACATATCACAATGTTTGATTTGGCGATACTTTAGTATCAATTTAAAAAGCTGTCAAGACAATATTTAAGTCATTATTTTTGAGTGTCCTTCAACGTCTTACTTTGTTTTCCACCTAATTCCCTCACTGCAAGTTGGCAGCGCTGCACGGCACATTGCGCAGACCCTCCAGGATTTCGCAATGTTGCGATCGCAACTACTAACACAAATTCAGGCAAATCCCGCAAATTATTGCACACCCGACAACTTCACATTTTCACCAGAACTTTAGTGCAACTTTGACTGGATGACAACGCTTTTTAAAAAAAAAAAAAGCTTCTTTAGCCGTCTCTCTTTTTCACTTCAAAGCACGCATGAATGGTCAATACATACGTGTCTGCACGCCCACGGTGTGTGTGAGTGTGTGTGTGTGTGTGTGTGTGAGGGGGTGGGGTGGGGAGTGTTGGGCTGAGCGCACGTTGAGGACGAGGAGGGGAAAGACAGAGAGAACGCCAAATGAAACATTGAAACAACAAGAAATTACATCAACACACAAACAAAAAAAAAAAAAGAAACGGAGTGAGACTGGAAAAAGAAGCAAAGTCTGGAACCATTTCACTGGTATTGATAATACAAAGGAAGAGTGTAGAGTCTGCAGGAAAAACATTCCATATAGAACAGTCTTCACAACAAACCACCAGAGACTCACTAGTGGTGCTTTAGAAATGGACAAAGAGGAAGATTGTGTGGAGGACATGTAGATCTGAGGCTTCATCTGCTTATGCTGTTTGGTTTTTTTTTATTTATAACTTTTCCCTGCAGAAGGTCATTTTTCTCTAAAGTATGTTCAAATCAATACACAAATATTTAAATTAATGTGAGCAGGGAGGACCAAAAGTTCAATTTGGGTTTCATAGTTTTATTTGTGCTAAATGACAGCACAACAATGTTGTATACGGTGATGGTGCAGTATGTTCATAATTCGCATGTCACAATAAAAAGAGTTGGGATATGAGAATGTAAAGTGTGTTTAATTATTTAAATTTTTAAAATGCTTTGAAAAAAGATACATTAATAAACAACATTGCACTTTTTTTGGCAACTTTTTTACAAAAGTTCCAAAAAAATCTGGCATTTTAGACCGCAACAATCACAAAAAAACGCTGCGAAACCCTGGAGGGTCTGACTTTGCCTCTTTAGCAGCTCCACCTCACACCAGAACAACAACAAGATCTACCAAGAACCAGCTTGTGTTAAATGTTCAGAAAGCTTTGTGTTTTTTTGTTTTTACTTGGGATGGGTACAGAACCGAAAGTCTACACCATGCTGCTGCCAGTATCATATAAATGCGCAGATTTTGGTGCTACGTAGCAGCTCAGATGCAACCGAATGAAGCAGTGAAGCTAGCTGTGCATTGGGGTCAAGGACGGAGCCTCAGTCAAAATGTTGTTGGCGAAGTGAGTGAAGTTCTGCAGAACTTTACATCAACCTGATGGATCAGTTTTTAGAAAACAACACAGTCGTAATGGCAATGAGCGGTGAAATACTTTCATGTGTGAGAAAACGGAGACAGTCATGTAAATAAAGCATCTTAGCCATTTTCAAGCGCTCTTTATCACCCTGTCACACTGCTTCATCACACTTTAATTCAAAGAATTGGCTTTTTTTTTTTTTTTTTTTTAAGCACTCCTTCAAGCCCCGTTCAGGTTCCTAAACCGTTTAAACACTATTTTCCCAATCATACTTTTAGATCAATACTTTTATTGGTTGAGTTCAATTTTTTCTCATACTTAACAATATTTTGCTATGGAATCATATATTAACTGTTTAGTTAAAAAAAAATTGTCATTTACAAAATGAAAAGCACCATGAATTTGCTTGGGTAAAAGCAACTTGTATAGGAGTATACAGTTGCAATGCTTAACCTTCTGATCATTGAATAAAATACATTTTACCATTTTATTATAGTGAAAGGTGTATAATTATTCATTATCTATTAAAAAATAGTGAAAAATTGTTCTGGTAAAGTCGGGTTATATTGGGATATCGTATCGTCAAACACTCATCGCGATATGTATCGTATCACTTGACTCTTGCAGATACACACCCCAGGTTTTTGGGCTCTAAGTAAACAATGCGTCCATTCAACATATGTTACCAGTTAAACCAGGTCAGATTATAACCAATCAGTGACTCGGATTTAGTAGATCCATATGAATGGTGTCCCTTTTTAATTGACAGACGATAACGGAGGAGAAATCATGATTGCAGTTTGTTGCAAGCCAGAATTCCAGGACACAACGTCTTTCTTAAATCTGAAAAGAGCTGTGAAAGAAAAGGCCTGGAGTGAGATTCACCAGATTTACACCAGTTTGACATTTCACGCCAAGCCTCTTCCAACTTAGGTGACGGACATGCGCTTATAAACAGTAGAAAAAGAAGAAGCCCCTCCCAGTTTGTTTGAGTCTTATCCCTCTTTTCCTGCTTTTCCATGTTGACATTTACTTCCATGTTTGTGAGTTATTCCCACTTGACATACTTCTATTATTGTGTGTTTTATGTGTAGTTAGTTGCACCCTACTAAATCCCTTCATTATTTTGTATTCTGTGTCATGTTAATACAGTGAAGTGGTTCAGTCTTTCTTGTCTGAGTTGATTTCTTCCTTTTTGTTGTCTTGAAGTCAGTGGTCTTTGTTTCTTAATTAACGTTTTGCTTTTGTAAACTCGGCTTTTGGTCTCTTGTGATTGGATCTGACCACGGTTACTGAGACGCCTCACATTTTGCCCCCCTCCCCAAAAAAGCCAAGTTTCCACATTCCTTCTTGATAAATACCAAGCATCTCTGTAGATGAATGTAATACTCGTAGCCAATTTAGTCTCCAAAGGCACAGCAGTAGCTCAACAGAAGAGAACGAATATGCACCACCGTTATTGGAAAAGGCACAACTCGTCTGTTCTGGTTCACAGCTTAAGGAGGTCCAAGTTCCAAACATTTCCTTTTTATGCTGGAGTTAATTAGCATTTTCCTTCTCATCACATTTGAATAGAAAACAAGGTTTCAGAAGTGTTGCAGGAGCAACAGAATTAGAAGCATCAGCTGGAATGTGGAGAAGAAACTGTTGGAAAAGCTAACCTTGCATTTTTAGGTGTTGATTCAGAACTCCACTAATTTTACCAGTGCTTTATTACTAATTAGTACGAGCAACAATCTTTCTGAAGAACGAAATACTTATTGATGTATATACTGTACTTACAGCTAAGAAAATGAGGATGAAACCATTACTACAGGCTGCCTTTTAAGCTAAATGAAACTACAGCGTCAAGTTAAACTTACAACAGAAGTGAACAAACATTTTATGAAACATAGAAAAAAGTTAGTTTGAATTTGTGAAGCTTTTCAAAAAATGCATTAACATAAAAAACAAATAAAAATATATCTGACTAAGGAATTGATGGAGAGAAGATTTATAAGCATGTCTTTGTTCCTTTGATTCAATAAATAAGTGACACAACAGCGGCCTTTTTTAATATACCGTTTATCTTCCAACAGTAGTCGGGCGTTTATTTAAAAAAAATATCGGCCAACCCGGCGTTTCTTAGAGACCAGCATCTATCGGAAACCTGCGTTTATTCCATCACAGACAGAATGGTGATGGTTAATGGGTTCATTTTGAGTAAAATTCAATCATAAAATGCAGAAAATAACAGATGAAGAATTTAGGATTTATAGAAATGATGAGAATATTTTATTCTGTTCTGATTAGCACTGGCTGTATCAAAAATTTGTTTTGCTGTCATGCTGATCATTTTCCTGGAGGCTTGAGGACCTTTCACTTAGCTCAGAAATCCATGTTTAAACCAGTTCCTCTCTTTTGTTACTGCTTTCTTTGCTCACCAGGAAACCAGGCTTGTTCCTTTTCTTTCTTTCTGCAGCCTCTCTGCTGTTTAGGATTAACCAAATAATTGATACATGGAGCTAGCAACTAATGTTTTTAGCCTGTTAGCTACGTGGAGCTAACAGCTAATGTTTTTAGTCGTTAGCTACACGGAGCGAGCAACTAATGTTTTTAGCCTGTTAGCTAGGTAGAGCTAGCAGCTAATGTTTTAGCATGTTAGCTACACGGAGCGATCCCTGTGTTTTTCTCATTTACTACGAATGAAAGACATGGATGATGTTAAGAGATCAGGTTGATTTATTTTGAAAAGCTCTACAAAAACCTCAGTGATCATGTCTAAATGTTTGCGTTCATGAAAACATTTAGAATCTCCTACAAGCTACCGAGAGCTTCTCTCCGCTGTGTCTGAACGGCTGCTTCCCGGTGTTTCCTCTCTCTCTCTTACAGAGTTTGACGGCTTTCTGTCCCGCATTAACCAGAAGAATTAAAATGAGGGTACCTGTTTTGAGGTGTCGATGAAACTGCCAGAGCAGACTGCTTTACCATCCCGCGCCGGCTCTCTGTCTGGCTGCCAGCTCCTCCCCGGCCGCCATAGTGACCTCCAGCTCTAAAGTGGACCGCCTTAGTCCAACAGCAGCAGACTGGACGGGCTCCGGAAATCTCGCTGCCCTGATAGGGATCCAGTGGATTAAAAAAAATGAATGAAGTTCAGGAGAATCCAGGAATTGATCCACTATAAACACCAGAAATTAGTTTGCTCCTTTTCTTTCTGCAGCCGTCTTCTCTCCTTCAACCATCTGCTTGCTTCATTCTCTGATATGTTTAGGATTCATCCCAAATGTGGTTCAGATTCGTCACCAGAATGTTCTTTGGTATATTCCAAAAGTTTCAACAAAATGGAATGAACCAAAATGTTGTAATCCATGCTACACTGGCTGAATGCAACAGACACCCAACCCCCACCCTCTGCCTGAGTCAGGACGAAGCACGCGGCAGGGGGGAGGGGGGTCTTAAAGGAACAGGCCTCTATTAGAGACCAACATCTGTTACAACTAACATCTGTTAGACCGGCTTTTATTGGAGACCAGCATCTATTTATGAGTTGAATTTTAAGTGAAAGATTGACTAATTTCCTTTTTTTTTCATTTACACACATTTACCAATTTGCAAAGAATATGTCTTTGTTTTTTTGTTTTTTTTTTTGGCTATTTAAAACCAGTCCACACAGTAAAGGAAAAAAAAGATGTGTCAAATAACTTTTTTTTAATCTTTTGACAGAATTGGATACTTTTAGCACAACTGCTAGAAAAAATGCAACATATTCCATAGTAACCCTTTAATAGGGCTGTGAATCGTTTTCAATTCGATTCGCAAATCGAATCACAATTCTTACTTTTTAATATCATATGTTTGCAAAACAAATGCATTTTTACTGGATGAATGGAAATGTAATTTATATGTATTAAATTCACTTTTTACCTCCTTTTAGAAGACGACATCAGAATGAATAAAACTAACAAAAACACAAAGATTTTTAGAGAAAGAAACACTGTTTGTCACTTTGGTTAAATTCAGCATCAGCAACATTAAAGCCTAAACATCACTGTTGTTTTGAATCATTTTAGTTGAACTTTCAATGTGCGTTCTACGAACGCTCAGTTTATACGTAGAGTCCAAAATCGGACCTAAAAAGTTGGGTAGCGGCACAGAAACGTGAGAGAAGGCGAAAGGCGAGTTTACAAGTATTGACTTTTTGTTGAAAGCGGTCACTCAAACGCCCGTTCCCGAGGTCAGTGTGTATGTAATTTAACTGTTGGAAACACGTGAATTCAAAATTTGAAAAACAAATGTAAGTTTGTTGTTTTGTTTGTTTCTTCCCCTCCCCCTCTAAAAAACTGTTGCTATTCGCTTCACATAAGGGTTTACACATAAATGCTAAATGAACCGAGCCAAAAAAAAAAAAAAGACAAATATGTAAAATATGCTGATCTCCAGCTCCAGGATGCAGCAGAGGAAAGGACCTCATGCATAATTCAGAGAGCCACAGCTACCCCGACAATGAACCTTTATGTAAACCCAAAGTGAGATAATGTGGCAAAAAAAAAAAAAAAAGCAAATGATAATTCACTTGGCTAACAATATGATGAAGATTTGCATACTGAACTGCTGTATCAAAGGTTAAACTGGGAAGGAAGAGGAATTAAACAGAAATGCTCTCTTGATAGGGAGATAAACTTTGTGGGGAGAGCTGAGATGTGTCATTCCTCTTGCAAGGAAAGGTCACAGAAGGAAGTGGTTTGAATTCTGATAACTTGAGAGATTTTTTATATAGAACTCTTATTGGGGATGTCTTTTGTCTAACTTCATATTTTCTTGTAGCTTTTAATCACGGCGTTTGTGTCAGTCAGCATCAGCTGGCCCTGGAGAGACTCATCCTCTCCAAACACTTCTGGTTTCACATCCTCCCATTGTAATTCTTCATATTTATTTGATGGAAAAATAATCGAAATTTAACATAGATTTCTTTCTGGTCGGCTGACAAAAAATTCCAACTGACATTGTTGAAGAAGTTTCCAAATTATTGTTTGAGGATCTTTTGTCACACCCCCAAAACCTTAAGAAGATGCTCACAGAATACGGGCTTTTAAGGGCTTTGTGGACCCGGAAAACTGAATTCTGTACACAACTGTAACATTAAATAAAAAGCATTGGTCACATAGACTCGGAACTCGTCCGTGCTGCATGTTTTAGGGTTGTCCGTGGAGGGTGGTAGATAGGAGAGGCCACATTATAAAGGCTGACTTCCATTGCTCCATTTGTGGAGTGTCTCCGTTGCGCTGAAAATAGAACGTTCAATAATCAGCCGGAATGTGTGCATGGCCTTCGTCGCCAGAAGGCAAGCTTTACGTAGAAGTTCTTTTCCCGGTCCCGCATCAATTTCGCGACAAAAAGAACCGGAAAAAGGTCCTGGTTACAAAATGGAAACTTCAGCGATACTTTCAAAATAAAACTTTATAAGATTTAATTTCATAGTCACGGTGACGTGCTAACACGACAACGCACGCTAACACTGCGGAAAATACCACGAGCAACGAAAGTTTAAGTTTGATTGGAAAAACACAAAACATCGTTTATGACACAAAAAGTGCAATTGAAAAGGACTCTGTGGGGAGGGAGAGGGACCTAAATGCTTACGTTTTAGATGAGAGAAGAGAGTGGGATGAACTACAGGGGGTGGCAGGACAAACCACTCTTTTAGGATCCAGGGGGGACCTACAGACAGCACGTATCCACCCATTATGGCAGTACTTAGATTAGAGGAATCGTGAGTACAACCATGAAAGGTTAGCTAATGATGGATCACATCAACAATGCAAATGTTCAAAAAGCTTTATGACTCTCTTTAAACTATAAAATGTTTCAATCAGAGATTAAAACTTTCAAAACAACAGGAGTGTTTGTAGATTTAATGCCATCTTTATTCATCAAGAGAGCCATGAAAGGGGACAACATTTGTGGACATTATCAAATCAAACTTTATTTATAAAGCACTTTTCATATTGAGCAAAGGTCTTTAGAGAACAAAAGCATCTTTCAAACTTAAAACCAAAATAAAACAAAGACCTTCCCATTGAAAAACAGACGTGCATCTAAAAAATGTTGAACACTTCCTTTAAGAAGCTTAAATCTTCCTCAACATCTTTATTTCAGTTCGCACTGATTTCCTGGGGAAGGACTTGCATTTATCCACAATTTCCTTCATTTGCAAATGCAAGTTTTTCATTCTTCTGAATTAAAAATGCAGGATTAAAAGATTTTGAGCAGGAACTGATGTGCTTTAAGCCCATTTGTTTGTGATGTTTGGTTTGATGGAACAAATGTCGCATACGAACCACAGCAAGGGTGCTAAGTTGACGCCATATGGGAATGTTTGGTAGACGGACAGGGGGATCTTTGTTCCCTCGACTCCCGTCTCACCACGTACGGTTTTCCCAGCGGATGGATTCAAACATCAAAATGTTTGTTTGTGTGCACACGTCTGTATAACTTACTTTAATCCTCACTCTGTGCATGTGTGTAAAAAAAAAAACTCATTGACCAGCTCCTCCAGTGTAGTTCTGGGTTGATTTCACGCTTATTTTAGGATCACTGTGACCCCACGAGGTGAGATCTTGCATGGAGCTTCAGTTTGGAGGAGACGGACATTCATGTAAACGCTTCTTCCATTTTCTAATAATTGTTCCAACTGTGGATCTTTTTTCACCAAGCTAATGGTCATCGGAAGTCTACATATTTGTCTCTGGTGTTTTTGGACAGCTCTTTGGTCTTGGCCATGTTAGTAGTTGGAGTCTAATTGAGTTTGAATTGAGATTTCAATAAAGAAATACAAAGAAATGCAATTTTAGGTTTAATTTTCTTTTTATATGTTCTCTATCATCAGAAAAATGCTACAAGAACATGTTAAAAACACCCCAAAAAAGCCATTTACATTGGGTCTTTAAAGACATCGTCAACACCTCTCTGCATCAGGCTTTGGTGCCATCTACCAGTCCAACAAAAATCTCCTCCCTCAAAGACCCCCTTTCTTTCCAGACTACCCCTCACATTTGACCCACACAAAGTTCCCCTGCTACTCCAACCGGTCAACAGCTTACAACATCCAGATAGGATGAAGCTGTTGTTTGGTTTCAGCTCCACATCCCACCAACCAGGTAAATAAACTGGACCCTTTCTGTTTTAGCTCACAACCCAAAGGCGTAACTGACAGCTGGAGCTCCTCGCCAACAGACGTTAGTCAGTGCAGGTGGGAAAACGCTGTTTAAATGTTCCCTCTGATGAGTCATGACTGCGGTGGGAGGTTCATAGTAAGCAGTCCTGGACCTCATTCAAAATATTCAGCCTTCTTTGCTATTTTGTTTTTAATTTCCAAAAATATTTGCTTTTTCTTTCCCTTTTTTAAAAGGTCTTGCTTTTAGCCAGGCCACAGTTAAAAATATTCATTTTGCTCTTAACCTGTCTTGCCTGGATAAACATAATGTAAATAAAACAAATAAAAATGAATTATGTAGTTTTGTATTTACAATTCTATGCCCACATACTACACACTGAGCATCAAAATGTCCTTTCTGATGTAAATCAGAAATGATTATGTCTTTTGACAAACTCATACAGGCTTTTAGTTTAAATTAGTTGTTCAAGTGATAAGCAGACCAATCAGATGCCTCAATCCAAGTAGGTAGTCTCATGTGCAATGTTCAAAAAATTAAATGTAGCTCACTTTTGAGCAGTAGGGGTGTGGTCTTCCAGCAGGCTCACTCCTGATTGGCAAGAGTGGCTGCTATAGAAACCCTGAGTTTGACTGATTCCGACCAATCACTGTTTCCTGACGTTGTCTGGCTACAAAATGTTGTAAAAAACTGGCAACTGAATTTTGTATCGTACGTTCCATTGGAGCCAGAAGTAAACGTCCCACTCATTCAATCCAGTTCTCATAGACAGCCACAAGTCAACTGTAAATAGGTTTAAAGGTCAATTTTGTTCAAGATTTGCAAAATTATTCAAAGCCTCTTTGCCGTACAGGTTTTGATGAGCCCTAAAGTTAGCTTTTTTGCTGTAAATTTGAGCATTTTACAGATATTTTGAATATAAAAACTTGACGCTTTGCATTTTAACCTCTACTTGTGATTCAATTAATGAAGTTACACAATTGACAATATTTAAACCCTTGATGCCTATTGGTGCAAAGATGGATGAAACCACCTCTGCTTCAAAATTACCTTGATTACTCGAAGGCAGAGAAGTTCCTGTCAAGCTTACTGCTAAAACTCTGCTCCATCCATGCAGATGCATTCTGGGAAATGTTGGATATAGATGTAAAAACCGATGCAGCACATACTTATGGAGGTAAAGATTGAATTTCATAAACATAAAGGCACGTTTCTCAAATTTGTGTCTTTCTTCAACTTTCTGAACAAAAGAAGCCCATGGAGGTCTGCTTGGACGCCTTAAGATTGGTAAACGCACAACAGCAGACACTCATGAAAGATAGTGTTGCCTCCACAGCTCCTCACAAACACATTCCTCACACACACGCGGGTAGTCAACCTCTCCCCGTAGCCAACGGGAGGTAATCAAGACCCTGATACGCTCTAACCAGATCCATTAAGGAGCTAATAAAGACTGTGGATGAGTTAATTAATGACCCCCAAGAACATCATCTGCCTCCGGTGCTGCTGCTCGCGCCGCCGTGTCTGCCTCTCGCTGAGCGACACCCAGATCAAAACAAAAACAGCCACAACTGGGCAGGATTCGGGCACTTGCTGCCATGGTGACAAAAAGAGACTAAAGGGCCGAGGCTCCATTGGATGGATGATGAGGCATGTGTCCGATGCCCTCTCTGGTTGCAATTTGGGACATTTAACGTGCGGGTGGACCCTCCGAGAGATGATTTCTGCTAAATACCCCACAGGCAGAGAAAATTGAACAGTTGATCTGAATAAGAAAAAAAAAAGACGAGAAGGACACTTTTACAGCTTTGTGGCAGGGTTCTGTGCAGAAGTAGATAATGCTGCCAGTCCATTCAGACAGAAACATTTTTAAATGCCTTTTCACACATGGCTAATTGTAAGGATTTTCTTTTTTTTCTACCCACTGATGACTCTGTATGACTTCCTCCAAAGTCTACAATTAAAACCAAGAGGAGAAGACTGCAGAGTCGTAGCGTCCTTTCTTTTCTGAAATATCCAAGTGGTTTGACGAACTGCTGAAAGTCCAATTGCATTTTAATCTGGGCTGCTATTGTTGCTGTCCACTTTTGAGTCGGGTGTGTAATTGCATTCTGCGTTTCTACAGCCAAGCGGCTCGCAAATTAATACTTTTCCCAATGGCAACCATGGCCAAGATGCATGCAGGGAAAAACAGAATTTATGCTTTTTTTGGTCAAACTTTGTAGCTCTTTCGTTTATGTGTTTTAGATCTCTTCAAAAAAGAGAATTTAATCTAATTAAGCAAAAAAAAGTATTTTTCTAAAATTGTCTGTTTAAAATCTTTAATTTGTCCAACTTTAAATACATTTCTTTTGATTCGATTTGATTTTAGAAATATATTTGTGACTACAACCACTAAACATGTTGGTATTTATAATTTACATTTACATTTTGGTCTCCATCCATCCATCCATCCTTCCATCCATCCATCCATCCTTTTTCTAAACCTGTTTGGTTCCTTGTGGGGTCATGGAGCTGCTGGAGCCAAACCCCGCCACTAGTGAGTGAAGGCAGGGTACACCCTGGAAAGGTCGCTAGTCTGTCGCAGTACATTTTGGTATTTGATTTGTATTTTATTCTATTTTTTAATTTTTATTATATTTTATTTGTAGCTTTGGGTTTATTTGGTGTCAAGCAAAATCTAAGATATTTTAGTGTGTAAACTGAAAGTACACACTAAAAGTGTGTAGTCTGAATCCACTCTGAATCCATCTTTAAATTAAATTTGACTTAAAAACTTGACATAAAACTTTACTTTTATGTTGTACAACAAGTCATCTAGTGATCACCTGATGAACTGACCTGTCTCTATATTTTGTATAAGCCTGAAACAAAAAACATAATTCTTTAAAAAAAAAAAAAAAAAAAAAAAAATATCAGACTTTTTCCATTTTAGTGGGAAAGCATGCGGCCCACACTTTGGTTATTAATTAAAACTTGTTCAAGTTGGGATTTATTTCTGGGTTACTATTTGGAGCAATAGTAATTTTCTGGGGGTATAGCGGGTTAATTTGAACCCATTGTACAGGTTTTTTTTTTTCTAAATTAAAATAACTCAGAAATGTTTTTATCACTTTTTAACAGTGCAATTTAGGTTTTTTTTTAACTATGTGTGCAAACTTACCCAAAGGTAATGTAATGCTGAACCCATACAAGGTGTTTTAGTTTGAAAAATTAGTAAATGTTATACTCATTAAAAGGAGAGAAAAAAAGTTAACAGAAAAGAAAAAGTTCTTTTTACTTTTTACCAGATTTGATTGTGAAAGGTTTTGTCTGATATTTCAAAAACTCCTGCTTTGAAGGTTTTAAACAGGCGGGCTTTTCTTAAATTACATCTACTCGCTCTTATCTCTACATCCTTATCCACGCCTCAGTGCTTAACAGTTTTAACACTCATCAATGCTAATCTGAAAAAGAAGGCTGTAAGTCAGTGAAGGTTAACCTTCTGTTTGCCTTTGTAGTTTATAGACAAAAACAGAGTGGTTACCCAATAAAAAAACAAACTTCACTTACTCAGAAATAAACAGTAAAAAACACCCAACACCCTCCACAGACCTATAACTCTTTATTATTCATCACATAAAGGGAACAGAAACAACCCCAGGTTTCTTTTTAGCTGACTAAGACTCTTAGCTTGAAGCCACGTTTTCCCTTAAATCTCTGTTGTGACGACTTCGTGACCTTCTTTAAAGATGAAATACCTTCTGGTAGAGCAGAAGCTCATGGCATCCCAATGGGATGTGCGATGGGAAACAATATATTATGAAGAACTTTCAAAATGACCTTAAAAATAATTTCTGTTTATATTTTGCATTTTTTAGCTTTCTAGAGCAAAAAACCAAAGACAATTTAAGAAGGCACAGGCCATTGAATGTTTTGAAAAGACTAAACATAAGTAACTACTAATTGTATGTGGTTAGTGGTAAGCCGTAGGTGAAACGTGCAAAACTGAAAACTTGCTAGTTGTCATAACTTTGCATATTATGAAGATAAGCTAGATAAGATAAGCTTATTGTTAAGCGTTGTCACAAATTGTAGTTAAACTACTTTTAAACGACCTTGAGGACACATAATATTAGGTAGTTGATGTTTCTGGATTTTTAATGCAAAAGCTTTAAATTGTCATGCATTAGAAACTTGTACTCCACATTTAACTCATTCCCTGGAGGAACCAGTGGCATTACTATCTGTGGTCCAACCTAATTAGTTAATTAGGTTAACTAATTAGTTAACTAATTTTTTGACGCACAGACGAGGCCGAGAACCATTTTGGTGGTTTAACCCCCCAATCCAACCCTAATGCTGGGTGTCAAGCAGAGAGGCATTCTTATAATCTTTGGTATGACTCAATTGTGGATTCGAACGCATGACATTTTCGGTCTCAGGGCAGACACTGTACCACAAGGTCACTGAGCTAGTTGTGAGAACGGAGGAAGTGGTTGGCTGAACGCGCAGTGCCAAGGCCTTTGTGAACATAGCATTAACACATTTTGACAAAACAAAAACACAAAATCTAAAACTTCCTACTGAAATAAAACAAAAGATTCACTTGTTTGTACACTGTTTCTGTGCAACATAAACCATGTTCAAATTGATTAGATTGGTCCACATATGCTAAACCCACTGGCACTCTCCTGTTTTCCTGCAGTCTTTTCCCATCACTTCAGAACAAAAAGAAACTAAGACTCACCTAACAGCAACAACACTCCCAACTCTCTCTTGTGGTTTCTCACTTGCATCACTTCACATTCTGCCTCCCTCCTCCTCCTGACATTTAGCAGTGTGCTAGCTATGCAGGCTGTGTTTGCTTGTTTATGGGGGTCATTAACCGTTTCCCTGAGTCTCAGCATCCAACAAATGTGGTGCTCATCGTCCACAGAGATGCTCCGGTGGAGGAGAGGCTTCAGGAAGTCATTGCCATGACATTAAATGACATTATAAAACTAACTGGCAGACTTCGATCTACCCATCCACCTTTTGGTAACAAGAGGATGCACTCTCTATGTAATGGCAGCGATTCATTAAACTGGCATTTACTGTATTTTTGAACCGCCTGTGCAAACGCTTTGAAGCAGGGGCGTGCTGTAATTTTTGGGGTTGTTTGTGGAAGATAGTGGTCACCGAAATTGCTGAGGTGTTGCGTGTTTGCAGACTCCGGACTTGCACATGGTGACGAGTTTGTCTTCAGGGTAAATCAACTCCAGAGGTGGTTTAAGCTGCTCCTGGATCAAGCAGACAAGCTGTCTCTTTTCCTTTAGGGGTTTGTTTGTTATTGCACATGCAAACACATCTAATGCACTCTCTCTAGCTTGGGACCATAGGATAAGTTTAGTTTGTGGCACGCTCTGAACTCACAAGATGCAAACAGATAGCGAAGGGGAATGGGAATGAGATGCTGCTACCAGAACGTCTTCCATCTAAGGACCCGAGGAGACACAGCAGGAGGCTTGTTTTCAGGGCCTGCCCTGGGCATAGGTGACCTGCCTAGGGAGCGCTAATTTTATGACATTTTTTACAAATTCTTGACAGATGGACATACCAATCATTTAGTTTAAAAGTAAAAACAAGCAATAATTGAAAACATAAATAAAATAACTCAAAAGTTTGACGTGATCCATAACTAGCCAATACTTTTGCCTTTCGTGCTATAGTGGGCGGGCTCACATGAGACCAGTAATTGACAGAGCTACCGCAGTCTTTCATTGCCTGCGGGGGAAATACACACCCCTGCTGCTAGCACATCCTCCGGAGCTAGCAAGAATATTTTGGGCGAGGAGGAACCCAGGCCTGAACGTGACAGCCAATGTGACATTGTCTGTTTTATTTACAATCAATTGCTTGGATATACACCCCCACCTCCAACCCCCCGCATTTAGGATGAGAAATACTCTTTTTTTTTGGTCAAAAAACAGACATTTAACTGGCGATCAAGTTTTTCCTCTATCTTTAAACCTTTAACAACTGAGATCTTTGAACCTTTAATACTGCAGATGCCTCCATCAAAACCTACCATGCTTTCTAATTTGAGTTGTACGGTGGGACAGTGGTTGGCATTCCTACTTCCTAGCATGAAGGTTCCCTGTTCTAGCCATGCCTGGGAGGGCAGTTCTTTTAAACCAGCTTGTATCTGTGCTTGGTTAAGCTAAGTAGAGGGACGTAAAGGTGTCACTACTCCGGTATGAGGTCTTGCGCTGTCGTAGCGCTAGACTGAGTCTCCTGCTGGTTTGTTTTCTCAGAGTGTAACTGTCAGCGAACCGCAGCGAGGAGGAGAAGCCCATTGACATGGATGGGGGCGGAGCCTTGCCACTTCATGAACTTTTTTGTTGTTTGTTTAAGAAAAATGACACATTTTTTACGACCACTTTTTTGAGGAAAAAGAAAGCTTTTTTTTTTTTTTTTTTTTTTTTTTAACCATTGTGACCATTATTGACACACAGGAACCACATTTTATTTTATATGTGACATCAGAATTGTGTAAAAAGGTGGGAGTGATTTTTTGAAGGTCACTAGCCCTGCCCCGTTTTTTTTCTTTGTGTTTTGAAGCGCAATGGTTTTGGCCTTATTTTAAAAGACAGAAAAGTCAATAAGCTAAAAAGAATTAGCCAGCAAGTTTGAAACTGGTTTTAAAAAGACATAATGAAGTGGAAGCATAGGCAGTTCACCCAGTGACGACTGGGGGAGCCTCATTGCAAAAGAAAGTGTCAAGTTGAGGAGTACAAGGTAATTTTATGATAGAATTACAGGTCTATAATTTTTTTATTGACTTCTTTTTATAACCCACATAGAGACAACGATGTAGTAAATGTCAAACAATGAGCTGTTTTCCAAAAGCTAGGATAGATGAAGTGTTTTGGGTGTTTTAACATGTTCTTGTGGCAGTTTTCTGGTGATGGAAGAATTTAAGAATTTTTGAGTATTTCTTTTATTCAAATCGGAGCAAATAAACTAATGCATTTGGAAAAAGAGCGTCTTCTTGATGTAAAACATGCTTGCCGGGCCACAAGCTCGCTGCTCCGAGCTCTCAGCAACAGGGAGGGGAAATGGTTGTTCCATGTCAACAGTCCACCCCGAAACTCAAAGGCAAATTTCTAATGAGCTCCCGCTGCTCTGCAGGAAATCTCCTCGAAAACAACACAGGTTTTTGAATTTTGACTAATAATAGCATGATCATAATTTTAAAAAAAAAACTCAAAATGCTTTTTACATAGATAAAGAAAAGTGGAACCTGGAATTCTTTCGGGGCTCATGGTATTCTTCTAGTGCTGCAATGACTTTAGAGCTAAAAAATAAAAGGTTTTACTAAAGTTACAACTGGCAACTTGGTTACTGCTTTAAGCAACCCAGATTCAAGGGTAAAATCTGGTTTCCTGAGCTTCAGAACAAATAATTTTTTTTATTTTTGTATAAAACATCTATAAGGTTGTATGCAAAAAAAATAAAATAACTCATCCAGTGATTTAGGAAACTACACTACACGTAAAAACAAACATATATATATATATATATATATATATATATATATATATATATATATATATATATATATGATAAAATAAAATAAAATAAACTATAAATATATGAAATATAAATAAACTATTAGAGCCATCACAAAAACAAAACAAAAAAGAGAATAAAATTGCTATGAGAATATAGTTAAAAAATGTAAGAGAATAAAGTGGTACAATTATGAGAAAAATTGACCTTCGTAATTTGAATTTTATTAAATTATGAATTTGTTTTTATACTTTACAACTTTATTCTTGGCTTTTTTCATTAATTTACTACTGTATTATTTTTTCTTTTTTATGCTGGCCATAGTACTCCTTAGTATTTATCAGTCCAGGCAGGGTATGATATAACTTTTTCTTTTTTTTTTTTTTTTGCCATGATACTTGACCAATTGGCATTTTAACATTTCATAAAGAGTTCAACTGAAAAAGGCAACTTTGTCTTTACTGCGACACTTTTAAGATATTTTAAAGGTTATTCTATCAAACCAAAAAGTTAAGAACTTACCCTGAAATGTAGAAGATGGTGAGTTTCATCGTGTAGGCAAAGGCCATTCTTCCACTTCCCACTATTTTCTCACTGTGAATATATGTTTAATGACTGAAAAGAACAGCATCTTTTAGCTGCAGCTTCTTAAAACTTTTTATGAATTATTTTATCATTGCTGAATGCTAGCTTGCGTAACAAAACTCCCACCTGTCATGTTTTAATCCAACTGTAAAGCTTGCTATGCTCACCATGGTATTTTAATGTCGTCATCGGTATTATCGCTGGTCGGTTTTCATTCTAAAGAATCTGATTTTGAAACAAATTCAGAAAGAAACGTGTCAATTCAGTTAAAGTGAAGAGGGTCAGTGGTATAGAAAAATGTCAGGGTTTCCACGAGCTTTGATTTCTTTATCAGAAAAAAAAAAAAAACGCTAAAAAGTAAGGGGCGACATATGTCAAAGAAAAAATAAAACGACAGACACATAGACACAGACAGACATATACATTTTCCTGTTTTCCTTTTTGAGGGGAAAGCATTTAAAATTGCTAAACAGCTGGTGAGTGAAATGAAGAAATGAGGAAATTCTAATAGAAGGAGATTTTCATGGGAGAAATCCTCTAACAAAACATATGGCCTAAAAAGTCAGAGGTTTTTTGAGTGTCAAAGAGGTCAGACCTCCGAGTCTGTACATCCCAGGTAGAAGCAGAGAAGTTTGAGCTGTCAAATGTTTTTGGACCACAAGGTGCAACAAAAATCATTTGATTTTTGTCTAAAATTAAAAGTGCATCTTACATCTGGAATTCTGTTTGTGTTTATTGTGTGACGCTGCGTTTAAAAGTCTGTCCAAATGTTTTAGTTCGACTTTGGTCAACTTTGAAGCTGCGCTGCTTGATGGATTGTTGGAGTACTACTAGTACTTTTTAAAATTGTTCTTGTGTTTTTTTTGTCTGAAAAATATAAATGTACCTTTTAAGTAGTTGGTAGACTTCAGTATGTTAATAAAACAAATGTTAAACCCCTTTAAAAGACAACAATAAAGTGGAAACAGAAGTAGCAATTTGCCCATGAAAGAATAGTCTGTAGTTTTTCCTGATGTTTTTAATTTTGCGTACACGTTATTATTTATTTTTTTAGAATTTAATTAACTACAATGCATTTTCTAGAAGTGCCTTGTCGCTAAATGATGCCTCTTTTCAACAAACAAAAAAAAATATATAGTGACAAATAGACACCAGTCTGCAGTTGATGCTGATACTGTGCCTTTAGAATAATTTTTAGAATAAATGTCAGGGCTACTCTTGGAAGATATAGTACTGTCCTTTTTTGGTAAATAGTAATTGGCGTATGCTTATATGGCACTCGCACACTAATGGCGGCCAACCTGTAGCCACCAAGAGCAATACGTTGTTAAATGTTTTGCCCAAGGATACCTTAGACGTACAAGGTGGGAACAGAGCCAGAGATTTCCTGATTAGAGGTCCATCGCTCTACCTCCGCACCACCCTCTTATTGTATTAATGTATATATTATAAAATTGATCACGGAAGAGAATATAATTGCGGTTTCTGTCCGACTGGAACTAGTTGATACCAAGTCTTACATATGTCGGAAGAGAGCTCTGCTTTAATAATATCAAATTGCTGTATTGACAACTGCTTGAAAGTCTGAATTATTATTATTAAAATATTTTGCCATTTTATTTTACAACCAAATTAACCTGTTCATCAATCACCACGGTGAAAGTGTTTGCAAGATGAAAAATATGTGGTCCCAAAACCCAGCCAGACCCTCTCTGATTAAAAGTGTTATTTGTGGTGTTTTAAACATGTTCTTGTGACATTTGTTTTTTATGGGATGACATATATAAAGACAATTAAGATTAAAAATGAATTTCTGGGCATTTCTTGATTCAAATTGTTGTGAATTGAGAGCAGATGAAAACATTTTGTATTTGTCTTAGAAAAAATGCTGGGTGAGCCACAAGCTCCCTGTTCTGCTCTATTCTGATGCATCCACTTACAGACAAAAAAACAAAACTGATATAATTCTACTATTTCATTTTACATGGAATTTCTTTAAAAATGTTCCAGGACCATTTTTAAGCAAAACTTTGGATTATTTGAATTCAGCTGTAAAACTTGTTTGGCCGCCACACACACTCGGCTAGAAAGAAGTAGGCCGTGCAGCTGGAGGGAAAGAAAGCTGAGCTCAACACACACGTTTTTTACAGCGTTAAAAACTCAAGACTGAGGTGTAAAAAAAAAAATAATAATGTTTTTTTATTTCCTAGGAGACACATGCAAATAACTGCCAGTCCCATAAACATGTACATGCTTGATGCTGAGAGAAACAGCAAACATGGTGAGAAGATCCCACCTTGGGAATTTCTCCTTAGAGTCCTCGATGGTGATGATTGAAAAGAAAGTCAGACACCACCTCCATCTGCAAAAGGTTTTGTGTTTTTTTTTAAATTTTTTTATGCCTTTCATTGCAAGTCTGCTCCCACCGTGGGGCACTCAGCTTATACTCAAATGCATAGACAAGCACAGCCCTAAATTTGTGACACGTCAGCCGAAAGCAAGATGCAAAGGACTGACATAAATCTTTTAAATGAACTTGATTTTTCCTAAAGGCTTTGCTCTGCATTGAAACATGTCACTGTGTGCGTACATGTATCTACAAATCCCAACAAATAAAGGAGAAATCAAATTCTCAGAGACTCTGATGGTACTCCTTTTGTCTTCTCAGGAAAAAGAACGCTCATCCTCTGATTTTCCATAAACAATAATTAATGATAGTTCGAACATGCCTGTAAATAATTCCAAGCAGATTTAAAAATAATAAAAACAAGTCAGTTTTTGCACAGTGTGATTTTAGGATCTTTGATGGCCTTTTTGGGCGTCATTTATTGCACAGTTAGAAGATTGTGGGGTTGAAATCTAAATATTTTGGCGAAGATTTCATTCGAAACCTTGGAAACTCGCTAAGACTCCACTTCTTTATTCATTTTTTTCTTTTTACTTTTCAGGTTTAAGAAAGGAGCTACTTTAGATCCAAAATTACTGTAATTTCTCATTTAACCAAAGTAAAAAAAACCACATTAATTGTATTTATTTATAGCTGGAAAATAATTCAGGTTAATTTAGAGGTTCATCTAAAATGTCTTTTTTGTTGTTGTTCAAGCTTTATCTATAACTGACTTGTTGAAAAGTTAACAAAAATATAAAATGTGAGGGTAAAATGAAAATGAAAACAATCAGCTACAGACTTTGTCAAATTTACCAATGGAATTTTTTTTTTAATTTATGTGTAATTTTTCGTTTTTCCTATTCTCAGCATTGGGGACTTTTTTTAATTCAAATTTTTCTATTGCCATATCACTTCCTTTGTTTTGCTTATTTATGTTCTTTCTCAAGTCTGTTAGATAGTTTGTGTGCCTTTACACTATTGCTGAACGGAACCAGGGTTCATTTGCAAGTAAACTATGGTGAACAAGGGTTCATAAACCTGAGGAAGTTGGCTTTTGTATTTCAAGAAAAGGACAACTTAAGTATTAATTGTTGCAGTTCTTCAGTAGACCACTAGAGGCTGGTGTCATAAGGATTCCTTTTACAGTTCCATTGACATCTGTGTTAAAAAAGTCAGTTTTACAACATCACTTAAACTTTCTGTGGCCTCATTTAAAACGTTTTTTTGCGTCATTTTCTTTTCACAACATTTCAGTGGGGGCTGAGAGGTGTCATTTTCATTTTATGAATGTACTCTACAAAGCAGAATTCAATGAGTGATGTCAGAAAATATCTGTTCATTTTATAGGTATCTGTTGTTCGGCCCAAACGGCTCAGTATGAGAGTGGTCTTCAACCATTAGCAGCCCAATGAGGCCAAAGTTCAATACAAGCAGCCTTAACCAGTGATAGATATTCTAAAATTTGAAAGGGAAAACTCTTAACAAGGAAGTCAAAAAACACGCATTTACGCACATAGACCATTAGCTGGAAGTAGCCGTTGTGAACGTAGCTTTAGGTTCCCCAATTTTAAAACCTAAAATTGAGAACCAGGATTTACCTGAAGATTATAGCTTCTCTATTTGTTTAACTTTTAAAATAATAACACATTTAATTTCAATACAAGTAAAACAGATTTTTATTCTCTGTAAACACATTTATTTACTTTATTTTGATATTCCAGTCAAAGAATAACCCATAATAAAGTTTTAGTTCTTCTGCTCCTGTTTTGAAGCTTTCACGGGTTACAAGCAAACGGAAAGTACTTTAATCTAATTGCCATCAAAGTAACAGGATGTCGTATTTGCATTTTCTCATGACGCCCACATTTAATGAAGCGTTTTAACACAGTTGGATATTCCTACATTTAAGGCATCATTTTTGCAGCTTAAAGTATTTACACTTACTTTGGTGTTGTTAGTTCAAATCTTGACATTAATTGTAGTGCTAGACCCCATTCTCAGGCAGAGCTGGGCATGCAAATGAGAATTGGCACATGGGGTGGAGTTATTGTGCTTCTGAATTTATCTGAACTGATCAGAAACACAATTATGCCTTGCTCACTCATAATAAACCACAGTTAAGTGGGTTGGAGAATTCATTTATTTACATTAACTCTGTCTTGGTTTGACAGTAATAGATGCCTTTCATTAATGAATGAAGGATTTCGCCTGCCCCAGCTTTGTTGTTCCAAAGCCTGTCGAGGTTGGCGAGGACTGATGGCACAGAGGAACAAAACGGGAACACAATTGATGAATGAAAACTTTTAGAGAGATTGTATTGAGCGGTTCAAACAGGACTGCCAAGGAACAAATTGCCAAAAGAAAGGCTTTTACCTTTCTTTTTGCTCACAAATGGAAAGACTGATTAAATGAAGATTTGTTTCTTTGTAAATTAAGTTTCAACCCATGTGGATTTTAACAACATGACAAAAGAAATCAATGTCTTTCGGTGATTACGTTCTCTTTTAATCACCATAATTTTACATACTTATAGGGCTATTTCTATGTGCGTTTGCACATATACATAATAAACATTGTGGGGCTTATTGTCACTCATCTTTCTCTCTGTTGGCCAGCTTATACAGACAGATGTTACTTTATGGATATTTCTGCAAAGCGCTCTGCCAAACTCACGCCTCACTGGCTGCCTCCTACTGTGTGCTAATCTTTGATTTGAATTAAAACATAATTGGGAATAATGAATCTTTCATTTTTCCTTCACAGTGAGGCCCTGTGAACTTGATGCACTGCCTCTCTGCTACATTTATAACAGGCCTTTTAGATTTGGACACGGCCTGTGATGTCAACGAGGCGGAGGCAGAGTGGGTGGGTCTTGATGCTGTGAGTGGTGGTTCCATGGCCCCAAGACACCAGAGCAAAGCACTATAGCACAGTTGGTGGCGCTCTTAAGCTGCGTTTACACCACACACAGTTTGCGCTGCGAATTCGTGTGGCCTGCCCCTGTTTCGCAAATTCTTTGCGTGGCCAAAAATGTGTTGCTGAAGCTCGCCGCCCCGGCGGAGTGTGGGAGGAGCTACCAGCCAATGTTTTTAGCCTGATTGCTCATGGAGTGGTGTCTGTGTTCATCTCAATTAAAATGCATAAAAGACGGGTAAAAGACATAGTAAAAATGAACAAGAGTCAAAAAAGAAAACACAATGGAATCTCTTGCATCTTTGGACTGTTCGGAAAATGTTAAACAATTTGTGGTCAGCACAACAACCTGGTCTATTTCAAACCTTTCAACAGTTTGACACAGAAACTGGATTATACCAATGACATTACCCCAAGGTGTGCAGAGAAGACGACAGCAAACAGTTTTCGGAAACCAAACAATTGTTGAACAAAACAGGATCAGCTGTGCAGAACATCTCCACCTGAATGATACAAACTGTCCTCAAATGAAGTTCATTTCTTTGCCAGACAAAAACTATAGTTTGTACGAGGTGTGATGGAAGCATCCATTCATCCATTTATGTAACCGGCGCCATCCAAAATGGATGCAAAACTGAAAGTATCAAATGTTGCCTTTCTCCTGGTCAAAACTGGTGGTGTAGGAGCCAATATGCAGGAGACCAGGGCTCCAGCCATCCATCCTCCTTGGTCATGTTTCAAGTTTCAGTTGAGGGTCACCAGAGCTGCATCCCTTCATGTCTGCTGCTCAGGGGGAGAGTCATGGAGACATCTCCTCTTTGTACTTGTTCCTGAGGAGGGAACTGTTAGGATCTTGTGTTAAGTTTGGTTTTGAAAATATTTTTGGTCATGCTTTGAGTTGCCCTTTGTCAGTCACACCATTTTCAAGTTCATCATCAGCTGTCTTCATTTCAGTTAATTGCCCTCAGCCTGTTTAAGTGTCTGGTGTTCCTCCTCGTCAGGTCATCTGTTCTGCTTTGTCACCCTTTCTGTTTCTTTTTAATTCTTGTCTTGTTAATCTTGGCTGATTTATAAAAAGTTTTATTTTCTGTCACCAAGACTGCTCTCCTGCCATTTGGGTTCTAAACCTCCAGTTCCTGTCACACCTAAATACCACTAAAGGCCACTAAAAAATAACATAAAATAAAATATTGCCATTCTTCATCTCTGGCTTTCTTGGTGGTGGACATATAATTCATCTTGTTGAGCTTATTGGGCATCAAGTTTGTGCAGTTTCTGGGGCATGTTTTTTTTTTTTTTTAATTTAATTAAATTGTATTTATTATGAGGGGGGGCAACAACTGCATTTAATTTTTTGTCACCAATTAGACATTTTGAAAACATTTTTGAGGTGGGCGGAGTAAACTCTAATCATCAGGGTAATAACATCAGATTTATTTTTGGTTATCATTATTATATAAATATTGCAGATGTCAGAGACTAGTCTAATTTGACGAGTCTGTGCTTTAAAGTGTGATTACTGATGATATTAACACAACTCCAAAAGTTCTTAAATTTGATTTGATTTCACCAATTTATGATTGAGTTCATTTTTTTACATAATTTTACATACATAATGTTTTGTTTTATTGCATTTCCATTCAAAACCAATTGGTTTAGTACCAAAAACATGATATTCCCAATTCATTTTTTAACTCAGCCCTGTTATTTCGTGACATGGCTTTCACTTGAGCTACCCTGAAATTATATGGTTTGAATAATTCAAAATGTCTTTGGGAATCAAAACACACAGGTTAAATTTAGGTCAAGATGACTTTGGAGGATGTGTGACGTCAATAACAGATATCTGTTATTGACGTCACACATCCTCCCAAGTCATCTTGACCTAAATTTTTATATATATATATAGATATAGATATATATCTATATCTATAGAGATATAGATATATATTTGTTTTAGCTTGTATTAATGATCATAGCCTTCGTAGAATCATTAAAAAATAGTTGGATGGATTAAGTTGAGGGCTGGGTGTGGGCGAGACTGTGACTAGCACTGTATCTCACTCAATACTGACTCATCCGCCCTGGAGTGAGCGCTGCCCTGACTTCATATTGCAAGTAGGGCACTGGCGTCTTGGTGTGTGCGAAGCAAATGATGTACTGGATATGCAATAACAATGTGTACTGTGCAGATAACAAGGTTCCTTCAAGGTGGTTGCATCTCTAAGAGAGAAACAGAGATGGTATTTGCGTCTCGTGCTCTTTAAAACCACGTTCGGAGAATGCAAATGAGCTCACACTCACTTCATGTGAAGAGACGTTCTAAGAAAAGACTCTGATGTCTATTAAGAAGCCATTTTTAGTTTATCAAGCAAATGCAAAATATAACAGAGGTAGAATGACAAAAAGCTGCATTTGAGGGACTTTTCCAGACCTTCATAAAACTAAACCCCAAGTTACACATTATGATTATTTATTAAAATTCCCTCTTATAACATTTGTTGTGTGCTTTGGCAGTAAGAGATACATTTCTCTCCAGGACAATGGTAATACTGTAAAATTCTGAACAAAAAATATACCATAGTTTTTGGAATATAATGAATGCTACGCTCACACCGGCTTTGGAAACGTGTTTTCAAGCAATCCCTTCCACTGAAAAGTTGATATGAACCCGTTTACTGTGTGTATATGTGCGTTTCGGGCTTCAGCGTTCAATTTTTTGCTTCCATTACTTTTTCTGGGCTCTACGTACAGAACGCTTTTGAAAAAGATCGTAGTTGTGACGTTGAAATTATGCTGGGTAGGCCACAAGTTCCCTCTCTGACCTCTCGGCAACTAGGGGCGAAGAGGCTGCTACTACTGCCGTTCTGCAGAAAGTTTGTCCTAGAAAATAACACAGGTTTGTTGATTTTGGCTAAGAAGAGCATAATCATAACTAAAAGACAGCTGAAAATGCTTTCAATGGCAATACATTTGGCTTTGAACATTAAATCACTGAACTCTTGAGATATTTTCTTGTGTGCCCAGGTTTCTTGGATCCCACCATATCATTTCATCCAGGTATTTTCTCATTACAGACTCATTTTACAAACTCTTTCATCTTGTAAGAAGTACCAGTCATTCTAATTTCCATTCAGCCCCACCACATACACATAAAAAGAAGGCCTACAACAGAGTCCTGCCAAAAACAGTCCATACACACCTCATGACTCATTTCACGCACGCTTCTCCATTATGCTAATAAACCTCTGTGTCTGTCCCATTTCCCAAATTTCATTGTAGTTCAACCAAACAGATAAGTGAGGAGGGATGATTGCATTAGTGCAATGTTTTGCTCTAATTCGGTGCATCACTATGGTAAAGTTTTTAATAAAAGACCCACGCAGTCCTCCGGTGCTCGCACATGGGAGAATTGAAGCGTTGTTTTTCAGAGAAGGGCGGTTTGCAAAAATGTTTTCAAGCCAGCGTTCTGCAGGTGACAGAGAAGAATGCCTCACAGTGGGAGGTAATAATTCTCTGGGCCACAGTCACGCTGCTGATCAAACTTTCTCTCAATCAGGATTTTTCTCTTTCAAATAAGTTGCATTCTCCCACTTGAATGGCTGCAGGGAGAAAACATTTGCAAAGACTCAGAAGTTCCTGGTTTTCTGGTTGTCTGTTTTATGCTTCTTGAGTTTTGTTGTACGGCGCTTGCTTCTTTCATTGAATAATAAGTGCTCCTCTAAAGCAACGCCAACGGCTTGTTGGACTGAAGTTGTAGCTCTGAAAAAAGGGAGGAATTCATGTAACGCTTTTTACCGCCACATCTGTCAAAGGTGCAGCTTTCAGTGCCTGGAAAATTCTCACCCCACAAAGTAATTTTGCAGGAACCACTGCAGACCGTGAAACATTACAGCTTGTGTTGATGCTCTTTTATTACATTTTAATGTCTTTATGACTTAGTTGATTTAGATAACTGGTCAAATTTTAATCATAAAACATTTACATTGTTTGAAACCTAAAAACTGTCCCCAACTAAAAATTGATTGTCTCCTAATACCAATTTAATAACAAAATATGAATTAACTACTGTTCTGGTCAAACTGATTTGAGTTACGTCCAACTCTTGTCATTAGAGCTGCTAATTTACAAAAAAAAAACTCAATGGAAATAAACTAAAACAGGAATTTATCCCCCAAATTCAGTAAATTTAGGGACACAATTCAAGTTCTGCATTATTTAAAAAAAAATCTAATTGGTGCCAAAACTTTCAGTTGTAAGACCTTTGTATTTTAAAATTTTATTCTGAAACATTTCTTCTTTAATTCACACGAATAACACTGAGGGATTTTATTTTAAGCTTCTCACTGAAAAATTCATTCCACTTCCACGTCTCAGAGAAGCTCATGTGCAGTTTTCTATCTTTCTTTTTTTAGAATTTCACAAGCGGGATCCAGTTTTCTCACATTTTTCTTGATCCCTTTGTAATACATCTCTGTGGCTCCCCACCCCCCACCCCCACCCTTCAATTTTCTGGTTAACATGTAGCATTTTGATTATACCTGAGAGGAAAATGCAATAAACGTGAAATGCATCACCCGGGTGGAGAAACCCCCGGCTTCGTCCCTCCTGCTGCTCCTTTCGGGTAATTTATTTTTCTTTGCATACAAAATGTGCTTCTCTCCGGGAGAAAAATAAGTTGTTTCTCTCCTTCTGTTATATTTTATGGCTGTTTGGACGTTTTATACCTAATTAGAATTTACAAAGGTTTCTTGACTCTAATTATTTCTTTTGACAAGTGTCAAGAGAAGTTTAATTTTTTTAATGAATGCTAGGGAAATGGATGTAAAGATGGCAAATATCAAAAATATGGAGTAAGATAACTGTCAAAATGAATATATGCGCATAGACAAAGTTGAGTACAAACTAATAGTTTGTGCACAACTGAGCAAAAAAAATTAACACAATTACTTTTATGTTTCACATTTCTGTTTTGAATAAGATATTTTTTTGTCTTGAATACAACATTTCTGCAAAATTAGTGTCAAAAGTACATCACGGGAACTCTGGCATGTATCATATCAGGAAACATCAATTCAACAGATGGGCGTTGAATCCCAGTGATTAGAACTTAATCCATCTCACAACAGGAATTTAACTTATCAAAGCTCTGTTGAAGGAAAAGAACAAATAAGATAATAGCGATCTCCGGTCGCTTCTCCAGTGTTGTTTTAGTTGGCGAACGAAAAAAAGCTAATTGTGTGAACAATGCACACGTAGACCATTTTAGACCGAGAATTGGGGGAAAATATAAAAAAAAAAAAAAACAGTAGAAGACATGCCACTACACTTCTTTGGTTAAAAAAAAAGCCTATGCTTGTCAAAAATGGTTGTTAATAACACTCAAACACAGAAACAGGAAAGCTAACTTAGAGCTACAATAACTGGTTGCCTAAAGAAGCATGTAAATAAAAAATCTCTAGGATCAAAACACTCAAATTTCTTTCTTTTTTCTAAAATTGTTTGCTAATATATGGCACAATTGCATCGTTGTCTTGTATTTTTGTTGATAAAACAACACAGATTTTTCTTTTTTATCATGTTTCTGCTGCAACATGGAGGTTGGTGATGATATGCTGTGACCAAAGATCAACATTAACATAGAATTCATAAAGTTTTACTAGAAAAAGTATCAAAGTCATTGATAAAACAAGTAAACTGTTCATAAGTGCTTGATTATTCTTCATTGCAGAGGTGTCTTCAAGTCTTTATTGATAGTCAGTGCACAAGCGCGCTTTAATGAACCGATGGTTTGTGACTACTAAACTTATACATGTGTTTGCCTTTGATGCATTTTCGACAATTTGTAAGTCAAAACAAAAAAAAAACTTGTATTCTATACAAAAAAATGTGAAATATAAGACATAGAAGTTGTATTTAAAACAAGGGAAATTTGTGTTTGACACATAGATAGAAAAGTTGTAGTTATGATGAAGAAAAGTCGTGTTTGAAACAAAAAAGAAAACGTTATTCAGGCGAATAACGTTAGTCATCCAAAACAAAGAATATTTTTAAAAACAAAGAAAAGTCGTATTTCAAACAACAAAAGTTGCATCCAAAACAACGAAAAATCGTTTTCAAAACAGACTAGTCAAATGTGAACTAATTGTTGTATTCATTTTTTTACAGTGTGTACGACTTTCTCTTTGAACACACATTTAATTTTGATATTTATCTAACCACAGCTAAACGTAGCTAAACTTTTTGATTTTTGTGTACAGGAAGATCAGGTAAGTTCTTGTCATCTAAGTGCTGTAGAATCACTTATCAATTATAGAAACGGTAATCTTTGTTTTGGGTAGGCTAAATTAAAACATTTTAGTCCAGTTCCTAATAAAAACAGCAAGTGACAGACTTTTTTTTTTCTCTCAAAAACCCAAACGTTTCAAACCCATAGAACTTAAATGAATGGTTTTTTTTTCAAGAATCGAGCTTTGCATACAGTTGACTCAGAACTTCACCAAATGCAGTCAGGATGAAAAGAAAAACACAGTTTTGAAGAGGAACCACAGGCTGACGTGGACCCCGACCAATACAGAGAGGCCTACAGAGATGGTAATGGTCCTCAAGGCATCAAACCACAAGTCCCTGCAGAGCCTATTTCATGATTAATAATGCAAACCTTAATCCCATTTAATGAAATTTCATCCCTGGAGTAAGACCTCACATTGGGTTTCTTTATAAAAACTCTTCAATCTCACGTGATCCATAAAGAAAAACTAGTTTGATTCATATTTTATGCCAAAGTTCAAAATATATTAAAAAGGTACAATGCATTAAAAAAAAAAAAAAACACCAAATGATGGATTAAGGTAATTACACTTCAGCAGCAAAAATCACTATGTAAAAATAATTCTTGACTTTACTTTCAAAGTGACAGCAGCCACATTTGTTTTACTTAATACTTGTAACAAAAACAGAAACATTTACTCTTTTAAATAATTTCAGCTTTTGAATAATGTGCTGAAAATGTGCTAAACGCTTAAAATGATTAAAGTTTTCAACCGTCAATCAAAAACCTGAGGAAAATGTTCAACACTCTTTTTTTTTTTTGCATTTAACAGTAATGCAGGTTATACTTTTGAGATTCAAGGTTTCATTTTTAACAGAAACACTGTTCATTTTGTATCATTTATGACTAATTTAGTCAGGAGCATGTTCTCACTCATTTTTTTTCTTTCCCTTGCAGTGGAGAATCATAGGAAAAAGATAACTTTTTTTTCAAAATTACTGTTTTCTTTTGGTTTTATCTCCATGGCAACCATTGTACTTTTTGGTTGCCTGATGGTGATGAACAGGTGTTTTAGAAGAATCTGCAAAAGTAAACTTTTGGATTTCCTTGGCAACAAAGGTTGTTTGTTAACTATGTTCACATTCATGATATGTTCCTATTCTATGTTATATCCTTTCATTCAGCTAGAGCCAGAGATTCATGTTGTCCATTTTCACAACATTCCAGTAAAAAATGTGCAAGCAACACACAAACATAACTTTTGCGAGCTCGCAGCACTATCGTCATTTAAAAGATACGACTGATTCTTTTTTTTTCCCAAGTAGCTTCCTAATGATGTTCAAGGCGTTAAGAGGTGATCTAAATCTCTAGGATGAGTTTACATTTTTAACTGGGACTGTTTTTTTGTTTGTTTTTTTTTTAATTCAATCTGACCTGTTCCTGAGGTCAAAGGCCAACGACACTTTGATGGTGGCTGCACACTTAATCTTGTGCGATGTGTGTGAAATTTTGTAAAAATCGCTAAAACAAAAGTTTTCTTTTTACATGTGTGAAAATTGCCAAATTTAACGACGTGGCACAAAATGGCCGCCAATGGCCATCTCATTAATAATTTCAAACTTCCTTTGGATACTCCAACGTCCGTTTTGTTTTTATTAGTTGATGTTGACATTTTCTTTTCGAATTCCATCAGAGATTTTGTCCCCTTTCATTTTTTTGGATGGTTTTTGAATGATGTCATGACTTTATGGGTGGGACACTCACTATGTGAAAAAATCAATTTCACCGAGTACTTGGTGCGTGCAAGTTTGGTGTTTTTTTTTTTTTTTAAATGTTTGTAGCAAAATTTTTCTTTGAAGGTACTGTAAGAAAAAAGAATTGAGAAAGCAACCTGGTCCTAGTAGTCCAGTAAAAAGGGGATTAAATCAGACAAAAGTTATGGAACGTCATCACACAAAGAAACTGCTATTGTGAAAAATAGAATTTTTGTTTTCTGATAGTTTCTTGAAAGACAATGATCTGTATGCTTTTAGTCTTCCCCTCCTCATAGCTGAGTGTGTTTTCCCCTAAGACCCATTCCCCTGTTGACAGGGTCTTACGGATTCTCATAAGTTTCCATTTTCTTTCAAGAAACTTTTAATCCAGATCTCCATCGGTGGCCCCGCCAACCTGCCAGGGATCAATTCCCCCTCCTGCATCTCTTTTGAACCCTGCATTTCTCCTCCTCATCTAGTTGTCACGTAGCGGAGAAGCCAGCGGCCTCCGATTCTCCAGGCGGTCCACAACACTTTCCCTCCAGACACACCAAGGATGGAAGTCATGATCTAAATCGTAATAGTTACTTTTCAAAAACAAACAAAAGGAAACTCCGTTATTGGCTCAGAAACTTCTGTTTTGTCTTCTCAGAGTTGTTTCAGAGGCTAAGCAGAAAGAACATTTTGTTCTTTTTGAAACAGCAGATGTTCCAACGAAATAAAAAAAGCGGCATAAAACTTATTAAAGCTACTAATTTCATTCCTGCCTCTCTTCTGGGATGAAACCATCCTTTGCAGATACAATGTTCTTTTAAAACCATTATAGCTCGGGGATGGAAGTTTTCTTTTTCGAGAATTCATTCCTTATAATTAAGCTCCATTTATGCAACGTCACATCGTAAAGCATTTGTCTTCCCTCTGGCACATAAAAAAAGTTCTTTAAAAAAAAAATCTATTGTCAAAACAAACCATGGCGGATGGAGGTTTAAGCTTAATTAGTAACACGCTGCATGTCAGCATTTACATTTTTAAAGCAATCTTTGATAATTGCCTTGTTTTCATAAATATTAAGATAACTAACAACACATGTCAGGCAGTAGTGAAAAATAACATCTCATGAATGTGTTAAATATGACTTTTCACTGATTTACTTGCCCCAGGTGATCATTTAGAGTTAATTCTTGAAGTATAAATACATGAATGACATGTAAATGAATTCAGCAGAATGTACAAACTTCGGTTCTATCCTATTTGCTCTCTTTTGGTTAAAATGACTTTCCTTTTCTAGTCTTATAGTGAATTTTACCTAAAAAGATCATTAGCCTATGCATTATTAAAACTTTATGGGGAAGTCTACATAGTTTATAAACCACAATTCTATTGCTCATGCTAATTTCACCCAAGAACCACGACACAAAATGTTCAACACATTTTGAAAAGTTAAAGTCTATTGTGTCCTCAAACAAATAGGAGCACCTCAGGGTGATGTACTCTTACCAATGTACTTTGTTGAGCAAATACTAAACTTTAACTTTGCAAACAATTAAATCTATTCTTTGCTGATTTACTTTTTTTTTTAACCCTTAACAGTAAAACTTTAGCTCCAGTGTTGACATTTTTTTGACTCTTCAACCATTGAACTAACAGAATTCCAATGGACTCTGCAGCAGAGAACAGCAGCTTTGCGCTACTATGCAGCAATTTAATTTAGCAACGTCTTGCAAAAAGGCTAATTTACACTAGTCCGTCCACAGTCCACCTTTTTGTTGCGTTGACACAAAAAAAAGGGTTATTAGTCAATTAGAACGTTTACATCACCTTCATCATTTCTGCGTCTGTCATCCATCTCTCCGCAATGCAACGCAATCTTTACGCACAATTTCTATTTCTATAGTGTGTTGGTGCGTCAACGTTGTGACAAAAAGCCAGAGAACCGGAAACAGGTCAGGGTTTCAAGTTATAAAACTTCCTTTATACTTTCAAAACAAAACTTTAAAAAAATAGATATTTTTAAGGTGATGTGCCTGCGCAATACCTTAAACACAGTCAAATTTTAATTTGGAAGAACAAAGTACAAACATGCAAGGATTGTGAGAAAGGAGAGGGCATGGGGCCTGACTATTTATGTTTTGGATGAGCAAAGACAGCGGGACAAACTACCCCATACATGGTTAGCAGGACTAATCACTCACCTGGCAGCCGGGGTGAGGATGGACTGGAACGGAGTCCATGTAAACTTATTGACAACCGTGAGATGGACTCCCCACACAATGAAACGTCGATGCACTGCAAACGGACCAGTGTAAATTGGGGGTAAGGCGAAATGAAAAGGAGCTTTTCTTCGCTTCAGATTCAGCTGATGCATGTTAAACTAGGAAGCATCAACTCTTGGTGGATTGTTGGAGCATTATGGGTACTGTAGTCAGGAGCCTGGTAGAGTGATACTGTCATGAATCAGTCCCGTCTCCCCCTCTGGTCTTCAGTGGGAACTGTCTCCAGAGTACGAGCCCTTCCTGGTTCTCCACACTTCACTTCCCATCAGCCCCTGCTGTTACTCCCAGGAGCCCCACAACTGGTTCCTATGAGTATTTACTACCGGCAGTATTGACCCTGAGCACTGAGCTCTGCTTAGTGCGAAGTCATGTTTGTGTCTCTGGCTTACAATTCTGTGCAGTCTTCCTCCAGCTTCCTCTGGCTCATCCTTCTTATACAAAAAAATGCACGATTATTTTAATGACCGGCTCCACTAAGACGGATTACTGCAAATAAGATGAAGAACATAGTTCACTTGAAAAACTTCCCATCATTCCTTCATGATCCCCTGACTCTGAGCGTTTCTAAGGAATTCTGGCTAGTGTAGTCGTCCGACATTACATGATTGTTTTTTATGTTTAATACACCTTATAATTTGGTGAGGAATGTCTGCTAAAATGTTTTTTTTTGTTAAGATATCTTCAAAGATTAAAATGTTTTCTCAAACAAAGTGAAAAGAGCTTTGGTGCATTATGTAGTCTTATTGGATGGACTCAAAAAAGAGCTGTCTGGTTCTGTTATACCACGAACATACAAATAGGTGTGAGTTGATAGGCCCAACGCTTCCATTGGCAACATAACCTTCACTTTTGAGGTGGAATAATCTGAGGAAAGATTCCGCCTCGGGGAAGAAAGTCTTCTTTCAAAAAAGCGCCTTGTGAGCGGTTGGAGCCCAGCTGCAATCGCTTCTAATACATCAGTCTGATGTCACATCCACACAATCTCATGTCACACAGAAGATGAAAAAGGCATGAGCGAGTGACTGATACCTGCCCAGTTCCTCACAATGCGTTCTCGCAAGGGAATGAAGACACGGAGCGTACGGACGCTTGAATACTTTGAGACAGTGTCAGGGTCTCGCTATTCACACGAGATAAATTGAAGAACAACAAGTACTGCTCCCACTTTTCTTTTTCCAAGATGATTTATTCAGTTTTGTACCATGTTTCAACTCAGTCAACACCCAAAGGACACGAAGAGAGAGGAATTCAGACATGGAGGAGACTTTAATTAATGATGGAAAAAGGAAAAAGACATTTTTTTTCTGTGAGGTTGTAAACTGAGATTTCCTGAGCAGGGAAATCCTTGCTTTTACTATTTTAACAGTTTTACCACAAGTTCAGTCCCCTGAAGTTACACACAAAACCACTTAGTAGTTTTTCCTTTTTTTTTTATTATTTTTTAGTTGTTTTCAAAAAAAAAAAAAGAGCTCCATCCTCGGAATCTCTAAAATACATTACAGGAATATAGATGCAAAAGTGTCACTGGGACGATAAAAGCACCTCTGCCAGGTGACTGATACCTGCCCAGATTTTGTTAATGGCGCTATTCTGATGACAAATGATCCTGGAGGACAGCTGTAATGCGACTTCATCTTCTGCTACTGTCATTATGCTCAGCCGGTCACAAATCAAGGTCTTCCCAAACCCTGATGAGCTGGAAAAAATAGTTCCTGATGAAATACTTATTCATAGAGGTAATCATAAATCTAAAGAAAAATGAAATTGAAACGCCTATGGCCTGCAGGGAGGTTTTGCTCGGTGTAACGTAAAAGTTATACTCATGTTTTTATGTTTGTTTTCTACTTTTTTTTTCCCCCTGTTTTTTTAGGGGTGGTGGTGGATGCAATCAAACATAACTAATTAGTTTTAGCTAAGGAAGTTTGCCAAAAACATGATACTGTGCAGATTTTCATTTTTGCTAACCAATGGTAATGGAATTAGCTCGACCATTACTGACATTTAAATCAATGCCTCACTATTATAAATCCAGCTTTCATTTTTTATGCTCCAAAACTCAGCTATGGTGTTCTTCTCCAAAATTCCATCACGCAAACATAACCTAAAAGATTCCGCTCCTTCAAAGTTGTGGCAACTAAACCTCACATTTATCCGCCCTGTCACAAGATAGGCCTGATATAATCCGTAACTCAACCGTTAAGAGCTTGGTTGGAGACTTGTATGTTATGCTAGTAGTGGTTAGTTTTGCCTGAGGTTGGAAATATAGAATATTTCAAAGTTGCAGACAAGAGGCTAAACCATAACTGAGATTGTGGTTTGCACGGCCCCTTAGGTAGCCACACACCAAAGTGCCAATTGGTTTAGAGGAACATTGGGATGCAATGTTATGAGATGCTTGTTTAAAGGGTAAACATGTGTCTGAATGGGTGGTCCGAACCATAGATTGCTACGGTTTGTAGCAGGTTTGAATGTAGAGCGACTTTTTGTCAGCTACTTAAACGTCTTTAAAAAAAGGACCATAATTCCTAATGTGGAAAAGTCTGAAAGTTAGCATGTGAAGTGATGGTTTTATACACATCCAGCAGCATTTATTCTTTATAAACAAGTGTAAAGTTCCCTTACTATATTGTGTTCACCTTTAGCTTTTTGTGGGTTGTTTTCAATGCAATTTTGTGTGCATTTTTCCTGAATGGCATTTGACCTTTTGGATAAGTCTTGTGCAAGTTGTACAGTCTCCTGTACACACTGCATTCAGTTTCACACATTTAAATAAATCTACAATCATGATCCGATCTTTGGTCTGTGAAGGTTTGAACTTTGAGAAGTATGAACGTGTAAGAATGTTAATGTATGTCTGAGAAAAGTGTACAGGGTTTACTGCCTTAAAACTTCTGGTCATTTAAAGAATAAAGATGAACACTTAGTGGATTTTGTTTGTCGACAGTAAATCCCACGATAAACACCAAATAACTGAGTATCCTGCTTTTGAATTCAAGTTTGTGTCACTCACTTTGGTTGCGTTAGGGTCAAACAGGGGCAAACTCCAAGCCTCAAAAAACCCAGCTATTACTCGGGTTTTACCTGCTTTGGATCCTTACGAAGGTACAAATTTTTGTCAGTGCCAGACCTGCTGTTTTAGCTAAAAATAGGGCTGGGCGATGGTGATTTTTTTATAACAGAATATCGCTTTTTTTTCATCTGGTGATGACGATATATATCACGATATAAATTAAATAACTTTATCTGTCAAATTGGAATGGTCGGTGGCTCATTAAAGAAATGTGATATCATCATCAGGTAAATATTTATTTCCTATCATACTTTAAACATAAGATGCACTGAAGGAACATGATGTTTTTTTCTCAGAAAACAAAAAAAAACGGAAGGTCTTAAACTTGTCATTTTTGCTTGAGAGTTTTCATTTATATCCGCCTGAGATTGAGGATGCTTGGTGGCACTGATTCAGGTGATAAAAAAGGTTGATGGTATTTCCTGTTTTAGAAGGAACATGCCTTCTTAACTTAGTTATGCAAAATCACCCAGCTGGATGTTAAAGATTCAATGAATTTAGCACTTCACTTCAATGAGACACAATCACCCCTAAACACACACATTTCTTGATCAAAATGACACCTCTTTTAACTAGATGATTATCACATAGTGATCTAATGAATACATCACGATCAGAAAATTGATTTGCTTAGAAAAAACTAGCAAATGGTCATTTATGTGGCTAAGTCTTTTTTTTTTTTAAGGCAAAGCAGTTTAAAGACAAACTTCCCGCTAAGAACACTTGATAAAACCTCAATCTTCACTGGCGTGGGCTAAGCTGACACTGGGTTCTACTCAGCATCCAACATGCCACGATATAGCACGGCGAGACATTGCTTTTACACCCACAGGTCTTCGTTCAAACCATTGCAAGGCTGTAAGAAGCAGGCTGTCACACAGCCTCACCTGCCGGGGATAAGCACATTGTTACCACCCCTGCTGCTGTGCTGAAACAGCCTGGTGACCTATCTAACACTGACCCAACAACACAGCAGCTATCATCCGCTAGCCTTGAAATATCAGGATGTTCTGCTGCAGCTTTTTTCCTCGCAGGAAAAACATGCATTAAAAGTATGTCATGTTTAAGGTCATCGTGAGGGACGGCAGAGTGGAAATCTGAGGACATCTGAGGGCGTGGTAAAGGAACGCTCCTCATTACGTGCACTTTTCACCTGAAAAGTCTGAATTAATCAATTTGCACTGGTGAGCGTTTTTCCTGAAGTGTGCAATTGTTTTTATTTGAGAACATAAAAGTTTTCGTCTTTTCAAACTGTACAAAGTTATTATATTCTTAGTTTTAAATGTAAGAGTTTGTATTGAGTAACTTGTAATTCTTTTTTGTTTCAGTTTAGGTCAATTAAATTGCATTTATCTCACCAAGCATCTCATGTTGCCGACTCACTCAAAGACAGATTTTTGCTGTTGAGTGATGTTTTCTTTTTCAGTCAGTGATGCTGCATTTAATGAAACAGGGAAGAAGTAAATTGATATTCACTATTTACTTATAAGCCACATTTCCAAAACTAAAGATGATTTTACAGTTAAAAAATACTAAATTATAATCACAAAAAGCACAGAGAAAGAAAGTGTAAAACAATAATAAGTAAGACTCAATGAGTAGCAAAGTCTGAACTGATTTGAGTTTTGTTTGGAAAAGTGATCAAATTTGTGTTAAAAGGCGATGAGCTCCAAAGTAGAGGGATAGAGCGGCTGAGTGCTCAATACTTCATTGTTGGGAGTTTTACAGTTTTACGGATCTGGGTGACGTGAAGGAGTTCAATGAAGTGCAAGCAGTGGACTTTGTGAATGGCCTTCTGGGTAAAAAGGATTTTTTAATTTTTTTACTGAATGCGGTTTGTGATGGGAGCCAGTGGAGCTGCTGCACAACAGGAGTCACGCGACGACGGGGTTCTTGTTATGTGATCGGCTGAGAATGGCGGCACACTTGGGGTTGAGGGAGGTCTTAGAAGGTTAATGTTACAGAGGTGGACCAAGTGATTGTGTGATGTGTGAAGAGAAGGAAAGGGTGGTGTCAAGGATGACACTCGACTCTTTAGATGGATGAATCATCAACATGTACTGATAAACTGGAGGCTTTGATTAGAGTGGATTTGGTGCCAACTAAATTATCTATGAATAAGAATTTTATTTCATCAACAAACTGAGATAACATTGAGGTGGAGGGGCTGAGGTGGACTGTTTAGAGCCGTACAACTGGGTGTCATGGTGTAGACTACTGTCAATCAATGTCCTCCATGCTGTCGGCTGTATCAGCTCTTTGTTTAATTTCGAAAAAAACTGAACTCATCTGTCTGCAAGCTTTTCAACTTTGAGAGTTTAAACAAAAGTGAATAGTGTGAAAATGTTCATGTTTGTCAAATAAAAGTGTATAATAAGGTGTTTTTGCAGCATGAAAACATCTAGAGTTATTGTACAAAATAAAAGCTATCTAGTTCTGGGTGTTAATCTATTGCTGGTTATTTTTAGAATGAAACTATTGCGACAAACAACCGAACACTATTTATAACTAAGGAGCATGAGGTCAATTGGAGGACACTAAAGGATTTAACTAAATAAACTCAGTGCCATCAGATATATTGGATTTGAATCAGTTAGATGTGTCACTACTTGAACACGCAGATATACCTTAGAAGAAGACCAGGACCACAAGGTTTAATTTCTTCTCCAGAGTGTGAAAACTGTAATATATATATATATATTTATATATATATATGAGATGCTCTCTAAAAAATGCAGCATAAAATACACAAAAATAAAAATATTTATCTAAATCTTTAAAAAATGAATGTATACAAATAAACATACAAACGTACAGCATTGCCTTGACAGAGCTATAGAGGGGATGGCGACGGATACCTCATGCTGGAAGTTGTCATTTTTGTTTTTTTTACTTTTCCTGTTATTTTCTGAAATGTTTTAATGAACAAATCTATTAACATATGAGCTCATTTACTAAATTATAACTGCAGCACAATGTACAAAAATAACAGTCTTTCTAATGATACATTCCCACACACTTTTATCCCATGGTATTTTACAGTGGACGAGCTGAGAGGGGCTTCTTCTTTTCCTTTTTTCTGCTCTTTACTAGCGCATGTCTGCCCCCTACAGTTGGAAGAGGCTTGGTGCGAAATGTCTAAATGATGTGAATCTCGTTCCAGGTTTCCTCTTTCAGCACTCTTTTCCAAAAAATGAAAGGCTCTGTAATTATGACCCGACAAAAACCGCAATTATTAATTGAAAATTTCAAGTGGTTTGAACTCCCGTGATTTTTTTTTAATTGAGGTCACTCCTCAATTGAGGCTTTAGAAAATAAAGTATTTGTGTGAATCAAACCAAAGAAAAACAGATTGTAAGTTTCTCTTTTTTATGGTGGAATAGAAAAATATACTTTTAGCCACTTAAAATGCAGACATTATATATATTTTTTAAAACGATTCATTGATGCACAGTCACATGGCAGCAGCTCACTTCATTTCAGTTCATAGACACGGTCCAGTGCTGAGGTTCAAACCAAGCAATAAAATGTGCAAAATAAATGCGATTTCAATGACTTGAAATGTCCTTCAGTTGATTTGACCCCAACACAGCAAACTGCAAACTATTGGCGGTATAGGTTTTTGGCCATAAGGGAGACGTGTTGCCCAACAGAATGACGTTAAATGACATTATCTTTTCCAACTGTGATGCATTAGAATGCTTTTCGATCAGACTTCATTGCCTCTGCACTGCAGGAGCTGAATCATTTGTAATTTTAGTTCTGGCTCTCTCCTGCTACATGTTCCCAAAACATCTAACATGTATAAGCTATTGGATTGAGAGGAAGCAAACTCATCTGTTTTGTGCTTGCAGTGCATCTACATCTGGACATCCATCATCGCCACTGCCTGCATGTGCTGGTGTACATGTGCAATTGCTACCTTATCAATTCCCAGCATCATAATATGGGCCAAAGCACATCAGTGAGTAATTGTACTTCTGTCTGACTCCCCTGTTGCTCTCTGAAGCAGGGAGGTGCCACGACGGGGTGTGTTGAGGATAATATATATATATATATAAAAATGTCTTTTATGATGATATCACTACTGTGCCTGACATGTGTGTAATGGCAGTTTCCAGTCTGTGGGTAGTGAGTGAGTTTCAGGGTGACACGGCGTCACATCGTTTATGGAGAGATCCCTGCAAACAAAAGACAGATAACGGGAGGAGGGGTGAGCTGGTGTCACAGGGAGAGTCAGCGAGGGAGAAAGAGACTGAATCCTCCCACTTTATGGAGTGATTGGCAGATACATGACAGCTTTTTTACCTGCTGTTTCACTCAAGCGTCCTGCTCTCGCTGTCCTGCGGAGTCGCAGGGGGACAGTGGGGGACGACGAGCTGCCATTCATTTTAACCACTGACACTTTTGTTAAGGAGTGCTGATGAGCAGCTGTGTTCTGCATTACTAAAAATTGTTTAAATTTGTTTCTGATTTTAACCATTCAAGGAGTGGGGATGTTTAACTCCAAAATGGCATCAAGGTGACATTCTGCACTTCATTTAAATACTTCATATTTTTAACTTTCTCACTTCAGGAAACCAAGAATTTTGGAGGTTATGTCTTTCAAGACCCACTTCGCACTGTTTTTGGTGTTTTTCACATGTTCTTGTAGCATTTTTCTGATGATGGAGGGCATAAATATACAAAGACGTTGTATATTTGAGTATTTTTTTATTCATTTCTGATAAATTAATGTGTTAAAATGTGTTTGGCTACAATCTGCATATTCACATTTAAAAGGCCACAGAAAATGCTTTGATATTAGATCATAAAACGATCGGAGTGGGACTTTAAATCTTTAAAAAATAAATACTAATAGCATGAAGCGCACCAAACAATTAGAAAAAACATTTTTTTTTCATCTGCATGTATTTTATCTTAGCAGATTAGTCCATAAGACGGTTTTTAAACATCTAGTTGAGATAAGAATAAATTTTATTTTTCCTGTCAATATTCTTACACGTCATCCATTTATTCATTCATACCCTTTTGGGCTCACACAATATCACTCAATTTTGACAGACAATTATGACAGACTGGCGACCTGTCCAGGGTGTGCCCTGCCTTCGCCCATGAGTGGCTGTGTTTGGCTCCGGCAGCCCCACGACCCAGAGAGAGAGAGAGAGACAGAGAGAGACGAAACGGGTTGAGAAAATGAACGAATTAAATGAAATTTTCACGAAACTTCACACACGCTTAAGTCTACAACAACCACAGAACTTTTGTTGACCTTTGACCTCGGAAAAATGCCCCCATCTTGAATAATAATTAAAAAAAAAACAGTAACAGTACCGGCTGCAAACGAAAACTCGTTCTAGGGATTTTTATCAATTGTTTACCTACTTCTAGGGCATCATGGGAAAGCAATTGGAAAAAAATGTTGGAATTCGAAGATGTAGATTTTGAACAGTGTGTGCACGGCAAGCTTGCTAAAGTGACGATCCCCTATTACTTCCACATTTTTGCTAGTCTGCTAATCCCTGACTGGAGCTGAACAACATTCTATAAAACAGGATATGAACATGTTAGGAATCTGATCGTGGTTAGCAAATAACCTCTGTTGCTAAGACAATCCAAAAGTTTACTTTTACAGATTCTCCTGAAAGTTACATAGATCTGTTTGGTATCTGCAGTCGACCTAAACATAAAATGGTTGCAAAAATGGAGATAAAACCAACAGAGAAGCAGCCATTTTGAAAAAAGTACCTTTTACATCAATTTAAATTTAAGTTTAAAGATGAACAAAAAATTCGCAGTTATGGGCTAAAGAAGCTACAGTGAAATAAGTTGGTCAAAAATTGCAGAACTATAACTGAATTTGAGGCTTTGTGGGGATCACTTAAACATATATGAGTAGAGCCAAAAGAAGGTTTTCTAAACACTTAAGCTTTTGGAACCAACACAACACCTTAGGCTGGCATAAAAGATATGTATTAAGATGGTCTCCAAAAAGATATCCTCCTAATGACATATTTTCTAACCATAAAAATCAATTATTCCAAATGCTAATTGCTGTTGCAAAAAGGCAAATATTCAGTACTTCAGTCTTTTATTCTTTGTTGCAAGCTTTCTGTTTTGCTTCCAACCAGTTTTGTTCAAAATTGCATGTATGAGTGTAAGCCTGAAATATTTGGAAGACTCCATTTCATTCCGTCTCCGTGCAATCATTTTTCATCAATTTTGCCCCTTTCGTATGGTGGGCTCAGAGTCCATATCCGTATATTTATTCAAAACATTCCATAAAAGGGTTGGAGGATTTTCCTCGAGGTCTTAACCGGGCCATTTCCGGGAGGGGAACTCATCACTCAAGGACCACATCTCCATTTCCCCATGAATAACATTGACAGATGGAGGACAACTGTCTTGATGCTCTGCATGGTAAGGAGTGTGTGCATGCACAGGTATGTGGGAGTGAATAAGAGAAAAAGGAATCAAACAAGAAAGAGAATACTGACATCAAATCTATGCATGAAAGACTACTGTTTGTCCTATCTTTTGGCCTCCTCTCCGCTTAACATTTGAAATACTTTTTTTTTTTTTGCAACCTGGCTGTGACCACACTGCATAGTGTACATGCAGTGTATGTTTGTGTGTGTGGCATGAGTACAAATGCGTGATGGATGCTTTGCTGGTTGTCACTACTCTGAGAAAGCATGCAGCCCTCCACTTTTTCAATGCAATTAGGTTAAATAATGATTCCACATAAATTTCCAGAGCTGGAAAAAGGTTCTTCTGCCCTTGTCGCGCTCTGATATATGGCTGGATCCTCCATGAATCGAGGCTGAGTAGAGGTGAGCACGTGTATGGACTGAAGAATTAGGTACTAATTCTAGGAACTTTGTTCATACATGAGAGAAGCTACGTAGAAAACAGTGACTTTTAGCCAAGTCCAGATGATTGGATTTCCTTCGGTTGGGAACGATGCCTTCAAACTTTGTGAGAATCGTGGGGCTAGTTGCATATGCTGTCAGTCATAAGAATTTGACCCAGTCATGGAGATGTGGCGGAACATTAACTTCAAACCAGGCAATTATGACCCAACATCAGTGGCTCTCTGATGCTTAGTGGCATCCTTAAGTCACACTGCGTATGGTCACAGTGCATAGCATAACCAGAGTGGTTTTGTTCAGTCTGTTGGTCCAAGCAGGCAGTGGCTTCTAATGCCTTCTGTTCAAAGAGGTTTGGGAAATCTAATATAAATGAACACACAAAGTCCATATGTGTTTTGTTATTGTTGTGTTTTTAAATTGAGTCTGAAGCTATTCAAGCACTTTTGGAATAACTTATTGTATTTTCTGCATTATAAAGCCCACTTAAAAGCCCTGATTTTTTTCAAAAAGGAAACAGTTTGCCTTATAATCTGGAGCAGCTTATATATGAATTATTTCTGGTTGTGTTTACTGATATAAAATGAATTTTGAGAGGTATCCGGCACTCTGTCAAAATGTTTGGTCAGGTATTATTGTGAATACGCTAACACGGCTAGTGTGTAGCAGAGTCACACTGTGTCTTTTTCACGTGTCGCTAACAAGGTTGGGAGCTGAAGTATTCACAGTTTTACTACGTTCATATCGGCCCTCCCAAGAAGTGTTCAAGCAACCACTTCCGATAAAAAGTCTATTGTTGCACTCACACCGAACGTGATTCGTGCGGCGGAGGCGGCCAATTTCAATGTATAGTCAATTGTTTAGATGCGAATTGAGGTTCTGCAGTGCGAATTTAGCAGCCCGCACAGTGTAAAAGTCTGGAAATTGCTAGAATTGGGCGGCACCCACGGCTGGCCAGCATTAAAACAAAATCTGAACTCCGGGGAGGTGGCTGTGTTGGGCAAAGGCAGGTACACTCTAAAGAGTCTGTTGCAGGACTGTAATGGACATGCTCACTATGCCAGCTATGCCGGCTAAAAACATTAGCTGCTAGCTCCATGTGGCAATTGGGCTAAAAACATTAGCTGCTAGCTCCATGTAGCATTAGGGCTAAAAACATTAGCTGCTAGCTCCATGTAGCATTAGGGCTAAAAACATTAGCTGCTAGCTCCATGTAGCATTAGGGCTAAAAACATTAGCTGCTAGCTCCATTTAGCAATCGGGCTAAAAACATTAGCTGCTAGCTCCATTTAGCAATAAGACTAAAAACATTAGTTGCTAGCTCCATTTAGCAATAAGGCTAAAAACATTAGCTGCTACCTTCACTTAGCAGTAAGGCTAAAAACAATAGCTGCTAGCTCCATGTGGCAATCGGGCTAAAAACATTAGCTGCTACCTCCACTTAGCAGTAAGGCTAAAAACAATAGCTGCTAGCTCCATGTAGCAATCAGGCTAAAAACATTAGCTGCTAGCTCCATGTAGCAATAAGGCTAAAAACATTAGCTGCTAGCTCCATTTAGCAATAAGGCTAAAAACATTAGCTGATACTTCCATTTAGCAGTAAGGCTAAAAACATTAGCTGCTACCTCCATGTAGCAATCATGCAAAAAACACATTAGCTCATAGCATCAACAACACGCAGCCCAGGTGGCGAGCTTAGGGAACACATTTTTGGCCACATGGCGGCAGTGAATTTTCCGCACGGCAAAGGAGGGGCAGGACACACGAATTGGCTGCGCAAATCGTGTTTGGTGTGAATGCAACTTAAGTAAACACACATATTTGCGGGTTTTGGGCTTTCTCATTAAAAAACGTCACATTCATGCGTCACTACACAAGATTGTAAGTACATTTTTGGGCTCAACGTCAAAATCATGCAGCTAATGAACACTCATTGCAAGTTAAACTCGTTGAACTTTGACCAATCAAGGACTCAGATCAGCAGTCGGTTGGGAAATGACGGTTAGACTGTTTGGGCCATGTGAAAAGCAGAGGAAAAGTGGTCGTGCGTGAATATACGTGGAAAAAGTGAATAAAGTTCTGGACCTTTACGTAAAATTTTCACAGATGTGTCATGAATGAACCACGTTAAAACCTTGGAATAAGTCATTTTAACGTGACTCGCAACTGCAAATGCGATACAAGTTATACATAGGCAGTACATGCGTGAAAGTCTGTTAGCCATACTTGGCCATATATGGAACAGTCGTGGAAAGCCACAAATTTGCGTATGCATCTCGCAAAAATCATGCACAACTGCAAAAGGTTTATGTAATAATTTCCTATGAACTATGTAAAATACACATGAATTCTAAACTTACCAAACATTTTGAACAGTTATAAAAACCAAATTTACATAAAGACACATCAGGTGAAACCCTTGACAACCATCGGCGCACATCAACAAATGATGAATGCAAGAAACACTTTACGTATTACTAATTATGTATATCCCGTATGTATCACGAAGGATCGGATTTGTATGTGTGGACAACGCGCTAATGATTGGAGTTAGCCACCTTCTTATCTCACGGCTTAAATTCAAGTACAGAACTAGGTTAACCACAACACTAAACCCTACCAAAATAAATTAGGAAGGTCTCAATGTGTACCTTTTGCTCCAATAGACATAGTCAGATATGAGAGTACTTGAAAGATTTTTGCTGTACAATCTGAGTAACACAGCTCCACGTGCACTTTCCTGTTTTTAACCCGATCTAAATACCTGTGAAAAGTTTAGGGTCAATTTTCCTCATGATTTATTTAATTTCCTTTCCTTACAGACAAACCATTAAGTTAAATAAAAAGCATCCCTATCAAAGGAGTAGAAAGATAGAGAAAAAGCAAAATAAGAGGTGAAAAAGAAAAGAGAGGAGACCTCTGTACGAAGAGAAACCGGGTAGAGAGACAAAGTAGATGCCGGAATGAGGTCGGTTGCCGTGGCAACTAGAAGAGCAATCCTTTGCCGGGCTGAGAAATATATTGTTCCTTCTGAAAGAAAGAGGGAGAGCAAGTGGGAGTTGGAAGAGGAGAGGAGACGGCGCGAGTTAAAGGGACGGCATGAGGACGGAGAGACAGAAAAGTTGATGGTTAGGACTGAGAGACTGAAGGCACAGGGAGAAAACAAGACATAAAAGGAGAAGGACACACATGCACTGAAAGAGACTGCCATTAGTGGAACAGTAAAGGAAGAAAAAAAAAAAGATTAAAGAAGTCACAGTCTCTCAGGTACTTTATTATTTTCTGGAGCTTGGCCGGCCACTCTTGTGATATGGCCCCCGCTGCATTGCTCATCCCTATTATGACAAATCTGCCTCATTTCAGCATTATGAGGAGAGCCACTAGCTAAGCAGGACAATATGAATCAGCCGCAGGTTAATGTCCCTTGTTCTGGGCAAACACACAAAAGAACAGGTGCTCAAAAAGGATGCAAGAGAAACATTGTGCCATGTGAGCAGGGATTCGCAAGCATGCCTTGGTGAACTGCGATCCCTAATTAGGAGGTTTGTCTTCAAGTAGTGATTTTAAAAGCCAGTGTAGGGACACCTTGTGCTAAGTTTAGCAATATCCAGGGTGCTTCAGTGGGTCTTGATAATGACACATCAGGAATGACGAAAATATATTTAGTCGGTTCATACCCAGATAGGCTGAAAAGTCTAAGTAGAATTGACCTGTCATCTTTGTGCTATTACAGAATTCTGAATTCATTACTTTTGTAGGTTCGCAGCATTACAGGAGTGAAGTACTTTTTTATTTTAACCTACGGGTGCGTTATCAAATGCATTAAATGTGGTATCTAAAGGTGCGTAGAGGACAGAGCCGACAGGTAATGGCAAAGGCATTAGCCCAGCTGCACATCACCTTGTACTAACCTCGCCCGTTTGTTTTTGCTCAACGTCTGTAGTCACAAGCTGACGAATAACTGCCCGGGCAGGGTGGAAACGCTGTCAAGTTAGTGTATTCACAAGAGTTATTGCAAAGAAGTATATTTATAGAAACCAAAAAGTGAGCAAGTTTGACACCTGAAACCCAACAGAAAGTGGTAAAACTGGGAAAGGAAAGTGGAATATTGTTCCGTTTGACAACCGCCGTCAAGGCATGTCATCAATCAGCTTAGCGGGATATGAGCTGCCAAGAGGTGAAACATGCTGCTTAGAAACACTCAGCAGCAAACGGAACAAAAAAAAAAAAACCCTAAAAATACCAAATCTGAACAATGAGACCAAACTATTTATCGTCTCTTTGAAATTATCTTTGAGTTTAATATTTGATTAAAAAGTCTTCAGCAAAATTGGTTTAAAGTTTCCGTCATTCCTTTCTTCTTTTTTCCTCCAAACAACAAAAGCACCTCTGGGCGCACGATGAGATGATTTATTATTAAATGACTGCTCGGGTTTAAATCATTTAACTCATCATCTGTATGAAAAAGATAGTGATTAGCAATATCATTGCTCATGAGATCCATCATCTATGGCCTCAGAGAAAAGCATCCATTTCATAGCGTTGTTCTGCTAAGGGACGTTACCTCATTTGTAAAGAAAAAAGTTTACAACTTTCTGTTTATATCTAGAATACTAAACTATCTGAGCTTTCTTTTGGGTTTTTTTGGGGGGGGGCTGTAACTTTTCTTTCATTTTAATGCATACAGCAATTCACAAAAAGTCTTAGTATTTTTAGTTTTTGTCAAATTGATAAAAGAAACGAATAAAATACTTCTGTTTAGTGGTAAAATCCACTTTTCAGTTGTCTTTGGTACACTTGGCTGATATTAAATGAACGGCAATCAAGGATATCCTTGATCTTCATGCTTTTATTTAAAGCCTTACAACTTTTAGGGTTTATATGAATTATTTCATAGTTTGCGTGAGTTTTATTTAACCCTTTAAAGACCCACAAAAAATGTGCTTTTTACATTTTCATGAAATTTTTTACATTGCCTTTTTCTCAAGAAGGAGGGCTACTATTAAGAAAAGTAAACTCAAAATTGTGTTTTTGAGTATTTCTTTATTTAAATGCTTGTGAACGGTAATGTTAGCTTGGGGTTGTGAGGGGCTGTAAGCCAGCTGTGCCAATAGTCCCACCCATGACTCAGAGGCAAATTTCTAATGAACTCCTGCCGCTCTGCAGACACTATGTTCTAGAAAACAACACAGGTTTTATCATTTTGGCTAAAAATAGCATAATCATAATTAAAATACCACTGGGTACAACTTTGCAACAGACCAAAAGATGACTAGAATTTAACAGCAGACATGTCGCCAGTGGCGCCTAACTAATACACTTCTATGGAGCTGTGTAAGGCAATGGTTGGCCCATCCCCTCCAGCAAATGTCCAACCAGCAACTAATTCCTACAAAGGTCTATATTTGGGCAACATCATTTTGAACCTGATTTGCTCATGTTTGGGGTCAAAGGGAGGCTGGAGCAACTGAAGGGTGAAGGCGGGTTAGACCCTTAACAGGTTGCCAATCCATAGGGGAAAAACTGGCCCAAAATATATATTTTTTAAAGCTTGAAGTTAAACAATCAGGTCAACGATGCATATTGATACGTCATGTAACTTTTTTTTTTGGACGGAATAACCTGCATTTATCCACACAAGCAGAAAACATCATGCAAACATGAGCACATGAACTCACACTCTCAAGGTAAATACGTATCCACCAACAAAGGAATCCCTTGGAGGGCTGCTGTGCACACAGTTTACTGCTCTCCTCAATTATTGATTAGTTGTTTTCCTGCTGTTATGAGAGGCCAGCCCTTATGAATGAACAGAAAGGTTCTTCATAAAAATTGCAGCGAGACTCTGTCCCTCTAACCAGACTGGCCTTTTTTTTTTATCCCCCCCAAAAAAGGACAATTGCTTCTCGTGGCGCTGTCTTGATTGCTCAACCACTGATTCTCCCAGCTCTCCATCATCATCTCATTTATTCTCATTTATTGTTTCACCAGGCAAAAGCTACTGTGATCCAAATATAATTTATAAAAGTAACAGGAGACCGAACCCAGCTATGGCATCAGGCAAGTTAACAGTAGAAATGAAAAATCATTTTACTCTCTGAGGGTAGTTTGTTTTTTATTGGACAGGCAGTATCAGTTGTTTATTGTTGTAAAATGTGACCCTTTGCATCGGGTGAGAGAAAAACTTTTTATCTCAACATATATCCTCAATGTATTGGATTTTTTACTTAGAAATAAATCTCCAAAAATAATAACTTCCTGCTATAAATAGCTATGAATATTAATACATTATAATGTGTATAACAGGCAGAATTTGTGGGGTTTAGAATGGCTCCGTTTTTCAACACCTAAGCCGCAAATGCCAAGAAAATGAGGACATCACACGAGTCACAAACGAAGCCCAGACTTTTGACAAAAAAAAACTGTTCACTTGGAATTGACAGGCATGTTTCACCTGCGTGACGTTCTTGCACCCTGATTGCCAAATTTCAATTCAGTCAAAACTCTTGTCGGGCTTCAATCTATTAGTCAAAACCCAAATCAAAATCCACCATAACAGAAATGTATCGAAAAAATGTGCCGCATTTTCTGCACTGTAGGGCGCACTGAACAATGAGGCGCATCGCCAATGAATGGTATACTTTCTTGTCATGTATAAAGGTTAACAAATTATAAGGCACATTAAGCAAGACAAAAGGCAGCCTTTATCATTTGCGTTCACTAAACTTGTTTGGGAAACGTGTGACACGCTATGGGTTAGTCACGTAAAAGTGCCTTCACACCAAAAGAGTGTGCATTCACACTGGAGCTAAAGTTTCAGCTTTAAAGAAAGAAAGCATTTTGTTTATTTAGTGAATATTTTTGGATTAATAATTTTCACTTAACTATAGTGTCCAGATAAACAAAGGGTAAAAACAAAAGTCCAGTTCAAGATTGTTTCATGAGAATTTGTCCAAAATCTTGCTACATATTTTCAGCTCCCTCCTACAAGTTTCTGAGCTTCACACGGTCTTTTGCCTACATGTTTAAATGAGTCTATAAACTGTTTGCTTTAAAGTTTTTTCCCCAATCGGCTTCAGAACTGTTGTCGGTCTCTCTAAAATGCCAAAAGCCATGTTCGCACCGCCATCGACGATACGGATTTTCATTTCCAGTGATAAATCTTTGTAAATGTGCGTTAAAAATCTCACACTCATACGTTTTTGGGGCTCTACGTTTAAAACGCGCTGCCACTGAACGCATGTTGAAACTTAAACCAGGTTGAATTTGGATCAATCGGGGACTCGGATTTGGTATTGACAAATGGATGGCGTCCCTTTAAATTCATGGAAGTGCCAAAAGTTTGAACATTGATCATAAAGGAGAAATTAAAAATGAATAAAAACAGAGCGCTTCAAGATCTTGTTCAACTGTAGGTGATGGATATACAGTAGTGTCGGGTAGTGATGGTCCACCATGAGCTAGACTTGCATTCAAGAATGTTAGTAACATTTAAAAAAACCAAAAACAGTCTCAAACGTTAACAGCGTTAGCGTTTTTACCGTACAAATAAACAAGCTTGACATTTTGCAGAATGCTGTGTACCTCTCAAAATGGATTCTGTAAGAATAACCAGAATGAATCCATGTAAAAAGTGCTCCAGATTATAAGACACATAGTTGTTTTTAGAAGAAAAAAGAATGGTGTGCTTTATAGTGCAGTAAACACGAAGATAAAACATTGTAGAGTTTGGAGGAACCTTTTACCAATGTCAACAGGTTCTTGTTGGTTTGACTCTCCCTTTAGACCTTTATAAAGATATAATAAGTAGCCCACTTTCATGGTAAATAATTCAAGATTCTGTTTTTCCTATCATTTAAGTGCTGCTGTGCAGCTCATTCTATATTCCAAGAGACACTTGAGGCCTGGCAATGTATCTTGGCTTCTCAGTCACACAAGGATCACAATTATGGCGCGGTGGCTTCGGCGTGCCGCTCCTGAGCTCGAAAGATAAAGTGCAGTAATGGAAATGCCAACCTGTTATAGAATCCAGGGCTTCGGTGTCGACAACAAAACAAAACAAAGTCAAAATTGAAGAGGCAGAAAAAAATAAATAAAACAATGTGGAAATAGAAAATTGTCAAATGGCGGTTTGACTTGGCGAGGGGGGGAACAATCTGAAACGGCATGCAAAACAATGTCAACGATGGAGCTGCTGTTTGAGTTATATCTTTTCGGTTCGAGTGGGGGAGGATGGTAAAACAGGGATGTGTTGCTTTTCATAGCCTTTTGACAAAGGGAGCGTGGAGGAAGCTGGTATCTGATTTCTAAAAAGCTCCACATGCGACCCCGGCTCTCCCCCCTGCTCTACTCCGGCTTTGATTTTGGCTTGAGAGGAAAGCAGAGAGCTTCCAGGTGAACAAACAGCATACACAGGCCTAAGATGTGAGCTACAGAGAAACAAAGTGACACTACTCCTATCCCTTTCCCCCTACTTCTTTATATATAGCAATTCCACAAAGGTATAGAGGTGCATTTAGGAGATTTGAAAAAGTCAGCATGAAAGCATTTAAAGATTGCCCTCTTTTCAGTCATTGTCTTCCCCCCACATGAAGGAAGAACACAACTTTGTTCAAGGGGAGTGCATAGGAAGCACCCGCTCCCTCAGGGATAAGGCAAACTTTGAGAAAAGATGTGACAGAAAGCAGGAGGAGGAGATGGACTGTCTGCTGCAGGCGGTGACAGAAACGCCGCAATAGAGAGGAAGAAAGGGGGCGGGGCGGACCACTTCAGGGCATACCCAACTTAGACACCACCGTCATAAATCATTAAAAGGTAACTTCCCATTCCGACAAGCCAACCAATCTTTGCTCAGTGTAATGGAGGCCAAAGGAAAAGGAATGTGAAACAATGCATTTGCATGAAGCAATCAGCACACAAGTGTGTTTAAAGAGTTCAGCAGAAGCAGCTGCAGGAAGAACCTGTCTTTACTATACGCTCTGTTTAAGTTGGGGATATTACCTGTTTACTCAGTTGCCAAGGGCATCCTGCATTTTGTTTGAGGTCTTCTTGCTAATATTTCTCCGACAGGCTGAAGGCGCTTGGCAGCCAGGAAGGTTGTGACACTGTCTTTATAACTCCTTGTGTGATCCATCGGAAGAGAAGGAGGACATGACCTCAGAGGCAGGAGTGGAAATTGCACCAGTGGCACTGTGAAGAAAGAAATGAATGATGGAGTTGAGTTGGGGATGAAAATCATAGTCTGACAAAAAAACAGAGAAATACTTGATCCTGTGTATCAAACCATATTTATTTTAAAACGCTGGCACAAGCTTTGTCTAAAAACAGCCGTGACTAGATCCTAGCCGGCCTTGTGACCCTGGTTACATATAGAAAAAAGAAAAACAATTTTAATCCTGGACTGACTGACCACTTGATGCAATATCCAATCCCTCTTCAACTATAAACCACATTGGTGAACTAAAAGGAGTATCACTTTTGAACTTTTTCCTCTTTTGGAAGTTGAGTGTTCCTTTGCAAACAGATTCCTGTCGAAGAGCCATAAAAAATACAAAAAATTGTTTCACCCTTTAATGCCACGCTCACACATGTGCGTTCAAACCACCACTTTCAATGAAGTCTATTTAAACGTGTGCATATGCGCGTCCACACGTCCCTTTGCAAGGTTAAAAGTCCGTAGTCGGGCTCTAGGTAGAAAATGGACAGCCTTTGAACATGTGCTCAGAGTTAAACGAGGTGAACTTTGACCAATCGACCAATCAAGAGCGCGGATTTGGTAATAACTCATGGGTTTTCTAGACACGGCAGCGCCAACCGTTTGAAAATCGATCAAGAAGGAGAAATTCATAATTGGGGTTTGTCCCCGGCCAGAATTCTTTGACACCAATATAATGGAATATAGCTGTGAAAGAAAAAGGCTCACAAAACGTGCACAGTTTCAACGTTTCGTACAAAGCTTCTTCCAACTGTGAGTGCAAGCGCTAGTACCGGGTAGCGACAGTCCACAGTAAACACCAAATGCTAAAGGTGCATTCAAGGCTGCCTGTTTAGTGCGTTCTTGAACGCGCTACACACGCAGTAGCTTAATGCTGGAACTGTACGCAACATCTACAGACACACGCTCATTGAACTACTGTAATTCTTTGACCATTTACACAATCAACACAATTCCAATACATTATGACATAGAGAGAAGTGGCTTTGCAAAGCCTTGTGTCGATGTGCAACACTTTACGAAAGCAGCTTTAATGATTTAAAATTGGTAGAGCTAAAAGCCTCCTTTTCTGCTCCCAAATCTGCTGGAATTACATTAATACCATTTGAGGAGTTAAGGTAGTTCAAGAAATGTCAGGGTGGTTTAATAGAATTTACCTAAAATCTTGCAAAAATATGTTCAACTCCCTTGTATAAACTGCAGGCTATAAACTGTTAGCATGAAGGTTTCTATGGAGAGAAATTAGTATCAGTCCGATTTGTGCGTGCGTAGTTTTGATTTGTGCGTGTATAATCCTTGATTTGTGCGTAACTTTGGATTTGTGCGTGCGTAATTCTTGACTTGTTACTCATAAAATACATTTTGTGCATGACTTCAAAAATTACAAAATATTAAAAAATACAAAGTACAATTTACACATGCACAACTTCACATTACGACAGCTTGAAACTAACTACACGCACAAATCTTTAAAAAATATGCACGAATCACTTGTTACGCACACACAAAACCACATTTACAAACGAATCTGATTTGAGACTCTTTTCACGTCTCCCAGATTTGTGCGTAAGTGCTACGTTTAAATGCTACTGGAATGCTGGGTCATCAGAGTTTTCTGATCAGCCGCTCTGAACTTAGACGGTGAGTTGTTTTATGAGTTACAAATCAAGGATTACGCATGCACAAATCTAAAGTTATGCACAAATCAAAATTACGCACGCACAAATCGGACTGATACTAATTTCTCTCCAGAGCTTTCTCTCCAATTGGCTTTAGGACTCTTATGGGTCTGTCAATTGGACCCACTCCGATGAAAATTGAGTAAAAATGGTGTGCTTGGTGTTTTTATCATGTTCTTGATGATGGAGGACATCTATTAGAAACATAAGTTTAAAGTGGCATTTCTAAGTATTTCTTTATTCAAACTGTTGTGAATCAGGAGGTGATGGGAAATGGGGGTGGGCTTGCTCTGAACCAACACTCCACACATACGCAGACACACCTCAGAAGTGAATTTCTAAGGAATTCCTGATGCTTTGTAGAAACTCTTTTCTAGAAATTGACAGATCTTTGGATGAGAATGGTATAATCAGAATTTAAAAACCAAGCTTAGAAAATAGATCAAAAGACGATCGAAGTGGGTCTAAATATATCTCAAAACCATCTCTTTTTGTTTTTTTAGGCTTTGTTATTGGGTTGTCTACATGATATATTTGACTGAAGATTAAAAAAAAGTAAGTCTTTTGCATCCAAAATGTTTTTAGCCTATGTTCCATTGAATGGGAAATTGTTGCTCGCTCTGTATTTCCCTACAATTCCACGCTCAGTGAAATACAGTAAGTTTGCAACCATTTTGGATTCCCGCAGAGCAGAGGAGGATGTGTTTCCTTTGTTTGAACTGCATTTGTCTGTTAGGCATCAAAATATGCATTTGGATTAAGTCATTGTGTGTGTCTGAGTTGCAGACAGGCAGCTTCAGGTCAGCAAAGCTTTGTGTGGGGATTAGTTGCCTGTTGGCAAAGTCAGAGCCTCAGAATCACTTTCCCCTCAGGCTCTTTGTCACTCCTCCATGAAAAGACACCGCAACATGTCAGTGGTGAGCCCAAATTGTTCGGTACCATTTCCGCTGTCTGCTTTTCTCAGCTCAGTAGCACTTCAGTTCTGCATACTTCCGTATTTGGGCAATTCCTCTTTTACACTTAATGCTAAGCAGGTTTTATTACCGTAAGGGCCATACAATCTCATGCATAATTCATTGCAATTAAAGCAATATGTGTTTGTTACTGAAGAAACGCAGACGCGTGTGTTTTCCTGCAAAGTTTTTATGAGATTTAAATCCATCTATTTATTTAGTCATTACCAGCCAATAAATTCATTGGCATGCTGTGGACTATTAAAAAAAAGCCTCTATTTGGAAAAGCGTATTAAAAGATAGTCACTAGATGAGCGTAATTCGTTTTATAAATAAAGAAGGAGCTGGTAAGTGGCACAACCTTTAATTCAAAGCGCGGAGGTCACACCTCAATGCATAATTGGGCAATATGAAGTGTAACAATTCTTGGTTGGCGCACACACACTTATTAGAACTATATTAATGTGTGTTTTTGGGGAATACAACCAGGAACTTGTCAATTAATTGCCAAAAACAATCTTTTACTGCCTTGGGGGGTTTAGTGGTTAACAAGGTGGGGAGTGCCAGTTAGGAGGAAATTGGCTGCATCATGATGCTCAGGTGCAACACTGAAATGCTCATTAATCCCCTGTACCTGAGGGTGGTGAGCATACCTGATGAGGCCAGCGTTTGAGGATTTTTTGCATCCCAATTGTGGATGTCAAAACAAGGGGATTATATAGCCGTGTGGGAATTCTTTAACACAACGAAAAGAACGGCGAGTGGAAAATTGGTTACAAGCTATGGATTTTCGACACTGAAGTCTGAAGATGTTGTTCATTTATGACTCTGGGATGTGGTGAGAACTTAATTTTCCTGTTTTTCTTGATTCATACAGAAGCAATCTCATTTGAAGAGGACATACGTCACACTGGGGATTAATTCACACACTTAAAAGCCATTCCCCTCTCGCCGTTGGGCTTGACCTTATGCATCAGTGTCCATCTGCTGAAATAAAGCCACTGAAACTGAGGAATCAGCCAATCACTTGGTCCAGGGGTTAAAACCAACTCCCATTCCTGCCCATATTTAGCCAAAATGGGATGCAGGTGGGATATCAGGTGGGCAAGTCTGGGTGTGCTGAGAGGTCGGGGTGTCATATCGCTTCGATCATGCTATCATCATATCAGTTCATTCTTCTTCTCCTTCGATCCATTGGATGTGTCAATAAAGGTTTATTCAATCATCATTTACTGGGGCTTGAGACAGGCAAAAACAGGGTACTGGTTTAAGCCCTGTTGCAGCTCCATTTATCTTATTCTTTACGTTTGTCTACTTCTGTCTATTTGTCCACCTTTAAGTTCTTTTTTTTTTTTAATGCTATTTTTATTCTGTTCCTTGCTCTTTTTCTCTATGTTAGAATCAGCTGATTCATGGTGATCACGTAAACGAGTTACGGCATGTTAAAGAACAACTTTTATATAGGTGTCGACGGCAACAGCTCTGGGATAAAAGGGTTAAGTCTTGTGAGAAATAGACCAAAAAAAAAAGACTTCCGTTTGGGATGACTGAATGCTGCCAATCTTAACAATTGACTACTTCAAAAGTTATTTTGGACTGACAACATAAGCTTCAGCCTGAATTTGGCCACAGCTAAGGTAACATGTTAGTGTGCAATACCTGTCAACATAGATGATCTTTGCTTGTACTTGCATGGATGGATTGTTTGCATGATTTCCTGTTCAAATAAAGAGCAGCACTAGTACTAGTTTATGGAGGTGGTATGTCTACATCAGCTGTTCCCTCCTTTATCTCAAGGGTTCTAAAAATAACCCGCGATAGGTGAATTCCATAAAGTAGAATTCTACGTTAGAACGCTGTAGAACCCCTACTACACACTTCATATACTTTCCTCAGACACACGTGAACATTTTCACACTTTTCTGCTGTCCAGTATTATAGATTGAAAACAAAGATCTGATTGCAATCAATAAAGTAGCTTTGGAGAGCTGCATGTACTGTATCTGTACAGGAGACACGGGACATAGAAGATTGATTGACAAGGTCTACGGCCAATCAGGATGCAGACCCAGGTGCTCTATTTAAATAAAAACAGAAAAAAAGCTTTTAAAATTGTGCAAAAAATTCTACAAAAAAGCGATACTGTGTGAAGCGCTATACGTTGTATATCGTTATCTAACAAAAAAGTCTTGTTTTTTCATAGTAATTTGTTGTAGTAAAGAGAAAACATTATATTGAAAAAAAGTATTAGAATTAGAATATGCATAGCTGTTCTCGTCTTTTGAAAATAGGACATCCTCAGATCGTTCCTGGTGTCAAATGACTGATATGACGCTCTGCCACACGTTTTGTGACCCCGCATCAGCGAAAATGCAGTAGTGTTTGAAAACATAGCGAGAACAGCGGGAAATAGGTTTTCCTTTGAAAAACGTAGCAGATGCACTTTACATTAGCTTGCATGACTTCCGGCTTAGGTCATTTCAATTTTCACCCAAACTCACAAAAAGGGTGCTCCGGCTCTCTCCGGCGTAGGCAGAAATTTGAAGCCAGCGAAAGCGATTCGGACTGGATGCAGTGGGAACCCAGGGTAACTGTACGTCATTTAGCAACAAGTCTCAATAAGGCCTCTTGAAGGTCAGGTTGTGTAAGTCGCCAAAGCATCAGCCTGGACTCATAAAAACTTAAATTACCTTAAACTACTGTAGCATTATTTTTTTTTCTTATGTTCTACTGGGTTTTAGAAAAATAATAATTTTTAGCTATGGTGATTCATCATATCTGGGTCTTCATAGGCTGTTTCATCTCAAATCTAACATACTATAGAGAAGAATTCTGAAATTTTACAGACCTGACATTTATTGAGAAGTCGTGTTTTTAATTTTCCACCTGTTTAGTCAGTAAAAAATATTCAAGAACACTTCAAGTGGGTAAAAAAAACTTTTCTGCCAAATCAAAGCAATTTATTTTTCTTTTAAATGTGGTTTCTATCATATCGAGTGAAGCACAAACTGATCTAGTGGACCGCTCTTGAGACTGAAGGATCTGACAGAACAGACTGTTCCCTCTGCTGAATCATCCTTTTGTCTGATTGCAGGAAACAGATTTTTCAATTAAACATGATTATGGCTCTAGTGTTGAGCAAACCTAAATTAGGCCAAAAAAAAAAAAAAAAAAATCTGGACAAAGCCAACTTCCCATTGAACCTAACGCATGCTTCAGTGACATAAATGATGAGATGTTCTGCTAGAAATTAAAAAAATCAAAGTAAAACACAAAATAAAGTGCATCTGAAAGTGGATATGGTCAACATTTTTCCTTATACGGTAAGTCTGTGTGCCACAGACCTCATTTCTCAGCACCTTTTGCTTGGACACAGTGATAGAAGCCCCGTTTTTCGTTTCAAGGGGATTAAGTTGTCTTTTGTTTGCTAAGCATTAGTCTGCAATAAACACCCACATTCAATAAACTTGTAATTTATTGAAGGAAGTCCTCGGGAATAAAAATACCAAATTAAGACTTAAAGGTATCCAAAGCTCTGTCAGGAATGCAACTTATAAGTAGAGAAAATGTACTTGTTTTAATTTTTTTAAATGGTTTAACAGGTTAGTCACATGCACTTGTATGCGGGGTTGACAGATATACCAGCACCTTGTCCAGCACCAGTCGCCTGTTTGAAATAAATACACGTGTTCAGTACCTTAAAAGGTCAGATGATTAGAATTTCCTATTAGAATTAGTCCTGTTTGCCATTCGTCAACAGCCATCTCTTTTCTGTCGCACTGGTTGACCTTCAGTTAACAGATATAATGTTGGGCTTTTTCTTATAGACCTTCCAGAAGACATGAACCAAAATGCCTTCAGATTTTGGTGTAGGCTGCTCACCTGATGTGTCTCCTCTTGTTCTGTTTGAGGGTGCTTTAAAAAGGTAAAAAATAGAAAAGTGCTACTTTTATTTCTTTTGTCCAGAAAAAAAAACAGGATTTAGTTGTTTTGGGTAAAACTAAAATATTTTTGCTTTTATTAGATTTGTTTAGATTTTTCTTTGGTTTTCCCTTTGAGGTGTTGCCACAGTGAATCATTCGCCTCACAACTCCAATGTGACCCAATCCAGTCTGGCATCGGCACATGGAACCGCTGGATTGTTCCTCTTATGTGGTTGTATTTGCATTTACTTCTATTATATTTTACCAGAGTTAGACATGTTTTTTGGTTGCAAGCATGCAAAAAATTAAAGTTTACAAGAAAAGACATGCATCCCTTATGGATGTCACTAAAACATTTTTTTTATTTTGTATCTGTTCAGGTACCAAATGGCCTCACTTGGTAGAAGAGAACACAAAACTGAAAAAAAGGAGCTAGCAGCTAATGTTTTTAGCATGTTAGCTACACGGAGCTAGCAGCTAATGTTTTTAGCATGTTAACTACACTGAGCTAGCAGCTAATCTTTTTAGTTGTTAGCTACACTGAAAGATCTCTGTGTTTCGCATTAACCAGAAGAATTAAAATGAGGGTACCTGTTTTGAGGTGTCGATGAAACTGCCTGTGCAGACTGCTTTCCCATCCCGCGCCAGCTCTCTGTCTGGCTGCCAGCTCCTCCCCGGCGGCCATAGTGAGCTCCAGCTCTAAAGTGGACCGCCTTAGTCCAACAGCAGCAGACTGGACGGGCTCCGGAAATCTCGCTGCTCTGATAGGGATCCAGTGGGTTAAAAAAATGAATGAAGTTCAGGAGAATCCAGGAATTGATCCACTATAAACACCAGAAATTAGTTTGCTCCTTTTCTTTCTGCAGCCGTCTTCTCTCCTTCAACCATCTGCTTGCTTCTTTCTCTGATATGTTTAGGATTCATCCCAAAATGTGGTTCAGATTCGTCACCAGAATGTTCTTTGGTATATTCCAAAAGTTTCAACAAAATGGAATGAACCAAAATGTTGTAATCCATGCTACACTGGCTGAATGCTCCAGACACCCAACCCCCACCCTCTGCCTGAGTCAGGACGAAGCACGCGGCAGGGGGGAGGGGGGTCTTAAAGGAACAGGCCTCTATTAGAGACCAACATATGTTACAACTAACACCTGTTAGACAGGCTTTTATTGGACACCAGCGTCTATTAGAGACCAGTTATTATTAGAAGATATATGTATTTTGAGTTTGGTATCTTGATGTGTGTGTAATTTGTTATATTTCTGTATTTGGTTGCTTAAGCTGTGGGTTTGAGATCACCTAATATTTGACACCAACTTTACCTTCCAGCTAAATATATTCACATTGCGTGGTTATTCTTAATAATGAAATCAAACAAACTGACTTGGAATTTATGCCATCATTTTGCTAAACTCCTTTTTTCCCCAAACATTTCCTGTTTTTACAGAATAATACTGAGAAGCAGCTTGCAATAAAAGGTAAAACGTTATATTTTTGGGTCTGTGTGGCGTGTAGGAGGAATAAAGGCGTGATAAGTTCCCTGAAGCCTGGTACAGAAAGCAAACGGGCACAAATAAAGGTCAGACCTTGGCTCTGGAGAAAACACTGGAGGCACGAAGACGATGTGGACAGCAACAGGCGATCAGAAAGGAAAATAAAAGGTCACATTTTTACCGGACGGGACCCTGCAGGGTCACCTTTGTGGCGTGGGCCCTCATGGGAAATTTAGTCCAGCCCTGCAGCAGGAATTCTCAAACTCGCCTTTTTTTTACTGGGAGGACTGGAGGACCATTTGTTGAGCGAAGCGTAATTGTTTTCTATAAGCTGGTGCTGTTTTTAGGGTTCGTTGTGTCAGCTTCTTCTTCTAGCACTTCAGCTAATACAAGGCGCTCGCTAACACCCCCCACCCCACCCCCATTCCTGTCAGAGGCTGTGAGAGATGGGAGAGAAGAAAGAATCATTTTTCCTTCAATTTACCTCTCCTGCTGTTTAAGTCATTTGTCTGACGCTGCACTGAGAGGCGATACGGGGATGAATTAATTGTGCTTCTGAAATGACTCATCTGCATTGAAACATAGTCAGGAAAGGGCAAAGGCACTGCTGAGCAGAGGTGACCCCTGGAAAAGGACTGTAATGAACATCATTCATAACAAACAGGCGAGTTTTTTCAAATGTATTTTACTGCTCCTTTTCTTTGACAAAAAGCCCAAACCATGGCAACCGATGAAGGCAGTTTTCCATTGTGTTCGCACAAAGAACTTAACATCTAATGCATTTTCCAGGAAGGACATTTGTAAAACATGGGTTTATTTTTGTACAGGATTAAGATTTGTCCGAGTAAACACCCGGTGAGAGCTACTTACCTCCAAAAAAAGGGCATTTTGCAGTTTGTCTAGATTGTATGATGGCTGTTGGACTTGAGGGACAAGACAGTGGCATGAATTATTAACCGAAACACTTGGGATGCAGGCAAGCAGCCCATGACAGTTGGAGAGATTTATAATTAAGAAGGAAAGGATTAAAACAGAAGTACTCCCATTTCTTATTCCCTTCGACCTTTCGACTTCCTCTGTAAGGCATGACCAAGCAGGCAGCGCACAAGTATGAAGATTAGTCCACGGCCGGTCAGGCTGACAGAGCCAAACTGTACAGTCAAGAATCATTAACGCCTTCCCGGACCACCTCAAGCACCGAGCCTCGTGCCCGCGGAGGTGCAGTGAAGGTCAAGGGTCATTATTTTTCCCAACGTTGTATTCGCGGACAGATAAATGAGGCAACGTCCTTCACGCTCGTCGGGCCAATTCCACGAGACAGTGGGCTGCAGTTTCGCCACTCTCCCAATTTAACAGAAACGAGTCCATGCAGTTTATTCAGCTTTAACAGATCCCAGTCAGATAAAAATGATGAACAACCGGCAACACGTTACTCATGTTATTATGGACTTTGTTTGACAGGAGCGGGTTTTATGATGTGTGCAGCAGATGGTGGAGGTGCTAAAGCCAGAACGACCTGGTGTACACAAAGCAGTCCTGCTACTTTCAACTATTTAGGAGTAACAGATGGATGAATTGATATGGAAATTTATGGGGAAAGTCATTACGAGGACTTCTGTTAGACAATTTGCAAACAAACCGGAAATATTAACAAAATATTTTTGACGAGGTTTGTGAAAAACTCAAAAAAACTCAATTGGCGAGAGTTTTGATGTCAAAAATTACATTTTCTATTTACAGCAATGGTAAACCGTAACTGTAGCTGAAGCAGCCCAACTTTAACAATCCCATTAAAGATTATGAGAAAATAAAAGAAACTGGAGTCACACCGTTCAGTAAACACTCAATCCAGTCAATTTCTGATCTATTTTCAAAGAGTTCCCAGTGGTCTTTTAGTTGTGATGATGCAGTTTTTAGCCAAATATTTTACATACGGTGTCGTTTTCTATGACATATTTTCTGCAATTTACCTCTGAGCTATGGGCTTCCCCTTCCCTTGTGATGCGGAGCTGGGAGCTTATGCCGCGCCTGGGAAATACTGCAAGAACATGTTAAAGACACAAAAAACACTATTTTCATGGGAGTGGGTCTTTAAGGCCTTTGAAACAAATGTTCAGATTCTGCTCTCCAGGGCATCGAGAGTTGAAAGGTCAATCAAAGATGTTAAAAAATGTTTCACTGCTCGTCCGAATAGCTTAAAACTTGTTAAGCAGGGATCTCCAACCCAGTGGACACGAACTGGTATCACTCTTGATCAACAGGTGTTGATAAAACACATTACTTGCAACATTGACATTTATTTTAATTCTGACCTATGCTTTTGATTTTGGAAAACGACTCACCTATAAACACACTTAAAAGTAAACATTAAAGCTGAATTGAAATCCGTGTTGATGCTGATGTTTGTAGACTCCGCTTTAAAAGTTAGGGGTAAGGTTAAGGGAAAACCCTCAAAGGCTAAGGGAAAAGTTGAGGGAACATCAGAAAAAAAGGCTTGAGAGCACATATTTCAAGTCTAGAACAAAATGCTGTGATAACCTAAACTGAACGACAAAGAATCTTCTCAATCTTCAATAACTTCCTCAAATAAATATACTTTACGAATACAAATATTTTCCAAACTGATGGCACATTTTAGCATGTATTATGCATCTAATTCCACAGAATTGTGGGCATGATCTTTGACGATATAAAAACGGCATCGTCTTTGACGATATATAAAAACGTGACTGGGTGTGGTTAAAAAACTGTCAAAAACGCATTATTCTACCCATTATCAAGGCTAAGCTAACCACATTTGCAAATTTGTTATCCAACAATGAGTGCAACATATCTTAAAACGGGAAATCAAAAGATGTATTAAAGGGAAATGTTTCTTTTTTTGCGCATCATTTAACTTGACAAAATAATTTGAACTCCACAGTCAACTGTAGGTGAACACACTCCCCTAAAAGAATGCAAATTGTGATACACAGAACTCTAAGGTTGTTAAAAGAATAGCCATCTTACACACTAGCAGAACTCTAAAACAAAAACAAAGTGTAGGCTTTGGAGAAAATTGATTTTCTATGCTGCAGTTTCTGCAAAATCAATGGATTCTACAATCTGATTCAATGATGGCATCATTTTTAGAATAAATCGTCAGTCAAACCTTCAAGTTTAACGTCTTTACAAGAAAAAAAGAAAGACACAACTGCCCCGAATGTGCCCGTTTCTTCGTCAGACAGTTAAAGAAAGAGGTCTTGTAAAAGCCAAAACAAGTCGAACAGATATGAAGAATTTCACCTTTTTTTAGAGGTCGAGGTGAAAGATTATGCATTCAAACTCCATACTGAGACAGCTTGCTATCGTTTATGAAGTTTCAGTCTGTTTTGTGAAAGGGAAATCTGTTCTGCAGAAACATGAATATGGTGCTGTAACTCTAGCCTGCGGGGCACAGAGACGTGAAACACAACACATTAGCTTGTCAAAGCAGATGAGGTAATTTGTTTTCTTTTATTATGGGATTAAAAGCGTTGCTGTAAAGTCACGCTGCTTCTTCTAATGTGTAGTTCTCTGGGATTTTTTTTTTTTTGCATGTGTTTTGGATAAATGCAGCATTCTGTGTACTGATGCATGTATACAATGTGGTGTTTATTCACTTTAATGCACTTTCACAGCTCTTTACATGAAAAATGGCGTACTTGCTGCACGAAAAGAGGGTCTTAAATGTATTTAGAGACAATATGCAAGTGTATTAAAGCTGCATCTCCACAGGCTTTGCATATAGTTTACTGTGACTAAAATAAAACAAGAAAAAAAGAAAATTAGCAGTGTTGTCAACCCAACCAAACCCCTCTTCTAGTCAAGAGTTCAGCTTTACTTCGGAGCAAAAATTATTATTTTAGATCTTATTTAGAGAAATTTATACTAAACCGTGTCGCGAGTTGATGCAACGCTGCTTTCTTCAGATTTAGAAACCACTCGAATAACAATATTTGCGTAGATGGTTTAAGAGCTTTGGTAATGTCAACAAAGAAGAAGGATTTGAGTTATGTCCATTGACTACATCATGATAACTGGACCAAGTGTTGGTTTACTTCCAGCTCCAACCAAATCAAGTCAATTCAGTCGCCATTTTTTTGCGATACAGACGTTACCATAGAACCAAAAATTGCCAGTAAGCAGTGATTGGTCTGAGTTAGTCTGAGCAATTGCTTCTATAGCATTCATTCTCACCAATCAGGGGTCAGCTTTTCGGAAGTCCACACTCCTACCACTTGAAAGCAGACTACAGGAAATTTGTCTATCAAACGTGCTAAACGTTCGACACGAGACCGCACACTTTTACTGAGTATTTGCCCTGTTTCTAACTTGCTCTACAGAAAAAATATGTTAAAATATTAGGATTTTGTCTAATGACTGATAGAATGACTGAGGAATAGCTGTTTATTTCTTTATAGAAGTCTATGCGGTTTTGACTTATTGGAACCAGCCGGTACTTCCTCTTTGGAACATGAGGAGGGAGGGGTCACTCAGTCCAGCTCTCATCTACAGTCAGTGGTTGTATAGAAATAGCTAACATCAAACAAAAACATTTGTCAAACTACAGAGCATTAGTGATTAACAGTGAAAGCACGCTACAACATCTGTGTGCAGCCAATTTTATTTGCAATTTGTCGTTTTTTTACAGCTTGTAGTTTTTGGTAATGTGTGAGGATGTTCTGTTAGTCGAGCTTTCGCCCATGAAGATTCCATACGTACTCTGGTTGCTCTGTCATTTTTTTCCAAAATGAACGCATTACATTAAAAAATTTCAGGTTACACTGATGAAACTAAATAGCAACAGGCACAGTGGGCACTGCCTTGGCAAGCTAGGCCGATTAGCATGATTAGCATAGCAATCCAGCCAGTTATTCCGACATTAGGCTGATCTATGAATGCAGGCACAATCAGCGCATCGCAGTAATGACCAAAGCAATCAGCCAGGAGAGCCGAAAATTAGTGCGAGGTCACAAACAAGCTCACCTGATGAGGATCAAGGGGGAACGATGTACAAACAAGTCAGCAGTCGCTCATCTCTAGTTAAGCACAATGAATGACTGCTATTTAGTGGAGACAGTTAAATATTAAAACAGTTCCTCTGTCCAAATCTGAGTCAACATTATTCAATATGTTATTATAAATATATAATTATTATATACAATAATAATATATATACAATCTTTTAAAATGATTATCTATTGATTAATAATGTTATTAATTATTTATCTGCTGCTTATTAATTGAGCTTTGGTAACAAGTTCGTTTTCATTTCTATTCTATTCTATTCTATTCTATTCTATTCTATTGTAGAAAAGCCTAAAGTAGAGTTAGACCACTATTTGGCAGCCAGTTTTTTTTTTTTAAGAATCTTTAATCAATTGGGAATGCCCAATACATAAAGTAAAACAAAAACAAATATAATATCCTAATGTGAAATGATGAAACATACAAATAAAAGCATCAAAAGTGATTAGAAACAAATATTTTTTTCAAAACGCACTGATGATCCTGTGATCTATTTTCAAAGCGTTCCCAGCGGTCTTTTAATGAGAAATATGCAGTTTTTCTGACAAAATATATATTTTTTATAAAGTGTTGTTTCCTACTCACTTTATGCAGAACAGCGTTCTAAGAAAGAAGAAAATTGTTCATCAGAAAGCTTCTAAAGTGTGGGCGGGACTGCTGGTGCAAAGTAAGCCTTATCCCACTTCCCATCATCCATCTGTTTACACTGTCCTGCTAGTTTACAGCCTGTTCCAAGCCCCACTTAACCTTAGCAGTGCAATAAAAACGGAGAGCAATATTGTAGTTATCCAGGCATACAGTTTGGAGCCAAATGGCAGCACAGATGAGGAAAACAAAGACCTTCATGGATCTACTGACTGCATAAGAAGAAAAACGCTACTTTCCAAACCTTTCTTTTGGTCTGCTCCTGATTCACACAGATTTTAATAAAAGAAATGCATTTTTTTGCTAAATTTTCTTTATATATGTTCTCCATCATCAGAGAAATGACACAAGAACATGTTAAAAACACCAAAAACACCATTTCACTTGAGTTACTTTGAAACAGAAAATCTTTGATTTTATGCTATTTCAAAGACTCCTGCTGTTTATGCCAAAAAACATATTGAAGCAGACAGTTTTCAATGCCAATAAAATCACCACACGTATTTAAAAATGTAAACTTAATGAGGATCTAAACATTGGCATGTGTTGCTGAATGAGAAGGGCTTAAATGCAGACTTTCTGTGTGGAGGCCAGCTCAAGCAAATTTTTAGCAGATAGGCTGGGAGGTTATTATTTTTAAAGGGGAAAAAGTAGGATCTCTGTAATGTCTCCAAAGTTGACTTTAAGCTTGTTTTTCCATTTTGTCTTTGTTGAAGGTTTTGATCAAACTTCATCTGCAGTGCGTTCGCTCCTCTCCAAACTTTAAAGGAATGCTGACCCACTTTGTGCCTTCTCTTTGCAAACTGGTTACCATATTTATGATCATGTAACTTCTGTATAATCAGCTTCCTGCGTCTCACCCGCATAAGGTCACTCCCTTCACAGATTTTCTTATCTTTATCTTTTTTACAACAAAAGGGGACAAGGCAACCTGTTTGGTTGTTGCTGTAGAAACATTTGCATGTTTGTGTGGATGTGAGCCTTCAAAACTTTTTGGTTTCTGCTCGCGTGTTCTCTCAGTTGGACCTCTAAGCCTTGGGTACATGTCAGCCTTGGACCAGAAACATGAAATTTGCATTCTTTAATTAACATCCAAGCGTTCGCTGGTGGTTGTAATTCCAAACTGAAGCTGACGCTAATTTTGGACGCACAAAAAGTACCAGTCCTACCAGTCCTGGAGGGGAATTTGTCTTTTTCCCTTTTCGAGCTGCTAATAACTGGACTTGATTGGCTGACGTTTGAATGGGAAGCAAATGTGTACAAAAACAAACCACCCAAAGACGCTCCGGGATTTCTTTCTCTTTAATATTTTTCAGCTGCAAGGAAGAGAAGAGACTCGTATGAAGTGAAGTATAAAGTTGTCTCCCCGCTGACGGTGGTGTGAATGCAATGTGGCATGAGTTGTCAGCTTTGGTTAGCTGTCGGGCGGGATGCATGTCCACGATATGTTGTTTTCTTTGTAATACACAAAGGACTGAGGCAACAACATTTCATTTCTTGAGCTGCAATTGGAAGCACATGTTGGTATTTCAGAGTTGTTTTGTTTTGTTTTTTTGCCTGAAATACCTTTTAAAACCGTGACTTTTTTGCCCAAATAGAGACAGCTGGTGTTTTTTGAAAAACATTTCAATCAGGACAAAAGCATCAGGTGTTGTGGCCTGTTTCAACACTTGCACCTTTTTTTCCTCCTCTTTGTGAGCACACAGTACATTTGTTATTATTTCAAATGAAGAAAAGCAGTTCAGCTGGCCCAGTCAGACTGGGATACATTTTTAAGGATTTGTGGATGAAGAAGCTTTGCTGTGTTGGGCGAAATACAAAAACCACCTCTGAGTGTAGTGGACATGCACTCACATGAAGGTTATTGGAGCTATAAACTGGAAATACAAACACTTTACACATATTCTAATCTACTGGGATTAAGTTTAACCCCCCCAAAAATCTACTTTTTATTGGTAAGGTCAAGAACAGCTGTGAAACAAGCAAGATAGGCAGGTCGTTGGTATGACAGCCATAGTCACAACTGCCCTTTTGGAATGTCTGTGGGCAACAAATGTCCAAACCTGCTCAAAATACCATACCATAGACCATTCGGAGAACCTGTGAAGGGCAAGTAGAGGTGAAGTAGGTGAGTTCTCTCTTTTTTATTTATTTTTTTCTAATCCTGCAGGTTGCGCCTTGAGACTATTAGTGTTAGAGATAATTGCGCGCTCCTCGAGTACAACCTCAAGCAGCCACCAGCGAAAAGTTTCAGTAAATGCTCAATTCAGGCTTCTGTGTTCAAAACGTACATTCAAGAACAGGCATTAAAATGCCTGGTCTGAACGTAGCTTCCGAAATGTAAAAATCAGACAGTGTGGTTTGTGTGGGTGTCCCACAAATCCTTACATATTCCCTGCACTCCCCAAGCGAACAGCATTTGATCGAGCAATGTTACGAACGCACAAAGTGCGGTGTAGGGAAATGGTACCACAGCGTCATAAGCGTACAGGTGCATGCCACTAAAGCTACTAATGCACACGGGATTCAAACCACCAATACAAGTGGATGTTTACAGCTTCAAGTTACATTTCTAACTATAGCACTGTTTTGTTTTGCTCTAAATTTATGACGTTTTTAGGCATTGACGTTAGGCACTGGCGTTCAACCGTTTATGTAGTTCTACAGCTTTCCCTCTTTTCTCTTCCCTAAATGTTCTCATTTGTGCATTTTAGTTAAGCTAGCTTTGATTGGACCCTAGTCACCCTTATGTATTTTTACCAGCCTTTCTCTTGTGCATCCTGATGACTTTTAGCCATTTTAAGACAGCCTCAATTCTTATTTACCCAATTAAACCCAAAAAGGATTTTTTTTATTTCAAGCTCAAAGCAGCAACAATAAGCCAAAAGGCTGTTTTAAGGTTAACCCACTTGGGTCACTTTTGTCTATAACAATATTTTACCAGAAGTCTCAAATCTTGCACACCTGCCGACTTTTCTTTCTCTTTAGACACCTTTTCCTGCCATTTTTTTGTTGCATTTCTCGGACTTCCACTTTCAGGATGATTGTGAGCTACAATAAATGCTTTTTATCCATCGCTCTTCACAAATCTTGAACCCCAAATTGTTCTGAAAAGCTTTTCTAACATTTCCTACACTCTACAACTTTTCTTTTTGCTCAGGGACCCAAGCTGTCATCGTCGCCTTTTGGGATCACTGCGGAGCAACAAAACGGGTGAAAAGGGTGTTTTTATGGATGAATAAACACCAATGACTGAAGAAAAGCGGCAACAGGTTAACATGACTGCATTTAGATAAGACCAAGTGACTGATGTTGACTTAACACGGCATTAAAAAGCAGATTATAGCCCTTCTTTTTATCAGTTTTGGTCTCACCTAAAATATAGCCAATCAGCTTCATTTGTTCTAGTTTATATTCTTTTCCTGACCGTCTGTTCTTGTCTGTTCCGTCTAGATTATGTCAGATTTTTTTTTTTGGTTTACCAGTGAGTGAGCCAGACCTGATATTTGGTTCACGGATGTTCTAAAAACATTGAATCACCAAGCATGATGTCAACTCATAACACATAATGTCAAATTGTCTCTTGGAGATGTCCTATTCTGATCAGGTGACTTAAAATCACGGAGTTTCAGACTCAAAAAAAATTGGAACTTTATCCTGATCAGTAATCGGATATTTATTTTATTATTATTTTGATCAAGATTATTATTACAGATAAACACTCTGCTAGAAGTCTGCATATCATGAACGGATTATGACATTTTATTGCTGTAAAGCGCAGCCAAACATGGCAATAGTTTTTCCATTTCTGAACATTAATATTTTAACTATTATTTTCTAGTTATAGTTGCACTATTTTTGTTTTATTGTTCAAGCTACTTCAGAAAAGTGCTCTATCTGGGTATGAAATGATAAATGAATGTTATTTAAATATAAATTGGGGAAACCTGGATCTGTTCGTTGAATTTGTTTATTTCTAAAATAGTAGATAACTACAAAACTATCAGACTGGGACTTCGTATCGGCAGAAACTCAAGATAAATGACTTGTAGTTGGATTAAGGCCAAAAAAAACCCTGATCAGGACATCCCCAGTTGTCCCACACACAAAAAAATAAATTCATATATATGCTTTATAGTCATGGACTAGACTTTGGAAAGTCTCCTAAAATAAAGAATATTCCGTCTGCAGAGCAAAAATAAGGATAATTTTTCTCCCTTTTGCCTCCATAATTGCATGTTTTGCATCTTTCCTGCCTGGAGGTTGCAGAGTTGTCTCCTCTTGCCACAGTTGGCAACTTCTCATCTGTTTGCTGCCTCACTTTACGTTTCTAAACCTCATTGTGAGTCCTGGTTACCTCCCTGCAACATTCTAAAATCCTGCATTTAGTAACCCTTATAAATACACAAACATGCAGATGGTAGATGAAAAAACAATCCAGTGTTTCAGACTCCATCTCTGCTCATCTTTGCCTCTCTAGAATGCAATGGCAATAGCCTGTTACCTTTGTTTCAGTCATTCTCATTGTCCAGTTTCTACCAAATTGTTTCTAAATTGATGTTCTCCCTTGACTTTTTCTTGTTTTTGCAATTGACTAAGAATTAACAAATTACCAAAAAAAAAAGGCTTTCGATACAAATTATGTACAAGTTAATGGGATCTATATTTAAATATTCAACAAAACACCTTGGTAATGTAAAACATAGGGGATTGAAAGATTAAAAGCAGAAAGTTGGACAGAAGACATAGACTTCCCCATTATTATTGTTTTCATTCATAATTTAATGTGAAGGTGTTTTAGCATTGAAAATGTTGGTTCAAAACAAACATAGGAATTATGACACATAATTATGGTGCCCCTTCACAGAAATCCTTGGAAATTTGCATATAGCTTTGTGAACTTGTATTTTTAGACATTTTTCACATTGTTTTGACCATTTTTTTGCCTTGTTATTTCTATTTCACCTCTACATGTTTCAACTTTGTCACAAAAACTAAACTTTTGGGATTTTTACTGTAAAAAGTGACATAATCTAGTGCTTGGAGTAGATTCTTTCTTTTACACAGTTTCAGATTCGTTGTGGAATTATTATTTTAAGGCTTACAGCTATTGATATGCATTATGCATCTCATAGGGATCTCTAGAAGACTTTCCCACAGTTAATCGCATCGTGGACCAATCATGCATTTCACGTTGTATGCAAACCATTTGGGTAGTTTCTTCCCCTACTCCTCCAATCGTAAGGGTATTTGAAGCTGACTTTGGGTTGTGTATCCCTCCGCCGGGAAGGTGTTCCACATCATATTATTTCTTCACCTGGGTGTGAGTGTAAGTAATGACTTTTGCTTTTGCATTACTTTCTAAATGTGTGAACCTGTAGGGGTTGGGGAAAAAAAATTCTGATTTAACAATAATAAATAGACATCTACAGTAGATGTCTATTTGTTGTCTTTGTTAAACTTAAAATACTAATTGGGTATCATTTATGTGTTGATTCCAACTCATGTGTTCCTTTGGGCTGTTTCAAGAGAAGATCAGGTGTTGCAATTGACAAAAACTGCTTAAACTTAAAATGACTCATCCAAGTTAAGGTGTTTTTTCCCCATTGTTCCCAGCTGACCAGAACAACTCATGAATAAAACAAAGCACAGAAAAGGCTTCAAGAGCATGCTGACAGCACAAGTTACGTTCTCCTTGAGGAGAATGTCGTTTTGCAATGATGAAAACAAATCGCCTGTTACACTGTACGGATTCTGCCGCGCAGCACTCGAAGCCTTGAAGCTCCGAGCATAATGGGCAGTTTTCTGCAGGAATCCGGCTTCATGCTCCACTAATGCTGCTGGTTTTTCTGATTGATGTGCCATTGATTACATGCAAGGGGGGGGGGGGGGGGGTATTCTGGGAAAAGACCAACTTTCACAGAAATAAGCTGAAGAATTATGGTGGGTGAAGACATGCTAGTTTGAGCTAAACATTTCAATTAATCTCCAAAATTTCTTTTATAATAAGCTGCACACTCTTTTTTTTTTAACTAGAACCTCCCATAAATGATTTCCATTTATATGAATGGTTACTTTAAAGATGTATTAATGGGATTTTGATCTTTTTTTTTAATGTGGTAAAAACCCAAACATTTGCATCAATGATGCAGGGAGCTCAAGGTCTCCATGGAGGTTCTGGTGTTGGTGTGAAAAAAAACAAACACAACCTAATAAGTCTGCTCTACACCCACAATAAGAAAATCCATTAAATCATTGACATCTCCCTGCTGTATTTCAAATAGAAAGCTCCTAAAGTCCCACTTCAATGACTTTTTGATCTACTGAAGAAGCGTTCTCAATGCTCTTTTAATTGTGATTATACTGCTTTCTAAGAACTTGTGTTGTTGTCTAAGGCATAGCTTCTGCAGAAAGGCAGGAATTCATTAGACTGAGTTGTGGACGGGACTGTTGGTGCCGAGTAAAGCCTTCCCTACTTCCTGTCATTAATCTGTTAACACTATCCCCTGCTAGCTTACAGTCTCCCACTACCCCGATTTGACATTAGCCAACAATAAATGAATGTAAAAGTAAATTCAAACAAGTTTGTATCATTAAAAAAATGACTGCTTCTCTTCAAATGAAAATTGACGTTTTTTCATTCCAATCGTGGCCCATCTCCAATTGACACCAAACTCTTTTAAATGCCGGAATAAAAGGAATAAACACTGGTCTCCAACTGACACCTGTCTCTAATAAATGCCGGTGTAGGTACTATTTGTGTTCAGCATGTCAGATTAATACGGGGGCTTGCAAATAGTGATGACGTTGTGATATTTGTACAATGGCCTGATGGCGCCCAGATTGCGATTGGACGAATTACTGTACAGTCGGCTCAAGCAGATTTAGACACTAACGCTATGCATGAATTCCCTCTTTACTCCTTAACTAGTAAAAAACTATATAGTGCAGGACTATCTACTTCCCTGGATTTTGAAAGTAATTCCGACACTAAGCTCACTATTTTCTTTTTTAAACAGCGAAAATGACGTCACCGAATTCACAAAGTGAAAACTTAAAAAATATCAGCATTTTACAAAGACCGTTTGTGAGTCCACTGTGTTCTGATGATGAAAAAGTTGATGGTTTACTAGAAAAATACATGTAAATCCTTTTTTTTTGTTCAACAGAAATTGTTCAAACGCAATGCATTGTTGTCCATGTTCCCCAATCGAGTAAGCATCGATGCACACTGGTTTTTCGCAGAGAATTCTGGGAAATATCTAGGGCATTGGATTTTGGAATTGTAGATTCGGACAGCACTACAAAATGGTGAACGCACTCTATAGTGCACTAGTGAGTAGTGAAGGAATTCGGACATAAAATAGCTTAAGTAGTTTGTCTAATTTGTGTGACCAGGAATTTGGACATAAGTTGTGTTACTGTAGTGTGACGTCATTACTAGTCGCAAACCCTCGTGCCGATCTGGTAGGCTAAGCACGCATTGTACCTAGACCTGGTCGGGAAATATATAGAAAATATGCAGTATATATATGTTTATTCTGTGATTTATGTGTTTTGTTTTTGCTTTGGTTTTTATGTTTACATGAGTAAAAGTAAAAGAAAAAAAGGAAACGTTACTGATACAGCAAAAATGGCGAGCAATTTTGGAACTACCCTAAAAACTGTGCAGTTTTGAGCCAAATGCCAGCTTGGACGAGGAGAACATAGACACAGGGATCTAGTCATTTGCAAGTTGAAGTTTTGGAATGGAGCAGAGAACACCCAGTGTATGTTTGGTCAAACGAATATGATGTTTTTTCAAACACCAGTTTTTTTTATCTGCTCCTGATTCAGTTTTCTTTAAATGTCCTCTATCATCAGAAAATGCCACAAAAAACATGTTAAAAATAACCCTGGAAAAAATGCCATTTCCATTGCAGTGGGTCTTTAAAATCGTTTTCCCATAATATACTTTCTTTTTTTCATGTGACTGCATTTCTTCATATGTTTCCAACACTCAAAGCTGTGAGGCTTCTGTCCAAAGCATGCACGAGTTTATTCAGTCCGAGTCTAAATTCACGAGATGCAAAAAGTTTCCGAAATGAAGTCATTTTTGAAACGTGTGTGAAAAGAAATAACTAAATGAATGGAGATTGTTGGGGAAAAATGGGTGTTAGTGAGAGCATGTGTGCATGACAAAGTCAGAGCAGCAGGGAGGAGATTGATGGGTGAAGGCAGAATCAGTCTCAGCATGAAAATGGCGTGCTGTTAATGATGTAATATGTTCTTGCTGCTGCTTTTGGGGGTTGCAGGGAAATCTTTCTTAGCTTGGATTTTCAACATAAATCTGTTCCTATTAGAAACATTTCAACATCTGTCACCCTGAAAGTTTTTATATTAAACAAGTCAAAAATATACACCGAAACTGCAATCATACTTTGTCTTGTTGTTAATCTGTGCTGGTGAAATGTCAAAAACGTCTCCCAATAATTAGAAACCGAGGAAGAGAAATGTCTAAAAATCCTCATTTAAAGTCCAAACTTTTTTTGGGACACCATGTATAAAAAATAGCAGCATTCTCGCATATGGTTTTACATATATTTATATTTTTTAATAGTCAGATGTCCATTCTGTTTAAAAGACATTTTGGAGATTAATTGAAATGTTTAGCTCAAACTAGCATGTCTTCACCCACCATATTTCTTCAGCTTATTTCTGTGAAAGTTGGTCTTTTCCCAGAATACCCCCCCCCCCCCCCTCCCTCCCTCCTTGCATGTAATCAATGGCACATAAAGCAGGGAGGGGCTTCTTCCCCTTTTTCTACTGTTTACTACCACATTTCACATATAGTTGGAAGAGGCTGTCAATGTCAAAGCGGTGAGAGTCTCACAATTTGGCCATGAAACGGAAACGGTTTGGTTCATTGCTAGCATCCGTGCAATGGCAGATAGGCATTAACATGATATTAGGAGAGTGGCCTTGGTTTTTCTTCATTTGAAAATCAAACGCAGACATTGTAAGGCTCGTCGTGAGTTCACCAGATTAACCAGCTACAGTACGCTCCCACTTTGGTAAGTATTACTAAATCACTATCAAACATGAGTCACCGATTGGTCCATGTCCAACCTGCTTTAGCTCTCAATATGTGTTCGATGGTTTTATACCTAGAGCCCAAAAATGATCTTGCTAGCCATGTGTGAATGAGAGTTTTTAACACACAACCCTGAAACTTTGCATAGACTCTTCATTGGAAGTGGACACTTGAAGGAGTGTTGCTGAGGGTGGTGTGAACGCAGCTTTACAGTGTAAAAACAACACAACTACTTGTTTACGTAGCTGCAAAAATATCTTTAAAAAATGTAAAAGCTTTATTTTACGGTCTACAATGTTTAAGGACAAAGTGTGTTTTTCTAAAAAGGACATCAGTTGGCTGTATAATACCTGTTCAAGGATGTTAGAAATAAAAGGAATTTAGAAATTGGTCTAAAATTTAAAAGTACTTTAGAGCTTCACCATTGGTTATCTTTTCAATGAAACACATTTTTCACCATTACTTACAATGCTTCATTTGTTTGTAAGGCAGTTGAGTCATGTGAATGAATTAAATACTCTTTTAAATGTTATTTTATATCTTTTTGCATTTATTTGAACGAAGATTCTTACAGGTCCCACATGAAGGCCACGGCACACAACCGCTACATACATTTTGCGCATATTGTACAGATCAAAATTAGTCAGACGTGAATTTAAGTGGAAAAAGTGAGAAAAGTCTTTTACGTGAACATTTTCACAGATGTATCATTAAGGAACCATGTTAAAACCCCAGAAGAAGTACGAATAAACCACGAAAAAAACACGTAAACCTGCGCTTCTTCGAATTTCTTCCAGTTTATTCTGAGACCCCCACTCGGTATAGACTGCTAGAGGGGTGAAAAATCAAACAAGTTATTTACTCATCACACAATAGGAGAGTCGTGCATGAACTGTGTGTGATTATTGCACTGTTTACATGCAGTTATTTAGTGATTCGTATGGTAAGTTATGTAATTTTAAAGAGATATGTGCACCGCATACAAAAAAGTTATACATGTGTGAAAAGTCAGTCAGACATGCATGTGATGGTCGTGAAAAGTCACGAATTTGTGTATGCAAAATAACACACAATTGCGTAAGATTTAATAATTGCATATAAGCTAAGTAAAATACACATAAAGTAATTCTTAACCGACCAAAAGTTTTGAACAGCTCAAAACCGAATTCCCATCGGCCAAGAACCTAGACGGATGTGGACACGTTGACGAATAACAAAAGCAAGAAAAACTTTAGAATAACGATTATCATGCGTGTATCACAAAATGTAAATACGTTAAATACGTGGACAAATTGAACCCGCAAATTGTACGTTGCGGCAGAGTGACACAGCCTCTATCCTTCCACACGCTACCAAATCTGTATCACATGAAAAAGGTTTGGTTAAAAAACAAGAAAACGCAGAAGTATTTTGTTTACTTTTCTAATTGGTAATGATAATCTTGAGGTTTTAATGAATACATTAACTATGTTATTAATTTGTTTCAACTTCAAAGATTGAGACTTTCCCAGAGGGTTTCAATTCCCACTGAAATAAACGGTCTCAAATGAATGAGTTACATCATCAACAGCCTATAAATGATTTTATCTTTTAGGAAAATGCTTTCTTTCAGTTTATTGGAGACATTTGTCTTCTTAGAAGTTTTTTACATGAATAAATTGTTATTTTTCCAATTGTATTCAATAGAAATCCTTGTTTTTATTCTCCTCCTGTTTTTTTAAGGACATTGCAACTCAGAAATGAATCCATGAGTGTCACCATCTGAAATGTAATCAATAATTGTGGACGTCAGACATCAACGCGCTTCTATCAGTAATTTCTAGTTGTCACTTGTCAAACTTGTTCAGCCTGATTTTTTTTTCCGTCTCCTTCAGTCACAGTGTGGCATATAGGCGGAAAGCAGAGAACTAAAGTGCTTCCAGATCTCTGTCTCACAGCAGTGGGGAGTCTGAGTGTTTGATGTATATGTGAGACAAAACAAATAGAAAAAGATGGCACCTTCCCTGTTATTCACTTGGAGAAAGAAAACAGATGTCAGTTATTATTGCTTTTTTTATGGAGACAAAAAACCAAGTTTTGCGCTACAAACATCTTTTCAGACAATAAATAATTCCAGTTTTTACACCAGATATCACCGTTTTTGTCATGAATGAGTAAATCCTTTCAACTGACTGTGATTGTTTGCTTTGAGAGACATGTAAAAAAAAAAATCTGAATCAATCATTGTGGACTACTTATTAAGTTGAGTGAAACATGTTACTGACTGGATCTTTTTTTTGAATAAACAAATACTTTTTTTTTCATGCATGAAGGAGATAATCCACTTTTAGCTTATTGGGAAAACGGTTGAGTAAAATGGGAAAAATTAGTAAAACAAAGCAGATGATTGGAAAAACTTGCAGTTTTTACCCAAAATCAAAATATCTGTCTAATTTCTCGGACATAGTTTCTTCAGAGAACCAGTAATTTATTTGAAATTTGCTCCTCTCCTTGTTGCTGAGAGCTTTCTTTTTACACGCTCTCTCACGAGCTTATAGCTCCTCACAACCCCAACCTAACCTTACCTGCAACATTTATGGTGACACAATATTGGAGCTATTCAGCCGCACAGTTTTGAATCAGAAGATGAAGATGTTCATGGATCCAGTCATCACAATGGAGCAGAGTAGGAAGCTTCTATATTTTCTACGTCACAAATACTATCTTTCCCAAACTAAGTCAACCTAAGAGGCCTGTTTTTGACTGTGGGAAGAAGTTGGAGAAAATCCACGCATGCAGGAAGAGAAGATGCCAACTCCACCATTCAAATGAGCATTACTAAATATTGTCAACTTATATCTAGCAAGTACTTATATCTAGCAAGTACTTATTTTCTGCACCATTATACACATAGATTCTTTAAAAATTAAATCGTGTGATTTCATTAAGTCTGTTCCTAAGAGTTAAAGTGAGTATACAACAAACATTACAAACTTCTATTTTTTTTTTAAAGTAGAATAGCATTGCAGAATCAGAGACTGAAAAATACTTTCTTTCACCCCACTCATATCTAAATATTGGTTGAATCACTTACATTTTTTTGCTATTTTACCCTAAAAATGCATCCATGAAGAAAGTTTCTGTCATGGACGGTGAGATTTCAGTTAATTGCCTTTGTGGTTCCACCAGTCCTTTGATGTTTGCTGGTGGAAGAATGTCAGCTGCTTCGGACTTCCGTAAGCTGTCAGACTTGCTCATTAAATTCATGAACATATGGCTCAGGAAGCTGCACATGTGAAAAAAGGAACATTTCTCATTTTCTAGCTTTAATCAGATTTGCCTTCTCCTTTATGGGATAAATCCTAAAAGGTTAAAGTTCATATAAAACATGTGAAATTAGGGCTGGGTTTAGAAAATGTATGAAAATTAAAACAACTTTTTACTCAAAAAATGATATTAATTAATCAAATCTATAAATTTGATTTTCCTTAAAAGTCATTACTTTTTTCCAGCAAAGAAACCTGTTTTTGTATATTATATTGTAAAATTTGACAATTTAGTCATAAAAGTTGTTTTTAATCTTTGTTTTCAAAGTAATGTGAACATTTTTTATCATTACCAAAAAGAATTAGTTTTTAAATTTGATGGTTAATAGTTTTATTTGGCTAATTTTCAAAACTTTATGGTGAATAAAACTTATTTATTCATATTTTTTAACATCGTTAAATGTGTGGATCAAATTTGAGACAGTGGGTACATGAGGGGTTTTTTTTCCTGAACACTTATGTCAATATTTTTACATCTTAAACTAAAATTGTTGTGAGCAAAAATTCACCTTACTTAGGCAACATATGCTACATCCTGCAATGACGGAACGTTTTTTCTCCATCTTGATTAGTTATTGTTTCTACAAATAAAAGACCGTCTCCATGTTTTTTTTTTAATCATCTTGTCCGCCACCACGATGGACTTATACCATCATTTCATTCCACGATTACTCCGTAAACATTGAAACAAAACTATGTTGGCATAAGTTTTCTGGTTTTACCGGTTGCAGTTTGACTGGATCAGAGAAAAAGCATATTATTCTTATATGTAATTAGAAGAAGATCCTTTAGCTGCATGCAGGAAATTGAATGAATGTACACGCCTGCGATGCCATCGGTCTTCAAACCAATTTCCTTCACAGTCATCATGAGTGCAGAAGTAAAAAGCAATCATCCTAACACATGGACCTGTGCGTGCACAGCCGGAATTGCTACTGTGCACAAGCATGTGTATTGACCTCAGTAATATCCATTGGGTTTGGCCGTCTTGGGAAATCTTCTCCAAATTGGGCTTTAAGGAGACATGAGGGCCCCTAATGAGGTGTTCATCAGAGCTACAGGTCTGCAGCCGTACAAGTGGATGGGAAATGGTTTACCAGCACGACCAATATCAATGCAGAGAATTATTCTGCTTCAGTCTTGGTTCACCTCAGAGATGAGCGGTTCGGGTCCCGTGTGGTACAGGATATGAGAGTGATAAGAACCGCCATGCTTGCCTTGTTAATACAATGTGTTGAATTTATACCCCAGAGATCCCTTGTTTGCAGGGTAGTGTTGCACACTCGTATATAGAAACACTAATGACAAATGGGTCCCATCTTCTGCTGTCATTTTAAGGGTGTTTGGTACAGTCGAGATTGAATTGAAAGATCTCTTCTACTTTAATCTGGTTCAAATGGTGGTAATAAAAGCACACACACTAAAACCATCCATGTTTTCATTTTACCTAAATCCAACCGAATGTATTTCTTCTTAACCCTAACAATTTAATCTAAAGCTTACGTTAGTAGTATTTGATTTGACCATTTAAAGATACAGTACATACAAACCTGTCATTCTTAAAAATGGAGCCACAGATTTGCTGGAAAAACTGTTTGAGAGCAACTTGAACTGTAAAAGACGTCAAATAGAGACCTAAAGTGGTGCTAAGAGTCCATTTAGCACAATTACCCCAGTAAAAGATTTCAAAAAAATAGTTTGTAATCGATAACAAAAAGTCATGGAGGACATGAGACAAACTAGCTTAATGAGAAGAAATTTTGCATAAACGCTGATTTAAAAACCAAATTCTAATTAAAATTCTAAATAAAAATAAAGTTTAATTTTCCAATTTTATTATGACCGAGCAAAACAAGTTCTTTTTTTGTAAGTTTTAAATAATTTTTATAGTTTTTCTTACTTTATGTCTAAAAATATGACTTAAACTCCTTAAAATTGTAAAGAAAAAAAAAAAGAATTTTGCTGGTCTATGAGAGTTTGAAATTTTGCTCTGATTCCAGTTTGATTGAGTAAAAACACAGAGATTTTTAATTAGTTTTTATCCTTCCAACCGCTAAGCAGCTGAAACTACTGGAATATCTAAATAGAGGCGAATTCCCACCGGCATGATTGGCAGGTATGAAAGCCCACCTGAACTCCAGAGTGGTTTACTTTAGTATAACTTCACACAAATTGTTTGTGGAATAAAAAGCCAAAAGATTTTAACGCCAAGCATAGCTTACAGGACTAATCCAATATAATAGAAATATGGGATGTAGAAGCTTATATTGTGTAGGAGTATAGACTAGTTTTTTCAGTGTTTGCAATTATCTTTGTTGCCAACACTTATTCTTAACAACTATTATGAGGTAATAAAATTCCCATTTTTGTGGTTTTGGCTACATTCTCAGCTAGCCATGTTTGCCATTAGTGAATTGTCCAACATTTGTATTTGTTGTTGGGTTTAAAAATGTGGCTTTTTTTGGCAGAGCCGGCTTCTGTTCTGTTCATCTATTTCTGACATTATTTTAGTGTCTTAGATGCAATGGATTGGATTTTGATAACTAGTTTAGAACAGATCATCTGCGGCTGTGCTTTTATTTTGGATTTTTTTTATCTTTCTCTTTAGATTGACAAGCGATCATCACCATCAGATATTCTCCTCCAAATAATAGCAATCAATATATTGCAACTCAAATCAAATTAGTGTCCGATCTTTCCTAATAATTGTCAAATTAAGAATTTTTGCCAAGGCCTGCTTTTCAAATGTTTTTGAAATTTGCTCCTAATAAGTATTCATTCTGATATTATTGTTACAAACTTCTTCAGGTTGTAGTTTTACGTAAAAACTCTTTAAATAATTTACCTGGTTATATAATTATTCATAATAATATTAGTAATACCTACTTCATTAAAAATACTTGATGTTTGATGAAGTATTCCTTCTATTTTTTTCTACATGTTATGTGTTCGGTAAAAGTCGAGTTTTACATTAAAGTAAAGGAGATTTAAGAGGTTAATATAATCACGTCTGGCAGCATTGACTGTTAAAAAATGTTTTGTGAAGAAAAAAATGAGAACTAGAAAGTCTAGGCTTTTCCTTTTTCTTTAAATCTTGTAGTTTGTATTTTACTCAGTTTCCATCCTTTTTTCTTTTCTCTTCCTGTCCATTAAATTCATCAAAGTCACTCTGTCTCTGATTTGAAGAAGACTGAGGGCTGCAGCTCAGGATTCTTTGCGCACTCAAAAGATAAAATGGGAAACAGAAAGTCCTCAATTTTAAGCAATTTTCTTTGGTTCACCTCGAAAATTTTCAAGCCTTCGCTTCATCTTATCAAGAAGGGTTTGGACATGCAAGGAAAGGATCACACGTCCATAGTCCTATCAGTTAACGTATTATCCTGAGACGCTCCGAGAAGACTGTGTGCTGTTTATTCCACTTGACAGCTGAAAAAAGCTCAGCCAAGCTCTGACAATTACAGTGATCATGTTAAAAAAATAAAAGTGAAAGTCAGTTATTTTTGGAGATATGGACTGGACCATAGGAATACAACTCATTCTGAACATCCAATGCCAGGTTTGATAGATTTATGGAGGGTAAATGACTAGAAAAGTACCCAAAGGAACACACAAACTTCGTCCCTTCGTCCCTCTCAAAGCCTAACAATAAGTTTGGCTGCAGCTCACTTATAGATGGACTGACCCTGAAGACTCAAGCCTCTTTCTTCCTCAGTGGTGGTGCACGCTCCCCGCCGCTTAAGCTCAACTAAACCTCTGCAAGACTTCACAGGAAAGTGAAAAAAGTAACTTTATTTCCTCAGATCTTCCCCTCAGCGGGACGCCGTCATGACACACACACACAGCACAGGTCCACAAGGTTAGCTCCTGCTTGGCAGGGAGAAGACAAAAGAGTGAGACCACAACCAAACTTTTACCAGACAAGGTTCTGTAGGCAAGGTTCTGAGACTTCATGGTGATACATCCACCCATCTAATGATCGCTAAGGAGGAAAATGTAGTAATCAGTCTTCTGCTTTTATCGTAAGCCTTGTAGGTACGTCATAAGTACATGTAGCTTCCTAAAGCTACGAAAACACCGGGCATGTGACATTCTTGAACAAGCTTCTTAAACACGCTTTTAGCCCTCAGTGTTCACACTGGATGGCTTGGTGCAAATGTGAAGGGGTGCAAATCTCGAGAACTTCGCTACAGGCTTTTTCTGTCACAGTGCTATTCTGATCTACGAAAGACTTGAGTCAAACTCAAATTCTTCCCCCACACCTCCATCTTCTTTGTACCCCAACACTTAGGAACCCTTCACACGGAGAGAAATGGAAAAGTAGTGTCTTTAAATGTGTTACTTCGGCACAGCGCGACAATTCCAACAGAGGAATAAGAAGTTCCCCTTAAAAATGTAACAATTTCGGACACCACTAAAGCATCAAATGCCACTTGGAGGAATAGAGAAAAGCCGGAGTGGTAGGGAAAGAATTTGGACTCAGCCTTGGTGTCATTTGAATCCGGCCAGGAACAAACCACATTTTATCCATTTTCAAACAGTTGGTATATCTGTATATAACACACGTTCAATGGCCAGGTGTTTTGCACTTCAAACCTTCATGAAAAATTGCACAGCTACCCGTGAACGGGTACAGGGAAGCCCAAAATAAGAGTTTCCATTGACTTTTCATTGAAAGTGGTTGCTTGAATAACTGCTGCCGAGAGCAATGCGAACGTAGCTTTACAAATACTTCACGATACACTCACCACACCCGCCAATGGTACATTCCATTTCCATCACGTCCTTTAAGCTGGTCATATGAACCTCACGGGAACTGCAAGACACACTTTTGCTCCTTTTAAGATGTGGGTACTTCTCTCTACAACCCTCCACAGGCAACCCAAAAACCCTCTGCACCCTTACAGGTGAACCCCTGTGCATGTGACTAAGACCTTAACCTTTCCCTTATCATTATGTCTCCACCACTGTGCTTACTATTGGAATGTAAAATGTTGCCAACAAAACCAGTTCATACTTCAACAGACAACATTGGAAACACAGGGTACCCCATGTTCTTTTGCCTTTTTTATTTTTTAATTGTGGTACCAAGAGATTGAAGCAAAGGGCAGCAGAGTGTGAGTTGGAGCTGTTAGTCTTCTTGCTGTGAGTGAAAGCATGGTACAGTCTGACATGTGGTTGAACCTGCTGGAATGGCCTCTTCTGGGAAGATCAACAATTGTCTAATGTTGACTGATGGGCTCCAAAGGGTTTGGAAATGGCAATTTAGCCCTTCCAGGCAGCAACAATCGCTTCTTCAGGATCAGATAGCTTCTGCTTTTCCATCCATGGTACTAAAAGTTCCAGACAAGTAACCTGCAGGGACTTGTGCTTTCCTGTCTAATGAAAATGAGATCCTTTCTAATAAATATGCTAAACCTAAAAGTATAAATCTACAATTGGATAATGTGATATTTCCATTCCATTTAATCTAATTTCTTTGCCAAAACCACCAAATTCTTCCAAAAAAACATCAATTTGTTATCTAGAACACACTTTTAAGTTGCCCTCCACTTTTTAACCAAATACCTTTCACGGTTTTTCATCACATGGATATTTTTGGAGCAAAAACACAGAGTCTCAGCCTTTAAATTTGTCTAATGTTGTGAATAAATCATAAAAATCAATGGTCTGTCATATTATTTTCTCTTTATTAAGTCAAAATAGCTGTAATAAAATCTCTTGTGGAAACCATTTAACATGTGAAGTGAGTCCAGTGGAGCTTATAGACCACTAAACATCTTTGCAAAGCGGCTGGCCGCTCTCCTCTAAAGGTATAGAGTTCAAGGAGCAGAAACAACTACACAAACTGCAATCTCGAAGCAAAAATAGCATTATTCAACTTTTGTGCAAAAGATCATCTCATAATCTTTAAAGAGAAAACAAAATAGAGATTTAAAGCTTCTTAAACAAAGAGAAAAGTAATGTTTTCTGTTTGCATTTACATCTTCTGTATTACAGAGTGTAGAATGAGTACAGCACTACAAAATCTGATTCTTAAAGTGAAAAGATCCTTGTTTTAAAAAGAAAAACTTTTACAAGAAAAATAATCGCATTTTGGTTTTTTTTTGGGGAAGATTTTCTTTTTGCTCACGTATAACTAACAGACAGACAGACAGATAGGTAGATAGATGCAGTATTGAAAGGGCCTATATCATGCATAATCAACTTTTATGAGCCTTTAAGTGTATTATAATGTTATTTCCTCATGAAAAACAACCCTAAAGTGGTGTTTCGCTCTTTTCACACATTTCTTTAAAACTCTGCACTCAGAGCACTAGTCCCTATGTGTCTACGAAAACGAAAAAAGTGGGGAACAGTCCATTCCAGGAAGAGTCTGCGCTGCCAGCACCGCCCTAGGCTAACACGCAGACAAACACTTTCTCCGGAGAATGGCAAGACGCTTTCATTTTATAAGCACAATATGCACATGCTTCTTGCAGAAGTTCGGACGCTGTTTGCTCTCATGGGCGAAACGCAGACACACTGCCGAAGGCTCTAGGATGATGTCATGAATTGGGTGGCACCCACAGGGAGCGAAAGGCGGTGCCTCAGAAGTTGAGTGGTCTTACTTCCTGGTAGGAAAAAGAGTTTGCGAAAAGGAGCTATTTCATAAAAAAAAAAAAAAATTCCTGAGTGTGCCAAAGGTAATATATTATCACATGTATAGGTTACTCTGAAAGGCTTAAGAACAGCATGATATAGGCCATTAAACTGTTCATATTATTGTTTTACTAAAAGCTTTTGTATATCCCAGTTACACTGTTCCCCATGTACGTTGTCTAAAGTTGAGTCATAAAAATGTATCCACTCCGATACAGAAACATGAGATTTTTGGACAGAGTTGCCAGCTTAAGTCTACAATCAAAACCAACGTTTTTTAGACCCTTGACATCGAGAAGAGGCTGTCATCTTAAATTAAATTAAAAAAAAAAAAAAAAAAAAAACTCATCCTACGTATTTCACCTCCTAACTCCTCCAGCATAGTTTGGAAGCTCTTTAAAAATAAATGTTGTAAATAAAGTTGTGGATCTTGAATGGAGCTTGCAGAAGTGGTGTTGTGAAAAGTAAATACACAAATCCTTGGCTCAAGGAAAACAAAACAATATGACCTGCAATAAAATTTGGGGAATGTGACTGTGGTTGACAAAAAACCTCCGTTGCTCCAAAAATGTACTTTTGCATATTCTTCTAAAGGTTACATAGATGTACTTGTCAAACACAGGCGACCGAAAAATAAAATGGTTGCTATGGAGATAAAACCAACACAAAAGCCGCCATTTTGAAAAAACTTAGCGCCTGTGGGGAACACAAGCCCTAAAAGCTTTAATTTTCTTGTTTTAAAAGACTCTTCCTAGTGACGAGTGTCAATTTTCTTTCAACCATCTCTCTATTTTTGGGTTATACATGTATATTTCTGCTCTTCTACTTTATTTGAACTTTGGCTTTGAGTTTTTCTGAAAGTTGCTGATTGTTTCTTTCGCAGGGTCAGGGAGGGAAATCACACAAGAATCAAGATTAAATTATAGCCTATTTGGAGGCCACAAGGTTTCATGGGAGTCATCCATCAAATGTTAAAGGTGTTTTTAGAGCCTGTAAAGAGAGCTTTTTTGCAAACGTCGCACAGTCCAAGGTAAGTTCTGCTGAGCAAATCAACAGCAAAGCACAAATGCTGGCCTCAATGAAAATAAACAGGCAGGAGGGAAGGGTTAAAGACAAGTGGGAAAAACAACTTTCAGTGAAACATTTTTTTTAGATCATAAATCATTTTTTTTATGCATCCAATGCTTGAAATTACCAACTTTAAGACGGTTTTGCTCATTTTTGACCTTTGAACCATGCACAAATTAGGCTTGCTGTTAAAACAGTAATGATCCGTTTTTATTATTCAGAGGTTTTTATGCTACATCAGCACCGAAAGGCAGTACTGAGAGGTCACAGGAAAACATTTATTATTCATTGTGAGGCCAAACATAAACTTCAATTTGTCAAAATACTGCATTAATGAGAGATGTTGGTGAGGTGCTACATAAAGTGAAATCACTGGGTTGATATCCAAGATCTCCATAGTCTTTGAAGCAACACATGCAAATGTTTTTAAGTCAAGACTAAAGTAAAATATGAATGATTTTGTGAGTTACAGTGAACATCAGAGACAGTCATTCACACCCCGGTTACCCCATGTTGAACTCTTCTGACAGACAAAAGCAAAAGTTAAAGCTAATACCAATAAAGTAAGCTCTGGATGAAATTGTTGGGATAAAAGTCCCACTCCAATTGTCTTTTGATCTACTTTAAAAATGCTCCCAGTGGGTTGTATCCATAATTATGTGGTTACATTTGGAAAAAAAAGGGTCATTTTCTAGGGAATAGATTTTGAAGAGCAGCAGGACTGTTGGCGCGGAGTAAGCCCACTCCAACTTCCCATCATCAATCAGTTACACGCTCTCCTGCTAGCTTACAGCGTCTCACAGCCACAACCTAACAATACCAGTAAAAATACATTCTTTTCAGGCAGCATTTTTTTCGTCTAAATAAGGAGAAATTCAGAATTGCATTTTTAAGCTCAATTTTCTTTGTGGATGTTCCCACAAGAACATGTTCAAAACACAGATTTCATCGGAGCAGGTAAAAAAAATGTCTAAGAAAAGAAAAATGGAAGATTCTGAACTGCAGCTGCAGAAACTGTGACCTTAATAGGTCAAGTTCCATTTGAACATAGGACCTTTATTTTGAAGCAGCTTCACAATTCTTGCATCCGTTGAACTTGTGAGATTTTGGAGAGTTTCTGCTTGAATCTCTGTGCAGGATGTCAGAATAACCGTCCAGAGCGGCTGTTTGGATGCGGAGGATCCTACTTCTTGATGTTGGTGGGACTCCAGAGACACCAGCAGCATTTAAATGTGATAATGATTGAGCTCACCTGGTAAACTAAATATCACAGTTGTCTGAGATTGATTTCAGGAAAACAAAGATCCCCGAGACACAATATCATCAGTGAGCAAAATTGAACAACAAAAAATTTAAACTTTGTGAAACTTAAATACAATTTGCAATGAAATACAATTACAATATTTTATGCAATTTGCATCATCCTTTGGAATCTTAAAGGGCCTATACCAGGGATGCTCAGACTTTTTCAGTATGTGAGCTGCTTTTGAAATGATTGTGTCTGAAAGATCTACCACACAATACAGAAATGTTAAATCTATATATATTCATTTGTAAATGTGTAATGAATATACAATGCATTTTAATGGTTTTTTTGCATACACGTGAAGCTGAAAGGTGAACAACAATAGAACTTTTTGAAGGAAGGCCACTTTTACCATCTCACCATCTTGGAAGGACTCCTTGTGTTTAACGAGGAGGCAGGGCACACCCTGGACAGGTCGCCATTCTGTCGCAGGGCCACGATCACACACCCATGCACACTCGCTATATCACTTAGGGACAATTTTAGAGTGACCAACTAACCTACCTTTTTCGGGGGAAATTTTGTGTTCAAGACAAGCAAAAATTGTATTTAAAACATTCATTTCAAATGTAAAACTACATGTTGTTTTCATTTTTTTGGCTAAATTGGGCACAAATTAACAATTTCAGCACGACTTTTATAGAGAGAGGCCGGACTGGACTGGATGCAGAATGTGGTGTCCGCACCAGAGCAGTGTGAGCCCGGGGTGATAAATGCTGGGACAAACACCCCGCCACAGTATCAGTCTGTCAATGCTGTGACCTTTTGAGAATTTTTTTATGAAATAAATAGCGCACTTTTAAAATTTAGAATATGTATATTGACATGAATAGATCATGAAGAACATGAATTCTTAATGTGCATTATAAACCGTTTTGGAATTGTCTGTTTTATGAAGCTGAACATCCATTTATTACAGCTTTTACCTTATTTTGAAGCAGAATTTAAAGTGACATCATTGTTCAGAACATGTGTTCAACAATTGCAGTTTCCAACTACAACCCACTGGCATATTAAGTTAACAGAAGCCTATTATTCTTAATTATAATGACACAAAAGTCTTGGCATGTGTTGGTGGCTTTGCATGAGCTGATGTGCTCCCCATCTATTTTCTTAAGAAGTAATGGAGAGAGGCTTTTAGAGAGTCATCCATGGCCGCTAATGGTGCCTGGTGTACTGAGGTGCTTATTAATAATGGGGCCTATCCTCAGCTGCTCTGTAACCAGCAGGCCGGAGTGTCTTTACGCCGCTGTGGGATACATGGCATGAGGGTAAGGGGGGCGGACAGCATTTTAGCACTTTTTTTTTACCTTCGAATGGTTTTACTTCACGTCCTGGTGCGAGGCGCCAGTTGAGCCCATTTACAACCATTATCTCCTTCATCTCAATAAAAGTTTCAATTACGCGACAGAAACGGGTTCAGATAAATGGGCCGTGCTGGGGATATACTGTACTCTTATGCAGAGGAGGAATAAAGACAGCCAAGAGGCTAAAAAGAAGCGAGAGGTGATTCACGTGCAACGAGGCCACAATTATGACCGCCAGTCGGATTTTGCTCATTAGGGGGAAAAAAGCCTCTGCGGGGTGTGCAACGCCATGCACAAACACGCGCTTTGAAACGTGTGCGACAAAAGCTGCAGGCATTAATGAAAGTCATGCAAATGAAGTGGAACAGAAGCACTTATGATGCAAACAAAATTTCTGATGAGTTTGAGGCAATTAAGCGTGGTGTGATAGGTTGTTGTGCGATGTAAGCATGCACGGATGGTGAGAAACACAGCCAAGCGGTTGGTGAAAACACGTCAAAAATAGTGCTTTATTTATGGAGCTGCTGTGTCATTTAAAGATTGACATTAATTTTACATCAAAAAGAGAATGAAAAAGTGCAGTGAAGGAGCAAATGGAGATTTTCACAGCTTTTTAAGTCAAAAGAGCTGGGAGAACATGTCGATTCATTTCGTCAGATTTGATGTTCAAATGTTACATAAAGCTGTGCTTTTTGTTTACAGATAAGACTTCAATCTCAGCTAATCATGCTCAAAGCTTTGTGCCTGTCTGATTCTTGGTATGACCAATTGATTGCTGTTGAAGGACAAAAAGTTAGCCAGCAACAAACCCAGACAAATGCCACTTTTCTGCCTCAATGTTTACTGTAAGCAGCTGTGCAGACACACGAGTCTTTGACACCACAATACATGCTTTGTTAAAGAAAACATGTAGAAAATGTAAAAAAAAAAAATCAACTATTTGCCTTCTAATTTTTTTACAGTAAATTATTTCATTTTGGGTTGGCATGGACTGTATATGAGAACTGGACCCAGTGAGTCTGATGTCACCCATAGAAATTGCTTACTTCCGGTTCCAACGCTACCATATCCTCCTGAGACCCGAGCTTTTGTGTGATGTGCATTTTGTATTTTTTATTGCTATTTGAGATAAGTAGGACCTGAAGTGTGATGTATTGTATTTGTATTGTATGTGTATGTATTTGCATGAAACACTGTTCATTTAAGGCTGAAAAGATAAAGGAAAATATCCAAAATTCCATTTGGAAACAATTATTTGGGACCAAGAAACTAACAGGAATGCGTAGAGATGAAGGCTTTTGATATAGTTCTTTACTTTAAGGAAATATTTGAGGAAACGAGAGATTTAAAGAAATAGTCCCTTTAATCCCCATTCCACAGAGATGTAGAAAAGGGAAAAAAAAAAAAACCAGGTCTGTGTTGAACAGTACTTCTGAGGCCCATCGTCATGGAAGCTCCGATGTTTTAGAAAAATGAACGGCGAGTATCCCTTCATGAAAAATGTCCAACAGTTCCTCTAGGGTCACCATAGACTTTCTTCTTGCTTTTTACTCTGATTGATTACTTGACAACTGAGCAGAGCTCGGCTGCTTTGCTCAGCACATAACCCTCTCCCCCTCCCATCAAAGCAGATGTCATTAGTTACAGCTTCAATGAGACGATGAAGCAGAACTATCCTTCTGGTTATAAAAGGAGGGAAGACAAAAGATCATAATAAGAGAGAGTTGAAGCCTAAATAAAGTGAGAGATGAGACTTGGGGGAAGATAATTGTGTTGAGAACATTTATTCACGGGTGGTCAGAAAATGAAACTTGGCATCTGATTGGAGCTGCCTTTATGAGCACAAACAATATTCAGATAAAAAAGACATTATCTCATCTCTTAATTAAGGCTTCTATGTATCTTCTTTGAAAGCAGGTCATGAAAGCCAGTCAACCATCAGAAGATGGAGTCACTGATGGGAAATATCATTTGTTTGTAACACGACCTCAGCATCCCGTGTATCTACTGCGAGTCAGTACAAAGCTCCTACCTGATAAGATGTTTGCTAACTCAAAAAATAAGCACATTTTATGTCCATCTGATTAACGCAAATTTCTAATCAGCCAATGAAATGGCAGCAAGTTAGGCATGTTGACATGGTCGAGACGATCTGCCGCAGTTCAAACCGAGCATCAGAACGGGGAAGAAAGGTGATTGAAGTGACTTTGAGCGTGGCATAGTTGTTGGCTCCAGACGGGCTGGTCAGAGTATTTCAGAAACTGCTGATCAACCACAACCATCTCTAGAGTTTACAGAGAATGGGCCAAAAAAAGAGAAACTATGCCTAAGAACAGGAAACCGAGGCTACAATTCACACAGGTTCACCAAAATTGGATAATAAATTGGAAAAACATTATCTGGTCTGATGAGTCTCCATTTCTGCTGCCGCATTCGGATGGTTGGGTCAGATTATAGCGTCGACGACATGAAAGCATGGATCCCTCCTGCCTTGTATTAATTGTTCAGGATGGTGGTGGTGGTGTAATGGTGTGGGGGAAATGTTCTTTGTTCACTTTGGCCCCGTTAGTAACGATTGAATAACATGGTAACATGGTTACAACGCCACAGCCTGCTTGTTGCAGCAGAGCTGTGTCAACTAAAGTTTCTACTGGTTCTCAAATTAGTGGATGTTCAGTTTTTGTTGGCTCCACTCAATTGCTGATAATTTGGGTTTTTTTAAACGTACCGCCTACTGCTAACGAGCTATAACCAAATTTAAACTGTTGTTTTATAACACATGCAGTCTATTGATCATACACTCTATGATGTTTCATACAAACAGTTCTTTGACCAAAAATAGATTATTTTCTTTACATTCAATTAGTGGCGTAAAACTACTCCAATAAACCAAGTTCTAGTAATTACATCAGTTCACTGAATACGTTTATGAAGAAAGTCTCAAACAAGTACTGTGCATAATTGAAGAAGTATTTATTATTTTATTATATTACAAGATTAGTAGAAGTCAACAGAAGGTTTTTCTCATTTGTTATTTGCTTATTTGAAAAAGGATTTTTCAGATTTTTTATGATCTTTTTGAAAAGCACAAATTGTATCGAACCAAAGCTATACAGCGACTCAAAAAATGAGGCCTGAACTGATTCTTGGGGAAAGTGAATCACAAGAACATGCCATTCAAAAGCCAAAAAACTACCTTATTAGAAGTTTAGGGACATGTCAGCGTAGTTCTCCCAAAACTGTCAGCAATTTTGTAGAAGTGTTTTCTACAAACTGAGCCTACAGATATCTACAGATGGCAATATAAGAGCAGAAATAAACGTAGTGCTATTAAATTCACTTAAGGTATGATCATTTTGAAAAAATTATGTTAACAGAAATGATTCCAGAGATAGCCTGCAATAGCATCTGTAGCTAGCTTTCACTAGCAGTTTCATTTAGCAAAAAATAAATAAAAAAAAACATGGGGCTACATCAAAGATGTGTGCAAAAGACAATTATTATTTACGAAAAGGTAATAAAATATCCCCTCTACATCCAAAGGGGAAAAAAATTGAAATGTAGTTTATTTAACTTCAGTCAACAACAAAACTGACAATTTCATGAGAAAAGCACATTTCTAATTGAAAGTGCATTTTAATCAAATTACTTTGCCATTACTTTCCACTTTGAGGTTCTTTGTAGGAATTTCCAGTCTTTACTCATATATGCATTGCATAAATGATGCATCGTACAGCATGTGACTGAACTTTACATATAAATATATAAGGTGATGTCTCGTCATATGATTGATCTTAGCTTTCCTCACAAGGCCTGAGTTTGACAGCAAACATTTGGTTTAGTCTCAACTCAACTTATGGCTTTTCGTTGATTATTAACGAAATTATTAAAAGTTTGATTCTAAGACTAATATATTCAGGACACATTTGAAGAAACATTCCAGAAACGTTATCAAAAGACAGAAAATTTTATATCACTAACATTTGTCCAAAGTGTGGATTAAGGATGCAAGACTAGAGGTTTAGCATCGTAGCCTAACATCCTTTTTGGCGCTTAAATTTGGCAAAATAATGATAGTCCATATTTAGATGAGAAAATTAACAGCCTCCCTTCCAGCAACTCCTGTAATATTTTCAGGAAAAACCAAAACGTCCTTGTTTAAAAAGCAGTGATGAATCTATTTTTGTCAGATATGCACTGATACAGTAGTTCCACACATAAATTCTTGCAGGAAAAAAGTGTTTTCCATGCAAACTTTTTTCTTTTAGAGGACATTCTATTATTAAAAAGTTTACTTTCCTCTGGTAATGGACAAATAAAGGGGGGAAACTGCATATTTCAAAACTGATTTTAGAAATAAGTTAAAATTTCAACCTTGGACATTTAGTTTAAAAACAGTTTTATGAAAAAAAATATTTTTTTAATAAGCGTGAATCGGTCCGTTTTCAACAATGATCTTGGGTTAGGCTTGTGCTTCCATCAAACTTTTAATAAATATGAAGATTTTATGAGGATTAATCCATTCCCACTTAGATATCCCCCACTTGCGGGTGAAATGGGGTCATAAACATTTAAACAGAGTGGAAAACACTGACACTTGCTGGTGGCCTGAAAAGCAGGGCAGTCCTCTGCTCACACCAACATGTGCCTGTATGTACACGTCTGCGTTTGACACTCACTCTGATTTGGCGGCAGCTGCCCTGCCCCCCCACCTCCCCGCGTTCACCGCCTTCCCCCCCTCGGGCGACGTGTGGACTGTTGTCGTGCGGCTCCAGCTCTGCTGTCCGTCAGCGGGCACCGAACCTCTGCATGGAAGAGACGAGGAGCCAGCCGTTAATGAGCAGACAGTGGCCTCGTGTTAGCACTGATGCTAATGGACTTCTACAGCTCGGGAGGAGAGCGGCATCGCTGCAGGCTCAATGCGGACAGGGATCAGCAGCAGGAAGGGGAGCCATTTTTGAAAACAGGAGGAAGGTTTCAACATTAAAAGCTTGTCTTACTGGACAGTTTTATTGCTCACTTTTTTAATAGGTTAATCCTATAAGGTCCTGTTTTATTAGAAATACTACTAAAAGCCGTCTCAGAAGCGTAACCGTTTATAGAAGTAAGCACTTGTATGTACCTCGTGGGGGTCCTGTAACTTTTTAGGTTTTCCAGGCCCATATAGGGTCATAGATGGAACCCACTCTGTGTTTTATGTTTTTCACATGTCACGAAAATTCAGCTCATAATTGCATTTCTTTTTTTAAATGGTTGTAAATAAGGAGCAGATGAAAAAACACGGTGAGAAAAAGATTGTATTTGTGACGTCGATGATGATGATGATGGTGATGACTAGGTTCATGTACGTCTTCATTTTCCTCGTCTGATCTGAACTGTGTGTATGTTGCTCGCCATTTCTGTTAGGGTTAGAGGGGCCTGGGTTGTCCCCATATACAAATGTCCCCGCCCACAACTCATATGCTGCCGTCCTGCAGAAACTGTCCATTAAAAATAATGCACAATAGGCAAAAAATTGCATAATCATAATTGGAACACTGAAAATAGATTAAAAAATTATCGTAGTGGATCTTTTAATTTATTTTTACAGCCAGGTAATGAAAACTCTTCTCTGCTTGTTTGTTTTATTTTATTATTATCATTATTTTAACGTGTCGCTTATTTATTATTTTACTGTTTTAACAGTTTTAACCTTTTAACTGTCTTAATGTTCTTGAGCTTGTTTGACTGTGGACATGTTAAGGCACAGTGTGACTAAAAGCGATTTGATTTCATGACAGAACATTTGACCGTTGACTGTATAAGAGAACTGGACCGAGTGCAACATCACCCATAGAAAATGCTTTACTTCCATCTCCAAAGAAATGAAATCATTTCAGTCGTCCTTTTTTCATGAGACGGATGGCGCCATGTTGCAGCCAGATGGCGCTACCTACTCTCGCCAATTAAGGGTGAGCTTGGGAAGCCACACCCCTTGAAGGCCCTGTAATTTGCACGTTCTCCCACTAAGAAAACCCTGGAGGGGTCTGACATTTGTATCTTAGGTGCATGTCCACTGTGAGAGAGACACATGAGGTAAAAAAATCTGGAAATCACATTGCACTATTTTAGTTTTATGTGTTTGCATGCAACTGCTGCAAATAAGTATCTGTCTATCAGCTAGAATTCTGACCCTCAAAGACCTAGTCTTCTTTAAAAAGTCCACCTCCACTCCTCTTATTTTCTTATTTCTTGTTTGCTGCATAATTACACCTGTTCACCTTATACAAAAAGTAAGACTCCAACTACTAACATGGCCACGACCAAAGAGCTGTCCAAAGACACCAGAGACAAAATTGTTGACCTCTACATGGCTGGAAAGAGCAATGGGGCAACTGACAAGCAGCTTGAAAAAGATCCACAGTTGGCGTCATAAAAAGTAGCAGAGAAAGAATGGTTATTCTGACAAATAGAATGAGTAATAGCTCTGTATTCCTCTTTAGAAGTCTAGACATTTTGTCTTCTTGGAACCAGTGGGTACTTTCTATATGATCACCAGGTGGGAGGGGTCACTCAGTCTAGTTCACATATACAAAACAGGTATTTGACCCAAAGCGGTGGGAGGAAAGTCTCATACAATGTTTGTCAAATTTGTTCACTAAAAGCGTGATGGGCTTTTTTGTTTTCTTTTAACTCAATGGAATTGGATTGGAGTTGGTTTATTTCAAGCAACCAATTATTTGCTAGAAAGGGAGTGGGAGGAGCGAAATTATATAATAATCCCACCTCCATTTTCAGCCACCGACTATCTTTCTAACATCTTAAAAATCTATTTATGGTTTTATTGCAGCTTGTATTTCTTTTCCTGCCTTTACTTTGGCTTCATTTGAGATGAAACATTCTCTGTGGGTCCAATTAAAGAGGGTTTCTCCACCTTTCTGTCATCAAAGTGTGCATGGTTAAGATTAATGTCAGCTTATTACATATTTTCTGTCTGTTGACAAATGGAATGCTTCCAAGTCTTGCCTGACTATTTTAAGTAAGCCCCGCTTTCACTCAGAAACATTTTAGACAAGAATTCCCTGCAGTAATCTGCTTGTAGTTTTTAAGAAAGGTGCAAATTACTTTTCCTCATCAACTTGTAGTGTTGGTGGCCTTTCTTGATTCCGGTTTCTTTAACTCCTGAGATTTGATGAATCAAATTCTGATTAATTTTACTAAATATTTGTCTGGCATTTTTTTTTTAAATCACAAGCCATATAATCATGTTCTCAAGTAGTCACAGAGGCATCGGTGTCCAGCATCCGCACATGTGCTGCAATTAAAGCCTATTTTTATCCCCCCCCAAACGAGCATTTTGCGACACGTGTTGCTGATGAGCAAAGAATTAAATGAGGGAAACGGAAAAGCGAGGAGTTGCTGCCGTCGTATCAATCCTGCTGCTGATAAAAGTATTCAGCATGAATTGTTGATGTCTGGGATAATTGCTTGTTTCCATGGAGACAGCACAGCTGAGCGTAGCCTTTTCTCAGAATGGAGATGGTGAAAGATGGGGGGCGGCTGCGGTGAGATTAAAACGGAGGAGGACACGAGGAAAGTTTGCAAAACTGCCTCAGTGATGGATGCTGTCGAGGTCGCCGCTTTCAGACGCGCCTGATGTTCTACCCAACACCACTATTGATATCTTTATGCTGAAAATGTTATGAAGCAAAGACGCTGTCATTGTTTCAGCAAAGAAATGATCAAAAACCACAACCAGTTCATGGTTTAGACTTAATCATGTCAATTTCTCTGCATAAATATGTAACAAAACCCTTTTTTGAAACCTATAACACATAGTAGAACTGAACTACAATTAAAGATTAGCTTATTGGTATTATTTAGATGATTTAAAAGCAATGTTCACAGTTTTGAGACACCAAAAGGGTTGCCGTTTATCACCGGTTCTGTTCATAGTCTTTATGGAGAGAATTGCTAGATGCTGCCAGGGGCTGGAGGGGGTCTGGTTTGGAGATTTCCTCTCTGCTCATTGCAGATGATGTTGTGTTGTTGGCTTCATTGAGCCAGGACCTCCAGCATGCAGGGTGAGGGTCATGAAGGTCAGCACCGCTAAATCTGAGGCCATGGTTATTGACCGGAGAAAGGTAGCAGCTCCTCCACCTTGAGAGGAAGCAATCGAGCTGGGTTAGTGGTCTTTTAATTATTAATTAATGCTGATTTTAGCTAAAATAAATGTTTAAAAAACTGCGGGGACAAAGTTTCTGCAAAGCTGAAGGAGTTAGCCAAAAATTCTAGTCGCATATTTTCTAAATCACAAATACAATCTTTTGCAAATGACATTTTTGTCACATTTCACAACTTGAATGAAGAAATACTCAGATATGCAATTTTAAGCTTTTTTTAAAAATGCAATAAGAACATGTCAATAACACAAAAAAATCAAAGTGGGTCTTTAAAGAACAGTGTTATAAACAGCGGTTTTCTTTGGGTCCTAACTTACCACCAGTGCTGTTACTTTAGGATGTGGGAGGGTCCAACTGCAGCTCCCGCTGCCTGTTGAATAAAATTTAATTAAAAAGACGAGCCCCACCACATGCCAACAGTGTCACCTCAGATGCTTTTGCTTTTTTATTAGAATAGTCATGGTGTGGAGCTTCCCCGACACTTCCCATGATGCAAACAAGCCACTACAGTTCCATTTCTCAGAAAGCTGAGTCTGAAATGCTTTACTTCAGACAGCACTTACATTTTTATGAAAAAACCACTGTTTTATGCCATATGTGGCCCAATCTATATGAAAATCGAACTGCTTAAAAATATTGCTGGAACTTTTTTCAATTTTTTACTGATACAATAGTTTAATTACCCCTTATTGGAAAAGTACAATGTTTTTTTCTTCTGAGATCTTCCACCTACACATATAGTCCTCTAGAAATCGGATTTAATCGAGTCAACTTCAACCCATCCAATACTTGGATTTTATTCTGAAAATCCAGTGCTGTGGTTTTTTCCTAATAAGACATCTGAAATATATTCATTTTTTTGTGCATCTCGTGTCTTTCCAACAACTCTGTCCTCACAATCCAAAGTTTCAAAGTTGGACCAGTTAAGGAAAGTGCTGAAAACGGCACTTTCCTTTAGCAAAAAGCCATCGCAAGCAGCCAGCCCTAACATTAGTGACAAACACAGCACATTTGCTGTGCCTCCATGAAGGGCTGCTAGTGATTAGCCATTGGGAGAGTTTGAATGGGAAACAGAAACGGTAACAGAAGAGCAGGCGGAACACAAAATACAGCCGCAGCCCACAGGAGAGCATTTAGTTCACATCAGGGATAATTAACAAATTACCCCACATCTGAAAAGGCTGCAGACTGAAGAGCAGAATGCCATCCCCCCAAAGATGGAAAATCAGCAGTAATACTTTGAGAAAGGTAAAATCGGTCATGAGGCTTATGCAAAATGTACTTCAATATATTACACACATTATGCACGTCTTTACTTTTTAAAATCACAACACTAGTATAATTTTTATTACAGTTTACAGCCTTTTTACTTGTGAAAAATTCCAACTTCAGTCCAATAAAAACAACTTCAAATTTTTGAAAGTTAAAAAAGATAGGAATGGTTAAACCAAATGTGCCGTTTTCTGTCTTAAATGCCTAAAAGCAAACATAAAACCAAACATGATGCAAAAAAGACTTAACTCAGCTTGGTTTATATTTGATTGATTTAGTTTATTTCAAGCAATTTAAGGGAAAAAACAGAAAAAAGACAAAAATGTATAGATTTATCAAATCTGTTTGAGATTTTTATTTAGACATTAATCAGGGAACAAATAATATTGTACTCACACATATCCAGTTAAATCCAATAAATATGGTTGAAATAAAGTTTGATTAATTGCTTTCAATGAAGTGGGATGAAACAAATGTATGAAATGCCACCTCTAATATTATTCTTGTTATGGATAAAGACTAACAATTTTTTTTAATTTGCTTTATACCTAATTAAAACTCCTATTTTAAGGTAAAACTATTGAAACAAATGCTTTTTTCTTCATGCCATTAATGCTGGGATCAAACATAAAAGGAAAAAACTTCCTAAAGGTTTACGAAATATTTTTTCAACGTTTTTATCTTTCGCTGCTACTTTCAGGCATTTTAATGGTTCAGAAATGTGATAAGCTATTAAAAAAAAATCAATCCGAATGCAGTAGCAAAGGCATAGTTATGGATAACAATTAAATAACTGAATTCAATTAAACTGAAAAAACAAAGGACACAATTAAGTACATATGGACAATTGCATTTTAAAAGCAACTTTGATAAAAATTCTGCATATTTTTTATGAAAAAATATGTTATTAAAAAAAGGCTTAACTGCGTATTTTAACTGTGTTTAATTAGGTTGGGACTGAAACATTAGTTCCTTCTAAATATCTCCCATATGGTAAAAAACATCAATTACTAACATAACACAAAGGAGTACTTGAAATTTTTGAAGTTTTGATCTGTTCTCAAAGCTTCCCAGTGGTCTCTTAATTATGATTATGCAGTTTTTACCCAAAAACCTGTGTCATTTTCTAGTACATGACTACATTAATGTGAATAAAGACATTCAGAAATGCAATTCAAACTTAGTTTTATCTAAACATGTCCTCCATCATTAGAAAAATACTACAAGAACATGCTAACACTATTTTCATCAGAGTGGGTCTTTAAATCTGAGCGAAAACCACAGAAAGTTGGGGATTTGAGAGCAGCTTTGCTAGTTCAAAATGGGTCTTCCTCTTGACTCAGGAGGTAAATTGGGGGCCAAGGCCTCTCTTCCTCGGCGTGGGCCGTCACAGGAAATCTCTCATGCATGGAACAGAGTGGCCTGATGAGTTTTCAGCTTCAATCGTCAAAGCATGTGAAGTGGAGGGCCCAGAAAGGTGACGCTTTTTTTTTTCTTCTTTTTTTTTTTTTTCTGAGCGATGGATAGAAGTTAGAGGAAATAAAGGTGAAACAGAGCCTGTTCTGCGTTCAAAGAAAAGATAAGCGCCTGCTTGTTTGTGGATTCATGCATCTGCAGTCGATTTGTGGGTGATTTAAAAAAAAAAAAAAGGAAATTACAGAGAGACAAAGGTCTGCTGGAGAAAAAAGAAAGTCTGACATTAGGAATGGATGACAATATCTTGAGTCGGTGTTAATCAAACTCAGAATAATTATAAAGTTATCTACAGAAAACCCAGATGACAAACTCCTTTTACCAAACAGTGCTATTACACTAGGTTATTAAAGTTAAGCACCATAGGCTTAAAGTAATTTTATATTGCTCCCAGAATCTAATCATGAGGATAAGAAAACCCATATTAAATCTGATTGTGTTTCTCTTTAGATTTCCAGTGGCGGTAGATTTATCCAGCAGCTGGGAAACATGGAATGAAACCTACGAGGACTCATTTGTGTTGAATATCAATTCAACGCTCAAATGCATTTTTGAAAGTAGAGGCAATTAACAGGCTAATTATCAGTACCATGGAGAACATTCTAATCAGGGGAAGGAGCTTAAGTGAAATAGCGTTGTCAACATTCGCTCACTGGTGAAAGACCGTCTGGCTGGTGAAACCATGCTCTGACCTTTGCTGGAAACTTGTGAAAGTGACGAAGTAAGTTGCGGAATACAAGAGGAAAACTTTACAAGAATGCATCTAAAGTTGTGGTTATAAGTTTACATACCCTGGAAGAAATGACTATTTCTTGGTCATTTTTCAAGGAAAATGAGTGATGGCGCAAACAATATTTATTCCCCTCATTGTAACTGGTTGGGGGAAGCATTTTATTGCCAAAAAAATCTGTTTACACTTCTTAAATCATAATTACAACAGAAACCTCCCCAAAGACCATGTTCAAACATTTACACAAGCTGATGAATTTGTTCTGAAAACACGCACACAAGACGATACAAAAGAGTTTGAAGAGAAGCTAAAGGTAACCATCCTCACGTGTGACTGTAATCAATGTGTGTGCACATAAGGTCTTGCAGTTTCTGGGCTCCCAACAGATCCAGTGCTGCATTGACATTTATGGATCCTGAGTCATGGGGAAAGCTAAAGAGCTGCCAAAAGATCTATGGGAAAAGGTAACTGTACAAAACAGGAAAGGAAAATAAGGAGATACCCAAGGAACTGAGAATGTCAGTCTGGAGTGTTCAAACTTTGATCAAGAAGTGGAAAGTGAGGGGTACTCTTGAAACGAAACCACGGTCACAAAAATGTCTGCAACAACTGCCAGAAAAAACAACTTTCAGAAAACCTGTGGTGTAGATGTTTCAAGATGCACAATTAGGAGGCAACTGAAGAAAAATGGGCTGCATGCTTGCAAGTCGACAAAATAACTCACTTATAATACGCCAAACAGCACAGAGACAAGCCTCCAAACTTCTGAACCAAAGTAATTTGGACTAATGAGACCAAAAGTGAGCCTTTTGGCCGCAATCATTAATGCTACATTTGGAGAGGAGTCAACAAGGCAGAGAATGAAAATTTCTACTGTGATACATGGAGACGTGTGATCTACAAAGACACAGGAAACAGGAATTATCAGAAGAGACTGGAGGAAAACATGCACTCTTCGGCTCAGAGGCTGCGCATGGGACACACTTGGACATTTCAACATGACAGCGATCCAAAACACAAGGCCAAGTCCAGCTGTCGTTGGTTCCAACAGAATAAGGTAAAGGTTCTGGAGTGGCCGTCTCAGCCACCTGACCTCAGTAATATTGAGCCTCTCTAGGGAGATCTCAAAAGGGCAGATCAAGCAAAACAGCCCAAGAATTTAAAAGAACTTGAGGTTTTCTCCCAAAAAGAATGGGCTGCTTTACCATTGGAGAAAATAAAGAAGCTCATCCACAATGACCACAGGAGAATTCAAGCTGTTATTGATGCAAAAGGAGGCAACACAAGGTATTAAGAACCGGGGTACGCCAACTTTTGAACAGGCTCTTTCAAGAAGCTTCTGTTGTCATCATGATTTAAGAAGGGTAACATACATTTTTGATGGTAAATAGTTTCACCCAACCACTAACTAGGAGTGGAATTTTTTTTTTCGTGTTATTGTTCATGTTCTCTAAAAAACAGCTTAGAATTCATAATTTCTTCGAGAGTGTTTCAACTTATGAGCACAACTGTATGACATGAATTAAACTGTCGTCAAAAGGAATCTCTAGTGAGAACTGAAAATCTTTCTGCTCCGTGACTTACAAACACCTTTGACTATTTAACCCATTACCACTTAAGCCATTGCAGTAAAATACGTATTTCAAACTACCTAACCTTTTGATGTTTTACGCAATTTCCAAAATTCCAATGAATTCTGATGTTGCATGTCAGCGCAAAGCTAAATTGTGTAAACAGTTGAAGAGCTTTAGTAGGTCAAAGTACTGTCAACACATTTGGTTTTCAATGGGTTCATTTATCTACATTTTTGAGTTTAGAGTTAGCTTTTATTGACACGGAGCTTTTCGCATTGATTGTACTTAAATCAACACTGCACCATTGTTCATTAAAGCAGAGAAGGACGAGGTGAAAAGTTTAGTTCGGGGTGGAGACTGCATCCAATTAAAGCAAAAAAAAAACAAAAAACACAGAAGCCTTCATGAATGAGTATCCAGGCTGAAAATAAACTGGACCTGGAGCAAAAAATGGAAATCGTTTCATCCCAATAGGGTTTGTGTGAGTCTGAGCCTGTAGAATATGTATAGAAATCTAATGTAAATTTGTCTCATGGGGACAAACAATGAATTATTACATATTTAGGTCCTAAAGCAATGCAGTTTGGTATTTATACATCTTGGTCATAAAGTCGCTGTACTGGCATATCCTCTTGAGGAGAAATATACCATGCTGTTGGCTGTAACCCATTCCATTCAGCTGTAAATTGAGTTAAGCCTGATGGACTTGACTCACTTTTAACCATAATTTACCCTCTCTCATTCTCATAGCTGCCACAAGCCCTGAAGAAACAGTTAAATGTGAACATTGGTTTTATGCAGTGTACTTTGTTCATTTAGCTCTGCAAACATGAATAGCCAACGACCTGATATCAACATCCATCTCTTCATTTTGTCATTATAAACCCTGCGTGATTTGCCCCCCGCAGTTGCTTAGGATTATATTCCATGTGCAAACAAAAGGCAAACCAATTAATGTGGAGGACAACTGAGACACATTCTAACAGCTGCAGTCCTTTTGTCAACATCCAACACTAGATACTGATTTAATGGTAATGTATGGTGAATGTGTACGTGGCATAAGGTCTGAACACATCTGTATGTTTGTGTAGCAGTGTGCTTAGTGAGACGGCGATAAATAGGCACATGCATGTTTGTTTTGTCTTTTTTTTTATTCTGAAACACTCAAATCTTAGATCCAGAAGTAAACCCCTAAAAAGTCTTTACTGTGAAGCATCGTTCAACCTTTTTTTTTCTTGTAACTGAAGGAACTCTGGGGTAAACTTACACGTTGGATGACCCAGAGTGTCCGATTCTCATCCTTGAAGAAGATCGGTCACAAAATCAAGAGTTATACTTCAAAAAGTTGCATCGTATTTAACGCTTCGTATAACTCTTGGAACATAGGGGAAAGGAATGCAATCCCATTGAACTCATAAGATCGTTTGATAAGTGAAACTTTGGTACAATTTCCATAAGCCCTCGCTTACTGGTACTTTGGCTTTGCTACATCACTAGACACAATCAACAGCCCGTGGCCTCTTCAGCCAATACCACTCATATTTTTGCCCAAAATATGTCTAATTTTAGAAATTAGGTTCCGTGAGCAACCAAGCTGATCTCAACTTACATTCGCACTGCCATTCAAAGGACTACTTCCAATGAAACGTTTATGTCAACGCATATTTTAGGCATTCACATTTGAAGCTTTTGCGTTCCAGTGTAGCTACGTTGGTTCTTTTGGACTGTTTTTTAGGCTCTACATACATGGATCTGGTAGTGACATGTGAAAGGCACAGATTTCTAAACGTCTGAAAATTGCCATTGTTAGTGGCCATGCTGTGTGAACACAGTAGGCTAAAAATGCATTCAAGAACCTGTGTTCAGCGCATTCTTAAACGTGCCAACTCAAGCCCAGTGTAGCACTACAGCTACGCCGGCTTTTTACCTTACATTATCAATTGGGCCTTCACTTTAAAGCAATAGCTAAATAGCCCACTTTCTCCTGAGTCAATCACAATCATATTTTTGCCTTTAAATTCATACATTGTAGACAATTCACTAGCTGTCCTCCACCCCATTTTTCACCTAGAGTGATGCTTTGGAATGGTCTGGCCTCTCACCACCATCAGGGTGTAGATTTATATGTCCAGAGGCTGGTGACCAGAGATTATGGACTTACTTCATTGACATTTTTTTGTAACACAAATATATTTTTATCTAGAGGTCTTTTTGGTTTTACCATTGAGAAATTAGATTGCATCTGCAACCAAATGGATCATACTCTAGAGCCCTGCACCATAAATTTTAACTTTACTGGATGACTCAGTTGGTCATCCGTACCTCAAAGGTCATCACTTTCAAGGTTTTGTGTCAAATTTAAATGCGTTTTTACAATTGTAACCAATCCTGCCATGCCCAGCTTAAAGAGAAAAGGATTTCTCCCAGCAGGCCTTCAAACGAGCCACACCAAAGCAGACAGTTTTAACCTGTACTGTTAAGAACTTCAACGTTTAACCTACTGACCTTTGATAGCAGTTTGAAGTTGTTGCTCCTGGGATTTTACACCCTCTTTGAACATTGCGCTGACCTTAGACTGAACTTGCTGGAACGTCAGCTCCCGGTGAGACGAGCAACTGTTTTAAAAGCTTTCCAATGCTCAAGAATGGTAGGCTGCAAATTGTTGGGTAATGGACTGATGACCCTTTCCAGATTGATGGCTAGAAATGTTTTTTTTTTTTTTTTTTTTTGAAGATCTTTCTTCATGTTTCTCCACGTCAGTGTCCTGAAAACAGCCTGTTTGAAGGGTTTTGTCATCTATGGATTGAGGAGGGGGATGTGCCACCGGCATATAAAATATAATCGCATTGAACAAAACAAAAAAAACTGACAGTAAAGTGCTGGTTTTGTTGCTTTACTTTCATTTTGTCATTAGTCTTTTTTCATATATCGTCTCTGAGAGCCTCAAAAACAAACTAGAATATTCTTTGTTAGTCTGTCTTTTACAAATAATCATCAAAACACATTCGTTTGATCTCTGCAGACGTTTTAACATTCAAACAGCTCAATAATGAGCATCTGGTCCTTTATTACATGGCACTAACAAGCTCTAGTAATCCTTTTATCAGGCGGATCAAGGCCTCATCTTTAGAGATTTTTTTATGCTGATAATTAAGTTCTGGGGAAACAATTAAGTAAAAAAGTACGTTTGAATTTACTTACCAATTTTAGGAGAATACACACACAGAATGGTAAATTCTAAATGGCGTATACTTACTGCATATTATGCTTCACTTCCTTCTTAGAAGGCCCAATGCGCTTTACAGTCACAGTCCCGTTCACACACTGATAGCGGCTCCACTGCCAAACACTGGCGCCACCCTTATGAACTTAATAGACTTGATAGAGTCCACCTGTGTGTCATTTAATCTCAGTATACAAACACAGCTGTTTTGTGACAGTCAAGAGAATATTGGGGAGAAAACAGTATCATGAAGTGTAAGGAACACACCAGACAGATCAGGGATAAAGTTGTGGAGAAATTTAAAGCAGAGTTAGGCTAGAAAACATTTACCAAGCCTTGAACATCCTACAAACCACTGTTCAGTCCATCATCCACAAATGGAAAGAGTATGACACAACTGCAAATCTATCTAGACATGGTCGTCCACCTAAACTAACAGACTGAACAAAGAGCACTGATCAGAGATGCAGCCAGGAGGCCTATGGTGACTCTGGATGAACTGCAGAAATCTACAGCTCAGGTGGAGGAATCTGTCCATAGGACAACCATCAGTCGTGCACAAATCTGGACTTTATGGAAAAGTGGCAAGAAGAAAGCTATTGTTAAAAGGAAACCACAAGAAGTCCAGTTTGCAGTTTGCCATAAGCCATGTGAATGACCAGCAAACGCGTGGAAGAAGATGCTCTGGTCCCATGAGACCAAAATTGAAATGAATAAAACAGCTTTTTGAATCTTCCTCTTTGGGTGATAAAAAGACAATATGATTTTTTCAAAAGAATTATAAATGCTTTTGACTTTAGTGTTAAGTAAGCAAGACTGGGATATTACTGCTAACTCACCTCCTTTCCCAGAAATCCTGAATTTTTGATAGTTATTAAACTGGGGGGTTGCTTCATTCAACCTAACTTACGGTAGTCATCCTGTTGGAGCCAGGTTTCTGTTAGAGCTAGCAGGCTAAGTTTGTTATCATTCATTAACTCATTGACTAAGATGGACTAAAAGGAAATTGATCTAATGTTTAGTAAGCCATATTTAATGACATCGTGATTTTGCTTGTTGTTTTTGAGAGTACTAGTAGCTTTTACTTTTAGGTTTCTGTGTCTCCTTTCACTAGGCTTTTAGCACATAAGCTAAAGCTAGGAGCTGCTGGACTACCTCTGTATGTGAACTGGTGCTCTGTGCCCAGGGTCCCGTCCCCAATAAAAGTGCAGACTTTTATTCAACGGGGCAGTTATGACAGGGTTCTGACAATTTTTCCATTTTTGTTGAACTTTTGTAAGTTACTGCATACTTTTGTCTTTTAAAAATAGCACAAAACGTAAATTCTTTTTTTTTTTAGTCAGCAAAATTCTTTCACTGATTAACTGATACACATTACTGCTTAGAATAATTCAAAGTTTCTTTCTAGGCTTTGAGTGTACTGACTGTGTTTAGTTAAAAAGTAAACATTGTAACTTTTTTTTTTATTACGAGAACAGCTCCACATTAGAACAACTCCACTTCATTAAAAAATTGCAGACAGGACAGACAGGAGAAGGAAATATGCATTTTATTTTTCTGGAGTCACAGTAAGGGCTGCATATAAATAAGTATCTTTACATTTAAATCTGCCTTCTGCTTGGGTTCCTCCATTACTGTCTCATCAGCATTCATTTAAGGTGAAGAAGACACTTCCTGGTGAAGGAACCTGTCAGTAACAATTAATGTCATTAAAAGGCTTTATCGTAACAAGAAATGAAGGATGATTTGCTTCTTTGGAATTTGAAGATTCCCACATCCAATCATTGCTTTGTCCTTAGTGATATGAATACTTTTAAATGAAGTTAGGTAATCTGAGCCAAATTTTTTTGTCTAAATTGAGATTAGTTAATGAAGTTGGTAGCATCAAGTTGCAAGGTCCAGGAAGTTGTGAAAAGGGAAGACCTCTTAAGTTGCCTTCATAACAAATTTTTTCACCCAGTTTTAATGTTTAAATTTAGATATCTAGATTTAGCAGATCAACGGTTGGTACCAATCCATTTGAGTCTCCCAAAAAGTAAGAATAAAACATAAAAAGCTGTTTTTATTTGCAGCTTTCTATTGGCAGTTTCTTTCCAATTGGTAACTGAGTGGAAAAAAACTGCCAACACACTTAAAATTATGCAAAAAATGGTTTACAAATGTAGCATGGAAAGGAAACAATTATTTTAAACAAAACAGACATGTCAACTTTATTAGATATGTAGTATTTTAAAAATAGATTTTTTTATTCTCTCTTATTTTTTATTATGAAAGAATTGTACCATAATTGCATTGCATTGGTTTATGTTAATTGTTAATTCTTGTATTTGTATGTCTTAGGAACTGCAGAGGCTATGGTCTGGTAAAAAGCATCTTTTCTTTGATTAAAGCTTCTGTTCATGGTCCCTGCCAACAAAACTAAATAAACAAAACAAAAAACTTTGAAAAACAAAGAGGAGGAAATAGCCAAAGCAAAAGTTTGAAGCAAAATACTATTTTTTAACACCAAAATGTTGAAAAATCTACGCAGAGACCCTGTCCCGGATAAGTGGAAAAAGATGGATTGAAGAACTACAAAGTGATGTCACAGCAGTGACGGGCGTGTTCTGTGTACAGTCACAGTGAGAGCATGTGGGACGTGTTTTCAGCTGAGTTCAGATAAAACATTCACGCAAGTAAACAGTTGGGCCCTTGTTTAATGTTTAAGAAAACGACAATAGTTATAGATAAAAAGTAGATTGGCATGATTTAAAATAAGTAACATGCTGATTTGTCTGTAAGTAATTATTTACGATTAACTCAATAATTTCACACTCCTAGTTAAATCCCAATTAAAAAAACATCAAACTCAGCATTTCCATCTAATGCAAAAAAGAGGTTTCTTTGGATAAAAGCTTTTTAAACAGCTGTCAAAGGCATTCTTTGTGGTTTATCAGCACATTGTAACTAACCCAAATTTTAAGCATGGTCTTAAACTAACCAAAGTTCTTTTTGTCTAAGACACAAATTCTGGTATCGATCTACAACTAGAATAAACTCTGGTACTGCTCTGCAACTCATCAAAATTCTGGTAGTGGTCTACAACAGACCAAAATTCTGGAATAGGTCTGTAACTTATTAAAATTCCAGTAGTGGTCTAGAACTACTTAAAATTCTGGTATTGGGTTAGAACTAATCAAATTACTGGCATTAATCTAAAACTGACCAAAATTCTGTTATTGGTCTAAAATATACCCAAATTCTGGTATTAATCTACAACTGACCAAAATTCTGGAATAGGTCCCCAACCCATTGGAATTCTGGTAGTGGTCTAGAACTACCCGAAATTCTGGTGTTTGTCTAAACCTGACCAACATTCTGGTATTGATCTAAAATGAACCGAAATTCCGGTATTGGTCTAAAATGAACCAAAATTTTGGTATTGGTCTTAAATGCACCAAACCTTTGATATTAGTTTTAAATGAACCAAAATTTTGTTTGGTCTTAAATGCACCAAACCTTTGGTATTAGTTTTAAATTAACCAAAATCTTGGTATTGGTTTTAAATTAACCAAAAATTCTGGTATTGGTCTAAAATGAACCTAAATTCTGGTATTGGTCTAAAATGAACCTAAATTCTGGTATTGGTCTAAAATTAACCAAAGTTTTTGTATTGGTCTTAAATTAAGCAATATTTTGGTATTGGTCTAAAATGAACCAAAATTCTGGTATTGGTTTTAAATTGACCAAAGATTTTGGTATTGGTCTAAAATGAACCAAAATGTTGGTATTGCTCTTATATGCAACAAACCTTTGGTATTAGTTTTAAATGAACCAACATTTTTGTATTGGTCTTAAATGCACAAAACCTTTGGTATTAGTTTTAAATTAACCAAAATCTTGGTATTGGTTTTAAAATAACCAAAACTTCTGGTATTGGTCTAAAATGAACCAAAATTCTGGTATTGGTCTAAAATGAACCTAAATTCTGGTATTGGTTTTAAATTAACCAAAGATTCTGGTATTGGTCTAAAATGAACCAACATTTTTGTATTGGTCTTAAATTAAGCAATATTTTGGTATTGGTCTAAAATGAACCAAAATTCTGGTATTGGTTTTAAATTGACCAAAGATTTTGGTATTGGTCTAAAATGAACCAAAATGTTGGTATTGCTCTTATATGCAACAAACCTTTGGTATTAGTTTTAAATGAACCAACATTTTTGTATTGGTCTTAAATGCACAAAACCTTTGGTATTAGTTTTAAATTAACCAAAATCTTGGTATTGGTTTTAAATTAACCAAAACTTCTGGTATTGGTCTAAAATGAACCAAAATTCTGGTACTGGTCTAAAATTAGCTAACATTTTTGTATTGGTCTTAAATTAAGTAGCATTTTCGTATTGGTCTAAAATGAACCAAAATTCTGGCATTGGTGTAAAATTAGCCAAACTTTTCTATTGGTCTTAAAATAAGCAACATTTTGATATTGGTCTAAAATGAACCAAAATTCTGGTATTGGTCTAAAATGAACCAAAATTATGGTATTGGTGTAAAATTAGCCAACCTTTTCTATTGGTCTTAAAATAAGCAACATTTTGGTATTGGTCTAAAATGAAACAAAATTCTGGTATTGGTCTAAAATGAACCAACATTTTTGTATTGGTCTTAAATTAAGCAACATTTTGGTATTTGTCCAAAATGAACCAAAATTCTGGTATTGGTTTTAAATTAACCAAAGATTCTGGTATTGGTCTAAAATGAACCAACATTTTTGTATTGGTCTTAAATTAAGCAACATTTTGGTATTGGTCTAAAATGAACCAAAATTCTGGTATTGGTTTTAAATTAACCAAAGATTCTGGTATTGGTCTAAAATGAACCAAAATGTTTGTATTGGTCTTAAATTAAGCAACATTTTGGTATTTGTCCAAAATGAACCAAAATTCTGGTATTGGTTTTAAATTAACCAAAGATTCTGGTATTGGTCTAAAATGAACCCAAATTTTTGTATTGGTCTTAAATTGAGCAACATTTTGGTATTTTTCCAAAATGAACCAAAATTCTGGTATTGGTTTTAAATTAACCATAGATTCTGGTATTGGTCTAAAATGAACCAAAATTCTGGTATTGGTTTTAAATTAACCATAGATTCTGGTATTGGTCTAAAATGAACCAAAATTTTGGTATTGGTCTCAAATGCACCAAAATTTTGGTATTAGTTTTAAATGAACCAACATTTTTGTTTTGGTCTTAAATGCACCAAACCTTTGGTATTAGTTTTAATTTAACCAAAATCTTGGTATTGGTTTTAAATTAACCAAAACTTCTGGTATTGGTCTAAAATGAACTTAAATTCTGATAGTGGTCTAAAATGAACCTAAATTCTGGTATTGGTCTAAAATTAGCCAACATTTTTGTATTGGTCTTAAATTAAGTAACATTTTGGTATTAGTCTAAAATGAACCAAAATTCTGGTATTGGTTTTAGATTAACCAAAAATTCTGGCATCGATTTAAAATGAACCAAAATTCTGGTATTGGTCTTAAATGAACCAAAATTTTTGTATTGGTCTTAAAATAAGAAACATTTTGGTACTGGTCTAAAATGAACCAAAATTCTGGTATTGGTTTAAAATGAACCAAAATTCTGGTATTGGTTTAAAATGAACCAAAATTCTGGTATTGGTCTACAATTGACCAAAATGTTGGTAACTTGTCATTACTTCACCCCATTATTCCTATAAACTTCAGCATTTGAATGAAAGTAAGTAAGATTTTTTATATCAGGAGGCAGTGTCCCACTGTGAAGCACTTTTCTTCTGAGTAAAAATAGCAGAGCTGTGCTTGTCTAATAATTGATTATATGCTTATTAACACACTCGCAGAGTACCACAACCGACTTTGCTACAGTGCAAATACTTTTCAATTAAGTGAATATCCTGCAGCTTTTATCCCCACACACCAGTGTTGGTAGTGTACACAAGCTCCTTTAGAGTTGATTAACTTGAAAGAAATCTTTGAAGAATTGATGATTTTTCTTAGCTGGTTTCCTGTTTATTATATTCATGAAGAGGATGAAGTCTTTAATCTTCCATGCACTATTAACATTTTCCAATATTCATGTATTTTCCCTTCTTTTTGCCAGCATCCCAAGAACACATTGTCACGTTCCATTGAAATAATTCCAGTGCTGTTACTTTGCGGTGAACTCTCTCGGGTCTGCTTGGAAGTTGGATGACATGCAAAGCTGAGACATCTTTAACTATAGTGCCTGGGTGTGATTTCATGTACTCAGGGACAGTAAAAAAAACAAAAACAAAAAAGAAAAAACATGTCCTGACCTAGAAAAAGCAAGATCTTTAGCTGATGTTGCAAAAAAAACACACGAAAAGAGTGGCGTTTGAAAATGCACTTCACCACACTCCTCTGTCCAGAATTTGTGACTTTATTGTTGTCCACTTGGTTGTACTTGGTTCATTTTGTTCATGTTAAACTCTGGTTTGTGTTTATATGTCTACTCTTGCTGTGCCTCTCGTTGCGTATTCACGCCAGCGGCTTTGATCTGCAGATGAAGGCAATGGTTTGTTTAGATAGTCTACTTCATTTGGCAAATGCGAAAGCTCATCTGAACCAACCAAGCAGAGGACTCATGGGTGGGAACCAAATAGAGAAAGTCAACTAAACCATGTTAGCAGGACCAGAAACATTCTAACAGTAGTCTTCAACCTTTTTCACGCCACGCACCAATTTAATGTCAGATATTTTCACTGACCAGCATGTAATCGGCCGAAGAGGATGTCCGTTTTGTATTTCTTTAGCCTCCACTTTCCCTCAACTTTTAAGGGTAAAGATTATCTTCATCCTCTGTAAATTAGTTGTGTTCTAAACTTTATTTGTGCAGTAGATTTGGTGTAGGAACCATTAAATGTGACAGATTTTTCCTTTGACCCATATCTTCCAAGAGGAAGAGAAAAAAACAAACAAATCAGATGTCAACTTCAACCTCATTTGACTTTTAAAGTGTGACGGATTAAAAAAAAAAAAACACTACAACTGGAGTTTTCTAAATATGATAAATGTGACTCCACCATTGGAGCAACTTTTTTAGCAGCATGCTCTTTACATTAGACAGTCGGTTGCTAAATACTATGCGTTATTGTTATGTATGTGGGAACAACTGTTGCAACAACCTTACATGTGGAGTAAAGACTCCTGTTTTTGTCTGTTAAATGCAAATTTATTTTATTTTGAGGTCAACGGCTCTTCATCTGTTTCCTCATTATTCCTCATTTGTTTAATTTTTCTAGCTTGGAGGTTTCAAGGGCCGGTTTAGGAAAGTAGCGGATGGCTTTTTTGACATGTGAACGACTTGTGTGTTTGAACTGATGTCATCTAAGGCACACCGAACGAAACCGCACATAAAGCGCGATAAAAGAGTCAGGGATTAGTCCGTCAGACTTTAACTGCAGTCACAATACCTTGTAAATGTTAGCCATATCAGCGTACCCACTATACCTGTAACTACCAACCTTGTTTGCAACACGTAAATACACAGACTGATGCAGCTAACCGATGCAATCTTGTTGTAACACGTCACAAAAAACACAGTCCAACACTGCTACATGTTAGCCACGCTAGCATTTATAATACCTGCAACTTCCAACCTTTTTAGTAACACATGGGTGAAAAAAAACACAGTTCAACAGTTCAAAATGAATGAAAAAAAAAAAATGAATGAATGAAGGAGTTCAACACCACGTAGCCTTAGTCGCGCTAACATATTAAACAAAAAACCCAACCTTGTTTGCAGCCCATACAAACACTTAAACATCAGTAAACCCAACCAGAATGAATCCATATTTCAGGTGCTCTGGATTATAAGGCACACAAGCCATTAAAACAAATAAAAAATAAAAAAGACGGCTTTCAAGTTTGCCTTATGGTGTGGAAAATGCAGTATATGTACTTTGTATTACAATGTTAACCAGTAGGACGAGTGAGTTTTCTTCTTTCAGTTATTTTTATCCGTCTTGGTCAGATTATACTGCCCTCAGTTGAGCCAGTATTAGGAACAACAATATTCACTTACATTTTTGGTTACTTTCTAACCATTGACTGTATTGGGAGAACTGAATGACCCCGCCCCCCTCGGATTCTAAAAGAAGGCTCTAAGAAGCCAAAAGCCAAAATTTTTTAGAGAAATTTCTGTCGTTCCAATTGTCAGAATAACCATGCTTGCTCTGATACATTTTATTTAACCTGCTCTTGTGAATCCTATTTTGCATGTTATGCTTTTTTTATTGCAATTTATGTAAGTTATTATTTGGCTAATCAGATTCTTCAGTGAAAGCCGTTTGGTTGATAAATTCTCCCATTTTCCATGGGGGAAAAAACCATCCATAGAAACCCTCTTATAATTCTTGACTATTACATCTGAGATTTGATAAATTGCAATTTGGGGGAAAAATAATCAGTGTCAAATTGTGAAAACTGGACATCAGTTACTTACAAATCAAATAGAATTTGGAGCACCTTCTCCAACAGCTAAAGACTGCATCTGACTATCAACATGAGATCTGCAACTTGTAGCAGAAGAAAACCCCTTAAAGCCAAAGGGTGTAAATAAAAAAGTGTCCTTGATACTTTGGCACATGATAATTATCCGTCTATCTCAAACCCAACGTTTCCCCTGGAAAATGGCTGAAAAGGGCCTCTCAAGCAGCTGTTATGCAGAAATGTGTCACATCTTTGGAACACTTCAGTCCGGGCTGCTGGCCCACCACAACTGAGGTGGCACTTGAGAAGGTAGCAAGTGATTTGAAAAATCAAAACCAGCTCCAAGAAGACTTCAGATTTCATCTGTGCGACCTGAAAGCCATAATTAATACGTGTGCGGGTAGGGGGGAGTTACAAAGACATCTCTTTGGCATTAAAACTTCTTTTTAGAAAGAAGTAATTGTCATCTTTTCTAAAACTCCCACTGGTGACATAATTAAGAACTCACCACACTTTCTTCACAGTTAAAATAGTCTCATGATTGATGCTTTGTAAAAAATTATTCATCTTCTGAAATGCTGGTGACTTTTATCCACAATTTTCAGGAACATGCTCTGCTGTCTCGTAGAATAAGCTGGTAAAATTGAAATTGAAAGAGCTACCCTGATGAAAAGCGTGTTTTTGGTGATCTCAACACATTTTCATGGCATTTTTCTGATGGAGGAGACTTTTTACGCTGGAGTTTTATCTCCAGGCCATGAAGTTGCTTTGCACGAATGGTTCTGCCCACAACTCAGAGGTGAATTTCTAGTGAACTACTGCCGCTCTGCAGAAACCATTTTTCAAAACTTTGGCTAAAAATGGCAGAGTGAAAAGTAAAAAAGAACTGGGAATGTTTTAAAAATCAATCAAAAGATGATCGGAGTGGGATTTTTAGAGGTCTGGCATTGGTTCAAGCCTCAGTCATCTCACATTTATTTAAAGTGTCAAGACTTACTGTGAAGTAATTCAGTTTCCCAATGCTACAGAACAGAAAGGATCTGGTGATTTCTTTCACACGTGTGCATTTAATTTTACCCCCAATTGCAGATGAATGGCTAAAATGCATTTTACCGTGTGAGCCTGGTTATCTGGGTCACTAAAAACAAGAACAATCTTTAAAGGGAATGTTTGATTTCACGTCTTTGATGAACGGATGAACGGCTTGTTCAAAAGGTAGCTTTTTGTATTTTATAACTTTCATATTTAAGTGTTAAGGAGAACTTTAGGAATAAAGAAGCTTCCTGTGCTGCTCATGGCCTAAGGCTCTAAATCAGCTTCCCTGAGAAAAGCTGGGCAGTGTTGACATTTTTAACAGAGGCTCAGAACACACCTCCTTAACCTCGCTTTCAGCTATGAAACAGTAATACAGCACCTATGGAGTGTCTTTGCCCTCTCTCACAGCTCAGTTTCTTTTCTTGTCTTTTATTGTTCCTGCAGCCTCCAAGTGTAATCCAATCAACAGCTATTGAAGACAATCTCTGCCTCAAGTGCTTCCTAAGCTTTTCTTGTCAGTTCCTTCGTGCGACATGAACAGTGGTCATTGTCTATGGATTTTATGTTCTTCATTCAAGAATTTTGTGTTTACTTCTTTTCTTTAAAAAAGTTCTTCTATTTTAGGGAAACTTCTTTCATTGTTGGTAATTCAAAGTAAAAAAATAACAAATATTACTCGCAACGTGCATTTTGATTGGCTCGTATGATTGCTCTGCCCGAGAACAGTAAATCATTCCATTGCAGGGTGGATGAGATGGATTGTTTGCACTGACCACTGACTGTATTTCAGATCTGGACCAAGTGAGTGGGACATCACATAATAAAACTGGCTTATTTCTGGCTGCAACCAATTGGGTCAATTCAGTTGCCATTTTTTTGAGAATCAGGCGCCGCCACGTTAGAGACATCGTCAACAAGCAGCGATTGGTTCAAATCTGTCTGAGTCAATGGTTTTTATGGAAACCACTCTCGCCAATCAGGAGCGAACTTGTGGTGCGCCACCTACAGTTGGAAGAAGCTTCTATTCCGATATACAAAAGACTTGCTGTCATAAAATTCCGCCCAGACACAGGCCGCAATTATTAATTTCTTTTTCACAACCAATTTTAAAACTTCCGTAAATGAAACGTTCGACCTGATTTAAGTCTTCACGCACCCTCGAATGTCTGTGCTTGTTCTGTATGTAATGCCTGAAAATATTCGTAGAATTTGTGTCATGACGCGTCAACGCAAGAGTTTTTAACGCGGAACCCAGATCCATGCAGATTAGAGTGTTTACGCAGACTTTTCATGAAAAGCGATTGCTTGAACGTGCATCCCCGAGGCAGAGGGGGCACAACTTTAGGCTAAGATAGTCGAACAGAATCTGGATGAACCTGGAAGTCAGAAAGGGCAAATGAATGGACTTTTAACCCTTTAACACCAGAGCTGTCGCTGGTGACGTGAAAATAACACACGCTCTTTGACATGTACACATTTAATCGTTAATGTCATCAATTTAAATCAGATTATTCTTACTTAGAATAAGGAGTCTTTTCATATTGGCTTTCCACCGTTTTGTTGGGGGTTTTTTCTGCTTCAGAATTCACTGTAATTACGTTCACTGCATCAGCAGTTGAAGAGTATGGTAGTCAAAAGAAGCTCCAAGGGTTAAGACCAAGCCAAGTCATCTTTTTAGGTCCTCCAACAGTCAAATATCTGTTCTTTAGCCTGAAACATTTTATACGTTCAGACTCAATTGTTATAAACACACGTAATTTCCTTCAAGTGTTTTGTTTTCTTTTGCTGAGAAAAACCAAGCTAAGCAGTCCACTTATCTTGTTAGAGATCCTGAAAATGTTCCATCCTGGTAAAAGTTCTCAAAACTATGTTTAAAGTGAAATATGCTTGATGACATTCTGCACAAACTTTGCAGTAATATGTACATTTGTTTGTTGACATATTTCTAGCTTATCTGTTCAATACTATAATGAATATTCACCATAAGAAAGAACCATTAAACATTTAAAAAGATGATTATGCAAAACAGCTTTTGCATTTGATCTTTTGACAATACGCATTTAATGACTCTGAACGGAACATTTTCAGGAAGAAACATTTAATCAATGCTGCATCTCTCTTTACAAACAAGTGTACAGCCCATTTAAGCTCTATTACAGCTTTGTTTGGGAAATATTTGTAACTCAGAGCGACATTTAACACTTAACAAGACTGTAATTGACTAATATTAGAGTGCAGCTAAGATGTTTAGCTTTACGGTTTGTTCTGAGTGGGATGTTTGTTAATGAGCATGCAGGGATGCTGCAGTGATTAATGCTGAAAGTGATGACGCTCCCAAAGATGTTGAAGATGAAACATATTGTGCAGCGTTTTGAGTTTTAAGGGCAAACCCTTAAGGAAAATGAACAGCACTCAGGAAAATCTGCTAGTATTTGGAACATGCGGAAAAGTCTGCCAAGATGTTGGTTCAGTTTTATTATTGACTAAACTGTTTTGGGTAGAAAAAAGGGAAAATGATGTGCAGAATTTCCTGTTCAGGCTGCATATTACAGCGAGTATCACAAGGTTTTACACTGAATCTTTATTTTTATGTCAGGCAAAGCCTGTTAGCTTGGGTCCAGGGGTATGACTGCTAGAATCAAGCAGACTCCATATGCTTCTGGTATTTGTTCCACTTATCTGTAAGGCCAAACGCCAACGTGATTATTTGGAAGTCTAATGTGATTACTGCAGAAAACTTTCTGTGTACCTCAAAGACGAGGCGCTGAATCAGCTGTAAGTGGATATTTGTCCTCCAACACGTTATGTGGGATTCTTCCTCCAGTCACAGACGTGGAGTGAAAGAAGGAGCGCTCTCCGACTGTATGGATTACTTTGATTCACTGGACCGGGAGGGGAGAAAGTGAGTGCCTTTTCATCTATAAAGAAAAAATACATTATTTTTCAACAAAGAAAAAGTGTTTCTCGTTTAGCTTTATCAGAAATGTAACTTTTTGGAATTTTGTATTCATAAAGTCATTCTTTCTTGATTGTAAAGTCATAGTTTCACCTTCTGTGACTAAACGAGATGAAAGCCTAAAACTACATTCACATTGTCCCCGGCAACCCATGTTCAATCAACCATTTCCAATGAAAAATCTATGTAAACGTGTGTGGATACGGGTTTTGAGCTTCAAAACTCTCATTGTTACACAAGTTTCTACGATTGTTTACGTTGTTTGAACGATTTGAGACTTAAGGTATGTCAAAAAGTCTGTGTTATTTAGGTGTCGCTGTGATAATATTGGTGTTAAAAGATAAACTATGGCGGCCCTGAACTTCAAACCACATAATTTTGAGAAAATGGCGGGCAACATGGCGGACATAGATACACCAGCGGCTGATCTGGACCGACAATTTTTCTGTAAAACTGCTGCAATCATTACTGACCTCAAGGAAGACATCCGTTGTTTAAGAGCTGAACTGGAAGTGAAAGACGCTCTACTTTCCAAGTTCATGGATGTCTCATTCGCCCAGTCTAATCGGCTAACTTCGCTTAGCGCCGCTCTCCAGGACAGAGCTCCATGGATCCTTCCACCTGCCCTCGGCCTTCTTCATTCTCGACTCCCAAACAAAGTTCCCTGGATGAAGAAGTGATTGTCCGAATGCCCAGAAGGACTCCTGATGAGACTCAAAAGCCTGCGCTGAGTCTCTCAAACCGCTTCGGAAGTCTGGCTGCGGATTCTCCGGCTCCTTCGGCAGCGGCCACAGCGGCACGGACTCCACCAGACCGGGGTTCCATCGTCGAGTTTCCCGCTCTTCGGCGAGACGCCACAGAGACTCCGATGGAACCCGAAGGCAACGCGGCGGGCAGCGATCCGGCTCCACCTTCGAGGATCACCGCGAAAGCCGGCTGGAGCTCCCCGCTTCCTCTCGGTCAGCAACGTCTTCCTCACGCCGTCGGATCCTGAAGGAGGCTGTCCGTTTTTTTTTTTATTTGCTCCGATTTGAATAAATAAAAACTCAGAAATGCAGCTTTAGCCTTAAATTCTTTCATATAGATCCTCTATCATGAGAAAAATGCTACAAGAACATGAAAAAACACCAAAAACACAATTTTCAGTGGAATGGGTCTTCAACAAATAAAAAGTCCTAAAATCCATTTAGATATCGGGTTCTGATGTGGATCCCTCCTACTGATGCTAGTCTTTAGCTTATTGACTGTATATGACAACTGGACTGAGTGACCCCTCCCCCCCTCACATTCCAAACAGCAAGTACCCGCTGGCTCCAGGAAGCCAAAATTCCATAGACTTCTATAGAGAAGTAAACCATTATTATTCAGTCCTTCTGTTTTTTAGAAAACCAGTCTTGCTATGCTACATTCTTTTACCATCTTCTTGTTAATGTTATTTTTTTCCACGACATTTTAAGTTATAAACTGGCCAATCAGATGCTTCACCAAATTGCTGCCTTCTGGCCCCCACGTTGAGTGTACAGCTTTTGTATAGCCCACTTTAAAGTCTAAGGGATGTGGACTTCAAATAAGCTCACTCCTGATTGCCATAGAAACACAACATGGTGGCGTCCATATAACGACAAAATAGTTACTGAATTCACTTCATTTTGTTGGAAAAAAAGAAATCAATTTTTTGTGGGCGACGTCGCATACAGACAATGCCTGCTATCCAGCTTTTATTTTACGGTACCTAATTTAGGAACAAATCGTTCATTTTTATTTGTTTTATTTTATTTTATTTTATTCATTTTTAAATGTTCACTTTTTATTACGGTAAATGTCTTCCTAAACAAAGTATACACTGTAGTATTAATTAAAGATGTTGCTGTCTGCACGAAGCTTTGCGAATGATTAGCTAAGATCAAAGTCTTATCTGTAGACAAAAAGCATGGCTTTGTGTAACATTTGAACATCAAATATGATGAATTGAATTGACGTGTTCTCCCTGCTTCCTCCTGGGTGGTTGCCATAGAAACAGCGACTCAGACCAATTCAGACCAATCGGTGCTTACTGACGTTGTTTGGTTATAACACTGTGGCGTTCGTTTCCCCAAAAAATTGGTGACTGAATTGACTTAATTTGGTTTGAGCCAGAAGTTAGCCATTTTCTATGATTGATGTCACACTCACTCGGTCCAGCTTTCATATACAGTCAATATTTTAGCCTTGAAGTTTATTTCTCTTACATCCAATTTTTGAGTTCTGAGATTTATTTTCAAGGGTTAGTTTAATGTGAATTTTATCGTTTTCAGTTGTGTCTTGTCCTTGTTTTACCTTTACACGCACTACAAAGCTTAGTTTACCTTCAACGAGGACATCGGGTCACTTGGTTTGTTAGTTGAAGAGTGACATAAAATTACTGAGTCTTTAGAAAGCACCTAGCAAGTCAATGCCATTTTTTTCTTTATTTCTGGTGTGTTACTCTTCTTTAAGCATTTAATGTTTTTTACTGTATCAGCCTTAATGTCCTTTAGTTTATTTGCCTTAAATGTTTTGAGGATCATTTTTAACTTAACCTCGCAGTGGATTACACATATTTAGAGCTTTGCATGGATTCCTTTCGTTTCTAGATGTGGAGATTTGTAAAGAATAAACATAGGAATAAATACTTACAAAAATCCAAGATGATCGTCAAAGGTAATTTTGATTTTTTTTTCTTTTTTAACATTTGGCACCAAAGCCAGCCATCTGACATGCATGAAGTGCATGATGTATGGCTGAAATAGGAGATAAGTCAAGTTTATGTAGATGTTCCGATAAGGCTGTTATCTCCTCCTGTTTGTCCTTCAGTTGCACAAACTGAAATAGAAAAACAACAGAATGTAGTGTAGATAGATAGATAGATAGATGTATTTGATATGTGGTACGAGGCATTGTACAAGCCTGCACCGACCTTGCTCTGGTACAGCTGATGTATGAGGACAAACCAGTGGAGGAAAGTGGCATAAGCTAAACATCATGTTTAGTGATGCAAGCCTCAATTCAGAGCGAAAGTTCACTTCTTACAGGTTGTTTTTGACCAGATGATAAAAATACAAAGTCTGAAAGTAGTTTCTGAGATTGCTTTGATTGCAAAAAATGTCCGCCATTATCTCTGATTATGAAGATGCAAATCAACTATCAATTTGCTTTTTTTTATGAATAAAATCATTTAAAAACGTATTCACTCTGTTTCAAGCAATAAGGTAATCACAACAGATGGAACTTCTTTAAAATTAAAGGCAACATTGCTGTTGTTAAGATTTCATAGAGATATTGAGATGTTCATCATAGAACTATTTGAAAGACAGAGAACTTTTCCAGTCCTGCTGCTGTCATAAACTGTGGAATCATAAATGTCCATCTTTGTTCCGGTTACCGAAAGGCATTTGGGCCAGAGTAATAATATAGAACATTCAGGCTTTGTGACTGGAACATATTTTATAGGTGTCCATTATCTCTTTTTAATGGACACCCTGCAGTCAATCAGAATCGAATATTAGCCCAGACCATGGTACACATGGAGGGTAAACCAGAAGGAACCAAACGAACATCTATAGACTGACAATATTTACCCATCATATGAAAAAAGCTATACATAGAATCCAACAATCTGTAGACTTTAGGTTATTTATATTTGTTCTCTCAGGCTCATCCCTCATGTTTAGGTACTGAACAATTTAAAATTAACAGTTAGGAACCGGACAACAATTTAATTTGGTTTTTAGCTTTAGTTTTGCTTTATTTGCTTTGCTTTTTCTGGTGCTAAACCAAGAGGTCACCTTTGCCGGATCAATTTCTGTGCCTTTATCTCTCATTGGGCTTGATGGGAACAACTGATAGAGGCTCCCACTGTAGAGAGTGGAGACAGACACTTCCTGACCATATCTATACGAGTGATAATAGGTTGATAACAAGCATTTAATGGGCTGATAACATTAAAAGAATGTTTTTTACTCGCTTTAAGCTTTGAAAGGGCAAACAGTATCTCACCAAACTGTGGCAGCTTACAAATTGTTAGCAAGAGAAAAATGAGAATAAAGTATCTACAGCATAAACAGTTTCAGTTGAAATCACATTAAATGGAAACTGGAGAAATATCCCATAAACTCACAACAGAATCTGACCTTATGTTTGCACACATTTTTATTTGTCACAGTTTTTGCATTGTGTATTATCTCATTATAATCCTATTTTTCCAAGGAACTACAAATCATTTGTGATTTTAAAAGTTTGCAACACTTTTTTCTTTGGAGTTCTTAAGTTTTTTATTTTGTGGTTTATAATTTTGAACAAAAGGCTGCAAAACAAATCTCTCAAAAACATCCACAAAGTATCTGTTGGTGTAATTGATCTACCTCCAAAGAGTTTTTTTTTTTTTTTTGGACAGAGTGGCAACCAATAAAACTATTATTTTTCTTGCCAAGAATAGGAATTTTATGCTTATTAACAACAAGGAAACATTTGTTTTTTTAAATTTTACTTTGAGTTTTATGGACATTTTTCCAACACAGTCGAAAAATGGGGTAATTTCATTTAATGTTGTATATTATCCAATGAGATAGACCACTTTGAGACTTGCCAACAGGGAGCATCTATGTCCACATGGATTTCTGAAACTTGCAGTTATTGACTATTTTGAAACCAAAATATGTACGGAGAACAAAGCTATGCAACTTACATAAGAAAAAGGAAAATTGAAAACAGCTGGCAGAAATACTACTCTCAATGAACCCGTGATAAAGTCAAATAAAGTCACGACGCAACAAAATAACCGCAGTAAAAATCCAAATCTGACTGAAATGGGCAATGGTACAGACCCAATTGAGAAAAACAGGGTCTTGCTTCACTTGCAAATGAACTCTGATGCAGTTTAATACAGTAGGGGTTTATAGAATGAACCTAATTGTATGTAAACCTTTAAGAATCATGATAAGTTTGGGAAAAATTCTTTTTGGCACATTTCTGCATTTCTTCTGGACAATACAGACCCTACATACAATCAATAACAGTTGTATTTCCATAATATTTTCAGGTAATTTGGTTTACTAGAGACAAATGTAGCATGAAAGCACACCATAACTCATGAAAGTGGGAAATATTTCTATCCTAAACTCAATCCAACTCATCTTTTGCACACTGGACCTACTAGATTCAATTTCTTTTGATTCAATAGCCTGAACTAGTAAAAATAAAACCCTCCTTGAGCTATTTGATCTACCGTCCATGTTATTATGACAGGTCAACGACAGTGTTGCTCAACTGATCCATCAACATTTATTTCCTTTTCCATGATGATTCAGCGCCGTTTCTGCTGTGGCATCATTGTTAAAAGTCAAAGAAGACTAATGGGGATCAAGTTATGGCTTTATCAAATGGACACAAATGGAAAAGGATCCGATAAAACAAACAAAGACCCAGGTTTTTGTTACTGTCAAAAAATTAAAGTTAAAATTGTACTCCATTGGAAAAATAGGCCTGAACATAAAAAAAAGGAAGAACGTGCAGTAATAAAGAAGTTTTTACTTCATTTCGATCTATACATCTTTCCATAATCAAATGATGTGGATATCTAAATGGATGTAAATCAGATTATTTTACCGCCTTTGTGCCTGTGGAAAAAAATCAAATTTCGCAATAACTCTTTGGAGATTTTTATTACTGAGTAACTACCTCTGTCTGCGGAAGATTTACACCATGTGGCACTTGAAATAATAAGCTTGTCCACAATATTCAGCAGTGATGGATGTCCTACATCATACGTTTTCATGTAAGAGCGCTTTGATTTACACTTAATTTAGCTTTCACTTCTGTGTAGAGGCTGCAGAACTGGATCAAACTTACTTGTGACTTAAGGGAAAAAAAACAAGACCATAAACCAGCATAAATTCTGGCAATTTGAAATCATATAAAGCCAACATGTATCCATTTTTCGTCATTAGAAATGCCCATCAAGCTGGAGGTGCTATGACTTTTAGTGCACTTTGATTTACATGGAAAGAGCTTCAAATTTCAGAAAAAAAAGAAAATCCAGAGTGCAGAAGTAGTTTTAAAGATCAAGTAAGAACCTTTTCCTTTTTATGTCCCACTAAAACTGTACTTCTCCAAGAAGGCCAATAAAATGCATTTTTATCTTTATCAAATTATGTTTACAGCTCTATTATAGTATAGTTATAACCTTGGTTAATTCACACACATATAATCCTGTTGGCAGAAGCATTTGTTTTGCATTTTCTTCTCCCACATGGTGTTCCAGAAACCATTCACTCCCTTTTTATTATTATTTTTTCTTAATTTTTATTTCCTTTAGAAATAATGGTAGCACTTTAGATGAGGTGCTGCAAAACACTTAATATAATGTTGACAAAGACAGTAAATACATTTATTCATATCAATATGGCCATTGTAGAAAATAGTCTCACTTTAGACGTTAATGAATCTAATAAGTATGTTAATCAACCCTGTTTGGCTTATTGTGTTGATACATGTCTTATACACACATTAATAATGTTTTGTTAATGCATTAATAAAGATTGTGAAGGAATCTTAATATAAAGTGTTACCAAAATAATTATTTCTATAATTTGGTGTGCTGTGTTTTTACATCTAAATGAACCAAAGATGAGAAAAAAAATCCAAACTGGAACATCTGCAAATAGAAAAAAACATTTCTAGAGTGGTTAAGGTATGTAAATGGTAAAAGTGGCGTATACTTATATAGCGCTTTTCTACCTTCATTGAAGGCCCAAAGCGCTTTACAGTCACAGACCCACTCACCCATTCACACACACACACACACATTCATACACTGATGGTGGCTCCGCTGCCGAACACTGGCGCCAACCTTCCATCAGAGGCAATGTGGGGTTCAGTGTCTTGCCTAAGGACACTTCGACACATGGGCGGGAAAGGTGGGAATCGAACCTGCAATCCTTTGATCACAGGCCGACTGCCCTTTCCACTGCACAACCTGCAATTTTGGCATTGGTTGAGAAAGGTACAAATATTGTAACTGTTGCTGGTTGGTGAGCACATCACAAACATTTACTTTTATTTATTTTTTAATCAATTTATAGCGTAGATGCATCAACTCTATTTTCATTACCTATTGTCTTTTTCTTTTGTTTTTTTTTTATTGCTAAAAAATTCATTGGAAAAACTGTATTAAAATGAGAATGACAAAAAAAAAATAATTGCATGATTATCAATTGTTTTCAAGCATAATTATACAGTTTGACATTATTAAATGCTTGATTTATTTTTGGACTTGGAAATGGGCTTTTTGTTGTTTGTAACATGTTCCTTAAGGCATTTTTTCTGATGATGCAGGACATATATAAAGAAAATTAAGCTTGAAATTCTATTTCTGAGTATTTCTTTATTATAATCAGGACAACCCAAAAAAAAAAAAAAAACTGTTTTGAAAAGTTTGTATTTGTGAGGTAAAAGATATACCACAGCTCAGTTGAATCTCTAACTAACTACTGGTGTTTTGCAGAAACTATCTATCTATTCTATCTATTGTTCTATCATTTTATCTATTGTTTTATCCATTGTTTTATCTATCATTTTGTCTATCGTTTTATCATTTTGTCTATCGTTCTATCTATCGTTCTTTCTTTCTATTGTTCTTTCGTTTTATCTATCGTTCGTTCTTTCTTATTGGCAAAAAAATGATATAATTCATAATCAAAAGACCGATGGAAACGCTTTGAAATAACATCAAAAGTTGACTGGAATAGAGCTTCAACCGTGATTCTCTAGTTTTTAGGTAACCTTGACGCTCTTAGTTTGCAGTTGTCAGTATTTTAAAAACTTAGCAAACTGCAGTTTGCAACCAACCAATCCCTCTATAAACTATGACACAAGTTGTGACACAAGCTGTTAAAATGCTTTTTTGTTGCCTTTTGATCCGTCTCCCCCATCTTCCCACACTGTCTTTTTAGGAAGGCTGAACCCCACTGACACAATCACAAGTGTGTGCACACATACAATGAACAAGACTGTAATTAACAGTGAGAGTGCGAAGACAACTCGTCATACGCTCATTACGGCGGAACCCCATTGCTCAAAAGAGCGTGCGCGGACACACACCGACTACACACAGAGTTCACCGGGGCAGAAGCTTTGCTTAACAGAGAAAGTAATACGAGTCTGTGACAAACGAATGGACAGCATCTGTTTCTCAGTGTCAGGCGGCAGTCTGGTGCTAATTGCAAATGCCAGAAGACACAAAAACCATGGCAAAGGTCTCGAGAAAACTTCTTAGCTCCCCCTTTCCCTTCATTTTTTTAAAAATGCTACAGGGATAAACAAGCAGGATGGTCCAGTGGCAAGAAAATCCCATTTTAAATTGTGTGTGTGTTTATTGAATTTAACCACTGGGTTTGTGTCTCTCAATCTCCCTTTAACATTTTTTTTTTTCGTTTTCTACACAGAAGAATAAAAAGTTAGCTTCTTTAGAAAACAGATTTTTACAATCTGTAGATTTTGTAAGGATGATTTACAAAAAGCAGGCACTAAAATGTGGCACTAAAAAAACAAAAACAAATCAAATGTTGGGAGACCTCCACAATTCCACATTTGCCGTCAGCATCTTAATAACAGGTGCATCCATTTCGGCTAAATGTTGCGTAAATTATATGTTCATTACTCCTCATATCCTGGGAGATAAGGAGTCCTCCACGATACCCTCTGTGTTCATTTGCTGTTTCATTTGATCCGAGCCATTTATCAAGCAGATGTTTCCAGTGAGTCCGAAGATGAAGTACCTGCGGTAATAAATGAGTCTATCATTCGTGAAAAAGGTTTGGTGATGAAACGAGAGGAGGAAAAAAAAATTCTGTTGTGTTAATTAATTACAGGTCACAGGAAAAGTCAAGATCAGGAGATGCTTCATTAAGGTCAATCGTGTGTGACCGATGAATTAGGGAGCGTTCATGTAAAGCTTCTATCAAAAGAGAAGTCAAGATAAATCAGAGAAGGGGGGGAGGAGATGTTTTCTTTTTACAAGATTTATTTAGTTTTTGTCTAACCCAACAAACTGTGGTCATCAACATCTTCCAAAAGGAAACCTTTCAGCACGTATTCTCTTCACAATTATCTTGTTTTGGTGATTGGTGTTTGTACTCTTGATAATGACAATTGTCCAAAAATGTGTTCATGGACCTGCTGCTCCCACACTGAGTCAAAGGTCTTCAGCTACAGTATTTACCAAAAGGCTATCCATGTAGTTTCTTTTCAAAAAGGTTGGACTTTCCTTTATAAATAGTTTTTTTTTTCAAATTTAAGATCGATTTTACTTCGCTTTTGTTGTTTATTTTGATTTTACAGTAAAAACATTGTTTTTTTTACCTGTTTTGATTACAAAAATAATAATCTTAGTTTTTGTTTGGTTCAAATCTCTTGTGAGGCCAAAATATTATTCATTTTTTATGTGAAAAGGTGATAAAATTAACAAAAAAAACAAAAAACATTTACGTTAGTAGTCCTGTAAGTAGAAAAAAAATCTTGACATCTATTTTTAATTAACTTTATTTAAATCAAATTGAAATTCCATTGGAACAAAATTCTTCACATTCATTGATTATATTTACATTCTCTCATATGGTAGAACAAAAGTCAAAAGTTCAATTTCATCATGGCAGTTTTTAGCACTGAAGTTTTAAAAACTTAAAGCGATGGACTCATTTTCATTGCAGTAAAAGGGAACATAATAGAAGCAGCTCTTTTATAGATTTCTGTGAACTTTACAATCCCAGCCGGCTTTCACGCCTCACCCAAGTTGCATATCAGTGGGCTGTGCGGCGGTTCTCCCCCGAGCTCGGTTCGAGGCGAGGTGCAGAAAGAGTCGTGCCCATTCCTCAAAGTGATGCGCCTCTCTGGAAGAAATAAACAAATGTCGACCTTTTATAGATTCCAGGCAAGGCGAACATAAATTTACTTTGAATTAAGTCATTTCAGCCCCGTTGAACTGCTTCATAAGGAATCGAGCGCGGTTTTTCTCTTAACGGTTTGATTACTTTGGTAAATGTATTGTAACAAACTCCCAAAAGATAAAAGATCAGCACTGACGAGTTGAAAAAGGTTTTTAGGGAATCTAATAAAACAAAATCGAACCATTTAACTTTGCCGTCACTGTGAGTGCATATGGGTTTATGTGAGGGAAAGATGAGAAGCAGTGTCAACAAAAAGTGGTACAAAAATGCAGATTATTCACCATTTACACAAATTCTATTAAGAATGTAGATTTAGGAGTTGTCTGTGGTAAAAGTATGCCTACCAGGTGTCCAGAAAACATTTCTGTTCATTAAAATTGTTTACAACATTTACTCAGGCCTTTAATAAATCTCATAAATAATAAATCATAGCATGTTTCTGGAGTTGATCAGCATGTCGTCTGCAGCCGTCGCTTCTTTTTGATGAATTTGAGCTATATTTGAGCTTGTTTAGATAATATCAAAAATAGGAGAAGATTAAGGTGTGTGGTTGGTTGCAATGTTTGGTGTTAGCCCTATTTTTTTAACCTTTTATCACTGGAGCGTTGACATTCTTTCGACTATTATACTCTTCAACTCTTCAAACAGTTACGCAATCAATGTTATTCCAACAGATTCTGAAATGCACTAAGTTGATGCTAAATTCACTCCAGTACAAAGTTTGTAGTGAAAAACTTTAGAAAAATTGATCCTAATAACTCTATAATTTACAAAAGAACTCTTTACCTGTCATTTGCTGTCTGCATGTTTCATTATAAGTTTGCCATTTTTAGCCAAAATCAAAAAACTTGTGTCGTTTTCTACAACAATTGTTGCCGTGCAGTAGGACAGAGGAAATTAGCTTTTGAGTTGTGACGTCCGCACCCACTTCCCATCATCAGCAGTTTATGCTCCCCAGCTAGCTTACAGCCCCTGACCGACCTATCATCATCATTGCAACAAAAATGGTAAGTAAAATTGGAGCTATCCAGCCATACAGATTCCAGCTCAGAGGAAGAAACCAAAGACGTTCATGGATGTAGTAGTTCACAAGTGGATGTATTAGATTGGAGCGGAGCAAGACAAATACGATCTTTTTCAAATGGCTTTTTTTGTTTTTTGTTTGTTACTGATTCGCAACAATTTGAATAAAGAACATGCTAAAAACACAATTTTCCTCTGTGTGGGTCTTCAAAATAATCCTAGCAATTAGCATAGTGTCCTCTACTTTCTTTATGAAGGAAATGGCCATTAAAAAAGTAATTAAAGTTGTGATCCAAAAACCTAGGTAGTTACCAGAGCAGAGGAAAATAAAATGTGTTTAAAACAAAGTAAACAAAATGAAGCATACATTTACCAGCACTAGTTTTAAAAGACTATTTGCAAGTGGAAATAAGTAACTAATTTAAAGTTTTTAATAAAGGTTTTATATTTTATTATAAACCATTTTGACCGCAGATGCTTTCAGTCATTTCTTATTACCATGCTTCAGGCAATCCTGCACATTTTCTGATTATGCATCCTATGATTACTGACATGAAAGCGTTTTAGCCAACCCATGCAAAGCTGTTCAAAGGTGAGCCGCTCTCAGCTTGACATCAGGAAGCTATTACAGCTCCAGACTGGAGCACAGCAGCCCACAGCAAAGAAGTTAATGAACCCGGTAATAGGAGAGGAACACTGACAAATCCTGGAAATATCAATACAAAGAGTGCAAGGATGAGTTCTTTGATCTACAACATATATATATATATAAAAAAACCTCTTTCAGGGAGACAAAAGACTTGTTTTCTTTTGACACCAAACCTGTCAGATGAATAGGATTTAGAAAGAAACAAACTAATAAAAGTCTGTAAAAAATGTACTGTGGCGCAGAAAAAGTATTTGTTAGTCATTGAATCTGCAAGCTGTCCTACAAAAAAAGCTGATTTTGGTCTTTAATGTTCATCATTACACTTCAACTGTGAGAAATAATGTAAACAAAGAAAAAAAAACTGACTGAATGTTCTTTTAAAGAATTTATTTGCACAATGGTGCACAAAATAGGTCTTTAGCTTGTACCACTAAGCAAGAATTTTGTCCCTCAATGACCTGTTACTTCTTCTTTGAGAAGCTCCTTTTTCCTTCATTTGTAACCTGTAATAACATAAATGGTTTGAACTGATCATCTAAATAAAAGACACTTGTCCACACCCTTAAATAATAACAACCTTTCCACCAAGACCAAAGAGCTGTCAAATGATTCCAGGGACAAGACTTTAGACCTGAACAAGACAGAGATAAATCAAACTGGAGGAAATTCAAAAGCACTGACCATCTCCCTCCACCTGAAGCTCCATGCAAGATCTCACCTGGTGGGATGCACAGCTTCTAAAGAAGGAAACGCACCATTACTACATGGGGCATCTGGTCGATGATTTAAAGAAAGCTGGGACCACACTAACAAAGTTTACTATGGTAACGAACAACATTGTCATGGATTGAAATCCTGCAGAGCTCCGAAGGCGCTCCTGCTTAAGCCAGCACATATTCATCCCATCTAAAGTTCTCCAGATCCCATCTGGATGATCCATAGAAGGATTGGGAGAAGATGAGGCAGTCACAAGACACCAAACTTGAACTCTTTGGCGTAAACACCAGTCGCCATGTTTGGAGGGGGGAGAATGGTGATTCGGATCCTGAGAACACCACTCCTACTGTCAAGCATGGTAGTGGAAACATCATGCTTTGGGCCTTTCTTTTACAAAGAGGACAGGATGACTGATCCTTCGAAGAAATGATAAATGGAACCACGTTATGAGGGATTTGGGGCAAAAACGTCTTCCATTAGTAAGAACATTGAGGATGAAAGGTGGAACAAAAACCAACTACAACTGTTGACAATAATGTCCCAGAACTCTACATGAGGCTCAAAACTTACAATGTGCAAATGATTTTATCTCCATTTGAAAAATCTAAGAGAAAACAGTAAAAAATTAAAAACTGCTTTAATCTCAGTTGCTCAGCCACTGACCACAGCTGCAGCAGAAAATGAATCCATTACCATTATTATCCATCTACTTGAATAATTTCCCTGTATAATTTTGGTATTTATGCTTGGAAATTGCTCCATTGTTCTATCACATGTGGCTAAATTAATTCAAAATATTAAAAATCAAACAGGGGAGCTGTACGTACCCATTGAAAATGACTCCTACGACCTAGCACTTGGTTTTGTCCTTGTTTATGAGTCAAGTAAAACGAGTTGCTTCTTGCACCTGGCTCCTGTTAGTCATCTTGCCGCTCTTGAGCCTGACCTGACACAAGATAAAAGGCAGATTTTAAAGCAGAAGATGATAAAGTTGCTTCTTAATGGAGCTGTATTTGGTTGGACAGGACAGTGACCATTGGCACAGTTTGACCACTTTGGCTTAAACCCAATCTCTTCAATGTCTATTAGTAGAACTGCTGGGATATCCTCAAAAAAAAAAAAAAAATCATTCAGTAAAAGGCTAGAACACCCCAGGTGAATGCTTAAGGCCTTCAGGTGTCTCTTTCCAGACGGCTTTGTGTCTGAATGGTCTGCCTGTAGGTTTTCTCTGGTGTAATACTCCACAGAGTTGATTCCAGAGGGATTCTCCCATTTACGCAGCATGATTCATCGCCATGCCTTTGTTTCAAGAAGAAAGCCTTACTGGGAAATCCTGCTCTTTGGTTTCTAAAGAACATAACATAAAAAGTGATATTGGAAACTTGTTTATTATTTTTATTTTTTTACTAAAATACATGTGTTTTTTAAATGGGATGACAAGAGTCAAATATCAAAGAGCTAGAATTTTATTTTGTAAGAAAAACAATCAAACTGTAACAGTATAGCAGTTCTCGCTATATTGATAAGGCCCAAGGTGCTTTGCACTATTAACCTATTGTCACATTTGACTCTGCTGCTGTACATGGTGCCTGTTACAACCCCAATATGACAACAAGGCACAGGTCCTTGAGCTTGGACACAAAGGGTTCAACAATACAAAGAAATAGGAGACCAGGACTCACAGCTTATTGAATTAAAAAGACCAACTGTGTTTTTCTTTTTTTAAAAAAAGGGAAATTAATGAGTTTGCTGGCTTAAAACAAAATAACAAAACAACAAAACCAAAGGGAATTGGAACCTAGGCCAAATATAAAAGAGACAGCTGACCAGCCATACTGACCATCGGAGTCAGCAGCTCCCTGCTAATGGCTGCCTAACCCAAACTACCTATTAAAAAAAAAGAAACAAAGTCTGCAAACTAAGACTACCAAGGTCCAAACTGAGGACAAAGAAAAGAAAAAGAGAAAGACCCGACCACTGATCTCCTGCTCTGCTCCCTGCCGCCCTTGGTGTGGCCTACTCTGTCTTAAATACCCAGCAGGTGTCAGTTAAGGAGCATTGGCCACACCTGACAGGTGAGCAGAGTGGTAGGGAATGGAAATAAGGTGCAGCCGGACATAACAGTGCCAACTTATCACCAGTAGCAATTTATAGTAGAGTCTTGGCCAAGGACACTTCGACACCTGTCTAGGTGGTGAACCACTCACCATCAATTACGTGTTAGTATTTTTTTGGCAGTTCTTTTTATTACTAAAAAATTAAAAGAAAATTGCAAAACGTATATCCATAAACACATCTTTATTTTGTTTTAAAACTGTAGATAGAACCATAGATATGCCAAGTCATCCAATATGGACATTATTTTGTCTGTTTTAAAGAGATTTACTGTTTAAGTTTACATTTAATAAGTTTACTTTTTTTTTAATTTATAGTTCTGAACGAATCAATTAAAATGTCTTTGTTGCATCCCTGCTCCCCTTCCTGTGCATAGACAGACATAATTAAAGCTCTTGTGTTCCTATTAAGTTTTAAGTGGCACTGTTAAGCTAAAACACAAAAGGGAAGGTGAGACAAACTTTAAATCAAATGTTGGCTCTTTTGAGCTACTTTGTTCAGTGGGTGGTGCCTTCATAGTTCTTTCCAACTGAAAGTGTATTACACACTCGAATGGCTCCAAACTGATTAAACACGGATTGGAAAAGGATGCTGGTGCCAAAACTCAGGCACTGCCAGGAAAAAGCGGGACAAACTCCCTATGCATAGGTTTAAGCACACCACGCATTTTTTATGTTAAAAATGTGTTTTGATGAAGTGACTGATGCTCATTCATTTTATTGTAAACCACTTTGACTTGACTTTTACTAATGCTCATTTAAAGGGAAATTGCATCGATACATTATTTTTTTTTTAATTTCTCCAGTATATAGATGAAATTCTGACACTAAATTAGTGGATTTAAGACAATCCTTAAGATACAAAAGAAAATGAAATGAGATGATAGGTTGTGTAAATTGTAATTTAAATCAGGCAGCAGGTTTATTTATTTTTGATAGAAATGAGGATTGACTTGTTTGTAGCAAACTAAGAGAACTTGCAACACTTTTAGTTGCTTGTTGGTAAAGTCCCTCTCCAATCTTCTTTTGATGTGTTGTAAAAATGTTCCCAATGATGTTTTAATCATGATGCTGTTTTTAGCCATAAAAAAACAAAAAAAAAAACAACTGTTGTTTTCTAGAAAATAGTATCTGTTGTTTTCTAGGACATAGTTTCTCCAGAGCAGCAGTAGTTCATTAGAGATTCACATCTGAGTTCTCCCGGAGCAAGCCTGCCCCAACTTCCTGTCACCAATCTGTGACCAACCTGTGAAACAAAAATGGCGAGCAATATTGGAGCTATCCAGCTCTACCGTATAGAGCCAGATACCAGCTTAGACAAGGAAAACAAAGATGTTCATGAATCTATTTGTCTGCAATGCATGCATCAGAATAGAGTAGACCAGAGAGCTTGTGGCCTGCTGATTGCAGATTTTATTTAAAATTGTATTTATCCTTTTTCATAGTGCTCCTGATTCATAGCAATTTAAAAAAAGAAAAACTCAGAAATGTAATTTTAAGCTAAATTTTAGAATAGAATATCTTTGATCAATTGTACAGAAACTGACAAACTTAAATGTACCTTTATGTCAAGTAAAGTGGTTCTATTCCCTTTTAACAAATAGGTCACAGCAAGTGAAGGTAAACAACACTGTCCAAAGTAAAAATCTGCACACTTTACACAAACAAATGCACCATACCAAATAACAAAATCTCAAAGTATTCAGATGACACCATCATTGTAAGCTTACTGAGAGTTGGCGACTCCGTATCCACTTATCCTAATGAAATTGACTCCTTTCAGTCCTGGTGCTTGGACCAACACCTGACCTTAAATACGCACAAAACCAAAGATATGGTTTTTAACCCCAAAGGACTACTGCTCCATGAGCAATCGGTGCCAGGGAGATAGAACAGGTGGAACGTTGTAAATACCTTGGTGTCTATTTAGATGGCTCTAGACGCTCTAAGATGTCTCAGAGACTCCTAAGAAGACTCAGACTGTTTGGTGTTAGCACCAATACCATGACATATTTTTGTAATTCAGCGCTCGACTCACTTATAAGATACTGCATGGTCACCTGGAATGGGCCCCTAACTGTTAATACTGTAAATACAAAACCAAAATAGAAAGTGCCATGACAAAACGTCATGAAAATCCTTGGTAAGAAAGAGTATTCTCCTCTTCAAGAGGTAAATGAGAGCTGTGACAGTAGACAGGCAAAAAGAATCAAAAACATTCCCTCTCACCCACTGCACAGTGAGTATGAACTCTCACCAACAGGGCAGCGCTACCGAGCAAAAACACACGTATGCAACAGATACAAAGTATCATTTATTTCAACATTTGTTGCATTACTAAACAAGTCTGGTTGAGCACACTGGAGTCCCTTTTAACAAAAATACAAACTGCTGTAGTTTATTGTGTGTGTGTGTGTGTATACATATATGTGGAGACTTACATTTACTCAAGTAAATTAATTAAGTAATGAGTAAATGTGAGTCTCCATTCAAAAGTAGTAGCGTAAAGAGCACAAATATCCAATCAAAACATGTAGTCAAGGAGAGAGTAAAAGTTGTTTATATTTTATATATTGAGACAAGTACAGAGCGGCCAAAAAAACCCCAAACCAAACTTAAGTAAAGTAACGAAATCTATTTACTCAAGTACTTTACAACTCTGGTTTTTGGTACGTTCTCAAGGAGGGGTAGGGGGCAGATAAGGTTTTCTTTTTCTATGTCCTCTGTGCCACAAAAACACATGTTCTTAAGCGTATAATATTTACAAACCTATGTTTTCAATGGGTTTCTACTGGTTCAATGTAATCTGTTGTTGTGTTGATGAGGGTTCCATGAGGTCTGAGCCAAGTCCTCTTCCTCGCTTCTTTTGTTTCATCTCAGATATCGTATCACACGCATGCACACACATTCTGACACTCCTGATTATAGTGATTACCAAGCAGTAGAATGAAGTCATATTTTTGTTTTCAAAAAACTGATTGTCAAAGCAACAAATGAATCTGTGCCCATCAGCCGACCCAAGTAAACGTATTATTTTCACATTTCAATTTATTTTCCAGCAAAAGCTGATATCTTGTGGGGCTGCCACTCACACAACAGTTCGTTTTGTTTTCTTTTTCTTTTTTTTTTTTTTATTTTTTTTCATTGTTAGCAATCATGCAGTGAGACATGGCAGCAGTTGGTCTGGAGAAACTCATTTTTCATACATTTCTGCCTCCATTACATAATGTGATTAATCATGTTTGTATTAATAGATGCCATGCTTACAAAAAGGGTGTGAATAGTCAATCGGCAATCCCCTGTAGACACATGGGATTGTATGTTTTGGTATAGGTTCTTCATACAGATGCTAACTTAAGAAAAAAACAAACAGTTTTTAGTCCACATTTGAACTAATATGCTTTGCAAAATGTCTGAAAAGAAGAAGACAATCTAAATGTTCTTCAATTAAAAATTGTAAATCCTGGGCAAAGGAAAAACAAGCAATTGTTGTGAACCTCCTTCAAGAATGGAAAGAGCCATTAACTTAGCCTGAGAAAGCTACACTGGCATTAGAATAACTGAAGAAGGGGTTGTAAATGAGGAAATGCTGAAAGAAACCTTGACACTGGGTTTTGAAAACCTTACTTGTGAGGTGCTTTCTCTATTCAGCAACAACCCAGGAAGACGGCACTCGCAGTACACACCATCAGGCTGAAGGAGACAAAACTGATTCTCTAGCAGCCTTACATGGTTCCTCAGCAGCTAACTGGGAAGTTTCATGAAGAAGTGGATGCCACGTTGTCTTCTGGACATGTGCAAAGGGTACAGGCAGGTACCTTTAGCAGCATCCAAGAGACCTTACACTGCTTTTCGAACAGGTCTCTTTCGGCTCACTGTGATGCCTTTTAGGTTTCACCTACAGTGTTCCTGTGCCTGAACACCTCTAAATGTGAGTAGGCAAATCAAGAAAACTAGTACCTTGGATTCTAACTTGTGAGGTGCAACCACATTTGGACAAGGTGGAAGGTGTCCGACATTGCCCATGGCCAAAAATCAAGGAGATCCGTTTTTTTCTTGGACTAGCTGGTTGGTACCTTCAGCTTGTGCCAGACTTTGCCACAGTTGCATAATCACTCTCTGCATGAACCTGCTAAATGTTGGACTGAGAGATGTGAGAGAGCCTTCAACAAATTAAAAGCCTGTTTATGTTCTGCTCCAGCCCTCAGAAGCCTAGACTTCAACAAGCGATTCCTGGCCTCTGCAGTGGGTCTTGGAGATGTCTTAGCACAAGGAGAACCAGGACAAGAACATCCAATCCTTTGCAAAGAAAGAAGGCCTTGCCATCCAGTGGGCTTTTGAATGGCTAAAATATTACCTTTTAGGAACAGAATTTGACCTAGAGACTGACCACCGAGCCCTAACATAGATCAACTATAATGAAATGATGGCAATAGTTGACTTACCCGATGGTCTCTGTATCATCGAGCCGGCAAGATAAACATGGTGGTTGATTATCTTTCAAGGTTGCAGTACAGCACAAACCTGGGAGAGAAGCAGGATGATGTGACGAAGCAGCGTCACAGGTTCAGCCAGCCTCAGTTATTTTTGTCTTGTGATCTCCCAGTCAATTAGTAGTCTAGAGTTCCATCGGACACATGCACACCCAGTTAAGACAAATATTCACATTTTTTTACAACAAAATAGCCCGATTTCTTTTTTAATTTTTATTCTATCGATGCACACTTAGTGTTATTTAGAATTGTACTCACCATCCAGGCTTCCCACCACAAACATTCCAACCAGAGCATTGTACACATCATCATAAATAAATAGATGTACAACAGGAAACAGGAAGTGACTTCATATGTCAGAATTTTTTTCCGTCTAAATGATTTTGGTTCAAAAATGTGTTGGTTTATTTCTGTTTTTCACAAGTTAAAATCATGTTTAAATATTTCTACTTTTTGGGTTAAGTTAAGAATTCCCAAGTTTTAAGGGAGGAGTTTTTTTCAATTAAAAGTGTTTGATTCATTTGCCTGTGGGAGGGGCTAAGCCTTTGGGGGGATGTTTAGTAGTTTGGAGATAGAAGAGATGCAGTGGTGGCAACAAGCTCTCCCAGTTGAGCTTAAAGAGTTGTATTCTTTCTGGGTTTTTTTTTTTTGGAGGGAACAAAAAATCAAATTGTTTATTCTTTAAAGTATGTTGGCTTGGTCGTCTTATTTTTTGAGTATTTAGTTGTCACTGCAAAGAAGAACCATGTCACACAGTACAATTTTTTCTTGAGTAATGATCTACAAGTTGGCAACAAAGACATTTCAATTTCTCTGCAAAGTGCAACCAATAAATTCTAAGTCATATTTTGTCCATTTTGAAAAGACACTTCAAACTAGCGTGTTTACTAAAATCACTGAAGAAAACCAACATAAGCTATTGACTTGTAACATTAATCCTGTCATGACTTATTTCTCACAAATTTCTCATAAACCCCTCAGAACTTGTAAAAAACATGTATTTTCCTCTTCTTTTTTTCCAGTAATTCTATTTACAAACAGCAAAGAAAATCTAACAATTTTCAGTTTCCAAATGTTACTTTAAAAAAGTGTTTTTATCCAACAAAATTAGAATAAAATTTAAGGTAATTAAAGCTGAAAGGTATATCTCTTGTTTTACCACATTATTTCTCAGAACTAGTTAAAAAAATAAGACTTTTTAGCCCCAAGCAAATGAATAATGTTTTTATGAAAAAAAAAATTAATCAATATGTTGAAATTTGTCCCAGAATGCAAATATTTCTAATTTGTCTGCATGGAAAAACAACTGCTTTGAAGGTTGCTTGGTGGACACGTGGCAAGAAAGGGAATTATCACTTTCAGCTTAATGGAAACCGAAACCAAGGAGTGGTCAGAAGTAGCCTCAATTTAGAAAAAAAAAGAAAGCAAAATCTGAAAATAGAGTAGAATTTGACAAATTCTCTTATTTTTGACTGTGCCTTTTTCCCTCATAAATATGTAGTCCAAGACACTTCCATCATTAAATTCAAACCAAAATGAACTCATTTGCAATTGAATCAAGATCCTCATTGTTAAATGATGATGGTTGATGTTACACCACTGTCCTTTATACAATTATTGTTTTAGATAGTAGAATGATACTTAAATATCTTCATAAACCAGAGTTATAGATTATTTCTCTTTTTTTTTTCAACAGATTTTGAAGCGAGAGCTCCTCAAAGACCGACATCTCTGGCATTTCTGTTGTACTCCAGCTGTGATGAGTGGAGGTATTTTCACCCTTGGTTCTTAGTTTGATTGGCTTTTAGTGCGGGTGTGTATTCCTTCTTTTTGTAAGGATCCCTTTCTGCTGCAGAGGGATCACTCAGCAGAGATGTTGGCACACCTGCAACTCATCATCCAATTACTGCCACTGTTTAGGAGCTCGGGCTACACTTCCCGCCATCCTATTTGTGCAACTGGTGCGTTGTTTTGTTGTTGGTTGTGAGCCTTTTGGGTCTTTAGAGTGAACCCTGACGGGGAGGATGATGGAGAGAAGGACTGCTCGGAACAATCTGTTGTGTACACTTTTTTTGCACGGGTTATTGTTGCCGCCTGGTTTTTAGTGTCCTGTCGCTGTTTTTGTTTTGTTTTCGCTCGCCTTCTTATTGGCATCAACGTCAGGAAAAACATGAGGAAAGTCCTAGAAACACCCGTTTTGACGAAAACAGAAGCAAACATAGCTTGATGAGTTAATAGAAAAATATACACTACTCATAACAAGCTCAGTGGATGCTGTTCACACATTGTCTCACTTCGGTTTTCCGGGAAATGGAGACAATTGTATTGTCTCACCTCACTTTGTGTTTTCTACATGACGGTCTCACGAAGTACAGGTTGCCTTTTTATTGGGGCCAAAAAATAAGAAGAAAAACCTTTTTCAATTTCAACATTCTGTGGGTATACAAAGATGAGTCATTCCAAGATGAATGATGAACACACGACGTCGCTTAACGGATGAGCAGTGCCATCTGGCCATAGCTCGCCTTCGGATTTGTAGTAACAGTTAAATGTTGCAGGTTAACTTGGTGAGTCTAGCAGTGTCATCAGCAGATTTGTTTTAAGACAGAACTACTGACAGACGTGAGACGACCACAGCGACTCCACCGCTTTGACTTGAAAGGCAGCCGATCGTTGCAGGTGACTCCAGTGACATCAAGACACCGCCATTCAGCCACTAGTCAGTGCAAAACTGATTTGGCTATTGTAGACGGTCACTACAGGTTCTTAACTCATCATAAAACCATCATCATCCCTCAATCCAGAACACCCCACGGATGATAACGCTCCATCACATCATGCCAGAATTGTCACAGCTGGACTTCAGGAAGTAGCTCATATGGCTTGGCCACTGACCTGAACCCCATAGAGCACATCTGGGACCAGCTGAAGCAGAGACTGGATTGTACCCCACTCCCAAGTGACATACAGAGGCAGAACTCCATGTAGCACTTCTGGAAGAGTGGAAGGCATTGCCTCAGAGCAAGGCTAGTGACATTATTCAATGTTTTTCTTTTGGTGCTATCACTATTGTTGCCATCATTTTTAGGGTAATGCATATTAAACAGATGAAAATGGTGTTTACTTCTCATTCAATATTAGTAATATCCAAGGGAACTTTTAGCCATTTCATTAAAATTCAGACCAAATAGGAAAAGCACTCATGTAAACATCCTGACTTATTGTGAGTAATTTAGAGTTAAACATTATTTCAATAACTTTCATTTGGAAGCATTTTAGTTCGCATGGTTGTTCAGAATAATGTCCCTGACTACACTGGGCCCATAGAAAGCAACCGCAGAAGTCACAGATCATTTCCTGTCTCTGGCCAGAGGTATCCAAAGCCCAAGGCTGCTGGCGTTTTATAAATGGAAGATATGACCCATTTTGAAAAGAGGTGCAAACACATTTTTGGAGATTATTTGTCCTGTGTGTGAGAGTGCACTTTCAAATTTGGTTCTGACTGCGGGGAGGGAGCATGGCAGCAGGAACAGAAGTTTCTCTTGAGAATCCGAGAAAAAGTCAAATAAAAAGCCAAAACCTTTCTGATAGAAACAATGAAATGTCCTTATTATATTTTAAAACTAAAAGGATCTTAATGGCCAAATCAAGACGAACTTCTTGTTTTGCAGAGAGTGTCTTCTCAGAGAACAGAAGCCCTGAAGCAACGCTGTGTTCCAATATCTTCACATGCATCGTCTTTCCTCAGAGACGCTGCTTCGTGTGCTGTGGGGTAAAGAAATGGACATTTGATTCGAGTCCTGAGTGCTTTTGTATCAATAATGTATTATAAAGATTTTGATCAGAGGGCTGCCATTTGATGCTAAGAGTTTTAAAAATTCTTTGCTGAAATAAGCAGGAACTTATTAATGGGACATCAGTACTTCCTGATGTATGACATCCTCCGTCTAAGTACAAATTTGTAAGTATGCATGGTTATGTTGAGGTGAATAGTTCACGTAGTTTTTTACTTGATCTAACTCCAAAGTGTAGACTTCTCCTTTCTCCTTTTCTTCTCCAAATTCACCATATTACTAAAATAGGGAAAAAGAAAAACAATCCATTTCATTTTGAAAAAAGCCAATAGATTTCAACGGAGGAAGATGGTGAATTTATTTCTATGGCGAAAGTCTATCTGAGCAGAGCTGCAGCTGAGGTGAGGAGGAGGCTCCTTTTGGTGAAGCAGGCTAATTTGTAAGAGCTTGGATGGATTCATACAAGCTTCGAGCGAAGCCGACCTACTTAGTGATTCGTTCATGCTATGAGCCCTGCCTCATAGCTCTCAAGAAGGAAGAGGGGGTGAGTCCACAGTGTTGTTAGCAATGCTACTAGGATGAGTGAGTCTCTTGTGTTCTGATGCTACGTTCACAGCGGGCACATGATGCGTATTCTTGACTGCAAAACAGGTTCTTCGGCCCACGATGTTCGCAATGTTCACCACTATGAACTAGTGCATGCATCCCACCTACAAGAAGACGTTTGGTGCGAAATATCGAAGGGCAACGTGCATATAATGGTCGGATGGTTTGTACGTAGAATTAGAAAAAAGTCGTAGAAACGTATGAAGCAATACATAACTGTAAGAGTTCTGAACGCAGAAGCGGTTGCTCGAATGCACGTTGGTGAAGATGGTGTGGTGCTAGTGGTAGAAGGGGATTACCGAGTCATTGCGGACGTCAAATCGTGATTCAGTAAGGAATCTCCCTTGATTGTCTATCGACTACAACCATGTAGCGCTTATGGAAATAATCCGGCCTAATTGTAGATTCCACTACTTTAAACATCCCGAATAGTAAGTTCCGTACTCATGCAAGGACGTCAAATCGTGATTCAGTAAGGAATCTCCCTTGATTGTCTATCGACTACAACCATGTAGCGCTTATGGAAATAATCCGGCCTAATTGTAGATTCCACTACTTTAAACATCCCGAATAGTAAGTTCCGTACTCATGCAAGGTCAATTTACCATCCACCAACAAATGGTAGGAAGAACAGGTGCCTAGAACAAGCACAAGGCGGTTTGTTTTGAGATATTGACCGACGACACTAGGTGTCCAGTAGTTAAAGCTAAAGGTTTGAAGAACCGCGCTCTGGGACATACAGCGATGACAACCGATTTGAGCTGAAGTCTGTTAAAAGTAGTGTACTTCTTGCAGTGTACTACAGTTTATCATTGAGACAAACTTTACAATCTTCTGTTTGGATCAAAGCCCTTTGAATGTAGTTGTTTATATATAGAGGAAAAACTGTTACAAATATGGTGTTTGGGGCAAATGTTTTGATTATCCACAGCATTTTTAGTGCCACCTTTTCCATTGTTAAAAACCACCTGAGATGTTGTTCAATATTATACAAACCTGTATGCAGAGAAATGCGATTACGGAGATGCTAGTTGACTTTCGGAGGTTAAGTCACTGCTCACCTGCACCCTCGTCTATCAACAAAACGATGTGCATGGGGGCATTTAGTTATCGTCTAGGTGTTGAAACATTCATTTTCCGATACGTACGACGAATTTAATTCATCACTAATCACAAGGTTAATAATGCAACGCCCAAATTAAAGGATGGGGAATTGTTAGTCTTTTCCCCTATTTATATACAGTATTCTGTCAATAACATCAGACTGACTGATTTTAAGTTCCACGGCAATCATCTTTTGAAAGATAAATACCACCAAACATGATTTTCATCAGTGTGGGTCTGTAATAACCGCAGTTAGGTCCGTTATGTTTCTCACAAGAGTCTCGTGTCTTCAATGTGGCTGATTGAGCTGCACCTTAATGGGAAGTTCGCCGTTTGGAAACAGAGTATTTCAATGCCAGCTTTCTAAAAACGAAGGGATGCATGCATTTCCATCAAAAATAAAACAAAAAACAAAAACTGAACAGCTGGCTTGACCATACTCTCTGGAAAGCCAGTTCATACTGGTGTTTAAATTGTGATATAAACTCTCTAAAATTCAAGCTACTTTTTAATAATCCACGATTGTGACCCTTTGCATCAAATCTTTATTGTCTCCATTCATAATGGAGTTACTGTTGACTTTGCTATTTTTTAGCAAGGGTTTGTGACAAAGTGACTTCATCAGAAGCTGTGCCAGTTAAAACAGACAGCTGCTTTCCACTTTGTATTGGATGTGTTCTGTACCAAATAAGTAAAAAAAGGGACATTGGGATACCAAAGATAATGCTCTTGAGCTTAAAAGGCCTTTTTTGCCTTTGGTCCTTGCTCTGCTTTAACCACGATAAGATCTGAAGAGCCCTGGAAACACGGAAACCTGCAATATACCCCGTGTGTTAGGCAAGTCCTTCACAGGTTAAGGGCCATATGGGGCCACGTTTCAAAAGCAGTCGCTTGTGACCTGTGGAGCGGCCGGTTTAGCCGCTTCTGGTGCGAAGGTGAAAGCTGCAGTGAGGTACAACAGCAACCTGCTGGACCTGGGCATGTCTCGAGGGACAAATGGAGGAAAGCTAGAGAACAAAATTCAAAGCTTGTTGTACCAAAGCAGCTCAAATAAAAACAGAAAAAAAAATCTTTGGCATTACTAGAAGTATTTGGCTAAATTATGGATGTCCAATTTTCTGAACTAAAAGTAATGTTTGCATTGGGTTAAAGTGGAAACAAGCAAGCAGTCTATACCATAATTTATATTTTATTAGTCTGATTGCTGTTCCTAACATGTTTTTTTTTCCCCAACTAACTGACAATATACTTATTTAAACAGTTTTTCTAATGAATTATGGTTTTATATTTGCATTAAACTATTGCAAATTGCTAGTTTGGGGCTTTAATTTTAGTGGTCAGCGCAGCCGCTTTAAGAAAGTGACAGATGAATTTTCTGAGCGACTTGACATGCGTCAGTAATGAGTCCGGTATGCTGGGGAGAATCCTGTAGTTTTTCAAAATAAATCGTCTTTGTCAATCAGATTTGAAATGAAATGGGGAAAAAATGTAGGTCCTGTTTTTATTTTCTGCAGCCCGGTGCCAAGTGTCTGGGCTTTGAGAACCACTGTGCCATAGCGTTTAGTGTACGTTAGCCTTTTTCTGGTAATACAGTCTAACTTTTTTTACTTACCAAGAAGTAGAAAGCAAATGGCTGAATTATTAAAAAAATATTCTGGAAATGTTGGAATTTATTTGAGTGGTTCTTTTGAAAATATTTTTTTAAACAGTCACTGAAGTTCAGCTAATAAATTGTCTTTTATGTAATTAGAAATAAAAAAAAAAACTACTTATTTTGGGCATTTCTACAATCTGCTCGGGTCAGGGTTAGCTTTTCAGCACATTTTCGTTTATCTTGAGATCATTTAGCTGTTTTTCAGCAAATGTAACATTTTTCTATTAATTCTCAAAATGACTAAACTCAAACCTTTAGAAGCTTGAGCTGATTCACTTAACATTTAAACAATGAAGCCTCAGTATATAAATTATCGTCTTTTTTTTGTTTGTTTTTTACAGAAAAGGATTTCCATCTTGGTCAGTATTATTTCCTGTTTCGTCTCATAGTTTGTAGCAGCTAATGATGCATGTCATGAACTAAGTTCTTCACCATGGAGGACCAACCTGTCACCTATAACACTGCTAACAAGCAGAGTGCTGGTGGAACTTCGGACAGCAGCTGTGGTACTGTAACTCACTGATCTTTCCGTCTCATAAGTAGCTTAGTTTCCACTGTATTTGCCTCATTCACTCGCTCTGCCTTGTCCTGTATTTTTCTCCAGTCAGGTTATCGAGCCCATAATGTGTTTGTCAGGCTTGGAGGCCCCTAAAGCTCAGCCAGACTGAACTCCAGCAATATGTCTTTCTTTCATTATTTTGTCAGAGATGCAATGGCCTCCAACACTAGACATTAATCCTGTGGCAAGATCCCGCCTCCAAGTACCATTTTTGTTTGCAAGTTTGGTCTTGTCTTGCCATGGTCACTTAACAGGAAATGAGCAGCTCTACAGCCAGGAGCTCCAATGATTGCTTTCCTAAACCCTTCTTTCAGCGTTTGCCTTCTTTTTTCTTTCTTTTCTTTCTCTTAAAGCGGACAGTGCACCCTGCCATGGATTTTCCCCCCACTGTGGCTTTTGTCTCTGCTAATACATTTACACGCTAAACTCCTACGGCTTCATAAAGCACGTTCAGTCAAGTAAAACGCCACTCTCAAATAGTCTCTGTTGTGAATGAGAGTAAAACTCAAAATAAATGCAACCTTGAACTGAGAAAAAGGCTAAAATAATCTACAAACAGGAAGTGCCGCTGTTGGCAACGCCGTATATCAGATGGAGTCTGTTAATGCAGGCGTGCATGCTAAATGACAAACCAAATGCTTAATTGCCTCTGGTCATAGCATGCATATTTCATGCTAATTTCCAAAATCCATCATTGGATCAGCTATTAGGTGGAAATACTCTGGGGTACTTTGGCTGATTTACTGCCTCCATAGAGGGTAAAATGTACTATTTTTCAGCTGCTAAATGCCGCCATTAGAAAACTGCCACTTGTTTTTACACCATTGTACCACCATGCTAAAGCTGTAAAATTGATTTTTTTTTTTTAGAAAAAACAAACTCACCTACTAATATCATGAACTTGTGGATATGACATTACTCATTTCAAGACATTTTTATCTCCTTAAAAACAATTTGACTGCTGTCAATTTGCCTTCTTCTTTAAATCTTACAGATTAATGATAGCGTAGAGGACGTACTGAAGGAGGGTGTACGGGCAGAGATGTTTGTTCAGCTTAGTCTGTTTTATAACCAGCTATTGTTTCCTTTTACATGTTTAATAATTATTTTTGCTTCTTGCAATATATTCATAATCAGTCCAATGAGACGGCTATGGCTGTAATATTGGGCTGTATAAATAAAATTGAATTGAATTGAACTGAAGCCTGCACGTGAACTGTTGGCACCACCAGACTCTAAAAGACTCTAAAAGATCAGGTCAAACATATGAATACAACTGTTACCATCTTAAAAGGAAAGAATGAAATCCCTGTTGTTGTGAACAAAGTTATGTTGGTAATATCCAAACTGTGGGATGTTAATTTTACGAGTTCCAAACCCCAGGTTTATGTTCTTTTTTTTTTCTTTTTTCTTTCCTGTCCATGGTTTCTTCCGTTTACTTGGTGTGTCCCACCCACAAATCCGCCCTCAAGGCATTCCAAACGGGAAGTGTCTGCTGGTTCCAAGAAGCCGAAATCCCTTAAACGTCTAAGAAAAGTAAATAGGTATTACGCAGTAATTCTGTTTGTCAGAATAAGAATTCTTAAGCTGCGTTTGGTGCATCAGGGGCATCCAGTTAAGTCAATGTAAAGAAGGGATCAGAGATCCTGCATTTGGAGCATTAGGCGCAGGGGTCTAGCGGTGAGTACAAGTTATTCAAGTTGTAAACTAGCCAATAAGATGCCTTGAATAAAAGCATGTGTAAGTGGAACGGTTGAAATGTTCGACAGATTTGTTGTAGCCCGCTTTCCATTGGTAGGGGTGTTGACTTCCATCAAGATCCCGAATGGCAAAATTGCCCTAAACCTAGACTCACACATTTCAGACCAATCACTACTTACTAATGATTTCTGGGGTCATGTCGATGTTTGTATTGCAAAAAATGACGACTGAATTGACTTTGAAGCCTCAACTATGGGTGAGGATGCCTTCGGTCCAGTTCTCACGTACAGTCAATGCTCCCACCAGAACCTGCAATGGAATGGCGTTAAGGACTACAGTTGGCCCTCTTAGAACTAGACTTTTGATGATGATCATGAAGTTGTGCATAGACATTCCTTGGATCTAATAAAAGACTTCTTGTCGAATTATTTTATTTTATTAAATAACAGGAGTTTTTGTGTGTGCTAGAAAGAGAAACTACTTTTAAGGGCAGATAAAATTTAATTCAAATATGTTTTTCTATCTAATTACAGTGCATCTATTTATAAGCTAAAATGTATAAGTTAAACTTTTGCATTAAAATATTTCCAAGAAAATTAAGGTCATAAAGGAACTGATGGAAGAATTAGATAATGAATTTGATATTAATATTTATATCTTCACAATATTATTCCTCCATCCTATAATTATAGAGATTCTGTCAGATGAGGATCAATGGAAAATCAACAGGTGAATGAAATGTTATACCTGCTGTAGAGCGTAGATCTTTTAAATCTGCAAATGGAAAAGTCCAACATTGGTAATTGCATTTTGCCATATCCATATTAACTCTGTTCTGCTTAACACAAAGGAGTAAAGCATTAATAGGGTTTTAGAAGCGTTGATAATATATCATACATTAGCACATATCTCTAAAACTGGCACTTTTATGACTTTGACTTTATTTCATGCCTTAAAGTTGAGCCTACAATGGTAGAATATGACTGCAACAAATGGTAATACAGGTTAGATACAAGTACTGGTGTTTACCATAATGAGACTTGTACACCAATAAAAAGGATAAATATCCTTCATGGAAACACATTATTTTGCAGGAAGATTTTTAACTTGTTTATGTAACACATTCATTTACATCCTAATTATACATTGATTGGGACTTTATTGATTTACCTACTTTCTGTGAGTCATTTGTCTGTGAAAATAATTTGTACATAAGTTCTAGCAGATCTCCATCCCCTGAGTGTGATGCTACCGAGCGCTGGGATTATCTTTGTTTACCATTCTGCTTCATGTAATCTCCCTTTATCCCACCCACCCACCTGGCGTATGACACATTTATTCATAATTTGGTTAATTTGTGTTAAGATGCATTTAGATGAAGCTTCTCGAATCTCTTAAAGGCCCTTTCCTACTTTCCTCTCTGTGGCAGAAACAACCCTTTTCAGGTCTGCTGCTCTTATGCACAGCAATCAACGGTATCTTTAAATTGAGAATAGATAGAGATGTTCATTGGGAATACAAACTGTTGAACTCTCAGTCGACTCGCTGATGCACACTTTGCAGAACCAGTATGAACTCACTTTGTGTTTTTGTGAGCATGGAGCACAGAAACCCCGAACAGCTCGTACCTTAATGTCATTAGTCAAAGGCAAAATGTTTAATCATGTCTCTGCTCAATTATCGATTTGCCATTAGTGCACATCTGTTTAAAGAGAACCTTGAAAAATAATCTCGGGCTTCAATTGACGATGTCTCTTCACCACTAATGGTTAACCTTAGATTTGTTTACGTAGAAGAAAATCCCATGACTTGTTCTAGATACTAGAACAGCCAGGCTGTATATCACCATAACACCTAAAGAGAGTAGAAAGACGTTGAGGTGCTTAAACTGTATAATTGTAGAACTTTTTCAATATTTTAAAGGGATGGAAAGGCACATTTTAAGCCAACTTTAGGAATTAATGCATTGTAGCAATGTTGTTCCATCCAGTGCTCCTTTTCAATGAAGCGATATTTCTGAGTTTCCTCTTAAAGCATTTAAGCAGCTTTACAACTTGTGAGAACCACACGTGGTAAATTTTGTTTATCGTAATTAGCAAATTTTTTAGGACAGGCGAGAATGTCCGAGAATGCGCTGTAAACAAAATTTGGAGTTAAAAACTCCAGAAACGTATCTTTTTGTTAGAATCATACATAGTAAGAAGAAGTGTAAAATGGACACCCTTCTGTTTTTGGAATAAAACTTTGGAATTGTTTGAAAACAGAACTTTAATGAGTTAATATTGTACACAATTATATAAGTTACTGTTAGAATGTTAAATAATTGCTCAATACTAGTGGAATAAAACTTTGTGTTGGTAAATATGTATAAGAATGTGTATACGTTTCTGTGTTTATATAACCAGTCGATGTATGTGTGTGTGGTACTAGCTTTTATGTTTGTCAACTTGATGCTAAGTTGTGTTTCTGTTTAAATTGTGTCTTTAGATTGACTTTGATAAGCATATTGCTTCAGTCCAATCCCTATTGGTTCAAGTTAATCATCACTAAAATGTCGCCTCGCCTGTGCTCCTGTCTTTGGCCGTGACCTCGCCTCGCCTGTGCTCCTGTCTTTGGCCGTGACCTCGCCTCGCCTGTGCTCCTGTCTTTGGCCGTGACCTCGCCTCGCCTGTGCTCCTGTCTTTGGCCTTGACCTCGCCTCTGGCTCATCCAGCAAACCCAGCTGTTTCCACAACTCCTACTGGATGAAGCCCATCTGCTACACTGCTCAAACATGTCGTTGTTTATTTAAATATTTAGCTGTTATCTTGACTTGTAGCCGTTTATCTTGACGTGTTTGTTTGTCAGTCATATACTTGTTATTCAACCATGCAGTTATAGAATTAATTAAGTTCACTTTTCTTTAATAGTTCTAGCACATCCCCTGTCCGTCCGGAGTTGAGGATCTCTCCTTCATGTGGGCTACCCTGAGGTTTCTTAGGTCCCCCCCCAAAAAAAAATCCCAATGAGACGGCTGTGGCTGTGATATTGGGCTATATAAATAAAACTGAATTGAATTGAATCGTGAAAATAAACCTCATACGTCAAATCTTTACTGTATCGCAAATACAGTGTTCCCTAGTTTATCACCATAGTTACAGTATGGAATGTTCTGAAAATAATCCATTATTGATGAAATTCACAAAGTAGTTAACTTTAAGTTGTCTTTTAAGTCCTGCACTCGAGTTAACTATGGAGTCCTACAGGGCTCAGTTCTAGGACTCATCCTTTTTTATGCTTTAGGAAACACTGTTAATATTCCCTGTTGTGCGGATGATACACAGTTGTATTTATCCATTAAACCTGACCAGAATGACCACATAGAGAAACTGCATTAGAGACATCAAGCAGGACACTTCGCTCACAAAATGCTGGACCGTTTGCAGTTCCTAGAATCTCTAAAAGCACAGCTGGAGGTAGAGCCTTTAGCCACCAAACCGGACTAATGGAATAAGCTCCCAGCTCATGTAAGAGATGACGACACAGTTTCTACATTCAAAGTGGAGCTAAGCAGAGGGAAGATGGTTTGATAAACCGGGCCATGGCAGCCCACTCCCTCTGCTTAGTGGACTTACACTTACTGTAGATTTGATTAATAATATATTTATATTGACATAGCAAAATTGAATATTTTATTTTATTATTGTTACCATCCGCTATTTGTGCCATATTACATATTAAATTTAACTTCAATACCAATTAGTAGCTAGCAGGCTACTAGAAGTTAGAAGCTGGGAAGTATGGTGCACTGGGTCCTCCATTACTTCTCTCCTCTATTCTTTATCATTTACCCAGTACTATGTTTCATTTAGTTCATTATGCCTCTGTTTGGTGCAGTGCGATTCATATGTTGTCCCGGTGTCCCACTCATCTCCGGGGGAGCTCCTGTCTCTGGCTGTGGACCTCGCCTCTGGCTCATCTCGCACCCCCAGCTGCCCAGCAGTTTCATTGGTATTAAGGCCATCTGCTACATGAATCAAACATGTAGTTGTAGAGTTAGATAAGCTAATTCTTCTTGAACAGTTCTAGCACATCGCAAGTCCTTCCTGGGAGAGGATCCCTCCTTCATGTGGACATCCCTGAGATTTTTTTTTTTCTTTCCCAAAGATAAGGTTTTATTCACGGGTTTTTCCTCACTGAGAAGAAGTGTCTAAGGGCTGGGATGCCAGTTTAACCTAGTCTGTTCAGTTTAGTTTAGCAACCAGCTATTGTTCATATTTTTCTGAATGGCTTTATGTTATTTGCATGAAAACTGGTGTGTAGCCCATTGAGACGGGTATTGTTGTGATTTTGGTCTACATAAATAAAATGGAATCGGACTGAATTTATTTTTGACAATTAATATAGACTTAAAGAGCTGTCAACCCCCTCACAACATACTTTATACCCTTCTCTCAGACAGTCAATACTCATGTAACATGAGTTCTTTTATACGGCGTAAATGACTGAATACGTAAAGTAAATAGACAAAGCTAAAGAAAAAGTGCATCATCTAATGCAGAACTTGACACATTTGTGAATGGCTGCGGTTGCCTGATGTTGTGTTTGTCTAACACAAACCGCATGTCAGCAGCAGCTCCATCATCTCTCCAGATGTACACTCTCACAGATTTGTGTGAACAGTGTGAACTCCCTGCTGGATGGGGCTCGTTCCTGCTCAACTAGAGCCTCTATGATCGATGCGCAACACGGCGTCAACAAACCGCTGATATGAGCAGCTGGGCTCAGGGAGCATCGAAAGATTTCAGTTTGGAACCATGTCACTTCCACTTTGCTTCGTGTTTCAGCTGCGGACTTTTGACAGATTCACTGCCAGTCCGGAATGAAAATCCTCACATTTCAGCCAACTTTAAGTGGTGTGGAGAGGATAAAGGAAAGCTTAAAGTTTGTATTCATTTTCATCTTTTTTTTCCCCTCTACATAATGGTGGGCTGAAGGCACAGATTACACTCGAGAAGTGCCAGGAGTCGATCCCAGGCTCACACAGCTGCTGTCTCGCATATTGCAGCGCAGCGTGTCTTCCTGTCACCGCTGTGGAGAGCGGTAATTATTCTGTTTGACATTTTGTATTTTTTTTCTCCGACATCTTGAGTTTCCCCATTAATGCTGGAGCGTTAATGGGGAATTCAACAGTGCGGGGAACTTTGGGTCAGAATCCAGCTGAGTTTCCTCTGTGGAAACTTTGAACTGAACTTCTTCAACAGGTGTCAATCGGAAAGCTGCTGGATGACGAAGAGCTGAATTTGGCTTTTCTGAAAGACGCAGCACAATAACGACCACAGAATGAGCCTGACTCGTCCTTCTATAGCATGCAGGTGCAGATTCAGCAGATTTCCGGCCTCCCCCACTCATGCCTGATTAGGTGGATCAGAAGAGTGGAGGTTTTTATTGACTGAACTCAGCTGATCCAGGTTATTAGCAGCAGCTAAGTCATGAAAGCTTAGAGAAATTGCTTTGCAGTAGATCTTAAGGACTAAGGTTAAAAACGTAATTCAAACATTCAAGGACATTGGACAACCTTTCAGTAAGTTTGAAGGCCAACTCTAATTCTAACACACTGCTGCTGATACCTCTATACAATGGATAAAGGATGCATTTGCTCTTTATTCTTCCAGGTTTTATGTTTATCTCATTTTTATTTTTACTTTACTCTACAAACTCTAGAATGCTACACGCTAGCCATGTTAGTTTATTCACAATACCTGTAACTTCCAACTTTGTTTCCAACACGTAAAAGAACAGACTGATACCTCTAAATAAAACACAACTCTGACTATGCTAACTCCCAGATGCGGGACCACGTCATTGTTTTGTGAGTCATCAGTTAGCCTTTGTCCTCAAGTTCGAGTCAAGTCCCAAGTCAAAAGCAGTCAAGTCACAAGTCGAATATTCAAGTCTTTTCAAGTCAATTCAACAACAGAGTAATAATATTTACAGACCATGTGTGCTTTTACGAATTGTATTTATGACATGAATCTGTCCCCTGTCCCTCTCTGGCCATCAGCGGGATCCATCTCTTGAGTACTGATAACTCCTGGGGCTCCACACCACACTTCCCATCAGCCCCTGCTGTCACTCTCAGAAGCTCCACAGCTAGCTCCCATCAGCAATCCCTCCCAGCAGTATATTGTTAGATCACTGTTTGTGTCACTCTGACTGCATCACTGAGCGTTATCATCCTGATCTGATCTTTTGTTCACCGGACCCTGCTTTGTCTTCTACTCTGATCGTTTGCCACCTGCCCTGACCCTCGCTTGGACCCTGACCACTCTTTTTGTTCTCTTATTGTTCTCTGGTGTCCTCGTGCCCACGTTTGACCTCTGCCTGCCTGCCTGACCCTGATTTAGCTTTACGAACTTTTAACTGTGCTCTCATCCTGTTCTCCTGTCTGTGACAATAAACCTGTTATTTATATATATATATATATATATACACAACTTTTTTTTTGTTCAGGCTGTCATTGCACAGGAAGTACACAGAATACAGAGATTTATAGTAAGTTCATGAATAAATTCACGACAATCATATAAATTGTATTTATAGAACAGATTAGTGGATACATATTTTTATCAAAAGCACATATCTCATAACAAGTGAAGCACTAAAACACACACACAAAAACAAAAGGACAGGAGTAATTATTATTGGACTAAAGGCCAAAGATCCCAAAGGAAGAAGGATGGCTCTTTTCCAAACACAACGCCACAAAGCCCAGCAAAATCAGAAGAAAATCAAAAGAAATCCTCATGCAGGAGCTCTGTGAATTCTGTTATGTTTGCTGGATTTCTATCAGAAAACAACTAATATCTCATCCCGCCCAGATCCTAGGACAGGACCTAAGCAGTGCAAATATGAAATCATCTATAGCCAGTCTTTTATAACACTGAGCTGCCTGCACGCCCACCCAATGTAACGCTAACAGACTCTCCTATTCATTTAACTCCAGCTAGCGGTTAGCCGATAAGCTAGCCTAAGCCTTAACAGAACTAACCGGTCTTTGTAGCTTCATGAGTCAGATGAAGTTGCTCATTGATGAGTTTCTGTTGGTAATCCTTTTATTCAACATGTTCTGCAAACCGGAAACTGTTTTTTGTTGACAACCTCATAACTTTCATACGTTATTATAACATAATAATACCGGCAAACAACAGAGAAATGTTATTCTACAGTTTGACTGGTTGGATTGTTGGATCAAACCGACATGACCCTAATTTGATTGGATGTTGTGCCGACATCACACATGGATGTAAACAAACAGAGACAGAGAGACTGCGGCACAGGTTTATTAATATACTTTTTAATTTTTAGATTTTGGGGAAAATAGCAAATCTTTCCGAGTCATAATGCGAAAATCAGAGTCAAGTCTGATGTAAAAGTCCAAGTTGAGTCTAAAGTCATCAGTTGCACGACTCGAGTTTGAATCATGAGAATCGAGTTCACACCTCTGTAAACTCCCAACCTCGTTCGTAATACCAAAAAAAAACACAGTCACACACTGCCACATGTTAGCGGCGTTAGCGAAATAACAATAACACCCAACAAAACATTTTGACAGAGTAACGTGTACCTTCCAAAATTGCTTCAACAACTGCAAACACAACCAGAACGGAGAAGATGCACTGTCATTAAAAAAAAAAAGCTTTTGTATGTCTTCTTGTGCAGCAAATACATTGATTAGAAGATAAACAAAATGTATGAAGATGTAAGAAGATGATGCCGACATCTCCACAGTGTAATTACTCATAATTGTAAATAGGATTTTTTGTAATAATGCATACAGTTTCACATTAGATACCTTAAATATAATATTTTATACATAAATATAATACAAAAGTCGCTCCAGACTTTTTCTTTTCCAGCTTTATTCTGATATATGAGGACGTCTTTTTTAAAACAAACAATTCAAAGCTAAAAAAAATGTATAATTTTAGAATGAAATCAATGCTAATGGAGGGATTGGTTTCAGTTATGCGTCAGTTCAGGGGAAAATGTCCGGTTGAGTTCAGTTAATATGGAGAACTGTTCTGGAGAACATGCTTTAAAATGTGAATCCTTTTGATGCCAGAGTTAGCTCATCTTTCTTAAAAAAAATGCACTCGGAAAAACAATAGGGGTTATTTTGAAGACTGGACAAAACGCCATTGTTTTTCTAACATAGTCAAAAGAAAATTGTTGCTTTCTCCCACTGAAAACAACCTCCATCATTCACACCCTCCTAGTGAATATTTTTTCTGAAATCAAAAGCGGTGCGTCATCAACGCAGACCATTGGTGTAGGAGGTGCCACTGGGCAAACATCTGAGCAAAAAAATTCTGTATCCATTTTGAAATCATAATAAAAAGATAACAGATTTTGCTCATGAGTCAAAAATTAAAGGTTTCAGTGTAAAAATAAATAAGGGTTTTCTTTTTGCAAAGATTTGTCTTGTAATGGTAAAACTGAAGGTTTCTGCGCCATGTCCCACATGACTTATAATACTTTTCTTGCTTCCTAAAACTTGCTGTAAAACAATTTGATTTGATCAACTCCACTGCACAGCTTAAAGCCCGGCTGAGGCAGCTGGGGAAAAAAAAGTCCAAATAGCAGATTTGCCATCTCCGTTCATGCCTCAATCCCTGTGTTTCTCACCTCTTTCAGCCTCACTAGTGGAAATAAACTGTTCTTTTTATACTAGGAAGCAGCCTCACAGCTGGTGCGCTGTCACACATTGAGTCATTTTTCCTTAGCCTTAGCATTCGTACTCATTGTCATCAATTATCATCTTATTCCCGGATGACCATCTCTATTCGGTGTCACCCTATGTGGATATTCATGCAGTGAAGAAAAGGCAAAGTCATAAAACTATTTAAAAGGCTCCGATTTACATGCAGATAGTTTTTTCTTTCACTGTTACTCCATCTGTTTAGCAATTTATTGCTGTTTTATATGATTTTTTGTAAGACTAAGCATTTTCTGCTTTATTAATTTAATTACTTCTTTACATGCTTGAGATCATTTCTTAGGAGAATACAGAATATCTGTTGAACACTTAATGGGTTATAGGAAGAAAAATGTACTTCCTAAAAATGGGCAATTTCTTCGTGTAACTCATAAGAATCCAGAGACATTTTTCCTTAAATGAGAACTATGTGGGATGTACCACAGACCAAGTGGACCACAGAACACATTTCTGATGTTCTTCTGTTTCACTGTTGCCACTCTGGGTTCTAATGGCTTGAAGAAAATGCAATAACCCGATGCCTTTTTGTCCAATAAAATAGACTCTTTTAAACCTTACCATCTGTGAATGGGTCTAAAGCCTCATGAAACCACAAATAAGCCTTACAGCGGAGTGTTGGAACCTTTTTTTCGCCTTTGACTTCCGGATTCAGTAGAAACCAAAACTCAATCTAGGCGTCCATTGGCTTTGCGAATATATTCTTGAACAAAAAATAATTTCCACCCACAACTAAAATGGTTGTAATTCTATGTATAGTGATCCCTCGATGCACTGCAGTTCATCTTTTGGCGTATTTTGCACTTTTTTTGCCGGCTGTAGACCTTTGTCAATCCATCTGCCGTGTCTCCTGTACAGAATACGTTCTGCTTTACACTTCTGACCACCATCGAATCTTTGATTTCATTCCATAAAAATGGACTTTGAGAGTTTAAACACAACAGAAAGTATAAAAAATGTAATGCATGTTGGATAAAGGGGAATAAGATGTGAAGTGACGGGTTTTACAGCCTTAAAACATCTTGAATTATTGTGAAACATATTTTTAAAAATAGCGTGACAGTGTTAAACATTTGGTCGTTGAGACTTTGTAAAAAATCATTATTAGTAACTGATTTTTTGTTTGTGAAAGTTTTGTTGGATTTTGTTTTTGTTTTGTGCTTCAGCCCTTTTTGTTAATGTAGAATTTGGTTTAAAAGTAGTAAAATGTTGCGTCTAACGAACCAAAAATAAACGTCCAACTCAAGTAGACCTTCTTTAAGATGAAGTGAAAAGTTTTCTTTCAGAGTTAAGTGCATTTCCACACACCAGCTTTAAGGCCTGCAGTGAGGCTTCACCCTTTCAGCCCATAATTGCTTCATTTGTTTCACTGACATCATTTGCAGGAAGTGAAAACTTAACACCGACCCTGACACCAAACAAGGGACTGCCGTTTGAAAAAAAACGAGCTTAGCTGGTTGATTTGTATTCGTTTTAATGACAACAGCTTCAGGACGGTATTGATTCTGGCTGAAAGTTATTGCTGGACGTCTCCTTTTGCCTGCAAAGGGAAACGTTTAGCATTTCAAGGGTGGTCATACTCGAATGCAGGGACTGACATCACACTGCGGGACACTGGCATTTGTTTATTTATTTATTTTTTTGCCTGTGTGTGTTTTGCTACCTGAGAGTTCAGCCGGAGACCGCAAAGAAAGAACCCTGTCAGGGAGTCATTTGGGAAAAGGGAGCTGGTGCAAAAAAGTGCCAACAGCAGTGAAAGCAAAGCTGGAGCGTTAATGGACTCGTTTGGGAACCGCCACAGTGTCAAAAGCAACTTGTTAGACCGAGATCCAGATGGGGATGGCTGATTAATTATTTGCATACATTAGATTGACGTAGCAGTAAGGCTAAAGTAGTGTCTCTTGACATTAAGTTAGCCCTCAGAAGCTCAGCCAGCTTTAGTTCTCATAATCAAAGGATCATCACCCATCAGCGCTGACTTGTTTTCCTCTCTGCAGGAGTCTGGACAATAGCTGGGAGTTATAAATTATTCTCCGCCATTTAACCCATCTAATTTATTATTTTGACACATTGCGACTCTGCTCGGACTCTGACACTCTGACACGGGCCAGGTTAAGACCTTTCAGTAATCTTGCATTCTATAAGCAACTTCAGTCCATTTTCTGTGACGCTTTTGTTCCTCTTGAGGGGAATTTTTTTCTTCTTTTTTTTGCCCGTGCTTGGAGACCATCGCGACGCTTGCAGAATGACAATTTCCCCCTGCTTTTGTTCTGTCTCATTTAATGCCCGACCCCCATGAGAACAACATTGTGTGTCCTCTTTGAAGGAAGGTGAGCCGGTGTCAATTAAAGCCTTTCTTTTTCTCCTCTTCAAAGCCTCAGAGATGCAGCGAGTGAAATAATTCATTGGCTTTTTCTGCTGCAGAGATTTTCGATATCAAGAATGACATGAGACATATTTCCTGCAGTGAAAGTCAATGTGGGGTCTTCTGTTCTTTTTTTTTTCATTTCTACATTTTATTCTATTCGACACGTATGGGTATTGGGGGAAAAAGTAAAGGATTTGAATTGAACTCAAAACCGCTGCTGTTTTTGTTGTGGTAATTTTTCCACCTATTGTGTCTAAGATATTCATGATTTGAACATTAAAGCCCTAAATTGTTATCATGAAGATTTATGCTTTGTTGTGATAAGAAGATAAATTTAACACATTCGACTGTGCAAGTAGAAAGAAATATCCTGAATGAAGTAACAATGGAGGTTGATTCTTTAGCTGAAGAAATAATGTTTCGAATAGTAAGTTCCTGTGCATTCTTATCTGTGTACGTTGAAAAAAAGTTGCTTAGTTTGAAGCTGAGGAGATCCGTGCGATCACATATCGATCCGGAAAGATCTAAAACCTCATGCTGCTCCACACCAGCTTGATGGTGCTCTCAGTATGTCAAAACAGTATGATTTAGTAATTATGTACTGTAGTTTTACTTTGAAAAGCAAACTTAAACAGCTGAGTTGTAGTCCATTTAGTGCCAATCGACGGCGTTCTAAATTTGGTCAGGTCAGACGACCGTCCAGGATACATCAGTTATGGGGCTTTGTTTGAATTACGACTATAAAGAATCTACAATTTTAAAATTCAGTGCCTTAGAAACTTCCCAGACGTCTCTACAAAAAAACTAGTGCATCAATGCTTACTAGATTGGTGAATATAGACCACAATGCATTACGTTTGAGCAATCTGTCATTAAAAGAAATGTATGTGTGTTGATTTTTAAAAAAATATATAAATCATCCAAATTGTCATCTTCCGAACACAGGGGATACAAAGTTTTTATACAATTTTACTTATTTGTTAGGTTTTTACTTTAGCAAATCGGTGACGTCTACGGAGAGCCTTAAAGTAGGGGTGTCCAAATCCAGGCCTCGAGGGCCATTGAAGCTCCTTATTGGCTAAACACACCCGCCCAGTTAATCAGCAGCAGATGGGGCAGGATTTCTGGAAAACCAGCGGAAGGCCGGCCAACGAGGCCTGGATTTGGACACCTCAGCCCTAAAGGGACATACAAGTAAATCAAAATTACTTCTGTTTTCTCATGCATGGTGCACACTAGTAACTTAGCCATTTTTAAAAATCTGATGTTTTATTTTGCATAACAAAAGTAGTTAACGTGTTTCCAAATTATGCTAAAATCCAAATTGTGTTATAATCACTAGATAATCCTGCACTATATAGTCCTAATGTGTCTCTTACGTCTTTGCTCCCTAATGAAAATACTACTTTTTTAACTTGAAAAAAGTAACACTTTTCAGACATAGGAACATTAAGCGAAACAAAACAGTAAACTTTATTTAATTTATTTCCATACAGTTGAAAGCACAGTATGTATCACTGCGCCAGGCTTCTGACTATAGGACCCATGATGATCCGACGATCCATCAAACAGTTCGGCTTCGTAGTTGATCAAAACGGTTTGATGGATTTTTACCACAGTACCACCATAATTCATACATAATAAGGTGGACTGTCTATTTTTTACAAATTTTTATTTGAAGTGAACCCCAAAGTTTCAATGTGGTAAGAATAATTAAACTGGCTCCAGCTTTTTCTTTATTATGCATTAGAATCCACCTGTTTATGTATTTTTTGTAAAAATGTCAATTCTGTTCTGTTCTTTGTTTGAAAGTTTTTAATATGACTCTTATTAAAGTGTCTTTCTTTTATGATCACCTTGTTTATTTCACCCTTTAGCTCAGATGTTGCATCTTTTTTTATATATAACCTTGACAGGCTCATTGTGTGTCACTGAAGCTAACAAACAAAAACAATGTTGGTTTAGACGGATTTTATTTAATTCAATTTATCAATTCTTAATGGGTATTTTTGTGTGACAGGGTTGTTTCAGTTGAAGAAAAATTCGTCGCTTATGTGACTTTCTCAGTCCCATCACACAAAATGTTGGATTTGCAGTTAGAAAAAAAAAAAACAGTCTGAACAGAACATGAATAAAAAATGAATTGCACTCAGGAAGTTCCTTAAAAATCACTTAAAATATTCCGCACTCACATCCCCATCTTGGCCTTACAAAATGCCACTGTCCCCAGACGGCTGATGTGTTACTCCAGGCTGTCCTTTGGTAGAAAGTGAGTGGCCTCGAGTTTGATTTGAATTCCAGTTGCCTTGAGTCCTAATGGAGTAATTTATGAAGACCGTTGTCCCTGGAGAACAACAGCCGCTTGGTTTGAGACTTAGGTAAAGTTAATATGTGGTCAAGAACGTTTACATACAAATACAGCAACATTTTGAGACATTTTGATCGCAAAACATTTCCTTTGCTGAATCTTAACCAAAAAGAAAAAACCTAAAAATGAATATATGATGTACCTTTTTATAAAAGGAGCTTCAGCGACACTCATCAGAGTCCCATGCCTTCACATTGAACCTGAAAACAAATTTGCAAACGCACAGTAATCATCAAAGGATTATTCAGTCATTTTGACACTTATCTTGGTTCGACGCGTTTGCCAGCCGTGTTATAATGAACCAGCATAAGCCCGACCGTTGGTGTCTGATAGATGCACATAAACATCGCCCATTATCAGACACCTGGATGAAAAACCTATGTTTGGAGTGTGGGAAATTGATAAGCTGCACATCTTTACAGGGAAATAGGCATAAACATTTGGATTAAGAGCATATTATGACCTGATTTGCATGCATTAAGGATAAGAAGTTGGGTTTCTTATCTCCGTTTCACTTTTCATTGCATGTTAAGAAAAAAACATTGAAGACTTTTAATAAAGATATATATATATATTTATATATAGTTTTTTTTATAAAATGAAGAATATCTGAAAGCTCAGGTCAGTCGACGTCCCAAAAGTGTGAGTTGTAACCTTGACAAAAAACACGAGTTGATGAGGTTAAAAGTAAAATGTATTTGAGCCTTTGCTGATTTTGTAGGTTTGTCCACTTAAAATACATTTTAATGCCAAGAGATACAAAATCCCACACACACGAAAAAAAAAATTAAGAAATTGACTACTGGATTTCTTCACATCATGGAGGGAAATGTTATCATTGAACCAATCCTCTAGCCAAACATAACGAGTTGAGTTAATGCCAAAGCGCTTAGTTTGGGTCTCATCTGACCACAGTACTGAACTTGTACCTTCTTAAGCAGATTTACTTTACGAGCGTGTAAAGTATTCCCAATGGTTTCCTTGGTAACTGTAGTTCCAGCCTCTTTGAGATCGTCAACTAACTCCTGTCCTGTTGTTTTAGGTCGATTTCTCACTGCTCTCTTGATCAGGTCAGATCTAGTTTGGCGCCCCAGACCTTCAGGTGGCTTGATGATCTCTAACAGTTACATTGACCTCCAGCTTCTTGCTGATGGTTTTGTAGTCCATTCCGGTCTTGTGCAGGTCTTCAATCAGTCTGACTGATGGACTGATTCTGTGGACAGGTGTCTTTTCTACAGGTGGTTACTTCTAACAGGTGTCTTCAGTACAGGTGACAGGTGGATTAGGAGAGTCTAACTGGTCTGTGTGAACCAGAACTCTAGAGATCAAATGCTTATTTCCCTAAATGAACTGCAAATACATTTATATATATTAATTAAAGAGAATTTCTGGTCTTTTTATCTCTCACTGTTCAATGAACTTACCATTATGATGACAGACTGTCTATTTCCATTTAGGTGGGTTGACCTACAAAATCACCAAGGAATCAGTTACTTTTAAAATAAAAACTCAATATTGTTGCCAAGAGTTTTAATGAATGATCCATCTTATCTGTAAAACTGTGCATGCTAGGGAAAATACAATTGGATTTATCAAAGAAAGGAGAGAAACTTGTGGTTTGCATCCTGTCAATAAATATTCAGACCTATAAAAGGCACTGCAACCAGTCTAATGAGTAGCTCCTGCTGAATTCTGCTAGAGCCAGCTGTTCATCTTCCCTACCTCAATAACAGACAAGGCTAAGCAGATGCGATCACAGCTGGCTGATTAGTTTTACGTGATGCTGAAAATGTCTCGATGCTGTTTAGTCTACTGTGGATCAGTGCGAGATCTTCCCACCAGGAGGGGATCATCAAGATGTGACGTTCCAACCATTAATCAAGTTTCTTATTTCCAACATCCGTTCGTGCCGCTGGGAGAAAACAGATTTGGAATATTTTTTACCCAGCATGCCATAGAAGGAGGGGGATTGTCAGGAATTGCAGCAACGATGGACGTGCAGATATTTAAGTTAAGGTCTACTCAGTGACCACTATCTATGTTATATGCCTAATGTCTCTTATGATGTTAATTGGATAGAAACCCAACTAATTACAGAAATGTCTTCGTTTTTACTGTTTCTTTTTTTTAGTTTTTTTATTTTGAAAAGCAAATACCATCAGATTTCACAAAACCTTTAGAAACCCAAATGATAAGAGAACTATTCCTAGTTCAGGACCCAGATCAAGGTAATTGGACTTTAATGAGGACATTTCACTTATAGACCTCCTTTAGTATGATGGGTTCAAAGCTGCAACATATTAAATGTCTTGAGGTCTAATTGGCCCCATGAGAGTGGTTAGTCAGTCATTGACCCACCTTGCCATACTGATGGTCATTAAAGTTCACCTTAAATGTGTACATCACTGCCCTTTTATCCGTGGGTCTTATTCTTTATGGACTTCTTAGTCAGTCAGGTTCTGACTTCTTTGCAGAAGTGGAGCTTTTATTCAGAGTCCAGTTTGTTCTTAAGTTGAGGACCCACGATGAGGAGAAGTGTCAATCAAACAGATGACGTCAGTAGGATTTTTTTTTTCTTTCTTTTTACTAAACTAATGAAAGGATCTAAACTTTGACCTGGTCGAATAATGCCAGACTAGATTTATGAGGTGTTTTGGCACTTCAGATTTGTCCTTTCACCTCACAGCTGTTGAGGCAGATGGCTGTACTCCCTGACTTTGGTCAGACTGGAGACCCATCCTGCACTCCATCCATGCTGGGGGCTAATTAAGACTGATACTCAATGATTTGTTTTTTTAAAAAGCCATCTTTTAGAATAATGTGATAATGTAACTGTCCGTAAAGAAGATTTGTTTTAACTTTATACATTTAGAGTAGACCTAACATCACAGCTGTCATACATCTGGTCAAAGGTCAACCTTTTAACTTCCAGAATGAAACTCATTTAAATAATGTTTGACTTAAACCAAGTAATTAAATGGAAGAACCTCTAGGAGGCTCCAGTGTTGACTGCTTTTCTAAGACCAAAACTATTCAACTATTTCCGCAATCATCGTCAACACACATTTTTTGACATGCCGCAACTCTTCCGACTGTTAACACGATCAAAAATCAGCGGCTTCTGAAGCAGAAAAGAGAGGTCTTCCCCTCTTAATGTAATGTATTGAAGCACTCATGCATTAAATCAACTAATTTTGTTGCAGAGAAATGCGGCTTTGTGCCGTTATGCAGGACTTTACATAAAATGTTACATATTTGTGCAAAGTCGACAAACAGTCAGATTAAATTCCATTTGATTTCTATAGCCCGATATCCAACCATATAACCATCTCAATGGGCTTTACACTGGTATTTTTGCAAAGAACATAAAGTCACTCATAAAAATATAAATAATAGCTGGTTGCTAAACTAACTAAATAGACTAAGCTGAACTGGAATTCCTGCCCTTAGACCCTCCTTCTCTGTAAGGAAAAACTCATTCATATCTTGGGGGGACAAACTGCACCAATGAATAGTATAGCAGAAAGGAAGATAAATCAAAGAGTCGTGGAATGTCAAAGAGCATGTGTTTAGATGTTGCTGTCGACATCTCTGGTGTTTTTAAGGTTTTAAGTCTTTCCAGCTTGTTTTTCAGTTTTATTTGCTCATTTTTAGAATGACCATGATTTGATGCAAATCAACCCGTAGCAAAATAGCTAAAAAATGTAGCAAAAAGAAAAAAAAAGCAGCACTGTACAAGTCACTAGATAGCTTGAATCTCAGTTCGGCAGTTGCTGCCATAAATAATTAAAGAGTTGGAAATGGAAATGTTTTTTTCAAGCAATCAAAACAAGTAGTAGGGCATAAACAGGACAATCAACAAAGATGAAATCCATGCAAAGACATGACATATCAAACATAGGATCTAATCCCACCACATATTTACCAAACCATTTTCTTTACGTAAATGATCATTATCCGGTTCATAACTTCTAATCAGAGATTTAAACCTCACCAACATAGATTCAAGTCATTAAAAATTCTGAAGATTCAAAAAATTATATGACAAGATGAAGTACATAATGATCATGACACGAGTTCATCATAGCACGTGCAGATCTAGTATCAAACTTTGAAAATAAATTCAGATTATTTTTAATTAGAGAAAGCAAAAATATTAATTAAGTATCAAGATTTAAAATATGTCCAGAATACTTTCCACTTTAAGTATCAGTATTGTTAGTCACATTTTGGGAAACCAAGTGAAATGATTAGAGATCATCAATGATTTCTTGTGATTACGCTGATGCTGTGCAATAAAGTTCATATTCTGTTTATAGTTTGTGGATTTTATTCCTTCTTCTGCTGCCTGATTAATAGCTATTCTTCTGGGATTAGCCCTTTAACACCTAAGCCTCAAAATGTCCGCCTGGACCTTTCAGCTAATTTTGACTATAAAAAGGTCAGAGATTGTCCTCTAATTGAGGGGTTTTGCTCATTTTGCCAGAAAACACAGACTTTTCAATATATATTATTATTTGACAATTTACCCCATGTTATAAGAGTGTAATAACAATTTTAAAAGAAAAAAAAATCAACATTTTGAGTTTTTAGTGAGAAAAACAATGCAACTGAACAACAGATTATGCATGTTTAAAGTTTAAATTGGAAAAGTATAAAACAATTTACAACAAAATGTGTGTAACACATCAGCAGAACCTCCAACATTCCCACGTTTTGTCCTCCTTTGGCCCTCCAGCACCTCAACTCCAGCCCACAGGCTCTCAAAGGACACCGGAAACTTTTATTTCTTATGATTTCACAGCATAGTTTTTTCTAAATAAACAGAAATGTATGCTTATATGAACGATAACTTATAAGTCAAAATTACGGTAACTTTCATTAGAATGCATTTATCTCATACAGTAAGTGTTTCAGAGTAAAAACTAGCTAGCAGGCCGGAAATAGAGCTCGTCAAACATTACTTTTGCTCACCAGAGGTGACTTTTCCTCTCAAGAGCTTCTTCCAAGATCCTCTGAAGATCTTCTCTGAACTTCCATGGGGTTTTATTACCCTGGAGGTCTTTTTTTTTCTCGCTGTTTTAAAAATGCTCTTTTCCCGCACAGCTCTCTGTATCTCTCCACCGCTCTGTCTGTCTTCCCGGTAATCAAAGTAGCTGCTTGCGGTTTGTTTCAGCTTTCAGAATCTGTTGGAATTTTTCAAATAGAGCAAAGTATTATAAAAAAAAGTGGTAATTCAAAGAGTCCTTGTCCAAATGTGTGGCAGGCGACACGCTCCGTTCCGAAGTGTTAGGCGAGTTTATAACGTTTTTCTTTGTTGTCATGACTGCAGACATCGTCAGGGTTCTTGTCCTTCTGCAGCTGATATCGCAGCACGTTGTCTGGAGGTCAGAACTTTGCTGGAAATCAGGGTCACAGTTCAAATAGTCACAGAGATAGTGGAAGATCCCAGGCGCCATCATTTTCTTGAAATTGTTCGCTATCCTATTACTCCTTTTGTTTGTTCAGACGTCCGTAATAAAGCACTTCTCAAAATCTCTAATATTGTTGGCAACAATTGTCTTGGACCGGTCTCCTTGCGCCATTTGAGCATCCTGGTATGTTTGGCGATTTCAGCTGATATTTTTGTTAAATGATCACTTATATAGACATCTGATCCTTTTAGATTTAGAATCGCTGGTTTGCTTGCATCCTTACCCCTGGGGAGTGAGTGGAAAATCTAAATGGTATGTCGATCCAGAGAGATCCCTTGAGACCTCCGAAATGATTTAATTTGACATTCCATGCTGTCACCTGGATCCGGAGCAGTACTGCCGGCATCACAGCTAGCGGTAGCTTTGGCTATTCTGGATTCTTTGTTGTTCCATGTCAACCCGGTTATCTCGTTCATTCTGAGAATACTGTTTCCGGATCTCTTCCATAAGTTCCATCAGAGGAATTAGCTTAGCTTGAATGTCCAGCAAAGGAGTGAGTTCAGCATTAATCTCATCAATGGCCTGTTTCATTTCAAAATTGCCATTCACTTAATTCTTCTTCTGGGCCATGATAGTAATGGAATTACTACTTTTCTTTTCAGTAATTCTGCGATAAATCAGGTTTTTAGTCGTTTGTAGATGAAGATCGCTGGCCAGTTAATAATTACATGTAATAATTTGAATTACAGAAAAAAATATTTGATTAAATTAGAATTGTCACAAACATGTTAAAACATGTACCAGAACAAGAAGGGTTTTTCTGCCAAATGTAATGACGGAGTAATAGCTGTTTACTTTTATATAGAAGTCTATGAGGTTTTGGCCTTTTGGAACCAGTGGGTACATGCAGTTTGGAACGCCAGGGGGAGAGGGGTCACTCAGTCCAGTTCTCATATACAGTCAATAATCTAACATTGTATTATCAAAGCTTTTTTTCTTCTTTTATTGGATGTTCCCAGTTTAAAAAAACTAAAATAAAAAGTGAAATTGCTGCCAATGGTGACAAAAATCTCTGCTCCCAAAGAAAAGGCTTTGAGTGCTGAAAACAATTTTCAGTTGTGTGGAAGAGTCTTATTGCATGTTTCTGTCTCAGTTTGCTTCTTTAAGCTTCTTTCGAGTTCTTGTGATTTGTTTTGGCATCAGTACAACAAAAGTGCTGGTTGTGATTTTGTTGTCAATTAGGAGAAAGGAAAATAGGTTTGTGCCAATTGAAACCTGTGTACTCCTGGTTTTCCTGCTTGATATCAGATCTAGTATTATACTTCTACAGGCATGCTGGGAAATGGAAAAAAAAATCCAACCAGCCTTTCAGGACCAGCATTTTTTTTCTAGAACAATTAAGATTTATGTTGACAGAATTTCCACATCTATGCAGAAGTATAATCTTTATTCTGCCTTGTTTTGCAGGCTTGAACGCGGGCTCGCCTGGAGTCAGCTTTAACTGGTAGATTCGTCTTGTTTACCAGACTTAACTTGTATCTAGGTCAACGTTACGCAATTGCAAAAGAGCTTTGGAGTTGGGTGGGAAGACAACTCAGCTTTTCCCTCGTCTCAAATCGTTTGAAATCCCGAGAGCAGCAGAACCCATTGAAGTATCAAGAACCAACAAACAGGTTGTAACAAACCACCTGACAAGGATCCACGTGAGCTTCCTGCACACGTGCAGGGCTGCTCTTCAGATGCTACAACAATAAAGTGGTTGATGATGGATCCTTAAAGAGTTTTGGCATCAATTAGAGATGAATTGATGCTTTCAGGCATGCAGTCACAATGCACATAATTCACTCTAATGTTGTGTTCACATCGCCCTCTGCAATGTGCATTCACTTCCAATAAAAAGACGCGTAAACGCGCATCCTTTGTTTAAAACTCTTATTTTCGGGCAGAAAATGCACAGCTATTGAACACCAGGTCAAATTTTGACAAATTAGGGAGCCAGATTTGGTGGCGATGTGTGGACGGCATCCTCTTTTATTCACTGAAGTGCAACAGTTTGAAAACTGATCATGAAGGAGAAATGTAGAATTAATGTTTGTGACCGGCTGGAGTCATATGACAGTAAGTCTTTCACAAATCGGAATAGAGCTGCGAAAGAAAAAGTCTGGAGACAGATTTGTGAGATTTGCCCAACTTTGACATTCCTTACCAAGCCTCTTCTAGCTGTAGGCGACGGACATGCCCAAGAAAACACGAGCAAAGAAAGGAGACGCTGCTGTCGCCACATGATCTTTAAAGGCTACCCGATCGGTTCCATGCAGGCCCGAATCTTCCTCTTGTCTTCAACATTGACTTTCGTGATTCGCACGTTTTTTGTTTGAAGATTGTAAAACTTGTAATTCATTAATGAATAGTAAAATACAAAACATAAAAACAGAGATTAGCTCCCAGTAGGACAGTTCTGCCTCCTATACGGTTGTCCGAGACAGTTAAGCAACGGATTACACTGGAACTTTTTCTTTTCTTCTACAACAGAAATAATTTTGCCTAAATGCAACAATATATAATCATTTATTGTTGATCGATCGATCTATCGTGGCTTGGAATCATTCTCTGTGATCGTTTTTATATTCTATTTGTTAGCAATAAGCAAATTAACCGTTAATAAGGTGATTTTGTTAAGTTTTTGTTGAGTTAATAAAGTGTTGGTAGGTGCTGGTATCTTCCTACAATTGGGAGTAAACTGGCGTCAAACGAAACAGAAGAAGAAAAAAACGGGTAAATCAATCTGTATTGTCAGATTTTGCAAAAGGATTGTGCAGGCCTGATCTTTCACATATTTTTCTTTTGTTTTTTCTCAATTAAAATAAACTTTTTTATCATTAAGAACGTTTTAAGAGGTTGTTCCTGTTATTAACAAGAAGACGTACTATGACCGTAAACTTGCTTTCACTTTTGCGCACGCAGGGACTGATCGTATAGTCAATACAGATCGAGTAGTGACTGCCCCTCCCTGCTAAAGGCTAAATGTGCGTTCAAAAACCCGCACGTAGCGCGATCTAAAACGTGCATCAGGTGCTGGACGTGTACGTAGCTTTAAACCTCCCTGCCGCTCCAATGCTAGCCACTGCTTTTTCAATTGAGATTCAACCCCTGAACTCTTCCCTCACCATTAACGGCAGTTTCTAATCAGAACCACCTTAAGCACACAGCTGTGACAGGATCATTCACTGGGGTGGGCTCCACAGGAACATTATTGCAATCAACCGTTAGTGTTTGCCACACAAAAAGCTTTGGCCACAATATAATCCCCCTCTTGTGTGATTTTTCTATCTGTCAAGAGAGTGATGGCAATTAGAGGCCTGAGGGTGCCAGGCAGGTGGCCTCAAACTTTTTAATCAGCCAGGCGGTCTACAGGGGCAATTTAACCCATCTTACACAGCCCTTTTTGTGTAACTATATTGACAAAAGGGGAAAAAGAAACAAATATTGAAAGGGGACTTTTTTCTTTTCTTTATTTTTTCCTAAGGTTACACAGCCGCTCATGTTCTCTTTTTCCAGTTTTTGTATTTTTACATAAAGGTTCTACTTACTTATACTTTTACAAAAAGTCAGTGTCCAGGCCACACAGTCACATGCACACCTAGGAGATATTTAGAGATACCGATCAACCCTTTCATGCAACATGTGTTCAGACTGTGGTAGGACACAAAAAAAACCCAGGTCAGTTACAGACTCACCACCCAAAATACAAATGTCCAAAGCAACAAGACTTTAAAATATTAAATATAAACTACCCACAACCAAAATGTATTTCACAGAAATAACTTTTCTTGATCGTGACTCAAAATTAAATATTTGTGTGTTCTTATTCAGTGTGTAATTAAAACTGTTTTAAAAGCTGACAGCTCTCTTCTCAGTTCTAGAATGTATAGAGTCTCTTATCTGCTTTTAATTGGTTGTTTTGTTTTTTATTTCGTTTTTTATATAGTCGTTTTTCAAAGTGGACATAATGTCCAGAACAAATAAACTGGCTGTAGCTAAAGGTTGGCCCTTCAGGTGAACTTCCTCTGATCACATTCCTCACCATTGAGTTGTACTTACCACATTTTGCCTTGTAAAGATTATTTTTTTGGATAAATGTTAAACCACAAATTGAAAAAACTTTAATAAAATAAATAAAATGTACCTTCTTTTTTAACCAAAAACTCAACCAGAACAAAGCAAATAAAAAAAAGCAAAAATACAGCAAAGTTAAAAAATAAGCTTAATTTTGTTCACTCAAAAATCAGATTAAAAAGGCAGATGTTAGTTGCATGTATTTACATGCAACTAAGTGGAAATTCAAGTTGCTGGATTTCCCAAAAACATCTTTCAACTCTAACCGTAACTCTAATTGTAATTTTACCTTAATTCTAGTCACTTCCATGAAAAGAAAAGAAAAGAAAAAAACGACATTGTTAGGAGTAAATATCCAAAGAAAACGTTTGCCCTCCTCTGGTTTTACCTGCTGAGAAGCTGCACACTATTTCAGCTTCACTTTCAAATTTAGAGTTCAGTAAAACTGCATTAAAAATATGTTTGCTTCATACCCCAGCCTGGTTTTCCAACTTTAATGGCTGTACGCATTTGGATATTTCAGAAAGGCCGCTTCACTCTGATTTCCATGTCTTCTCATGAGGGAGAAGCCCGCCCCCACCTGACCTGAGGTACAGCAGATCACTTCCACGTGCTGCAAAGGTGTCGCTGGGTAAACATCACTCCTCCTGAACTTTCCAGATGCAGGTCCTTTCAATACATGGCTGTACAAAGGCACGCTGCTCCTTTCCCATTAACCTCTGTCTATATACATGACTGTGGTGGTGCACGAGGAGCGGCTGCTTTGCATTTGTGACACCGGCTAGCCGACTTGGAGTTTGAGGTAGATTGAGCATGATGAATGTTAATCAATGATACAGTATGCCCCCAACTGCATAATGAGCCTGTCACTCCTGCTTTCTGCACCTCTGCAAGTACAGTTTGGCTTTTGCCCTTAGTTCTGTATTCGGGTGTGTGTATGCGTGCACCAACAAATCTGGGCTCTAGCACGCTCCTGCTGCTTTTAGAGTGTTGCTTTTTGCAATTTGAAGCTGTACATCAAATCTATTGTGACAGAAAAAACAAAGACACGGCTGTAATTGTGTTTGGCTCCTGACAGCGACATACAAAGCAAGCAATTATGTTTAAAAATGTTCTGAAATTTGTTTTTGTGATTTTTTTGTGTGTTTATTTGTTTCGTTTTTAATTTCAAAAAATGTAACTACAGAAACGGGACTTTTATCAACTTCATTAATTTTTGTTTACCAAGTAGTAAGACTTGGAAATGAGCTCATTTTCCATTTCTTTAAACTTTAAGAAGCACCATTTTTCAAAAATTATTCGATTTTTAAAAATAGACAAATCATTTTAAAAACTTGAGTGATAAAAAGTAATCCCTGACATTACAAATGAACTAGAACACTGTCCACAATGCATTACGCAGGTCATTTGACCAAAAAATGAAATGTAACGTTGCAATAATTACCTCCTTGTGGTGCTAGAAGAACAAGTAGTGTCAAAATTGGCTTAAATGTACTTTTTAAAAAAAATGGTCTAAAAGAAAAATAGCATTTATTATTCTATGTTTATATATTATTATTGTTTTGGATACATTTATTTTATCATCTCCATATGTTAATCTACTCTATTAATATTCGTGGTTGTAATTAAAACTTGAATGAAACGTATACAAAAGAATTAAATAAATAATAAAAAAAATACATACAACAATAAATAATTATAATAAAAGCAAAAAATATAATGAATAATATTAAATGTATTAAAATTTAGTAATTTGTGGTTTTGGGCTGTGTTTAGTCCTTTTTTCACAAAAAAACTCTCCGGAGGGAATTATCACCAGAACCGCTTCTACAGAACTAACTTTACCACAAACTTCATTTATTTTAAACTGTTAAAAAAGAGCAAGAATTTATGCTTGGAGTAAAAAAATACATTAAATTGCAAAGGGATCCGCAGGTTTTTCAAATGCAGAGCTCTTACCAACTTTTACCCCCCCCCAAAAAAAAAATAATAATAACAATAACAAAAACAATAATAAAAAAAATCATTAACATACATAGACCCTTTTGATGAAAATTGTGGTTTTTTTTAACATGCACGTGTGGCATTTTTCTCATGAAAGAGAACAAATATAAGACAAATTCATTTTATTTTTGCATTTCTGAGTATTTCTCCTTTTAAGACTCTGTCAATCAAACTGTCGCAAACAGCCCAAGCCCCGCCCAGCTGGTGTGATATCATCTTCCATTCTTTTCCCAAGGACTTTGCTTTGAGAAATCAATTATGTATTCCTAATAAAAATATTTTTACCACACGTTTAGTTTTAAGTGCTCTTTTTTAATGTGTATAAAACTTATTTGATGTCACTGTAAAGCAAATCTATGAATCTCTCATATTTTAGTGGTTTTTTTTTATTCTGGATAAGAATTTAAAAGTAAAAGTAAAAAGTTAGTGTTTGTTCTTACAACCTTTTTTGACCTCTTTGAATTACTGTAATTGCCTATTCTATGTGTTTTTTATAAAGTCAGTGTCTTTAGTTATGATCTATAATGCCATTATTTTTAATGAGCATTTTTAAAGAATACTTTCTTTCATTGAAAAAGCAGAAATAAAAACAGGTTATCAGTAGATGTTTGATCAATGACTTCTTTAGCTGCCACGACTGATGGAAGTTTGTTGGACGACATCTAAAGATTTATTGAAAGACCAAAAAAAAAAAGGATTGTAGTGCTGCAAAGCAGAAGTGACAGAAGGTTTTTCAGCTCAGAACCCTTGGCCTGATAACCGCCACTTGAGTGAAGTCACTTTAACGCGTTTTGATTTTTACCGTTTCGAGCTGCACCAAACAGTATTCTTAAAATAGGTGGCGGTAACGTGTCAGATTAACACAAAACACTCCTGGCAGGTGGGAACAGCTGGATCACCAAGCAGGACACACGGGTTGTCCCATCTCTTGGGGACAGGTTGGTGTCCATGTTGGACTGCGCTCAAACAACTGGCAGTGACTGACAGGCCCGAGGGAGTTTCACCCTTGACTGGCAGAATAAACCCCTTTTTTTCCCTGAAATAAAGCCGTTCAGTCCTGAGAACAACAGGGGAGGCGGGCAGGGGCTCTCAGCTTTTGGGTCAAAGGATTTAATGTTGGCATAAATTCATGTTTCCTCTAAATCTAACATCATATATTTGTTTTTTTATGTTATTTTGTGTGATTGATTATTAACAAATTTGACATTTCTCCATAAACAGCTTGATTTATTTTCTGTACAATGAGGGCTTTAGCTGCCAGTATTTAACATCTTCACTCGAAGTAACCTAGCAAATGACTGACATTTTTAAAATTCCAGAATGTGCCACCGGATTAGCTAATTGAGTTTTTTTTAATCTGACACTGTTGTGGGTTCCAATAAAGAAGGTATTTTAACGCGTATGTTAGCGGGTGGTAGCCAATTGCAAACAAAGAGAAAAAACTTTGCTGTTGAGTCGTTTAATTTCACCAAATTCATTGTAAATTGTTATTCCGTCAACACTTGTCATGTCTGTTAGCCTGTTCGATGGTATTTGATCTCACCACGTTCACTTAGCTCGACACCAACGAGAATGCATGCAGCCTCCTGCGCGCCTTCACCATTTCATATTTTTATGAAACTGTGAATAGTTCGGGAGGTATTTTAAAGTCAGTTCTGTCTTGTGTTTTTGTTTTGCCACTTGTGTTTAGCCAATGTGCAGTTTCATGGACTAGCTTAAGTTCATACCCCGTTTTGTGGGCTGCTAGCATTCATTTTTTTGTGTATTTTAAATTATTTGAAAGGGGGGAGCTAAAGCAGACTGCTGGTGACTGTTTTGATATAGTATAACTCAGAATAAAGGACACCAACCCTGGGTCATCTTTAATCAATACTGGGACACAATGCACACAATGCAGTACAATAGTTAAAGTACATTTGGACCTTCCAGCTGATCCCAAAGACATCATTTGAGTAACAAAGGAGTAATTTATAAAACTGCAGTCTCTGAACCTCATTTTAATAGTGGAGGGAAGAGTCATTGTTTCCTAGCAACAGCACTAAACCATCACAGCTCTTGACATGATCTTCATGGAAGAATGGACCAAAATAGAAGTTGCAGTGTGTTCAAAACCTGCTGAAGACCTAAAGGAAACCCTTGACCTCTGTTATTGACGACCAAGGTTACTTTCCAAAGTACTGAGAAGAACGTTTTTTATGCTTTATTTTGCCCCATACTGTATTTGTGTTTAGTGTGATCAATGTGAAAAGCTTTAGTCCATTAGTGTAGAAACACAAATACTCAGACGTTGGAAGCGTTCTTAATTTGACCAGCACAGACAAAACGTTCTTGATGATCCATTCAAGTGAGAAAAAAGAAGTTTAGACCAGTTCTCATGGTTCATCACCTTTTTCTAAATCAAAAATCTCTGTGTTCCTGCCAAAGACCCAGCTTGGATAACAACTGCTCCCCAACCAGACATTTCTTTCAAATTACCTATCTTTTACTTTGGTGCTGAGACAACAGCAGCTCATTTCCTGTGTGATGTATAGCTTAACAGCTCAGAAGGCTGTTTTCTGCTTTTCTGGAGACCAAATGTTTTTTTTAAAGAACATATGTGTCTTTATTTACAAAAGGAAAATAAAGCTCCGAAGAACCCAACAGTGACTGCTTTAGCGTTTAATCAACACAAGTCTGTCTTGATCATTTCTCCATATGAGATGTCGTGTTCAACTGTAAAGAGAATCCATCCAGAACACTTCATTTAATCAAACTGTTGCAATGATCTGATGGTGCAGTGAAATAAAAAGGATCTGACCATCTCTCATTCACTATTCTGCCACTTTCAAACTAATGTTTGAGATTTTATCTTTATTTGAATTATAGATTTACAATCAGACTATGTATGTCACCAATACTTTGTAGGTATAAACTGTACAGGTATTTGTTTAACCCTTTAAAGCCAAACGTATCATATTTGATACATGAGTCTGTCAATGGAATGGAAACACAAATTTCTTGTCTTTCTTTTTTAATTTTATTGTCTTAGAATATTAAGGAAAAATGATATATTTGAGCTGTGTGACCTGATGTATCAGATATGATACAAAATTGAATTTATATGTAAAAAAAAAAAGAAAAAAAGTTGTTTTTTTTTCTTCTTCTTTGTTCATAGGGACCTATAAAGGCTCCAAATCCAAAGAGTTGGAATTTTCTGTCAATTATTTAATGGTTCAGGCTTTACAGGGTTAAAATAAGTGATACAAATCTGACCTCCCACATAAACATACCTTGCAAAACCTCTACAGTTCGTCGGTCATGTTGGTAACGTCAAACTGACCAGCCAGCAGAGATTCAGACTTTTAAAACATTTAAATGATATTAGAAGGGTTTGCTGTCATGCTGATTCAGAGATTTTTATGTCAATTGGATCTCTGATTGATTTGAATCTCACCAAAGTACAAAAGTATGAACAAAAATCTGCCAGTTTGATACTCCAGCTTTTGCCAACTTTCATATTTAATTATATACCACAGCAGTCCAGGACTGCAAGAATCAGGTTGGTTTTGAGATTCTTCCTTCTTACGGCGAATACTTTGACCGAACCACATACTCAGACACTTCCCCAAATTACCACACATCTAGTACCTGGTGCAAATGTATTTTGGGCATAGAGAACACCCCCCTCCAAGAAAAATGATATCACAGCAGGCGAAACTTAAAAAATAAATAAACAAAATAAAAATGTAATGAAACCAAAACGAAAGGGTTGGGGGATAGTCAAAGGAAGGTATTATGGAGTATTATGGAATGGCCACAGGACCTACTGCTTGGCAAAGCGTAAATTGATGTTGTGACAAAGTGTAAAATATTTACACAAAATAGGACAAGAAAACTTGTGTGAGCAGTCTTTCAAAATTTCACACATGCCGCCAGCTTTTGTCTACAGCCTCAACTGAGGCTTTGTTGACCTTTGACCTCAGAAAGAGGCTACCATTTTGAATTTAAAGAAAACCAAAGCGCTAGTACCTTTTATGAACTGCAACTCTTCCTGAGGATTTCCATCTATCAAGTTGGGCAACATTGGCAAACAACTTTGGATTTCAAATTAAAATCCTTGGTTCAAGTGGAATGAACCAATATAACATTTGAGAAGAACATATTAGGGATGTGGGTGTATTTGACAAAAACTAAGAAAAATCCAAAAGTTTACTGTAAAAAAACTTTTTTTACATAAATCTGTTAGTCTGTTGGTTCTTACAAAAGCTGCCATTTTGAAACTAGAGTTTTATTGATTTTATATGATTTTTGTCATGTACAGCTCTGACCACTGCGGCAAGCGCAGAAGGGGAAAGTGAGGGGCATGTAGCAGCCATTCAGTCAGTTAGGGTGGGTAGAAGGAGTTTGGCGAGTGCGGTTAGTGCCTCTAGGACATACAGATCCACTCGTGACTTTGATAAACCTATTTCTACATAATTTCCTATTCATGTTTGGGTGAGAACAGCGGGCTGGGAGGTATGGTTCTACCTAATGTTCTTTGACGTTATCACGCAGATGGACTCACAGGGAGAAGAGCCTGATTGAGATCGATGGTGTAAATGTGTAAGACTCTTTTCAAACAGCATGAGAAATTCTGCAAAGACGGGCCGGCATGGCCGCCTGAAAGAGAATGCATATATGGGAAAACATGGAAATGCTTTTGTAAACATGCCAACTTTCATTGCATTCTCCAGAGCTGCGCTTGTGTGCTGGATCCTTGACAATGCTCCTTTTTCAAAGCCATTGGTGTGCTCTTAGAAGATCCTCGCCATTTATTTTGAAATGTAATTGTCAGGTAATCTTGCCCGTCATTGTCCAGCCTCGGTTGTGAGGCCTATGCTAAAAGGGACCGTGGGCAGCAACAAGCGCTTCTTATCATCTCAACATTTAGGCACTTTGAGTCGTACTCTTTTGCTTTAAAAATGCATCTGAAGCAAGCAGGCGCCGTCAAAGCTCGCCAGTCGTTCAAAGGAAAACACAACACCCCTCTCGCGTACGCCACGGCCTCTTATTATGAACATGAGAATCTGCTGCCGCAGATACACACTCTGCTGGGGTTGCGATTATATATCAGCGGGAGCGGGACAGTGAGGAGGAGGAGGAGCACGGCTGTTATCTTCATGGCTGAACAAGAAGCCGATAGAGGAAAGGCAGCGTTTTTCAGAATCCCTGGTAGGAGCTCAGGGGGAGATAAGGAGAAGACGCTTCACTGGGCCAGCATTGGAAAACAGGGAATTGTGTCAGGATCTCTGCAGTTTACCTTTGAGGATTAGGAATCATTGTACATCATTTACTATAGTGACCTCAGCTGAGGAGGCTGACAGTGGTTGACGTTTACCGACAAGGATTCCTCAACAATCATCAGTCGTAGTTGTCATACTATTGTGCTCCTGCATTGCATTCACTTGTTGTTGATTGATAAGGACACGCCCCCAAACCAAGAGGTTTATAGCAGAAAACAACATAAAAGCGAGCATTAAAGGAAGGATATAGCTCGTCTTCCAAATGCACTTGGACTCCACACGCCCTGGAGCACAGAATTAAAGTGATGTTGATTCTTCTAGAATCGTTTCTATCAACACACCAGGAGTTAAAACAATTGACTGTACATAAGAGCTGAACTGATTGACCCCTCCCCCCCGCGCATTCCAGACAGGAAGTACTACAGGAAGCCAAAATCCAGTAGACTTCTAAAGGGATATAAACAGCTGTTACTGATTTTTTAACAAGTTCTTGCTAATCCTAATTTTTTTCACTGTATTTATCTCTGTAGTGCAAATAATTCAAGTTCCCAATCAGATACCTCAATGAAAGTAGGTGGCCTCACGTCCAACATCTGAAACGTTTGACAGATTTCCTGTCGCCCACTTTCAAGTGGAAAGGGTGTGCTGATTGGCACAGAAACATCAACTCCGGCCAATCAATGCTTACTGACGAGGTTTGGTTCCAACATGGCGGCTTTGGTTTCACTATAAACCGGTGACTGAGTTGACTTCATATCGTTGGAGCCAGAAGTGAACCATTTTCCATGGGTGATGTCATATACAGTCAATGATAGGGACCCAACACAGCCTCACAGTTGAACATGAACCAACGACCAAATCGCTGGTTTTGAAACAGTAGAAATTATACCTCCTGGTATAAAGATCTATGGGATCCATGGCTTCTCTCATTGTTTGGAAAACATTTTGACAGAAAAAACAAACCAACCCTGAAGGAGAATAAATTGTCACATTACAGAAGCTTAATGAATGTTTGCCATAATCAAAGCTAAAGGCGCTCCCACTAAATATCTGACTAGAGCGGAGAGACAAAACCCTCAGGGGTTCCTTCAGCAACTGTAGCTTTTCCACCAAACGAAAGCCAAAACCTACTGAAAATCACATTCAAAGAAAGCAATTAACAAAGTAAACTGGACCAACAAACGAGAGAACAAAAGTCATTTCGGAAGATATTTTCGGTTGCTGAATCTCTGAGGCAGAAAAGCATAAACCATCAACAAAGGGCCTTTGTGCGATTCCCAGCTGGCTGTTGCTCACTCTCTGCAAGACATTGCAAAGACACCAGAGCCGCTGTCCCTCTGCTGTAATTTCAGTCCAAACTGCGCACCCTGAGGTCCAGCTGCCAACACGGCACCAGAGGGCTTAAATGAAATATTGGAAAAATAACCGTGTTGTGGCTGCCGAGTCGCCATCCCGCATTAAAATTTGAGGCTGCAGGGCAAAAAAAATAAAAAAAATTCAACACTTTGCTGAGTATTTTCACACAGAATGCTAACAAAACAGTGGGTTCCACTTCCTCTTTCTACAGTGACTGAATTATCTTTCATTCTGTGTGTGGGATCCAATCTTTTTAAATATGAAAGAAATTAACAGTGTGAAATTGTAAATGAAGAAAACACTGTGCATTTTAGGATCAATAACACATTTAAAAATGTAAAAAAGAACGTTCAAAGAAGCTCTGCAACAGACTGGCGACCTGTCCTGGGTTAAGCCTGGTGGCCAAGACCTCTTTTCCCGGCCCTGAGCAGATCCAACCCAAAACAATGACGTGGGATCACTCCCTCCTTGGGTTTACCACCTGCAGGAGAGCCCAAAAGGCGCCAGTTAAATTTGGTTTGGGTTCAAGCAGTGCCTCTGTGTTCCAAATCTTGGTCGTGAAACACACTTTTAGACAAATTCTAAAAAGTGTGGCCAACGTTTCCGTAGAATGTGCATCAACCATGGATGTCAAACGGAAACAAATACCTTTTCCAGTCCTTTTTTATTGGCTGATATTAAAGTAAATTTTTCATCCACTTGCTTTAGACAAGAGTCTAAAGAGTCTGTCCTGTGATCTTTGACCAACTCCAAAGCCTCTACCTGACTGGAGATCTCCTAAAAGTGCCTTTCCTGGGACTTCCTTTATTAAAGTATGGACGGCTTCCAGATTAGATTCTCCATCCACTTCCACAGACTACTGTTGGTGCTTTTGAAAAAGCTTCTCTAAGAACTTAATAGATGACTGAACTTCTTACCGTCCCAATAGATGAATCCGTGCACCCCAATGAATGTCAGTCATCCTCACAAAGCCTTTGCTCTGGAGCTAATGACTTTAGGTGAGTGTAGGAACCAAGATCCCCATGTTTCATCACCTAAGGTTAAAAATTGATGAAAGTGTTTTAATGAGTTGTTGATCTCCTACCAACGAGAGGATCCGGTGCAGGCGGGAGAGCACACGAGAGGCCACAACCCAGAAGACGAATACAAAAAACAAACATCAAAGACAGCGTGACGAACGAGCAAAAAAGAAGCCCCGGTTTGAATAATTTTGGCAAAAGTATTTGCTTCTTTGAAGTCCAGCATGAACACCATGAACTGTTCAGAAGAGAAAAACGCATAAAGTGGGTTTCTGTAACCAGGTGATTAAACAGATTGCTTGACCGAGACCAATGATGATGACAGACTTTTTCTAAAGAATTTTTGTGACTCATTCAAAAACTTTTATTCATTATTGATTAATCTTTCAGACCGCCAAATCTGAAAACTGACAAAAAAATGTATCCAATTTAGAAATGTATTCTTCATGTTATCAAATGTTTCTAGACTTTCTGAATACTTATTTTTATTAGTTTCAATGAAGTCAGTCCTTCAGGCATGAGCAAATCTTCAACTTTTTTAGTATCTTTTTGGTTTTACTTCTGTCAATCTGTTGAGATTTAGATTTGTTTAAGTTCTGCTTTTGTGCTTTGTTGTTTGCGCAGCCACTTTTGTGCAAGGAAAGTATACAGAAAAAGCCATCTAGCAACAGATCCAAGTAGTAGCAGCTGGTGATTGAAGCTGGCTGTAATGCAGAACAAAATATGTCAAATCTGCTGGAAATGTGCTTTACTACTCTAGGGCAAGATGTTCATTGTGTACTTTTTTGGCGTCACAGTCAAATAGCTGATTAAGCATGTTAAATAAGCCTATTGACTTTTATACAACAAATGGGAATGCTTTTTATCTTTTTACAGTATTATAAGGTTGTACAGAACATAACTGTTTTGAAATGCTTGTTTAAGAGCAGATTTACAGAGCACTAAAAATGACATAAGAAAAAATACATTTCTCTCAAACTGGCAAAACATAGGCCTACTAATGTGCACAAGATGCTAGTTTTTTGTGAACAAAATTCAAATTTGTGTGTACAAAAGTCTAACTTGTGGGCACAAGTGCTAATTTGTCTGCACAAAATGCTAATAGTGTATAAAAAATGCTAACTTGCACGCAAAAAATACAAATTTTTGACCAAAAAATGTTAACTAGTGCAAACAAAATGCAAATAAAATGTTAACTGTTGGGCAGAAAATGCTATTTTGTGCTAATAACAAAATGCTAATTTGTGGCCACAAAATAATAACTTGTTCTCATGAAATTCTAGTTTGAGGAAAAATAATATTTTTTAATGTCATGTCTAGGGCTCTGTACAGATTTGAGTAACAAGAAAAAGAAAAATTGATATGTAACTTCTCATGCACATTCATTCAGAATAGGGAATTTTGTCAAAAATGCATTTTTTTTTCTAAGCTTCTCCCAAATTTATTTGACATAAGAAAAAAATAACTCATTTACCAAAATTTAACATCTGTAGCTTTTTTAATGGGGAAAATAGATTTACAAAAAGTCAAAAGCTGAAGCTAAAATCTGACTTTTGTCTTTGAAAAGGGTTTCAAACTGGGCTAAAATGTAGGATCTCAAAAATTGACACGTTTATGTTCTCAAAGGTGTCAGCTTTAGGCCGATTGTACTTTCACTAAAAGGAATACAAAATGAAAACCATTTATTGAGGTTATATTCCGCCAAAGAGAGAGAACAATTAGCTGCAGCTGATTAAAGAATAAAAATCAATGTTTTCTTGCTTCGTTTAAAAGTTCCAAATGTATCTATGCAATATTTTCCTCCTTTGCATTCATCTTCCAATAAAATGTAGGATTACTGAGGACTTTACAACTGAAGGGGGAAAGAAAGCTTGAGGCGAGAGCTTTGCACAAGTGAGAAAAAGAAATCATTGAACCCTAAAGCATTTCATTGATTTTCTTCATCACATCCACCTGCCCTCAGAACAAATAAGCAGTCAGGAGGCTTTCAGCGCACATTTTCATCAGAATTCTTCTGTCAAGGCCGTCCACATGCCACTCAGCACGTGGGAGAGATGCGCTGCGAGACAAAGTGTCAGATCAGTTCAAACGATTATTAGTGCTTACCTTCAGAGGCCCAAAGCCTTAATATGACCACGGAACGAAAAAAACAAAACAGTATGATGCAGAGTACCGTATTCAAGGTGATATGAAACGGAAGAAGGAAAGCAATCACATCACACTGATTAGTGGATTTAACAGAGAGTTGAACACATTTAAGGCAGAAGCTGCAATCATGCACTATTGACTTGCTGTTGTGCAGCTAATTACAAATTACATTCCAGGCTAGCTGCTGCCTGCCGTTGGCCTAAGCTGCAGCTGAATTAAACTGTCAGCGTGCAGACATCTTGACTAACTGAAGTTGTTCTATTCTCTGGGCGACGTTCCCTCTTGGAGACAACAATGGGTTGTGGACATCTCTGTTGCTTTATGGGAAACTTTCCTCGGATGGGAAGTCACTTTCAAAGAAATACGAAGGAAAGCTGCGCCAGAAGAGTCATGGCAGATGGATACGTTTCTGTTTTTAGGAGGGAAATCATGTGCTGGAAGATACTTAGTTTGTACGTAGGTGCTATCCAATGCAAGCTAAAGCTGAAACAGAGATAAGTGTTTGGACTCTATGGAGGCAGAGTTACTGCACACTTCATGAAGCCATTGCACAACAAGGTGTAGTCAAGGTTAGAGATGGAAACTGGACAGGGTCAGGGCCGCATGGATGAGCTCTCTCTAGCCTAGTTCTCCATTCCATCTCAGCTTTTTGTCAGTTCAAGACACGCCAGAGTACCCAGATCAGTTGCACTAGTCTTACAGATGAATGCAGTCACTTCAGAAGTGCTAAAAAATGCTTGATTGTAGAATACCTAAAGTAGTGGAAGCTTTCTTGAGCAAAAATGTTTTATAAATTGCTGAAGATGTTTGGATTATCAGATCAACTGCTCACACATTTCCTGAGTGAAGTAAAATTGCAAAAGTTTGATGACATTACACCAAATGTGTGCCTATGGTTATGAGCTAACTGTAGACAATGCGTGATTTGTGATATCCTCACTACTTTAACTGAAGTTGCTATTAACGCCACATCATGGGAGACAATATCTTCACAGAGAGCTTTGTGGGCTTTTGAAAAAATCAGTTTAACAATCAAATCAATGGTTTGATTGGAATCAATCAAACATTCATTTCTTGGTTTTAAAAATAAAGAATTAGTTAACGAAACAATTTTTCTGTTTTTAAAACTGACTGACTGATTTTCAGCCACGAAGAAAAGAAAAGCAAATAAAAAATGAGTCTTTTTAGCTGAAATTTTCATTTGCTTTAACTTTGACTTCAACTTGTTGAAAGTCACCACGTTTTTGGCCTGGGATTTCAACCCCTCACAAATGAATCTCGTGAGCTATTCTGTAGGATCAAGTCTGGTTAAAAAGAAAAAAAAATCCTGGATACACAAGTTGGTTTCAAGCAACTCTTTAAAAACAGTTTTTATTTAGGTCTGAGACATTTGATTCTTCAAAGCACAAGCTATGGTAGATTCTGCGCACACTTTCTTCTTCCATTTCCACTCTGTGATGATCAGCTTTGAACACAAACTCTTGCTCTCTGTGGTGATCTTAGCAGATTTTGCATTTTAGCAGCTTCACTTTTTAAAAACAAGGCAGCTCTACCACAGCACGATTCGCGACTCCTTTTTCCTGATGTTTTCCTTTGCTAATGAGAAGGTATTGACTGTTCAGAGTGAGCTTTCGACGAGCCACCGGAAGCCCAAGTTTTTGAGTGCAGCCACATTATTATGTTTTCCTTGCAAGACGCCTACATACATCAGAATGATCCATCTCCAGAGTCATTAACAAAATCACTTTAGTGCAGTTCTGACAAGCCTCAGTGATTGCAGCTAATGAACGTGGCACATCACAGATAAATCAAAGCTAAGAAAAAGGCTCGAGCTAAAAAAAATAAAAAGGCTAAAGAAATTTAAGAATAGGCAAATTAGAGCTTGGACTCTTGATTTAGGCCTCCGAAAATCAACTGCAAGTCCCGTGCGCCATTCCCTTTTAACATTCACACCAATGCAAACAAAAGGGAAGAGACTGGTACGATATATTGTCTTTTCTAAGTGATCATAAAACCGGGATAGTTTTGATGCAATCTGACGGTTTGTCAAGCTGAGAACCATCACGACACCATTTCCTGTCGCAGAATCCAAGAAACATCTCCTGCATCGTCTCCCTAATTTACATCTTTCACTAAGCTGACAGTTGAGAAAAATGGTCCTCAACAGTGTGGTAGTTGTGAACGCTGCATGTTACTTTAATAAACTCCCAGCACAAACACCCTCAGCAAAGACATGTGAGCGCTTTTGCATAAGTCGTGCAGGTCACGCAGTGTCTTCTGACGTGATTTATATCATCCCGGAATCCAGCGCGCCATTAGTATTCCGAGTCGTCAGCGTCTCTGGCTTCTGCATCTTGTCATGTTTGATTGCAGCTGCGGGTCTGCTTTCCGTATAACGGCGGTTTAAGGCGGCGGAAAGAGTGCTTCCGCCTCAATAGTTAGTGCGTTTGTGTGAGTTTGCAAGGTGAGCATGGATGGAGGTGGGGAGAGAGGGATCACCCTTACTAGCCTATGTTTGATTCATAACTTCATGCAAATTTCATTTCCGTGCTTCCTTTCACCGTTCATCAAAGTTTTAGATCGCCCTCCTGGCCGGTGGAATAAAGCGTGTATGATGCAGCATTTGTCTGGCGTTTAGAGGATCCCTCTACCTACTTGTCTCTTTAAATGTAACTTGGATTTTCACTTCTCGGAGATAGGGCAAGCAGATCTTTGTACCCTGGCGACTGCACACATTCGTGAGGTTGGTTATATATTTTAGGGTTTCAATGATGAAAGTGCAAGAAAATATAAGAGGGACAAAACGCAAAATGAATAAAAGAAATAAATGTACGGAAAGCCTTGATGGTCAATATTTGACTTTATATAAAGTGGAATTTTACCAAAAACAATAAATCATGTCTCGGAAATGCTTAGTAAACCACAGTATGTGGATTTAAATGAGAGCTCATAGAAACAACTTCATTTGAAACGCTGTTTAAGTTACTACTGACTGTATATGAGAACTGGACTGAGCGCTCAAAACAGGTCGACTTCTGTAGACTTCTGTTGAAAAAAAAACAGCAGTTCGGTCATTTTAGTGGTCAGACTAACCACTCTTATTCTGATATGTTTTTGAAGAAGTTCTCGATCATTCACATTTTTTTCATGATTTTGTTTTTTTTTAATGTTGTGCAAGTTATTCAAGTTATGAACTGACCAATCATATGTATCAATAAAAGTATGTGATCTCACTTACAACTTTTAAGTGACACAGACCCAAGTAGTAGGGGTGTGACGTCATACTCACTCAGTCCAGTTGTCCTATACACCAAATACACGTTAGACTTGGCACTTTTATCTTTATGAACTCAAATGTGACAACAGCACTTTTATATTGCACTTTTTTTGGGTTCCAATTTATAAAAATAAATATAGACGTCTGTTTATTTTTATTGCATGGGAACAAGCTGTTACTAGTAAACCGCCACAACTAATTATTTTTTTTAATTATACTTTTTGTTTTATTTTGGTGTACGTGATCTTTTATATGCAACTGGGGTAAAGTATGAATAGACCACCTGTTGTGTGATTTAGAGTGGTTTGCTTTGGAAACCTAAACAACGAAAAGCAAGAAATATGTGTTGTGACAAGGAGCAATTAATTCTAATGAATATATGTATACAGGTTTTGTCACAGTAGCAGAAGATCTTCAGTTATGTTTCATATCCTCACATTTTCAATTCAGTTCTTTTTCCAAGCCCTGGATTTCCTTAATGCAGATGACAGGGTGTGATATTTTAAACATTTTTAAGTTGTGAACTGTGTCCCTACTTTTAGCTAATTTATTACTTCTTATATTAGGCCTAAACAGGCAGCTTTTTCCATGTTAACCATAGAAGTCGGGAGCAAAAGTAGGTCATGAAACCTAAGTGGAACGACTTGATGGAAATATAACACATTGTCTGTCTGAGCAGAGAATCATTTCTCCAAATCCAGCATCAGTTTTGGATTTGTCACCATCACACTGGAAATGGGACAACACAAATAGCTATCTTGTAGCTTGGCGACGCAAATGAACATTTGTGTCCTATCTGAGTCACTGTCATTATAAATATTTACTTGTCCTAATATCAAAAGATCAAATCGAACCTTCATTGGCAGAGACGAGGGATCTTCTTCCCTACAAAGCCTGAGCTCATGGGATTGCTGACAGCAGAGAGATCAGTCTTCCCGCTTGCATTTCAAACAGAATTTGTCCAGCGCACAAAGGCACGGTCCCAAAATCGCAGCCTAATGAGGCACAAAGGATTTTAACGCAGCTAGCAAGAATACATCAGACTTGTAAAGCAGATGCTTTGAAGATCTTTCGCTTCCCTTCCGCCTCCGCTTCCAGCTTTGCTGTCCCCTCCACCACCTTCCCCGCAGCAAGGCCGCACATTCGGCAATATGTTGATGAGGGAAAAGAGCACCAGGGACTGACGTTGATTCAATGTGAGGTTATTATTGCCAATGATAAAAGACAGACAATTATAACTACAACTCTTTTCTGTTCAGATATGTAAACATTTGCGCCTTCGACATGAGAAGGGAGCCTGGTGCTCATTTTTTGACCGATTTTAAAATCCAAACTACGTAAAATTGACACAAAGCATGGAAAAGTGCATCCTTCATGAGGACTGAAGTGTCCTGTGATGCGATTTACTCTGTTTGCCTGTTATTTGGGGGGGATTAAAAGAAAAACGTCCCCCCTGTGTAGCTCCAGAGAGCAGGATTATTTCCCCAGCTTTGCTTTTATCTTTGCGTGATTTCTGAACAACTAACACAAAACACCTGCACTGTCTGCACTTTTTTTTCATGAATGCATCTCCAATTGCTGTAAAAATAAAATGGCATTAAGAGAAGACATCAGCAGTCAAATATGGTTGCGGTAGTGTGGTAATGTGGGGCTTCGAAACCTGAAAGTTTAAAATAATGATACAAATAGACAGACAGACAATAACATGTAATAAATAGTAATAAAATACATGAAAGACCACAGTAAAATATCCAGTGTTCAGGGAGATGGGCCCTTTTGTCCCACCAGCACCTCATTCTGCGGATGGGGGCAGATGCAACAAAGCCATCATAAAAAGCCTTAACAGAGTTTTGCAAACTCTAAAGATTGTCACAGTTCAGCCCACAACTCAAGTCTCTGACCACCAGACGGAGCTCTCGCCTGAATACTGACTCCTTCCTGCACAGCTGTTCATCATCACCATCATCAGTGGACATTTTAACCCCATTCAGTCTTCCTACCTGTGTGAAGTCTTGTTTTTGTCTTTCAACAGTCTGAGCAGTTTCGTGGTTTGCCTTCTCCGTGTTTTGACCTTTGCCTGTCTCCTCGTTATCCTGCCTAGCCGTTGTGTTTTGACCCATGCCTGCTCTTTTGCTCTCACTTATTAAAGCGTTTGCACATGGACCCACACGTCTTCGACCCTTCGTTACAGAAGAACCTTCAAAGCCTCCAACGTCAGTGGAGTTGACTCTGGAGCTTTTTGTACAGGATGGCTGTGTTAGTCATCCAGTCCACTCTGTCAATGAGGCGAACACCCAGATATCTTATATTTCTGATACAGTTTTTAAACATTTACAACAGTTTAAAGATGGAAAACAGGAAAAGTTCTGCACATTTGGGATGTTGAGTTATGGCCTTGAACGGGTCGTTCTTGCTGGAAAACTCCCCATAATCTCTTTTAACTGAAGCGATAATAAAAAAACCCAGAGTGGAACAAAGATTGTACAAGTTTAGTTCAAGAATCATTACTTGTCACACATCTAGGTGTGTATAATCGGTTCTCCCTATTTTAGCCATCCGTTGGGGGAGCGGTGAGCTGCTGACATAGCAGCACTCGGAAACCATTTGGTAGTTTAGCCACCGATCCAACCCCCTAAACCTAAAACAGGAAGGCATTGGGTCCCATTTTTAGAGTCTTTGGTATGACTTGACTGTGGATTTGAACTCACAACCTTCCAGTCTCAGGCTGGAAACCTCTGCAAGGCAACTGAGTTGATCATTAGCTCAGACAATCTGTAGTCTAAGATCTACATCATCTATGCTATAATCTAATGCCCTAGTAGCTGATACCTTGAGGCTGTAGAACCACCAATAAGTGGGACTCACAGCATCTTAGTCTACCTACTCTGCCTCAGCCTTATGGACATCAAACGTCTTTGGTCTGACATTTTCTTTTTCAAAATTGGAATATTTAGACTCACCTAATTCTCAGAAAAGTCTCCCCCTTGAAAATGTTCAGTTACCTTCGTTTAAAATGTCTAATACTTTGAAAAGATTTTTGGAAAGGTGAAGAATCCCACAGAACAACAACGGGAACATATTTTCTTCAGTGGATGACACATTTTAAGGTTTGGAGCAAAAGCTGAAAGCTGTTTCGGAAAGAAAAATGCTTCAAACTGATGAAAAATCAAAAGACGACACAGCTGCAGCCTCTGTTTCTCAGCCTTTATTGTCACAAGTCTGAAGGAAATCCACAGCTGAGACATAGTTCTTGTCGCGTGGGGGATACAAAAAAACGATGAATGAAGAGAAAACAAGCGGGAAACTCAAGACAGGATCATCAATATTCATGCTGCACAACATCCTGACCTATTTGTTCCAAAGATTTTTCCAGAACCCCCTGATTATTCTTGCATTAGCAATTGATCCCTTTCCTCTGTGAAGGAGGTCCAGGCAACAAATTTGACTTGATTTGGAGGATTATCTCGCTTCAAGCTGGAGAACTCCATTGGCTCTAAATGGCAAAAATTCAATGTCACATCTCTGATCAAACACAGTATGACTTGTTCATCTATCTGGACAGAAATTAACAAAGTACAAACACTGCTGATTGCTAATTTTTGCTAAAGTGAAACAGTTTGGTCCTTTTCTCTTAGTAAAACTTAACTCTGAATCCTCTAATTGGTTTTCCAGCTTGGTTGCACCTCAAACAGCTAACCATCATTAGTAGCAAGTCAAGGAACCAAGAGTGCGCAAGATTCCCAACAATTACAGGTTTCTGATTAGCATGGAGAACCGAAGAGAAAGCATGGATTGGAGCAGAATTTCAAAGACAAGGTTTGTTTTTGAATTTTTTATTTCATCTTCGTGTATCATTGTTTCTGTATTTGCAGATATTTTTATAGCTTGGATGTGTGCAGGATTTGCTGTGTTTATGTTCACAGAAAAAGAAGATGTTTGGGAATCAAACTGGGACACAGAGCTGGTGCACGGTTGCCTTACAGCATGTCCCCGTCAGAGCTGCATGTCGCAGAAGCAGCAGGCCAGCTTCGTTAAAGCCTGCTCTCTTTTTTTTTTTTCATTCTTTAGTGAAACATGTGTGCATGCAAGGAGAAGTCTAGAAATAGCTCTGTGTGAGCGCTTCATGTGTATTCCATGGTTCGTTTCACCTGACAGATCGTTAGCCTTTAATTGTGTGTTCCTGTGATGCATGTGGTCATTTAGAAGTTCCATTTACATAAGCTGTGCACTGGATGGCGTCCTGCAGTTCCTTGCTGTCTTTGGGAGATGCAGGCTGGAATTTCAAACTCTAAAGTATCTGAACAGACCACATAAAACTAAAAGTTGAACATTTTTGTAATGGGGCAACATGAATTCAGCTGTATTTGTTGGAAAATCACATTTTTATGTTTATTTTTCATAAAATGCTATTTTTTTCTCTATCATGTTCAAGAGTTTTGATGACGACAACATAGAAGCACAAACATAGTAATCAAAAAAAGTCAAAAGTTGTCCATTTTAGAAACACCTAACTAACTAGCAAGTGTGGGGGGCTCTGGTGCTTACTCTGCGGGGGGTCTTGGTGTGGGGATGGCCAGGAACTCTCCCTCCTTTTTTTTTTTTTACATTCCATCATCCACCTCAGCTTAATATAAACACTCACCTGAGTGCAGGTGTCGTCTCACCTTTGCACGATTAGTTTACGTGACAAACCGAAACGCTTTACATGGTTTAAATGCATAAATGTGTGAACTATGGTTGTATTTTGTACATGTTGGCAAGTTTGTATGTGAAGACTCTTGGAGCCATGAGGCATGGTTGTAGAGTGTGTGGACAGGCCCCGCCCATTTTAGACAAACATTCACACCTGACTGTAATTATTATAAACTCCCCACATCTTGTTGCCTGTTGTTTTGTGATTGTACCCCCACGTTCCCTGTAATCATCCTCCAATTTCTTTAACTCACCGTTTTTCCCCTGTCCTTTGTGGCATTACACCCCCCCTCTCTTTTTCCCTTTTCTTCTTTTCCGTTTACTCCAAAAAAAGGATACAAACATTAACATAAATAAAGTTTAGTTTAAATAACAAAAGGGGTTTATACAAATATACACCTTGTGTCACAAAAGGCTCTCAGCTCATATCAGCTCATATGTAGGACAGGACAAGTAAAAATAAATGAATAAATAAAGTCAAATTTTAAGCAGGTATGTATTTGCACTTTTTTTAATTTATTTGACTTATGATGCAGCAAGGGACTCTGCACCTCCCAGAGATTCATGAAGGGGTTAAGTCACGAGCACCTCTTTTGAATGTAGAGGTGAAGCTAATAGTTAGAACTCGGAACTTAATCTATCAATTTAAACAATGAGGCAGTGGCGACTCTAGAAGGAAATGGCCACCCACTAAAAATGATAAAATAAAAACAAGATATGAAGATGACATCAGAATTGGTTCTGTATCAAAAAAAGCCTGCAACATTTAAAACAAAAGTAGGATGTTGAGGGTAGACGTTTATATGGGATCCACTGCCTGCTAAAAACACAACTGTAACTCATCGCAGAAGAGCACGCTGATGTTCTAGCGCCACGTTGAAAAAACATGAAAACTCCATTCCGATGTTAAAGTGTGGTGGAGGAAATACTATGGTGTGGGCCTGACTTTCTGCTTTAGACCTGAACACCTCTTAAATATTCTGAGGTCAAAGTATTTCAATAAAATAATGAAAACTAGTTTAAGATAATGGAAAGACCTGATGATAAAAGTGAAAGACGTGAAGGATTTAGACACAGCTGGCAGGTTCTAACACAAAAAATAGAGACAATTCTTCTACAAGAAGTACCTGGATGTGCTTGTTGCTCAAATAAGTTCATTTGTCAAGACTTGGCTTTTTGTTTTGTCACAAGGAGGTTTTTCGGAGCATATTGTGTTAGTTATGGTTTACTTTAGATTAAGATCAGACAGCCAGAAGGACACATCAATAGAAAAAAAAACTAAGATACATGTAACTTCTTGTATGTATTTGGATAATAAGAGGATCCCTGAGGTAGAGGGAAGATTGCAAATGCTTTGTTTTAAAGACTATGAAAGTTTTTGTTATACATGTTCTTGTGGCATTTTACTATGATGGAGGATATATGTACAAAAAATGAAGCTTAAAAATGCATTTCTGAGTATTTCTTTATTCAAATAGTTGTGAATCAGGAGCAGCAAGGGAACTACTGCCGGTTTGTAGAAACTATGTCCTGCAAGACAACTTTTTTTTTTGCTTTTTTCTTTTGGCTAAAAAGGTCACAATCATAGGTCACTTTGAAAATAGCTTTAAAAGAAATCGTAGGGTGTCTGTAAAGCTTTGAGGGCACTGGTCAGCATTTACTGTGGACTATCCATTCTGCATGATTTCATGGTACTTTGTAAGAAGCAGATGCCACACTGTGACTGGCCTCCACTGTGATCAGGATATCTTTAGCAGTGGCAGTCTTTTCTTACAAAAAAAAAAAAAAAAAGTTTTATAAAGCCGTTTGGATCCCTAAGAGGCTTTTTTTTGGCTTAAATTCTAGGATGAGGGAGAGGACACAAGAGGTCTAAACTGTCTTATAGGAGAGTCAGCACCTCTGCTGCCTTAAAGCCCAGATCACTTAGTGGAATCCGAGCTTTGGAGCATATTACCAATAAACCCATATGCATCTCAGAGTATCAGTATAAGTTTGCTCTCGTGTACAACTCCTAAAGGCACTAGTGACCACGCGCAGACTTCATAAAACAAGACGCAAGATAAAGTACTACCATTTGATCATCAGTAGTTGGAATGGAAAATGGCAGCGCTGTTTGTATGGCCTCTTTCAAGCATTTCTGTTGAATTAAAAGCATAAATGAAAAAACAGGAAGAAATGTGTCCATTGAAATGCTTTAAATAAGTACAAACACGTAAAAGCCACAAAAAATGCAGAACATAAACAAGACCACAAAAAATGATCTAAAATGAAAGAAATGTTTTGGCCATTTATAAATGTATACAAAGTGTGCTGGAAAAATCCATTTTGAGTTTTTATGTTTAAATTTTGTTCCAAAGTTTGAGTGACTTTTTAAATCTACAGCTTTACAACCCCTCACTGGTCACAACAACAACTGTCAGGCTGTGTTTTTATTTTGGAAGGGCCAGGGGATAATTTTAGCCAAAATGACAACGATGAAGTCTGACAACAAAACAGGCTAATCCTTTAGAAACCAATTTACTTTTTGAGTGACTGTCTGTCAGAAACATGTAGCTATAGTGATTTTATCACCTACACCTAAACGCTTGCTCAGAAGAAAACTTTAGTTAAAATAACAAATATAAAAAAATAAAATAAAACCTTGAATAAAAGAATAATAATGCAAAAAAAAAAAAAACAAGCAAAAAAAAACTCATGCATGACCTTGTAAGGGTGAATTGGTTCATTAACCTTGAGTGCAGCGTTCTACAGATCTCAGACCTACTCAACCTAACAGTAGAGCTCACCTGTACTATTAAAAACATTGATTGTGTGAATCCCTTCCCAAAGGCAATATGCAGCCGATGTTGTTGTATTTATTTTATATTATTAGGGTAGTTAAAGAGTTTAATAAAGGTTTTTGGGCAGACCTATTGACTGTATAAGAGAACTGGACCAAGTAAGCGTGACATCACCCATAGAAAATGGTTTACGAATATCGCCATGTTGGACCCAGACGACATCAGTCAGTAGCGAGTGGTCAGAAGTCTGTCAACCAAATGTTTTGAACGTTGGACGTGAGGACCAGCTGGCACAGTTGAACTTTATCTGACTGGCCAGTTTTTCACTTGAATAACTTTCACGACAGAAAATACGGAAACATGAGAACTATCAAGAATATGTTAAAAAAATGTGAAAAATAGAATTACTGGGTAATAACTGTTTATTTCTCTGAAATTTACAGGATTTGCTCAGTGAAATAATGCACCTGCAAAAACTTAAAAACTGACAAAAAAACTATAATTATAAGGTTAAAGGGAATAATCTCTTAATTACTTAATATAGCATGAGTGATGGTTAAAATCTAAAGCTGATCCAACCATTCAATTTCTTAAACCGTCGTATCCCTTTCAATGTTTACGAGGCTGACAGAGCCTGTCCCGGCTACTGTTGCGTATAGGCAGGGGTTACACCCTGGACAGGTCATCAGCCTGTTGCAGGACCACGTAATGACATATACAAACAGATTCATACTTAGGGACAAGTTAGAGTCACCAATCAACCTATAAAGTATGTATCTGTACTGTGGGAGGAAACCACAGTGTTTGGAGAAAAGCCACGCATGTATGAAGTACATGTACACAGAAAGGACCCATTTGAGATTTAAACCAGGGCCTTTTCACTGGAAAAGGAGGAGTGATAACCACTACAACAACGTGCAACATCAATGTGCAACCCCAGGTTCATGAAGGTAATTATTTTAAAAGATCTAAGAGTTATAGGCTAAGCTCTAAAAAGGCCTTTCCTTGGTTGGAGCAATAAACTGGTGTTATTGTAAAATCCATGCATTCCTTTGCAACTTTAATATTTCATCACCTTTAATTAACACATGAATGATGCTGCTATCAGCTCTGCCTTGTAACTTATATGCATAAACACAACACACGTGAGAAACTTTGAATCTGCGTCCGTCTTGGACAATCCTCTGATGTGGAATGATCAAAACAGAAGATCGCAGGCCTCGTCCTCCCTTCTCTTCCTCCTGCCCATGCTTCTCATCTCTCCGATTCTCCAGCAGTCACAAATTCTTTGAAGGAGAGATTTAATTGGATCTCCTCAGAAGGTACTGTCGGATTAACCAAGCAGAAAAACCAGAGTTTGGCTGGTCATGCTTCCATCTCGGTCCTCAGATTGCTTCCGACACACAGTGATCCCAATAATCCTGCCGAAACACGATAAAGAAGAAGAGATGTTGGATCAAAAGCATATATGCATTTTGATTGGGCTTTGAAAGCAAGGCGATGACGAGATAAGCTCACTGAAATTACACGGCCTTGTCATTAAAACAGGACATTGTGGTTTTGGGGACAAGTCCACTACATTTACAACAACTTGTTTTTGTCCTGAGAGGGAAAAGTCGCCAAACTTTTTAGTTGAGCAATGAAGCCAGATAAAAGAAAGTCAAAGAAATTCGATAAATTCTAACTACATCAGAAATATTTGCCTTTAGCGTTATTAGTAAGGTATTTCTATCATCCCTCTCGCTAAGAAGTTACCAAATGAGGCTTTTGTTTTTGTTGTTTTTGGCTTTTTCCAGGAATCAGAGAAACATTGACAGATGACATTCCTGCGGGTACTTTTTGGCAAAAGTTGCCTGCAAAAGCACAAGGTTTGCCAAGATGTCATTTAACCTGCTCACAAGCTACTTTTCTATTACACATACGTGCAAAACTTTATTGAAATTCTAGATATGACGAAAAAACAAAATTTACAATTGTGCTATTTCAAACTGCAACTGATTGGCACCTCAGTCAATTAAAAGGGACGCCATCTTTAAATCACTAAAAATATTGAGTCTGATTGGTCAAAGTTCAACTGGTTAAACTTTCTATGTGCATTCAAAGAACACACATTTTGTCCGTAGAGCCCAAAAAAGAAACAAACATTAAAAAAACTTGCGTAGTAACACGTGAACTTTGAATGGGAAAGCCCGAAACGCGGGCTTACATAGACTTTTTATTGTAAGTGGTAGCTTGAATGCAGGTTGCCGAGGGCGATGTCAATGTAGCAACACACAAATGGCCTGTGAAGCTTCAGAAACATTTTTAACATTGAGAGAGCCCATGTTAGCATGCTGCTGTTAACCTGACACTTTTGTGGATCATCACAAATAGAAACTCTAGTTTAACACACATCTACTTGATAGATATTAATCTTTTAAAGCAGTGTTATTTTTTTTTCATGTGTAAAAAAAGCTAATGTCTATTCAGATATCTAGCTGACAATTCTCAAATGACGTCTTGAATTTGATTCATGGCCTCTGTACTTTAGGTCATCTAAAAAAACAACGCTTTGAGTTTGGATGCCAGGACTTAACTTCAATGCATATGCTTTAATTTTTCCATTTAGACACTTTTGAAAGTGCTCCTTAGTTCCTCCTTTTCTTCTAAATACTTAAGACTTAAAATGTTAATTTTTTTGTTATGTTTTTGCATTTTAGGACACCCCATGATATATAAGGGTCAGTTACGGTTTCAAAGCTGTAATAAAATTGTAAGAAGTACCTTTAATCTCATCCCACAATGACCACAGTAGTAAACAGCAAAACTGCCAGTAATGTTTGTCATTTTAATCAGTTTCTGTTCTTCTTCTCTGCTATCGGAGCCACGAGGGATTCAGTGGGTATCGATTTTTGTTCTCCACTCTTCCTCCTCTGTTTGGCTAAACTGAAAAGAGCTGTTGTTGTTTTGGTCATGTGAAAGATCTCTTAAGTTGTCCGTAAGGAATTGGTCTGCACTGCAGTATCAGTAAACAAGATTTCCATTTTTGTTATGACCTCTTGTCAATGCCACCAAAGTGATCTCGTCAGCTCTTTCAGACGCTGAAGAGTACCAACTAACTGGTTTTGGAACTAATCTACAACATCAAAGCCATTTTTGGTGACAATTAAGATCAAATTAATGACTTTCTAACAACCCAGTTAAAAAAATTGTAAAAAGTAAAAATGGATACCAATCTAGCGATTCACCTTGTGTTCTGTAACACAAGACTCAATTAAATGCTTTAAAAGCAAAGAAACAAACAAACAAAATAATCTCCCCTTGAAAATTTATGGAAATTTAACAGGGAAATGTATGAGTTAAATGAAAAATGTCTGCATCCCCTCGTCTCTGCCTGTCACATGTATGGGTTATAAAGATCATGATCATGATTGGAAACAAGGCAATAGATTACCAACATAGCAGACAAATATCTGTTGACAGTGATATCTCACCCTGCTGCAGTGATTGAACAGTCCCCTTCTGGCACAGATTACAAACGGCCTACATAATTGTGATTCAGACAATCATGTATTGTTTATGGCCTTGCTTTTCCAAACAGCAGTCTAGGACAAACAATGGGATGGAGGGCCGTTTCTGCAGGAAACTGACATATTAGGGGATCTCAGCACTGAAGGGCAGATTTTGAAAGTTTGTCACTGTAATTGATCAAAGCAGGCCTGACTAAATCAAATAATTGATTGTGTGCTGAAGCTAGCACACCAAGCTGTGAGAGACTCAGCTGTTTAACTTTGATGCTTTCACTCAGACAGAATGTCATTTTGACATAATTTGGATGTCAGATTTGGCAATAAGTTGAAAAATGGTTTCCAACCCAGCCAGTTTGTGATTCCTCTGAGTCTAAATAAACTGAAAAAGAAAGAAACTGTGCTCAAAATTAAAATGTGCAACTAACACAAACTAATTATCAAAGGAAATTAGGATGCTATTAAAGCCATAAGCTAGAAACGTCATATATTTAATTGCATTTAAAACCTTTATAGTTTTCTATCAATTTTTCCTTTCGCTGACTAATGTGGGACAGCAAGTTATCAAAGACGGTTACAGAAACACGAAAGTACCCCTGAAAATGTTGTTATTCAGAAGCAGCTCCTGCAGTAGAAGGTAAAGATTGCCGTAAATTTAAAAAATAAAAATAGAAATAAAAAATCCCAGGCTGCACGGTGGTGCAGTGATTAGTTGCCTTGCCTCACAGCAAGAAGGCCCCTGGTTCAAGTCCAACGGAGGATGTTTCTGTGTGGAGTTCGCATGTTCTCCCTGTGCATGCGTGAGTTTTCTCCAGGGAATCCAGCTTCCTCCCACCATCCAAAAACATGCTTCATAGGTTAATTGGTCACTCTAAAATCGTCCCTGTGTGTGACTGGCACCCTGTCCAGGGGTGTCCCCTGCCTTTGCCCACTGCGTGCAAAGCGCCTTGCCATTGAATGGATATCAGGTAGCAACACTCCAGTGTGAACAGCATGGGTTGATTTAGGTTTAATGCCTGTGCCTTGTACGCCTGTATCTTTTACCATTAAACAAGAGTTTGACAAGAGGTGACAACATTTTTAACTATTATTAACTCTCAGACAAAAAAAATATATATATATCAGAAAACCAAACATTTTTAGACATGTTTTAGACATTTCACCTATTTTCCTTTTAGCATTAGAATACTTCAACAGTTCCAGCTACAGCAAAATAATTTGTAGGAACACAAACAACTGCACTCCCCATTTTTTGCGAAGGCAAAAATCCACTCACAGACTAAACTAAACAATATATTACCCTGTGAGAAATGCATCAGCCGAAAATGTAACACATTCAGGACATTTGTCTTTTTTAAATTTCATATCCAAACAGAGTCATGGTACTGTAACACATGGCAGTACATGGTACATGCAAATGATTCATAACAGGAACATAAGTGTGTCAGTTATGTTCTATTCTGTTGGTGGGGATGAATGTGGTGCATAAAGGCGCTGATGCAGATGGAGAAAGCCTGTCCGTGGTTCAGACAGATGACACAAAGATGTTATTTCATCCTCCTCCATCCCATTTATGATAATGAATATCTCTATTTTTTTGGGCCACCTTGGTGTTTCTGTGCCATACAAAAATGGTGGTCATTAATATTTTTATGTGTGCTGAATAACAGAGCAAGCATAGGATTTGGATTGTTGATGAAGTGCTTTTCCTGTAGATTTTTTCTCAGTAGGCTGACTTCACAGCTGTTCAAAGTCATTATTTTAGCATTTTTCATCTTTTTTATTTACTTGGATTAAACCCACATTTTATTAAAGTAAACATTGTTTTAAAGTTATAATTTATTTTAAAAATTAAAAATAAATTAATACATTAATAAAATAAAACCAATGAAGAACAATGTAGGAATGGAATAAAACCAATCCAAAATTCATAAAAGAAACTCTTAATCACTCATATAATAAGACACAAATTAACCTTTTCACAATAAAAGATGAATGGACAATTACCACATGGGCTTGGTACAGACCATTGATCACCATACATGGAAAAAAAAAAGTTGCAGCTGATGTAATGTTTGATGCTATTTGGTTTTCAGTCAATAAAGTCACCATTACTAAGTTTCTTAATGCAGCATATGCAGCTGGAAGGAACTAAAAACACATTATTTACAAGTTTTTTTACACCAAGACCTATACAGAACTCAAAACACGCAAAAGCTAAAAAATCCAAATACTGATCTTAATATTTGTACAATTGTAGCATAGCAGTGAATCGGCATCTTGCCATGTCCAATATGACATCAAACTTTACCTATGCAACAAGCTAGCATGCCATTTCTAACATATATATAAATATATATATCTCACTGAGCATACCTATATTAACCCGCAGTTAGTAAAGACCAGTGGGATTCCTTACATTTGGGTAGCTCTTGTTTAATTTCCTTTCCGATTCTATTTTGACCAGATTACTACTGTAGCAACCTTTTGAACATCAGCTTCCACTTTGTACAGGCATGTCCAAAGCCCGGCCATAGGGCCAAATGCGGCTGCATTTACATTTCTAGGCTCCTTTCATCAATCGATAATATGCAGACCCCATTACTTTAAAAACTTTGTCCAACTTCTTGATTGTGGTTAGCTAACTTATGTTTTAAGCCGCTATAAACATGTTCTTCTTCAACATTTTTAGCGCATTTAAAAAATATCAACTATAAAAAAAAAAACAATAGAATAACAGAAGGGTCACTCCTTCCAGGACAAGTGGAAATTAGCATTCATATATATATATATATATATATATATATATATATATATATATATATATATATATATATATATATATATATATAGTGTAAAAAAAGAAAGATCTGTTTGCCTCAAATGCCAAGAGGCTGTGGGTGTGGTTGTGAGTTCCATAGAGGGACTACCAGACAAGACATGCTATCTACGACAAACTAACGGGGAATGAATGGTACAAAAATTGGCAATAATTTTGGCAAAAATTTATTTAAATGTATTTGTTTTCTATATGAAGAAATGAAAGGTTGATTAAACAGGTGTATGTAATGCTATTAAAATAGTTCAAAATATGTCAGGCCAATTGGTGGGTTCCTTAAGCATTTTATTTAATCAAATCTGGCCCTCTTTGCTAAAAGTTTGGACTTCCCTACTTTAGACAAGCTATAGTCATTAAAAATAATCCAAAATCCCTGTCTTTGAACTACAGATCCCAACTAGTTCAATGAACATCCCATTGGTAGTCACTGCTGCCACTCCAGTCTGGCCATAAATGCTGCAGCCAGATTCAAACCTCTGAAAAGACAAACATGTTGCCCTTTTGTTGTGTGTCTTCTCTTCACTGTTTTATTTTGTATTGATTTTAGACTTTTATTGCTCACCTTCAGAGTCATAAATGGTCTTTCCCCAAATTATGTCTTGGACTCGCTGGCCCCGTACGCGCTCTGCTGACCTCAAAGACTTGCAGAAAGTGCCTTGGTAACAATTACCAGCTCATAGTTAGTGAAAGGTGGAGATTGGTGCAGCTCTCATAACTCCAATGGTCTGAGGTTTCAGACGCTTCACATTTGCCTTCGTGGGAACCTTTGACATTGTCTGGGATAAAAACCCTTTCAATTCTTACAGTCTCCTAAACTGGATGGATGGGTGAGTGGGCTGATGGTCAAAAACATCTTTCAACTTTAAGGTGTGACGGCCAAAAGAAACTGATTTTCTTAGTCGGTTGGTGAATTATATGATCCCAAACCCCCATGCCTGTACGGGTACTGGTCACTTTATACAGACAAAAAAATATATATACATGTATGGTAATTTAGATCATTAGCTTTTTTTTTAATTTTATCTTCTGAGTCTGAAAAAAGTTTTATTGTGGAAAACTACCAAATTCTGTCCACCACATCTGTCAGGTTATTGTCCTCTTCACGTGTCCACCACCTTCTTCAAGCTCCGACAGCTAAATGAAAAGCCCATAGATAAAAACAAACATCTTTGGATCAAGCCATGGAGGAAACAGAGGAAGAGTCTTTGACTTAAAAATAAAAGAAATCTGCTATTTACAGATAAAACCAGAAGTCTTCCCAGTAATATGGATTTATTGTGACAGTTATTGTTCCTTCATAACCCACTTTGCAGACTGTGTGGCGACTGATTCAAATGTTACACATATACTGAAAAAGTTGCAATCACGTTTAATATTATGTTTAGAACATTTTATAATGGTTGTTACACTCCTTTTAAAGATAAGATAAGATAAAGGTAAACTAATAAAAAAGTATAACAAAAACAACAAAAGATCGTCTCCAAAAAAAACAAGTAACTAGCTTATTTACAATAAAACCAACCATTAATTAAAAGGTGAACCAAGGCCAAAATAACAAACAAAACGCCACCTATCTAAAATCAGAAAACATCTTACCTGTGAATGGAAGAAAAGGGAAACAGTGACAAAACTCTAACCTCTCCAGTCTAACATAAACAAGAGAAAATCTGTACTAAAGAAAATGGCAGTTTCACTTTAAACATAACAGACACAGAGTGAACCTGAATATAAAACTCCAACAAAGTGCAACACAAACAACGTAAAGTGTAGAAGAGCACCAAGCCCTTCTCGCCAGCTGGAGGTCCACACAGTGCTTTTAAAGGCAGCCCTGTGTCCAAGCTTTGGTCCAATAGATGCAACACCCTTTAACACCGCATCTGAAAAAAATGAAGAGAGACAAACACACAAAGATCTACAGAAAAACACAGATGTCCCACTCTGACAGAAGTAAAATACAGAATACAGGATGTAAAGAAAAAGCAAAACCAAGTATGGCTGGGGCCGTAACGATGGTTGTGTCATTTTATTTTGCTTTATTTATTCGTCACACTTTAAAAGTTGGATGTGGCTGAAGTTAGTTTTCTCTTTGGTTTTTAAAGAGCCACTTTGATGGAAATTGTATTTCTTTTAGCACGTTCTTGCAGAATTTTTCTCATGATGGAGGACGTGTATAAAAGAAGTTTATATTAAAACCACATTTCTGAGAATTTCTGTATTTAAATTGCGATAGATCAGAAGCAGATGAAGACCCGCAGAGTGAAAAAGCTCAGGCTTGTGATGCAACAACTGCCATGGGCCGGCTGAAGTCTCCCTTCTCTGCTATAATCCTGATGCACTCACTTGCAGACAAATAGATTCATTAATGATGGATTCATGCATTAAGGCATTAATGGATAGCTCTGGTATTGCTTTCCGTTTTTATTTTTGCTATGCTAATGTTAGCTTAGGCTTGTGAGGTGCTACAAGCCAGCAGAGGAGAGTGTAAACAAAGGAATACTGGGAAATTAGGGTAGCTAACTTCCACGGCAGTAGTCCCGCCTACAACCCAGAGGTGACATTGTACTGAGCTCCGGCTGCTCTGCAGAAGTTATGTCTTAAAAACAACATGTGTAATTTAGAATTTTTACAAATCAGCTATGTTTCTCGGAATCTCCATTATCTCTAACACATCTAGACAGTTTATTTTTTTAAACTAAACTTCACGTAGTAACATTTTCATTTGAAAAATAGATTCCTCAGAAACCGGAAGCTTATAAAAAACATATGAAGTGACAGTTCCACTCCACTGGTGCAAAAGTAATGGAGAAGATGAGTGCTGTTGTCAGTTTGTTGCTTTCAATTCTAGAATGATGCATACTTGTGTAGCGCTTTACTACTTTCCTTGATGGCTCGAAGTGCAAAAACAGTCACAGTCCCATTCACCCATTTACACACACATTCACACACTGGTGGCGGCTCCGCTGGTGAACACTGGTGCCAACCTATAACAGCCATGAGCAATGAGGGATTCAGTGTCTTGCTAAAGGGCATTTCGACACGAGCAGACAGGGTGGGAACCTGCGATTTTCCAATCAGAGGTCGATTGCTGTACCACTGTATTACCCTTCTTTTTCAGTAATTTAGGAAGATGGAATGGGAGTCACAGTTTGTTAGTGTAATTTACCTAAGTTTTAATAAGTATTTCAATGTACTAGTCTATACTAGAAGTAAGGCTGCATTCTTGAAGATTACTTTTCACATACCTTTTGTACATTGTAAACTTAAAATGTTTAAAAAAATGTCATGCACGCACCCGGTCTTTGCTATTGCTAAACTGAAGTACACTTAATAAAATCAACTTCAAGAGTACTAATACTTTTTGCGAAGGGAATCTTTTGTTTAAAGATAATTTCTTTTAAAGCATCACTGTATTCTGCTTCTCCTGAAGTTGGGCTGGCTCAATGAGCTTCAGTTTTGCACCATCGTCAATGATACGTTTAAAAAAGGTACTTACTGAAATCACTTTTTTAAAAGTCCTTGGCTCTAAGTTTGTGGAACGTGTGGCCATGCATGTCCATGTGCACTTTTAACAGTAGTCCTTGTTTGCAATTTTAAGGTCATGCAACCTAATCGCAGCCTTTAAAAGCACAAGTATAACTGCAAAAAAGTATTGATCGTCCTCCATAGATTTCCCAGTGAGACCAGTTGATGGCTAAGCTCTCTGCCTGGACAAGCCTCATCTGTAATAACAATCTGCTGTGTGTAAGCAGGCCAGTCAGATGAATGCGCGTCCCCCTGTGGGACCGACAGAGGCTCTTTGATCCATCGTGCCATTTCTCACGTCGGCAGGGAAAGGGACTGAAAAAGCATCAGGCGAGTGTTTCATACCACTTTAATTTGAAAGGTGGAACGAGCAAAATACAAGCTTTAATGATGCACAGCAGGTTAAGGGGGGGGGGGTTCATCCTTCCTGCTGTCTTGTTTCTTAATCAGCTCGTAAAGTCGCACCGTGCTATTCGTGTATCGCGCCGACAACAGAGACTACTTGGCTGACTGTCCCCACCATCTGCCGTGATCAACGCCGCCAGATTGGAGACGCTTCCTGGGTGTTCTCCACATGCCCATGCTCCCTTTAGGTGACTAGGTCCACACCAAATCACTTGTCACTTTGATATCAGATCAAACATTAGCCTTATGCTGCTTTTTAAAAGAATCAGGTCTGCATTTAGTCAAAAACTCAGCTTTAGGGATTTTTCGCTATGTGTCATACTGCAGTTTGATCGCTAATTCCAAATTTCAAATGGGACATTTGGAGTTTTAATGTAGCTTTTAAGTGTTTTTTTTAGTTTTCTAAATATTCAATCGCTTCTGTAAATATCCCATAAGTTGTATCAAATGCAATGATTTGGCAAACTAAAATAGAGAAATAAACCATACGGACCAAACGGTGCTTGGAACTAAAGGTCAGTAAGAGTTCATTCACAGAATAGAAAAATGGAGGATACAACAAAACTGAAAAAAACAATTCAACTTAATGCAAAACTCATTAAAGTAACCATTAAAATATGTATTACTTACTAGATTAAAGTGAAATGTAAGGAGGCTGTCCATTTCAAATGAAAACCATTCAATCCAAGAGACACATATGCATGCAAACCTTGTCTCTGATGGCCTGTTTCTAAAATGGAATATTTTAAGATTATCAATAGTTGCTATTAATGTATCAAGCTTACTCAGGACAATTTCTATTTTTCGTCAGAGACAAAAAAAGAGGTGTTGCAATGGCATTGCTTTGTGATACGCACCTCATCTCCACATCATCAATTGTGTTCTGGCACGAGTAAGGAAGATGCGTGATAGAGAAATTGGGAGTGGAGATTCCCTGATTGGTCAAAGTTCATCGGGTTTAACTTCCGACGACGTGTTTTGTATGTTGAGCCCGAAAACGCTCTGAAAAACGTGCATATTGACAAGTGAAGAGTTTGAACGTTGTGCCCATGTATCTTCGTTTACATTGACTTGTTATTGAAAGGGGTCACCTTTGGGCGTCAAATGGGAAAACCTGTACAAGGCGCCCCCACAAATCCTGCATGAGGAGCCTGTTAGTGCTTTTCACGTATACATCGGAACTCCATGCGTGCTTCTTCCAGGCTCCATTTGTGCTGCCTGACTGGTAGAAATTAGTAAATTAGAGCTGCAGTTAAAGTACCTCATTAGATACAAAATGCTAGCATTACCCATACAGCATAGGTGCATATCGATTTATGGCAGTGGTCTCCAACCCTGCTCCGCCTTAGCTACTTCTCTGCTCAAAAACTGGGCTCACTCAAGCCAGCCAATCAGTAATTACTGAAGCAGGGTTGGTTAGTTGCAAAACAAGAAGGATAGTAGCTCATGAGAGATGGGAGAAGCCTGCGTTACCGATATTTCACAATTCACTTACCATGTGATAATGTGAAGATGATGGAGAAAATAAACCAGGATGTGTAAGTCTATTTTTGATGCTAAGTCAGACAGAACTTGGAAGTTAAAGGAAAATAGCTCCCCTTTGAAACCTGCCCTCAGTGGTCATTTTAGGAACTGCAACATTTAGAACTTGAAGGTTGGTTTAAACCACTATAATGTCAGACTTTATTTATGAAAAAAGTGAGATGATTTTATCAATAAACATTGGGGTGCCCAAATCTGAAAATGTTCGTACAGATGATAATATTCTGATTTATGAATCAGCAACTGTCCCGCTGACAGTTTCTCTGATTTATTGCTACCATTTGTCTATTTTATGTAAGTAATAAAATAACATAGGGAAATATCGTTGAGTCCAATCAGGGGCTAGAAATATCTGTAGACCAAAGGAGACCATGGTTTATGTTCGTCAAAATACCATGACTCATTACGACGCGTCCTATAGTGGAGATACGTCCTCTTTGTTTTAAATGACAGAAGACATGCATATTTACTGGAGAGCAGTTGGCTAATTATAGAAAGGCCTGTCTGAGCCAAAAAGTGTTTTCTTCCATCAGATATGCCTTGATCCTCCCAGCAATCAGCTTTAGGTTAATGTATATGATTTTCAACGTAAATGGATGTTAAATGTTGCTCCTTTGGTGGCAGAGAAGTGGTTAAACAGCGTTTTTAAATTAAAATAACATTAAGGAGAACTTGTGTTCCCATAGTGCTATAATAAGACAGTCAAAAAGATTAAAGCCATTAGATTTTATAAAAACAAAAGCCAATTCACCCCCAGGCAAATGCCATCTATTCACTGAGCGCACTGCTGTTCACAGGTCATTCAAGGACACATGGTATCAAAGTGTTCATGACTCACACTCCCAGATGAGGAATTTCAACCCGTTTAAATGAATAGAGACCCCCAGTGTCTGCAAGCTATTGGTGTCACTCCCCTCAGCAAGAGTCAAACAGGGGAAAAGGTTGGGCCATGCCTGTAAGAAACCCCATTTATGAGAGTGAACTAGCACTGCAAGCTGCCATCAATGTCAACCAGAGGAAGCAGTAAAGTATAAATATAGGTTGCCATTGCTTTAAACGTACTAAAGCCGCTTTATTTACCTTGTTTTTGCCTCATGATTGTTTCGCAAAAACAATAAAAAGAGAAAAAAATTCTGGTGAAAGTAAGAAAATCATGTCAAATGAGTCTGCGCATCACTTTGTGTTTTAAAATGGATCGACATGCCTGAAGAAATTCCAGTGATAGTTTTACCTGAAATTTAACAAGGAACTGTTCTTCTCTGCATGGAGACAACAGCGTATTAAATACTCCTAAGCCATGATCACTGTGAATGTGATCCGCACAGCAGTGGCGTGCAGTTTCAGTGTGAAGTCAATGTACAGTCGTCTTCCATAGAAAACAGCTTTTTTCCAGCTTCAACCAAATTAAGTCAATTCAATATCCGTTTTTTTTTTTTTTTTGGAGTTGGACAAGTCTATCTGAGGCAACATTTCTATGGCAACACTCCTACCACTTAAAAGCAAGTTTGAAAGAAACTGTCAATCAAATGTTTTGAACATTGAACCAACATTTTCGCCTGAACTTTGTGATATTTTCATGATTTATTCCGACTAAACCGAGCCGGCAGACGGGGATTTGCTACTCAAATTGCGTCTGGTGAGTAACCCTATTTGAAAAGACCTTGTTTCTAAAGGAGTGGCTGGAGATCCAACCTTTGAAACTAATGCAAATATCAGTGCTGGTGTAAAGGCATACAAAACAATAAAGATTAAATAGCATTTACCCAGAATAATATGGCTTCATTGATTTAATTGTTGTTACAATGCAGGATTTTTCTCCACCTCTATTGGTCCACTTGAATGAAACATTAGATTGCAAATTACAGCTTCCATTTTCAATAACGCAAAACAGCAACCCAGTGATTGATTTTTTTTTTCCCCCATCTATTTTTGTCTTGAGAGTACCTCAGTGCTTAATTTTTCTTCTGATTAGTTGAGGGTAGGCTTAAGGGCTTCAACATTTCTTAATCTGCTCCGTAAATCATGGACCTGATGATTATTATGCCAACAAACACGTATGCTCTTAATTTACTCTCAAGCAAAATAAATAGAATTTAATCCACATTGAGATCATCTCCAAAGGTTATACTTCAATGAAGCAATAATATGTTGTAAAATGCTTCACACTTTTCACTTTTTACGTTTTTTTACTTAAAGGACTTGAGAAAACTCCATGTTTGTCCATCGATTGCATTTATTTCTTTAGCTCTCAATTTTCTCTGTAACTCTTCCTCTTCTGTCACCCTGCTGCCTGGTTCATCATCTTCCAGTGACAAAGCACTCCATCAAATACGGGTAAGAGAGGAAATCCCGTCAATTCCCTTTCTGTTCGGGTCCATCTGGTTATCAGCTTCCACACATGTCCAGAGAACTGGTTTCCTATCAGTTCCATTGAATACTGTTCAGCCTTTCCGCTGACGTCTGTTGGTCCCACTCAAAACATGCAATTGGTTTCAGCTTCTTTGTTTGTTTTTTTTTTATTATTCTTTTGTTTTTAGATTCTTTTCTGACATTGTGTGCATTTGTAGGTCAAATGATAACATAGTAATAAAACCAACCAACTTGATTCCTGCAGGAATGGGTGCAAATTAAGTTTGTCAAGGTTTTTAACAAGCTGGTAAGCGATAAAATAAAATTAGAAAATATTTGTTGTTGATCAAAACCCAAAAAAGAGGTTTTTTATCTCTCTGCAGACAGGTGAGGAGATATCCTCCAAAACTCAATGAGAAGTGGTCAGTTAATTATTAGTGCCGTCCGGAAATCCTCCTACCAGGATCGTAAACTAGGGAAAGATCACGAGCTTGTGCTGTTTGTGGAATTCTGTCATTGATCACTGGTTTTATGAGTCTTGGAAAAGACCAATGAAAAGCCACTATGAGGTTTAAATGAGGAAAAGCAATAAAGCCCAGAGTAGTCTTCTTGTTTGGAGTCTTGGATGAGCGGTTATAGTGTATACAGCATTATAGTGAATGGAGTATTTATCAGTCCATGATTTTTCCAGTAGCTCTAAATGTGTTTGACATTAGGAGGAGGTTCTAAAATGCCAATTTTTGGTCTATAAAGTGAGAAGACTGTTTTTGTGAAAAACCGCCAGTATATGCTGTACTTTGGAAGGAAACCCATGTAAAAACTGTGACACAATAGTGGTTAATCAAATTCAGGAAAAAAAAAAAAAAAAGCGCGAGGCCAGCATTTTCAACACATGCAGGAAATGAGGTTTCAGGTAAATTTTCATGACCAGTTTGCAAATGTAATTGTCATTTGAGAATTTAATTTAAACATTTGTGGACATTTTTTTATATAAATGTATGAATAATGAGTCCAATGGTTGTTTAATGTAAAAATATGTTTCACCATTTGGGTCTTCAGTGGGATTAAACAATGGATGCAAAAACACCATTGCCTTCAGCTACATTTTTGTCACCGGTTTGAACACACTGTGGACATTATTATATTAATTCAAATTGTAAAACAATTATGACAATTTCATTGACAACAACATTATTAATTACAAAAGAGGCATGAGTTGGGACTAACTGAATGTTACCTTGAAATCATGCTGACTGAAATAACAAAAACTGCAAATTTGGAAGATACCATATTTTTTAGATGATAATTCCCTCCACAGTAAATGTAGCGGACACACAAAAAAAGATTAAGCATAGTAAAGAAGGAAAGAAATCCTATAAAAGAAGCACTTTTAGGAGACACTTTTTTAACAACATTTGGGAACAAGAACAGAAATGTCATCTTGAAAGACAAATCATAATGACGGATTAGACAAAAGACTGAGCATATGCACGGTTTATACTGTAGCCTTATTTATTTTCTTGAAACATAGTAGGAATTGAATAGGTGTTTAGTATATTAGCGCAACATAAGAACACATTTTCAAATAATCGTAGGATAAAGAACAGGATAACAATCTTACCAAGCTTTTTGTTTCACTTAAAGTCACTAAATCTATTTAATTCTTTATCTGTGTCGCTCTTGAACAACTCAGCGGTTCTTCTTCTGTGTTGCTGTCTCTAAAAAAGGCTAGAACACACATTTACAGTGCCCTCTAGTGGTTGCTAATGGGAAAGCAACAACCACATGAGCCAATTAAAAAAAAAAAAAGAAAAGAAAAATATCACATATGCAGTAAGTCGCACCCCCGACCTAACTGCCGAAAACCGTGGTAGATCCTCAAAATAAAATATGGTTAGCAAAAAAGATTTAAAAAAAGGAACAAAAAAGAATAGAAACTTTTTTCTTTTTCAACAAAAGTTGAGATTTCCAAACAAAAACTGCGTTACTAAATGAGTTACAACGATGAAGCTCATCTGCCCTTTTTAAGAAGATGCGTATTTAAAGGGACTATAGTTTAGTATTGTTGTATTATTCTTGTTTCAGTCGAATACTTAAAACACAGCCAGACATATAGGTGTATTTAAAAGATGAAAATCGCAGCTCTTAGACTCCGATGACTGTTTTGGCATCAACTTTTAGGAATGATTTACAGTACACAGTTCAGGCGGCCACATTAATCATTCTGGTGTTAATAGGCTGCAGTGCTGCTCGTCTCTTGTAGGGCTCAGAGGTGAACAAGGGAAGACACCAAAGTACTCAAAATTAATGTTGAGCCATTGCCTGCCATTACTCACCCAAGAGGGTGTTGTCAGTGGTGATGCTGATTGTGAGTGGAAAAGAAATGGGGCATGAGTCGCAAAAGAAACAGATTTTTTTTTTGTTTTTCCATTTTGGTTTTATGCTCTCAGATGAACTGAATTGAACTTTGAGCCGTGAATAGGATTTTTTTCCTTTTGGAAGCCAGCTGCCTTCTGATTTTGCATGCTGTCGAATTGGTTCTTGGTGGATTCCAAATTGGAATTTAGAGTTGGACATTGGCGAATTTCTGTTATTTGGTGCTATTTCTTCATGAAATGTAGATCATATCTTTTATTAATACAGTGTTCCTTCATTTATCACATTCTAAAAATAACCCGTGATAGTTGGATTCTGCAAAGTGTTTTTTTTTTTTTTTTTAACACTACGACCACAGATGTTTGGGTTGTAAAACCTCTCACTACACATTTTATACATATTTAAATTCCCAAAATGCAAACCTTCATAGAAACTAAGTCTAGTATTATAGAAGGAAACCAACTCAGTGGCTTTGTGATGGATTGTCCGCCTTGAGACTGGGAGGTCTAAGTTCAAATCCATCCAAACCACCAAAATGTTCCCATGCGCAGTTGTGACTCCAGCTCACTGCTCCCCCAGCGGATGGGTCAAATGGAGAGAACAAATTTCACACACCTAGGTGTGCCAAATATTGGGACTAGCTGTAACTTTTAATCAGATCTGCTTGTGATTAAAGATTCACATAGATTTAGCTACCTGAACGTATTTTGTACAGGAGACACGGCACAAAGGAGATTGACTGAAAAAAGTCTACAGCCAATCAGGACAAAGAATGCTGTTTAAAACTATACATTCTAAACTAACATTCTATTGCCACAGGTTCAACCATGACTAGGTGTTTTCTCAATGGTTTTTCTTTAAATTGTATGTTTTTCTCAACAGCTTCTTGTTTAGATCAGGGGTCTGCACTAAAAGATCTATTTCATTCATTTTCCCAATGCGTCAAGCCCAACGAGATCCATAAAGTCCCACTTTACTGTTTACAAAAACCAATACTTGATTTTTTAGTTATCATGAAGCCATTCTTTGATCAAATGCAGCTTTTAAATATTCAGAATTACTAAATATAATGTTGCACTATTTTATATGTGACCATTTTATTTTGACAGCAGCACATATGAATTCTTAAAAAAACAAACAAAAAAATCTGTTTCAAACAAGATCTTCTTCTAAGATCTACTTGAATTTAAAAGGCAAAACAGTAAAATGTTGCTTTTTAAAAAAAAAAAAAAATTGACTTTTCATACATTTTAATAAAGACTAACCAATTATCATTGGTGCAATTTTTTTTAATTAAGACACATGAATGCAAAAAGAAGAACTTTGCCTCAACGGCCACAACAAAAAGAAGACAAACCTCTTTCTAATGATAACCACTCTGACAGTAAATTAAATCTTTACCATCATTTTGCTCAGTTATCTGACATGTTAGAAATGTAAACATAAATGACAAAACCTTATTAACTAATTGATCAAAAGAGCCATAGTGGAGGGATAAAGGAGCACCATTGGAATTGTAGATCCTCTAATTAAATATTTCTACATTTTTTACATGGTAAATACATCCTCCACTGGCATATTATGTCCTAGAACTGCCAATAGCCAGAACAAGTTATCCATTATACTGTAGGTCCCAAGCCATTTTTCTCCAATGCAGCAAATGAAGCCTCATAAAATTAGGTATTGAATCTGCAAAGTGAGCTATTGGTCACAAATTTAAAGAAAGTTTTCACTGACATCTTTTTGATGTGTCTATGAAAGCAGCATGTTTTAGAAATGGCATATAAATTATGGACATGTTGTCTTATTAGCAGGTTTGAAAGCTATTATAACTGGCATATCAAATGACAGACAAAGAAAATGTCGATTTGAAATGAGGCCCAAAGGACTTCTTACATTTCCTTGATACCTAGAGGTTGGTTAGACTACTTCCATTACACCTCTCCACACAATTAAAACTTGAGCTTTTAATAATGTGTCCAACATATTTTTACAAATTTCCCAAGCAGGGATCAATAACGTATCTTTATCTTATCTTATTTTAGACATTGTCAGTCTGTTTGACATTGAGAGTACGAGTGCAGCCCTTTGATGTGGTGCTATAAAATTTTTCTGGGACATGAGGTTTAAAATTTTTATACATACTGTATATCGCTTCCGCACAAGAGTGCAAACAATGTGTTGCAAGAGTGTAGGCATTATTCAGTCAGGAAGGAGCTGTTTTCATGTCTTGGTTTGTGTTTTTTTTTTCTTCATAGCGATGACAGTTCTATGAGCTCCTCTGAAAATGGAGCTCTGTCATGTGCTCTTTTATTCCAGAGCTTTGGAGGATCTAAAGGAAAAGACGAGAGATTTCTGGTTAAAATCTTACTGGGGCTTTTCTGTGTGAAGTTTCCATGTTTCTCTGCGAATACATTCATGAGGCCGTCTCTGGCGTCTTCAGGTTTAGAGGTAGGCATTGTTGGCATGACACCAAACCATCAGGTACTCTGATTACATCAAAGTAAGTGTTGAACTAGCAAGCTGATTGTTTTGTTTCCTCTCTGTACCCAAAGACAGCTGGAATAGGAACCAGAAGATGTGGGTACTGAAAATGAATGAATGCATTGGCTTTCCTTTTGGACACAAAGCTCATCCAGATGGAACTTGAAGCGAAGCTACTACTCTTCTACATCAAAAGTAACTATCTGAAGTGGTTCAAACATCTTGTAAGAAAGAGATAAATGTGCCATGTGTAGTGGGATGGGTATGTCCAAGCAGGGTGACGTCTCATGAAAGACCTTGAACATGGTGATGAAAGTATGTACAGTTCTCCAATTGGCCTTGAAGTACCTCAATCTCCTCCCAGAAGAGAAGAAAAAGCGTGAAGTAGAGGATTAGATTTAGAGGGTTAGATATGGAGGATTGCATTGGATGGCATTTTAGAGAAATTTGAAATGTCTTCTATCCAGAAGTTAAAGACAATGCAAATTCTGAACCATAACCATCCTGGTCTGAAAGAGCTGGACTGAGTTTGAAGTTCTTAAATGTCAAAGTTTTTTTTAACTAGGTTAAACAACTGTACTGTTCAGCTGAACCAAACTCTTTTAGGCTTTTTTCAAAAGTCTTTTTCAATCAAACTTGTGCTTCTTTACTTCTTTATTAGACTGATTCTATGAACTGCTGAAATTAAGCTTCAATGGCATTGTGAACTTTGAAGACTAAACTCTTTATTTTATTTTTTTTTTACATTTTTCGTAACTACGCCTATTTTTTAACCACTCGTTACAACGCTAGTCTTTTTTCAGAGCATTGTACTGGTCATCCTATCCTATCCTATCCATCTTTTGCTGTGAAGTACAGACAAACTTTTCACTTTCAATCGCTTTGCCTTTGACATCTGTATATGAGCTTTATTGCAACCATGGGGAAGGTAAAATGATTAGCTAGAACTGTACAGCAAAATCGAATACAATTCAAGGGATTATCAAGTCCAAAACAAAGCACCAAAGGACCATGTAGTGCAGGTAGTACCGTATGCATTGGTACCATTACCAACTTGGCACAGAGTTTTGGTACCCATCCCTACTCCTAATCTCTAAAATAGTCATAACTGACATGTGTTCCAACAAATGTGTGATCATTTTGCCCATTTTGGAAGATGTTATGTAAATATGATTCTTTGTATGTTTAAAGTTTGCATTATTGTAACTACTCTTATGAGTAAGAAAGTATGTCACAAGGATAAAAAAATGTTCTGATATATGACAGACTTGGTGTAATATAATTCCAGCCAGATATAAGGCAAAGATGTCTATGTCTGAGCAAAGATGCCGAGAATTCCCTCTCCTTGGTCACTTCCGCCAGCACCTCTGGAGGGACCTCAAAGCGTTCCTAGATCAGCCGAGAGACTTAGTCTCTCCAGTGCGTCCTGGGTCGTCCCCCAGGGACAACTCCCAGGGAGGCGTCCAGGAGGCATCCGAAGATACCACCTCAACTGGATCCTCTCAATGACCAGGAGCAGCAACTTGACTCCGAGCTCTCTCCTGATAACCAAACTTCTCACCCTATTTCTGAGGGAACGCCCAGCCACCCTACGGAGGAAGCTCATTTTGGCCTCTTGAATCCGGTACCTCATTCTTTTGGTCATGACCCAGAGCTCATAGTTCATAGGCGAGTACTGGAATGAAGATTGGCCAGTAAATTGGGAGCTTTGCTTTTTGGCACAGCTCTCTCTTCACCACAATTGACAAGTACAGCAACCATATAATGGTGAATGCCACAAAAATCCGCCTTTCGATCTCACGCTCAGTTCCTTGACTTGTGAGCAAGTCAAGGCCACTTCAAGGCCACTTCAAGGCCACAAACTCCTCCACCTGGGGCAGGAGCACTCCACCCTCAGAGAGAAGGCAAACTACCTTTCTCTGGCCAAGAACTATGTCCTCAGACTTAGCGGTGCTGACTGACATCCCAGCCGCTTCATACTCAGGTGCAAACCGTTCCAATGCAGCCAACAGGACAACATCATCTAGGCTATGAACAGAACCAGTAATAAAGGACAGCCCTGCTTCAATTCAACTGGTTTAACTAGCAATGGTCATTCAATGGCCTCGCGTTTTGTACGTCAAGCCAAATAAGGAGCTTAAAAATATACATAGTGACAAGTGAATGGGTTTTGAATGCAGAAATATGTAATGCAAATATATGCAAGTTTACATAGACTTTTTTGTTGAAAGTGGTTCTGGAACGACTATTGCCAAACCAGGTGTGAACGTAGCACAACACCAAAGCTCTCACCAGCAACAAACAAAACGCAATAACACACGCTCCTTGAATTGCCATTTTTTTCTCGACCATTTATGCAGATAATGTAAGTTCAGCAGATTTTGCAGCTGACAAAACCAGTAAAGCAGTCATTTTAGCTGTAGAATCCGTTGGAATTATGTTAATTGAGAAAACGGTAAATGGTACATAGCACTTTACAACCTTGCTTGAAAGCCCAAAGCACTTTATAGAAACAGTTCCGTTCACTCAAGCACTTATACTTTCTCACATGGATGGCGGCACTGCTGGCGAACACTGGCACCAACCTTTAACCATCAACAGAAATGTGGAGTTCAGTTTCTTGCCCAAGGACACTTCGACACATGAAAGGGAAAGGCCAGAATCAAACTTGCAGTTGTCCAATCAAGGTACCAGCTGGACCTCATGGTTGAAAAGTTACAGTTACTCAAATATTGTCAACACTGGAGATAAAGCTCTGGTGTTAAAGGGTTGAGTGCGCCACACAATCAGACTTTTTGCATGTACCAAGTGTTTGTAGAGGTGGTGTTAATGTCCAGAACTGAAAAAAAGGAACAGTCGGATCGGAATATTGTTTTTGTCAGACAGCATTTCCTTTTGGGTATTGTTATGTAATGCCAACAGTCACATCTGTCACTGAGATTAGCACAACACAGCATTCCCTGAATTATTCCATCAAGACAAAAATAATAAATGGCAGGGCCTCTCTCCATCTTCTCCTCCGCTTTGTGTTTTTCAGCTCACTCGCATGGAAAACTCCCCACAGAGTCCAGTGCAGAAGCGTAAAGCCACATCTCAGTGAACATTAGAGTCCCACTGGCCTATGTCATGGCCAATGGAGGGAGCTCATCCATCTTGTTAGTCTCTCCTTTCCCCATGAATAGATGAAAGGAAGATTTTTCTTTTCATTTTTTTTCTTTAGGCATTGACTGTCTTTATCATCTCAATCCTCCGCTAGCCCTTTACCAACACAGATACTTGGTCGATAGATGCACTTCTTCACATAGCTGCTGGCGATAGGGTTTAATCTCTAGGGCACAAAAGAAGTGCATCTGAGTGAAAAGTTAATACAGCAGTCCCTCAGAAATGCAGTGTAAACAGCCATCAAAACAAATTAGAAATAAAGAAATGTATTTATGTTTGGGAGGCTGAGGGGAATGTCTTTGGAAATTGAGCAATTCAGATGCAATACTCCTATACGTGAAACTCCAGTACATCATAAATAAACAAGGACATTGATGCCATTGCATGAATTTTTAATAAAACATACACATGGTAATCAAAATCAATGTTTTGACTGTCCTGCCTTTGGCTTGGAGTTTTAAAAACACATTTTTAACTTACATCTTGTTCTTAATGCGCGGTTGTAGTCAGAACCTTGGTCGCAACTGCTCTCATGGATGTGTACAGGCAAAAAAATGGATTTAGAAAACCGAAAAAAGAACAGAAAAAGCAAGGTTGTAGACTGCTTGGTAAAACCGTAGAGCAAAAATGTTTTAGCGCATTTTACATGCAAGCGACAGGTTGGAGCAAACATATTTCAATAAGGAGAGATCTTAAAAATGCGAATATAAGGATTTGGTTTTTTATGATTGTAATTTGCTGAGAAAAAGGCTTACTTGCTTAGTAGAGTGAGTGACACAAGAACCCAGCTTACCCAAAAGTGTAAGATTGCTTCCTTATTGAAATCGCACCAAAGCTTCATATACAACACGCAAACATAAGTCGAAACTAGGTAAGACGCCAGAGTGTGTATGGAATTTTCATATTTTAGACGATTTTTTAAAACTGAGTAGTGAGCGCATCAGTCAAGATCAATTTTTTTTCTAAACGGTTTTTGTTTTTACACAAGTTTGAACTCAACACAGCAGCTTACAGAACAAACTGGCAAATGGGGGCATTAAAACAGTGGTTGCAATTGACAAAATTCATTAATACCTACTAATAATGGCTAGGTAAATATTGCTTTTACATGTTAAAATAAAGCTAAGACTTCATTTAAATACTTATTGTGTCTTAGTTTACAATTTGGTCATGTTAGAGTATTTTTTTTATCTGGCATTTAAAGAAAAAGCAAAGCTAATCTGAAACGAGCTAAAGTTGGCACCATGGGACATGTTGAGCTGTTTACTCCCCAGGGTGATTCCAGTCAAAGATCTTGGATGAATAAAAAGAGTCAAGAAGTAATGGACACTGAAGTGAGCAGAAAAAAAACTAAGTGACGTTACAAATACTGTGACTTGTGGTGATTATCTTGTGAGTTTTTGCCCTTTTGACTGAACGTGTCTCAGCCTACGTAGCCCTGCCCAGTTTTTCTAGAGTCAAGGGGTCCAATGACTTGGTAAATCCCAATTTTGAATGCATCACCTCATGATTAACCTGTCCTATTTTCCTTCCAAGACACTCAACAGGTCCTTATTTTATTTATAAAAACTTGCTGGTGTCCCATCCTTTTCATAGCGTATGAAAATCAAAGCGACCACTTCTGATGAAAAGTCTACATAAATGCACGTAAATGCACATTTCGGGATTTTATGTTTGAAACACTCTCGTTCACACGTCGCTAAGCATTTTTTTGATCATTTTTGGGCTCTACGTGCAGTATGCGCATCCATTGAATGCGAGTTGAAAGTTCTACTCGTTGACCAATCAGGGACTCGAATTTAGTAGTGATGTATGGATAGCGTTTTCAAAGTACGGATGTGCCAACCATTTGAAGATTGATCACAGAGGAGAAAATAATAAAGCACTTTGTGGCAACCTGGAATTGCACGAAACTAAGTTAATTTTTATCAGAAAAGAGTTTTGAAAGAAAAGGCCTGAAGTAAGATTCGTGAGAAATGCACTGCTTGAACATTTTGCACCAACTGTAGATACTAGTATCCTGTAGCGACAGTTAATACCTTATGCAGAACGCACATTCAATAATCTGCGTTCACATGCCCAGTGTGAACACAGTATTTTGCCTTATGCTAGTTTGTGTGGATGTCTCAAATAGGGTTAAAGCAAAAAATCAGGCCTGCTTTGCTTCATAGTAAAAGGCAGAATGGAGCCTCTGCAGCAGTCCTGAAGCAAAGCCACAGAACCACAATACCAATATGACTTGAGAGGTCAGTCCAACACAAAGGAGATCTAGCTATTTGGAGGTCAGTGATGGTAAAAATCTTCTGCTGTTTTAGGGAGTAGGTGGTGGACTGAAAGTACAGAGGACAGCAGTGAGGAGGCACAGAGAGCATCTTTGAGAAGTAAAAGGAGGACTGCTGAGGAGCCTGTCTTTGAAGTGCAACCGTTTCAGTGAAAGATTTGATAACTGATCGTTTAATTTGAAGCAGCGCATACTGAATTTTACATAAAAGACAGTAACAAATATCTATCCACCCACACACATACAATGAACAGATGGCACATCTGGAGCCTGTTGTTAATGCTGCAGTTGGCAACTTTGAACATTAGCATTGCAAAAATGACATTAATATATAAAATTGCAACATGAGATGACTAGAATTTGTCTGACAGGCTTTAAAAACGATGCAACGAGAACAATTGCAAAATACAAAACAACATAAGGCTATTAAACTTCAAATGGCGGTTGACAGCTACATCTATCGACCTTACATAAAGGGTTTATTTTTACATCTGTTGTCAAAGTAAAAGTTGGATAAGCGAAAAAACGGTTTATGATGATGGCTTTTTTTTTCTTTCAAAGAAAACATGTCAACAATGCCATTTTAAAACTATTAAAAAAGAAATAAATTGAGTATTTTTAAAATGTAATGGTTTGAGTTTGTAGCAGACGGAAAAATGAAATAAATTCAGGATTGAGTAATGGTAAATATTGTAGCCTCATAGTTTACCTTCCTGTAAAGGTTTTGTTTATTTGAAGTTTTCCTCGGCCTGTCAGGAAAAGCCCACATAAAGCTAACACATTTTGTTCCTTTCCATTTTGCATAATTTATGGGAACTGGCCTTAAATTGTTGAGGACTCCAACACAAAAAAAATTAATTATGAAAAATTTGAGAATTGCACGACAGAAAGGAAACAGAAAGAATTAATTGCAGTACCACAAAGAGATGCTGTGTGAGGAATTTTCAATCCATTTCCAAGACCATCCCCATTATAATTCTGACGTTATGCTGTAGATGTGGTGTCATGCTGATTCAATGGTTAGTTTCCCCTGAGTTTAGTACAATCTGCCCACTTTTCCAATTCTCCCCATTAACATTAAAAAGAATGGACACCAACCTTTAAACTCCTTGCAGAGGAGAAGGTCACAGAGTAAAAAGTATGTATGTATGTAGTATTTCTTATTGCAAAATAAATAAATAAATGAAATAAATATATATATATAACACTTTTATTAGACATATTTATTCTAATGATATATTTATATAATATTAGCAGTTTGTTTTTAATATTTAAAGATAACCAACCAGTTTAACAAAGAAAATGTTTTCTCCAGAAAATAAAATAAGAATAGAATAAAAAGCAACATGAAACAAAAAAAAAGGAGTTAATTAGTTTAATTTTTCTGTGAAAAGCGTGATGTCAATAGTTCAATCAATAAGTCAATCAGTCAATAGTTCTTTTTGAAGCCAGCCTCCAGTGCTTCCTGAAGGAATGGCAACAGTTGGTGTCCAAGTCATGAACATTTTAGGAATGTGGGCGTGGTTAGCACCCCAGTTGCTAGGGAATCCCAAAAGTTTACTTTTGCAGATTTTTCTGAAACTCATTTAAATATGTTTGGTATTCCAAGGCAACAGAACAGGGAATGGTTGCTATGGAGATAAAGCCGACAGAAATGCCGCCATTTTGAGGAAAGTGGATTTCACATCAATTTGTCACATGCATCTCAGACCTACCTGACAGAGGCAGAAAAGGGGGGAAAGTTAGGTCTTTATGTAGGGCTGGGGAGGCGTCTTTGGGCCACAAAATGCCCCATGTGACACTATACGTCTTTCCATGCTTCACATGATCAGTGTTCTTTGTACATTGTCCCTTCTTTTAAATAAATAAACTCTAAATTCTAATTTTGTTTGAGTTCAGCCGAGCAAAAACTTGAATAGACCATATTTTACCTTTTAAGAAGAATTTTTCGTAAAGAGAAACAATTCACAGAAGCACAAATAGTTCAGAAGCTTCAGGTCATTAAAAAAAAAAAAAGCGTTAATATTTACAATGTCGCTACCCTTGACTTTCTCCTGTTTTGACATCCTATGGGTGATTCATGCCTTCACATATAAGAAACAGAACACGTTTTACCTTTTGCCTCTACAATGCATGTGAAAAATGTTCACATTCTGGCATTTTGACCAAATAACCATGAAAAAAAAGTCAAAAATTATGAAGGAATACCAGTTGCAGCCAAGAAATGTGGTTAATTCTAATCATTAATAAATACTAACTCTAAACTTCTACTCCAATCATCTTGTTATCTATATATTCTCCCATTGGTCTTTTAATTATGATTATGTCGTTTTTAGCTAAAATGTATATAAAAAAAAAAACAGTTTTCAAGGACACAGTTGTTAGTGGAACTCTTTGTGGGCAGTCAGCCTGCAGTAATTTCCCATAATCCCTTTTTTTTTTTTTTTTTACACTTTCTCCAGATAGCTTACAGCTCCTCAAAAGCCCCAAGCTAACATGAACTGTGTGACAAAAACGACGAGCAACAATGGTGCAACAATAGCTTGTACGTAACAACCGTATTCCTTTTCAAGAGGTTTTGGCCCAACAATCGCAGGATGCTTACTACATTTTTTTACCTTTGCTCCTGATTCACCCCCGATTTGAAAACAAACATACTCAGAAATACTCAGTTTTGGGCTTAAATTATTTGAAATAATCCTCCATCATGAAAAAAATGCGAGAAGAACATGTTAATATAAACATCTTTAAGGCTCCAGTGTTTTTCTACTACATTAACTCTTCGACTGTTTGCCAAATTCATGCAATTCCAGCAGTTTCTAAAGCAGATAAAAGCAGCCTTACAGAAAATGCAACACTATCCTAGCAAATATATTGCGCTTTGGTGCCAGGCCGATATGCAAAGTTGCTCATATTCGTTTCAGAATCTTGCGTAAATGGTCAAAGAGTTTAAGCATCTCAAAGATCCTCTGCTATTAAACATCTTTGGAGTTTAAGGGTTAATAATCCTATTACCACAATAAAACCCCTTGTCTACTTTCCACATCACACATAAATAACCATAACAGGAATATTCATGTCCAAAAGCTAGTGTATTTGTGGCCGGATCTGCTCGTGCCTCGTTGGAGCTCGCCCTTTTAGCTGGTCGGCTTCATGTTACTCCTAAAAGCAGCAGAGTGGCGCGAGTCTTATTGCAGGTATAAAAAGTTGTGTAAACGCAGAGATCACAGCAGGAGACTACATTCAGAATATTTTAGCACAGAGTGTTAAGCCAAACTCAGCGTGCTTCTGTTGGCCAAGTGGGTGTTTTGAGCTAGTATTACCCTCAGTTAATGTAATAAAAAACTCAATTTTTGCCTCTGCTGAAGCTTTTGACTTTACTAACTTGGGGTTTTAAAAGGGGGATATGTAAGAAAAATAATGGATCTCTGAAACTGTTAGATATAACTTGCCAATCCATCGTCCTTTCTGTTTGTAAATCTGTCCTCCCCGTCACCTTCTTCCCTAAATAAGTTGCATACCTTTGCATCTCTCCACACTGCATTAAAGCCAACTATGAAAAATAATCTAAACTGTGCCACAAAGGTTAATCTTTGCAGACAAAGAGTTGGTAGCAAAGCTGAAGAGATAGACTTTGAAGTGAGCTGCCCTGCTATTTGTCATACTAAGCCTTTCTCCTGGACAAGGCAGCTGGACACCTTGATCCGCTTAAATTAACTGTCAACATAAATGCAGCGCCGGGGAAAAAAAAAAAGAAAAATAGAAATGAAAGCCCCACCTCTCCATGAGCAGAAACGTAAGTAATGTTCGACAGAAAGGTCGACGCTGTGTCCACCACAGGAGTTAAGACAGCTCACCGAGATGAGTTGGAGATCCGTAACAAGCCCTTAAGGGCTGAAATCCTACTGAACTTGACCCAAGTCCCTACAGATTTTCTTGCGTTTGACGTAATTGGAAAAAAAAAAAAAGAGAAAGAAAGCCCATCTGTGCCTACAAGCATGCCAATGGAGAACAGTTAATTTCGCGACTACAAGGCACAGAAACAGGCTTACAAGGGTGTAGATTGCTTATGAAAATGTAAAGCTGCCAACAGCTTATGGTAGGTGAGCCATATTTTCATTAGAGATAAGGTCTTTGGCAGCTTATAGGCAGCAGTTTTACAGTCTAGCTCAGCAGGTGGCTTAGCCTAAAACAATTGTGGAGAAAAAAAAATGAAGTGTTTCATGATTCACACAAACAATCCAGGCTCTTGTGTGTTTGTGGCATATTATATGATGCAACTTCTGCATTTTTAACCACGTATACAGCAGGGCTCTTCTGAAGCCTATGTGCTATACGTGTTTTAGTATTTTTTCAGTTCTCCCCTCAGCATTTTGTGCAAGTCTCTTGAACCACTGTGCTGTCGAGAGGTTTGAGCTCCAGGCAGAGGCTCTTCACCATATGCCCGCTGCCTCCCAGGTGGACTGTTTTGACATTTGTTCAGTCACTGGCAAACAGCATCAGACAGGGGGAGAAGAAGTGTGTGTGTTTGTCCCAATATAAGACGATTATTTAAATTGTGTTCTTCCCATAGATTACTGTAATGCAAAGATTCAGGGCGATGAGTTAAGTAGGCGCTGAATCATATATGGCACATTCATTATTTTTGGTAGCAAAATGAAAAGGGTAAATCATTTGTCCATATTTATAGAACAACACAGATGTTTTTTTTTTTTTTTTTTTTTGCTTTTTGCATTGTATCCCCTAATGGAGTGTATTTGTAAAACAGACTAAAAACTTTTTTTTATGTATTAGTTTATCTGACAGAGCTATTGCACATTACAAAGAATCTCTGCTATTGCACCAAAGCTATAGCCAAAAAAACTGTTCAGTCACTTTACAGGTGGCAAATGAGTCTCCCTAAAAATAGAGTAAAATTAGCAAAAAAATATACAATTTAAATACAAAAGATAAATAGAAGCATTCACAGCAAAAGGCTAAAAACTCACATTTAAACATAAATTAGCAATGGAGATTTATTGTAAAAAAATATTAGTAAAAACACAACGTGAAAATAAAACAGTGGTAACTGTAAAATAATGTTATCTAGTAAAATTGTACACTGCACATACATTTAGTTTTTGTTTTTATCTGGTTAAATAAAATGTGTATGTCAATTATTTAGTCAGTGTTGTTGGAAAATACTGTTTACATAAGTAACTGGGAATAAAAAAAAACAAAATTCTGGCAAAATTATGCAGTGGACAATTTTTTTTTTTTTTTTTAAATGTGAACACCTATTTGCAGCATACCATTAAATCCAAGACCCCACTTAATTTAGAATTACCATGAATGACAACATAAAAGAATATTATTTCCATCTTCTCCCGCTCATCGGGTCGCGCGGGCAGCTGTCTAGGCAAAGATGCCCAGACTTCCCTCTCCCTGGCCTCACCTCTAGCTCCTCTGGGAGGACCCCGAAACATTCCCAGTCCAGCTGAGAGACGTAGTATATCCAGCATGTCCTGGGACTTCCCCGGGGCCTCCGCACCAGATGCCAGAGCCACCTCAACTGGCTCCTATTGAGCAGCAGCTCAACTCCGAGGTCTCTCCAGGTGACATATTATATGTATAATATTATTTTACATATAATTGGATATAAAGTCAGGCATGAAGGGGTGTAAATACCCACATTCAATTTTTGTTTTGTTCTTTTTGGCATCAGAAAAACGCTCCAAATGTTATATTTTCACCTTTTCTTTTGTTGCACCAACTTTTTCTGGAGTCACTGAAAATCTAACGTCTACAACTGAATTGGACATTATTTGCCATGATATATAAAGTAACAATTTATTCCTTGATGGACAATAGTAACACTAAAACTGTGTATCTATATATATTAGTGCTGTCAATTGATTAAAAAAATAATCAGAATATTCTCACTTTTGGATTGGGATGTATCAGGATTAATCCCAATGTTTTACTTGGTAAATTTTATAAAACAATATGAAGCTTTTGAAAAAAAAATGGCCAGAGAGAATATTTTTCTTTCATTTTTATTGTTTGAAATGTCTTAATTCTTAAAGTATTAACTCAGATATCCCAGAAATGTTAATTTGTGTATACAAAACACAAACAGTAAGATAAGCTGAACTGTAAAGACTTTTATGCCTGCAGTATTATTCCAAGAAAACAAAGATGCTGATAAACAGCCATAAGAAATTAACATTGTGTTTTTGTACTTTAAATGGCCCGGGTGAAAACTCAAATCTGATTGGCTGCTTAGTGTTGACACGCAGCCAAAAAAGAAGTTTTGGTCACAAACCTCAAATGTTCTGCAAAGTCTTCTTTAAATCAAACTTTTTGCTTCATCTTCTGGACAAAAACAAGTGGTAAAAGGTGAACTTTCTCTCTGAACTGATGCTTTTTTGAACCTGTCGTGATGATCAGCACATATATGTCTCTTTGCTTTGCCGCTACAGTCAAGATCTGCACCACCAATCAAATAGTTTGCTTTTTGTGAGAAAGCAAGTGTAAAGACTGTGTAATTAATCTGCCTTAATAAATATTAACTCGTCTTTTTTTTCTTTAAACTCAATCGTGAATGTTAACGTTGACAGCACTTAAATGCTCACACAAACACATTTTTGATTTATAACAAGTTTTGTCAATATCAACGTTGTGAAACCCTTTTGTGTGTTTAGTACAAAAAAAAAGGTTTGTCTATTAGATTTCACAGCAGTTTTGTTAGTTTTTTGTCTTTGTTTTACACCAATGATAAGAGATTACCTATTTTAAGTAATCAGTCATTTAAATATTAATGCATGCTGCTTGTGTTAATTTTTGGTCGTAGAATATTGTGTGATGTCAGTCATGATAACTCTTTTAATTATTTGTTTGAAAACGATTACCTTTGTACATTACTGTTACAAGTTTACATACTTCAGGCTGGCATCATTCCCAACAACTTGCCAGATTCTTGGAGGGAAGGGAATCTGGTCCACAGTTCCATGAGCACAACAAAAACAGCATCCTTACTTTGCAATCTAAGGCTTAGCCTCGGACTTAACTCTTTTCCACAACAGCCTCTTATGGACTTTCCCAGGGAAGCTGAGTGATGTGATCACCATGTAACTGGAACACACTGTGTGTTGCTTCTTAACAAAAAGCACTGACCCAAAATTGTACGCCATGTCCCGTAGGCTTTTTAAAAGGCGTATCAATTGGGTTGAGGATATCCTCAATTAAAACATCAGACCATATCCCCTGCTGAGGTCAGCAGACCTCCATCCTTGGTGTAAACAAAACACAGCTTCCCCATAGACGCTCAGTGGTTTTCCATAATCTCTTTAGGGCATACCAAAAGTGATTTTTCCATGGCTTTACCAAACTTCTTTCTCACCACTGCGATTATAGAATGCAACCTTACAACCAATTTTAGGAGCCAGGGCTAAACCCAACCAAACCCCTACCTAGGCTTTTAGCACAATACACCAAACCTTTGACAAGTTCCAATCAAGATTGGAGCAAAAAAATAAATTTCAGAGATGGCACAATAAGATATAAAATTGAACAAAAATGTTTGCTACAGTTATCTTCACTTATAAAACTAAAAAGTTTTCTAGGTTTTGGATAACAAAAGAAATATTATCCACCAGTTATGTTTTGGTTCTGAGCCTTACACTTTTAGAGGTTAAACATCTGATTTCCATCCTTAAAACTACAAGAACAAGGAATTCTGAAGTGATAAAGTCTACAAAACTTGGAAGAAAATAAAAGAAAAAGCTCCAGGCAGCATTGAATAACCCCAGACTTGTCCTGCTCCCCACAGGCCCATTAGCAACGAAAGCCACTCTAGAGGTCACACATTGGCATCGCAAAGGAATTCACTGTAGATTCTATCCCATAGTTTGCTGGTGATATAAAAATGCAGCATTCCATGTAGACGGTCAACCATAATATTGGTGCACTTTTTTAACAATAATGACACATTAAAGCTGCGAGTTATGTCCAATGGGCTGCAGGCGCTACCCGCCCCCGTTTGACTTGCCCTCATTGGCTGAGCAGCTGCTACACACACCCCTCACTCCTCTCCTTCCAGCCTGGTCAAAGTTGCATGTCACAAATTCATTACAAAAAAGAAATGTAAATGTTGGTTTCATCTCCATAGCAACCATTTTATGTTTTGGTTGCCCGGCGATGTCGAACAGGTCTAGGTAACTATGCCCACAGTACTAATATGTTTATATTGTACTTCATATCAGTACATTCAGGATGCATGTATAACATTTTCACAATGGTCTGGGAAAAAGGTGCGAGCAGCAAGGAAACAGCACTTTTGTGAGCTTAAGGCTGTTAAAAATGACTAAACCAACGACACCCCTCACCCCCCCGAAAGTAGATTCTCAATAATACCTGAGAAGTTAGGAGTCAACAGATCGAAATCCTCAGGGGGACTCTAAAGGTTGTATTTTAAGGAAAATTAAAGATGGCAGTCGCATCCCAAGGTCAAAGGTCAACAACATTTTGGTTGTGGTTGTAGACTTAACTTGGTATGTGTGTGAAATTTAGTGAAGATTGCTCCAACAAATTTTTTTTCTTATTTTGATCAAAAATGGCCAAATTTCATACTATGCCAGAAAATAGCCAATGAACCGCAGGTTTTGTGGCCATCCCATAAAAATTTAACGACTTCCTTTGGATATTTCCTGAACATGTGTTTTGATTTTGCTAGTGGATTTTAAAATCTCGTCTTTGGGCGCCACAAAAGATATTCACCTTATTCAATTTTTGGACTGTTTTGCTCGCTGTGATGTCATCATATTTTTTTTAGAACTGTTTCAGATTTAGCAGAAGAAACTTTAATATTCGCAAAATTCATCTTTGCGGGGTACTTGGTGTGTGCAAGTTCTGTTGAGGTGACAGGCGAAGTAAGAAAGAAGAATTGCAAAAATAGTATGGTCCTTGTAGTAATAATAATATGCTAAATTGCAATAAAGTGTTGTATGGAGCGTTAGGTATGTTTGCAACCCTATGTTGTGTGGTAAAAATGATATACTTTGCCTAAAACCCTCCTCAGGAGTCTTCCACACTGTCCAGACAACATGTGTGCTTAATCTTATATGCCTGTTTTTAATTGGCGCACAAGGCCCGGCCATCCCCGCGGCATTGCTGTCAATCACAAGCAATCGTTTGCTGTGACACCTCCACTTGATCCCCTGGGGTTTTCTCATCAAGCATTCTTCTTTGGAGGAATCGACTGCGTTTGATTAAAGCCGAAGTCCCGTCATCTCACTCCGTGATCCAAAACCTGATTTGCGTCACTTACTTTTGATCGTTTATTTATCACGTTGGAGTGGTAATGTAGCATTAACAAAAAGAATGGGAAATTGAAAGCATTTGTTTTTGATTGTCACCGGTGAGATGCTGACAAAAGCATGAGGGCGGAACTGCTGGTAATTTTTAGAGTGGTGAAAATCAAGCAAGGGCGATGAAAAGACTCATGAATGAGGTGAAAGTAAAACGTGTGTATCCCCCTTTGCTGCCTGACAGTAATGTACTGTTTAAGAGGGAGAAGCTTACAAGAATAATCCTGTGATACAGTCTGTGCCCCCAGTGAGTTTGCATTAAACATGCATATAAGATGGCTGATTATATTCAGCATGCTGCAAAGTAGATGGCACAGGTTGAGGAGGTCTCAAATTGTTTGCAGCAACCTCATAAAATACGGGAAATTGTGTTGGTTTTTCCGCCGATGTGAAGGACAGTGTTTGGTTTAAGAGCCAACACACACACACATAATCTACCCAAAGAGATAGCCTTTTTATCTTACCGTGGATCTTTTCTGCACCGCTTGTCTTGTGGATTACCATACATTAAAACGAAAAAATAAACAAAATATTTATCTGACTTTCCCTGGTATCCCCCCACCCAAAAAAAAAAAATCAGTAATGTGATTTATAGCCTCCTTTGTTACTACTTTTTTTGTTGTCCTGAAAAATTAAATAAAATGTTTGTGATTTTTTTAAAGAACAACTAAGCTAGATTCACACAACCCACGGCAAAAGGCGTTCAACTGGCTGACTAAAAAGTCTCTGTAAATGCATGCATGTGCACGTTTTGGGCATTCACAAAATGCAAGGGCAAGACAGTTAAGCAAAGAAAGTTAAACCAAGTTGAACTTTGATCATTCAGGGACTCAAATTTAGTTGTGGCGTAAGGACGGCATCTCTTTTTTGGCTAAAAGCGCGTACGAGAACCCATGTTCTTGAACAAGCATCAAATGCTCAGCGTGTCCTTGGCTTTAGGCAAGCAAAATGTTAGGTTGACTTATAAATTCTCTTTTTATTTGAGTAGTAAGACATACAAGAGCGTCGGATCCTTTATTGGTTGTATCAACTTGTCTCATTTTTCAGTTTAAATTCTCTGCCTGCTTTGGTGAAAGGAAGATAAAAAAAAAACAGAAACAAGCAGCGTGACATCAAGATTAAATTCTGTCAAAGAGATGAAGTGTGTGTATGTGTGTGTGGGGGGGCTCAGTCTCATGCAATCGGATTGTGATTAAAAACAAGAAAAGACGGGCGGATGATAAACAAGCTCCCCTGAGTTAAATTGTGGACGTCAGATTTAGTGATGTCCATATTGTTTTTCATTTGGCTTAATCAAATGTCAACAGCAAAGCTCCAGGATTTGTCCAACGTGGCCTCAGTCTTCCGACCTCCAACTGTGAAAAACATAATCCCCTCCGCTCTTGTTCATAATTCACAAAGAACATTCACTTAGGATTTAGAAAATAGTTGACCAAACATGGATTTTGCTCACAAAAACAATGACTGCATGTTAGCCAGTATTAACAATGCAGATCTCTTTTCACATCTGGATTACATTGGAGGCTAAGATAAAAGGAGGAAATGTTGCCTTTTTAAATCTACTCATATCATAAAATCCCAAAGGTTCCCCCTGAAAAAAATAAATAAACTAAATAAATAAATTGACAAGTGTGGATCATTTAGCTCAAGTGGAAGAACACCTCTCTTTCAATGAGATTCATCTTTTACTTGCATGTGAACATTGGTGTGATATGCGTAGGGTCAGGAATGCAAATGAACTATCCAGAAAATAAAATAACCTAAGCTAGCTAAAGTCCACGCATTGTAGCATTTATCACACTATGAATAAGGGGAAAAAATCAAGTGAATTTATATAGTAGTTATAAAACCCAGCAAAAATCCTAACATAATAAATTGTTGTAACACATTTACAGATTTTGCTTTTAAAATGAACAATGGCAGAATAGTAAATGGTGTACTTGATTTGATTAAGAATTGATTAAGGCTCCAATATTAACACTCAATAAAAAGAAAAAAAAATCAATTGTTAAGAGAGGTTTACTAAAATTTAAATCTGTACAAAGAATCAAGAAAATCCACAAGAGATTAAATGCAAGACCTTAAATTCATTCTCACCTACAAGTCAGTTTAATATTGCAAGATAATCAAATAAAAAAAAAAAATCTTTCAACTTAAAATACATTTACCAATGACTTTTTGATTAGTTTAACTTTTTAACACCGGAACTTTAGCTCGTACCTAGACATTCTTTCAACTATCACAACTCAACAATTGTTTACCCAACTAACTTAACTCCACAGTCAGGTAAAGTAAAGTACTTGTGGAATCAGTGTAATTCAGCTCATTTTTTCACAGAAAAAAAAAATATCTTTGTTCAAGATTTCTGTACAGAAGACCCGCTTTCTGAGGTTTTACAAATGTGGCAAAAGCAAATAAAATAGATACAAAACATATATAGTGCAGTGGCAAAAATCTGAATGTATCTTTGTATCCCCAAACAGAAAAAAGGCTGCGCATCTGTGTAATGGAAATGCAGCTATTTATAGCTCCTGCCTGGGTTTATTAATGCCAAGGGCTGGGCCAGAATAAGTGCAACTCACACAAATAAAAAATCATTGAGACATTATCAATGGTGAATTTTACTCTGTCTGAAGAGTTACTAAAGCCTTACCTTGCTGAAGGTATCAGAGCAAGAATGGTTATTCTGACAAATAAGATGACTGAATAATACCTGTCTATTTCTCAGTGGAAGTTTATGGGATTTTGGCCTTTTTGCAACCAACGGTTACTTCCCATGTGGAACATAAGAGGGGAGGGAGGAGTTGGGCTTTCCATTGCTTTCTACGGTCTATGACTGGCATGCAGGAAACCGTGGATGACTTCTTAGGGTGCTCGATGAGCCTAATCCAGTCCTTAAGAAAGACCCTCCGCGCTGCTTTCTAAAGTAGCCACAAGGAGGAGAGTCCTTTGAGTCTGGTTCTCCCTGTGCCGGTACCCAGCTCGGATAACATACAGAGTTGTCTCAGGTTGAAAACTCTCTGCCAAATCGCTGTGATTGTGACCAACAATAAAAAGAGCTTGACTTGGATTAACCTCTGATGTCATCACAACTCTTAGAAGTGAGAATGACAACTGATGACATCATTACAAAAGTGCCTTTCTGATGACTTCAAATGACATCTCAACTTGATGATGACTTCAAATGACATCTCAACTTGATGATGACTTCAAATGACACCATCAAGCTGAATCCATAAATACAGGTCTGAGGAGAGCAAATTAATCCTCACATCCAAGGAAGAAACGTCCAAGAAATCGTCCAAGACATCCAAGATAACCAAGCTCAAGTATCTCAGCACAAAGTTCTGTCGATTTCATCGTTTGAACGACTTGCAAGAACTTCAGCATGACTTCCAAACCTGTTGGGAAATTGGAATCAGAGTCTTCAATGAATTCCAAACCTGTTGTTACCAAACGCTTTGTCCTTCCTCGTCGTAGAACGACAATTCAATATGGTACCATGGAAATGGAATTCAGCGAAGACGATGACGACATTTACTTGGATCAATTAAATCCACCCTTCGCCAAAGCAAACCAGAACCAGGAAATCGTACATCCTGGATTCAAAGAGGAAAGCTCTCAGGACAGAGTGACCTCAGACTGTCCTAAAGTCATCCAGAAGCCTGTCCCGACCGTCTTCCCAACCAGCTTTAGAGACGTTGTCCTGGGAAAACAGAAGGGACCGTCTCCTGTTGTGCTTGTGAAGCCCAAACCACCCAGGCAAGCAAAAGCCAAAGAGCCAACAAACCAGGATAAAAAAGTACGTGAACCGTCTCCTGTTGTGCTTGAGGAACCCAAGCCACAAAGGCCAGCAAGAGCCAAAGAGCCGACCTTGGAGTGTCGTCAAGTCATCCAGAAGCCTGTCCCGACCGTCTTCCCAACCAGTTTTAGAGACGTTGTCCTGGGAAAACAGAAGGGACCGTCTCCTGTTGTGCTTGTGAAGCCCAAACCATCCAGGCAGGCAAAAGCCAAAGAGCCAACAAACCAGGATAAAAAAGTACGTGAACCGTCTCCTGTTGTGCTTGAGGAGCCCAAGCCACAAAGGCCAGCAAAAGCCAAAGAGCCGACCTCGGACTGTCCTAAAGTCGTCCAGAAGCCTGTCCCAGCTTCTGTCCCAATCAGCTTTAGAGACATTGTCCTGGGAAAACAGAAGGGACCGTCTCCTGTTGTGCTTGTGAAGCCCAAACCATCCAGGCAGGCAAAAGCCAAAGAGCCAACAAACCAGGATAAAAAAGTACGTGAACCATCTCCTGTTGTGCTTGAGGAGCCCAAGCCACAAAGGCCAGCAAGAGCCAAAGAGCCGACCTCGGACTGTCCTAAAGTCGTCCAGAAGCCTGTCCCAGCTGCTGTCCCAATCAGCTTTGGAGACGTTGTCCTGGAAAAACAGAAGGGACCGTCTCCTGTTGTGTTTGTGGAGCCCAAACCACGAAGGCCAGCAACAGCTAAATGTGGTGAAAAGAAGAGGAAGCCGATTCCTGTTGTTCCTGGAAAGACACAGCAGAGTGTGTTGAATGAAGAACCACCGGCACAAACAGGTACAGGAACAACTGTAGAGGAAAATGAAGCCTCCTCTTTCCAAGAACAACCTGCAGAAATAAAGACTCCAACCCCTCCAGAAGAAGCTCAGAAACCCTCTGCAGTCCCTGCTGAGAACACCGACCTGCAGCCTGCAGACTCATGCTCTGAGGACAACATGATGAATGGAAGGTTTGCAGAGAAAGAGGAAAACACTGCTGCACTTCAAGAGGAGAATCTTGCTCTGAAGTTAGAAGTGATGCACCTCAAAAATCTTCTTCAGCAGAAAAACATGGTCCTTTCAGACACTCATGGGAAAGCTGACCAAACTGAAAAAGAGTTAAGCCACTGGAGAACCCTGGCAGAAGAAGCCCAAAGCTCACTGATCCAGATGCAGCATCTAAAGAGTGAAACTGAAGCTGCGTTGGTTCAGTCTCAGAGACTGTTCAAGGAGAAGGAGGAGGAACACTTTAAAGAAACTACATCTTTAAAGTACAGTGTAGAACAGCTCAAACAGAAGCTTGAGGTTGAACGTTCTGTCACGGAAAAAGAGAAAATGTTGATCTACAAAGGGCTCCGTGAAAAAACCCAGGAAAATTTGGAACTCACCCAAACAATCCACCAACTAGAAAAACTTCAGGAGTCCTTAAAGAAGACAGAAGCAACGCAGGAAGAGATGAGACTGCAATGGCAGAAAAAAATGTCCTCCTCTCTCCAAGAAATCGCTCATTTCAAACAGCTTGTCCAGGAAAAAGACCTCAAATTGAGAACGTCTGAAGCAGAACGCCAAAAAACACTGGACCAACTGCATCAGGCCATGGACAAGCTAAAGGAAAAGACGCAGGAAAATTCCAACCTCACCAGCAAAATGATGAACCTGGAAACAGCTCTCTGCACAGAAAAGACAAACACCAGAGATGCTGTAACGGAGACAAAAACTCAGCAGGCAGAGGACAAACAGAAGTGGGACGAAGAGAAGTCTTCCCTTTCCCAAGAAATCTCTCAACTAAAAGAGGTTATCAAAGGAAAGGATGACAAACTCAACCACTGCCAAGAAGTCTTCATGACAAAGCTCAAGCAACTGCAAGAGCAGGTGGACGACATTAAAAAAGAGAAGACGAGAAAAAAATCAAGCAGGGGTTTTCTGTGTTGTTTCAAGAGGTCAGGAACTAAAGATTAGAATTCCTGACCACAACTGATGCGAAAACCCCTCCTCCTAAAAAAATGGCTCTGTTTGTCTCGTTCTTTACTTTTTCTTTTCATTTTTTTTACATTTTTGGTTTGTTTGTGTGTATTTTCTTACGTAGGATTTAGAAATTTACAATGTTAAAAATGTATATATGTGTATTTTTGTTCATTCATATATGTGTGTGTATTTACTTACGTAGGATTTAGAAATTTACAATGTTTTAGATGTATATTTGTGTTTTTATATCCAAAAGAAAAGACGAGAAAAAAATCAAGCAGGGGTTTTCTGTGTTGTTTCAAGAGGTCAGGAACTAAAGATTAGAATTCCTGACCACTACTGATGTGAAAACCCCTCCTCTTAAAAAAATGGCTCTGTTTGTCTCGTTCTTTACTTTTTCTGTTCATTTTTTAAAATTATTTGTTTGTGTGTATTTACGTACGTAGGCATTAGAAATTTACAATGTTAAAAATGTATATATGTGTATTTTTATGTATCCATATATGTGTGTATTTACTTACGTAGGCATTAGAAATTTACAATGTTAAAAATGTATATATGTGTATTTTTATGTATCCATATATGTGTGTATTTACTTACGTAGGATTTAGAAATGTACAATGTTTTAGATGTATATATGTGTTTTTATATCTAAAAGAAAAGACGAGAAAAAAAATCAAGCAGGGGTTTTCTGTGTTGTTTTAAGAGGTCTGGAACAAAATATTAGAATTCCTGACCACAACTGATGTGAAAACCTCTCCTTCTGAAAAAAAAAAGCTATTTGTCTTGTTTTTGAGTCATTCTTTTTTTAAAGTAATTTTATTTTTTCATTTTACTATGTATATGTGTTTCTATATGCCTAAGTTTATCTATAAATGTATGTGTGTCTTTGGCGTGTGTGTTGTGTGTGTGTTTTTGAGTGTCTGCGTGCGTGTGTGTGTTTGTTAGTGTCTATGTGCGTGTGTGTTGTGTGTGTGTTTGTGAATGTCTGTGTGTGTGTGTGTGTGTGTGTGTGTGTGTGTGTGTGTGTGTAATGCAACCACAAGGAGTCACAATCCAGTGAACACTTGTGTCGGTCCCAAGTCCGAATAAATGCAGAGGGGTTGTGTGAGAGTTAAAAACAAAATGAACATGTAAATCACAGAACTATAGATGGATATTATAATATATTTGTATTACAGGAACATGCGTGCCGCAGAATAAGGACTCTCCAAACTAAAAAAGGCATACATATGATAAACTAAACAGAAAATTAAAGCAAAAGTTTTCAAGTTTCAAAAGAGAACATAAATAAAACAGAATACTAAACTGCTTGATCAGTTCCATTTAAAAACAGAGCATTCATTCTAATTCTTTCAAGTTTTCAGAACAAAAACAAAATTGACATTTGTTTCAATATCCTGTGAATAAGCTAGGAACAAAATCCAATTCTCTGAATTTCTTCTGATAGTTTAGACTGTTGCTGCTGTGAAGTTCCTAACTTTGTTGTTTTTACAGGAGAATTATGGTTTATTTCAGTCCAAGATTGAGCATGCTTGGTGACACTGCTTCAGGTAAAGGTTGGTGGTATTTCCAGTTTTTGAAGGAACATGCATACTTGGAGTGCATGTTACTCTGTGTTTTGTTGGATTTTAAAGAACTAAAATACCTCCACACAGGGGGCCAAATTTTAATTTTTGAGGCATTGGCTGAGTTGGCCATCCATCCATTTTTCTGTGCTTATCGTGGTCCTGGCCGCAAGGGTAGCAGTTTAAGCAAAGATGCCCAGACTCACTACTCACCTATGGTCATGACCCAGAGCTCATGACCATAGGTGAATATCAGAGCGTAGATCGACCGGTAAATTGAGAGCTTTGCTTTTTGGCTTAGCTCTCTCTTCACCACCACAGATTGGTACAGCGACAGCATAACGGTGAAAGCTGCACCAATCCACCTGTCGATTTCACGCGCCGATCTTTTCTCACTCGTGAACAAGACCCCAAAATACTTAAACTCCTCCACTTGGGGAAGGAGCACACCACCCACCCAGAGAAGACAAACCATCTTTCTCCGGTTGAGTACCATGGCCTCAGACTTAACGGTGCTGACCCTCATACCAGCCACTTCACACTTGGCTGCAAACCGTTCCAATGCATGCTGGAGGTCCTGGCTCAATGAAGCCAACAGGACAACATCATCTGTAAAGAGCAGAGAGGAAATCCTGTGGTTCCCAAACCAGACCCCCTCTGGCCCCTGGCTACATCTAGAAATTCTGTCCATAAAGACTATGAACAGAATTGTGATAAAGGGCAGCCCTGCCGGAGTCCAACATCCACTGGGAACAGGTCTGATTTACTGCCGGCTATGGCGGACCAAGCCTGAAACGACTACAAAGTCAATCATTGATCTCCTGCCGAGGATGTCCTGATGCCACGTGTATTGATGGACACCCTCGTGCTCAAACATGGTGTTTGTTATGGACAAACTATGATGAGCACAAAAGTCCAACAACAAAACACCTCTTGGGTTCAGATCAGAAGAGCCGTTCCTACCGATCACGCCCCTGCAGGTATCAGGTACTCCAAACTGCTGTTCGGCCCATAAGCTGAAACCAGAGTCAGAGACCTGTTCCCCACCCGAAGGTGAAGGGAAACGACTCTCTCATCCACCAGGGTAAAATTCAACACTTGGCGGCTGAGCTGGGGGCTCATGAGTAAGCCCACACCAGCCCGCCATCTCTCACCATGAGCAACTCTAGAGTGGTAGAGAGTCCAACCCCTCTCAAGGGACTGAGTTTCAGAGCCCAGACTGTGCGTAAAGGTGAGCCCAACTATATCTCAATCTGTCGCACAAGCTCAGGCTCCTTCCCTCTCAGAGAGGTGACGTTCCATTTCCCAAAAACCAAAAGTTCCATGACCGGGGTTTAATTTTTTTTTATAATGAGACAATCTTATAATAGTAAAAAAAAACTCATTTTTAACCACTCCTGACACGACATTTAATTAAGAGGCCTTAATGATGTTCATGATTTTTGTTTTTATGTTTATGTTTTTTTTTCAATCCTTCAAAATGCTCACGTCAGATGACTGAGTGAAATGATGATCAAATCTATAGTCAGAACTGTTTATTATTAAGTTTCAAGCACATGTTCTTATTCAAATCCTGATGGGATGACCGGCCTACATCTGCGAAAAGCTTGTGGAGCAATGCTCTGAAGAACACTGCTTTGAACATGGTTTTGTCCACATTCTGGTTGAAACATTCGTTTGAAAAATCTGGCTTTGGCCGTCACCTATTTAACAATCAGGAAAAAGAAAAACACCACTGCTTTCCTCTCTAAAGGGTTAGCCCTTCAATACCAGAGATGCTGCCGCGACAGCTAAATAACACACATTCTTAAATATGCCATAACTTTCAGACGGTTTACGTGATCAATGTGAATGAGCTGATTCAAAGAAAGGCGGCTTTTATTACGATCTTGTGCTGATATGCAAGACTTTACAAAACAGCATCAGTTGGTTATGTTGATTGTGTTTGCACTTCACAAGTGTTGCATATCCGCTTCAGGCTGCTTCTTTCCACTTCATTCCTTATTTCACTTCATTCCTTGTTACGCTTCATTCATAATTCCTTTGGAAATACGTCAAACAGTGTAAGAGTTACGATAGTCAAAAGACTAAACACTAGAGCTAAAGCACTGGTGCTAAAAGGTTGTCAACCATTCAGACATGACTCGTGTGGCTGAAAAAACTACAGAGAACTGTGATCTTAATAGACCTTGGGATTGACAAGCAGGTTGGATGGACTCATCTGGATAAAGTCGATGGCACGCCTTATTTCCGTTAAATGTTCTACCCATAGTCACTTATAGTTTATAATTCTATAGTTTGATCTGTCAAGGCAAACTTTAGAAGATGGAATATCAATAGAAAATAAATAGAGGATAATTTAAAAAAAAGAAAAGTTTGAACAACTTTGAATGTTCCTGTTTTTTATGCTCGCATACTGAATCCACTGCCAAATACTGGCGCCAACCCAAAGCCGCCATGAACAATGTAGCATTGAGTGACTTGCCCAGGGACACTTCAAAACATTAGTGCTCAAGGCTGGAAGAGGTTACCTGCTCTACATCTGCACTATCGAGTGGAAATATCTCAGATTTATTCTAACTGAATGTTAAAAAAAAGAAGATTTCTCTTTTTGTAAAGTTTGGTTTAGCTCCAACAAGCTCAGCTGATTAAGAACCCAAGAACTTACTTCTTACTCTTGTTATTGACACTTTCTCACCAACTGTTACTGCCGTTTTTCACCCAGTTCTAAATTTCAATAGGACTGAAGCTAAAAAATGACTAAACAGCAGCACATGTAGAAAATACATCTTTTGGGTTTGTTTTAATTTAACACAAAGAAAAATCCAATTCACATGATTTAATATTATGGGTACTTCCCACAGGATCGTAGACTTCAACCTGCTACAAACAAAAAAGAATGAAGTTGTTGCCAAGACGGGAGCCCTCTCTTCGTCTCTCCGTTATTGAATGGTTGGAGATTAGCTATCTGAGATGTGCTGCAGTGAGTCAAAGAGCCCTTGATGGAGGACCGCTCTTGTGTTCACTCGTGGTAGACTCCATTACTTCTCCATATATATAGATGGCAGAGCAGAGAAGATCCCCTGCAAATTTGATCAGCGAGATTACAAACCCCCACGTACTACATCATTTAAACCTCATCTCTGTTGCCTAGAAGGCCCACAATACATTTCTCCCTCGGTGCAGAGCATCCATCAGTCCCGCTTCAACTTGCTGCAGCAGGTCTTTGAAGATCAGATGAGGAAGGTGCACTCAGACAGAACAGAGGTGCTGGCTTGTCAGTATCAAGCGAATACAAGGTGCTGCCAACGATTTTCAAATTACTCTTTGAATACGTGCAAATTCATCATGAATGGCGGGAAGCAGAGAGGAGTAGTGACTATAAAATGACAACTGTAGAGGCATCTCATCTCATGGTGTCCTGGAATTAAAGAATAAACAATTTATAACTTTAACTGGACACTATCTAGAAATCAGAAAGGAACTTGCAGATTGAGCCAAATTGTTGGGAGACACGGTCATCTTTGTTTGGAATTAACTTAAAACATGTTTGGACAAGATACTGTTTAGATTATTAAAAAATGTACAAAGGATAGATTGGAAATACAGTCTATGAAACCCCATAAATCATCAACAATAGACTGTAACCTCATACACAGGTGAAGAATGTGTATGAGAACTGGACTGATTGATCCTTTCTCCCTGCCATTCCAAACAGGAAGTACCTGCTGGCTCCAGGAAGCTTCAATCCCATAGCCTTCTAAAGAGAAATAAACAGCTGGTACTGTATCGGTCTATTTGTCAGAATAATCATTCTTGCTCTGCTACTATTATTTAGCATGTTTTTGCTAATCCTAATTTTACTGTCACGCTATTTCTCTGTTGTGAAAGTTATACAAATTATAAACTGACCAATCAGATGCCTCAACAAAAGTGGGTGGTCTCTGCTGGCTCGCTTGACGAATTTTGGGCCAATCACTGCTTACTTACGTTTGGCTCCAACATGGCAGCATCTGTAAAAAAAAATAAAATAAAAAAATAAAAAAATAAATAAAAAATTAAAAAAGACTGAATTGAGTTCATTTAGTTGGACCCTGAAGAAAGTCACGTTCTATGAGTGACGTCACACTTATTCAGTCCAGTTCTCACACACAGTAAATGATGAGGACTCATCTTTACACCCCCCCCCCCCCCCACCCCCCCCCACACACACACGCCTGCCTCAATCTACATGGAGGCGAGTTAAAAAACATCTAAACCAATTGAAGGCCACAAATCAACAGCCAAAAAAAAATAAAGAAAGAAGTCAAACTAAAGTGATAAAAACAGCATATTTTTTTTCTTTACAAATGTAGAAATCAAATATTCTGTGCTTTTAAAAGCTGGCAAGGTCCTCCAAGCACACAGTTCAGCTTGACTTTGTCTACAGCTTGACATTGTCTTGAATGGAGCCAACATTGCAGCGCCTCTCATTTGCATGTCGGTTCTGTTTCAGCTTTAATGCTACAAAAATGTCCAGGGGATCTCAGCAAAGGGGGAATTGGATAACGGCTCTCACTTATTCATCTATTTGTAGAAACGCGTGTCCAGACTTGTAACTACTTGATCGGCCTGACCTCTGTGAAAGCACCTGTGCACACGATTTGCCGATAAAATCGCTTGTCTCAAACTACATCTCTCCTACAGTTTTTTGTGGGGTTTTTTTGGCCCCACTTTGGCTGAAAACAGCACCGAAGAATAAAACAAAAATAATTTAAGCTCCGCTCTATAGTAACAATTATGCTTTTTTTAAGCTGTGACTTTTAAGAGCTGCTTGAGGGCCAAGCAGAAACATTGTCAACAGCATCTCACTGTTTATGGAACTGCATGAATATTATATTCACTCCCTGCTGAGAAGTTGGACTATCAGACTGATCCGCCCACCACAATCAGGCTTACTCTGCCAGGCTTTTGTCCCCCACATCTCCAAACATTTTCTTTGCAGCTGCTTGAGTTAATGCTGTCATTACACTACTAGATCCTGTAGCCAAATTATAATGTGATCTCCCGCATCATCTATTCTTCTCCTCCCTGAGAGCTGATGAATAGCTTAAGGTCAGACTATCAAATTAGTGGCTCCCATTACTCCCCAGACACTAATGGCATCTTTATGAAAGGGAAGATATGTAATCTCTCCAAAAGCCTTTTGGAGACCAAACAGTTTGCCTGTAGATGAAATGTGAGTGCAGGCCTCAGTGAATTGTAAAGTGGATTGAGAGGGTGGCGCGGCGACTGCCTACAAACCTTGTTCCTTTTCCATGTTCTGTTTACCATTTTTATTTTATCTTGTGCCATCCAAAAATGTGTCCACTAATCTAAGGGTCACCGCAACTTCAATTATAATAACAGGAAAAGGTCAAATACTGGATAACACAGCAGCCACAAATTGGTATCAATAAAATGAGAGCCATCAAACTTCCACTCAAATGACCACATAAAAGTGCTAAGTGTTCCCACAACGCTTTATGTGGGGACATGCTTGCATGCAATTCACATGCAGCCTCGGGCAAGGTCACTTTTGATAGGCATGCAGTCCCCCAGAGCAGTGGTGTGTGGGTGGGTCACAGTACAGGAACTAAAGAGAACCAATATCAGCCATAGATTTCTTTGTTTAGTGCAAAGTGACTCCTTGTAAAAGATATGGAAAAGTAGGAAGGAAGTCAATAGTGTTTGCATAGACTGAAATCAGTTTTGTTTTTAGCCTTTATCCGCCCAAAAGAAAAATCCACCAATTAAAAAAATAGCTACAAACTACTTATCCGCACTATGGAAACATGAAGCGCACTGCCATTTTTAAACATATATGATATATAAAGTGCCCTGGACTTTAAAGGGCATTAAGCAAGACAAGAGTCAGAGATAGCAGTAACATGGCACGCTTCGGCCTCGTTAGCATGTTCAAAATATCTGTAATCCCTAACCTTGTTTGCAACAAGAAAAAAAAGGCCAATACTGCTCAAGACAAACGTTACTGGGACTACACTAAATTGTAACCTTGTTGGTAACACGTAAAACAAAAATAGGTTGACGCTGCTACACAATAGCCACATTAGCGTATCCAAAAAAAAAAAAAAAACAAACTTGTTTGGAACAGCACTGAAGATGATTAATCAATATGTAAGGTGCACCAAACTATAATGTGCATTAAGCAAGATAAAAGAATGAGAGATAAGTCTATACATCAGTCAGACCTCATTAATAAGAGTAACTCTAGAACTTGCTTCTAACACGCTACATGTTAGCCATGTTAGGCATGTTGGAGTATTAGGAATACCAACTTTGTTTGCAACGCATAAGAAAACACTAAATCACTAAAACAAACTTTACTGTAATAACGCTAACGTCCAACCTTGTTTGCAACATGGGAAAAAAACAGCACACAAGCTAACAGCATTGCACATTAGCTGCGTCAGCGTGTTTACAATAACGCCATGTCTACTTACGCCAACTCCCTACCTCCCTACATGTAAACAAAACCAACCTTGTTTACAATACATAAAAAAGCAAACTGATACTGCTAAAACAAATGTAACCGTAGCTACTCCTTACCCGTAAGAAAAATGTAAAAAACACACGTCCAACACTGCTACATGCTAGCTACGCTAGCGTTTTCACAATTACACCCAAGCTTGTTGAAAACACGTAAAAAAGACTTTGACATAGAATTGTGCACCTCTCAAAATTGCTTTGACATCATTAAGTAACCAAAATTAATCTATATACAAGGCACTCTGGATTATAGAGTGAATTGTTGTTTTTCTCTTAACAAATTTAAGGCTTTATGGTGCAGAAAATATGATTTAAAATGCTGACACGGTATTTGCTCTACTGGTGGAGAATGCTTCTAATAGATGCCATAATTATTGACATTTAGCAGTTCATATTTGTTAAAAGTTGGGGAAGTTTAAAATAATAAATAGAAAGCAAGTCAGAGTGAATTTAAGAGCTAAGAACCAAATGTTCTCAGAGCTCTAGATGGACATAAAGGCTCAGTGTTTATCATACAAGGCCACACACAGCACCAGTGCATGCTGAATGTGAAAACACATTTCTAATAGAAGAAAACACAAAAAGAAACTCTTTCCTTTCTTTAAAAAATAAAAATCCCTTTACTCGTCTTCTCCATGATGAAGTCCATAAAGAAGAAACCTTTACACATTCTTACAAAATCCCATAACTGGAGGTAATCCAATGTTCTCTAATGCAGTAGTTCCCGACCCGGGGCTGGAGACTGGTACCGGTTCGTGGGACATTTGGTACCGGTCCGCAGAGAAGAAAACACAACCTATATTTTTATTTAGAATCCGATTAAGAAGAAAGTTTTATTTTGAAAAATGACTGGATTCTCCCCACCACAGTCAACTGATTCGCGGCACATGTCAAGTCACTCGGTGACGTGTGGAAAATACGTCTGCTGTTTTTTTTTTTAACCGGCTGCACCGACTGCTAAGCTGAAAACCCCAAGCTAGCAAAGTTTAAAAAAAACAAACATTGGCTATTTGAAAAGTTTCTTTTCCCAGAAAAGAGCCAGTGAGGAAACAAAACTTCAACTACAAAATTAAAGAAATCTGCGTTGAACAAACAAAAACCAGAAGTTTTTACCTGAAATATGGATTCATAGAAACAATTGTTCCAACATAACATAACAATATAATTTATAGTATTCAACAATCAACCGTCTAATGCTGCGAGAATGCTGCTCACAAAACTGTTCAAACTGTGGATTCACTTTTATTATTATTTTTAGAAAATACCAGTTTTATTGACCTTCTTTTTTTGTATTTGTCCGTCGTACCTTAAAATTCAGACAAGATTGAAGTTTGATCCCACTTTGGGTTAAAGGGAAAAATCTATATCACATTTTAATGGTTCCCACAGGAAATTTATTGTGAATTAAAATTTAAACTAGATAGTTTAGAGAAAATGAAAATAAAACTTATCTCACAAGTCAAAGGAAACTTAAAAAAATAGGTTCGAGATCACTGGTCTATTGAACTTGGACACACCAAACCACAGAGTCTCACATGAACTGCGTAACTTCCGTTTTCTGGATTTCGTTAACAAGTAAAACAATTAAATAAACCAGATGGACATACGTTTGTTTCAGAAAATACCTGTACATATTTTTTTTAGCTTCTCATTTTTGTACTATTACCATAAAATTCATCAGACAATATTGAGTACAAATTGATAATTAAAAAAAGTATTTGTTGAGCGTGTTTACATGATTTTTGTAACAACTTATAGAAGAGACAGATTTATTTTTTTTTATAAATAACAATCCTACAATGTAGCTGCTAGTAATTATGGTGGGTTTTACAGAGAAAGTGTTGACTACTTTCACTTTGTTGTGTTTGCAAAGTGCAATTGAAATTGACATGCTGGACAGCAGCTCGGAGAGCTGAGCGGGCTTTGAACACACATGGGCATCGTTCCTGGGATGAATATGATCCTGTAGCTTCTGAGTCTTGAAGTGAACAAGCATTTAAAGACCACGTAAAATCAGACATGGGCGGACCGGCTTTCAGGTGAGCGTTCTTTTTCATGAACGCTGAAAATGCGACGAGACCTGCTCTAACCACGCTCTGCGGGTGGATCAAAGGAAGTCGAGAAGAAACTCCCAGATGAAAGGATTGTGAGGGCTTTGCTGAAAACTGTTTCATGCTGGCTGAGGAGGTGTTTAACGTGGAGACTGACACCACTGCCTACTGTGCATTGTTGTGGGTGGTCGGAATAGTGGCAAACTCATGGTGACAGTTATTGGGATTGACATTTCCTAAGAAGACATCACACTTTCAGCAAGAGACACATATATATATATATATATATATATATATATATATATATATATATATATATATGTTCTGTTATTACAGTATTTTCTACTCTATGAGGTATACTTAAACATAAAAAAAAAATCAGAGTGCGCCCTGTAATATGGATTAATTTTGGTGATTCTTACTGATTTTAATGAGTTGAAAAGGAAAATTAAGTATTATTGTGAATGTGCTAACTTACGTAACTAATGTGTAGCAGTGTGAGACTATGTTTTACTTTATGTGTTACAAACAAGGTTGGGAGTTAAAAGTCCCGTAATATGCTAACGCTGCAAACATGTAGCGTTTTACAAACAAGTCTATCTGACGTATGGACTTTTCTCCGACTCTTTTGTCTTGCTTAACAAGCCAAAAAGTTTGCTTATGTGTGACAAATGTTTACAAATAGAACAGATCTGTCCACAGTGCTGTCTAGTGGTAGTATTGAGTATTACAGTTTAAACCTGTTTCTTTGTGCAAAACGTTGTTGACAAGGAGTTACTCTAAGTCAGACATGCATTTTGTAGTGTCAAGTTAGTTACGTACTTCAAACAAATTGTCTTCAAAAACCCACTCCAATGTAAATGATTTTTTTTTTGCTTTTTAAACCTGTTCTTGTGGCATTTTTCTCACAATGAAGGATGAATATAAAGAAAAGTTAGCTTAAAATTGCAATTCTGAGTTTGTCTTTATTCAGAACATCATGAATCAGGAGCAGAGGAAAGAAATGTCATTTGAAAAAGACCTTTTTTTGTGAAATACTGTATGCTGAGCCGACCACAAGCTTCCTGCTACGCTCCATTCGAATACATCCACGTGTAGACAAATAGATCCATGCACGTCTTAGTTTCCCTCAACCGAACTGGCATCTGGCTCAAAACTGTACAGCTGGATACCTTACATATTTTTTGCAGTTTTTGTTGCACCGATAATGTTAAGTTGGGGTTATGGAGGGCTGTAATCTAGTGGGACAGAGTGTAAATAGAGAGCTCTCATTAACAGGGAAGGGAGGCGGGGTTGCCCATGTGCAGAAACTACGTTCATGAAAACGACACAGATTTTTTCATATTTACATTGGCTAAAAACGACATAATTATAATGAAAAAAACACTGGGAATACTTTTAGAATAGATTAAAAGATGATCTGAGTGGGACTTAAAGTTGCATCGTCGGTATGTGAGAATACGTTCCTTTTTTAACTTGGTTTCGATGCAAGACGTAGATTGTTGGAATAAAATTGATCATAAATTTAATTTTTTATGTAGTAATTAGCCTTTATGTGCACTGTTCTGACATAACTTTAAAAGTCGTCATTTGAGCTACGACTGGAAGACTAAACTTTTAGAAGTCCTTTCATTTGTACATTTTGCATTTTATTTTGTTATAAAATATTGTATTTAAATAGTTTAAGCTCAAACATTGAGTTTTTTGCGCCAAACATCTAAACGCATTCTACTTTTTCCCTTCTTCATGAATCTGTTCCCTTTAATAATGGCTCGGTTTTTGTTCGATTTGTTGCTTCATCTGAAAATCAAGGCTGTTGTACAGGAAGCCGCGTCTCCTGTGCAGCATTGCACCAAATTTATTCCAATTCTCTGTCATCCAGGCAGTCCACACGGGGTGACTTGATCTTGCCTGGGACTGATATCAAATAGCTTTGGCTCAGTGCAGACCCGCCGGATAGCCTCTTTGGAAGTCCATCACCAGGTCACAGCCTCATTCGCTCGCTGCCTGCTGCTGCTATCAAGAGCAAGTCCGAGGGGAAGGCAGGAATGACTGCAGGGCGCAAGTTCACTCTTTGAGTCAGATTTTTGATAAATAACATGGATTAAAGCATCTTTTTTCTACTGTTTTTCCTTTGGATTCCTCCTTAAATCGATGCAGTTTCTGTGAAACAATAATGAGATCCAGTTGGTTTGAAGCAGAGGTCATTTACCTTTTTCTTTCCTGCAGAAAAATGAATATTAATACAATTTTACTGGGAAATATAGCGGCCCGGTTTGCCTAGAAGGCTAATATGAGCAGGCTGAATCTTCGGCCATACTGCAACAGCTCAGTTCACCAAAAGATCAATCCTTGAGCAGCTGCAGTGGAAGTCCAGGTTATAACCTCAATCCCAGACTCTGAGGACGGAGATAGACTGTCTTCACTTTCCATTCAGCGAGGTGTAATGTGCTCTGAATGCAAACTGGAACTGTGTACAGAAAATCGCCAGATAAGCCTAAATGCAGACCGAATGCGCAATTTTTTTGAAATGCCGTTCTCTTGATACAGCAATTTAAATGAAATTTTTTGAACGGGCAGGGATTCTGACTTTGTAAATATACATCAGTGATCTGCAGCTGCAGACTGCATTTCACTTTTGGCGGTGTCCACATGTTATTTAGGTTTCTAATGATCCTTTTAGCCCAGAGGAAAGGATTAGCTGTTACGGGGGTGAATCCATTTACCTCCACAGGGCAGAGAAGCCTCTTTTAGGATTTAGCCAACGACTCGATATGTCCATGGGTTGACTCTTCTATCCGGTCAGCACCCACATTTAAACCTCATGATTGTCTGGCGTTGTTCAGGTTTGACAGAAGACAATTTTCCAGGGGTCTCCTGGAACATTTCGAAAGCTTAACTCTCCCCTTCTGGCAGTTTTTTATGTTTTAGTTAACTTTATATGGGGTAAGATTACTGTCAAAATGCTCACAGAAAAAGTCATGCACTATAAAGAAAAAAAGACATTTGACGCGTCTGCTTAAAATAAACATTTTCTTTATTTGAATACGACTTTGCTTTCAGTATAAAATTTCCCCTGTTGGATTGTTGTCAGAAATCTGTCAAGGGGTTAATAGGCAAACAAAGAGTTTCATTAAAGTGCACATATGTACTGACTACCAAAAGAAATGAAGCTTCATTTATAAAAAGACGCAATGAAGAACAACTAGGCACTTTACAGCATCCATATTTTATATTTTTCTTATTTTCTTTTGCTATTGTAGATGTTTGATCACAACAAATCATATTTTATTTGACAAAAATAAAGTAAAATAACACAACTGCTCCACATTTATGGGTGTGTAAATGAAGCTTAAGAAAGAAAGTTGGGTATTTTATTCATGGTGATGTTTTTTTTTTTTTTTTTGCATTACTTTGTGAACAAAGATTGACCTTTTGACCCCTCATGTTTTTCTGCATCCAGCTGCACACACACCACTGCAGGTCACTTCTGATAAACCCATCAGAGTCAGCCCCTGCATTTGCAGAAGGATTCTAACACCTGATCCACAAAGGAGTGTACTTAGCCACTTGAGAGAAATAAATGGAGAAATTTGACATCTCTGGGCCACTCTGTGATTCTTAAGAGAGACAACGGTTTCGTCCAGTGTGCTGATGGCAAACTAATTCTCTGTATAAGCAAAATGTATTTATTTATTCTTTATTAAATATTGTTAATCTTAAAACCTGTTTTTTTCTTCATTTTGTTGGGGTCAATCCTAAACAATAATGACTTTTTTTTTTTAAACCAGCCTCACAGTAAACTTCCAGTTAGCTTATTTAATTCTACGATTTCTTAACCTTTTATTTTGACAGACATTGACTTTTTAACCCAATAAGTGTAGTTTCATGCCTGCTGCTCTTTTTTGGAGTATTTTCCACCACATTTGGGTCTGTTGCTGCCTAGCAACAACAAAATGCTGCAGGTAAAGTGACCAGATATTGCTGTTATAATAATAATAATAATAATAATTGTTATTATCTGCTATTTATTTTTCTAACAGCTATAATAGCAAGATAATTTCCCTGTAGAGGGATCAATAGTTTTATTCTGTTCTTTTTTTAGTTTAATAATAAGCCAAGTACAAACACGCACTTTGCCTGTAACGTGTGACATATTTTTGACATCATTGACATTTTATCTTTTTTTTTTTTTTTTTTTTTTTGCAAACTTGCACAGCTTTGTCTGTTCACGTTCGTGTCATTTTGACAGTAATCTTACCCCACAACTTAAGAGGTGAAAAAAAAAAAAGTCTACTAAAAAAACATAGAAAGCAACAATGTTTCTGGTAAATAGTAGGAAATATTCTGTCAGAGGTAATTACTTTAAAAAATTGTTGGATTTCATTTCACACTTTATACTTTTGTTTTTTTTTGTTCACATTGTGGATGAAAGCTTTTAATATCTCTGCCAAAGGGGGAACAAAAAAAAAACTTTTGCACCTCAGATTGTGTGACATGAGTCAACAATACACACAAAAAGAAGAAAAAAAGAATAATTTGTCTTGTTCTTTTCATGCCTCAGAAGGTTTTTGTGGACTACAAAGCTGCGTTGTGACAAATGTTGCACTTATCCTGGATGCTTGCAGCAAGACAGATTCCTATTAGAAAACCATTTGGAGTCAAAATCTAAAGTGTGTCTCTGTGATTTAATTAGGGAACCCCAAATGTGGAGGCAGGTCGGTCCTGAGATGTCAGCACCATAACTCAATATTTGAGCTGCCCCTCAGCTTGAGTTCACAAGACCTTCTGGTTCTTTGGAATTCGATTTCTCCTCAAAATCTCTTTCTGGTATTTTCATGTTTTGGCTTCAAATACATTTTGGATAAAACAACTTCAAACCTTTTCTGAGAGGCTGAGTCATAAAAGAGCATAAGACAGACCAAAATCCATTTAAGTTGTTGATCGTGTCTGTCAAAATCTTCAGAGGGACTTGTTTATGAAGGTTTACAAGCGGATGTTCCCAAAAAAAAAAAAAAAAAAAAATGCAACTTGATACTTCAAACGCACTGAATTTATCCTCACCCACCCTTGCAGGACTGTCTCCATTATTCACCCTGCTAATATTCATTATCTAGATGGCAAATGAGCTTCCAAAGTAGACACAAATTCACCACAAAAACTTTAAAGATCATATAAATATTTTCACACTTTATCTTTTTAGCACAAGTCTGTTTCTGTATGCAGTGTGAAGGTGAGCTTGTACTGAAGCTCCAATTATAATGTTTGCCTAAAGGGAAGTGCAGTGAGCCTTACTCCAGCATCTGCTCCCTTTTGATCTAGCACTGACCTCATATCATCTCAACATAGACAGTCATTTATCACATTATGGACAGTGTCACTACGCATGTTTTTAAGTCCTTTTTTTGGGCTCTACAGGTGCCCATTGAGCGCGTGTTGAGGGTTAAAGCATGACTGATCAGAGATGGATCACGGATTTGGTCATGATGCATTGATAGCGTCTTTGGTACTCCAAGTTAGTGTCAACCATTTAAGAATTGATCATGGAAATCCACAATTGTGGTTTGTGTCTTGAATGATAAGACATAAAGTCTTTCATTTATTGAAAATATAGCTGTAAAAATAAAATACCTGGAGCAAGATTAGTTAGATTTGCACCGCTAAGCCTCTCCCAACTGTGAGTACATGCACTAGTACTAAGTAGCAAAAAAAACCTGCGTTCAGCACGTTCTTGAATGCGTGACACACAGAGTTTGAATTGGATGAAGTAAAAATAAGTCATTAAACATCCCGTTGACCCGTACAGGTGCTTCAAGAACCACTTCAAAAAATCTCGTGAAAATGTAACGTACCAATGCCGTGTGTGTGGTAAGTGTATCGTGAAGTGTTCTTAAGGATAATGTAAGTAGCACACACTTATGACGAATGGAAGATGCTGTCATACTTATGTAAGGTGCGATTACTGGCTCCTTACTGACCACAGGTGAATGCTGCACTTATTAAGTGTGCAGGTGAAACGTAGTGGGACACCCGTAGAATGTCCACATAAATTGCGCCTTGATTGTTTAATCTCCAAATTTGTAATGCTTATTTAGCATATGGTGTTCACACTGGACTCTGGACTCACAGCTCTGTTCCAATATATGAAAGACTTGGTGTCATACAATTATTGATTTTTCCTCCATGATCACTTTTCAAACGGTTGGCTCTTCCGTGAATCAAAAGGGACATCATCCATTCATCTCTACCAAATCCAAGTCCCTGATTGGTCAAAGTTCAAGCTTGTTTGACTTTCAATGCGTGTACAGTGGCCATATGTTTTCTTTGTAGAGCCTAAAACTGTCTTTAGGATGTGCATAGCGCTGTGTGAAGTGAAGGTTGTGAACGTAGAAGCCCCAAACATGCATTTATATGTGTTTACATAGACTTTTTATCGTAGGTGAAAGTAAGTGGTTGCTAAGCGCGGTGTGAACATAGCTTTGCACTGGCACCAATCTATAACCACCAGGAGCAATGCGGGGTTCAGTGTCTCACCCAAAGACACTGTGACACATGGGGGACAATGCGGGAACCAAACCTGAAATCAGAGGTTGACTATTCTACCCCACCAATCTCATACTGCACAAAACTTTTTCAGTCTAATTTATAGTGCAGATTCAATATTTAAAGCAATTTACACGTGAGATGTGTTGTTACATAACTGACCTCACAGCTATGAGAATCCTCACCGATCACATCAGATCTGCATAACTTCCAGTCTGCTACGATTACTGTCAGACTAAATAATAAATATCAACTTTGTTAACTCATAAAACTGATAGGCGAGTAAAGAAAACACATTTAAGCAGCTGACGTGGAGACTAAGAAAATAATTACTCCATATGTAGCTTTGAAAGTTTAATTATAGACTCCCTCAGAAGTATAGCAGGGGCATCGGATAAAAGCAAAGATTTCTTTTATTTCTTAACACTTGTTGCAAAATTATAATTCTTATTGGAGTCTATGTAATGAATCATTTTTGTTTAAATTACAATTAATATTTTGCACATTATAACACTTTTTTCACACATTTTTTTTTTCAATTTTTAACAAAAGTTCTCCATGTAGTTCTGTTTGTGATTTTTTATCCTCTAAACCCTTTTCAAAAGTCTTCATTTCAATGCCTCCTTGCTGTGAAGAAGCAGCAACACACATGCCTGACCTTGTTTCAATCTGTATACATTATGCAATCAATGTGAGGTTTATGGACAATGGTAATGATGCATTGCAGCAAGGGGCTCCCGCTTGGGCAAACAAGCATCTGTTTGACAGCAAAAAGGGGAAAAAAAAGAAAGAAATAAACCATAGAAAGGCTTTTCGCCTCTTTAGCTTAACTGTGTTTTTCTCTGACAGCACCCGACTCCATGAATAAATACTTTGCCGTAGCACTCTAAACAAAAAGATGAGCAAATGAACCCAAGATGCTGGACAAACTCTACACATAATTACTTATAAATTGACACAGTTTCTTCAAAAGTCAACTGTGACCACAAATGGAGAGTTGTGAACTGTGAACAAGTTGACCTTAATGTTTTTAGAGATACTGATAACAGCCTGCAAGAAGACACAGACCCTGATAAGCACCAGAAGAAAATCTGTCAATCACTTTGAGAGGAAAAGCATGTCAAACAACGTTGGACCCATCAAGGGTAATTAAGGGTAGAAGTAGGTGAGACACAGGTGCGCTCTAGGGATTTCTTATTTTTTCAACCCACCCCCAAACCCTGTGCACTACACAAGGGGGCTTTTAGTGCTGTTTAAGTGAGAAGTGCACACCTGACTGTTGCAATTTAGAAAATTAGGCGATCAGAAAGCAGACTTTACGATGTATCTACCACACATACAGTAGTGGTACCTTCCATTTGATGACGGCCCGCTATATGTGCAAGGGAACTGCAAGTCACACCTGTGCTTCCATAAATGCTGCGTTCGCACCAGGCTTGGAAACGTGCACAAATGCGTGTTTCGGGCTTCTGCCTTTAAAAGTCTCCCATTCACGCGTCGCTACGAAGGTTTTTCAGTCTGTTGGCGGACCCTAGATACCAAATGGGCGGTATTGAATGTTAAACCAGTTGAACTTTGACCAATAGCATGGGTAGCATGCTTTTCAATACACGGTGGTGCCAATCGTTTGAAAATCAATCATGAAGGAGACAATGATATTTGTGGTTTGTGCCCGGCTGGAATTCTATGACACCAAGTCTTTCGTACATCGAAATTGAGCTGTGGAAGAAAACTCTGGAGCGAGATTTGCAGAACTTCAACATTTCACACCAACTCCAGGTACATGCACAATTATTGAGCTGTGACAGACCTGTGTGAACGCCCAAAAATGCATTGAAAAACCTGCATTCTTGAACTCCCCACACATGCCCGGTGCAGCTGTTGCTTAATACGTAGAAGAATCTCTATACCAACCCTCACGGTACGACAACCCAAGAAACACACGCACCCATGTAGATCAACTCCCTGTACGGGTGAATGTGACTTAAACTAAGCACCAACCACAGAGAAAAGAGCTCTGTTAGCACTTGCATCTTCATGTCTGCCCATTAGATATTTTCCAGCTTTTTGTTGACTCAGAATTTTGTACTGAAAAACAACAACACTTATGTCATCTTCTCTTTTTCTATTTATTTTAGTACATTTGGATTCCCACAGCAGTAAGTCATCATCTGAACTCGAAAGTCACTTACTTTTTGTTACTTGTTTTGTTTTGCAATGCTCTCCAGCAGAGAGAAGTTCAGAAGAGATGGCCGGATTAAAGCTAAAGATCAAGTTAGCTTCAAAGTTAGCGGGGTTTCTGAAGAAAGTCGAGGTCTTTATCTCCTCACGTCACCTTTCTTACACACAAACAAGAAGAAACGTCGCAACAAACAACAGAATCAGACAAGCAAGTATTAACCCATTTTGATTAGAAATTCATTCAATCTCTTTTCCCAAGCTGGTGTTTATGATATTAGTGGTTCTGCTTCTACATGGAACAAAACCTGGCGATGCAAAGAAATTCTTGTAAAACCTTAATAAGCAGGAGTCCGTTTTTGGATGACTTCATCTTCTTTAAAATTTGTCCCAAAGCCACAATCTATCTATCTATCTATCTATCTATCTATCTATCTATCTATCTATCTATCTATCTATCTATCTATCTATCTATCTATCTATCTATCTATATATTAACACACACACATCAATATATCAGTCGATAGATAGATATAGATAGATATATAAATCATTTGAGAGGAATGATAAATAAATGGACTTTGGGATGGATTCTGCTAGTGAGAATGTGTTTAAAATGCCTATATTTCCTATACTTGTGTCTATGCTACAAAGGTGCATGCAGAAGAATCGCAAGACTTCCAGCTGTCACTAACTGAGCATTTCTTTCGGGTTCCTGCAATTTCGAAAGCCAACTAATGATTTACCCATTTGTTTTTGTTGCATAAACGGCTTAAAAAAAATGTCTAAAGCTACACTCAAACAGAAGGGCATTTGCACAGCAAAGATGGCCAGGATCGATTTGAAATCAGTGTACAAACATGATCAGATGTCCTGCAGCGTGTTTTAAGCATGGATTTTTTATATTTTTCTAATTGTAGCAACAGGACAAATAAAAGGTCCCAGTTTTATTTTTATTTTTTCACTCCATGGACTAGGAATGCCATAATTCTCGGTTAAAAGTTGAAATGTATTTTGCACTATTGATGGGAATTGTGGGAAAATTAAATCGTTGCATCCCTACTGCATATCAATATGTTTACATCAAAGATGTATTGTGCTAAATTTAAGAAGGATTTATTATTTGACTATGCCTAACTTAATACACACCAACTGAAATATTTTTCTTCATACAAATAAAGATGGTTTTTTTTTTTTTTTTTTATTATATCCTGACGTAAAAAACGAGTTTTTGACGAATCATGTGGAAAGTGAATTATTGCTTCCCTATCACGGACTAATGCAAGTGATCAAACTGGACAGGACAAACACATGTCCATAGATAAAAAGGTCTGTCCTTAAAACACAAGACTCAACAAAATCTCACAGGAATGTTAGATTTAATGCAAACAATAAAATGTCTTTAATTAAATCGATTTAGACTATACAGACATACAGTCAATACAGTTTAGCAATGACGCTAAAACTTTTGACGGTACCTCCTTCCTCCGGAAGCGTCAAGTTTATGGACACATATTTGGGCAAGCAAATTTCCCGCGTGTCACAGAGGGCCGGCGGACATGAATTTGATGCGCGACTCACGTTCGGTGTGAACACAGCCTAACACTACGCTTTACACCTCGGCAATGTGCGTTCAAACAGCCACTGCTGGACAAGTCAATATGAAAGCAAGAAGATGTAAAAGTCTGTTTTTTGGGCTCTACATTCAAAACGCGCGGCCATTTAAGCGGATTGAAAGTTATGCTTGTTAAATTTGGATCAATCGGTGGCTGGGATTTAGAAATCCAACCGTTTGAAAGTAATCATTGCAAATTATTAAATGCAGTTTGTGCTTGGCTGGAATTATATGACATCAAGTCTTTCATACATCGGGATAGAAGTGTAAAAGAAAAATCCTGGAGCAGGATGCACCATTTCTTCAAACTGCAGTTGGCGGTTGTATGTGCATAGACGAGTATCCGTAGCAACAGTTCAGTGTGAACACCACATGCCAAATTAATGTTAGTTTAGTGCATTCTTGTCAGTCAGAAACTCCAGAATGGCTGGACTTCAAAATCTACATTAAAGGAGACGGCTACACTAAATTCAAAACTCCAACATCTAGCAAACTAAAAAACTTGGCTCCCTTTCTTCATCAGTTACTGCAGCATCATAAATCCGGTTTATTGGAGCCACCCCAAACACTTCTTTAAATTTAGTTGTATAGCTTTTTAAAATGCAAATATTATCAATTCAAAGCAACTTGTGTTTATTTCAAAGTGTGCACGCGTTTACGGTCAACCAACACTGATATCAGGGTTGTTTGCTCAGCCTGAGTGATGTGGCACCAAAGTGACCTACAAAACAGTCCTGGTGGGGCTATAAATCACATTGAGTCTTGAATTAATCACTGTGTAGAGGACATCTTCTGCCACCGTTCTCCTATCACTGCGCTCACACCCTTCCTCCTCTTCCCATCCTTCTTTTCCCTCCTTCGGCGGCGAAACGACCACCGACCGGCACAGTGAGACACAGAGTTGTCCTTTCCTCCACTCAGGTTCAAGTTTATAGAGTCGCCTGCAAGCCAGCCATCACAGAAGCTTTTCCAAGTGATGCACAACAGACAATGCGGTCTCTATTTTCAGGGTTCATCTCAGGACAACTTTATTATTTCACAGCTTTTACCTCATGGTGCCCCCTATTGTAACTGCCTTTATTTCAGACTGAGAGAACAAAAAAAAACACGTGTGAAGATGGGAAGCAGTTCAGAAAGTGGGTTTCTTACGCTCACAGTGGGGATTCAATTGACGTTATGGTAGATGCCAACGCAAAGTCAGCGATGGACTTCAGGCACTTCACTTCAAGGGGAGCTGCTATCTCTTCAAAAACACGCGCAGACCGAGACCAATCCGCAGCTAGATTACAAGATGCCTCCAAAAAAAGGGCAAAGTTTGAAAGCATTTTTCTCTTTTAAAGACACTCAAAATATAAAGCCAAGAGTCTTCAAATAAATGTTCCTGTCAACAGAAATAAAGTTAAAGTAACTACATTTAGTTCAAAATGCATTTAATATGAAAGGAAAACATATATTTAAATAGATTATATTTAATTAATTATATATATATATATATATATATATATATATATATATATGGAGATCAAAAGTTTGTGCCCCCCTGGTAAAATGTTACAGCTAGCCAATATGAGCAAACACAAGTGGGGCCACCATGGAGCCTGTGGACAAACCCAAATGGGGACCATTATTTTGGCCCACAGGTTCCCTATAAAGGGCCCACATTGGAATGTTCACTGGGTGCAGCACGATTGAAACGTTTTTAGAATTCGTACTCATATTTAGTCAATCAAAATTCGAATCAGACTTCTGCATCACAAACATCCATCCTGTGAGATCTTTGACTCACCTCTCAGGTAGAGGTCTCGATTCTTTTAGATCAATTGGGATGAAGGAGTAATTGATATTAGTGTATTATTATTATTATTATTTCCACAGATTATAACATGCCTTAATGAGCTCAGCTCGACTTTTCAGAGTTAAAATGAGAGAAATCTCCATCATGCAAAAAATTTAATTTAGTGTGCTAGCCAGGTTCGTATTTAACGACATGAGGAGAACCTGGTTCATTCTTGACATGGAACTTTCTGCTGTTAGCTGGAGCTAACTCATTGTTGCTACCAGCAGTGATGCAATCTACCTTTCTGGAAAAACTTGCATACATCTATATATGTGTCCACTGACGTAACTCATAGATGTACGAAAGGTGTTGCTGCAGTTGAGTGTAAAGTAGCAGTGAAAACGTGGACTGGAGTTTCGGTAATGTGGGTGTTCCCTGTGAATAACTGGAACAGATTGAATAACAAAAATACTGTATATTATTATTTTAAATCAACATTTTAGCATATTTACGATGGAAAGTTTCTGCAACTGTTGTGAAAACAAAATCGAATAAGTTAAAAAATTTATAATACATTTTGTGTATGTTTTCTATTAATTTGAAAAGGTATATAAAGCCTAATTTTTTTTGACATATTTAAAGAATGTCTCATCTGTAAACTGATGCCTTTTGGAGATTTTCCAACCTTTCCTTTGGTTCTTTATCTAACTTCAGGGCTTGAGGGGTCAGTGTCCTATAGTTCCCGAGAAAACATATAGCTTCCATTTGGAGAAAGACACCTGATCCAGGTAAACAGCAGCGTGGCGTCTGAAAAATCAACAGGATGAAAGATCTAGAGTCTGGCACTTTTGCTCCACCAGTACCAACAACTGGGCGTGTACCTGGAGGCTAAACTAATGGGAAATGTCCCATTTGTCATGGTGAGATGCCACGTTTTCACTATAACCTTCCCTCATGCAAACATACCCTGACAAAAGAAAAGAGGAATTTCAACTACAGGTTGTCAGGAGCCAGAATGAGAGTAGAAAATACCTTTGGCATTGAGATGGAGAATTGCAAAGGCGTATTTAATCGTCATCCTGACAGAGTGGACAGTCTTGTGGCAGCGTGCATCCTCCACAGTTTTCATTGCTTCAGGTCATCCCTGCTCGAGGAAAAAAAGAAGGTCAAAGATGCACGGCACCAGTCAAGGATAAAGCTAATAAATATGATTAATATATGATTAATCAATGTAAGACATATTTAGGAATTTACTGATGAAAATGTGATAGTTTAAAAAGAACATATATTTAAATTCCGTTTTTCAACCGGTCAAATGCAATGCGTTGTGGTCCAGAGTTGCCAGTCTAGTGAGCATCAATGCACACTAGTTTTTCACAGGGAATCCAGGGCACTGGAGTTTGGATACCACGAAAAAATGTCCAATATGGTGCCCTAAGTAGTGAGTAGTGAAAGACTTTGGCTACCCTTTTTTTAAGGCTACTGTGAGGGTTCACAATTAGTCAGTGGACAAAGGTGGGTTTCTTGAAAAAAATGTTTAATATTCTTGTTTTAAGAAAGATAAAAACTAAAAAACAATGCATTTTCCAAGGACTAAAGAAATGCAAGTACAACTGGGGGGGAATAACTACATGACGACCAGACACTTACTTACTTACTGACACAATAAGGAAACTATATACACAGGAAAAACCACTCTGGACACATCGGGGGGCAAAGAACAAGATTATTTTTAAAGTGTAACTTCCACGATAAACGGAGGTCGATTCTAACAAAGTTGTAGCTATTGAGCATCATAACTTCTTTAAAACGTTTTTTTTATGTTGTAAATACAATTTCTCCGTCTCAAATATTTGAAGATCGCAGTGTAACGTCCTCTGAAATTCCAAATGTGAGAAATGATGTTTTTAGGCAAACTTTTAAGTTTAATTTTGAGAAACAGCTTATTTTGAAGCTTACTTTCATGCATTTCTTTGACTGTCGATCAGCAGATAGACCTGAAGATGCAAGAATAATAGATTTCTAAACTCATTTGAGGATTGCATTTGTTCAAAAGAAGTCAACGGACTTGGTTTGAGTTTTCAGGTATTTCAAGCAGAAAGTACTCCGCTCCCGTCTGACATGGTGCTGCAGTGTTTCTGTGAAATGGGGCTACATCATGTCCGCTGTTGTAAAAGTAAGACCAATTTTCAACCAATTTTTCTATTCAAAATTAGAAGTCTAATAACCCTAATTTGTCCTTTACAACCACCAAATCTAAAAGTACGGATTTACGATATATAGAATTGTGATTTGGTAGCCCTAATGGATTAGCGACTCCTGGATCCTGAACAGGTTCGGAGTGTGAAAGCTGTCTGTGTGTGTCAATACAAATTTGCACCTACCACTACAGGGCTGAGAGACATCTCTCACCTCTGGCCCTGGAGGGTTCAGGCGCATTTGAAAGCTGGTTATTACGGCTGACAGCTGTTCAGCATATTTTTCTCAGATTTTCGGAATGATTTTACAATTTTAAGTTTTACTTCCACAGTAGAATAATCTTCCAATGTGGAGTTTGTGTTTTTGGCCTTGTGCGCTAGCCCCCTAAAATGAAAATATGTCAATAAAACCTTGCTTATTAGAGATAGACTCAATGGTGGCTATGATGGTGCTTTCAAAGTCATTTGGAAAATGTTGGTTGCTAGCTTTGTTCTGTTCCTCTATGAACCTGTAGCACATTTTGATTTCCTTCAATGGCAAATAAAAAAGAAACCTAATGGGGAACACTCAGTAAAGAATAAAAACAAAGGAATAAAATAAAACAAATACAAATACTGACCAAGCACAATCACAATTAGGTATATATTTTGTGTGTATAAGTCTTTTTTTTAATGATATATTGGTTTTCTTCTTTTAGAGATTTAGTCATTTAGGCGTAAACTGTAGTCTAATGCAGGAATTCTTACCCTATCCCTCCGGGTTCTCCCTTCTCCTCCAAATGTAGGGATATTTGAAGTGATATGGGGTGTCCATCATTTTTTTTAAAGGTAGAGCAAAGTGACTTCAAGTTCTGTATCCCTTTGCCAGTAGGGTGGAGAAATGCAAGTCTTCATAAATGATCACTTACAAAAAGGAAAAAATATTCCATAAATTTTTCGTACTTTATTCTTGTTATTTTTTTCACAAAAAGCGGACTATTTCATACATGGTGCGGCCCGTTGTCATGGTAACACAAGAATGCGTCCCTGGGCCGCTACTTTTTAAGCTGCGCATTAACACCCAACAGCCATTCAGATTATTTCGTCCCAACCATTTAAGGTGCAGAAACACAATGTTTGTTTCTTATGGCTGTTTATCAGCATCTTTGTTTTCTTGGAGTAACACTGCAAACATTCTGCTTATCTTACTGTTAATGTGTTTTGTGCATTTCTGGGATATCTGAGTTTAAAAATGAAGATATTTCAGACAGTAAAAATGACGGAAAAAATGTTCTCACTGGCATTTTTTGTGTTCAAAAACCAGTCATAAAACATTGTAATTAATCGTGATTTTTCACATTCTAAAAGTGTGATTAAGTTGATTCTTTTAAGTTGTTATTTTTAATCGATTGTTAGCGCTAATTTAAATGTAAGTAATAACTTTTTGTTTTAGCATGACTTTTTAAAGTTGTAAAACTGACATTGTTATGTATTGTTATAGCGCTGGCAGCTATTAACTAATGTTGATGACAACATCATTGTGATGGCTGTGGAGGCTCTGTGTTGTTTTTTCCCCTCACTTCCTTGTTTTTCAGAGCATGTGAGTGGCAGGGGGTGTGTCAACCACTCCAGAGACACCTGCACTCAATCCTCTCATTAGCTCACCTTACTTAAACCAGTCTACCCACCACCACTGTTTGCCAGATGATTCCGTCAGGTTGTCCATGTGATTCGACTCTTGCCAAGTGTTTTTTCCTGCCCAGTTGGATTATTCCCTGCCTCTATTTTTGATTTTTGGCCGCTGCAAAATAAATGTGTTTTTCCATCTTTGACACTCTGCGTCGGGGTTCTCCTTCGCTCCCGTAACAGAATCATCTGGCCACAATGAACCCCGCAGAGACTGAACTACTGAACCGGACTCTAGCTGAAACCGAGAGGATCAAGCAGGCGATTGCGTCTCAGGGAGCTCGTGTGGGACAGCAGGGCCAAGCCATTCAGTCTGTGATGGACACCATCCAAGATCTCTCTGAGGGCGTCAACCAGCTGGGGAAACAACTGACGGCGGTTACGACCCAACTCGCCTCTCTGACTTCACCTCGACCAGTTCCGGCCCCAGACTCCGCTGATGCTTCTCTTCCGGCTCCTTCAGCATCTCGGGCCCCGGGAACCTTTTATTCCGACTCCCAACCGGTATTCAGGTGAAATAGGGTCATGTAACCAGTTTCTACATCAGTGTACTTTAGTTTTTGATCAGCAGCCACTCACCTACTCCACGCATCAGTCCAGAGTAGCTTTTATCATGAGCCTTCTTTCTGGAAAAGCATCAGCCTGGGCTGTAGCGCTAGCCAACAGCCGCTCACCAGTTTGTAACACCCTTAACTCATTTACAGCTGAGATGTTGAAGGTTTTTGACCATCCACTACAGGGAAAAGAAGCGGGTAATAGGTTACTGTCTTTACACCAGGGTTCTGGTTCAGTTTCGTCCTATTCTATTGATTTCCGTATACTGGCCGCTGAGTGCCAGTGGGATGACAAGGCCCTCCAGACCATCTTTTTCCGGGGCCTTAGTGAAGAGGTTAAAGACCAACTGGCTGCCAGAGATGAGGTGGGTTCATTAGAGGACTTAATTTCCCTCTCGATAAGGCTCGATAACCGCCTTCGCGAGAGACTCAGGGAGAGAGCAGACAGGGTCATTTTCCCCGTTACTGGTTCCTGTCCCGGGATTCCCAGCCGACCCGGTTTTCCTGCTCCTCCTCTGCCTGAGTTGGTTTCCACCGCTTCACCACCTGAGGAGCCCATGCAGCTTGGTGGTATGCGGCTTCCTCCGGAGGAACGTCAACGTCGTCGTCGCCAAGGTCTCTGTTTTTATTGTGGCCAGGCAGGCCACATGCTGCCCAGTTGCCCTGTTCGGCCAAAAGGTCAGGCTTGCCAGCCTCGGGAGGGGCGCTGGTGAGCCAGACCCCCATCAAGCCCTCCAAGCGCTTCCAACTAAGTGGGACTATTTCTCTCAATGCAACCTGTATTCCTGTCTTTGCCCTGGTGGACTCTGGTGCAGATGACAATTTTATCGACTCGGAGTTTGTGTCTAGGGCCAACATCCCATCAGAATTGCTTCCTGAGCCTAAAGAGGTCCTGGCCTTAGATGGTAGAGTGCTGTCCCGAATAACTCGCCGTACAGTGCCTCTGTCCTTGCTGATTTCTGGGAATCACCATGAGCTTATTTCACTCTACATCATTCCCTCACCTTCTGCTCCCCTCGTTCTGGGACTTCCCTGGCTCATCCTCCACAACCCTCACATGGACTGGTCAAGTAAATCCATTGTAAATTGGAGTTTATTTTGCCACTCTCACTGTTTGCGTGCGGCTGTTCCCACTCCCAGGATGGACATGCCTTCCCCTCCCAAGCCAGTGGACTTGTCGTCTGTCCCTCCAGCGTACCATGATCTCCAGGAGGTTTTTTCCAAGGACCGTGCCTCTTCCTTGCCCCCACATAGGCCTTATGACTGTTCTATAGATCTAATCTCCGGTGCTCCATTGCCGTCTAGCAAGCTGTACAAACTGTCAATACCGGAGAGAGAGGCTATGGAGACGTACATCACAGAGAGTTTGGCTGCCGGACTCATTCGGCCCTCCTCTTCTCCTGTGGGGGCCGGTTTTTTTTTCGTGGACAAGAAGGACGGTTCTCTACGCCCTTGTATTGACTTTAGGGGTTTGAATGATATTACTGTCAAGAACAAGTATCCCCTGCCTCTCCTTGACTCGGCTTTCAGCCTTTTAAACCAGGCAACTGTCTTCACCAAGTTGGACCTCCGTAATGCTTATCACTTGGTGAGGATTAAAGAGGGGGATGAGTGGAAGACGGCATTTAACACGCCGTTGGGACATTTCGAATACCTCGTTATGCCATTTGGACTGACTAATGCTCCCGCTGTTTTTCAGGCACTCATTAATGATGTGTTACGTGACATGCTGAATAGATTTGTGTTTGTGTATTTGGACGATATTTTGATTTTCTCCCGCACTGAAAGTGAGCACGTTCAGCATGTCAGACTTGTGTTGCAGCGGTTATTGGAAAATAGACTGTATGTGAAGTCCGAGAAATGTGTTTTTCACGTGTCCTCTGTTAGTTTTTTGGGTTTTGTGTTGGGGGAGGGACAGCTAGAGCCCGATCCGTCCAAGGTCAAGGCCGTGGCGGAGTGGCCGACGCCTGCTACCAGGAAGCAACTTCAGAGGTTTTTGGGATTTGCTAACTTTTACCGGAGGTTCATTCGGGACTACAGCAGAGTAGCCTCTCCTCTTACCAGACTTACTTCGGTACGGGTCCCGTTTTCCTGGTCACCTGAAGCAAACGAGGCTTTTGTCAAGTTGAAGCACCTGTTCTGTTCTGCTCCTGTGTTGTGCCACCCTGTTCCTACAGCTCAATACGTGGTGGAGGTGGATGCCTCGGAGACTGGAGTTGGAGCTGTCCTGTCCCAGCGGTCTGCCTCTGACCAGAAGCTGCACCCCTGTGCTTTTTTCTCTCGGCGTCTCACTCCTGCCGAGAGGAACTACGATGTGGGGAACCGGGAACTGTTGGCGGTAGTTTTGGCGCTCAAGGAGTGGAGACACTGGCTGGAGGGTGCTTCTCAACCATTTCTGGTATGGTCTGATCACAAGAACTTGTCCTACATCCGTTCTGCTCGCAGGCTCAACTCTCGTCAAGCTCGGTGGGCCCTGTTCCTGGGCCGCTTCAATTTCACACTCACCTACCGTCCTGGATCCAAGAATGGGAAGCCCGACTCCCTGTCTCGTCAGTTTGACCAATCTACTGGTGCTGAGCCTGGGGAGGACACCATTGTGCCTTTTTCATGTGTGGTAGGAGCTGCCAGCTGGGCGGTAGAGAAGGTCGTGCAGGAGGCTCAGGCGAACCTCCCCATCCCACCTGCGTGTCCTGCCGGTCTTCTATTTGTGCCCCCGTCTGCCAGGTCTGCTGTGCTGCAGTGGGGTCACAATTCTACACTGGCATGCCACCCTGGGGTCCACCGCACGCTGTTCCTGCTGCAACAGCGCTTCTGGTGGCCGTCCATGATACCTGACACCCGGGAATTTGTCTCTGCCTGCTCCATTTGTGCCCGCAACAAACCGTCTCATCGTCCCCCTGCCGGACTGCTTCATCCACTTCCGACGCCTCATCGCCCTTGGTCGCACATTGCTGTGGATTTCGTCACTGGACTTCCCCCGTCAGAGGGTAACACCGCCATTCTGACAGTGGTTGACCGTTTTTCTAAGTCTGCCCATTTTATTGCCCTTGCTAAGCTGCCTACGGCGTTCGAGACCGCTAATCTCCTGGTTCAGCATGTTTTTAGGCTTCATGGACTTCCGCTGGACATTGTTTCCGACAGAGGTCCCCAGTTCACTTCCCGGGTCTGGGGGGCTTTCTGTAGGGCCATTGGGGCTACACTCAGTTTGTCATCTGGTTATCACCCGCAATCCAATGGACAGACGGAACGGACGAACCAGGACCTGGAGGCTGCCATCCGTTGTGTGGCGGCCGATCACCCTGCTTCCTGGTCTACTCACCTGGCTTGGATTGAATATGCCCACAACACCTTGGTCTCTTCGGCCACGGGCATGTCTCCATTCATGGCATCTAACGGCTACCAGCCTCCCCTTTTCCCAACACAGGAGACGGCAGTGGCCGTGCCTTCTATTCAGGTGCACCTGAGAAGAGCTCGACGGGTCTGGCGTGGGGTCAGGGCTGCGTTGGGTCGTACGGCGGAGCGCAACCGAAGGTTGGCAGACCGTCATCGTGTTCCAGCCCCTGACTACAAGCCTGGACAACGGGTCTGGCTCTCCACACGTGACCTTCCTCTGCAGTGTGAGTCTCGGAAGTTGTCTCCCAGGTATATTGGTCCCTTTGAGATTGACCGTGTCCTGAACCCTGCTGCTGTCCGATTGAAGCTGCCTGCTTCTTTGAAAGTGCACCCATCCTTCCATGTCTCCCTCCTGAAGCCCGTCTCGGACAGTGCTCTCGGCCCTCCGGCCGTGCCCCCTCCGCCCCCCCTGCTCGTTGATGATCACCCGGCCTATGCCGTTCGCCGCCTGTTGGATGTTCGGCGGCGGGGGCGCGGGTGGCAGTATTTGGTGGATTGGGAGGGGTATGGTCCGGAGGAGCGCTCCTGGATTTCTCGTTCCCTGATCTTGTCCCCGGCTCTTCTGCACGACTTTTATGTCCGGCACCCGCACAAGCCTGGTCGGCCGCCGGGTGGCGTCCGTTGATGGGGAGGTACTGTGATGGCTGTGGAGGCTCTGTGTTGTTTTTTCCCCTCACTTCCTTGTTTTTCAGAGCATGTGAGTGGCAGGGGGTGTGTCAACCACTCCAGAGACACCTGCACTCAATCCTCTCATTAGCTCACCTTACTTAAACCAGTCTACCCACCACCACTGTTTGCCAGATGATTCCGTCAGGTTGTCCATGTGATTCGACTCTTGCCAAGTGTTTTTTCCTGCCCAGTTGGATTATTCCCTGCCTCTATTTTTGATTTTTGGCCGCTGCAAAATAAATGTGTTTTTCCATCTTTGACACTCTGCGTCGGGGTTCTCCTTCGCTCCCGTAACAATCATTGAGGGGCAGTGCATGTTTCGTCTGAATTCGAAGAAACTATATTGCATTTCTCTCCGTTTGGAGGGCTAAATGTAGTGGTAAGGAATAGTCGTAGGGGTAGGGTAAGAATTCGGCCTAACTTTCTTTTTCAACATGAGAAACTACTTTTCTCCGTGTCAGAATAAGCTGATGTGCATCGATCCCCTCATAGATCTGTGGTATGTCAAAGAGAACGTGTAGTTTAGGTGTCCGTGGTAACATCTCTCGTAATAAAGGGTTAAGATGCTAAAACAAAGGAAGTAGAATCCTAAAAATCAGAGGGAGACCTTAGGAAATGTACATAATTGAAACAATTCAAACTTTCCCAACTCTAAATATGCATCATCCTGAATCTACAGAACCCTACGGATTTGATCCCTTTGATTTGATCTGCTGTGTTTTCTGTTTCTAAAGCAGTTAATGTGAAATGGCTAACCAGGATTTATGGGAGGGATTGGTGGCTCCTGGAAAACTTGTTTTGCTTCCTTCTGCTGTACTGGTTGTACACTTAAGTGTTGCTTAGAGCTCATAAAAATTATTACTGTTTATCCTCAGTTACGCCCAAATTTCCAGAGAAGTTATGTCAGAGAAAAGAATTGGATCAGGATGCACGCAAATGACTTGTTTTTTTTCTTTTTAAGTGACGCAACCAAAAATCTTCCTCTGATGTATATGTGCACGACAATGAATTGGACAGAAATTAAAACAACCTCTGACAGGTTGTAAAAACAAGGTGCCAAAAATTCCATCAGTTAGAATGTGATCAATGAAAAGCAGCCAGCAATGGTACAAGGCCACAATCTGTTTCAAGGGCTGGGCTCAATTGGAGTTGACAGGCTTTCCATCCAGCCAGCTGCACACACACACACACACACACAAAACCATGAAGCAGCCGGCCACCGCAGCCACCGCCACTTCCAACCAGAAAATTGCTAGCAGCTACTTCCATTCCCAGAAGCCCAGTACGTAAAGTCAATTAGCAGCTGAGTTAGCAGCAATAATGGCCTCAAAAGGGCAATAGAAATTAGGCACTGCACTTACACCAAGGTGCACCACAGCAACCCGTAAATGATTGCAGCATTAGCTCTCCCAGCACCTCTCCTCACCTCTGGTGCCGACTCATAAAACACGTAGAAAAATGCAATCAAATGAATCAGGTCTCTCTCTTGTTCAGTAAATGAATGGATTGACTGTGCGTGGTGTCCATTAATGTCACCCAATGACATACATGTCTGCGGCTCATCGGTGCAGTCTGCTCTACAGGAGGCTTCTGGATAGACAGTTTTTGGAAAATCACAGAAATACAAACATTTACAGATTTATTTCTATTTAACCAGTCTAACATATTGAAGTGGTTACAAGTGGTGATTATTGTCCAGATTTCTAAAGAACATATGCAGTAAAATTGTGCTTTTTAATAAATACATTCTACAACTGAATTTCATTCAATAATAAATTAAATTTGTTATTTATGGCGGTATTTAAAAGTGAGACAACAATTTTGCTATTTGAGCCTGGTATGGTTTATGTAATGCTGTCATGTGCATTCAAGAACGTGCTAAACAGGCATTCTTGAGCATGTTTTTAGTATATGGTGTTGTTTAGTCTATTCTTAGTCTTACTTTATTCGGTCAAATATAGTGCTTAAAAGCATAGCTATTGAATAGTTTGCAGTAGGAATCTGTACATTTATTTAGATTTACATATAAATTAATTCCTGTTTGCAATTCATCAAATGATTGGATCATTTTGCACAGAAATTCACATTAATTTCAAAAGTATACTAAATCAAAAAGCCCAGTGTGTCATTCGCCTTCATTTGTTCATATAAAAAAAATAAATAAAAAACGGTTCCTTATAAAGGGTTTAAAAGCTGAAAGGGTAAAACATTCGGCATATATCAATCTACTGAGTCTTCACCTACTGAGTCCAATTAAACCAAGAACAAACCATAATTACAGTGAACCAGAAACCGTCTCACCTGTGAACGAATGTCCTTGCCTTTCTCTCCAATAACATTGTCAGTTATTCCCAAATGCTCCCTGCGCGTGTCAATCAAGCTGGCTATGGACCAGTTTGGTCTATATATACATATATATATATATATATATATATATATATATATATATATATATATATATATATATATATATATATATATATATATATATATATATATGTGTGTGTGTGTTGAAATTCATTTCACATCCTAATTGTTCGTTGCTTGACTGATCTGATATCAATTACTGAAATCTAAAGATTTGAAGGACACATGGGAGGATTGTGTGCTGGCTGAGTGAGTCACTCAGAGCAGCACGAGGTCTATGTTAGCAGTTTGATGTGCCATGTTCAAATGGAAAATAAAATATTGTTGAGTGGATAAACCCGGATAAAGCAAATGAAAATCTACATGATTTTTGATAGAAGATTTTTTTTTCTAATTTTTTTAAATACTCACTGTTTTTTTTTTTCTCAGGGTGAGGGTGGGGGTAAATTTCTTGATCAGTTTTCGTTTATCCCCCACTATGATCTCTGCAGTGGTTTCTAACTTGTTTTTACTTTTTTTTGCCTACTCACATTTTTTTTATTATTATTATTTTGTCATGTTCTTTTCTATTTTTTTCAGTTAATCCAAAGACATATAGTGGCTGAACCAAAAATCTTTGTTATCACGCGTACGATTTTTTAATCTAGACAAGAACAATACCTTTTTCCTTAAAATTCCTTATTCTACTAAAGGAACTACAGAAAAAATATGCTTCCTATAAAAACAAGACTAGTGGTCAGTTGAGGAACTGCATTTTGTACTTCAGGTATGGTTTCAAATTGAGCGCGCGGGGGGTGGGGGTGGGGGGTGGAATTCACTCTATTTGAACTGGACTGAGTGACCCCTCCCCCTTCATGTTTCAAACAGAAAGGACCCGCTGGTTCTAAGAAGTCAGAATAGTGATCTTTGGATTCATATTTACCTCTCTCACCAAAGCTCTCCTTCCCCCGATTGCTCAGTTCGGCCGGACGGCCAGCTCTAGGAAGGGTTCTGGTCGTCCCAAACATCTTCCATTTAAGGATTATGGAGGCCACTGTGCTCTTAGGAACCTTAAGTGCAGCAGATATTTTTGTAACCTTGGTCAGATCTGTGCCTTACCACAATTCTGTCTGTGAGCTCTTCAGGCAGTTCCTTTGACTTCATGTTTCTTTTTTGCTCTGACATGCACTGTGAGCTGTAAGGTCTTATATAGACAGGTGTGTGGCTTTCCTAATCAAGTCCAAGTAGTAAAATCAAACACAGCTGGACTCAAATGAAGGTGTAGAAACATCTCAAGGATGGTCAGAAGAAATGGACAGTACCTGAGTTAAATATATGAGTGTCACAGCAAAGGGTCTGAACTATTCTGTGTTTTTTTTGTCAATATGAGTTGCTGTCTGTTCATTAATGAGGAAAAAATAAACTTCAATGATTTTGGCAAATGGCTGCAATAAAACAAAGAGTGATACATTTAACGGGGTCTGAATACTTTCCATACCCACTGTAAATGCAAAGGGACTGTGTTTCTGAGTTTCAGAGTCCAGGTTGTGTGTGGAGGTTAACCCAACTACATCTAGCTGGTGCCTCCTGCACCTTGTAAACATCAAACTTCTCATCTACCAGGGTGACCTCCAACACTTGGAGGCTGCGCTGGGGGCTCACGGATAAGCCCGCACACACCCCGCCCCTCTCACCATGAGCAACTTCAGAATGGTAGTGAGTCCAACCTGTCACAAGAGACTGAGACTGGCTCCATTCACTCCCAGTGCATTGCCACAGAGGAGCTCTTCGACTCCCTTGGAGACTGCAGCATGGATGATGGACAGTCCTCAGCCTCTGTTTCCTCAGGAGGAGACATGTTTGCAGGCATAAAGAAATTCCAGGGACCTTGGTGAGGGTCCTACCCACCAGGTACTTTGGTCTACAGCAGGACTCCAGCTATGCATAAGCGGACATGCATTAGAATCTTAACGGCTCAGACTCAGGAAGGTGGTTCTGATAAATTTGTGTCTATATAGATGTATATATAATAGATATACATCTATATGTTATATACATAATGTAACTCATTTCTTTTTATGATTCACGTGTTTTATTTTTTATACTCTCACACAATCCCTCTGCATTTATCCGGACTTGGGACCGGCACAAGAGGTCACTGGAGTATGACCCCTTGTGGTTGCATTACACACACACACCACAACACAGCACAACACAACACAGCACAACACAACACAACACAACACAGCACAACACACCACAACACAGCACAACACAACACACCACTGCACACCACACCACACCACAGCACAAAACAACACACCACTTCACATATTTTTTAATTTGTACAAAAATATTTACACACACAAATACCTTCACACTCACACAATTTTTTTTCTTTACATCTATTACAATTATTTTTTTTGTCATTGTTTTTTTTTGTATAATGTTTTTATTTTGTTATATGTACATAAATACATAGATACATACACACAACAACCTTTACACATACATAAATATAAAAAAAACATAGATAAATATACATAGAGATATACATACATTTATGACTGTGATTTTTGTTATACATAAGTACACACACAAACACACAGTTTCCTCATAGAATTTTTCTATTTACATCTATTAAAATTATTTTTTTTGTAATTGTTTTTTTTTTGTAAAATGTTTTTATTTTGTTATATGTACTTAAATACATAGATACATACACGCAAAAACATTTACACATACATAGATATAAAAAACATAGATAAATATACATAGAGATATACATACATTTATGACTGTGATTTTTATTATACATAAGTACACACACAGACACAAAGTTTCCTCTTGATTTTTTTTATTTACATCTATTAAATCTTTTTTTTTTTTTTGTCATTGATTTTTTTTGTTTAATGTTTTTTTTTTGTTATATGTACATAAATACATAGATACATACACGCAAAAACATTAACACATACATAGATATAAAAAACATAGATAAATATACATAGAGATATACATACATCTATAACTGATTTTTGTTATACATAAGTACACACACAAACACACAGTTTCCTCTTAAATTTTTTTATTTACATCTATTAAAATTCATTTTTATGTTGTTTTTTTCCCATCAGGACTGCCTAACTTAGTATTTTTGAAGGTTCTGGACTCGCCGGTTACCAGGAATCCTCCTTGGTGCGGCGCCCTGATGGTTTGCAAGTGCAGCTCTGTACTGGTGGAACCTGCCAGACCTTTCTTTTATGTTAGACGGTTCCTCCAACACAGGCTGACTTGTTTCTGGAGCAGGAACAGGTTCAGTTGCAGCTGTTGTTGTTGGAGCATTTAGAGGGTGTCTCAAAGGAGCGTTCTTTGGTTCTCCTTCTGGCTGCGAGACGTTGTCCATCCCTTCTAAATGCTCAGACATCGGCCTGGAGTCCTGATGATGCTGAGAAGGTTCCGGGATCTGCTGTTTCAGGCTGTTGATTTCTCTCTCCAAAACCTTTTTATCATTTTGGAGAGAGGAAACCTGACGAGCCATTTTAGCTTGCTCCCTCTCCATTTCTAGAAACAGTTTTTCTAGAGTGGCATTTGTTTCCTTCTCAGACTGGATCCATTCTGTCTCTTTTTTGTTGTTCTCTTCAAGAACTTCTGGAGGAACTCCAAAAGTTCCCTGCATAAGTCCCCGTTCTTTGTAATGCTCCACTCTTAAGGCTTGGAGCTTAGAGATGAGAGCTTTTTTATCTTCAAAGACAGTTTCGCGATTGGTTTTTGTTGCAGCAACTTTGTCTTTTAGTTGGGCCAGATGTCTTAGTTTCTCCTGAAATTCCTCTATTTCTTTGAGGGTGTTTTGGTTTTGTTTTTCCAATTGTTTAATTTCAGATTTTGATTGTTGATTTGTCTCTGAGTTTTCATCAGGATGTGGGTCTTTCTCCGAGGTTCTCTCCAGATCCATCAGCTCCTTCTCCAGAACGGACTTTTGCTTCTGCAGAGACTGGAACAACTCCAACTCTTGTTGGTACTTTTGTTCCAGATCATCTGCAGAAACACCAAAGCTTTGGTGGACACGTGCCCGTTCTTTGTGGAGCTTCACTTTAAGGATGGAAAGGTCGGAGGTGAGGACGCTGTTCTTTTTGGAAATTGTTTCCTGATCAGTTTTTGTGGCTGCAATTTTCTCCTTCAGTTCTGTGAGCTTTTGAAGGTTTTCCTGGAGCTCTTTCACTTCTTTGGCCCTGAGATTGTTTTGCTTTTCTAAATAAGCAACATTTGCTTTTGCCTGGAGATAGTCTTGTTGGAATCTGAATGGCTGTTCCTGCTCCTTTTTAAGCTTGTCCCGTTTCTCCATGAGGTCACTGTTGGTTTGTTTCAGTCCAGCGAGTTTGGTGGTGATCTCATGGAGCTGCTGAACAAAGGGTTTGGCCTCCTCACACTGTAGAGTGAGCTGAAGGATTTCAGAGTCCAGTGTTGCATTCTGGACCTCCAGAGACATGCTTTGGTCCAGGATGGAGGCACAACGTTGTTTAATTGTTGCCTCCTCCTCACAATGTCTCTGGAGATCCTGTAACTGGCTCTGAAGAACCATGTTTTTCTCTTGCAGTGTTTGGAGGCGATCTCTTTCCTCGTTCAGCAGTTTCTCCTGAGGTTCAAGGGCCATGATGTTGGTTTGGACCCTCTGAACCTCTTTCTGTAGATCTTCGTTCTCCTGACTGAGAGATGTGGTGGTGAGCTCGAGTTTCTTCAACTCACTGGACAACTCTTCAGGATCCCAAACTCTGGTCTGGAGTTCCTGAAGAGTTGCTGTGAGTTGGGTGTTAGTCTCAGTCAGGAGGTGGATCTTTTGCTGCTGTTTCTTGCAACGGTCCTCCAGAGGTTGTTGGTTCTGGAGTTGCTTGTTGACCCGTTGCAAGTCTTTTTCCAGCTGCTTGGTAAGTTTTGAGGCGGATTTCTTTGCCTGGCAGAGTCCAGCGTAGGTTTCTCGAAGGTGTTTTTTACCTTCCAGCTCAGCGCCGAGGGTCTGGAGCTGGCTGGTCAGCGAGGTGATGTCCTGGACTTTGCCTTCAAGATTGGAGAGATTGTTTTTGAGGGTGCTCTCCTCAACTGCAGAATCTCTCAGACGCCTAAAGAACATTTTAAATGATGTTTTTCTGTAAAACAATGAAAAACTTTAAAATGTTCTTGCTGAAATCTGAGCGAATAGATGCAGTCTTCTGTAGCGTGTAAAGGCTTCGTGTTCCTCAGTGTAGGTAGAAGGTTCTTGACGGGATGAAAGGCTTCTAGTCGGAGTGTTCCTCAGCGTAGGTCGAAGGTACTTGACGGGATGCAAGGCTTCTAGTAGCTGTAAAAAACAGAAGGTTTGCGCTCAGGGTTTAACCACAATGAGGGCAAGAAATCATATGTGTCATCCTTAGATCAAAGGCGATGATGCGTACAAAATAAGATCACCTGAGGCATGTCTGGGCGTGCCTAAGGTGATGACAAGTATGACATTATCATGATGTCATGATACATAGTCATGACATCATGCAAAGTCTGTTAAGTCTGAGTCATTTCAAAAAGTAACAATGACACACAAGTGAGTGTGTGTTTGTGTGCTTGCTGAGGTCACTTTGAGTAAATGTTAGACTTTCCCAGCACACCTGAATGCAGCAATTTCGAGCTGTTTATTAAAGTGCATATGTGCGGAAATTCCATGCAGCCCATGAATGCAGCAGCTGCTGCGGCAAATGTGAGGATCAAATCTGTGCAATAAAATCAGAATGAAATGTTTGAACTAATTCTGGGGTGGATGTTTGAGGGAGCCAAGTTGGGAGGGAAGGCAGACACCTTCAGTTATGGTTGTGAGTTTGAGCCCCGTTTCAGAGATGATGACCCTCCAAATAAAAGTTTTACCCGCATTTGGTGTTTGGACCAGTTTTAATTTAGATCCCTGATTTAAATTTTTATACACACACATATATATATATATATATATATATATAGTTTTATATAATTTTATTTTATGTTTCGAGATCACAATAATTTTGCAATTTCCAACTACTATTAAACAATTAAAAAACACAAATAAAATACTTTGTTTACATCTTGTGCAGTATCATGTCGCTCGTCTTTCCGCTCATGCCGACTGCCTGCTGTCACGTCAAGTGTTGTCAAATATCTCAGAAGAAGGCAAATTCTGATCACTGAATTAGCACAAGGTCTGAAGAAAGAAGTAGAAACCTTTGAATAATAAGAATACACGATTGAGACAAATAACATCAATCAGACACCTAGAATTGATTTTCATAAGCCACACAGAGCCGCAACATAAGGATGAAAGAGCTGCATGCGGCTCCGGAGCCGTGGGTTGCCGACCGCTGATCTACAACTTTCTCTCGACTGCATCTCTGGAGCTCAGCCACAGTGATCTTTGGGTTCTTCTTTAACCCCCCTCACCAAAGCTCTCCTTCCCCCGATTGCTCAGTTATTGGACTGTAAGTAGATGAACATGAACAAAACATTTTTGGATTACCAAAGCAAGTTAGCCTGGAGCTGCCAAGCAGTACATTCAGTATTTTAGAAGAAGCACCAAGAAGTCCATTAAAAGCAATGTTTTAATGGTCTGTTCATGGCATCACTTTTAGTAGTCAGAGTGAAGAGATTAAGTCAAATCGTAAACGTTATGTCTTCTGGGAGCAACTGATTTAGTTCTGTAGAACCCAGTAAAAACATACAGCTTGGGTAACATGATGTAACATGTAGTAACTTTGCTTTTGGAGGTTGCTGCTAATGCAATTTTAATTTTAATAATTCCTCCAAGATGGGATGACTTTGTGTTTTCCAAAGTTTTTTGTCATTCAGCTTCTTCTTAGTGACTGTTTTCATTGTGGCCCATTGGAACACAAATATTTGCAAATGTCTGCCCAGAAATCTCAAATTAAATGGAATTTCTTGCATCACTGAGCTAAAACTTACTTCTCTATGAAGTGATCTTTTTTTTTTTTACCTGCATTCCAAATTAACTGATACAAAAAAATAATTCCACACTTTGCAAAAAAAGTCAAACAAATTCAGTTTTACAATTCCCTCATTTTTTGTGCTCGCAAAATGAAAGCTATAAATATTACAAATGCTTTTGTACGTAAATGGGATAATTGTGAAAAGGAGAAAATAGTGTCGAAGCAGAACACCGCAGGACATTTTTAAAAAGCTCCATCTATCTTTAAGACAAAGTGTTTATTCTGATGCCACGGGGAACTTGGGGAGCAAAGCATTTATTTCAGTCAAACTAAGGCAAGGCCAACAGGAAAGCCACAGTTTCTCTTTGCCAATCATCCATTTTTGATGTTAGCAAGCCAAAACGTGTGCCTGAATCCAGCCCTTTATGAGTGGAATATCATTCAATAGTCTAAGGAGCAAACACTAATAAGGAAAACTGTTGACTTTTAAGCTAAAAATGAATTTGTGCACACTTGTGTGCTTAACTCCCTGACACTTCCCAGCTCTGATATGAAGATATTAAAATTTCCATTGACAAAAGGTTGAGTTTTGTTGTGCTAAGGTCAGTCAGCCAGTTTGATTTATGAGGCCTCAGAGTATTTTCTTATCTCACCTCTGGAGGATTTTAAAAGTTCACCACTTTTGTGTCCTCTACTCAGGGTGTGTTCAGACTGGACACATTTGGTTCGCTTAAAGTGAACCGGAGTCTGTTTCCACCAATAATCAGGAACAAATTTTCAGTCTGAATACACCAAAGCAAACACTGGTCCTGGAACCGCTCTCGGACCCATATTTCGAGGTGGTCTCTGTTTGTTTCTAATCATACTGAGTTTCCTCAGTCTGAATAGGCTCCATGCTCAGAGTGGAACAAGTGGACCAAAATGACCACTGTAGCCATGCTTTATGGAATGCAAACACAGTAGCGCAGCAACAGAAATTACTGAAATATGGTCGGATGAACACAGGCTCATTAAAACAACCTTTAACATGATACACATTGCTTCTCACGTGGTTTTCTTAACAGTCAATATGTCATAGACACTTATCAGCGTACCTTCCTAGCCGTCGCCTCCTCAGAAACAGCAGCATTCCTCCGTACTAAAGTAACAAGTAAAAAGTGTCTGACCTGACATTGATACAGACGTTCAAAATTGGCCAGCAAAATGTAAAGTTGGAATAAGTGAACTATTCAGAAAAGAATTGAAAAGAGTGGGACTTCCATCGTTTCCTTTCTCATTGTGTTGCCCCGCCCTCATAATTCCTGGCCAATGACGGAAGAGATCTTTGGTCACTTGCTTTTCTTTACAAGCTTTGGTTTGAAAAAGAAATGTCCGGTTGAAAGGCAGTCTGAAAACAGACCAAATGCAGGACCGAACCAACAGACTTGTCCAGTCTGATTACACCCTTAGTTATCACAGAGCTTCTGGGCCCCATTGGTAAATCAGTTTGGCTTCTTGCAGCATCACTTTATTTATGTGAACACTCAATGGCGGTCTTTGCTATAGGAAACCTAGACAGCTGCCAAGCCAGAGCCAGCAGGTCTTTACACAACTCTGCTTTTCCCAGCCGACTGGTCATTGATGTCCAAAATAAAAGGCAAAAACTGCCCGGTGCGCAGAACAGAAAAAAAGGCATTAGTATTGCTGTTTCATTCATTTTACCCTTAATCATTCATGTGTCATTGTAGATAGATGTACACTCACTGGTCACTGGTTCAGGCACACCTGTCCAACTGCTCATTAGGCCCTTAAGTACCAATTTCGAAAAGTTACAGTTACAACTTACCCGAGTATTGTTACTCACCCTCATCCCTTTTTGACCACAGTGTCACAAGTGGCTGTTGAGTGGTTTTTTCAAAAGGGCTCATATGTAAAGTTTACCCATAAGGTTTCATTATTGGACAACAGTCAAGATTTTTACACAAACACTCTACATATGATGAAATACCAGATAAAAATTAGTAAAGGGGGAGTTTCTACATCTATATTCAATTTTTCTAAAAAGTGGTATCGCCCTTCCACCAATCCCATTATTCAAGCAATAGACAGCCCTAATTCTAAAAAGCGTTCAGACCAGGTTCTTAGTGGTTTTAATTGCAGATGAACACTTGGGGAAACTTCTGCAATGAGTTGCTGCTGGTATATGGCATGCAATAGTGGTTTCATGCAGGTTTTCTCTGGAAAAACATTATGTTTCAACAAGATAAACAGTATTCTCCATTCAATTTTGGAGCATTTAGACAAAAGAATCCATTAGAAGTTAAGAACATTAAAAACCTGCAGCTAGTTCTTCAATAAATGAATCTAATTCCTGACCAGCAGTGAACTGGAAATCCATTTTGTTCCATTGGTTCCATACCAGGGAGTAACTCCTCTAAACTTTTCCAAATGGCTTTTCTACTACATTCTTCCAGACAGCAGATCTTTTTTACTGCTTTTCCTTGTGTGAATGACAAATCCTAAGTCTTACTCTCTAAAATTTGCCGCATATGCTTCTCGTCTTGTAAGATTAAAAAGCAGCCCAACCATAAATACCGATTACATCATCACATTTTCAAGAGCATGTGGGCATAAATCTTTATGGTGCAGGGATGTACATTTCTTACAGAGTATGTAAAAATGATCATGTTCACTTTACACTTACACAAAGTGGTTGGCTGATACAACACACACCTTCTACTGAACATTTTTGAGTCAAATTATTATTTTTCACAACAAAAATCTATTTTTCGTCTCTAAAAAGTCAAGATAATCATTCATAAGGCAGCAATGAATATTGTTTTTTTTTTTCCTATATTGTTGTATCATCATAACAAAAATCCACCAAATATCAAAATCACAATGTATTACATAAGTCCAGTAATACTTGGTGTCATTTATGTGACAGGTGATGACTATTAATAAACATTACTTTTAAAATTGTAGCAGTATTAAAAGCACAGTTACAAAGTCAACTTTCTATTTCAGACAATTTAGTCTATACAAATAAACATGTAGACTTCTTAAAAATTGGACAACATGAAGTCTGTGTTCCCCAAAGAAAAAAAAATGTTTTCAAAAGCAGATTAAAGGTAGGGGTGTCAAATTATCAAATTAATTGCGATTAATTAATTACAAACGAATTAGCATGTTATTTTTTTTATCGCCTTAGTCTTATTCTTATTATATAACTATTGTACCATGTCACCTCTTACATTGCTCCCAGTGCAGGTCTTTGTGTCTGTGTACTGCTAAGTACACGTCACACACCACATTGCTGTTGTGACATTGTTAGTGTGTGACTTTTTAGTTCTTTACAGAACCAAAGGAAACAAGCCCACAACACCACAGCGTTCTATTATGTAAGGGATAAAGCCCGACAAGTGTTCGTTATCATAAATTATAGGGCTGATCGCATGGGATGCTAAACTGTGGAGTGAGGTATGTCAACATGGATTATGGTATTAATAAGAAGTTTGTGGTTAAACATTTTTGGATCGATTTTCTTTTGGTCTTTAGTACTTCATATACTGTATGCAAAGCATTTCTTTTTGTCTGAAAGAAGATTGCGGGCAGCAAAGAGGAAAACAGACGAAAAGAGGATAAAACTTTCTGTGGTTTCTTTTGTCGTAATGACTTTCTGCCAATAAACGGGTTTCATCGTGTGATAACAGTAGCTCTGTCCTAAGCATTCCGTTCCATTTTTCTACGGACCTGCGACCCACAGGGGCCCAAAAGTGGTACGGCTCCGTATGGTCGAATGGGTCCGTTCTATAATGGAAATGCTCAAAAAACAGACCAGACGGTACCATACCGCTCAGTGGAAATAATCTGTTTTGAAAAATTACATTTTGTGCTGTTGTAATTCACAATGTGACTCATAATTCAGAAATAATACTTGGGCTCAAAAGTGTACGGCTGGAAAGCTTCAATATTGCTTGCCGTTTTTGCTGCACCAGTAATACTAGGTTGGGTTTGTAAGGGGCTGTAAGCTAGCGGGAAAGCATGTAAACAAAGGGATGATGGGATATGAAGGCAGGCTAACTCTGCGACAACAGTCTCACCAATTTATTGGGGGTGAATTCCTAATTAACTACAGCTGGTCTGATGAACTACGTCAAATAAAACAACAGAGATTTTGGCTAAAAACAGCACAATCATAATTAAAGACCACTGGGAACACTTTGAAAAATAGATCAAAAGATCTTTTTTAACAGTTTTGACACTGACGAGAAATGATGAAAAAAAAAAAAAATCGTTGGTCCAAAGGAAGAGCAGTTCTTGTGTTTTAAACGTTTTTTTTTTTACTCTTAATTCGTTGCTTTCTGCTTGAAAAAAAAACCACAATGAACTTAAACTTCACATTTTTCACAAACTATGAAGTGTATTTTATGAAAAATACTGGTAACATGGACCCACATGGAGGGATTTAAATTTAAAAAATTAACGTTTTTAGCTTTTCAGTTAGAAGTACGGATGGATAGGAAAAAGCAGGGAATTTGCTCTGAATAAAGTCCAGATATCTTTAGATGAATGCATAGACAATGGTAAATGACATATACTTGCATAGCACTTTTCTACCTTTCTTGAAGGCCCAAAGCGCTTTACAGTCACATTCACACACTGATGGCGGCTCCGCTGCCGAACACTGGCGCCAACCTTACACCAGAGGCAATGTGGGGTTCAGTGTCTTGCCCAAGGACACTTTGACACGTGCAGGCAAGGCAGGAGTCAAACCTGCAATCTTACCACCCTACCGTCACCATTTTTAAGTTAAGTTTAAATTAACATCAGAAAAAGACTTTGGACTTTTTTTTTCTTCACATTTTTGGCACATTGATTCCTTTTAAAGGCCTCTCAAACATAAATCATTTGTCTTGATGATGCACATGTCACTGCAGCCATTAATTTCATTTGCTGCCCTACTGCCCTCCACATCCACTGAACTCTGGTGCTCCACTCAGCCGCTATGTTTAATCAAAGACTGGAAATCAGGTTATCCAAAGTGATATTTTGGGAACCCCCCCGGCCATTTTAAACAACAGAGATTTTTTTTTGGATTGCTTTTGGCAAGAAGCTCATAGGGAAGAGCAGTTGAAGGGCACTTCTGCTGTTGTAGAAGTGAGTGGGGGCTGGCCTGTATCTTAGCAGTCTTTGGAAATCAAACCGCTCATCTTCTGGCCATAAGTCACTTCTTTAGTAACAACTGCTCCAAAGATGAGTTATCATTTATCTCCCATTTAAATGCTTTAAATTTGATTTATTCACAAAAAAGACCGAATTAACAAAAAGGTCACTTACTTTTCTGATTGTACTTAAACCACGTTAGTTTTATTCGCACACAGAAGATTTAGTAACATGCTTCCACAAGGGCGTTTGATGTGCCTGTCCTAAGTCTGGAGAAATGCACAGGGTTTCATCAGGAAGAGAATCCAACGCAAAACCATATCCAAATCAAGTATTCAAATCAGGAACAAAATGTATTCACTAAATCTATTGTGGCCCGGGTTAAAATGCAAAGGAGAACATTAGATTGAGGTGGATGATTCCTTGCAGCCAAATTATGAGGAAGTAGTAGTTTATGCTTTGCCCTAGAACATAATTTTAAACTGAGAAAAAAAAAAAAAGATTGATGTAATAATAATTTCAGTTTGACTGTAAACTCAAAAGTGTTTCTATGGTTTTTTGGGCAACACGGTCAATTACGTTTAAACACAGAGTGGACACTTTAAAGCCTTAGTCACCCAAAGTTAGGTTGACAGGTGTGGTTTTTGGGTTGTTCGGGCCGTGGAAGGTCCTAGAGAGGAATGGATGTGTAATAAGGGGAGCAAAGGTGTTTATTGCTGTTCTCTTGTGGTTTGTTGAAAACAATGCACAGTTTTTTAGTGAAAATGATAATGGTTTGTATGGGAAGTCGGTAATCACTCGGAAGAGGTGTAAGCGAGCCCCATCAGTTCTGTTTTTTCGTAGTTATTGTCTAAATTTCCTTGATATTTTCCATTTTAAATGTAAGTCTAACATTTTTTATTAGACTCAAAAACAAATATCTAGAGGGAAACTGCGAAAAAAGTTGAACTTTTGAAACTTAAATCCAAGTAATTTGAGACAAAATGAGACTCAGTCCAGAAAACCAACAATTGCTCATTTCTAAAGGTTAAAACTCGCTTACTCGTTACCCGGGGGTGGTGATCTTTTGGATTCTCTGAGCCCGTGGCGTGTCATAGAGAAGAGCGGCTGCATCTTAAGCGGAGAGCAGGTGTGTCCAGCATTTCTCTTCAGGCTCGATCGGCCATTTTAATAGCTGGCATGAAAATGGAATGTACCATTGTCATGTGTGATAAGTGTGTTGTGAAGTATTTTTAAAGCTAATGTAAGTTGATGTGCAGGTGATGCTGTTGTACAAAGTTCTTATGCCACACTCTAGTCATTAGTGAGGTGCGACTATTGGATTCTTACTGATCACACTCTGATTGTCTTATTTCCTAATTTCTAACAGCCTGACTCCCCCTTTATCTCCCCGACATGACCCTTACATTTATATGTGTTCGCTACGACCTGCTGCCAGCAGCATGCCCGTAGAAAAATGTGCATCAACATTTTAACTCTACAAGCCTACTGAGTGGTCCCTGATCTTGATACATCATTTGTGCCTTGGACAGGTTTGACAAATTCTCACTCACAGACAGCTTGGGTCATCCCATAAGGTTAGTTGGGAATAAGGCTTTACACAGGTCTCTGGGACAAACAAGACAGTGTAGCGTAGTGAGGAAACTGTGTCTTTAGTCATTTGTTATCTCTGCTGTCATACGTTTAAACTTTTTCTGGTTCATTTAAGTACTGAATTGATACATTCTATATTTTGTTGAATTCTCAAATTTGTATTAATATATTTAAGTATTTAGTTTTTCTGCACTTTTAACAACATTCTCACTTCCAAACAAAAAGAAATCTTTCTGACTAGTTATATATCTGTCCAGTCAGGATTTGAGGAGAACCAAGTCAGACTGACTCCTGTTTCACCTGACATGCCCCAAGGCACAGCTCCCGATTACTCCTCTGGGCCTACTTAATGCTCCAGAGTTGATGCGTATCGGTTGTTACAAAGAAGCTTTTGCACAGAACCTTAATCTTTTCCAGGCTAAAGTAAAGCGCAACATGTTTCTGAATTCTACCATAACGCCTAAAAGTGCCCTTTATCAGTTTTCTTAATTAGGACAGCAAGCAAATTAAACCGACTAATCCTCAATGTCAGAGATAAAGCTACGTTTGACTGGGGTTGACATTACCGATACCAGTCAACAACGAAACAGCAGAGTGGTCTTGTCACTTTCACCATTTACTGCCAATTTTCAGTTGCATGAGTACACAAGCGTATGGAACAAACCCTTTCTAGCTCTTGGCGAGTGAACTCAAAGAGCTCTGGGTAATTTTAGAGCTCTTAAGGTCAAAAGTTGATTTATCCATGTGTAAGCAAAGTGTTGCTATTCCCCTCCTGTCAACGTTACTTTGCTTTCTGCAAATCTACCCATTTCTTTCTTTATTACTGATTACTGAGCCAAAAAAAAGACAAAAACATATTTTGCATTGACAAATGAAAGGCAATTCAAAGCAAAAGGGGAAAAGCGCCCTCTGAAGAGACACTGCGTTTGTCGGAAATAATGAAAAGTGACACTGGCTGAGAGAGCAAACAGGAAACAAGTGAAGTTTATCGTCCAGGCATTTTCCGTGAACTCCGACAGCTGAAATGAAAATGGACACTCTAATTCAGCTCGTGATGCTGAAGGGTGTGCTTTGTCAGTGTTTGGCCCCCTGTGACTGGCAGTGCATGTAAATGTCGACCTGAGCTTAATTCATGCAGAAATGAGCTTTATTACTACTTTCAGAAACTGGATTCAAGCACAAATCTGGGAAAAAAAAGACTAGAAATTATTCAACCTTTGCAGTTTTTACAATGTTCGTACATTGTCCATCCAGAAACATTCAGGCTTTCCACCATAACAAAGGTACACCTTTATGAAATGTCCACACTCAACAAAACCCAGTATTTACAATTTTTATACTTCAACTTTTCTTTTTGTCTAATCTAAAAAATAAAGTAAAGGAGAACCTTTAGGATTTTTCTATTTTCTGAGTTAAATATCACTTAACTATATTTCCAAGATCAGAATGTCAGTTTGCCATGTTGATAAACATAGAGATCATAGTGAAAATACCTCTTTCAGGTTTTACTTGTTTCCTTTGGAGGACATTCGAAAGCCCTGCTATAACAAACACAACAGACCACAGGAACCAGAAAATAAAAAGAAAACATAATTATCTGCCAAATACCTTTGTGAAATTTGTAAATCTTCAACATGCAGCTTGGAAGGGAAGGAGTTTCACTATAACATTTTGAGTTCATCAAAATGAGAGAGAAAAGTGATTATTGGCCTTTAATGTTGCTGTTGTTTTTTTTCTTTTTTTTTTAAATAATCAGGGCAGTGGATGTGATTTATTTTTCTCAAACAGAAACACACGTAGATGTTTTGTTTGTCCCTATAATCTACTTGGACTCTGGACATATTGCATTCGTTTTTGTTATTTTGCAGATTTCATCAGTGTTCTCTTTGGAATGAGAGGTAGAATTGGTAGAATTGGAATTCTTTATTTATAATAGCCATAGGTTTCTGAATCGTACACACACAAAAAAAAAATACCTGTATTGCCTCATTACTTCATTTCTTAACCAGCTCTGTAATTATGGTTTAAAAAGCCAAAGTAAAATCAGCAAACGGCAGTCATCTGTTTTTCTGGTTCAGGGGTGTTAGTGTAGAGAGATCTGTTAATCGCATCCTGTGATCTATCAGATCGGAATGCAAATGTACCAATGAGTGGTGTGAATGCAACTGGGCGTTCTGATTTTTGTTTGGAAACAACATAATGCACTCATACGGGTCAAACCTGGGTATTGGGTTGTCCAGGCCCATGGAGGACCCAGATACATCCAGCAGCCTACTGATATTTTGAGCGGGTCACCTGCAAGCCCAATACAAGTTTCCCCATTTTTCGCCTGTTTCTATTTGAGGGCAGTTGCGACTAAGGCTTTAAAGATGGTGAAAACACATGCCAACTGGTCTGCGTAGGATTTGAGTGCCTGTCTTGAAACCTCTGGCTTTATTTGGATCTACTCAACTCACTACAGCTCCAACCTGATACTGGTGAAACCGGTTGCCATCTTCCAGCAGTCGAAGAAGTCATTATGTGGTTCATGCCAAAACTGTTGCTGTTATATTCAGTGAGGATTTCTATTCCCTTGTAGATCTCTCTTGGGTTGTTGTTAAGCACGCCCCTATAAGCCATTTCTATTTTGTTTATTGTTCTTAATTCCCCTACTCGACCTTCTTTCAGCCTGTTTTTACTTCTGCTTTTTTCAGATTTCCACTTAAAGTCTCTTTAACCAACCAGTCCACGCCTCTCTTTAATCATCCATGGTTTCTGATTTGGGAACTCTTTCATTGTTTTTTGTCAACCACATTCTCAGAAGGATGGCTGTTGTCTGTTCCAACAGATTGGAACAGTCCAGTCTGTAATCTCCAAACAATTTTTCAAAGCTGAAGTGGCATTTTCATTCCTATATTTGAATTGTTTTGATTTGTCGTTTCAGCCTGCCAGTCAAACGTTTATATTTGGGTATCAGAAATGGAGATCAGTGATCTGATCTGTGGTACAATTTTAGGCGTCTTTAATGCTGGGATGAATTTAGTTACACGTTTTTTATCTCTTGTTAGGATATCACCAAACGATTTGCATACGATTTTTATTTTCTCAACTACAAAATAAAATTTGTAGTTTAATTCTTCATTTTCTTTGCACTTGCATGGATGAATGTTGTAATAGGTGAGTTTACAGTTATGAAACAGCAGAAACACCTAGATAAATATTTGAGAAGTACAAGCAAATATTTACATTCATATATTCCTGCAGTGTATTGCTGAAGAGGTGAGAGCGAAATTGCTATCAAAGTGTCCAATCTTCTCCTTTTTGTAAACGCCGGGTGTTTTTTATAATGTACTGATAGGAGCAAAGTGATGCTTTGCTGCTGATTCCTCATAGTCAAAGGTGATATTTCCTTTAAAGTGGCAAAACGGAATCCTTATTTATTTTTTTTAACCTTTGTTTTTTGTACTTCAGATTGCTTCCTTTCAGCTTTAGCTCCAGACAACTATCAGGATAAAATAAACCACTGGGATGAGATGTAAAACCATTCCCGAAGGCAGAATCGATGCATCACTGGAAGGAGTTTTTAAAATATAAATAGGATTTTCATTGGACAAACCTGAATTGAAGCACTTTCACTAATAATCTATCAGCAGCGGTGGGCTCTGATAGCTCTGATGTGTTCAAAAATAAACCAATGTCTGCTATAGTTGAAAGAAACAAAATTAAAACATTGTCTGATGTTCCTTCAGAGATGTTCTTCTGTAGACATCAGCTGTTACCAGTAGTTATTTGAGTTCCTGTTGCATTTTTATCAGTTGGAACCAGTCTGGCCATTCTCCTCGGACCTCTCGCATCAACAATGCATTTCTGCCCACAGAACTGCCGCTCACTGGGTATTTTCTCTTTTTCTGACCATTCTCTGTAAGGGCTTGGTCACACCTCCCAAACTTTGCTGGAACGTACCTGGAGTGGCAGGGAGGGGCGCAGAATTTTGACAGCGCTCGTCACCGCACACAAAATGGGAAAAAAAAAAAAAATCAAACACACTGAAGCCGGCATAGGTTTAGCATTGGTTTAGCGGTAGCGAACTATAGTGAGCACTGATGTAGCGTTGGTTGCTGAGGAGGTTCAGATTCTGCTGATGTACTAGTGCACCAATCATTGCAAGTCTCTCTGGATCCATGTGATGGAGTTTGGGCTACTTCGATGTAGGTCTGGACTCAACGGCCGCTCAATTACAAATGAGTTCCAGGTCCATTTCACCCAGTATTTTTGGCCGATCACGGTCCTGCTGTGGCACCTCTATGACAACGCCACATCAAAGTTAGTCGCTGCCATGGATCCCTGCTCCAATGTCCAACACTGTTCCAACAAAACCATGTTCGCTCGGAAGACGCTTCTGACGGCTCCACCATCGTTTGTGCAACGTTTAGTTGCAGTTAGTGCAACACTGGCGAAGCAGCGGTAGTCCAGCATTCATGATTTCTGCGTTGGTCTAGTGGACCCAAACGTCCACAAACTTGCGTCTAGCGGAGCCAAACTTTGACTGGGCGTCGGTGGAGCGGGTGTGAACTTTGCCGTGGCGGAGAATGAACCTCTTCTCACCACTCCCAATATTTTGTGCAGCTCAAAACTTTTGGAGCGGTGGGAGGGACCCTCCAGAAACATCAGCAGTGATTGAGCGTATGCAGCGTTTCTTTAAAGGAAGCCAACTTTTAAAAACGGTGATGAACGGTCACGAGCAGTGAGTGATCATTTTTCACCGCTCCAGGAATGCCAATCAAAGTTCAGCAGATCATCTTGACCATGTCATTGGGTGAGTAAAAATGTATTTCAAGGATCAGTTGTACAGGTGTGTCTAAGGTGTGATCAGTGAGTGTATGTGTATGATTCTAAACATTCTGGGATGCTATTATCTGTCTTTGTGCATAGTAAGATATCCAGAAACACTTTTTATTCATCTGGATTTGATTTATTTCAGTCAATCAACACAAAGCAAAACAAAAATCAAAGTGTGAAAAACTTGAGTGCTTTATGGAGGTCTTCAAATTCAGTAGTCGTTGGGCCATGGTCACCTCGTGTTTGTGCTGAGCGAGTGTGTAGCTGTGGCATTGATCCAAAACCAGAAAAAAATCAGATATGTCAATGGTAATCAGAATATATGAGAACTTCAGGGCCAAAAAAAGGAGTATTTACCTGAAAAATTCTAATTATACCAATCTTTCCATTTCGACACTTCTTCTTAGTCCCTCTTTTTAGTGAAGAGGTGGAGGTGAAAGATGTTCTTGAACACTTGTATGTCTGAGATTACACAAGTTTGGAAAATTGCTTAAATTTGTATTTACATAAAGTCACAAAAGGTCCATCTAACCCCTGAAAAAAACACAAGTGGAGGGCTATCATTTCTTTCGTTAAAACACAGATGGTTTCCGTCCCATTACAGCCTCGCACATCATTCACTAGTGAAGCCTATAAATGCATATTAGATCTGGCACCGGCCTGACAAGAATTAGTTCCATTTGCATTATTCATGGGACCAGCAGCCAGACACATTTATCAAGGCTCGGCTGATGTAGAATGTATAAATATTACCTGTTAAGATATAATCAGGGTGTTTGTCAATGCGGTTTGCGGGGTTGCTGAGTGGAGTGACCACATAGGTTTACATACACACTCAGGACGGGGTCTGTAAATAAACATCTGGTTGGATAATGATTAGTTGATTGCAGGACAACTGGTGAAGTTTGTGTATCGCAGAAAGTTCATGAAATGAAAGTTAACCGCAGTCATGGTGGGATAAGAAAATAAACTGATCCATTAAAATTGGAGCTCTGCCAAAGGTTGCTGGTTTAAGCTAATCAACACAGCAATGTGAAGTTTATTTTAAAACTGTTGGCTCATTCTAAGCTGAATGAACAGATTCAAATTAGACAAGGTTTCTGAAAGTACTGTAATGAAAGTACTAAAGTAATTGTTCTGAAACACTTAACCCAGGGGTGGGAAAACTTTTCAAATCGTCGACCACAAGGGGGTCTAAAAGCTGGAGCAGATGTGTGGAGTGTTTTGCTAAACTACCTTATGTGGAAAATAACATAGATTCAGGATGAAAACATGCTTTAATGTTGACAGAAAATTTCTATTTAAAACAGAACATTTTTGGAGTTTTTATTTCAAAACTGTGGCTTCTGTTCTCATTTTAGAGCCATTTGCACCAATGACTCGGTGTACCTCGTGTAAAACGCTAACTTTGAGAAATGCTGCATTCATGTGGTGTTTTTATCGGAAAAATGACAATCCACAAATAATCCAATAACCTTCTGCATTTAAACAATGGTCAGTTTATTTGTGTAGTGCATCGTCTATGGGGAGACTCCGGAATTACAGGGACAATAAATCAGACATGATTATCAAAATAATTTATTCCAGTTTAATGGACCAGACTAAGTAGGAAGTTAGCATATGGCCCCTGGGACATATTTTACCAGAGCTGGGGTTTTTCTTGTGAGGGCCACAAAACTTTTTTCTTCCCTGCCGTATCTTTTTATTCTGACTTTAAACTGCTGTTGTTTTTCTTTTAATGTGAAGCTTTTTGGTACAGGGAAGAAGTTGTAAAGTGCTATTTAAATAAAGTTTCATTTTTTCCCATTCATTCATTCATGATCCTTATAATAAAATAAACAACACTATTTATGAAAAAAACAAACAAATAATTCTCTTTGTGATCGTTGTAGAAATAAACAGGAAAAACAATACTTATACTTTTTTTTTTTTTAAATTGTCCTCAACCATCTTAGTCCCTCTGAGACTTGTTTCTGTATTTTAGAGACTTTGTCTCTCTGGAGGGTTGCAGCTCCTCGTACATCTCACAGTTTGTGCGAAACTTCCAAATAAAACCGAGAAGCTCTGCTGTGTCCTGCAAAGCCTGAGCTCTCATCCGGTGATAATGAAAAAAAGTCACATTCTTTTGTCTTCTCCTGCAGCGAAGCAGATATGTGCATTACCTTTTTTTTTTTTTACCAGTACAGTGCTCCCTCGTTTTTGGCAGGAGTTATGTTCGAAAAGTAACCTGTGAAGGTGAAATTCGTGAAATCTTGAGTTCACATTTTCTCCTCTTTTCTTAGACAGACATGATGAACAATTTCACACTTTACTCTCTTGTTTAAACTCTCAGAGCTTAAACCTTCACAGAAAATACGTCCAGTTTTGTAAAATGAAAACAAAAGATCTGATCACAATCAAAGATTTAAGCAGATCTGGAAGCTGTGGGCATCTGCACAGGAAGAAGGGAGCAGAGGATTTTGATTGACAAGGTCTCCAGCCAATCAGGACACAGAACAGGGTGCGCTGTTTTGAAAAATAAAAGGAGCAGCAGAATAAGAATCTGCGAGGGTTAGGGTTAGGGATGAACTGCGATGTAGAAATGGAACATTGTATTTTGTTCTATCTGACAGAGATTTTTTTGGCGGGGCTCACATAGGAGAGACTACAGAAGGGGGTGGGGGTGGGGGGTGGGGGGGGGTGAAAAGTCACGTTTCATCTGCGTCTCGATCACACAGACATGAAGGCAAAAAAACAAAAACAAAAAAATTAAACATCTCTGATGTTGTTCAGAGGGTCAAACCAAATGAGAAGGTGGGCCAGATTCGGCCCGCAGGCGGTAGTTTGCCTACCCCTGACCTGAACACAAGAACCGCCACATAAAAAATGAGACCATACTCGAGTAAACTCATAGTAAGCTCTTTGGTCTGCACCTATTGGGCAAGTATGAAAACTGTCCCCCTTTTGCTCTCTAATTGTGAGAGATAAGAACAGGGAGCTTGGGGCTCACCAAGTGTATGCTAAACGTCACAAATAAGCTCTTTTCCAAGGACATTTTTTTTGTCTGCTCCGCTTTCACAACGATTTCAATAAAGGATTCTCAGAAAATACTTTTAAAAAAGAGATTTTCCTTATATATGAAAAAAGCAACAAGAAGATGTTAAAAACACAACATTCATTAGCAAAGTCCAGTATTGTTTGGTCAACACATTCATTCATTCATTTTCTGAACCGCTTTATCCCTTTCAGGGTCACGGGGCTGCCGGAGCCTAGCCGGCAAATCATGGGCGAAGGCAGGGGACACCCCCTGGACTGGTCGCCAGTCTGTCGCAGGGGCCACAGTCACACGTTCATGCACACTCACATCCACACCTAGGGACAATTTTGGTCAACTTCTATGTAAAACAAAACACGTTTTTTTAGGGTAACTTTTTTAAGACATAAATTTGACGGATAATATTGATAATGTAATATTTGCTCTGAATATTACATTAAAAGCAGTAGAAAAGAAAAGCAATTAAAATATATATAAATATATACATATATATCTATATTTATATATGTATATATCCTAGATCCTCATGGGAGGACAACCCCCTGCATGGGATGGACCACCAAACTATAACCAAAGTGGCTGATAACATGAAGTCCTACCAATGGCTAGAAAGGGCTGGCTTACAGGACACCACAGAAGTCAATGTAAATGTACTAAATTTTTTTTTTATCATGTAGTGGTATCTAACCTGGTTTGTTTTCAAACCTTCCTCTAACAGGAAGTTGGTTATATTTTGTTGACATGCTTTTCTCAGGTCCAAAGGCTAGAAGTATTGCCTTGTCTTTGTTAGATATTTCACTTCATCAGCGGCACACCTTGTATTGTTGTTTTTTTTTTATTAACCTCCAACCTCACTTTTCTTTTTTTAAGTTCATGTTTTTGACGTAAAGTGGCCTTGTGGGAAGACTTCTATAAACTAGCATAAATGTTACCTATTAGCTTCAAAAGCACGACAAAGCACAAAAGCATGTAAAAAGAAGATCTTGACAAACATAAACCTGGTTTGAAAAGCACTGCAGCACAAACACAGCTAATAATAAAAATCCATATGTTGCATTTTAGGGTTTTTTTGTGACTATCATTGTCCATTAACCTACTCAGCCAAGCCTTTGGTTGTTTGTTGAACATGGCCTTACACATTTGTGCTAAAGGAAGCTTGTCTAAGAGGTATAAGCCATGGTTGGCGACACCCAGCTTTATTCAGGAACAAATAAGATTGTAGATCCTTATTGTCACAGGTTTAATGATTCTCCAATGCTGTAGCATAAAACACCTCAGTAATTCTTGGCAGATTAGCCAGGCGGGCAGCATTCCTTCAGGTTGTAGACATTTTGTGTGAAAAAAAAAAAAAAAAAAGACTACAGTTCATCATATAAGTTTTACCACCAAATTATTTCATTTTAGTGAGGGTGATTTGTGCACTGTGTGCATTTTATCTTGTTCTTTCTTGTGGGCAAGTTCATAAAATGCCTAATGTTCCCTGGTGTCCTCTTTTAAAACTGTCCTTTTTTTTAGAACCTGCTGCTGATCACTGCCTTTCTGTTCTGTAACATACAGCAATAAAATGAGCACTGCGTTCCATCCCCAGTTTGGCGTCAAACCACTGTTTCATGTTTTCTTTGGAGCTTCACGGCAGTTGAGAGCAAGTTCATGACTATAAGTGAAGAAATGAAGGTCTTCAGTCACAACACTGGCATTTCTGTGTGGGCTTTGAACTGTCAGGTTTTTTTAATCCATGTATTGATTGGACATCAGGAATGAAAGTCTTTGTTTCATGACAAGACGTAGATTCATGTTCTTGTTTAGTTGACTGGCTTTGGCAGCAGTTGCTTTTTCAGTTAAACCTTTGTAGCCAGAAAGATACACTTTATCCACTTTAACAACAGTACGATACTCTACCTAGTTCTTAGGTATAGGTGGTTTGGGTGCATACAAACATTTAGTGTCTTTATTTGCAACTAAGTTAATAATGCTTTAGCTTAAAGAGATGTTTTGCTTACTGCTGTAGACCATTTTTGAGGTTAACTTTGCGCTGTTCTGACCACTGTGGTTCCCAGGACAGAAAACAGTTAAGTTACATTCACATCGCGGTTGAAAATGTGCATCGAAGCAACCGGTTCCAATTAAAAGTTTATGGTTATGCTTGTAAAAGTGCGTTTCAGGCTTCTGCGTTCAAAACTCTCCCATTAACACATTCCCACGCAAGTTTTTAAAGCCCTTTTCAGGCTCCACATGCACAAGAAACAGGTTTGACTTACTGTTGGCAATACTAACCAAACTCTTGCTTTGGTTGTTAAGAGGGCAGACAGGCCTTAGTTATGAACCATCTCAGCATCTCCATTACCTTGAGGGACCATATCAAACACTTTCTTCAACTTTTCCAAACATGTGGATTGGATGGAAAAACCCACAACCTCTCTGTGTTTGGTGTTGAGCTGATCAACACAACTGTAAACTTCACCCACAACTGGGAGGAAAACTGTGCTGTTCCTCCTGAATCAGAGGTTCTATTATCTACCAAATCTTCCTCTCAAGTACTCTAGAGTCGACTTCTTCTGGAAGGGTGAATAGTGGGGTCCACCTGTGGCTGGAGCGCACCCTCTGGTCCTCAATCTTACAAAAAGGGGCCACCACTCCTAACTGCCAGTCAACAGCCACTGTCTCCAGCTGCCAATCAAAGTCGCAAAGACAAATGACCAAAGACAGTCCCATAAAACAGCTGTCCTGACTGCTCTGTTTTCTTATAGGTAAAAAATACTCATCAAGTTTTACTTTAAATATAAGTCCCACTTTGGGTTTCTGCGGTGGGTTGCACCTCTAATGACTCAGGCAACCAAAACACCACAATCACGAGGCAATGGTTGCATTTTTCTACTCACTTGTTAAGAATAAAAAATGGTGACAATAATTTCAGGATGAATAAGAAAAATGTGGTTAGTTCAGCATCAATTAGAAAGGTTGAAAAGAGAAAACAACAAATGGATATGTTTTATTAATTACTGGTATAAAAATGATTAAGATGGAAGCCCTAATACAAACTATATGGGCTCTGCAATATGAGAAGATCATGTAAATAGTGTACTGATATGCAAGTTTTGATTGTAGTTTTGGTTGTAGTTGTTTTTGATGCAAGTTGCATTAAAATGTTTAAAACAAAACAATTTTATTTATGCAGAATTGGCACAAACCAGCTCATAAAAAATTGCCCTATTTTTTTTTTTTTTAATGGGACTTCCATTTTTGGCAGCAAAATAGCGTACTCTTTTGTATACGAAGGAAATCCATTTGTAAAAGGAAAAAAAAATAGACTTTTTTACATTTGTAAAGTATTCACATAAATCCCGATGTATTTAGAGCGCTGTTTTAATTTTAAAGGTAAATCTTATCTGTAAGGAACATGAAAAATCTCAGACTGAGGACTTTGTAATTTTTATATTTTCAGGTAGTTTTTGCTAAACAAAATTTTCACAAAATGAGGACTCCAAGGTCCTCTAAAGTAAAATCTTTTTTTCAATAACGTCAGTCTACTCAAAGGTCTTCATTGTTGGTTAACAATTTTCTTGCTGAAAACTGGATAAAGTAATCCCAGCATTTAATGGAGTGAATTAGGATTTCTTTTGCGAATATAAAGCCGCCAACAAGCATACTTTTATCTGAACAAAGAAAAAAAAAAAAGTTAAAATCTGCAGAGATAAAACCTGGCAGCAAACTTGCAAATGATGTTCAGATGAATAATTATGAGCACGGAAAATGTGCATGGTGGAAACTAAATTTACCTCTGAATCAGCAGCGTAAGACTTTTAGTTCAGGAAGTTGGGCTGCAGACTCCCTCATATAAAACAATGGTGGATGGGAAACACAATGCTGCTCCTGCAGTGAAGAGGCGGCAGCAGTCATGTGCATCTACTGAAAGGTGGCATCGTGCCCGAAATAAAAAGCTGAACTCTGCCTGTTCAGCAGACAGCTACATCAATGACTAACACACCAGAGAAACTGAATGTGGTGACTCATGTAGCTAAATTGAGAAGGCATGAGCTTTGACATTGTAGTTAAGAACATGCACACGTGCTTTATTGAGCTTTGTGTGTTCATTGCTTATTGATTACACAGAAAATCATTCAAGTTTAATCTAATGGTCACCGTACAATAAACCGTTACAATTTGGCCTTTTAGAGCTATTTTGACCGAATTGAATAATAGAAATAGACCTATAGATTATTATAGCATGATGCTGATGTTTTGTTTTTTTACATATATATGGAGATTTGTATCTTTATTTGGCTTCTTATTTGACTTGTTTTCAGCTGTTATGTATTTGTTATAGCCTTTTCTTTATTTTTTCTTATTTATTTGAGGACAAATTCACATTTTCCTTTTTCTAATATATTTTCACTAAATTATTAAAAATCAAATGTCCATCTGGCAATACAGGTAATACAACTAAATGCTCTGAAAACAGAAAAAATCAGTAATGACAAAAAAACATATGAAAAAACAAACAAACAAAAATATATATATAATTTAAAAATATATATTGAAAAAAAGTTGAAGCTCCGACTGTGAGCCATGTGGAACTCCACTTGGGGTTTTGTTATGCTGAAACTGCAGTACTGTGTATACTGTACTTGTTGTGGGTCGTTAGACGCCATGACAGCTCCCACCTGTGCTCAATCAGCCACCAGGTATGGCCACCATGATTGCCTGCACCTGGGTCTCCAGCAGGTGTATAAAGGATCGTGGAGATCCCAGCTCCGGCGCCAGACTGTTAGCTTGCCCAAGACGGTAACGTGCTGGCTCTCAAGACGTGTCATAGGACTCTACTCTCGTGTCATAGATTTGCCGACTAACCAGTGTGTTTGCTTGCCAGTGGCTCACGCTTTCTCTCCACCACCCCTGCTGCTCCCCTGGGCTCATCCTACTCCGCTCCCGACGCAGACCACTCCATGCTGGACTTTCCCCCATCAACATTCATCGCCTTACCCTTACAATAAACCTCAGAACTCCAATTGTGTCCTGCGCTTGGATCCTCCCTTTCCTGCTCCCCGCCTAACAGTACTGTTACTTTTAACTGTATGACTCCATGTATGCTGAAAAAGAATATGGGTACTCAGACTTGACACACTTGGTTCTCTTAAGGTGAACCAGAGTTTGTTTTCTCACGATAATCCGTAGCAAATTTTCAGTCTGAATACAGCCAAGCAAACCCTGGTCCGGGACCAGGAACAGTTCTGTGTCTAATCTTTCGAAGTGGTCTCGTTTACAATCAGGCCCTTCAGTTCACTCTGAGCTTTCTCAGTTTGAATACAATTTACTGGACCAAAATGGTCACCGTAGCTGGTGGTCATTTGATATAATTATTTCAACACTGCTGAAAACGCTTATTACACGCTTTTCTGTGTCATGTCACGCAGCACGTGCCTGGCCAATGGGTCTAGAGATCTTTAGTCATGTGGTTTTGTTTAAAAGCTTTGATCAGGAAAAGGAAATTCTTATTGAAGGCAGACTGAATACAGAAAAAAACACAAGGTTCAGGAACCAAATGATTTTCCCGTTTGAATACACCCTAAGAAATTATTTAAATTTAAGGTGGAAAAAAATCATTAGTTAAAATATCGATAACATAAAAACAAATAAAACAAAAAATAGATAAAAAAAAATATTAATTGAGTTTTAGTTAAAACACCATATTTTTTGTCAGAATATTTTTTGAAAAAAAACAAACAAAAAAGATTAAAGCTGTTTTTTATTTATTTTTTATTTTTTTACTTTTTATATTTTAAAATATCTTATTTTTTTGTTCTCTCAACATCAGAGTTATACCTACTTGCCAGAATTTCAGAAAGGCTAATTAACTAAATTTTAAAAACTTTAAAAAAGCTTTTGAAATAATTGTTATGGTGTTGAGAAATACTAACAATTTTAGCCAACGAACCAGAAGTGAAAAAAAAATCAGTTTTTGTAACTTGTAGAAATAAAAACATCTTTCCATTTGATTGTAATTTCCAAGTAAGTCCAAAGATTGTAAGATTGTAAGTCCAAAGCATCTTTTTTAATGTATTTTCTGACCACCAGATTTTGCTCAAAATAACATTCTGTTTGAAAATAAAAAGTGTCTCCTTATTAGCAGAAAGAACAATAGTGTATAGGAGGAGGTGGGATGGTAATGAGTTCTGGATCACCAACCACATAAACAATGCCCTTAACAGATGGGCGCCAACAAGTACCAGCTGCCGGGGCAGCGGAGCGTGGAGAGATTTGTCGAGAGAGGACTAAATAAAAGCCACTTTCCTAGTGTTTGGTGTTGCTGACTTGGGTTGGGGGAAATGCAGAAATGGTGGTGACATCATCCCAGGGAGGTGAACCCATGGCCACTGACGCAGGGCATCAGGTGGAACGAAAATGACAGGCACCGATTTGCCCCCACGAGGATGGCAGCTCTGCTTTGATCCACTTCATGATTCATAACCAACTGACTTCACCAAGGACAGCCAAGGAGTATTATTCCATAACTTGTTATCAGAAGAAGCTCAATTCATGTATTAATGCCAAAGCTGGTGGCTTCACAGAGATTAGTATGCAGTCAATGATACTTGCAGAGTCCAAACTCTGAGACTGACATGCTGTTTAGGCATACTTTGATTTTTCTCGCATTCTTTAAAAATTTGAATTTTAAAAGCCTTTTTCGGATCTCTGGTGTGAAACAGCTGCAGAGCCCAAACAGATTTACAGGCTTACCACATTCATCCTTCACTATCAATGGCTAGGAGAAAGGATGATAAGATTAAATAAGGGAGCATTTATGAAAGTAATGCCTCCCACCTGCATTTAAGAAAACCTAAAACGCAAATACATTTATAAATACAAAACCCAGAAAAACGTGCAAACATGGACTATATATATGAGAACTGAGCTAAGTGACCTCTCCCTCTTACGCTCAAAACAGCATGAAACTTGCTGCCTCCGAGAAGCAAAAATCCCATGGATTTCTATTAAGAAATAAATAGCTACAGTATTACCCAGTCTTTTCTTTGTCAGAATAACCATTCTTGCTTTGATATCTTTTTAATTATGTTTTAGATAACCCAATTCTTTTTCATTATATCTGTTCAGTGGTTCAAGTAATATCCTGGCCAATCAGTGGGTGGTGCCAGCTGCCCCCACACGTAAAATGTTTGATAGACTTTCCTGATCCGTCTTCAAGCGTGTGAGGGGTTGGGGTGGTCGACTTCCAAAAAGTGCGATCCTGATTGGCAAAAGTGGTTGCCATAGAAACTGTATGCTTACGATGTTTGGCTCCAACAGGGTAATGTCCCACAATCGATTTAATTTGGTTGGAGTTGGAAGTAAGCCAATTTTTTGAGTGACGTCACATGCACTCGGTCCGGTTTTCGTATACAGCTATTGGGTAATGAGAACGATTGAATGACATAAATTAAGTAAATATTTTATATATATATATGTGTGTGTGTGTGTTTGAGTGTAAGTGAATTAGGGATCTCCTAATCTGATCATGTGATCGGACATCGGGCCCTTCCACCTGGTTGATGACTTGGATCAATATCGGTTGTTGTCTCTCGATCAATATCGGGTATTTAATGTATTATTATTATGACTATTACTCCGGACAAATACTCAACAGGTTTTACGTGTTCAAGTTACTTCACAGAAGTGTTTTGTTTAAGTCAGAAATGATAAAAGAATCTTAATGAAATAAAAATGTTGGGCAACTTGAATCTGTTTATTAAAATATTAAATAATTATTTATTTGCCTTTTTTTAATAAAAGTATTGGATTGGGACTTGGTATCGGTTGATACTCAAAATCAAATGACTTGGAATTGGATCGGGCCCAAAAAGAAAATCCTGATCGGGATATCTGTAGTGTGTATGTTAGGCGGCTCTGCTGGTTAAGCACAGGACTGACATGCAAGAAGATACCCAGAGGCACAAAAAGCAATTTATGGGGCTACTGCCTACGAAACATGATGAAGAACATGTCATGCCGGATCAGACGTTGGCTGGCCAAACAAGGTGCTGGGGAACCAGACCACCTTGATGGAAAGTGGGCTCCTGGAACAGGATGAGACAAAATGGACTAAGTGTGAGAACAAGGTTCTGTTATTATGCTACTACTCAAGTAATCTTACTGAGAGAGGATACATGCAGAGAATGTGGAGTGAATGGATGCTTTGAAACACACAACCAAGGCTAAAAGCCAAACAACTAGTAGCTTAATGTTCAAATATCCACAAATGGCAACTGCTATCACAACTTGAGATTGACGAAGTACAACACAATTGCAACACCACAGGAGAACCATAAAATCAGGTCAGAGAGAAGTCTACACCACACTATCAACCAGAACTTGGGAACACAGCTCCAAATACTACAATTACGTTGAGCGAGGCAGCAACACACCTGTAAAAATAAGATCATGTCTAGAATGAACACCAGGCAACCCCAACACCAACTACAACGCTTGAGTGAAGTACCTCCTGAAAGTCTCCTGGAAACTGTGAATGAAGCATTGAAGGCAATTCCTACCATAACAATCACAGAAACCAATGAACTGGTTTACACTTCAGTAACAGTGATCCTTGAGATGCTTGGTTATGAGTGCAACCATAGGAGAAAACAATGTCCACCATGGAATCAAAGGTTGGAGGCTAAGATCAAGACAGCTCGGAGGGAAGTGAGTCGGATGACAGAGGCCCAAAGAGATGCAATGAAAAAGCAAGTGCCAAAGAGATACAGCCAGATGCCCATATCTGAAGCACTGGAAACAGCTAAACAAAGGCTGCTGGCCTTGAGCAGCCACCTGTAGAGGTAAACAAGAAGACAATGAGGCCAGCGGGATAAACAGGCTGCATGCAACTCAACCTGCAAAGGTGTACACTCAGTGGCAGGGTCAAAACAGACCCACCATGGCTGGAAACTGAAAACTACTGGAAAAATATATGGGAGAAAGCAGCAGGGCATAACAGTTTTTCTCTGCCTGAATAAGCTCTGTGCTTGGAGTGGAACAACCAGATCAAACGACAAACATAGCTGGGCATTACGGGATAAAAACCGATGTGGAAGGTAGCAACCATGAGCCACAGACAAATGTGAAGCAAACAACGAAACACATGATTTCACTGAAATGCGGTCAGATGAATGCAGGCTTGTTAAAACAACTTTTAACTTTATAAACATGGCTTCTCACATTGTTTTTATGATAATCTTTATGTCATAAACACAAATCAGCTTACCTAAACAGCTGTTGCCTCCTCAATAAATGCTTTGCAGCCTACCAAATTAGCAGCAAATTAGCAGCATTAGCTATGCACAGAAAGGGGTTACAGATTGCCGGTAATGGGTGCTGTGGTGCCTGTTTGAGTTTGATGTTTGTGGTGACCAGACACTCTGGGCAACTCAGTAAAACAATCAGTAAAACCAAAAAACAAACCTCATGAATGTCTTATGCTGTCCCAGATGTAAATGCCCACACTATTGTATGATGTTTACATCTAGGATACACATCCTAGATGTAAAACAAGAGACCTACAACTGGGTGGAATGACAGTTTACCCTCCAACCCTGTAGCATACAAAATGTCATTTTCAACCAAAAACCTTGAGATCCAGATCCTGGTTTTCTCTCCTCATCATCAACCTGCTTATACAACTAGGACAGATAAGGATCAGACATCTGCAAAAAACATATCATTTTGAATATCCCAGCCAACACTCACAGGCTCAGGATAAACAGCTACTTTAGCATCTGTTTCTCTGATTTTGTCAATGTAACGTTGGGGTTGTGATTTTCTTGGGCCTTCGGAACCCCCCTCTTACCAAAGCCAGAGTTCGTGTCCTTTTACCCAGAAAGTCAAACTGATAGGTATGCAAATGCAAGTCAGCAAATGAAACCGATTAACACACCACAATACGCCAAACAAACCATCCAACATAATTAAGGAATTGACAACTCTTGGTGCATGTGTATGTCAGATGTTATATCAGGGAGCTCGCTCAGATGTTATAGTAGTTGAGTTTGTTCACCCAACCAACCAGCATTAGTTTGGTCCCTGAGTGTATGATGCATGTGTGTGTGAGTTCCTGTGTGGAGTTTCAGACAGGTGAAACTGCAACAGGATAGAACGACTGGTTTGTCATTGAATTTACATTTAATCCTCTTCCTATCACAGCTCTCTGCATTTATCCGGACTTGAGACCGGCACATGAAAGCACTGGGTAGTGCTCCCTTGTGGTTGCATTACTGGGTTTTTTTTTTTTTTTTTTTTTTTTTTTTTTTTTTTTTTTTTTTTTACAAAGCATATTTATTTTTAACATAAAATACATTAAGACAAGTAAAAATCTAACAACAGTGGAGGGGAACTAAAGTTTCTAGCAAAAAACACTACAATTTTTACTAAAGAAAATAAGAAGGAATGTAAAAAAAACACATAAAAAATTGTAAAAAGGAACCACAATATCAGGAGAAAGTATCTACAAAATATGTTTTTTTTATTCAAAATTGTTACAGAAATTAAAATAAAAAAAGTTAAAATTTACAAATTGAAAACAAACCCCCCCCAAAAAAACTGTTTTAAATTAACATTTCTACAGAACAGAAAAAGAGTTAAATACATTTATTTAATTGTGGAGACAGAGTATCTAAAGAGAACCTACAACTAACTCTTTTTTTCTAAATACATTTTTTTTTACAGAAAGCCCTCAAATTAAAGGTTTTAAAAAAAGGCAGAGAAATTGACAAACATTCAGTGTTATATATAAAAACCATCAAAACTTTTCTTGATGCCTTGGGTCTTCAATGATCGAGTTTGCCATCTTCATTAGGGGATTCTTCAACCAATTTGCCCTTAGGATGGAGAGCCAAAAAGTCAGAGTGATCATCCCCTTCAGAGATTGTTTGATGGTCGCTGGTGTTGTTAGGGCTTTTTCCTGTCTCATTCTGTGTTTCAGTTGTTGGTGAGCTGTCCATTGCATTCCCAACATCAGGAGAAATGGATCTTACCAGATCCTTTTCAGAGATGTTTGATCCAAGGCCAATGTCAAGAGAGCTAGATGTGTCCTTGTCCATCTTCTCAGGTGGGATCCCATTTTCTGGTGAATTGGCAAGATGACTTTCAGTTTCTGGGTTAGCCTCAGATACTTGAGCAGGGGTTTTGGCTGTCATCTTCATCACATATCTTTCTCACTTTACCTGGGGACGAGTGTTCTTCTAACCTTCTTTTTTTCTTCAGAAGAGGCTTTTTGTCATTGTGTTGATTTACATGCAGAGACTGTGATAACTTGGAGGAACATTCTCTTCTTTTCAGAAAAGGTTCTTCGGTGTCAAGCCAGTTATTGTCTTCATAAATCTTACCTTTCTCTAACTGTATGAGCACTTGTTTCTCCAAGTGTGTTTCTGAAATGTCTGTTCTTTTCAGATCACAGACGTGTGGGACGAATTGGGTCTCTGGTGAATTGGCAAGACGATTTTCAAATTCCAGGTTAGCCTCAGATAGTTTTTGGCTGTAATTTGTATCTGTTAGCCTCCTCTTTTTAGCCGGGGACATGTGGTCTTCTGGACGTTCTTTTCTCTTCAGACAAGGTCTTTCGTTGTCAACCGAGTGTTTGTCCTCATAAATCATTTTTTTCTCTGTTTGATCAGGCAACTTTTTGTCCAACTGTGTTTCTGAAATGTCTGTTGTTTTCAGATCACAGACGTGTGGGACGAATAGGTTGTCTGGTGAATTGGGAGGACGATTTTCAAATTCCAGGTTAGCCTCAGACTGTTGTTGACTCTCATTTTCATCTGTTAGCTTCCTCTTTTTAGCCGGGGACAAGTGGTCTTCTGGATGTTCTTTTCTCTTCAGACAAGGTTTTTCGTTGTCAACCGAGTGTTTGTCCTCATGAATCCTTTTTTTCTCTCTTTGCACAGACAACTTTTTGTCCAACTGTGTTTTTGAAGTGTCTGTTCTTTTCGGATCACGGACGTGTGGGACGAATTGGGTGTCTGGTGAATTGGCATGTCGATTTTCAATCTTCAGGAAAGCCTCAAGTCGTTTTAGGATGTAATTTTCACCTGTTAGCTTCCTCTTTTTAGCAGGGGACAAGTGGTCTTCTGGATGTTCTTTTCTCTTCAGACATGGTTTTTTGTTGTCAACCCCGTGTTTGTCCTCATAAATCCTTCTTTTCACTATTTGTACAGGCAGCTTTCTCTCCAAGTGTGTTTCTGAAATGTATTTTCTTTTCAGATCACTGGCGTGCGGCACGTATTGGGTGTCCTCATTGTTCTGTTTGAATACATTCCTTTCACTTTTTCCAGGCTGAGTTGGAGATTGGCCTCTTGGCAAGGTCGGGTCGAGAATCTTGTCAATGGCATCATGGATCGAGCTTACAAACATTTCAAATCCCTTTGAGGTGAAATGTATTCCATTGGGTTTGAACAGATCACAATCAAATGGGATCAGTTTTGGATGCTCAATCACGACACCATTGAAAAGTCCAACATTGTTTTGAATATTTTTGTTGACTTCTACTCTGTCTTCATTTATTTTCCTTGGATCAAAGTTCCCCCATGCCAATCTTGGAGTTATGAAGGAATAAACAATTTTCATCCTGGGAAAAGTGTCATGAAGATGTTTCAAGTTCTCCACCATTTGAAAGGTAAGATCAGAGACTTTTATGTTCCCCAGGTCGTTGCTGCCAACATGGAGAACTAAAATGTCTGGAGATCTCCTTTGTTGGAAAACCTCACTATTAAAGTCATTCAGGACATCCTTCCAGCGCATGTTTACTTTTCCAATCCAGTTCGTTCTTGCATCAAGTCCAAGGTTTTCTCCAAAGCATTCCTTTGCTGTTTTTTGTGCTCCTGTGATGTAATACCCTGAGCCAAGGATCCAGATCGTGGGCAGTTTTCTTTCTTTTCCAGAATAGCCTGTTGAGTCTTTCTTTTCCATCGTTGCTGATGAAGACGGATTTTCCTGTCCTGCAAAATGATCGACATTTTCTATGGAGCTTCTTGGGAAATCCTTGTCACCTGTGAAAAAGGGATGTTGCATCACCTGTTGAAGAGGAAGTCTTCTTTCAGGATCCAATTGCAGCATTCCTTTGACCAGGTGAATAAACTGTTCCAACTTTGTCTGTTCTGTCTTGGAAATCAGTCCTGACTTCTTTAGGTGTTTTCTAAAGTCATCTGGTGAAACAAAGCTGACATCTTTTTGGATCTTCTTTCCATATTCTTTTGGTGTCTTCAAAAGCCACTGGTTGGTGTGACTTTTGAAGTAAAACTCTTTAGTTTTGGATCCTTCATTTAAGACATAATCTGGAAAATGGCAGTGACTTTTTGTGATGTTCCAGATCATCTCATAATCACTAAAGCCAGTGTAGAGGGGAAATCCAAGAAACATCTCTGCAACAATGCACCCCAGGGACCAAACGTGGGATTTTGCAGTGGTCCATGAACCCACAAGTTTCTCAGGGGCCATGTACCACCTAAAATGTCCACGTGAACCCTGAGGAAAACTTCCAACTCGACGAAATGTTGTAGAGATGATCTGCTGTTCCTGGTTTCTTTTAACAATCAGCTTAATTCTTTCAGGTGTCAGAACTCCATGAACGTTTTGGGGATTCTGAAGAACTGTTGCCACCCGACGCAGAATGGAACTGATGTCAGTCAGACTAAAAGAAGAAACAGCTTTTGTGTGCAAAATCTCCCCAAGTGAAACTTCTTCAGGTTGGTCTTTCTTGAAATGATCCATCTTTGTGTAAATGGTAAAAGCCGTCTTTCCTGGTAAAATCCTGTGAGATTGTGGTCTTGCGTTCTTGTGTTCTTCTGGTCTTGAGAAAGTAGTTCTCTTCAAAGCGGTCGCTCTTCAATATGAAGTACCAGACTATAGAAACTTACCTATATATAGCAGTTTGGTTTCATGATGTAAAATGAGGCCACAAGATTTGTTTATTCTGATGACATCATCATCATTTGTTAGAGGATGAAAATGTTACCATATTGAGGATGACATCATCAGTTTTAGGGTGTATATCAGTCCTTTGAAGATGACATCAACATTACATCACTTAGGCAGTTATGACATCACTGTGACAGAGTTTCACTGTCAGTTTTAAAATTATGCCCACCAACGTTTTCCATCCAACCTGACAGAACTGGAGAGGATCTACAAGGAGAAATGGCAGAGGATCCCCAAATCCAAGTGTGAAACTTGTTGCATCTTTCCCAAAAAAACTCATGGCTGTATTAAATCAAAAGGGTGCTGCTGCTAAATACTGAGCAAAGGGTCTGAATACTTAGAGCCATTTGATATATCAGTTTTTCTTTTTGAACAAATCTGCAAAAATGTCAAAAACCTGTGGGGATTTTTTGGTCAATACGGGGTGATATGTGTAAATGAATGGTGTTAGATCAATGAAACAACAGTCAGAGACCTATCCCCCATCCGAAGGAAAAGGGACAGGACCCTCTCATCCACCAGGATGTATTTCAAAACACTTGGCAGCTCAGCCGAGGGCTGACGAGTATTCCAACACCGCCCGGCCACCAGTCACCATGCACAACTCCAGAATGGTAGAGTCTAACCCCTCTGGAGGGACTGAGTTTCAGAGCTCAGGCTGTGCGTGGAGGTGAGCCCAACTATATCTAGCTGGGTTTTCTCCAGGAGCTCTGGTGCCTCCTACCCTTTGTAAATTTTAAACCTAAATAAACTTTTCTTTCCAGTCTTCCAACGTAACTCTTCAACCATTTTTATAATTGTCTTTACAGCTTATACTTTGGAGGAGAAAAGTGACTGCATTGATATCCAACTGATATGAAGTGCTTACGCAATTCTAATGCGGAGAAGAGCAGCTTTGTTTTGCAACACATTGCTAACGTAAAACCATTTTTTTCCATATCAGTCTGCTGATTTATGTTGATCATGTAAACCGGGGGTCTTCAACTAAAATTTAAAGAGGTCCAGTTAGAAAAAGTTTAAATATTTAGTGTAATGTACTTTTTAAGTAGCCGAGGATTGGTGGAACATCAGCATGTAATTAACATCTAACTGTCACTTAAAATGAATTCAGTACAATGAAAACTTTTTGACAGTATTTGATCGAACTGTGTGGCACACACACACGCGCACACACACACACACACACACACACACACACACACAACACGAACACTACCGGAACAACTGCTGATATCACAAAAAAAAAAACTGGATGAGAGGTGGATCCACAAGCCCTCATTACTGACGTCTCTTCCTCCACTAATCAAACACCTTCCAGAAAGAATGTACATTTGAACAAATGTTTAAAGTTGTTCTGTCTATCAGGGTTGCATTTCAAATCTGTAAACTTTTTTAAAGTAAAAAAACAGAACTTATCCACATTTTTTTACTCAGTGAGAGAATTGAGCTCTAGTTTGTCCTGCCAGGATGTTAAATCTGGGCTCGAATGGTGTCAGGGCCATTCTCATGGACATGTGGAGGATTTCATTGGTGAGCCTGGAACAATATTTTGTTTTAATTATGTTAATTCTTGAGAAAGCTGTGTCACAGTTGTGTGTGAAGTCAAACATGGTATTGATGTGTATGGCTACTGTCGTCTGATGTGGGAAAACTGTCTTGGGGACCATTTGGATCCAGAAAGTTTAAGAGTCAGTGGTTAAAAACTGCTCTTTTAGGGCCATCCTGAGTTAAAATTTCACCCCTCTTTGTGACAGATGATGCTGACATTGGCACTTGCTTTATTTTGTCACAAACTTCTTTTTTCTGTTTTCCTTCCATAAGTGTTTCTGCAACTGCATATATGCATTCTTTGATAACACCTCCATCAGTAAATGGCTTTTTATGTAAATTTAAATCCAAGCCACTCTGAGGGTATTCATGGGCATGTTGCTGGGCAGTGACTGTGTTGCTCAGGATCCTGGTAGGCTGCTCACATTGGGCTCTGAGACTACTCATTTTTAGTGACCTCACTTCTGACTTGAGGGGGATGTTTCTTCAAATGTCTAATATTTTGTCTCATAGTGGCATTTGACATTCACACTTTTAATGAGTGCAATGGTTTCAGAGCATAACAGACATACTGGTTGAGAGAAAGGACTCACAGGACTCAACCACATAATTTTGAAATGGCAGAAGAAAATTGTACGTTAATCACAAATTTGAGATTGCAATCAGCCGGTCTTTGCTAACGATGATTGTGGAGAATCCATGACACTGTCAGGTCTAAGATTTTCCAAAGGGGGTGGGTGGTGCAGACTTAAAATCTGCTGGGTGTCCAAACTTTTGCACACACCATTATTTTGTTTTCTGTTACTTCGAAGGGGTTTGTGATGGAAATAAAGTTAACTTTTTTGAAATATCAAAGGGATGTCTCATCTTTAAACTGCTGCCTTTGGGAGATTTTGCAAGAATCTCTCCTTGGGTTCTTTATGCACATACATAAACATCAACATTTCATATACATACATATATATACATAATATATTCTCATGGCTGACATGTTTTTTTATAAGAGGGGATACTACAGTACATCCATGCCAAATATGGTGCTTGTACAGGGATGGGCAACTCCAGGCCTCGAGGGCCGCATTCCTGCATGTTTTCCGACATACTGTGATCTGACATGTTCTAATTGGCTGGACACACCTGAAGCAAGTAATCAGTCATGAGTAGGGCCTGGAAACCTGGAAATCCTGCACACACGGCGGCCCTCAAGGCCTGGAGTTGCCCATTTCTGTGCTTGTACCACTAAAGGCATAATTTGTTTAACAACTGTTCACACTATTTGGGAAAAGGCACACTTATTCTTGGTCATGTCTCATTTTTTGGTTCTGTTTATTAAGTAAAGCACTAATTATTCTTTTTTCAGTTGTAACTGACAAGCTAAAGCAAAAAGGGATTTCATTAGAAAGAAAAAAAAATACAAGAAATTACTACCTAGAGAACACAGATCTATGATTTTTTATGCTAGAAGCCTCAGTTGTTATGAAGGGAAAAGAACAGAAGAAATAAATCTTTACCAAGTCCGTTTGAATAAAGATATTCCTTATCCTGTGAACTCCTTTCATGTGCTGCAGGAATCCATATTTCACAGACAAACAAACCCTTTCAAATGTGGAAAAAATCAGACTAGCTTGAGAGTGTAAACAACTACATTTCTGCAACTCCACCCATAGTGATGAAATTGCTATTTTCTTTTTCTGTGCTACTCAGTAACTAGTTATCAGTGAAAGGTCCAGCTGAGCTCGCAGAAAAGCCCCACTTAGAGCTGGGCTGAAGTATGCCAGAGCACATGTTTGATCACAGCGAGGAGTGAGCTTTTGCACACATCCTTAATCGAGCGCCTGACAGCCATCAAGAACGGCCTTCGGCCAATGACTGGATCAAATTGTAAAGTCGACAGGGTGTTATCCATCTTCCTAGAATGCAGTCAAACTTTTTCAAGCCCCGCCTTGCCGCCGCACCTCAAGCTAATATTAATAAAGAAGGGCAAGGATTTAATTAAAGTTAATGATTTAGGTTGGCCCAGAAAGAGTCTGCATTCAGCGTTTTAGGAGCGGCGGCGGTGCGCCATCCGTCGTCGCTCATAAAGCAGCCGATTCTTCTAAATCTTTACAGTAAAATTCATTGCAGAGGGAATCGGTACCCTCTGTGCGCCCCTCCCACCCACATCTATCATGCATTAACTGCTGAAACATATACTGTCTGAGTACGCTACTTAAAGGGCTTTTCACTGTAACTTCAAATGGCTGAGCAATAACTTTACTCTGCTCCAGGGAATATAACCAAGAAGCGACAGTAAACAAGCAATAAAGGCAAGAAATGTGGGATCTGTGTGGAGCAGGATTCAGCATCTGCTGGATGTGAGTGGAAAAGATATGTGTATATATATATATATATATATATATATATATATATATATATATATTGTGTGGAGTTGAGAAGTGATGCACACATAGCCAGGATGCAACGGAAAGTCCTTTTTTTTGCTGTCTTGAATGCAGCCCAGGTGCTGGCTCCTGCCATTAATTACAGAGAAAATCCTGAAACCACCTGCTGATCTTCTCTCACCCTCAGACTGCTGTGGACGGCTGTTTTCTGTGAGCAGCTGAGAAATCCATTTAGCTTCTCCTCCCCGGGTATTCGGTGTGGTTGTTTAGCATGTTGCATTGTGCTTATGTAGGCACCTTGAAGATTTTTAACAAGCCGTGTTTCATCGTTGGTCTACTTGCTGCTGTTTTGCCCTTTAGCCTGCTGTTAGTGTAACTTTTTTTTCTCTTTGTTTTCATTATTATAACAATGATTTTGAAGGAAATTGAATTGTTTGGTGTTTTTCTTTTGGACCCTATGTAAAAATCTTTTTTTTTTTGTTGTCATTTTACTGTTCTCTCCTCTTTATCAGTGTTTTTCTTTGTTTTTCCTAAAATGTTTAAAGTCTTATTTGCAGTGCTGGGATCAAATTGACCCAACCATGAAAACAATTTTTAAAATGTCCTTTAAAATGGCAGTCATTGTCATCTGTTTGCGGAGTTTTTTTTCTAATCTATAGTGCTAGGGTCAAATTGAGCATAAAAACAACTTTCAAAATATCTTAAAATGTCAAACTCTTTGTCATCAATATGGCCGTTTCTGCAAATTTATATGTAGTGCTTGGGTCAAAATGACCCAGCACACAAACAACAATTTTTAAAAATCTCTTAGATTGTTACAATCATTTTCAGTCAATTTGGGTCGTTGCTTCTCATCTATATGTGTTGCTCGGGTCAAAGTGACCCATACATGAAAACAACTCTTTTATCAAAATATCCTTCAAAATGTCAAAGTCATGGTTAGTAATCTGCATTTTTTTTTTTTTTTTCTTCTAAACTACGTGTAGCATTCAGGCCAAGTGGACCCAACCATAAAAAACTTTTTTTGTTTTTAAATCGCCAATCACCAAAATTTGTTGTTTTCTCTTGTCTATGTTTGCTTGTTTATTCCAAATTAAAATTTTCATTTGTATTAAAAAGATGCCAAAGTGATGCCATTCAATAACCTTTTGCTGCACAGTCAATTTCTGAGGTGCTGAGCTTCACATATTTATAAAAAAAAAAATCAAATTTTAAGCTGTCCATCAAGCAAGACCACTCAGGATGTAGATGTCTGTTTTTAAGAGTACAACAGGCATTACCTTAAACCAATTAGAGACATATGTCAGATATTGACTAAAAACAAGTTGCAGGGATGATTTGTTTGAATTATAGCCATGGGCAACGCCACTTCTCATTTATTTTTTAATTAAAAATGACATTCAGAATGGCATCTCTACTTGTGTTTTGAAGTGTCTTGGCGTCATGACAGATCCAACAAGGGATGGTACCTCTGATATTAACAACCTTCCCCCCTGTGCCTGCTCAGCTCCAAGACTGGGAAAGCTGCCAGAGCCCAACAACCACGACTGCGACGGATCAGATAATTCAGGACGCTCTTAACAGCTGCCATCAAAAGCGTCTCTCTATCACCTTTACCCATCAACTCATGTTACATGCACAGCACTATCTGATATCTGGTTAAGTCACAGAGGATGCATAGCTACTCAATTTGATATCCACTGTTCTGGTAATTATACCTAATTTAATTTGCCCCACAATTTGCCTCTTCCTCCCTTTGATTCTTCCCTGTTTTGTTTTAATTCAGACAATATCAATCAGGTGTCGCCTGCAAAATGTCTCACTGCTGTAAGGATCATATCAGACTGAAAGAATAAGGCTTTGTTTTGGTGAAGGTCACTTGGAAAACATGAATCCTTCCAAGAGAGAGTGGTGAGGAGTGGGTGTTATGAGCGTCAATCTGCTGTTGATTCTTCTTGGCATGTGTGTGACTCACAAATGTCAATGTCAACCTATTTATATATATACATATGCGTACACGTATGTGTAGTTTTTTTTTTTTTTTTTAGCTTGCAGTTCTTCTTGGATAAATTGGAAAAAAATAAGAAAAAAAAGTGGTATGAAATGCTAAGCCAGCTGGTCGCCGCTGCTGCCTCGGCCAGCGGGGGTCATCGTGTGGGGATGGCGGCTGCTCTCCATCCCAGGCCACGCCCAATTTAGACTGACTAGCATTCACACTTGGCTCTAATGAATGTAAACTACCAGCATCTTGTTGCCTGTTGTTTTTATGATTCTACCCTCCCTCTCCTGTAGTCATCCTCTAACCTCTGTAACCCACCCTTTTCCCCTGCCTTTTGTGCCCCCCTGACATCCCTCTCTTTTTTTCCCCTTTTTCTTTTCTATCTGTTCAAACAAAAAGAAGGATACAAACATAATTAATAGAAAATAAAGTTCGTTTAATATTACAAAAGGGGTTTATATAAATATATACCTTGCGTGATTTATAACCCACGGATGTGACGGTAAAATCTGTCAAACACAAGAGGCTCTCAGCTCATATCTGTTTGCTCTGCTGTTGGACAGGACAAGTTAAAACAAACAAAAAAAAGAATGTAAACATCAGAGATAAAGATCTGGGGTTAAAGGGTTAAATACATAACAATTGAATCAATCACACCTTTCAAGTCACTTCCAATGTTTGGACAATGGTTTTGCACAGTCAGGTAATCTACAGTAGTTTGTTTGCAAGTGAACCTTTACCTTTGGTTTTACTTGTTCCACATCAGAAGTTTAATTTTAGGTCAGTGCAGTGGATTGCTGAGATCGACAATGAATCTTCAATAACAACAAATTGTGATATGAATCGAAGTTAAGGAGGAACCATTACAACTCAAAAATGTAGACTAAATGGAAGAAAAACACAACCTAAAAAAAGAAGTTAACAATAAACATCTTTAGGGGTCAGGCATGGTAAGAGAAAAGCAGCAAGACAGAGACTGGCAGTGTCTGAAACCTAAAATGCAAATCTTGACTCTCTTTTTATTAGAGCAGCTTTAACAAAACCTCCAACAGGCTGTTCGTGCTGGAAAACCCTCCAGTGTGTCCGAATGAAAAAGGTTTTGTACAGAAGAGTGGGCGACAAACTCATTGCTAATTATCACACACATCTAATTATGGCTTGCCGAGAGTGGCACGACTATCTTAAGGGGCAATTACTATTTCACAAAGCTTCAGTCAGGTTTTAGACACCTAGTTCCATTAATAAATGTAATCATTATAAAAGATGTTTTTTTTTTGTTTTTTCTCAGGTTTTCTTTTAGAGTTTATTAAAGTTGTAGAAATTGGTTTGTAATGTAAACTAAAATGACCAAAAAGGTAAAATATTCATTAAAAAATGTTTGAAAATGTTGATTTATGACAGATTTGATTTTCAGACTTTATTTATTGCTAATGTAAGAACTAAAAATGTGGGTATCTTTTCTTTTGGTTGTATTCTGTTTTAATGGTCAGTCCAAAAAAAAAAAAAAGAAAAGACTGAAGTCATTTTTTTTTTCTTTCTGGTTTTGCTTTAAGATTAGCTATGAGGAATTACCACAGTGAGACAAACAAGCAAAAATCACAGGATTAACATTTTACAGCTCTCCCTGCCTTTTCAAGCTGCACACAGCAGCTTGAACAGATAACAACGCCACCAAGGCTTCTAGAGAAAATAATGCAAATCAGTAATGGCATTTGCATACTCTTTCAATCAAATTTTCAAGCACATCATATCAGTCTGGATCTCTGACAGGGAGCCAAACGTTGTCTGAATGGGAGGCATTCATGGAGCTATTTGCATCCCAGCACATTCGAATTAGTCAAAGACACATTTTCATTCGTCCCTTTGTGACTGTTTTTACTTTATAAGTAGAAGTAAAAAAGAAAAATGTGTATTTACATATGGTTTGGTTGACAAAATCGAACAAAATACAAATATTCTACGTTTACCTTTAATGAAAAAAGGCATCTCTTTTTGCTTTAAACCCAACAAGAGATGGATCCAGATAAAAAAAAAAAAAAAAAAGGTTTTGCAAACAAACGCATTCAAGGTCTTCGCTTTAGCCCATTCCAGTACCGTAGTTTGTCAGGATAACGTCAAAGCTGTGCTTTCACATGCAACAAATGCCTTCTCTCCGCGAACGCAGCCTGAAGCCAATTCCCACCACGACGTCTGCTTTCTCTCAGCCATTGTGTTTGCTCTGCTCCCGCTGACGTTTTCAAATGTGTGAGTCAAAGAGCCTGTAGTCAGCTCTTGCACTGTGAAGTCGTGGAAGTAATGCCGAACCTTGATCCGACAGAATGTACGTGTCAATGCAGGCGCAGCTGGCGAGGATAGAGTAAGTGGCACACCACAAGAACCCCTAAGTGCTTTGAGCCATTAGATCACAGAAGAGCCTGTGTCGAACCTGAAAAACTTACCGCACTGCATTGGCAGCAATAAGAGGGAAAGAAGTGCATTTGTGGTTTACCAGCTATCAACTGTTCTTCACTCCTAACATTTTACACAGCTGTTCCAAATGAAACACGCTTTTTCCTTACAGTCCAAAGGAACACCAACCGGCAATAAGGATTTAGATAAGTTCAGTTAGTAAATACAACTTCAAAAGTTTAAACGCAACTGGTTCGACGTTGCATTGTCTAGTCTTTGTCATTCCGAATTATTATTTTTTTTTTTCAAGAAATTATAGCCCCATTACTGCCAATTACCCAAATCTGCCACCTTGAGAGGCATTGAGGGGTAAATGGAAGCAGAACATCTGGCTTCGTAGATTAGAATTGGTTACAGTTAATGCACTGTATTTTCCACACTACAGGGCCAGCGGTTGATTTGACGCACGTCAACGAATGCTCTATTTTCAAACTCATGTCATATATAAGGCGCACCGAACGAAAATGTACATTAAGTGAAAAAAAAAAGAGTCAGAGATAAGTCTGTCAGTCAGTTTATTAATTTTGTTCATAGTAACTTTAGAACTTGTTTGTAACATGCTACACATTATCCACATTAGAGTATTTGTTTGAAACATGTAAAAGAAAAACAAGAATGTTGCCATGACTACACTGACTCCCAACCTTATTAGTAGTACAAAAAAATCATAGTCCGACATCGCGTCATGTTAGCTGCGTTAGTTTATTAACAAAAACACCCAGCCGTGTATGCAACTCGTAAAAAAAGATTGACATTTTGACAGAGTGCTCTGTACCTCTGAAAATCGCTTTGACATCAGTCAGCACAACCAGAATAAATCTACTGTATACATAAGGCGCTCTATATTATAAATGGAAATGCTGTTTTTCAAAAAAAATTAAGGCTTCTAAGTGCACCTAATAGTGTGGAAAATACGTTACACGGTTAGTATATGTGTGTCTACATGCTGATTACCCAAATCCACTGCTTTATAAATGAGAAGCAGGAAGGGGTAGATGCAGGCAGAACATCTGGCTACCTAAATTAGAACTGGAGACCATTAATCAATATGTCTTTGTTGTAAAATCTTTGGGTCACATCCAACGTGACTCTGCTTCCACCATTTTATAACTTTTTTTTAAAAAAGTAAGTGTGGCGTCGCCCATTGAAAATAGTTTGCTTCCAGCTACAACCAAATAAAGACAATTTAGTTGCCGTTCATGATACAGATATGTGTTGGAGCCAGATGACATCTGGAAACAGTCATTGGTACAAGTTGGTGGAGGCAACGTTTCTATGGCAACCACTCTTTTAAATCAGGAAAAAGCTTGTTGGAAGGCCACAACCTTGAAAGCGGAATCTATCAATAAAACGTTTTGAACGTTCAACGTAAGACATACTTTTATTGAGGCATCTGATTGGTCAGTTTATAACTTGAATAATTTAGGGTGCAAAAAAATATGAAAAAAAATGTTTTATCAAGAACATGTTAAAAAAAATGAATGAGAGCAAGAATGGTGATTCTGACAAATAAAAAGACTGAGTAATAGCAGTTTATTTATCAATACAAGTCGACGGGATTTTGGCTTCTTGGAGCCAGTGGGTACTTCCTGTTTGGAACGCGAGAGGGCAGGGGCACTCAGTCCAGTTCTCATATACAGTCAATGGCTTCCACAGTGAGTGACTTGATGTTTGAGGTTCCACAAGAGTCTCTGCTCGTTCTTTTGTAGTCACCAAGGAAATCCTGCTGTGTGTCAGCACATTTTCCAGCACCACCTCCAGAACAGAAAACACCTCCTGAGCACCGTCAGTCTGCTCTTAGATCATCAGACTGCCTGTCAGAATTCTATCTCAAACCTCAGACCAACAAAGATTCAGATTAGACTCAACTCAACCTTCGGTGATTTCCTTCTAGGAGATGGCTCTAGGCTGCAGGACTCAGGGAAGGACCACCTTCATCACCATAGCCAGTCTGCTCCTCAACTAACAACCCCCTGACTCACCACGCTGGAATAACACCAGGAATCGTGATACTCAACATGCAAACTTTGATAATGCCACTTAAACGATGTAATTATTTATCCAATTTTAAATGAGCCTTGTTAGTAATTACGTTTTCTCCTTAATGGTCAACAGTTTTGTTCTTGTTTATCTCCTTATGCTACAGGTCATGCTGCTCTACTGTGACCTTTAAATTGGCCCCGGGGCTCTAATAAAGTAATTGAATTTAATTAAACCAGTGACCCATTATTTATTTAATTTCAAATTGTGCATAAAATCTGAGGTATTAGTATGCTTTGACACAACAGCAGGCAATGAAAGACTTTTAAAAGTTTCTCCAAACACTCAAGCTTTTAGCTTCTCCCTTGTGAACATCATCATTTTGGAATATTAAACATTTTAAACATTTTAAATAACAGCTCCTATCTCCCAACAAAGAAAACATACTATTTTTTTGTGGTGATCATTTACTTTTCATGAATCAGAAAGGGTGAATCGACGGAATATACAATGGGTTGGAGACTGGAGACAAACACGAGAATCAGGCTAAAGGCTCATGATCTTAAAGAGGTCCTTAAGCCCAAAATTCAGTAATGGTGTTAGCAGCAATCAACCATCTGGTAAGCAACAGCATCATTAAAATGCCTCCAAGCAATTGGTTTCCCACCTGTGCTAACCCCCTAAAATGTACTTGAATTCAAAAAAATAACATTTTATATTACAAAGTAGACACAAACAGATTCTTGTTACTAATTTCAAGTCTATATATAAAAACAAAATATATACTTATACCACTTCTATAGTCACTTCTACTTCCAGCCAAATTGAGATGACGTACCCTCCACTTTTCTTCTTCTTTCTCCACATCCCACCATGTTTATGCATAAACATAGCAGACAATTTATTGTCACACAGGGGTTCATAGTAAAGCTAGCTGGTTCTGGAGTCTAGGGGCCGGTGCTCTGACTTACTTATGCAAGGCGAGCCAGGGGCCAGTGCCCTGGGACGGCAGGAGAGAAATCATAGCTACCAATAAAAGCCATACTTTGGAGCCAAATGGTCCTGATTCACAGCCATTTGAATTATATATACTGTATATAGTGGGCATTTATGAATTTGGTGCCTATGTTTGATGCAAAATTAAACTAAATAAATAGTCAATGACTACTTTTGATACAAATAAATTTTAATCAAAGTTTTCTTTGTAATTGGTAATCATTTTGGATATAAAAACAATAACAAAATCATTTTTATTAATTTTGCAGAATCAGAGCATGAATCAGAGCAGCAGTCTCACATCCTTCCATTTTACCCCTCACTTTCTTGATGGCATTTTCCTATACAGGGACTGAATTCTTGGCCATGATTTTCTTGGTGTCACCAGTGTCTCACTGCCATTTTGGCCCATTAAACTTCAAAGAATAAATAGTTAGTCACGGAAAGAGGTTTCTTCAGTGAAGAAAACCCTTCAAGTCCTGATGTTCATAAGCACTTAACCTCATCGTTATTGGCGTGGCGAGTCTTTGAGACCCACTCTTGTTATGTTTCCATAACACAAACAGCAATGGTATGGGTCTGAAAAGAGCTTAAATCAGAAAAAAAGAAAGAATTTCTTTACAATTTTAATCACTTAAGATTTTCCTAATCTTAGTTTTTCATGTACTAAAAGATGTTTGTTAATATTTTTCTTTCTTAAAAGGGCCTGATGTACAAAACATGTTGCGATGTTGAGAAAACTGTGTTGCTAGTGATTAGGATCTACTGATAAGTTCAGACATTTCATCTCTCTGAACTTGTCGGCAGCGTTGTGCTGAAATTATACAGTTAGTTTGATGTGACAGACTTTTTTCTCGACCTCCTACCACTTTGATCTTGCTGGCAGTTAATTAGCATGACACACAAGGATGAGAAAAGTTGTTACACGAAGATCTGCTGAAATCCTTTGGTTTTTTTTCCTGTTTTTTCGTATTATCTGCCTCGCTTTGTCTTTGGAGTGATCTTTCTTTTTTTTTCCCCCTATTTGTTTTATGACCACATTGTGAGATATAGATCCCATTAATTCTAGCCTTGCAGTGGCTTTTGAGATAGGCACTCATTTGTGTTTATAATATATAAATATTTATATATTTTTTTCTGTTTGCCTTTGTAGTTCATTATTTTTCATTTACAAGATGGGAATAGAGAAATTGAGTGGGGCCTGAAATACCATTTCATTTTTCTATTTCACAAAAGGAGTGGAAAGGAAATAAGGAGCTGAAAGGTTCATTAGCCAATACAACTATGATTACTGCTGCTCCAATGAGCATTTTGAATTAGGACAATGGCTGATAACGTTATGTTGATTTCCGAAATATTTGCTCCATTCGGAGAAAGTCTGAACTCTTTTAAATGTTTCTGCAAAGTTGGAGTCTGAATCAGTAACAATAGAGTTGAACCTTAGTTTATTTAACTTGGTTAATCATTGAAAACAGTAAAACTTTTAGGTGAATAAATGGCAGGGTATGATTGACTGGGTTTCAAGATAAATCTCAAAAGACCAGATCAAAGAAATGACTGAGAATGTGCATGTTCAAAGTTTGAGGCCTCATCAGACGGCAAACAAGGCATCCACCAAGACAAAACCAATTAAAATACATATTCAAAGGTACAATTACACCATGTGCAGAAACACGGGTGCCCGTTGAAGGATCGGTTAACAAATTAAGGAAGTTTCTATTTAATAATATTATAATATTCTTAAAAAAATGTTTAAAAGTTTGACTTTCAATTGAAACAGTAAGTAATGCATAATGGAGGGTTATTTACTACTAATTACAGCAAATTATTGGCTAAAAATTTGGAGTGTTTGATTTTAAAAACAGCTAACGTCACTATTTTCTTCCATCTCTGCTTGTAACTACATGACTCACAGTCAGACGTCCCGATCAGTAAGATATTGATTGCAAAATCTTCAGGAAGCTTCTGGTGCAATTAGAGTCCTGGAGCAACCAAGGAATCTACCAATTACTCACCTAACCTGGGAAACATAAGATCCAGTCACTGCTGTATTGATAAAAGACATTTGCACAACCTCAACAACCAGTTTTTAAGCTAAAAACGTAAACCCTGTTTGAGTTGTTTTGCCTTTTTATATATATATAAAATCAGACATCTTGCCTGTCATAATCTTGTAAAATGATCCCTCCGGGAGGCTTTGAGCTTCTAAAATAAACCCCTTTGTGTTCAAAGAACTGGACCATTAAAATACTTTTGAAAGTGCAAGGAAATAGATTATTTTACTCATAAAAGCCTGAGACATGGAATATTCAAATGAAATAAACCACAGGAGTGAATTAAATGTTTCTTCAACGGTGGGACTTATTCTTTCATTATCTGGACTTGTGCTACTGAATGTATGACACTTTGGTTCTGAAAATTATTCTTGAAAGACTGTAAAGTTGACAAACAGGTTCACTGGATAACATCAAATATTATGCATTGCAAGGTATTAAAAGTTTTTCGACTTCTTTCTCAGTTTCTGTTACAAAGGCTCAGCCCACTGTGAATCTAGTTCATCTTCTGTTGTTTGTAAAGTTCTTCTTCTGTGGTTTTGTCGAGCTCTTCTTCTGTGGTTTTGTTGAGGCAGTTTCTTCTCCATGTGCTCGAGGCAGCAAGCTAGAGACATAAAGTGCCAAGAACCTTCCCTGACCTTTTTTGTTCCGGTTGCTGTATGTTGATTGAGTTATTGACCAAACGTAAGTTCCTGTTCAATTATGAGGAAATGTGTTGCAGTGCTAAATTCAGGATGTTAGCCTCCTAGCAGGGTCCCAGCACTCATTAGCGGCACCTACATTACCAAATTAATGTTTTAGTTAATGTTTCTTTGATGTTTGAGAACGATTTTAATTTGTTGTTAAATGTAATGGTGTGTCATAAAGTACAACGGGACTCGCATGTATTTGTCGTTCATCGGTGCAATGTTTTTCGTGGTCACTATGTGTCGCTGTTCTGCCACATTTGTTAAGGAGTCGTTTTCAGTGTCAAGAGAAGTGTATGCCAATAATGACACATTCAGTCAGTTTTTTTCTTTATTTGTGCGTTATTTCACTCACAAGTCATTTAAGTTATGCTGAAAAGAGACTGTTTGTTGTTCACAGAACATCTTTGGAATCACATACAGCAACGGAATAAAGCTGGAACGCCATCCAACTGAAGTCCCCTCTCTTTTGTTTACCCTTTCCTGTGCTCTGACCGGCACACCATCCTCTTTCCTGTTTATCCCTGTTACGAGTCATCGACACAGTCCTCAAATCTTCGGTTACTCACAAACAGTTTCAGTTTTCGAACACATTCGATGATCAGGCGTTTTGTATGTAGAGCCCAAAACAGCCATGGAAACGTATGTAGCGACGCGTCAACGCAAATGTTATAAATGAGGAAGCCCGAAATGAGCATATACGTGTGTTTGAGTAGACATTTTATTGAAGGTGGTCAGTTAAATGCGCATTGCAGTAAATTTAGCTTTATATACATATATATATATTTTTTTTTTAACAGGTAACATCTCTAAAAATCTGAAGATGTTACTCAGAAATGTATCAACATTGGGCTTTTACAGCATGTCCTACACAGAAATGTGTGTGGGGGAGTTCCTCTAATGTGCACAAAAAATATAGGTGGAAATAGTTTGCGAAACTGCAAGCAGAAATAGCTTGCAACCCCACTTACTGATACTGATCCAGGCCTTTGAAGCCACCATTTTCTCATCAACACAAGCATACCTGTGTGGCTGAAAACAAGCTTGGCACACAGACACCAGGTGACAGTATAGAGGTTGGACTCAGTCATACTCCACAGTCTTTTTTGATTTTTTTCCCCTCATTTTCTTTGAAAGGAGGCGTAACAATAAAAGTATCTCCTCAAACGATAAAATGGAGTGAACTTTGCTGAAGCGGTTCAACGCAACTCCGTCCGGCTGAATATTCTTTATTGATTTAACAACAGCTTGACTTTATACAAAGTGTTCTTCTTCAATACGATTCATGTGATTTTTCATCTACGTTCACACCGCCCTTGGCAAAGCGCATTCTAATGACTGCTTCCGATGAAAAATTGGTAAAAAGTGCCAAACGTTTGAAAATTGATCATGGAGGAAATTAACATTTGCGGTTTAAGCCTGGCCATAGTTTATGACACCAAATCTTTCCTATTTTAGAATAGAGCTTGGAAGGTAAAGCCTGGAGCAAGATTTGCACCACTATGACGTTGCGTACCTAGCCTCTTCCAACTATATGTTGTGTTGTATGCGTTAGAAGTCAGTAGCAAAAGCAGAAAAGTCCCTCCCTGCTTGTCTAATGTGAACACTATGGCCTAAACACGCATTCGAGACTCTGCCAAATGCCAGTTCTTCACACGTCACATGGCCGGTGTGTTCACAGCTTCACTACACTGCTTTAGCTGCTGCGTTTACAGCCTTTCGACAACCTTAACTCTTTAAACAGTTACACAATTAACGTATCTCCAGTCCCGTTCTGTCGTTCATAAATGCTGTTATGCAACAGCATACAAACGTAAAATTGAGTGCAAAGACGACTTGAAAAGCGGTTTCTCTCTGCATCAGAATCAGTTGATTTACGATGATGGCATAAACAGTGAAAGACTCACAGTTTGCTGATGAGCACCAAATCTAGCTCAAGGGTTTCCAATTCCAGGCCTTGAGGGATGGACACTACACATTTTTCACAACCAAACTTCCGTTGAAGCCACTTATTGGCTAAACACACCTGATCCAGGTAATCAACAGCAGATAAGGACAGGGTTTCTAAAAACCAGCAGATTAGTTTCAAGAAAACAGCTGTGAAGGCCTGGAGTTGGACATCCCTGATCTACATACTTCATTTCTAGGGTTTCTTTTCTCTCTTTACCTGCCAGCACTCCTTCCTCCTCTCATTCTTTCACCAACAGTCGTCCAGTTTCCATCTGCACCATCTAGGTCAACAGCACCGGTAGCTATGAGCTTGGTTGCCCTTCCTGACACAGCCTCCCATTTTTACCCAGACTTGAGGCTGACACACAAAAACACTAGTCCCACCCCAGTAGTTGCACTTCATGTCAAATTGTAATGACTTTTCAAAAATACATTTATAAGTGAAATTAATATTTTTTTTTTTTTGCAGTTCACAAAGGTAAAATATCATTTAATGTACTGGAAACCGTACGCAAGAACTCTGAGAAAAGAAACCCTGATCATATAACTCTTTGATGCATTCTAGAGATGCATAACATGAAACTGCTTTTCTCTTTCACCTAAGCAGTTTGGATACACTCACTAGCCATTCACACATGCAATCTGCCATCAGTGTATCGCCGCTAATCCAGTTACCAACGCTCATTATCCCTAGTCTGCCGATACACGTTGATTGAAATATGATAGTCATCTAAGATTGAATTAGCAACAAGGTCACAGCGGTAACCTTTCAACAAATTAGTACAGAAAGCCTTCGAATATCACAGGCACGTAAACCCAGCTAGTAATATAATTGCATGTGTGATTCTTAGGAGTAAGGGGAGCACAAAGACTTTTTGTTCTCAACATCACAGACCCATCTTGAGATGATTCATTCGAATATAAAGGTGTGATTGTGGGTAATTGCTAATAGGGACATAAACTGGAATGTGACTTATCATAGGCAGGCATATTGCTCCAATATCTGCTGTTTGATCAAATTAAAACTTTCTGGCAGGTGTTCTTAAAGAACAATCTGTGTCTATAATCAAATACACGAAATAAAGGAAAGTATGAGATCAGCTGACAGTTTTAATGGTCTGGGATATAAATGTATTCTTGTGTGTAGAACACATCACAACCCTCGTCTTGTCTCCAGTCAGTTAAAAAAGTGTAATCAGTGGCTCCTTAACCCTCAGACACTGAAAACCATTTAAGACAGACAAGAGTCACACACCATCATTCTGTTTTGTGAGATTTGTTAATGAAACTGTTATTCATGAATCCCTAGAAAACCCACATGATTTTTTAAATGTCTTTTTTTTTTACAAAATAATTCTACTAAAATTTGGATCCTAAAATGTACACCAGGTTCTTGTCAAAAATATTTTTAACACAATAATTGCTTTGTTTTTGGCTTTATTTTACAATCAGAAATTTAGACTTAGAAGGAACTTAAATGTTTTCAAGAAAAGGATCCTGCTTTTATGGTTGGGAGGGGGTAGTTGTACTTATCCATCCATCCATTCATCCATCCATACATCCATCCACCCATCCATCCATCCAAAAGATACTTTAACTCCTCCTCCTGGGAGCACTCCACCCACCCAGAGAAGGCCTCATGGGTCTCGTTTCTGTTACAGAAAAAATCCAAATTCCAGTGCCCTGGAAGGGTCTTAGAAGCCTCGAGAGAACCAGTGTGCATCAATGCTCACTAGATTAGCAAAAAGGCCACAATGCATTGAGTTTAAACACTTTAAACACTGGTATTAAAAGTATTTTTTTTTAATATAGATTATCCAAGTTTTTATGAACACAATAGATTTCTAATTAGTCTTTGTAGAATGTTTGTTTTCACTATTTTTTTACTCCTGCATTTGGGTGGAGTCATATTTGCTATAAAAACAAAACCAAAAAAGTAGTAAGCGGAATTCCTAACCACACTAAAATCCAAGTATTGGATACTCCTGGACTAAATTGTTTTCTTAGAGAGTAGTGAGGGAATTAGGATATAGCCTTGGACTTTAGTGAAGTTGGTACTAGCATGCTGTGATGTAGGAGAATAAGAAAAAGTAAATTGAATTAAATTAAATTAAAAGTAAATTATAGTTTTAAATACATGTAGTTTGTTACATAAAAAAGCAAAATACACCTTTTTTTGTAATATATTGATCATTAGGTTGTGTTTCAGCAAGAATATGAAGGTTGCTACAACACAGTAAGTAGATATTTTTTATACATTTCTAAAACTACATTTGTATATTTTTAAAAACAGCTGCATATTCAACAATGTTGGACAACCGCCTTTGTTTTGTTTGGCTTGTTTGTGTGTCAGTGCAACATTATGGTGTAATAAAATAGAGAAGTGTCTTGTGGTGCCTTGGCAGTAGAACAACAAAAGGCAAATTAAAGCTAATTAACATCTGTTTCTGTCTCTTCAGTGTGATTTAGGCAGTCAGGTTTTCCTTTAGACCAACTGCACTTGCAGGCACTCAGAGGAGGCAGGAAGGAAGCAGTTGTTAATGCATCACACGCCGGTACACACAAACAAGCCCAAATTAACAGTGTGCACGCAGGCCGCACAAAGCAAATTCTGCTAAGAGTGGAAAAAAAAAAAAAAAAAGGAAACGTGCAACAAAAACTCATGCAGAAACACAGATCCACATTTACACACACGTGCACTAAAAAAAGAAGGTATTCATTTCTTTGTTCCACGGTCACAGTGTGTGCTGTGTGGGCTCAAAGTGAGCTGCTTCTGCATGCACATCAATTAATGTCTCGGCTGGAAAAAAAATACTAAACTTAACCTTCTCAAATAAGAGATGTTCAGCTGCTGAATGAGAACTGGCTCGAATAAATAATTCCCATTCATACAAAGAGATAAAACGCGGATGTTTTTGTACCCTTGATGATATGTGAGAAACAACAGCTTTTATAGTTTGCATTTAAACATGAAAAAAACAGTCTCCTCAAGTCTGAAAAACATTTTAAAAAATCATTGAACCTGAGGAGAAGCTTAACAGGGAACACACAAATAGACTCAAGAACTCCTTTAATGATTGGGATGGTTTCGTGACATCATCCTCAGTCATGGTGTCTTTGGAAAATTTGCTAAGCTACATGTGGAGTCACACCCTTCTCTGAATAGTGAAGCATGCAAAGATGTGCGCTGCAAAAACAGAAAAAACTATTTATTGTCTTCCAGGAAAAATGACTTTATCAATCAAGTTTTCCAACAGCAAAATAAGCTTAGATTAAAAAAAACATGTCGTAGGCTACATTCACACTGGACATGTGATGCGCGTTCACACTGGATTGTCGCTACTTGAAATACATGGACCTACAGCTGGAAGAGGCTTGGTGCGAAATGTTGACGAACGCTCTAAAGTCTAGCTCCAAGCTTTTTCTTTCACAGCTCTAATCAAATATATGAAAGACTTGGAGTCATATAATTCCAGTCGGGCACAAATCACAATTATTACTTTCTCCTTCGTGATCAACTTTCAAACGGTTGGCACTTCCGTGTTTTAAAAGGGATTCCATCCGTACGTTAGTACCAAATTCGAGTCCCTGATTGGTCAAAGTTCAACTGGTTTAACTTACAATTTGCATTTTGTTAGCCATAAAAACTAGCGTAGCAACAAGTCAACAAATGAGTTTTGTTCAGAGAAGCCCCAAACACTCATTTACGTAGAGTTCACATTTAAAGTTGTCGCTTCAATGCAGGTGAATGTACTTTGAGTGAGTAGAATTTTTTTTTTTTTTTGTAATAAAAAATCTTTGTAAGACCGTTTTTCTTACCATGTGAGATTTTTTTTTAACCTAAATCTAGCTGGCTTGTTTTTGCAGTGCAGGTAGATGACAAAAAAATTGTTTTTTATTTGAAAAAAAAGCAACCTTACCTGTATCCGATACATCCGCCCTCCGAGACTCCGCCAGCTTATCAGTGAGGCAGACAATACCAGCCCATGTGCAGTGTGATCTATCATTTTGGACCAGGGACTGCATTAGAAGGCCTGAGATTGTGGACTAGATGGGCCTCTCAAGAGGAAGAATTTGCCAGAAGCTTGCAAACGAAGAAAAGCTGCAAAGCCGGGCAGCGGAAATGAAAGGCAGCCGAGCCCTCTTGTGTATATATATATATATACATTTATATTTAAATCTCTGTTGTCTACCCCTCTCGTTTTCAGTTGTGCACCCTCTGCCATCGAGGGTAAATCAGCCTGGCTGAAGAGGCCATGTGGACAGGTGGAGTGGACAAAATGAGCGAGGGGAGATTTCAGATAAGGAAAAAAATAAAAGCGCAGGGAGCACAATAGAAGCCAATATTTGTGATGATAGGTGTCCATCTAATTAAAGCTTCTCCCACAATCACAGATAGTGTTCAAACGTGTTATCAATTTTATGTTGTTGGTTGGACTGTGGCAGAAACGGCAGTGTGATGAAGACGTCGCCCATGACTCAACAATACAGTTGATTAAATGGGTTAAGAGACACAGTTTGTGCCTTTAAATGATAAATGTATGAAAATAAAGACACTACAGTGTTAGTAAAAAATTAAATCTTACAGTGAATGGCTGTGACAGCCACCATTATGTGAGCCCCAAGCATTTGCATTGAATTATTGCTATGGTTTATTCTGCATAACCCTAACCGCTTCGTTCAGCTCAGGTTCAGGCGCTTTAATGTGAAGTGACAGCGAGACTCTGCTGTAACCTTGGCGCGCAAGTCGGCATCGGATGTCAAAAAATTACAGCTCGAATGCAGAAGAATTAAACTAGGAGTGTTTTATGGATATCAAAATAAAAGACATCCTATGTTAAGTAGTTCAGCAGACATGTCAGCAGTATCTAGATTTAAATATTTAAAGACTGCCTAACCGTAAAAACAATATCATCCCACTCGGAATGCAAGCTTACCTGGTGTTATTACAGAAAGCATGTTGGAGCGAGGTCAGACAGAGGGCCGGGATGGATCGATGGGCGCTGCTCTTTGTGGTAAGGCAGTCCAGTGATGGAAAATTGACTGAGCGGATGGATATGAGCAGAGGTAAAGTTTGACTGGGATTCTTTTATTTACTTACTGCAATCAGTTTGTTCCTTTGAAGATTCTGTCAAGTCTTACCTCTCTGTTCTGCAAGGATGCATTTACCTGATCTGAGAGGATTTTTTTTTGCAGAACACGTCAGTTGTTGATACCGTTTTTACCTTCTACTCTATATGAACCCCTTTAGCACAAACAAATCAGAAATTCAATATTTTTTACGAATTCAACAAACATTATCACTTGTAGATCCCAACCAACTCTTTGGAAATACTGACCGTGGCCCTCAAGACCAAGTCTTGAAGTTGTTGCTCTATTTACAACAATTTCTGTTTTCAAAACAAACAAACAAAAAAAATCTATTATGTCCTGGTTGATTGGAAACTTGAATCTTTTCTAAAAGCCTGATTCACAACAATTTTAACCAACCTGTAAAGGAAACTTATTTAAGACTGGAAATATCTTGATTTGAAGCTTATAGAATGTCTGTCTCCTTGCATGCTGCCTAAGTGGGATAAACTGGGCTTCTCTTGTTTAGTAGGAGGTGCCTTTCTTCCAATTTAGCTTCACTGCACTGCAGCATGACCTTTTCACCTTCCCATGTTACAGTTTCTGCTGCCAAGTTTAGAAACGGAAGCAAAGAACTCTTTAACTACCCCTGCTCCGAAGGGGCCTCTCGGAGTTTCATCTTCCCAAACACCCAAATACGTACAAATGATCAAAGGGCTGTCCTAATTACAACCATGTGTAGGGGTTAACATGCTGGTAGAACCTTTTTTTTTTACTTTTTATCTAACAAAATGCTTGTAAAACAATTAAAAAAAAAATCTTTATTTACAACAAAAACTAAAGATACTTCTCATATTTAATGTTTCAGAAAAATTTACTTTTTTTAACTGTTTATGCTTTTTTTTGCATTGACACTTTCAAAATATTGTCAATAACATATTTGTTTCAAGATAATTTATTTTCACAATTTATTGGTAAAACATTATAAAACTGGAGTTGAGCCATTTAGCATTTTGGGGCTTAATGTATTTATGTTTACATGTATTTAAAACTGTTTACCTTGCTTTGGAACTAAAGTGTGGAAATACAAAGTCGCTACGTTCCAGTCTCATGGTTGAACCAAACCTGGATGGACCAAATGTTGCATTTCCTTAAAATGAGCTAGTTTCAAGCAAATGCTTTTTACCATTGACTACCATGTTAAAAAGAAAAATACAAAGAAAAGCTCTAACAAACGTCTGTAGATTAAATTATCCAGATATAAATATGGATGATTTAATGAAGATGTTTTTTAATCAATACACTAAAACTGTCTTGGATGGAATAATGAATCAGTTGGTTTCTATTGGGCCTATCTCAAATCAGTTTGACGACCAAGTTACTAACATCCGCTTGGCTAGATTTTATGTCAATGAAGACCTGCTGCTCCAAAAATAAGCAGGCAAATCACAAGGGGATTGATTTTTTTTATTATGTACCTGGGCAGTCATGGAGTGTTTTTAGAATTATTTTTTCTTATAGTGCGTTTGAGCAAAACAAAACAATAATAGCAATATAATAGTTGCTATGGAGATAACACCAAAATTTTGAAAAAAAAGGGCTTTTTCGTGAATTTTTCACATGCAGCTTTGACCACTTTGGCAGAGGGGGGGAAGTGAAGAGTCCGAAGCAACCAGTGAGGGCAGGTCAAAGAACGCCACTTGCAGCTTTACCTATGTTAATATTTCCAATCGGCCTTTCTAAAGCTGATGGGAGAAAAAAAAAAACAGTTAATTTATGAAAAATTCAAATACTGGCACTTGCATCTAAAGTGATTAATGTTTACAGAAAGCAATTAATCTGTTAAATTTGAGTGCATGTGACAAAGACAAGGGTTTTACTTCAACATTTGCACATTTACATTATTTGCAGTACAACAAAGCAACGATTAAAGAGGTGTTGTTCCCATCCCCCTGCAGCACAATCCTAAGAATTGTCTTATACACGTAGTCGAATTTTCTCCATCAGTTGGCCTGTTTTTCCAATGCGATGATTTCAAACAGCGAAAAAGAAAATGACTGTTTTTCCCTCTGTCTAACTCTATGGAACAACTGCAACATGGATGCCACCCCCTCTACGCCCAGGAATTTAAACTAGACCCCGCTGATTATCATCACACAATCTTACGGCTGAAGACAGCAATTGCTGCCACCCACAGTGGCAGCCTGTCACAGCGCGCTCAGAACTGTGAGGCTTTGAATTTAGCCATCTGGTACAAGTCTGGCGACAAGTTCGATGCTTCGTCTGTGTTATCCACCGTCCATGTCAGCAGACAAAAGGAAAACTGTCAAACGGATGTGTTCAGGTTAGGCGCCCCCTTCGAAGTGATGGAGAAAGACACCTCTCCTGGAAATTTTAGTTACAGCTGAGGTGGAACTACAAAGTAATGTCTGCCCTCTTATGACATTGTAGAATCACCAAGAATGTTTTTGAGCGTGCGAGGCAAAAGGTTCATTTTCACAATTAGCTGCTATATATCTACCAAAAAGCAGTAAATTCACACTTATTTATAAATGAACATACACAGAAAAGTATTGGTAAAACCAATTGTTGCAAGGCTTCTGCATATAGCTGCATCTGTTCAATCTCTTTAGATCATTTCCATAAGCAGAATTTGTTAACCGATTTCTAGTTAAACAGGTCGCACTACTAAAGTTATAAATGCTGTAGCGTTGTTTTTACTTCCTGTATCAACAATACTAGTACTTCTAAGTTTTTCTTATTATTTTGACCTATAAAACCGTTCATTGGCTTTTCTAGCTTTTATTTTGTCATCTGGTTTTTTAAGCTACGCTGAAAATGTCATGTATTATGTTAGAAAACCAATGTAGATATTTTGCAAACAACAGTTTAATGCAACTCTTTAGATTAAAATGTATCCATTGCCTTAGAAATCACATATGACTCCAAAAAGCATTTATTCCAGCTGAACACACGACTACATCGCAAGTATGTTCAAATTTTGAGAAACAACTAAACTAAACACAACTCTTAACACAAAAACACAGCCAATGTTTCAGCTGTATTGTGGGGTTTTTTTCCACACATTTTCTTTTATATTTACAATAAGATTCCACAGAATTATGTGACTTTTTTACACAATAGGATAAAGGGGGATGCTTCACTTTGTCGCTTGCAATCGTTGGCATTCTGTTACTTCCAGAAACAAAAACGCATCTGGTTCTCATAGTAGAAATCAAAGTAACAGAAAAATAAACATGTATACAAAAACAAATACAATTCCATCAAGTATATGATGTAAAGCTCCCAATTTGCAGGGATGGGCATCTCCAGGCCTCAAGGGTCACTGTGTCTTCATGATTCCCAGATTTCCGAGCCTTACTCACGACTGATTACCTGGTTCAGGTGTGTCTAGCCAATTAGAACATGTCAGAGAATGGTATGTTGGAAAACATGCAGGAATTTTTTTTTTTTTTCCTATAGCAAGAACGAAACAGGTCACTGCGGCAAACAGGTTAGTTTTGATTAGGAATTTTATCTGGCGAAACATTTTCTTAACTTTTTGTGATTGCACTAAAGGCTGTATTTTCACTTAAAATTCAGATTATTTCACTTGTTTTTTGGTTTATTTCACTGTATTGTCTTCTGAAAAGTCTTAATGTATTCATACTGTAGAAAATCACATTAGGATTCACTTGCAAGCAAACTAAGACCCTCATTTTCAGCACCTATTATTAGAGCTAGAGCTCAGATGAAGAATCACTAATCGCTAATATTTGAGCTAACCCTGTATATTCATGGTCACAGAGCCTCAGGTGAGCAGAATGAACTAGTGTGGTAATATAACCCAAAATGTTATGTCCACACATGTGGATACCAGGTCCTTTGAGGTTAAACATCTCACCAAGATAGGCAGATTATTCAAGATGAACTATTTTCTGTACCAAATTATCCCTGTGGGAAAAGGACCTTTATGTAATCTGGCCATTTTATAAATCAAACTAAGTTCAGTTTGGTGTTACAGTCAGGTTTTGAAGTTTCAGGGGACTTTTGTCACGTTGTAATTCTATCAAGAGGGAGAATCTGGAAAATCTGTGTGTCAAAGTCTTACATTTTTATGTGCTTCTACAGGGAACCTTGGGTGACCCAAGACATTGTTTTAATAAATTATATAGTATGTATATATGCTAGAAACAGAAGTTTTCCATTTTACTAGTAAAATCCATCCTGAGTGATATATTCATTAAAAGTTAACATTTCCACCTCATTCTTACATCACACTGCCATTAAACATTTACTGTGGGTACATGCAGTATGTCAGTCTGTGCAATGAAGGTCAAACATCCAACAGCCTCATAAGTCAGGTTTGAATGGGTGCACTGAGTGCCTGAATTTCATTGAAATGAAATTTTTACTGTTGCTTTGACTGAACGTGGTACTGCTGAAGAAGACACAACGGCAGGAAATTCATTACATTCCAGAGACGTGTCACCTTTTTATATAGTTGTTTTGTAAAGGCAAAAATGTTTTATTGAAACTTGCTCAAGATACAGCCGTTTACCTGGACCACCTCTGATTTTCATGTAGCTTTAAATTAAGCAGTTTTTCCATGTATTTGATTATCTCATACTTATAAATCTCAAAAAATGTCATGGTTGAGGTGTAACCCTTTGCTCTGCAGATGATCATTTGATGTTTTAGCCCATTAAATCCAGACCTCTTTGAACATACATGTGCTACAGATGAAAAATACTTCTGCTAAGATCCTTTTAGCTTGTCGATTAAATAAAAAAGTATGGACATCCTATAAAATTATGCCAACTTTATTCAAATATTAAACAAACTAATCAGTAAAAAAATTACTTACAATTTACAATTTACTTACTTAAGCCTAAATTGGTCATTTTGACTCACTGACATCGAAAGAACTTGCTTGGCATTTCTCTCCAAGATGGCTAATTATTTATCCCAAAAAAATTCCCAAACAATCGTTTTATTGTGCATAAAGTTAGACTTCCTTTTGTGTTTTTGTGTTACTGCTAATACAAAGTGTGCTTAAAGGTCAGGAACTGATGGCAAACCATCAATACTGACATGCTTCAGAAATCCCAAACCATCACACTACCACCACTATTCATTAACCACCGCCATGTTTTGTTTTGGTCTTTTGTTTACTTATTTTTTAAGATCAAATAAGATCAGTTGAGTCCTAAATTCTGAATTTTACACACTCATTTTAAGCCTGCATTTTCATTTTAGGGTAAAATCAGCCTCTATTGTGACCTTCTGGATAATGCTCTGGAGTTCTTTGAGTTCTATGGTCCATATTTGATCATGGATGATCATCAGTGGGTTTCCACCTTTGGGGGATAGTGACTCTCACTAAGGGTTTCCTGGAGTTCCTTAAAAATTGTGTAATTAGTCTTTGAATTTCTTAAGGTGGCAGCATAATATGTTGCTGTTAGGACCTTATAGCATGACCAAGCATTGGTGCACGCATGGAAACCTCAAGGCAGAAAATATAAATACTTTTTTTGATTTATAACGCCTACTGGTGGGAATGATTTCAACTTCGTATTGCAGTAGTGTTGACTTATTCTGTTATAGCTTTAAATGCCATTTAAATATGTGTTCTGATTGATTTTTCATATTAAAAAAATCCTTTTGAGGATGAAAGTAAGTAAAATTCAAAGAAATGTGCAAGAATGAAAAGAGGAAAGGGGTAACTACTTTTCTCCAGTCCTGGTTTGTTGATGAAGCACCATCAACCATAACTAGTCAATCCAACTTGATCCCATTATTTCCCCTCCCGGTTTGTAGTGTTTTAATAATGCATGAAGTCTTCTTATAATTCCTTTAAAGAAAATGTTGCATGTTTTTATTGCTTCCCATCAGTGTACACTCAAAAAGCCACGCCTCCTTACTTCCAGCAACATATGGGGGACTCATGCATTCAACCCCAATGTCTTCAACAATCCTGCATCAATCCTCCAGTACAGCCGAGCTGAGGCGAAATGAAACGATCGAGTCCTCTGATTGATGAAAACGATTAAACTCCAATCATCATTTACTTCAATGTCATCTTAAGCCTACATCATTTACCATCAAACAAAGATATCTTAACTAATAACTGTGATGGAGCGCACATGCACTGCTAATTTCTTATTCCTTCAGAAAAAGAGAGATAATAACACTAAATTTCACTATTAGATCCACTTATTTCTTTCTTATTTATGATCAGCAATTAAAAGTTTTGTATGTGTCAGACGACAAGATGTGTGATTGGTAATGTGATCTAAATCAACATTATTTTTGGTTTTGGGACCCATCTGTACGACTCAGCAAATTATTTGGACGACTTTTGTTTTCTCGAGTTTTGTTTACCTCTATTTTGACAAATTGCTTCCAATGAAAACACATTGAAGAACCAAGTATTTTTATTAATAAATAAATGAATAAAATTGCTTGAAAGACATGATAAGATGATAAGAACCTGTAAAAGCTTCCAGAATTGACTTTTTCAGAAAAAAAAGAAGTCATTGTTTATGTGATGTCATCAGATTAATGTTAATCTAAACAGTTTTTGTCAAAAAAAAAAAAAAATCACGTCACCCAAGCAATAATTTGCACTCTAAAGACTACTTTTGAACAAGACATCTATTTCATGAACAATAACTGCAAAAGCATTTTAAAAATCACAATTCAAAAAGCAAAACAAATAATGAAAAAAACATTACAGTTTAGAGAAAATAAAATCCACAAACCAAAACAAAATATATAAAATAAAACATAGATAACCATAGATAGAATAAATTATACATATATGAATGCAGTTGGTTGAGAAACAGGAAAATGAAGTAACTAAATGTTAAACATAGAAAGTTTAAAACTTTGAAAACCCACACAGAAAAAAGAAATCATAGAAAAGACATGTCTAAAAATGTTTTATTTTTATAAAAGTTATATTCATCTTATTTAATTTATGTATTTTTTCAGCTATATTTTCCTCATCTGACTGCATTCACTGAGTTGAGTTGTCAGCTGTACAAAGGTAGAAACAAACCAACTGTCATGACTACGGATCAAATGTTTTGTCCTTTTCATCCACTTGCTAATGCAAAGAGAATTGGCCTGGAATAAAGAAAAAAATACATTTTTACATCTAATAAGTAAGCATAAATTGAATTCCCATCTTAGTGTCCACCCAAACGCAAACAAGTCTGTCTTTACTGGACTTCATGGTGAAAAAAATGTTACAATTTCCATCTGGACCCTTTTGAACTGTAAGATGGTGGATGTTTTCAAAATGCATTGTACAGTTTTCATGCGGTGTGTTTTTTATTTATTTTTATTGAATAACTTTTTGGGCTTTTGTTGTTGTTTTTTGACTGAAACATGCACTTTTTATGTATCTTTTGTTTTGTCGTACATTTTATCATGGTAAAATATTATTTTCACGGTGCACAGAACAATGACAAATTAAGTAGCATCCATCCATCCATTCATGGACTGATTTGGAATGTTTTTGTGAAAAAAGCAAATGTTAAAACAGAAGAAACAAAACTTATAACTTATAAACTCACACAGAATGTGTGGACGAAAAGGCAAATTTTCTTTCCATAAAAAAAAGAAAAAGCTTTGAAATCTTTATTGTCTCATGAACTACTTTAACAAATTATTCTGCTGTTAGTTTATAATATTTAATTTCCTTTAAAAGAAAAATATTATTTTGTCTTGTCTGTGAGGTGTGAGGTAAGTTTTAAATCTGATGGTATATTCAGATTGGACACACAGGGTGTCAAACTCCACGCCTAGAGGACCGGCGTCCTACATGTTTTCCAACCAACCTGTCGTTGAAGCTCCTTATTGGCTAAACACACCTGATCCAGGTAATCCGCAGCAAATTCAGCAGGATTGAATGACTTGAGGTTAACACCCCTGGCTTAAAGTGAACCAGAGTTCGTTTCCTCTGATAATCCGATAATATTATTCAGTTTGAATAAGCAAAAACTGGTCCGGGACCAGGAACCGCTCTCGGGCCCATCTTTTGTTGTAGTTTCAATTCATTTCCAATTGGACTGAGCTTCTGGATACCCAAGTCTGAATACAAAACGCAGTGAGACCGTTATGAGCATCTATAAACTTTTAAGAAGTGGAATAATTATAAATATCGTTTTTCAAAGTGTTTAAAAAAATAGCCCTAAATCAATTTTATCCAGCCTGTAATAACTGGATTTCTGTGGCTCAGGTGGAACAGGAAATTCAAAATGCCAAATGCACGAAGATAATATCAAATTCTGCCTATTTAAGAGAATGATATGAGACATTTTAGAATAAAGTGATCATTTTTGAGGACAGCGTTTTGTTTTTCCTTTAGACGGAGTTTCCATTCTCCTTTTTTTCCTCAAACAAAATAACGAGCTTTTTCTCCACCATCTGTATCCACACAGCTTATTAAAAAGGGGTTCAAAGCAAGCGAGCGTTCCACTGATAATTTAGACCTAATGACAAGTTACCTTTCAAGATTTATTTTTTTTAACGAAGTGAAATTTTGTTTTAAACCTCTTCATTAAGAGCTCCGAATAATGAGATGGATTTTGACTTGCTTACAAAAAAAGAAGAAAAAAAAAGGAAGAGAAGTTTATTGAAATGGACAGTTTAACCTTTGCTTCAGAAATACCATCTGACAGCAAAACGGAGAAAAAAAGCAGACTGTCGTCACCTCCTCAAGGTGAGAGGAAAGGAAGTGTGTATATGAAGCCTCTTGATTGCCATTAAAGTTCATCAAATGGTCTATTCTTATATAAGAAAAGCTCTGAAGCTTTTTGTTCGGGAGTCTTTAAAGAAGCTGCTGACAAACCGGAGACCTATTTGGCCTATATCATGCCATTCTTAAGCCTTTCAGAGCATCTGTATCCATGTATATATATATATATTACCTTTCGAGAGCCCATTTCCTACCCGGAAGTAAAACGATTCAATCTCTGAGGCACCACCTTTCACTCATGTGGGTGCCGCCCATTTCATGACGTTGACCTAGAGCCGGCCTTGCCAGCGTGTCTGCGTTTCTCCCATGAAAAGCAACTTTGCAAACTTGTGCGTAACCATCTAGCAGTCGTTACAACCCCCAGCATTTATTCCAAAAATTTGTGATGTCAGTCCGCCGTTTATAAAATACAGCCACTGTTGGAGCCCGGCGACTAACAGCAGGAATGAGCACCTGTTAGACCTGGCGGCTATTGGAAACCAGTGTCTATAAGAGATGAGTCACAATTGAAGGATATTGTGCTTATGAAATGAAAGCATTTGGTCGACCACTGACAGCTCAGCGGAGAAAGGGTGTGTGTGTTTTAGCCCGAGGGCAGTGCTGGAAGGGCTGTTCTCACGTACCCACATCACAACGTGAGCAACCACTCGTTTTTATGGGTTGGGAGGGGCCGGTGCTCCTCAAGGATGCTAAGAATTTAGTGAATGAATCAAAACAATTCTTTAGGGTGGTTTTTTGTGAAGAATTAACATTATAGTACACTTAAAAGCATGATTAATTTTGCATGATATGGGCCTTGTATCTGAAGTATGCTGTAAAAATGTTTAAAATGGAAAACTTTAAGGACACATGCAAGTTTTGATTATTGTAAACAGTAACATTTGTTGTTTTTATCCTTAATTTGATTTATTGTGCCAACAAACTCTTAAGCTTTGTTCACACCGACCTCAGTAATCCATCTTCAACCGACGATTTTCAATGAAAAGTTTGTGTAAACGTGCATTTGTTCCCTTTAGGCTCCTGCATGCAGAACTGTGAAGTTCACGCGTTGATACACACATTTTTGGCAGTTTTTGGCTCCACAAACAAAATGACCATTGAGTGCACGCTGAAGTTAAATCAGGTTGAACTTTGGCCAATCAGGGGCTTGGATTTGGAAGCGACACGGAAGTGACACCCTTTTTAATTCACGCAAATGTCAACCAATTGAAAATCGATAATGAAGGAGAAATTAATAATTGTGGTTTATGCCCGGCTGTAATTAAATGACACAAAGTCAGTCAACATTTGCAAAATTTGTACCGCTTTGACATTTCCCACCAAATCTCTTCCAACTCCAGGTACATGTGCTTGTACTGGGTAGTGACAGTCCGGTGTAAACGCAGTAAGCTAAAGGCTTACTGCTTAAGTATGGATGGTGTGAAACGTAGCACAAACGGTCTCGCTAAGTGCTTTAATCTTCTGAATTATGCTGCATCCGAAATGTTCTTAAAGAGCTGCAGAGAACCCACGTCAACATTTTCAAAGAATATTTTCAAAGACATTTTTTGTTTGAAGTGAGGTATAACTCGCAGAGACGCTCAGAAGTTGCAAACATTTCTGAACAAACTGTCACAAGCAAAGTTTGAGCAAAAAAAGTGCTTTCAAAAACATAGTAGCACCCTTGTTTTTCACACCCTGGCCTTCAGTAGGTCTCCACCATATTCAATCCACCTTCTTATTAACAATCTCATGGCTACAAAATAATTATTTTACGATGCAGAAATGCACTATAAAGAGCCATGACATTGAAGATAGATAATGGTAGTAAATACCTTTCACTTAAAAAGTCCCCTTTATTTTGCAAAAAATTAAAACGTTCATGTCCTCAAAAAAAAAAAACAAAAAAAAACGTTTTTTAAGTCTTTAAATGACCCATTTTTAAATCATTATTGAGGATCTCCATTTCTCTGCACTCCTGATTCCTCAGCTGTAGATCACCTCTGATTGCACCGGTTTAGAGTCCAGCCAATGTAAATGACAAGCACTCCCAACAACGCTAATTGCAGTGTTTCTTATGCTTCTGTCCGTTTGAAATGAGCTGACAGTAAGTGACGGCCAAACGCTTTTCTTGCTTATGACAGACCTGCTAGCTTCAGTTTTGCCACGGCGACCACATTTACTAGAAAAATTGTTTTGAAAATAGATTTTGAGCATTTTTTTCCCCCTCAGCCATTGTGTTTTATATCAAAATCTGATCCGTGTCTCAATATAATTAATTGTGAAAGCCTCAAAGTAGACTTGACCCTTTCAGGCCACAAATGTGATTAGATAAATAAAATGGTGTGACAGTAGTACCAGTATTAGTAACAGTGGCGTCAACGTGTAACCACCAGGATCAATGTGGGGTTCAGTATCTTGCCCAAGGAAACGTTGACAGCTGGACATGGCCGGAACTGAATCTGGGATTCAGAGGTCAAGCACTCTAGTTCTGCACCACAGCCACCTCAATAAATAAAGGTTCCTTAATAAATGCCTTGGAGCAGCGCTACCGGCAACTAAGCTAATAAGGAAGACAGACCATTTGGATTTATTTGATAATTATTTGTCGAAAAATATAGCCAACATTAGTCTATTTATCAGATTTTGTTGGCCAGCAAAAAGGGCCTTGCCCTGTTGTCATACCACTGGTAAAATAAATATAAAAAAATGTAAATGTTTATAAGACATTTTGAAAAATTGGATATAGGTTGGTGCTCCAAGCATTCCCACTGAGATAATTTGACAGACATTTTGAAAGATGTTCCACCCGCATTTCCTATCAAGCTGCACCTTCAAGTGTGCACCAAACCACCTGGATGTGTCAGTAACAAGAACTGATCACTTGGGGATAATAACCAACGTCAAATAGAAAAAAAAAAAGGTTTTTCCACTTAAAATCTGACAATAGCTTCTACACATCACTACATTTCAATCAACCAAACATTTCCCAGAAGTTTTTCCTTTATTGTTCCAGTTTTTGTGTTTTTCTAATAAAAGCTTTATCAGTTGACATACACACTGAATAAAACCAGTTCAGGATTCACTTGCAATATCACAAAGTGAACAATCTGAGGCTGGCAAAAAGCAAATCATAATGCAATCTAGCCAAGACGTAAATTACATTGTGCAAAGTTTTATGTAATTTTATTAGAAAACTTGTGCAACAAAACTGTATTATTCATGTAGACTTTGCATGAATATCAGGCACATAGCAAGATTAGATGCTTTTTTTATTTTTATTTATTAAGATAATAATAATAATAATAAAATAATAAATGTATTATTTATTTAATTTTATTTTGAACTTTCCAAAACGTATTACAATACAGTAATATATTCCAACAGGAAGGATATCTAATTTCTCAATATAGCTTAAGGAGGAATTCCCATTAGCAAGAACAACCACTCGTGGAAAAACACATTTTTCTCCAAAGCCGAGTAGTGTCTATCATTGATCCTTTTAGAGTTGGAGGACATTGCTCCTCCCATTTGAGAAGAACTCTAACAAAATATCAAGGAATTTTGAAACATCTGTTGGTAGAAATGCTGCAAAAAAAGCCACTATAATGCCATCTGTTGATTAGCTGAACATCCACTTTATGTAATTGACTGTACACATGCATGTGATCCAAAAACCCAGCGTCACAACTGCAAGTTCCAGGTGCATTAATAGAGTTTAAAAGAGTATCAAAACTGCCTCACCTCAGGAGGCTTTCTCGTGGGATTTTGTTCTGAAATGTGAGGCCTTTGAAGTTATTTATGACTCGCTCAACCTACTTTTGAAATGACATTCACATTTCTGCTCCCTTTCCACTGTTTTCTTCTTCTTCTTTTTTTTTTTTCCTCAAGCCAGAAATAATCTCTCTTGACACAACCTTTGGTCTGCTTTATTTCATTTTACAGCAGCGTTGGGTGAAAAAAATCAACCCATGACCAACATAAAAGCAGTGCTGGAGACACCATACAGATTGTGGTCTGCAGTGGAGCAAAGAGGAGTTGACTACAGAGAGACAGGCATTGTGTAAAAGTCAACAGAGCTCTTTAATATTCAGGCCAGGTCTAACAGACAAACAGGATTAGTTTTACATTTGCCGTAATGCTCATGTGAATGGCTCGGTGAAGCAAAGTAATAACACTTATTTTGACTGTTAAGAAGAATTCCTGCTTGGGTTCATTCAAACCCAACATGTGACAGCTGCTGCCAGTAGTTTACTTGTCGGGAGTCAAAGAAGTTGGTGAAACAGTCAGTAAACGTGTGGTTCTTCTTTAGTTATGCAGGTATTTTTTTTAATCTCTTGATCTCTTCATCCCGTTTATGGTTGGTCCCAGTTGGAAGGATGATCTCAATCAAGCGTTCATGACGGTGGAGTGGGTACTAACTAATAGAAACATCAAATGTTACAAAGTGGAGCTTGAGTAGATGTCAAAGTTTGTGAATAATTTCATACAGATGTTGTGACAACCTCTAAATTATCAAAGAATTCAGACTTCTTTACTCTATAGTTTACAATCTAGCTGCTACTGTATTTAGTCCAATTAGCTGTCGCTTGACTCATCTGCTGCAAGAGCATTAAGCTACAGACAGCCGCGCTCAGAAACCATTTGCTGGTTCAACCCCCCAATCCAAACCCTTGATGCAGTTTTAGAGTCTTTGTTATGACTTGGCCTGGATTTGAACTCACGACCTTCCAGTTTCAGGTCGGACAACATCGTTGCCATTTAATTTTATTTTCTTAAATAATCACTTTTTTATTCATGTGAACTTCCATTGTATTCAGTTGCTTGGCGTTTTGTTTGTTCTGCACCTTTAATAATCGTATCTGGTTTCAGTTGACAATCACCACAGCTGGGTTTGGATTTTGATTATTAACACTTTGATTTCTTGTTTGCTTGCATACATGTCACCTTTTAAACATTCTCATAATTAAACCTATTTGCAATATTGTTTCATGAAAAGTATGTATTATTACCACAAAACCCCCTGCAAACCTTCATGGTCCAGTGTAACAAAGCGGTTGCCACATTCAGTAGATGTCATAGGAAATATAAAAAGTGTATAAAATAAAGACTTTTTTGAAGTTTGTTTTGATAGAATGCTGAATTCTCACTTTTATTTACTACATCAAGTATTTTATAATCTTAACTAGAAAAAGAGCCCCAGACCATCACATTGCCACCACCACATTTGTCTTTTTTCTTATATTTTTTTGCTCCACAATACAAACTAAAAATTTACAAAATTGCAAAATTTACATTGTAATAAATGACATTAATGTAAAAAAAAAAAAAAATAGCATGATTAAAGATAGCTAGTTAACCAAAGCTGTCACCGGCGACAGCCAAACAACATACGGCCTTTAGATTGCCGTAATTCCTCAACCATTTACTCCAGGGGTGTTAGACTCCAGGCTTCAAGGCCCAACCTTCTACTGGTTTTCCAGAAACCCTGTCTTATCTTTTGCCGATTATCTGGACATGGTGTGTTTTGGCAATTAGAAGCTCCAATGGCAGGTTAGCTGGAAAACATGCAGGACTGCTGTAACTTAAGCAATCAACGGAATTCCAACTGACACAGAAAAAGGAGGACTTTTGCACCAAAACCTATGTAAAGTGTTATGTATTAGTTTACTGTGATCAAATAAACACTTAGTTACTGTAAATGATGGAAATCAGCTTAAAGCTGCTTTTCTCAGTTTCAAAATCTATTTGAATTTTCTCAATTGTTTGAATGGATGAAAAGTTATGGTAATTTAAATTACTTTGTCTTACAGTGCATCCCAAATTAAAATGCAACTTGTACTTAAGTGTAAAAAGAAAAAAAGAAATTATTTGTTTTTCAATTAAACTTACGGATTATATTGTGTCTCTGGGCTTTTTGCTTCACTGAAATCAATCTCAGACCGCTGTGATAATTAGTTTGTCATGTGACCTCAATTAAAGGATCCATATTGTTCAGCGGACCAACATTTTCAAGGAATCTGGAAAAGAAAAAAGGATCTTTCTGCCGCTGAAAACAGTGACATGTCTTGGACAAGGTATGAAAACCTTGAATATTTATGAAAACTATGAAAACTTCAGAGCAAACACGGGGTGGTGCAGATAAAGGCAGAAGGAGGAAGCTGTCTGCCAGACAAATACATCACATTAAGAGAGCAGCTGCTAAAATACTATTGCAACAACCAACATCAAGGTGTAGGATCCTTGCAATTCGACATAAGTCTTTCTATTGAAGTTGTGCAACCATGGATGGTCCAAATAGATGGAGTATTGGGCGGTTCATGGATGACCACCCTGTCCCAACAAGCTGAACCATTTATTGTATATTCTATAGCTCTGTCATTAATTTTAACAATATATTGGTCCAAATTTAAAATTCGAATTTGATTTGCACATTCAACTTGTTTTTGACATCAATTTGATGTTGATACGTCGTTTTGACATCAATTGTCCACTGGGTACATCTGGGATATTTCTAGACTCACCGCTGCGACTGCTGGGGTACCCAGCAGCGTTGAGTTATGGGGTCCATTCTAATTCAGTTTGAAGTGAAAAGAACCCCAGGCTGAGATTTAATGAAGCCTAAATGAATTGAATTAAGCCTAAATCCTTTAGAAACAGAAGAAGCATGGAAGTCAATTTAACTTTAAATTGACGTCAGTTCGACGTTTAACATGTGGTCATCGAATTGATATTAAATGAAAGTCAACTGTATTACCCAGCATTCTTAATTTTGTTTTTTGTTTTTTTCGTGTGAGATTGAATTTCTACTGTTCATGCATTCCCCACACTAAAACAATGGTGTGAAAACAAAAGTTATATTTGGATCAAACTCAATTTGGACGGCAAGTCGACCTCAAGGTTCCCGCTGAGATGTACCTGTCAAAATCCCTTTGGCATTATGAAGCATAACCAGCATTAATCTATATATAATGCACGTCAGATTATAATCAGCGCTTTCTTTAAAAAGAAAAAGCCCTTAAAATGCACCTTAAACTGCAAAAAATGTGGTAATTTAATCTAGATGTTAAGTGTTAAAAAGATTTCTATATTTTGTTAATGTAGTGACCAAGCACTCTTCTTTTTCTATAAAGGGTGAAGGAGCTCAGGCTAAAACATTTTCTGAGCCCAGAAAGGACAGACAAGAAATTGTAAGGAAACTTGTCATCCATGGTCTAATAACTCTTTGATAGATCATCAGGGTTTCTATGGACAGACGGCTTTAAATCTAACAAGATGTTCGCTCATTGTACCCTCAGTGGCTGTACTAAGGGCAGCAGCTAATGTCTCATATAGAACATGTCTAGACGGGGCAGTGACGTCGTTGCATTCCCACTGATGGCTCTTAGTGTGCCAGTCAAGGCGGATCAACCCAAAAGAGCCCCATTCGGAAGCTTAAAGGGGATTTTTTACACTAGATCCACTCTTCTTTCAGCTTCTCAGCTATTGCTGAGTCGCAGTGTGCTGCAACGTGCTGCAACAAGGTGCGATAGATCCCCCTCCCAGAAAACTAAAACAGAGCCTTCACCTCACATCCCCTCCTCCCCAATAAAAGTGCTTTCTTCTCCCACCTCTCCCAGCCATTCTCCCCACATGAACCAATGTCACCTGCTTTTCCTTCAACTCCGCTCCCATTATAACTAAATATTTCTCCTTCTCGTTCATCAACTGCTCCTTGGATTCGCCCCCAAGTCTGCCTTTTTCCGTTTGCTTCTTCCAGTCTCTGTGTGCTTTCTACTGGTCTTGGCACCCAGAAGAAACCAAACTCCCAGCAACTGGAATCTATCAGCTAAATTAAAAGTGTTCCCAACTGTTTTTTAATCATGATTATGCCGTTTTAACCAAAATCCAACAATTAGTAATCAGGATAAATGAGAATAAAGCAGAGCAGAGAGCTTGCGGCACAACCAGTGTATTTTCCATGTCACAAATATGCTTATTTTCAAAGAGTATTTTTACTCTTGCTCCTGATTCACAACATTTTGAATAAAGAAATACTCAAAAATGTAATTTTGAGCTAAATTTTTTTTTATAGATGTTCTCCATCATCAAAAAATAGGCCGCAAGAGCATGTGAGAAACACGCAAAAACAGATGCTCATATCAATCACTTTGCAGCTGATTGTGTTATTTTCTCAATTATCTATGAAGTTATTCACTGAAATGTCGAACTTGTGTCAATATTATTCTATTGAGTCCCAGTCCTGTCGTGGTACACTTTTTATTAGCAAGATTAAAAAGATTTCAGGTCACTTTTCTTTTATATTAAACCAGTTTGGACACTTAAGGTCGAATTTAATGAAGAACTGGATCAAACCTTTGAATGTTTCCCCTTTTGGGTGCTTCTTGTCTTTCAATAACTAAATGTCCTTGAATGTTCGTCAATGGAGACTAGCCTTGCTGTTGATTAGATCTCTCTCATCACTTCAGTGGTAGAACAGTCTAGCTTTTTTTTTTTTTTTTTTTTCTCGCCCAGAAGCTGCTCTACTTCTTCCTATGAAAATGCCTCACCTAAAACCAGAAAATGCCACAAACCTTACATGGAATTAAAATGTGTGTGACGCAAATTCGAGCATATTCCCTTGATGGTTCTGAGATACAGAGATATCTGAGCTCAAAGCTCTTTTTTTTTTTTTTTTCCCTCTCGCAGCTTAAGCTGGCTGGCAGTCAGCCCGCACATATTAACACTTACAAACTCACTCAAATGCAGACAGCCACATGCACACACAAGCACACATACTGGCTTCCAAAGAGCTGCAGGAAGGCAGAGACCGATCACATCATGCAAATCGCTGTCGCTTGTTGGGACGTGCGAGGCATCAGAACAGAAATGAAAAGAGGGGAGAGAGGAGCCAAGAAAGGCGCAAAGGGAGAGTGTGAGCAAAGGCACAGGACGGCGGCGACCTTGTTTTTCTGGAGGCTTCCTGGCTCTTGACCCCCACCGGTCGCTCTTCACGCTTGCTCGGCCGCGGCGACGAGGTGTGTGACATGCTGTCGGACATGGCAAAGGTCAAGATGATAAGCATATGGCTTTCGGGATAATAAAACAACAAATATGTATGTTGGCCTGCGTTTACGCACGTCAAGCTTCTCCCCAACTCTCGGTTGGTCACTGGTTACAGGTGGCTGGCAAGGTGACACAGCCTCTAGTTGTCAGAGCGCCGGCTGGACATATGCCCCCGCCCCAGCGAAAAGCTGTTTTCCCTGTTAAGCAAGCCTATGTCTGTTCCAAAAGTTGCTCCTACATTACTGGAGTCGTCCTCTATCTTGTTTTCACCGTTTGCTCTCGTCATCCACAGACACCTGTGATAGTGAACAAAAAACAAAAGAACAGAACATTTTATTTTTCCTCCATCCAACTGTTTCAATTTTTTTTTTTTGTGGGAAAAAAGCATTTGCAAAGTATAAACCTTCACAAAGATGTTCTTTCCCTCCCCTGTCTTATGCCAGGAAGAACTAGCCAAAAATAAAAGGAGTATTTCTTGATCTCTTTTTTCCAAAGAAAGCAAAGATGTGTTGCAGTTTCAAAAAAGATTACCCAGAAACACAAAACTCTGTACAGATTAGGTGTTGTCTCCTTTTTTCTATCTTTTACATAAGACGGTGAAGTAACTTCTTTCAATAAATCTATTCATACGTATCCTAGTTATAATCCAGAGGTAAATATTTGAGTGGCAAGTACAGCATTAAACAGAACAGGATTGTCTGTGCTGAAAACCTGGTGAAATTTGTAAGTATGTCTGCATTGGTGATATGGATTAATCAAGACCCTAAAAAAATATTTTTTTTTCAGCTGTAAAGGATGGAAGCGTTAGTGCAAATTTACACCAGACAACTGTAGATGCAATTTTTCTTTCACATTTCCACAAAATTGTTATTGTAAAAAATGAGTTTGGAACAACTACTTTACAGAGAACAGCTTTACAAACGAAACTTATAATGAACCGGAATATCCGTATTTTCTTTGAAAGTAGAGACCTATTTAAACTGGTCAGGAGTCTGCTGAAAAAAATCAAATTAAAGCCATGAGTGGCGTTGCATGGCCTGCAGCTGCTACCTGACCCTGCCACCTCCTTTTGACCCAGCTTTACTGGCTGAGTACGCCTCATCCTCTTAGCTTGCCACCCTGGTCAAAGCTGCACATAATTTCATAAATAATCACTTATTTTTCAAAATGATGGGTTTTCTGTTGAATCTATGGCAACCATTTCAGTTTTTTGGTTGGCTTGTGGTGACGAACAGGTTTATGTGGTTTTTAGAGAAACATCATCATTTTTTTTTAAACTTCCTTTGGATATTTTCCAAAGACTACAGGTGGTGTGGTGGCGAGCACATCTCTTTCAGGTTGTTCTTTCGCCAAAAAGATTGTAGATCAAATATTTTAGTGCAAATTTCCCCTCAATAAATTACAAAATAGGCATTGTTCCACCTGAAGCAGCAAAACAATTCTCTCACCTGTTTACAAACATATCCCCATTGTTTGCATTTTTATATTTTAAGAGGACAATAAATCCTGTTTACATTAACTCTACAACTTGTTTGTAAAACACGACACGTTAGCGTATCAGTGTTTGTAACTCCCAATCTTGTTAGTAACACGTAAAAAAAAAACGCAGTGCTACACGTTAGCCGCCTCGGAACGTTTCCGCTTCGGAATTTTCTGCCGTCACTTCCATCGTTCCCATAAATCTCTCGTCAGGATGGCGGTTTCATCAGACAGTGGGGAGGGCCTTTTTATTTATTTATTTACTATTTTAAGAGCTTAGTTCATTTCTCAGATTTTTAAAAAAAAATTTTTGTTCCGAGGCTGCAGGATATTAGGAGAATGTTCAATGTTTGCAGTCATTGTTGAATATTGCAGTGACAGTATAACTGGTTTGTGTTGCTTTAATGTCCTTCTGCTTTGGTGTTTTCTGCCAGGATAGACTCTGGAGAGTGAAAAGCTTCAGCATAGAGGGGGTGGGTGGGTTTGTGAGATGGATAAGGGGGGTTGGAGGATTTTTTAAATGACAATGCAATCACAATTAAATTTTTAGATGACACAAAGCCACATCAAGTAGCACTAAAATGCTTTTTGGGAGAGGCCAAAACTAGTTCGTCGTGCAGGAGGATGTGGAATTTTGTTTGGTTGGTTTACCAGAGGCAATGCGTTTGTTTTTTGTTTTTTTTAAGGCGCATTTATGATGAGAAAATCAAGTTATAATTTTTTTGGTTAATAACTGACTTGTTGAAGTATTTTTGGATTGCGAAATAATCATCCACAAATGGAGAATTTTACTCAGTTGACACCAAAAAGCAAAAAGTTTCATCCAGTGGGTCATAAGAAAAGCAGAACGTGAAGAACTGCAGCCTCATTTGACCTCAGATTTTTGTAACTTTTTATACATTAATGCAAGTGTGTTTGGACGTGCTTTAGCACTTAACTAAGGATAAAATCCAGGTTTAAATTTCAAAATAGAAAAGGATGCTTTGCTTTTTAAAAGAATCGTCACATTTTTAAGACTCCAGTTGGGACAAAAAAAACTTTTTTGGTGAATACTTCATAAAACGGCTTTTGTTAACAAAAAAAAAGAAAATCTTAATTCATCGTAGCATTTTCCAATCATGTGTATTTACAATGACATTGGAATCACACTACTACGCCCCTATTAATATAGTTTTTCTTCAAAAGTTTATGTGAAAATTTCTAAATGTTTTTAGCTATGAAATTTTTGGTTTAAGACAAACATAAGAGTTGTGACATAATTGTGATATCCTTTAAAATAAATCCTTGGAACCTTGAGTTTGGGTTTTTCCAAGAGGACCTGGCTGCAGACAACAACATGGCACCAGCATGTTAGGGTTAGGGCTACGATTACGGTTAGGATTCTTCTAGTATAGATAAGCAACTTCTGCTTATGGCCAAAGTTGTGAAATTTCGGCTTCCAGCTCATGATGTGTTTGGGCGCCATCTTGTCTGCAACCAGTTTTTAGGGCATTTCTCACTTTGTTTTGACCCTGTCTTTGCTTTGTTTTTAGATGTATCCATTTTTATTTTGTCTTGACATGTTTGATATTTTGTTATTAAAATAATAGTTTAATCTAAATGTTTGTGATTTTTCCAGTAAAAAAAAAAGACCAATTTTACCACTTGGAACTTTGTTTTTTGGTCAGTTTCAGGTTCACATTGGAATTGTTGTGTTGTGTGATCAAAAACGTCTCTGTAAAAGAAAATAAATAAATAAAGAGCTGGGTTAGGGTTAGTGGTTAGGGTTAGTACCAAAAAGACTGATGTCACAAAAACAGAATTCAAGATAAATTAACAGAGCAAATTGTTAAGCAGGGGAAAAAAGCACAAAAAGGCCTACTACAACTACTACTACTACTAAGCAGCTTCTGTAATTTAGTAAAAACAAAAAAGTACAAATTTTTTAGATTTAGTTATTTGCATGCCAGCAGAATCTGCAGCACAGAACCTGCAGAACCTAGCGTCTGGCAGCACAAATGAATCCGCTGCTAAGAGACGAGACTCACCCTGAATGGTTAACGGAAGGGCGAACGATCCTGATCCAGAAGGATTCCTCAAAGGATGCAGTCCCATCCAACTATCGGCCAGTAACCTGTCTCTCTACAACATGGAAGCTCATGTTGGGCATCATTGCCACCAAAATACATCGGCACATGGTTTAATTCATGGGCAACGCACAGAAGGGTATTGGTAGAGATTCCAGAGGAGTCAAACACCAACAGAACAGAACAGTCGCTCAATACTGCAGTTCACGACACACCAGCCTGTGCACAGCCTGGATTGATTACAAGAAAGTCTATGACTCAATGCTACACACCTGGATCACTGAATGCTTGGAGCTGTACAACATCAACAGGACTCTACTAGCCTTCATAGTAAACTCAATGAAGCTGAAAACCACTATTGAAACCAATGGCAAGCTATTTACACAAGTATCCATCAAAAATGGCATTTCCCAAGGAGACGATCTGTCCCCACTGCTGTTCTACATAGGTCTGAACCCCTCAGCCTAATAATCAACAACACTGGCTATGGATACGACTCAGGAATGGGGCAACCATCAGTAACCTCCTCTACATGGATGACATAAAGCTATACACTATGAGCGAGGGCGACATTGACTCCCTGATCCACACCACCAGGATCTACAGTACTGACATTAGGATGTCATTCGGGCTTTAGAAATGCAGTCGGATGGTGACAAAGAGAGAGAAGGGAGACCACACTGAAGGGGTCACAATCCCAGAAGGAACAAAAGCAGACATTGATAAACCTTGGAATTCCACAAGCAAATGGCAACCTGGAGCAGACAACAAGCAAAGCCGCAACAGCAGCTCCTGAGAAGGAAGGGGGAAATCCTCTATGTGCTATCACCCTCCCTCTTTTTACTTTTTACTGCATCATACGCCTCAGTAAAACATAAACACTCACCTGGGCACAAGTGTCAGCTCACCTTTGCACAAAAAGTATGTGACAAAATGAAATGCCTTTCATGTGTTGGTTTGTATGAATGAGTGTGACCGTGTTGTTATTTTGTGTACATGTTGACGTATTTGTATGTGTAGATTTTTGGAGCCAACAGGTACGTTCGTAACATTTGAGTGTGTGTGGACAGACTCCGCCCCTTTCGACTGACATTAAAAACTGATTGCAATAATGAAAAACTTCCAGCCACCTGCTGGCCACCACACACACGTTCAAGAAGTCATGCTTAGCTCATTCTTGAATGCGGGTCAAATATCTGGCGTGTAAGTAGCTTCAGATTAAACATATCTTTCTATCAACCCAGTAGAAGTCGACATAAAACATATAAACCTGAACTACATAGTAAATATGGTGTGCATGAAGTCAAAAATTCGAAATTGACAAGGTAGCTTTTAGAAAAGTCTTTAAATAATTTTTTCTGAGATTTTACAGCTTTGGCATCACATTTGCTTCTAGTTAAAGAATCGATGTCTGCTCTGAAACCTGCCGCAGTATCTGTGGTGGATTCAAGCACACTGTTGCCCCCCCCAGGCTTACTGTGTACAAGTTCTGTCTGGACATTTTTCAAGATCCCATGGGCGCCAACAGAACAGAATTTCCTTCAGGTGAGCACACACCTTATGATGTGACAAGAATTCAACAGCGATTTTCAAATCCGCCCATATCCAACCCCCCACAACCAAACGGAATCTTAAAGGGAAGCCTGCTAAATATGAATCTGCCTCTCTTCTTATCGTTTGAGCGGCACATGTGTTGGGTTTGGCAGGAAGCTGGCAGCAGCGTGGATCAGCCCAAGGGGGAAGCAGTGAGACCGAGGAACACTTCTCATCACAAGACCCCACCAGATGCAAGAGTTGTTCACCCATCAAGCATAAAATTTTGTCTGCAGGGAGATGACTTATAAATGTACTCTTACTGCTGGAGGAAAAGAAGGAAACATAGTGAAAAGGCGCCAAGGGTGATAAGCAAGTAGAATTTTCTTTTTTTTTTTTTTGCTGTGAAGAAATTCCTGAGTGTTCTCCAAATTTTGGTGGAATCATTTGGTCGGTGAAAAAACAATTAGAAATCTGTAAGATTAATGGCAGCTTTTTTTTTTTTTTTTTTTGGTTGATGGTTCCAGCCCAGTTAGAGGGGACTCCTTTGCACTTTTCGTTTGTTATAAATCCATTCTTCATCATGTGTTTTGTTTCAAACCTCAAACAAATGTCTGTTTGTTGTCGCCTCTGGGTTGGACAGGAAACCGGTCAAGTTTGATATTTCTTTCTTGCTCTTCCATGTTCCACCACATAATTGTAATACTAATCATTGGACAGAAATAGACTAGACTCCAAAAAAAGTTAAATTACCTTTTTAACTAGGACTACTGTCAACACAAGATAATAAAAACTGTAAAAACTATCCATTTTTAGAATCCCCTTTTTTGGGGTCATGGGGCTGCTGAAGCTAACCCAACTACTGTTGGGCCAAGGTGGGGCTCACTAAACAGGTCGTCAGTCTTGCAGGGCCACACACTTGCACACCAAGGGATAATTTTGACATACCAATCAACCTATGACGCATACATTTGGACTGTTTGAGGAAGCCGAGGTGCCCAGAGAAAACCCCTAATGAACAAGCAGAAAATGCAACTACACTCAGAAAGGTTCCGCCGTGATTCAAGCAAGACCTTCTCGTTGTGAGGCAAGAGTGCTAACCACTAATCCACCGTCCATTCCTACCATAAATGACTTCAACTGGTGAGTTTTTATGAAGGTATCTCATGGGATCTAACGATTAATCAATTTCTTTTCCTACGATCCAACCAGATCGATCTGTCTGAGGCAAGTTGTTAATCAAATCTAATCGACCTATTCCATTAAAGAATCATTTTAAAATTCGATTTTAGAAAAGGCCATTTGGATTGAGGCTTGGTAGGTTTACTGTCCTTTAACTTAAAAACGACCAAGTACCATCAAAGCGCACAACACATGCGTGATGCATCAAAAACGGATGAACCATCATTCCAGTCCAATGTGTGGAAACACTTTGAATTTAGCAGACATGCGACCATACAGTGTAGTACAATGTTCTTATAATGTTCCATTTCGATTGATGTAAATAAAAAAAAAAAAAAAAAAAACACAGTGGGATAAGCTTTATGAAACAAAAATGTGACAGGATTTGACATAAATTCTTGTTTATCTGTTTGTTTGTACACATTTAATTTACGCTTGATTATATTGTAAGAAATACAAGGGATCTGGAAAACTTCCCTTTCTGTTCAGTACCAGGTATTTATTGCTGAGTCACACTGGTTGAACTTTTGGCAAAAGATGTCCTACATTGATTTTATGTCAGTGAATCGGATTGATCAGAATGAACGAATATCAACTATGAATCATACCGACAACCATAAGTTATGATATGAATGAAATCAGTCATCTTTACACACCTGGTATTTCAAATCATTATTCTTCAAAACTGGATACAATATGAATCCCAAAAAAAATCATCAAATGTTTTTTTGGCCCTCTTGAGATGGTCTTTTTCTGGATATTTTGGATGTCAGAATTGTTCAGAATTTTCTGGTATTTATTTAATTTTCTCTGTTTATCAAGCCAATTCTCACACTCCAAAGAAAAAACCCCTCTAGATAAAAGTCACAAATTCTTTAAATTCAAAAACAATGATAATATTTATATAAATAAGCAAAACAAATCTGCAAATGGGGTCAGAAAAATGATCTTACCAAGTATTATTTGAGGAAATTCTTGTCACTAAAACATGTTTTCTTAAAGTAAGATTCCTTTATGATTAAAAAACTGTCTTTATAAGATTTTTTTCTTCCAAGAGATGAAATAAGACAATTTTTTATGATCAAAGGTCTTTTTCCTTTCGTAATATTCCGTGTTCGCAGTGCAAGATGTCCCAAAATTGTCCTGAAAATGTCCCTAATGTGGTGCCAATAAACAACAACACAACAATTTATAACATGGACAGGGGAAGTCTGATAAATCTGAATATTCGTAGTCCATTTATTTTCTCTAGACTGAGACCGTATTGTTTTTAAATGTATTGTAAAAATGGCCCAGAAAATCCAACACTTAACAAAAGCACTTCTGAAACTTCCACATAAAAGTTATTCGTTTGATTGTAGCTTTTTAAATGAGCCTCTAAACTTTTCAGATAAGTTTTTGTTAAAGCTTGAAAACAAGAACTTATAGTGGTCCAATTTTGAAGTAATAAATCACAAACTAGTTTATTGTCATCAATCCGAGACACAATGTTCCTGGTTTCTGCGATCGATAGTATTAAAAACTTGATGTGTGGGCTCCTATTCCTGTCCCGGTGCAAAAATTCCTCGAGTTTTTTTTTACTTTTTGTTCCAGGCATAAAAGCGTACAACAAGAAAACAAAACTCTTCCGTTTCAGAACATGAAGAATGATCTTCAAATCATCATTATGTTTGAACATAATCCAAAACATGTACTGAAAGTGGCCATTTCTTCTTGTGAAATGTGCATTTCATGGTAATTTTTTCCATTTGTCTCCATGTTGGCCTCATAATGAATGAAACACATTAAAAAAAAAAGATGTGAAAGTACAAAATTGATTGAACCTACAGGAGAAGTCAGGACAATATTTCCTCCTCCTTTGTCTGCAAATTCTATTTATTATTATGGCCTAATTAGGCAGGCGCCCACAAACCGAACTTGCAACGCTGATATGAAAGTCATTAAGAAGCTTGGGCCTATTTCTCAGAAAGAGACATGGAAAAATGATGATTGCCATCCCTCACATGCCGCTGATATTTGACATCATTTGCTTGATGAATAATTCTAAATTGATTGGTGGAATGAAATTAAACAATGCATTTGTTGAAAGCGACTGGGGAGATGGTGGTTTTTTTTTTCTGCATACCTGGATAATGTGCAGAATTGGCCATTTTTTTTCTTTGAATTTATTTTTTTTGAATTGAGATTTCTTCTTTTAATCTTTTAATTTTACTCCAGTTGCTAACAACAACACTGAGGTTTAGAGTAAACACCCTTTAAACAATATAACACAATAGAACACTTATGTGAATTATTGTCTTTTGTGTGATGTCAAGCAGTGTGTCCTATAAATAATGACCACATCTCAACCCTCGTTTATGCGTAAATAATGTTCATTAGTTTTGTGGGTTTTTTTTAAGCACTATGCAACACTTGTACAGTTTTTGTTGTACTTTAAAATACATCTATATACGAGTTTACTGCCAAGGGATTGGACGTTTATTTTTCCCGTAAGAGTCTCTTCACACGTAGGCTGTGTTGACTTCAATTTATATCCACTTCAGCAAGTCAAATCCTAATATCCAGAATGTCACAATGATGGGAAAAACACAGTATTATGGCTATAACAACCTTTACTAACCAGACAAAAGATACTACAACCCGAAAATTTTTGTGACAACTAGATATGGGCTGTTCTGCAGGAAGAAAATGGATATAACTATAAGAGTCTGACTGAACGAAATCTCAAAGTCCTATTGTTTTAGTGTACAGGTATGCTACACTTGAGACAGATAATAACGACACTTGTGCAATCCTTTAGGGTAAGTAGGGGTGAAATAAGTGAGACACAGGTGTGTTGTACCTATTTTCTATTTTTTCAAGTCCAAGTGAGCCCATTGTTCTTTGCCACTTTGTTAGACAATCAGATTGTTCGCGTGGACATCCTTTGGGCTCTTGCTTATCACCTACACACTCCCTTTGTGCAGCATTTGCGCGCGTTCAGTAAAAATGCCGATTGAGGCCATACATCTATCTAAAGCTCACCCACCTCTCGACAAGGGTACCTCCTCGGATTGAAAACTATGAGCAGCCCCCAACCCACTATGATTCAACCCAATGCTTCCACATTCTTAAAAAATGTTTTTTTTTGTTTTTTTTATTTTACCCCTGAAAGCTTGCTAAGCATCCATGCTATTTTTGTTTAGAACAACTCAACCTTTATTTATTTGTTTATTGTAAACGTTTAACACACATCCCCACCTGGGAGCTGCTCAAAAAGATTTCCACGGGAGTTGGTGGAAATGAATTGTTCGGTTCAAGGACATTTCAAAGGGAATTGCTGTGTAGAACTGGAGTGTGCTTCTCATTAACTTACCTTTAGAGGTTTTCCCAACCACTTAGAAAAAGACAAACAAACCATCTGCTTTGTTTTAATTTGTTATTACTGGAAAACACAAGGCACTATGGATTGCTGCTGAAAAGAAAAAAATATTTTCAGACATTTTACTTTCAATAATTTGAAGGCGTCTCACTACTTTCCATACATGAATCTCAGAAAAATTCATGTTTCCAAGCACCAATCAATGTTTGCACATGAACATGCTTTTCACTCTTGTTTTTTATGGATCTGTCACTATTTCATTTCAAATCTAAATGTTCTTGGCTACTTTTGGATGTTCGACCACAGCAGATATGTCCTGAGCAATCAATGAAAGACCGCTCAGAAATGTCTGCAGTGCAAAACAAGCGTGTAGGAGCAGCTAGTGAGGCTATGAGTCATGAAGGAAAGACGGTCAGTACTCCGGCTAGGGCTCCCTCTGGTGGTTGGAGGGTGAGTTGGACGGTTAAATCCTGACATCAACATTTTTAGTCGCTGTCATCATTTTAATACATTCATTTACTGTTGTATTTAATTAACTTTTTGGTTTACAGTTATTGTAGGATGTAAAAAAAAATTACATGTGAAAATAATTAACAAATCTATGGTTTTGAACTCCAAGAATAAATGTAACTTCTCTGAAAACAAATTTGAAAGAAAAGTAAAGGTAAGGACAAAGACAAACCAAAAAGTACCAAATGATACTTTTTTTAAAACAACATTTTAATAATAGGGTTGAAGTCAACCACGGCTTTTTAAAAAAATGAGTTTTTTTTTCTTTTTTAGTCACCTTTGTGAACAGTTTAGTATGAAAAAAAAGAACAATTCTTCTTTTATAAAAATAATACTTAAGTTTTAGAGGTTTCCAGAATGTTGCCATACAATGGAAAACCTTTCTGGGTACCAAACTGCTTTTTTGCTCACTTGATTTAAATTCTTGTGGTTCCTGTGATGCTTGTTACGTGATTTATTGAGACAAACCATTCTAAACTCTTTAGTTTTAGCCTGAAATGTCGGGTTTTTTGTGGACTTAATCTGTTTTTAATATCTATTTAACTACTTGAAAACTATTTTAAAACAAGTTTAAAAGTGTTGAATCAATAAACAGAAAAATTTGTTCGATTGCATTGTTTTTAACAAAACAGGAGCGAACATTAACAGAAGACTTTTCTTTGTTTTTATCACAGAGCCCAAAAGATTGAGTCTTGATGAGACACAGGTACAGCAGCTGAATTTTTGAACGGCTGCTGTCGAAGCTGCTTTGAAACAAATTGAGACACTCCAGTGGAGACTACGAGCTACTTCCACACTTGACCGATGTGATCCTTGAACAACAGAAATGCTGACAAAACTTTTTTTGTGTGACAGAGCACCCACACCAACACAAACCCGAGGATCTGGACTGTTTTTTAATCTTTAGGAGAGGAGGTCAGCAGGGAGCAGAAAGAGAGCAATTTCCTGTCCAAACATCGACTGGTGGAAAAGTGGCAATCGTGGTTAGCAGCAAGATGTCACTTTCAGGGAGAAGTGATACTTAAGAACTGCAAAAATATGATAATTAGAATAATTTTTCTAATTAATATCAATACGAAAAAGTGTTTCTTAGCATGGAGGTGATACTCTCTCCTTATAAAAATGAATAATGGTCCTTTCCATTGATAATGACAGAGAGTGCACTCAGTGGATTGGATGTGAATTCAATAATTTATGTGCATTGTGTCTCCATTACGTCCAAAGAGGCTGATTTGCATTGAATATAACGGCAATTGCAAACAGTTTCAATAATTCCTCACAGGCGAAAGCAGAGGAGCATCATAAATGTAATGATGTTATTGAATTTGCAGTTTTAATTTACTTGATTTCTGATGTAACCGTGAGGAGAAGCGTTCTTTCTGGCCAGTGAACGGTGGGATGCAACACCAGCTGTTTTTGGTCAATCGTGTATATATACAGGGAGGCAAATAAGTATTTGAAGACCCTGTGATTTTGTAAGGTTTTAAATTTTCATCTTAGGTGCATGTCCACTGTGAGAGACATCATCTAAGCAAATATCTGGAAATCACATGGTATGATTTTAAAAAACTGTATACTTTATTCAAACAGTTTTTAGTACTCTATTCTTGTATTTTTTTCAGTTTAGATCGCTTTCTCACAAAAAGCGGACTATTTGATTGGTATTATGGCCCGTTGTTACGGTAACACACCAAAGCGTCGCTGGCCTCGACCGCAGCGGCAGAGGAAACGTTACGTGTGCTGATCGTCACAATAGGTTCACAAAAGCATCAGTGCAGAGACAAAGGTCACCTCTTACCGCTTGTTTTTGTCCAGAAGATGAAGCATAAAGCAGTTTGTTTTAAAAAAGCCTGCACAGTGATATAGAACATTTTGGCTCCGTGACCGGAACTTCTTCTTAAGGTGCCCAGCAACACTCAGCAGCCAATCAGATTTGAATATTCACCCAAACCATTTAAAGCGCAGAAACACAGTGTTTGTTTCTTATAGCTGTATATCAGCATCTTTGTTTTCTTGAAGTGATACTGCAGACATGGAAGTCTTTAGAGTTCTGCTTATATTACTGTAGATATGCTTGGTGCACATACATTACATTTCTGGGACATCTGAGTTTTTTTTTTTTTTGGCACTGATAAAGTTCTGGAGCTTCACGTCTCTATTTTTTTTGCTATTTTCTGCTACAGTTGCTACTTTTGCTCCTAAATCTTCAAGTTTTTAATATTTACTCACTCATCAAATTAACACATTGGATGAAAATAAAAGTCCAACACTTAAATTCTGCACAAATCTCCTTCAGGTGGAGCTGAAAGTAGCAAATCAGATGCATTTCTGGTAGTTGTGTTGATTGAGCTGAATTTCACCTTACTCGTGCGAAGATCTGAAATAATAAGCCCTCGATCTGGAGTGCTTTACAGATAGCATTCTTTGTTCTCCGTCACTTTTGTCCCTTCATTCAATTTCAAAGGGCTTTTGATTATCTGAAGAGGAAGCATGTGTCTCCAGATTTCTTGGCAATTTTCCGGTAATTACGCACAATGGAGGAAAACACGCAATGACACTAAGGTCACTCTTGAAATTCTGCAGTTGTGACACTGAAAAACAAACTAAGTGCATCATTATCTTGAGGGATAAAAACAGCCAAGCGTTGGATCTAAAGTTGGAAACCTCCAATTCAGAGTTTTTGAAAAGCCACAGAAGAAGAAAAGTGAAGCAGAACACGATTTCGTTGTCTCCGAAGTTCTCCTGAACCAGCTGGGGGGCTGACATCTGCAGAGGGACAGGGGCAGAACCTCTCAGCAGGTGCAGGCGACGAGCCTGACACAGCTCTTGCAAAAATGAGGGGGAAAAAGACGTCAAAGCCTGCTTAAACTCATGTTTATGTATATGGCTGTTCAGCAGCTCTTGTTTGACTGACACTCAAAGACTCTCTTAAAGGCAAAAAGGTGATCGGAGCACAACTTTTTCCTTCTATGATCTTCCACATTTAATGCAAGAATTCACCAGCCCTTCACATCATCTGTAATGCCGCCACCTTGCCTGATAAGAAGGAACAGAGCTGCTTAGCAAAAGAAAAGAAGAAAAATAAAAGAGGTAGTGAAGGAGCATCACACATCTTTTTCAACAGTGTATGCCTTGATCATGCAAGCATGACCTGTTTCTTGTTTCCAGCATGCACGACAGTCGGGGTGTACCAGAGTGAATAACTTATCATGCATGTGCATGCTGGTTGTGGGGGGAGATAAGGTCCCAGCTGCTACAGAGCCGGATACGGATGTTACTCATATGCACACCCACGAACCCCTTTTCTGTTATTGCTGGAGTCTTCCAATAACATATGTTCTGAGTGTGTGCTTGTTTAAGTGTATACATTTCAATATATATATTTATAAATATATTTGTTTTGAGAACACCATCCTTTTCAAAAGACTGGACTCCACAAAAAAGCATTTTTATAACCCATACGTTCTGAGTCACATCATCTAGAAATTATGGCGCCAAAGCCATATTTCATGATTATTGCTCTATTTTCTATAGTACAATTGTTTAAAATATGTAAATGTCAGAATTTTTTTGTTTTGAAATCAGTCATTTTGATTTTGTTTAAATTCTATTTACGTGGGCATTAGTAGGCAAGAAACGATTCGTCAACTTAATTGATGAATAAATTAATATTCATGACTCAACCAGATCACTCTGTCTGAGGCAAGTTAATCCAATCGACTTATACAGTTTTGAAATCACTTCAAATTAAAAAAAAAAAAAATATATATATATATATATTATAATGTATATTTAAAAATACCATTTTGATTGAGGCACAGGACATTCTACCGCACTGTATGTTCGCGTCTTTGCAAAATTGCAAAATGTTTCCACAAAATATTTCGCGTGTTGTCTGCTGTGTTGGCACTTGGTCGTTTTTATGTAACAGTAAAATAAACCTACTATGCCTTAATCTAAATGATATTTTCCAATATTGATATCACATATTTATTTCATTTTGAAACGATTTTATTATTTGGTATAGGTTGATTTGAATAACAACTTGCCTCAGACAAATCAGTTTAGTTAGATATCAGAACTATAAATCAGTATTTCAACTGAGTCAATATTATTGCTACACCCCAATAGATAGGGATGAGGTTTTTGATTGGCCAGTAGGTGAACCAATCAGTGGACCTAAAAACGCTTAAATATCACTTCATGATTCACAGTTGCATTTTTTAAAAGGTGGTTTACTTGGGTAGAGTAAGCATCAGCCAAGATGCTCCTCCCCCTACAGGACCAAAGAATGTCAATCTCGTGGTTGACATCAGAGATAATCCATCCACTGTCTATGTCTCTATGTTCTCCGGACTTGCACACTTTATTTTGTGTGTGTGGAACATTCTTACTTATTTGAGTTCTTTTTCTTAAAAAGCTTCAGCTAGAAATTAACTTTTTTTTAATAGGAACTTTCCCTTGTTTAAAGCTTTGTTCACATCAAACCCAATTGGCGTGGCAGGGGTAGCCAATTTCATTGTTAAGTCAATGTACAGATGTGATCAGAGGTCCATTTTGAGTTGCAGGCACAGCGGTCTAACAGCAGTGTGTTTTGGGTGGCACAACAAAAATTTTTGACATGAGACATGTTTCTAGCTGTCAAATATCTGAACTTTGGCAAACAGTTTGCATCATGTCAATTGATCAGAAACAGTGTTTTAATTTGCGGGTGGAGTCCAAAATCAGTACGGAAGAGAATCTGGTCGTCTTTCTCCTGAATTTTGAAGCTTTTCTTGTTTGCATCGATACAGGTGTGAAAAGATCATTTAATGTTATTCTTGCTTATATTATTTCCCTCCTCAGACTAATGGAGGATATCAAGTCCTCATGGCATTTAAAGAATTATCCTTTTATTAATATCTATAGTAATGTGTGTTGAGTAATTTAGCAAAATAAAGGAAAAAAAAAAACAACTTCCAAAGCCGGGTCACAGGATTCAAACCCGGGATTCTTTCAATTACAACAAATATCACACATGGGGACTAACCACAGCCGACAAGCGAGCAGCTGACCTAAAGAAGAGTTTTTTACTCAATAAAGACAGCTACCCTCAACATGCTGAGTGAAAGGCTCACTCATGTTGTCACGAAAAGATTTGTTCATCCTTGGATTTTTAACAGGAACCATGTGTTTCTTTTGTAACAGCATGTTGGTTGTATACTTGAGCACTTAAAAAATAAAAAAAGTTTCAGTTCCCGTCAGTCTGGATGACGGCTGCTTCCATGGTGTTTCCATCTCTCTCTGACAGAGTTTGAAGCTTGCTGTTCCGCATTAATCCGAGAGAGCAAAAAATAACAAATAAACAGGAATAAAATTAGGGGATCTTTTTTTTAATTCTTATTATTGTTTTGAGGAAAACGCCACGCGCCCAAATTGAGTTTGTTCTTTTTCACCCTGGCTGTATTTGTGAGTGCTCTGAACGAGGTTTTGGTCCACATGCTAACACTAATTATCCAACGGCCTAACCCACAGGACCCCTATGCAAAAAAAAAAGGCTATGGAGGCACAAACCCCAAACAAAAGTTGTTTCAACCCTAGCAGCTACTCTTTAAAAGGAATAGAAAATCGCAGATGGTTTTTGCCTGTCTCTATGAGCTGATGGGTGAAAGGACAGAGCACAGAAAACCACCTTTCATTGTACTGTAAAACAAAAAGATACTCTATTTCGGCTTAAGTGCCGGAAATTACCTTACCCTTTATCATGCAGAGGAGCAGATAAGAGACCGTAAGGTGATTACTACAAACTCTATTAAAGAATCAAAGAACAGCGGAAAACTGCAGTTAGATATTGAGTTAAACAAAAAGGACCAGAAGATTGTGTAAACACAGCAGTACACTGTATCTGAACTCTTCACAGACATATTAAAGAAAAAACACTTTTCAAGAAGGCTGTTAGCTTTAGAAAATATTAGAAATTAAATATCAGTAATTACATTTATCAGAATAACCATTCTTGCTCAGCTACATTTAACCAATTCTTGCTTAAACCATATTTTTTTTTCAAGATAATTTTTTTGTAGAACAAGTTAGTCAAGGCATACGCTGACCAATTCAATTCCTCAATAAAAGTAGATTCTGTTGAGCCCACTTTCAAGTAGTAGGGGTGCGGACTTCCAAAAAGCTCACTCCTAATTGGCTATAGTGATTGCCATAGAAACGTTGACTCAGACCTCCGCAGGCCAATCACTGCTTACTGGTGATTTCTGGCACCACCATGGCGACGTCTGTTTCTCAAAAATATGTAGACTAAATTGATTTTATTAGGTCGGAGCTGGAAGTAAACCATTTCCTATGAGTGACGTCACACTCAGACGATCCATTACAGTTATATACAGTTAATAGCTAAGTTATACAGTAAATTTTTCTTCCTTTATTTGTCATTTGCTTTGCCATCGTTACTTGTATGTTCAATGGTTTCTCGTTTATTGCTGAGGTTCTGTACTAAAAATAACCCGCAATAGGTGAAATCTGAAAAGTAGGCTTAGATGTTTTGAGGCAGGAAAAACCCTCTTTCCTTAGACAGAAAGAGCCTTTTCACACTTTTTTCTCTTGTTTAAACTCTCAAAGGTCAAACCTTCATCGAAAAATAAGTCCAGGATTATAAAATAAAAACAAAGATCTTGATCGCGGTCAAAGATTAATAAAGATTGGGCAAGCTGCATGGATTTTATAAAGAGTACACGGCATGGACATTGATTGACAATTGTCCCAACCATAAGTATTTAAATAGATTAATAGAATAAATTCAGCCACTAAAAAGCTTTATTACAGTGTCAGACACCTGTATGTGTGCAGTAAAATTCCCCCAAAGCTTAAATTGTGTACCAAAATGAAGACATGAGTCAGGATATGAGTGTGTATTTTTCTTTATGTCTTTTTGCATGTATTCTTTATATTTATAAAATAACACCTTTAAAAGCTGGAGCTGTGCAGAAAAAAAATAATCTTCATCTTTACTCGTTTTACATACTTTTTTTTTTTTCAAAGTCACAGCAGGTGGAATGACACATTTCTCAGCGTTGCATTTAATGACTGTACATGATAAGGTCAGAAGCTGCAGTGCGCCTTGTATTAAACACAGCACAACAGCTGAGACGTGATGTCTCTGTAAGCACTTAGACTCCGGCGTTTAAGCTTTCATAAGCAGACATTCAGAGAGCCAATAACACACAAGGTTAACATTTACCCTCTAAAAATAAGAAAGTGGTGAATATGAATGCAGAGCTCGACAGAGAAGCCAGAACTCAACTTCTTATTCTACAAATGCTTATATGTTTATGCGGCAGATAATTAACTATTGATTACAGCCTTTAAAGTTCTCTGTCCGATAAAAAGTGGACGAATCTAAAAATCAGCAACATTTTTAGTCGTTTTGATGGGACCGGCGGCCTTATTGCTGTATTCCTCATAGGTCTACAGGTCGATTGATCAGCTTAAGCGTTTTCCATGCATCTGCCGAGGTTGCACTGACCCTGTCTGACCTCTGAGACAACATCTCCACAACCACACTGTCTCTCTGTTGGCTACAGGATTTTTAATACAGTTCAAACGAGCCGCTGGTCTCTAAAAAACTTTCCTCGCTTCAAAAGGTTTTAAGGCGGTGATGGACAGCACTTATCTCAGTTGAGGCCACGGCCATTTAAAAGTCAATATCAAGGAGACAGATTGGCAATTTGAGAAAGAGAAGTAACACGGTAAGTAGTCCGAGGAGAAGTATTGATGGAGATGTGCCATAATGTCATCAAGAAAGCATCATGTAAGCAAGAAGATTAAGAGCTTAAAAAACACATGGCAACATTGATGTTTTTAAGCAATAAAATAACAGTCTACTGTATACTTTTATTATCTTCTATATAAATTGGAATCCCAGTTAGGATCCATATGTCATACATAGATTTAAGTGATCTTTGTAGTCCATGAGATTTGAAGGAATTACAGGTGAGCAGGGATCTCTGGACTAATTAAATGGTAAATGAGAAATGGCGTATTGTATGGCGCTTTTCTACCTTCCATGAAGGCCCAAAGCACTTTACAGTCACAGCTGCCAAGCAATGGCGCCAACCTATAACGAGCAAAGGCAATGTGGGGTTCAGTGTCACCCATGTGTCGAAGTGCCACACGTGGGTGAGCAAAGCGGGAACCGAACGGGCAATCTTCCAAGAGGTCGACCGCTCTACCTCGGCACAGTGGGTGCTACTGATATAACCTAATGCATTGATAGACCACCAAACTATATTTCAGCAATTTTTTTTTTCCTGAAACATTTTTTTAAAACTTATTTTGACTAAGATTTATCATTTTGAAAATAAATAAATAAACAGACAGAAACACTGTCCTTGCATGGGAACGATGTGTCTAAAGGGAAAAAAATGAGGAAAACAAAAACATTCATTGTAAAAAGCCAGAAACAAGGACATGATACCCTGATAGAAAGCCATTGTAAAAACTGTTATCTTATGTGCTATTATTTTTTTATTGCAACAGATGAAAGCCTACAACATCAGTTTGGAAACCAGCAAATGAAAATGGCTGATTCCGAAAACAAGAGGAGACTTAAGGAAAAATGATGAAACTTCATTTAAAAAAGGTCGAGGGGGGTAAAGTGGAGCCCTGTGGAACACCACAGTTCTAACTAATGTGGCTGAAAAATACAGCAGATCAGTAAAAATGCTAAACAGGTTTTTTTCAGTGCAAAGTGGTGATTTGAAACCAGATTAGCGCTTTCAGGTGTTCAAAAATATATTTGATAGGTTGGTTGGGGGGGTGGTTGTCTGTCTCTGCACCAACCAGCCGTTAAAGTTTCAGAATTTGTATGTAATGTGTCAGTCTATGATTTTTCCATATATAACAACTATTAAAATATACCTAACTAACTTCACTGCACCCAAGTATGGTGGCCAGAAAATAAAAAATACAATCCTTAAATCTTGAATACACAATACAGTTTCTCATTAGTCTATTTCCTTTTGGGTTATAAATATATAAAAATCACCTTTTACCATCTAACAACCACCTAAAAACAATACATCAAGGTCAGTAAAAAATGCCTAACTTACTTAAAATTAACAATCACTTTTAGCCTGCTGATTTTTGAAAGAACAATACCATCATTTTTAAAAAACCAAACCAAACTAAAAGAACGTTGTCTCACCTTCACCTGAAAAGGGAAAGAAAAAGGATTTTGCTGCAGTACTGCTGTGAGGTCAATAAACAACTCACAAGTTTAATTTAAACTCCAAACTGCAACACAATGATGCTCAGTGATCCATCAAGTCAACCTTACTTAAAGACCTGTGTGCACCATTGTTTATCACAACTTGGTGTTCAATAGCCTGAGTAGAGTCTGCTTTTTTCTCTTGTGGGTGCTGCTAATCCAAGGACTGCACAATTCATTGCAATCAATCAGTAGTTTCACCAATAATCATATTTTTGTATATGAGAATTTCACATGGAAAATGGAGTATTTACTAATGAAAATTGACCTGAAATCATTGATGAGGGGATATGTTTCGTTTTAATTTTTGCCTTTAGTTGGTTCCTGAGAGGACAAGAAACAGAAGGATTTAGGAAAAATGACCAGAACTCACACAGCCCGAACAACGGTTTGTTTTCACTTCAATACAGGACAGCGGCAGGTTCTCTTATTACGTTTTGCCCTGCTGTGACACAAATTGTCAAAATGGTTTAGTGTGACTTTGACAAACTACACAGCTTGATGTATTGTTGGAGCATTTTGGGTAATATAGGCAGTTGCCTGGTGGAGTGATGCTTCAACACAATAAACTGAAGAAGTGAGAGTATTGTTTTGCTTTTCATGTGCTATAGCTGAAAAAAAAAGGTGAGATTTATTGTGATTTAAGTTTGATCTGCTGAATGATGAATGAAAACACTACTTTAGAAAACTTCCCAGTTGCCCTTCTGACTCTCCTGGGCATTCTGGATAGTGTAGACTTAGTACGATACGGATGACGGCGACTGCTTTATTTTGCCGTATCCGTTTTATAACCCGGAGCGTTTTAAGGTCAGAAAAATAAAGTCTTTAAGCCCATTAGTGTGGTTTTACCCTTTGCTCAAAATAGACAAGGAGTTCAACTTTGCTAACTTAGCCAACTTTTTAGACCAAGTCTAAGGGCACAGGTCACTTTTACAGAGGCCTCTGGAACGACCTCTGGCATCAATTGTTATGCGGTGAGCAGGAAGGGGAGGATCCACGCGCAGGACACAATTGAAATTATGAAGTTTATTTGAGGGTAAGGCGATGAAAGTTGATGGGGAAAGTCCGGTATGGATTGGTCTTGCGTCGGGAGCGGAGTTGGATGAGCTCGGGGAGGCAGCAGGGGTAGTGGAGAGAAGGCGGGAGCCACTGGCAAACAAACACACAAGTTAGTAAGGCAAATCTATGACAAGAGTGAGTCCTGAGACACGTCTTGGGAGCCAGCACGTTACCGTCTTGGGCAAGCTAACAGTCTGGCGCCGGAACTGGGATCTCCACCATCCTTTATACATCTGCTGGAGACCCAGGTGCAGGCAATCATGGTGGCCATACCTGGTGGCTGATTGAGCACAGGTGGGTGCTGTCATGGCATCTGACGACCCACAACAGTACCCCCCCCTCAACGGGAGCCACCAGGCGACAGGAAGCGATCCAGACGCCGACGCCGAAGATCACGGACCAGAGAGGCATCCAGGATAGCGGAACGGGGAACCCAGGACCGCTCCTCGGGGCCATAGCCCTCCCAGTCCACCAGGAACTGCAAGCCCCGACCACGGCGCCGGACGTCCAGGAGGCGCCGCACGGAGTAGGCAGGACGCCCAGCCACCAACCGGGCGGGCGGAGGGGCAGCAGCAGGAGGGGCCAAGGCAGAGGAGGCGACCGGCCTTATCTGGGACACATGAAAGGACGGATGCACCCGCATAGTACGGGGCAGGCGTAGCTTGACCACTGTAGGGTTGATCACCCGGAGGATTTCGAAGGGGCCTAGAAACTTCGGGGAAAGCTTGCGAGAGTCAGTGCGGAGAGGAATGTTCTTGGCGGACAGCCAAACCATCTGTCCCGGGGCATAAGCAGGAGCTGGGGTCCTATGGGAGTCAGCATTGCTGCGAGCCCGATCCTGAGCCCGACTCAGGGCAGCTCGGGCTGCTTTCCAAACCCGCTTACACCTGCGCATGTGGGCCTGCACGGAGGGGACAGCTACCTCCTCCTCCTGGGTCGGGAAAGATGGGGGCTGGAAACCTAGGGAGCATTCAAAAGGGGAGAGGCCAGAAGCCGAACACGTGAGGGAGTTGTGTGCATACTCGACCCAGTCCAGGAAATCACTCCAGGAGGAGGGGTTGCCCTCAGCCATACATCGCAGGGCGGCCTCCAGACATTGGTTGGCACGCTCCGCTTGGCCGTTGGTCTGGGGGTAAAATCCAGACGAGAGGCTCGAGGTGGCACCAATCAACTGACAGAATGATTTCCAGACAAGGGAGGTGAACTGTGGACCCCTGTCAGAGACAATGTCCGTGGGGATCCCATGCAGACGGAGGACGTGATGAGTGAGGAGGTTGGCAGTTTCCCTGGCCGTGGGAAGTTTCGGGAGAGCCACATAGTGTACAGCCTTTGAGAACCGGTCAACGATTGTGAGTATGACGGTGTTACCTCGTGAAGGGGGCAGACCAGTAACAAAGTCCAAGGCTATATGGGACCAGGGGCGGCCAGGAACAGGCAGAGGGCGGAGGAGACCAGAGGGTGGCCGGTGCGGAGTCTTGTTCCGGGAGCATGTGGGACACGCCGCAACGAACTCCCGGACGTCGTTGTCCATGGTGGGCCACCAAAAACGGCGTCTTAATAAGGACAGAGTCCGGAAACCACCCGGGTGGCAGGTACGGCGGGAAGAGTGGCCCCACTGGATAACCTGGGAACGTACAGAGTCAGGGACAAACAAACGATTTGGTGGGCCGGTACCTGGGTCAGGTTGCTGTCTCTGTGCCTCTCGGACTTGTGACTCGACCTCCCAAGATACAGCGGCTACCACACACGACTGAGGGAGGATGGGGTCCAGGGTGACTGGAGTGTCTGGGGCAAACTGACGGGACAATGCATCGGGTTTCTGGTTCTTTGAGCCGGGTCTATAAGACAGGGTGAAGTTGAATCTCAGGAAGAAAAGTGACCAGCGGGCTTGACGGGGATTCAACTGTCGTGCTGATTGCAGGTAGGCCAGGTTCCGGTGATCGGTCCAAATCAAGAAAGGCAGTTCGGAGCCCTCCAGCCAATGCCTCCAGTGTTCCAAGGCCAGTTTCACTGCAAGTAATTCACGGTCACCTACGTGGTAGTTGCGTTCGGCTGGTGACAGTCGTCGAGAGAAAAATGCACAGGGGTGTAATTTCTGTGTCTCTGCAGAACGCTGGGATAGAACTGCCCCCACTCCCGTCTCAGAGGCATCAACCTCTACCACGAACTGTCGAGTTGGATCCGGATGGCGCAGGACTGGGGCAGTAGTGAACAGACTCTTTAGCTTGGCAAAGGCGGCTGCTGCTTCTGTGGACCAAGAGAAAGAAACAGACGGTGAAGTTAATTTGGTTAGGGGTGCAGCGATGCGGCTATAGCCTCGAATGAATCTCCGGTAGAAATTGGCAAAGCCGAGGAAGCGTTGGAGGTGTTTCACGGTTGTGGGTACGGGCCACTCCACCACGGCCTTTATCTTGTCTGGATCGGCCCTCACCTGGCCTCCCTCGAAAATGAACCCGAGGAAGGAGATAGTGTCTTTATGAAAATCACATTTCTCGGCCTTTACGTACAATCGGTTCTCAAGGAGTCGCTGTAGAACTTGGCGGACGTGGCGAATGTGGTCAGGGAGGCTGGAGGAAAAGATCAAAATATCATCTAAATATACGAAGACAAAGCGGTTCAGGTAATCACGGAGGACATCATTTACTAGGGCCTGGAAGGTTGCTGGTGCATTACACAGTCCAAAAGGCATCACCAGATACTCAAAATGGCCTAATGGGGTGTTAAAGGCCGTTTTCCATTCATCTCCCTGCCTTATTCGGACTAGGTGATAAGCATTTCTGAGGTCGAGTTTAGTGAAAAAGGAGGCACCATGAAGGGAACTGAAGGCGGAGTCAATGAGGGGCAAAGGGTATCGATTCTTTACGGTTATGTTGTTTAATCCCCGGTAATCGATACATGGCCGGAGCGACCCCTCCTTCTTTGTCACGAAGAAGAAACCGGCACCGACAGGTGAGGATGAGGGTCTGATTAGCCCGGAGGCCAGGGAGTCATTGATGTAGGTCTCCATGGCCTCCGTCTCGGGCCGGGAGAGATTATACAGGTGACTGGAGGGAGAGGAGCCCCAGGGAGCAGCTCGATGGCGCAATCATAAGGCCGGTGGGGAGGAAGGGTAACAGCTTTGTCCTTGCTAAAAACCTCAGCCAGATCATGGTATTCCACTGGAACATTGGATAGGTCGACTGACTCGGGTGACCTGACGGTGACAGGGGAAGGCCTGGGAAGTGCTGAGCGAAGACAGGAGGAGTGACAAGAGGGGTCCCAACTGAGAATACAGCCTGTGCGCCAGTTCACATGGGGGTTGTGGAGCGAAAGCCATGGGTGCCCGAGGACCACAGGGGTATTGGGAGTGTCCACAATAAGAAAACGGAGTAGCTCCTGATGATTTCCTGAAACGATCAGTTTGGTTGGTGCGGACTGGACATGAACAGTGTACAGCTGCTGTCCATTCAGGGCTTTAGCAATGACTGGGGGGTCTACAGGCTCTGTTGCCAGCTTGAGTTTATGGGCCAAGCTTCGGTCCAGGAAGTTGCCCTCAGCTCCAGAATCCAAAAGGACATGAACTGGATGCGTTGACTGAGGGAGACATAAAGTGGCAGGAAGCAGGGTCATGGATGGCAGGATGGAACTGCTTGGGGTCGCCAGTACTCCCGCCTTCACTGGTGACCCTGGTCTTTTGGCCGCCGAATACAAGTCGCCACACGATGGCCCCCTTCGCCACAGTAAAAACATAACCTGCTCTGGAGCCGGCGTTGTCTCTCCTCCCAGGGGAGCTGGGTGCGGCCCAATTGCATGGGTTCCTCTCCCTCCGACGGAACGCTAGTGGGCGGAGCCAGGGCTGCAAAGGACGCTGGTGTGGGAAGCGGCCGACCTTGGCGTTCTTGTGCCCTCTCCCGGAGTCGGTTGTCCAGTCTGATGGTGAGGGAGATCAGTTCATCAAGGGAGTGTGGGGGATCTCTGGTGGCAAGTTCGTCTTTTAGTTGTTCTCGGAGTCCTTTTGTAAAAACACCCTGCAGAGCTGCGTCGTTCCAGCCGGCCTCTGCAGCTATTGTGCGAAATTCTATGGTGTACGCAGCCGCGCTGAGAGATCCCTGTCGTATCTGTAGGAGTTGTTTAGCCGCCTCACCGCCCCTGACCGGATGGTCAAACACAGTCTTCAATTTATCGATAAAGTCAGCATAAGTCATCTGCCCCAGGCCTTGGGATTCATAAGCTGCCTCCGCCCAGCTCAAAGCCTTTCCCTCCAAAAGACCGATGACGAAGGATATCCGCGACTGATCGGTGGCGTACGTGACGGGCTTTTGTTGGAAAACCAAAAAACACTGCAACAAAAATCCTCTGCATTTACCTGGATCTCCGGAATAAGGCTTCGGATCAGGTATGTGTACCTCTCTCACAGGTGTGGGAACTGCTGGCGAGCTGGCAGCTGGGGGCACAGATGAAGCAGCTGTGGCGGTGAGCGCCGCAACAGTGTTGGTGAGCTGCTGCAGCTGTGAGAGAACCGCGTTGTGTTTGTGGTCCAGAGCCTGCAGCAACTGCTCATGCCGGGCAAGATCGGGATGGGTCGGGGTTGCATCCGCTGGATCCATGAATGGCCAGACTGTTCTGTTATGCGGTGAGCAGGAAGGGGAGGATCCACGCGCAGGACACAATTGAAATTATGAAGTTTATTTGAGGGTAAGGCGATGAAAGTTGATGGGGAAAGTCCGGTATGGATTGGTCTTGCGTCGGGAGCGGAGTTGGATGAGCTCGGGGAGGCAGCAGGGGTAGTGGAGAGAAGGCGGGAGCCACTGGCAAACAAACACACAAGTTAGTAAGGCAAATCTATGACAAGAGTGAGTCCTGAGACACGTCTTGGGAGCCAGCACGTTACCGTCTTGGGCAAGCTAACAGTCTGGCGCCGGAACTGGGATCTCCACCATCCTTTATACATCTGCTGGAGACCCAGGTGCAGGCAATCATGGTGGCCATACCTGGTGGCTGATTGAGCACAGGTGGGTGCTGTCATGGCATCTGACGACCCACAACATCAATACAATCTATGTGCAAGTGCACAGGAAAATGTACTCTCCAGTATAAATACAGAGATGAGATTTGGTTCAATTTCTGCTACACTGAAGAGTAGAAAGACATATGTTGCAAATCTTTCACAGAATTTTCCTTGTTATTTGTCAGAATACACTGATCCAAATCCATCTACTTTGAGGATCCAACGATGGATTACCACAGGTCCTTTTTCAGTTATATTCCACACTGACTCCATCAGTTTTCTTCTTATTTCTTGTAACATTATTTTTTAAAAACTATAGAATCTAAATGAATTGAAATTGTCACAATTGTTTTAGGATCATTAAACCAAGGGTGGATTTCTGTAAAAGGGACCCTACTAAGAAAAAACAACTTTTTGAGCTTTTAAGTGTATTATACTGTTCATTCCTCACTTTAAACAATAAGCTGTATTTTGATTGGGTCATGCATTATTGATTAATCCAGTTAAAACCTGTGCTTTCTGCAGCAGCCCCTCCTCTACCCATAAAAACGAGCGGGTTCTCTCGTGTGACATCGTGGATTGAGGACGCCCCCTTTTAGGAGAGAGTCTGCGCTGCCAGCACCGCCCGCCGGCTAACACGCACGCACACTGTCTCTGCGGAGCTAGCGGTGATCATTTATTTTATAAGCCCAAAATCTGTTCAAGAAGTGAAAGGCGATGCCTCAGAGATCGAGTTGTTTTACTTGCGGGTAAGAAAAGAGTCCAAAAAGTAACTCACATTTTATAAATATTTTTTTTGTGTGTTCCAAAGATAATATATGACCTTATATATGGATATAGTTTATGGTATGGCCCCTTTAAATTACAGTGGTTTGCAAAAAGTATTCATATCTGTGGAACGTCTCCACATTTTCTCACATTATGACCATGAAGGTAACACTTTATAATAACTACCTGAACAAATCATTATTAAACTGTTAGATATTGAGTTATGAATGACTTATTAAATAACTGTTAACAGTGTGTTAAAGATTTACAAATGTAGGGTTACGATTAGGATTAGGGTTAGTTGGAAATGTTCCTCGTTTACTAACAGTTAATTAATAAGGAATAGCTACAATTTAAAAAAAAAAAAAAAAAGGTCCAGTAACATGTATAAAATATTAACTGATTCTTAACAATTCATTAGGAAGTAATTTAGTAACAGCTTCTTTATGATATAATACTAATTAATACGGTGTAGTTAGAAATTATTTATATACAGGTAACAAGTCATTTATAATTCGCTAACTAAAAGCTTGTTTGTTATCTACTGTTTATCTGTAAGGTACATTTATACATCTTAACAAACTGAAAACTATTATTTAACAAGTCATTTATAACTTAACAACTACCAATTTAACAATGACTTGTTAATTAGCTATAACGGGTAGTTGTTAGAAAGCGTTAACCAGCCCCCCTGAGTCAATATTTTGTGGAACCCCTTTTGCTACAATCACAGTCTTTTGGGGTTTGTCTCTACCAGATTTACACATCTAGAGACTGAAATTTTTTCTCATTCTTCTTTGCGTTAGGTTAGATGGAGAGCGTTTGTAGACAGCAGTTTTCAGATCTTACCACTGATTCTGGATTGGATTTTTGTCTGGACTTTGACTGGATTATTCCAACACATGAATACGTTTCATTTTTATCATTCCATTGTAGCTTTGGCTTTATGTTTAGGGTGGTTCTCCTGTTGGAAGGTGAATCTCTGCTCCAGTCTCTAGTGTTGTTCAGACTTCAACAGGTTTTCCTCCAATATTGCTCTGGATTTGGCTCAATTCATCTTTCCATCAACTCTAACCAGATTCCTTGTTCCTGCTGAAGAGAAGCAGCCCCAGAGCATGATGCTGCCACCACCATGTTTGACAGTCCAGATCTGTGCAGTGCACAAAAATGGTTGTCCTATGGACAGATTCCTCCACCTGAGCTGTAGATCTCTGCGGCTCAGAGTCATCCAGAGTCACCATAGGCCTCCTGGCTGCATCTCTGATCAGTGTCTTTGTTCAGTCTGTTAGTTCAGTTGGACGACCATGTCTAGGTAGGTTTGCAGTTGTGCCAAACTCTTTCCATTTATGGATGATGGACTGAACAGTGGTTCTTGTGATGTTCAAAGTTTGGGAAATCTTTTTTTAGCCTAACTCTGCTTTAAGTCTGTCCATAACTTTTTCCCTGACCCGTCTGGTGTTTTCCTTACACTTCATGATGCTGTTTTCTCCCTAAGATTCTCTTTACAAACCACAGAAACGGTCACAAAACAGCTGGATTTGTATACTGAGATTACATTACATAAAGGTGAACTCTATGAAGTCATCAAGTCAACATTTGATCAGTCACCAATCATCAAGCAACTTCTGAAGGCAAGTGTATAAAGGGGGTGAGTACTTTTTCACACTGCACTTTTCAGTTTTTTATTTTTAAAAAACATTGATCTCTTGTATAATTTTCTTTCCCCTTCACAACTGTGCGTCACTTTGTGTTGGTTTTTCACATAAAATTCCAATAAAATATATTTATGTTTGTGGTCATAATGTGAGAAAATGTGGAGAAGTTCAAGGGGTTTGAATACTTTTGAAAAGCCACTGTAAACAGCCTTCATGTATTGCAAATGTCTTGCATAAATAACAAGGGAAAATAAAAAACATGGAGGAGCATTAAGTATACATCTAGAGTGTGATCTATGATTTAAACACTGGATCTAAAGATCCATGAGACACCCTGAGGCGAGGAAGGAAAAGCGCTTTCTTAAGACGCCATGGTGGTCTTTTTCCTGTGGCATTGCCAAGGGCTTCATCTCTTTTTCCAATCCTGTAACGCAAGTTGGAAATATTTAGACACAATTATCAATTTGGTTGATCAAAGTCACTAAGTTACCAATTTTTCATATTTTTTTTCCCCTTCAGGTAGTTTTTTCTTAACGTAAAGAGCATATTAGTGTATTCCAAAAACAGCTTTATTAATTTAGTTATCCACCTTTTGTTTTTTGGAGATTGTTCATTAAAGGTCGACCTCCAATTATGGTCGACCTCTGGTTATCTCCATCAACATTCAACCTTTTCTAACTCCGATTATCGAAAAGATTAATGACCAGTATGGAGGAGAATCCCCTCCTGAACTTGAAGTTTTCTTATTTGTATGGAGACAATAATAAAAAATTATTTTAATTTTGTCCTTATTTATTTATCTATTTTTTGTTCCTTCCTCTGACAAATGTGGGACAGAAAGTCATCAAACTGGGTCACAGAGAGACAGAAGTATCACTGAAAGCGACAGTCATTCAGACAGCTCTTGCAGTAGATAGTGAACCTCACCGAGTCTCTGAATGATCTGTTGAATCCCGACAGATGCTTTTGTAGAACTCGTGAAAATAAATACTGTCCTTTATGCTCCATAAGTCACTCTGAAGTATAAGTGGCCGCAGCCAAAAAATGCATGGTGCAGAAGAAAGAAAATCGTGTTAGTCGCAATGCAGGACAAGACACACTTTGGGGAGAAACATGCAACGCTTCCGAACCACTTTAACAAGGAATGCTGCCTTCACATTGAATGTGATTTGCACATCACATTCACATAGTGCAAATTCAAACTCTAATCTCGTTTGGTTTCAATGTAGCTTAAGACTATTAGATAAATGTTTGGAGTTATGCTATTTCAGTTACATTTTTGGAAAAGGTGAGGGTGGATTCCCAATTTTTTTTCAACGAATGCAACTTGTCATCATATAAATACAAAATTGTGTTTTACTATTTCAAGTTATCGTTAAAAGAACCAATAAAAGCCATACCTAGTTGGGATTTTTCCTTTCTTTATTAAAAACATGTATTCTAACTATATTTGTGTGGTATCAATTTTAAATAGAAATTCAAACGAAATGCTTGAAAGTAACTCACCAGCAACTCCCAGCCGTCAGTGGTGTATTTTCCTTTAGATGTCAGGGACAAGTGTTGGTTCTGCACAACCAAAGAGGCGGGATTTAAGGAAGAGAAAAAGGAAATAAAAAACAAGCAGCGGGTAAAGTCAGTATGTCTAAGACAAACCATGAGAGGACAAAAGACATTCAAATCTGTTTTTTTTCCCTTTGATGAAAATCAACATCTCGTCCGGTAAGTGCATGTTTGTTGATGCGTGTACGACATTAGATGAACGTTGAATGTTTTTCTTTTCCAAATAAATTGACTGAGTCATTGCAGAGCAAAAGTTGAGCGGTGTAGAACTGCATCGCCAACAGTTCTCCCACTGTTTCCGCCAGCAGGCCTCGACCACCCTCAGAGATTAATCAAATTCACCGAATGTTTGATTTGCATTTCATTAAAGATTTGGTTGGGAAATAAATGGGGGGGGGGGGGGGGGGTACTTTATTCTGAAAGGACAGACTTGGTTAAATTGAAAGCACATCCTTGCGAGTGTTGTGTCTGGGTTTGGCCACGTCCGTCAGAAGTTAATTTAATCATCGCCAACTCGGCTTTGGGTTTTTGGCAGCTGGATTTTTTATCCTTTTTTTTTAAGAAATGAAAGCAAAATAAAGAGTAACAAATCATGACTCATTTTTGACTGGTTCTGTTTGTGTAGTAGCTGGCTAATTTCCAAAGCTGTTTCGTATGTTTTTAGTCTTGGCAAATCTACAGGTTTTCTCTTTTTTTTAGTTGTATTTTTATGGATGACTGAGAAGAAAATGAGTTGCATCAGTTTCCACATTTTCATCCAGCTGTTGCTGCATATCGCAGTACTTCCTGCGCATGAATAAGTCACCAAAATGTCAGCGTGTGTGAAAACAATCCAGCTCGTGTAGATAGATATAAGCTTATTTTTCAAAGAATGCATCCATAATTAACCAGCTCATTACTGCAGCGTTTTCACACTTTCCACGTAAACGCTTTTATCAGCTGCACACATGCATACATCCCAACAGCTGCCTGTTGTGATGGGGGCTGTGTGCACAGATGGGTGAATCCTGATCTCTTTTTACTGTCCAAGTGCATCCTGTGTTTCAGCGGCTACGCAAACTCCGGAACAACTGGGTCACATCAAATTTGTGACATCTGTGTCCTTTTGGATTGTTGCCCCAGATGACTAAAATAGTCACTGTCAGGGACACACAGACTTAAAAAGTGCTGTTTTATCCTGCTGGTGTACTGCCTGCAGGGTCTGAGAAGTGTGCACGTTAATGCGAGCAGCATAACTTTCAAAGCTGCAGTAATAATGAATCCTAGTTTAGTTTTTAAGTCAATTTAATCAAACAGAAATAATTGCTTCTGAATCAGGAATTGTCTTTTTTTACTTTAAGGTTGCTCACAAGCTAAGAATCCTGCAGGGGGCCTTCATTTGGTTGGGTTGAGTTCCAACAGCAGCTCACATCTGGGTGGTTAGCTAAACTGATTGATTGATTTTTTTATTTCAAGCATAATTTGGACAATACACGATAATAATCACACAAAATTATCAAACTTATTATTAAGACAATTAAATTCAGTGATTGAGAGGAAAGAAAGAAAAGGGAAAAAAACAAAAAAGAAACCAATGAAAAATGAACAAACAAAAACAACGCACTTAAGTCACAATTGTAACATTTGTTAAGTATAGTGATTAATAACTGAAGTCTAGCAGAGCTTGATTAATTGCTACATAGTTACTTCATTTCATAGTCTTGCATAGTTTTCATAATCTGGTTCCAATCAGAAACATTATTGATTCACACTTTAGGTAATCAATATGTAATAAACATTGATTATCATTAAAGCACTAATTACATTGATCCAGTAATTATTGAAACATATTTCCAGATCAAGTAAAGAAAATCAGTAGTTCTGCTCTGCAGAAACTATGTCCTAAATTAGCACTAACCTAAACAAGGAAATGCATCAGAAAACCAAATACATGTTTGGCGATCATACAAAGAAGCATCTATATCTATTAAAACATTTCCCACAGTTCGTTTGACAGGATATCCAGACCAGGCTAATCCGAGCTCACTTCAAGTCTCGAAGTTCAAGTGAGCTTTCTCACCTCCCAGCCTACAATTATAGGAACCCCAAAACGGGATCAAATGAGCCGACATGAATCCATCTTATGTATAATTTCTTTTAAACCTGAAACAGTGTTTAGTCTAAGCTATACTCTTTTGTTCATCCTGAGTGGAGGAAATGATTTAAAGACCAACTTAGAAGAAAATGTTGCCACATGTTCTCGTGGCATTTTTCTCGCGATGGAAGCCATATATATGAAGGAAATTAAGGTCAAACTCAAATTTATGAATATAATTATTGATTCTGATCAGGAGCAGATGGAAAAATAACATTTGAAAAAGAGCGTTTTTGTGGCGTGTAGATGACTAGATCCATGTACGTCATCGCTTTCCTCATCTGAGCTAAAATCTAGATCAAAACTGTACAGCGTCAATACGACTCGCCATTTTTGTTGGTAATTATAGCTTGGGAACGTGAGGGGCTGTTAGCTAATGTAAAAATGTAAAGAGAAAGCTCCTAATCATGGGTGACAGAAAGGTCAACAGTCCTACCCACAGCTCAGAGTTGAACTCCTGCTGCTCTGCAGAAACTCTGTCTACGACAGAAAAAGGGTTAAATTATTGACATATTTAGTTTCACTAGAGAAGGGCAATGCTTTGGTAAAAATCTATTATTTCACAAGTATATTCATAAGGCACTAAAAACAACATGAAGACCAACTGTTCATATTTTTGCTAGCACTTTAAATATAGCAGCATCAGTGTTTTAATTGCTCACTGGAGGCTTGACCAACACAAAGCCAAAAAAGTAAAATAACCATTGAGTGAAAAGACACTGCTGATGAATCAATTCAGGCTCGCTTCCTGACTTATTTCTAAGTAGTACATCTGGGAGCGCTCCAACTATCCTCTGCTACCAAACTGCATTAGTCTAATCACTCACTGATGTAGCATTTTTATCCCAGGCTTTCAGCGGATCGCAGTCTTGTAACCTGTCAGTATAAACAACAAGAATCAACACCAATGACATGCCAGGATTAAAAACATGGATCCAGATCATATCAGTGGGACGCCTATTGATAATCAATGTTCATGAACCTGCAGCGTTGCAAAGCAAAATACATTTGCACAAAGCTGATTGATTTTCTAAAGCTGCCTTCTGGACAGGAGATGTTTTCACCAGCGTTACCGGCATTTTCTTCACCAGCTACTGGAGGGAGGGGGGCGGGACACAAGTTACAAAGAAATTGAAAAAAGAAGTGAGAATTAAAACTGGGCAGTGTTGGGAAGGACAAGTATCGGCTGTGACAGAAACAGATAGCAACATGCAAACACACTCCAGTCCTGCCAATATATATTTTGGCTCTGAAGAGGATTTGCTTTGACAGAAGCCAGCTTTGTTTTAGTCATATCTGAAACGCAACACAAACTCATCTGATATGTGGCAACAGAAGGGCCGCATTGGAGTCAAACCTGTAAATCCGGTGATTGCAGGAGGATCACAAGACCAGATGCATATACTCTCCTTAAAAAAAGTACAGAATCTATTCTCTAGATATGTATTGGACTTATTGAACAAATATGGGCAACATTTTTTGCAAACTTTAATAAATAAAACTAAACTTTTTTTTAATTTTTTATTTCCCTTTGGCAACATTTAAATTATTAGCGAAAACGTCTCTGGATTCTTTAATTCAAACAATTGTCCACCTTTGAAAAGAATGTGTGTCAGGGAAGGACATTGTTACATTTTGGGATATTAAAGATGGGGTACTTTTAATTTGTAATATGGAAAATACAAATGACAATTTAGAAAGACTAGTCTTCCAGTACAGACTGTTGTGTTGTATGCTATTACATTTCATTACCGATGTTCAGAGGTGGAAAAGAAAGCAGAACAATTGTGCTTTGACTTATGTTGTACTGAGCTGCCTTACAATTAAATGAAGACAAATTGTCAACAAGTAAAACGTCATTAGCTATTACACTTTCAAAATAAAATAAGACACGGTTGCTTGGTGAAACAAAGATAAAGTGGTAGACTAAATGAAACGAGGAAATGGTCAATATCATGGAAGTCATTGGCTGTGAATTTGGATAGTCTGAGTCCAGTTCAGTCCAGTCCAACATCGCTGATAAAACACTAAAAATGTCCGCATCCCATATACAGCATGTTAAAAAGTAAACAAATTAGCAATAACATGTGATGAAATGTGATTAATAAAAAAAAAAAAAAAAAAAATCTACTTTCAAGTTGTGACGAAGAGACTGAGGTGTTTGGATTCTTATGCAAACCGCTTTTTTAGCATATAGATAAAAGGAGAATTACGCTCAAACTGTTAGACAAAAGAGACAAACAAGACTTCCCGAGGACTACCAGGTTGAGCAGGCTAATAAACAAAACACTGATAAGCCGATATGAGAACCAGTTGGTGAGGTCGTGTGAAGCAGTCAATCCCCGGGAGAGGGCTCCCTCTGGTGGTTGGAGGTGGAGCTGGACCCAAGTTTTTGAAAAGCCAATTTAAAAAAGGTAAAAAATACGTTACAGATCAAGTCCAAAATGTAGCACTCAGCATGAGTTAAATGACATACAGACCGGGTATTTGTGTTGCATTCAAGAACACATGTTTAGCCCATAGGGTTCATCCTGGACAAGCAGGGAATGGCTTCATTTTTTTCTACAGCCTACGACCACCAACACTTGGAAGTGGCTTAGTGCAAAATGTCAAAGCGGTGCAAATCTGGCGAACCTTGCTCCTTGGCTTTTTCTTTCACAGCTCTGAACTAATAAATGCAAGACTGGATGTATAAACCCAGCCAGACACAAACCTCAATCAATAATTTTTCCTCCACGATTAATTTTGGCACAGTTGGCACCAATATTTCACTACCAAATCCAAGTCTCTGATGGGTTAACGTTCGACCTGGTTTAACTGCAATGCAAGTTTAATGGCTCGTTAAGAAGTTCCTTAGCTACACAATTGTTTTGAACACGAAATCCCAAATCTAGCATTTACATAGACTTTTCACTGAGGGTGCGTTTCCGAGGGCGGTGTGAACGTAGCTTTAAAGAAGTATTGTTCGAACCCAAAAGTGCTGAGGCATGAAGAATGGAAGAGGACTATTTCCCATGGACCCATGAAGTATCAAACCACTGTTTCTTTTGGGTAAAAGTAAGTCAACTAGGCTAAGCTGTTATTTTAAGGCCAGGTTCAAGTTTTTTTTTTTCTTTTTTATGGTTTGAAAAACATGGATTTGGTGTCTGGACACTCAAGAAAACCCCAAAAATGGAACAAAACAATGTTTCTAAGGTAATTTTTTTTTTTTTCTGGGTACCGGCAAAGACAAATGAAAACAGCTAAATGTGTTAAAAATTCAAACTGATCACACATTTCTGATGATAAGTCAACTTCCAGTCCAAACTACTGCATAATCAAGGATGATAATGTTGCTCCATAGATTTTTGGTAACCAATTTTGCCCCAATGTAGTTTCTGATGAGAAGAGCGCAGACATTAATGACTATAGATTTTCTGAGTCCAGCTTGTCAGGCCTATACTGTTCATTAAAATAGTGTATATATGGGGGCACTTATGCCTCAGATTGAAAATACACTAACAAAGTAAAATATCACCTTAAAAAGCCATTTCTCATGGCCTAATATATTTTATGCAAACAAGCTCTGCAAAACTTTATTGATCCGGGGAAGAAATTACCATAGATTTGTGAAGCAGTCACTGTTGGGGCCCGAATTGGAACGACATGGTGCAGCACTTCCATGCAATCAAGCTGTTGCCTTCAGGCAAGTAAAGCAGCATGCATAGCTATAAGGAATTACTTGTCTCAAAATTCTCAAACTATTGGTGAATATTGGTCAATTCTTGGTGTAAAATCTCGAGTGTCCAAGTGTCTTGTGTCGCACTTGCAGAATAATAAAATATGAAAATGTGATATGTAATGATAAGTGTAGTGTGGATTCTTTTAAACACCGTCTAATGGCTGTATTGCATCGCAGCAGAATCCCTATAAGAAAAAAAAGCATCCACTCCCCCACCGCCTCTTGTCTCATCCTGAAAGGCTCCTTGAAATCTGCAGCAAACACTTGAAGTCACCACATGGCACGGCATCCCAGTTTACTTGACCAGAGAAGCTTCTTTAAGTGCAATCATGCAACATTTGGGGTGAGGAGTTCAAAAATTCATTAATGGTTTTCTAATTATTATTGATTGTGCAGCACGGGATCAATGCAAATCATCAAGCTGAGAGGGGAGACCGGAGAGATGCAGTTTTATGACATAAGTGGACCGTTTTTTCCCTCGCAACAGTAAAAAGGTTTCCTTTTGAAAAAGATAAATCTTGATTTGTTATATATATATATATATATATATATATATATATATATATATATACATGTATTTATTGTATTGTATTGTATTGGGTGGGCTGTAACATTCAAAGCCTACTAGCCAAATTGTTTCTATTTGTTGTTAATATTTTATTTATAAAGTTTCAGTTAATGAGTTTTCTCTCACAGAAACAAAGCACGGATAATAATTGAAAGTGTTGTTTTATGTCGGGTTTTTTTAACATTATTTTAACAAAAGACACTTTTGATCTCTGAACTTTTTTATGAACACATACCTGTCTTTAAAGTATCGACTCACTTTATCTGCAAACATGACAGCACAACGTTGGGTAGGTATAAAATATTAATGCGTATGAACTGCTTTGTTTTCTTGTTTGTGAGTCAATCCTGACGACAATTTTAGGCACAAAGCAGCGAAGTCCGTGTGTGGTCGACTTTGTGGCTCGCAGTCTGTTTATCAAGGTTTCTTTTTTTATTATTTTATATATGATTTTTCTTTGGAGCGTACTGCATTCAACTGAAAAAAGAAAACTATCCCTGGTATTTCTCCCGTTTTTCATGTTCCTCCTTCTTTGATGTTACAATTGCTTAGTACTGCCACGTCCACCACATCAGCTTTCCTCTGTTATCCACCACTACAATGTCTGGTTGGTTCGCCATTACCATCCTGTCCGTCTGTATCTGGAAGTCCTACAGGATTTTAACTCTCTCATTGTCTGTATACTATTCCAGCCACTTGGTTATGGCGCTCCAAGTATGCTTTCCCAGCCAGCATCTTACACCCTGCAGTTATGTACTGGATTGTTTCAGGCGCCTCTTTGTACGGCCCACACTTTGGGTCTTGTCTGGTGTGGCAGATCTGAGCCACCATTGCTCTGGTTCTCGAGGCTTGTTCCTGAACTGCCAGGATGAGCGCTTTTGTGCTGTCCTGTAGGCCAGCCCTTTCTCGCCATTGGTAGGACTTCTTGATGTCAACCACTTCAGTTATGGTTCAGTGGTACATCCCATGCAGGGGCTTGTCCTCCCATGAGGATCTGTCCTCCAGCTCTGCATCCTCTGCTGTCCATTGCCTGAGACATTCACTGAGCACACAGTCAGTTGGGGCATTGAGTTTGATGTTTTCATGCATCTTAGATGTTTCATCGTGGATACAGTCTCAGGGTGATGGATTTGGAATGGAACCCTCAATGTATCTTGAGGAGCTTTTGTGTCTTAACATCCTGTATCTCTTCTTTCAGCCATCTGATTATCCCTGCAGGGTATCTGATGACTGGCAGTGCGTAACTGTTTATTGCCCAGGTCTTGTTCTTGCCATTGAGCTGGCCTCTGAGGACTTGCCTTACTTGTTGGAGATATTTGGCTGTTACAGCTTTTCTTGTTGCTTGCTCCAGGTTGCCATTTGTCCGTGGAATTCCAAGGTACTTATAACTGTCCTCAATGTCTGGTTTTCTACAACTTCATTGAGTTTCCTATGAAGGCTCTTAGAGTCCTGTTGATGTTTTACAGCTCCAAGCATTCAGTGATCCAGGTGTGTAGCATTGAGTCATAGACCTTCTTGTATTCAATCCAGGCTGTGTACAGGTTGGTGTGCCATGACCTGCAGTATTGAGCGACTCTTCTGTCAACCAGAAGTTGGTGTCTGGCTCCTCTGGAATCTCTACCAATACCCTTCTGTGCGTTGCTCATGAATCGATTCATGTGCCGATGTATTATGTTTGCAATGATCCCTGACATGACCTTCCATGTTGTGGAGACACACATTATTTGCCGGTACTTGGATGGGACTGCACCCTTTGAGAGATCCTTCTAGATCCTTCAGGATCGTTCGCCCTTCCATTAGCCATTCGGGGTGAGTCCCATCTCATGATTGATTTATATCAATTTGGTAAACTGAACCAATTCTGTCCGGGACACATGGCACAGATAAGACTGATTGACATGGTCAACAGCCAATCTGGATGCAGAACACAATTTGCTGGAAAAAGCTTTGATTATTTTGCTATTGCATATTCATTAAAGGGTTCAAAGAAATAATGAGAACTGCAAGATGTCTTGTTTGTTTTTTACTGCTGAGCCATCATGGGCATAGCAAATCTAATATTTATAAAACTAATGGTCTTAGTTGCTCTCACACTGGAGAATTTGAGTCCTCCTCTGAACACATTGTACTATTTATCAAGCGAGGATTGGGCAATGACAATAGACAACAGGGATAAACAATGTAAAGAAAAACTTTTTAATTCATTCAATTTGTGTGTGACGTTGATCCGTGTCCGTAAAAACAAACATCTAGCAAATCCAGATCAACTATGCTTTTCTCCATTTCCATCAATAGCACCAATTGATATTCTCCTCAGTTCCAGTACAGCCATGTAATTCCCTCTAGATGTTTCCCCCGTACACAGCAGCTCTGCCTCTGTTTGTCTCAATTTGTCAGTCAATCAGCGGCACTGCTTTGGCCTTAAACAAACGCAGCTGTGTAGGCTCTGCTTTCCACAACCCGACACACCTCCAGCTCATTTCAGTTTTTGGTGCAGATACTGGTGCACATGTCTGTTTGTCAGGACCTGTTGCAATGAGTCAATGAAAATCTCACCAAGTTGAGTGTGCCAGAGAAAAAAAAAGAGAGTTTGATTCAACAAAAGGTGGCTGCACGTGTTTTTCTGTCCCCCGAACTGTTAGTCCTTGTGAGTCAGTTTGTTGGCTTCCAGCTGTGTTCTCGAGGACTTAATGAAAAGCTGAAATTATTGTGATTACATCTCGTTTCCCTGCTTTAATGCTAATTCATGAGAGCACGGGCTCTCTTTGTCTTCCTGTTCTCTGAATCTGCCCTGGCCTCTCTCAACCGATGATTAATCTTCCTTATGGCATCTCTTCTCATCAAAGTGCTCTTTTTCTGCAGCATCACCACTTCAAAAGATTTTGCAACGACACATGAAAAGAAAAACTGAAAGAGAAGTGTTTGAAAGGATGAATTTGGATTCATTTGTTATGACTTACCTTTATTCTGTTTCATGAAACGACTCATTTGGGTTCAGATGCATCAACATAATTAGCTAATCTTGTCCCCAGGATCAAGACCGACTATTATTACGGTTGTTGACTAATTCATCGACTTTCTTATAAGTCAATTGATCTCATTTGCTTTGACAACATTTGGATTTTTTGGTGTTTTATTTCTGCAACTTTTAAAGTAACAGCGGCAGAACATAAGGACAAAAGAAAAGTCCAGATCGTATTGCATCTAAGCAGCACAGCAGACACACTTATGATCTTCAAACATCTCTAAGGCCTTCCAAGCCAAAATGCTCAGCTGAAGAATTCTGAAGTAGTGACAGAGATCAAACGTGATAAAAGCCACTATATGACAGACAGCAAATTAATATTTGGACTACTTGTAATCATCAGCAAAAATATACATGTACAACCAAAAACTGTGAGAAAGTCTTGTACCAGTAGACGGCTTTCCAGAAATAAAAACATAGAGTTCATTGTTTAGGGATTGAAGTTTTAAGTATGCTTTTGAGGTTAGGTCTCATATTGTTAAGGAGTTATTCTATTGTCCTAAAGTCCCACTCCAATCATTTTTTCGATCTATTGTTTAAGGCGTTCCCAGTAGTCTTTTCATTTTGATTTTTGCCATTTTTTTGCCCAATTTGAAAAACTTTTAGGACATAGTTTCAGTGGTTCATCAGAAATTCCCCTCTGAAATGGGGTTGGGACTGTTGGCGGGGAGCCCCATTACTAAGAGCAAGGAGCAGGGAGCTTGTGGCTCAACCAGCATATTTTCTCTTTTTCAAAAGATTTGAATAAAGAAATACTTAGAAATAAGACTTTAAGCCTTTTAAACATATAGATATAGAAAAAGGCCACAAGAACATGTTAGAAAACACCCAAAACACCATCTTTCCCCCCGAAAATCTGGGTTTATGTTTTTTTTTTTTTCATCTTAGCTCAATTTCACAAGCGACTCTTTCCATTTATATTGAAAACTTGCACATACTTGCTTCAGCTTCAATACTGAAGGCCATTTCAAGCTTGATCTGTGTCTGAAACCTTCCATCGCAGTAAAGCCTCGCCTTTGTCCAAGGAGGTGGACTTGCATTCCTGTGGGATTTCTTTATTTCTTACACGTGAGTCTGATGTCCAATGTCAGTAAAAATAAAATATAGCTTCCCTCTGGACGGTTGTGCAGCCAAGCAGCAATGCTTTACCCATGGTTTTGATAGAGTCCTTCCTGGGAAACTGCAGTGGCCTGTCTTCTTTTGCACCTCTTACTTTATTTCAGCATGCCTCGGGAACGACTATTCTCTGAGACCCACAAGCCCATGAACACAGATAGTGGATCGTAATCCACTTGCCACTGCCGGTGATTGATTGTTTGCAGAGCTGAGAGCCACCTGGTGCGACTCAAGTGTGCAGGACACTCAGCCAAGCACATTTTAGACAGATTCTGTCAAATATTGCTTCTTATCTGACCAAACTAGGTTTAAATTTGATATTTTCTTTATTGTGGATATTGCATTTTCTTTTTGAAGTTAAGGCCTTGATCTTCAAAAAAAGTCATTCCAGGGCCTTACCTTGGTCCAGACTTTTGATTCCGACGAGTTGACCCAGTCCTGATTCCGTCTGATATCGCGGATTTCAAAGGTAACTCCTTCTTGGCTTTTTAATTACTCAGAAATCTATATGCATATATTTTTCCTCACCGTCATGACAGCCCTCTGGACACTGCCATCACAAAATAGTGGGAAAATTAGACCAAATTTGTTTGCGTTTGATGTTGATATTCATTTTAACACGACCAGCCAAGGAAAATCAAGTAGACACTTTTTTAAGATGACATATAAATGCAAGCGGCTGTGTGATCCTCTCTGCCCAGACAGCTTTCGCTTACATTTGCCTTTTTTTTTTCCTCCTTACAGAATTAGTCATTTGTGGCCTTTTCCCTGCCCCAATCGCATCCTGCTGATGTTCCAAAAACCTGAAAGAATAGGTCAGCGTAAGGGAAAGTCCCACTGCGCCTCTTAAATAATGACAAGCTCCTGAGTAATGTAGGCAGAGAAGGGTTTCAGACAACCTTATGCTCAAGGATGTCAAGAAAATGATTGATGGCGTGAGCGAAACATGCAGAAGGTAAGTCAGATGAGCATGTTCTTCTGATTAAGCTCACAAAAACAGGAAATCAAATCCTCCTGGTGTAATGTAATTGTCAGGTGCCCATTATGTATTTAGATCAGCTTACACGCAGGAGACTGGTCCTGTTTCAAAAAGTGCTGTCATGGATCCCTGAGCATGACTGGGTGGAAAAATGTAATTTTTATCTCTTATTTTATTAACATTTTGTCACATGATCTGCAGTGGAGTTTGTGTTTCAATTGTAACTTCCAGTGTTGCATGCCGACTGTAACCGACAGGATGTCAATATCTTTGAATTTTCTCTGGGGAGAGTTTTATTAGCTGGAAAAAACACATTTTTATAGAATTGTATCCAAGATCATAGCACATCCTGATATATAATATCAAAATTGGAATTTTAGCGTTCAATTTGGAAGAAGCTGTGTTGTAAATGTAAATAGAAAACACTTTATAGCATTCTTCATGGCTGTCCACAGTAAGGACAACTGTGAATTTTGCTTCAAATCTACCATTGAGTTTCTTACAGCTTTAAAATTTTTTGTCACAATATTTGGCGATTGACTTCTAAGAACTTCTGCTACTATGTTTTAGACTTAAAGTCCAAATTATAATACGTCTAAGACAAAAAAGAAGAAAATTAACACATTATTATATGTTTCCTTTTTTTTTTACTTTCTCTTAACTAAAATCAGTAGCATGATGGGTTGAAAGTGGTTCCATAACTTCAAATATTACATATATCATGTTCAAATAGTCTTTGTTTTTGCTTTATTCTTCTAAAAATGGAAACTCATTCCTGCTTTGGTCTGCAAACTTTCCACAACTTCTTTTGTTTGCAGTTCCAGTTAAACTTTTCTTAAATGGTGAATTAATACAGAGGAAACCATTTAATCCACTAAATACCTGAAAGGGGAAAATGATTGCCATTTGGATTTATTCAGACTGGATGCAGACTATAATCATTCAAGCCTAAAGCTGTTATTAACTGGATTTTTCAGCTCACGTAGTGGTCTTGAAGAATAAAGCTGTCTGATTGCTTTGTTTGATAATATCTTCAGCATATTTAATCAAAGCACCTTAAAAGAATCAAAGTGGTTATTTTTTAAGTTTGTCACTGAAGGCACAAACAGAAAGTGGAGAGTGGGAACGTGTCAACCTTTCCTGCAGGCTCTTTTGTCTTTTGCGGCACACACGGAACAGCTCGTGCCCCTTTGGGATTATCCAGCTACGTTATTATTGTCGAACATTTGTTTTAACTCTGTGATTCTGTCAGGAAAATCCTTAAATTACATTTTGTGTTATTTTTCGGTCAGTTGTCCAGCTGTTTCTGCTTTTTAGTCATAAAAATACTTTAATTACACCAATTGTTCCTTCATATTGGACCATGAATGGATCCATGAGCTAATTTCTACATTTATAATGTAGTTAATCATTCTGTTTGTGAAATACATTTTAAATAAATGTAATTTTGCTTGTATTGTGATGATCTGCAGGTGTTGAGAAGTTAAAGACAAATGACATAAAAAAACTGTAAATTTGCAGCTAATTTTGCGTTTACTCTCATGGTCATTTCTGCTAAAGTTAGGCCTAAAACGCAACAGGAGTGTCTGAAGTCAGTCGGTGCATTTTTGTGACTCCTGTAACAGTGGTTTTGAAAAGTGGGAAATTAGCCCAACATACCTGCAATAAACAGATTCCTTATCACAAATCAGCAGAATGGGATGGTGTAAATTCAGCCAAGTGTTTGAAATGCAGCAAGTAATGGGATGGAATACTTTAGAAAACATTTTCTGGGTTTTTTTCAGACTTAGTTTTATAAGTGTAATTTCCCATAATATTATAAAGATGGAACGGAATGATCAGAGCTTTAGCTCCAGTGTTAGCATTGTTTGAATTACTGCAACTCTATGACAGTTAAAACCCACAGCAATGAAAATGTGTGTTTTTGGGTGTTATCATTTTTGGCTTTAAATACCACTGGGAACGCTTTTAAAATCGCTCAAAAGGTGATTGGAATGGGTCTTTAATATCATTCCGACTGATTCTGAAGGTCAGAAAAGCAAGTTTAAGCTGATATGCAGCACTTCACATTAGTAAAGTGTTTTTGTAATAAAGGTAAACCAACTGATTCAGCTTCAGAATCCGTTGGAACGACATTAATTGCGTAAACGGTTAAAGAGTTACGATAGTTTAAAGAGCGTGTGTTGTTTCCTCCAGTGTTCGAGGTTGTTCCTCTTTCGGAACATCCCTTAAAATTTCACTGAGAGTTTTACACCAGAAGCTCTTCCTGACACAGCCCTGTATTTATTCGGGGTGGGGACCAGCAGAGGGAGACCAACACTCGGGGCCCCCCTGTGGCTACATTGTTCGGGCAGTGGCGTTAAGAGTCTTGCCAAAGGATCTAAGCAGGATGACAATTCTCGCGCCCCCTCGGAAACTAACCCTAGTTTCCCGTGCGCCAGTCCTGTATTCCTCCAGTATTCAAAGGTTAATCTTTCAACAAATATGTTGTTTTAATTTTAGAGGACAAAGCAGGAGATCCAAGAGTCTCACTTTTTCAGGTTGTGTGTCGGTTGACCAATTTATTCTGCTTTTCTTGTTCTATCTCGGCTTCCCCACGAGATCAAATTACAAAAGAAACAGATTTTTGTGAGTATCTTAATAAAATGTACCAGTAACCTTCACAGCTAAACTGCACATACATCATTTCATTTTAGCATTTTCCACTTGAAAACTTTGGGGAAACTCCAAACTTTATCTATAAAACATGATTAATCTGAATAAGCCAAGCTTTCCTTTGTGTATAAATCATACGCTGTAAAGATAACCAGCTACCGATGTACAATTTGATATCAAGTTTATTATGCTCACAAGTGTAAGCAATCCCCTATAATAACAGTGTCACAATTTCTTTAAATGATTCTTTTGTCTCTCTTCCATGTACTGAAATTCCAGCTCTGATGCAGTGTTTGCTGCATTTGGGAATCCAGCCGTGGAAATCAATAGCATTTCACCAGATAAAGAGTGCGGCTTTCTCTATATAAATGGAATTAACGGGTTTTCATTATGCCATAGAATTCCGCAGAACTTCCGCTTCAATGGTCTTAACCTCCTTTATTAGGTAGAAGCTTGTTTTGAAGCTTGTTTGCTTTGAAAACGGGGACAACAGATGCTGGAGAGGATACGCTTTGACCAGGAAAGAGTACCGGTTTACACTTCTGTCAGGGTAAAGGCAGCAGAAACCCCCTCAGGAGACAGATATAGGGAAACATAGAATGACCTAAGAAACTGAATGACCCTTTACATCTGAGGGACTCTGAAGACCCGTCCTTTCTTTTTGTAGCTCCTCCTTCAAGCTACAAGAAAAGAAATATATTATTCAGGAATGAATGCGTTCACCTGAAACTAGGTGTTTCAGATCTTGGATTTAAATTTGGAGAATGACTGCACGGTTGGGATAAAGATCTGTAACAGCAGCTGCGATCGTGCCGGTTTGGAAGTTAATAGTCTAAACCTTAGAACTATGCAGCAGCCAATTAAACTCCCAACAGATCATTAAATTACTATTCTCATTCTTCCTATCCTTTTGCTGCAACTCAGTCAGCTCTACTTTTTTTATTGTTGTACTTAAAGCTGTTGACACTGCGGTTGCAATATTCGCCGTCAGAATTTGACCTTCATGAAAAGACGGATAGATTTAAGGTCTGGACGATTAAAGAGATTAAGTGGCCGGAAACATGGTCATTGTTACTATGAGCTTCTTATGTTGTGTGTTTCAAAATCAGTTTTCTTAAGTTTTGGCATCTTAGAATGAATTGACATTCGAATTCGAATTCAGGTGTGCCTGCAAATGATCCTCAGCACAGATCACTCTGATGCATGCACATTGACTTTTCACCAGAGGGTTGTGCTTTAGAAGTATCATATCATGTCTCAGACCTAAAGAAGAGCACAAATCTTAAAAAAAATGCTGGAAATGGGGGAAAAACTCTGTAGTGAAGGATGTCCAGGCGCTTAAAGACGAGCTAGTAGGGAAATATCGTGCTATTTAATTTGACAATCCTAGCATCAATTTCAAATGAGGCCGTACACCTATTTAATAAACTGTTTATAAGCCAACATTTAGCTTTGCGTCTTAGCGTACTATATCTCGCAAACACCATCGTGTGGTAGACATTCAGTCATTAGTAGTGCGGTTTTAATTTTAAGTTTTATAATAAAGCGGGCAGAGACTATGACTAGAACAACACAGTGTGCAAATTCTGTGTTATCCAGAATTAAATGCAACCTGAACACAACGCATCTCTGCGCTCGCAGTGCCAGGCATCCCGATGGAAGGCTGATATGAAACATGGGTTTCACCTTATCCTTGAATAAGCTAATTCCATTAAATTCCCATTGGGCTTAACACGTGCGACACAAATCACACAGCCTTTCTTTAATTCTATTAGTAAGGACATGTGTCCCTTAAGCATGGTGACCAATGTCTTTCCTAGTATGTTAACCATGTTAGAGCCCTTTTGAACTAAACCTTCCAGACAGCACATTACAGACAACATTTTTCAAAGTTATACCCTTTAAAACTTTGTGTAATACAGTATTCATTTATCGTCTTGGGACATATCGTATCGCGATGTCTTATTGTATTACTAGACTCTTGCCAACACATATGTCTACTAGATAGTGCTCTTTCATACTATTTCAGTTCTAGAAAGAGTTTCCAGCAAAACTGCCCACCAATGAGGAGCGCTCCAAAGTACAATATTTTTCGGGATAATTTAGTCAACTTCAGACTCTTGATAGTGGAACATGTGAAAGCTAACCAAATACATGATTTGCCCATTCAAAGTGATTCCCATTGGAATGTCAGAGTAATGGCAAAAGATAAAAATGTTTCACAACAAATATGAAAATGTGTTGGTGGGATACAATTCAGTAAGTTTTAGATATGTCAAATGCTTTTTAAGCTAGCAATGTGTGTTCCACAGCTGGACACTGATGGACTTCTTACCAGTAGATTGTGGGTTTGGACCCAAAGGCTAGGCAAGTTTATTGATATTTATTTTTTTTGTTTGTATTTGTTTCAGATGCCATCTGGTTCGGAACAATTAGGGGAAAAAAATACTCAGAAATGCAATTTTGAGCTAATTCATCTTAATATATGTCCTCAATCATCAGAAAAATGCCACAACAGCATGTTAAGAACAACAATTTTGTGGGCCAATGCATAGTCTTCAGCAAACTGCTTCACAGTGACCACTTTAATCAAAGTGGAAGTCCCAAAACACTACTGTATAATAATTGAATAATGCAAATGTCAGGATCTAAGAGTCTTTTTCCCCTCCTGGCTCCCGTACCTGCTCACCCTCCTGACTCCACTGATTAATCATTCACTCCAGCTGGATCCTAGGTTACTTAAGCTCCATTTCTTCACCTAAACCCCACCAGCTCATTGTGTTCTTTACCCCTGAGCAAGCCATAGCATAGAACCAGCAGTTCTGCCTGCTGGTTTTAGAAATCTGATGTGTTTTTGGATGTCGTATCAAGTCTGCCCCTTTTGGTATTTTGTGTAAGTTTGGATTTTGTTGATTGGATTTCATGTGCATGACCTTGGACTGGACGTTACACAGATTATCTGGTGTTTTCAATTCCCCACATTGATGTCCCCAGTGTGCATCCCGGATACTCGCTTAATGTGCTTCTCCTTGGGTTGTCTGATACTTCCCTTTTTCTGACCCCAAAAGTATGTTGCTAAAGTGCTAACGAAGAAAGTGGGTCACATGAAACAACAATCCAAAATCTAAATGGCTTATTGGTAATATTTTAAGCCTAAATACTTGTCTAATGTACAGTTTTTAAATGTTTTTTTTTTTGGTCAAACTGGTAAATCATCTCCCTAATCAAGCTAAATTTAAAAAGTACTCCTGCTCCAGATATAAAGAACAAACTAAGTTGTACTAAGTTTCATTGTTTGGAAAAGTTACAGCAGCAGTAAAGTTTCTGTGCCTCCTCTTCATAATTCCAGCACGGCGTGCAGAGCAACTCCCCGGGGTTGTGTTTTTAAGTGCACTTGTCGCACCGCGTGCTGTCAGAGCATGACGCACTTGTTCATCAAAAATGCAGACGAGGCACTTTGATCACAAACTCCGGGGCCCGGAGAGCCGCTGCGCAGGTGTTCACTACCCTGACAATGTCACTGCCTCTGTTCCATCTGCTCTTACCAGAGCATCCATATGCATGCTGTTTTCAAGCTAGCCTCGCCTGATAGTCAACGTTTCCCCTCTTCTTTGTACAGGGATAAGGACCACTCTGAAGTCAAGAGCACCTTCATAAACACTTGCAGTTTCCTCCATCTCGGATAAAGTTCGCTTCACCTCTGTGATATTAAAACAGGTTGTAACCTTATAAGAAATGTCCAAAGTTAAACAGATGATTGTTGCAGTGATGCCATCCAGAGACAGCACCTAAAATAGCCCCACAGAGAGTGAAGAGTGGAGCCACTGCTGGGATTCTGACGGCAAACACGACGGTTTTATTGGTGCACGAGCACATATTCCGATACACAGCTGGAAACTTGACATTCCGCATAAAACCCATTCTGTGAGCAGCCAGAGTGGGTCAATAATTCAGTCTCAATGGGCCATCACCACAGTCTCTCCTGATGCCACCATCCGTAAGTGCTTTGACTTCAGGCAAAGGGACATCTGCTAGTTTGCAGACATTAACTTTATTGTAGAAAATCCTCACAAAAAGAACAGTACGATGCAGTTCGGAGATTGATTTCACACTTTTAGTCCTACAAAAATGTGAAGGATAATCATTGATAACTTTTAGATACTATTATGTCTCCACTTTTTCCTGCCGTAAACAGAGTTTTTTATTTGTGTATTTGATTGTATTGGTTTCTCCTTCCTCAGAGAGAGTTCACAAGAAGTCAGTTGCACCCTACAGCTCATGCAGCTGCTTTTTACTCATTTTAAATTGACTCTTCCTCCTCTTGAAACCAGCTACTAGTGGTCATTTGAGGAACTGCAACTTTTGATAGTTTCTGGTTTGACCAATTCATCTGAGGCTGGAATTTTCCCCCTAAGAACCGGGATGATAGGAGGAAGAAGACTTTTCTGTTCCTCAAGTACCATGCTAGGATAGCATACCCTCTCAAAATAATTAGGATTTGAGATTCTTAGAAGAGCTGACACGAAGCGTAAATGGTGAGTATAACCTCATAAAATTAGAGAAGACAATAAACTTATGAAACATTTTTTTGTTTGGCAGTCTATTTGATTGATGTGCTCCTTGTTTATTTTTTTTCCTCAGTGAGGAATTTCAGCTACAAAGAGAAGGCCCGTTTTTAAAATGGTTTTCCTGCGTAATCAAAAAAACCCTCCTGCTGCGTTGTTTATTTCCAATTTTTATTACTTTTGACGTTTGAGTTTATGAATCAAGCTGTGAACTAGATCCAGTTGTTACATGCGGTTCGTGCGCATAAAATAAACATATATGGGCCCAAAACTGAAAGAAACGGTGATGCCTCCATCATCCACCAGGCTCCCATTGGGTGATACGGACCCAACACGTTGTGAGATTGTAATTAGAACACCTAGCTATTAATAAGAAGCAGTTGGAAGCCGGTGGCTGATTATTCATTACCTCTTGTCTACACACTCGCACAACTGCCTGAACAGTATGTTGCTGTCACAGTCGCCCCATCTGCTTGGTGCTTGTGGTTAAAGAAAGCCAATAACATAAATAAGGGGGAGAAATAGGGAAGAAGTCAAATTCAATGGAAAAAAAAACTTGAGAAAAATCAACGCACAAACAAACGTGTTGAAAATCCTCTTGAGATGGTCCTGAGGCTTTACAAAAAAAAAAAAAAAAACCTTCCAGCTGTGGTTTTAAAAGCAGCGCTTTTTTACGCCAAAAGATTCCTGAATGTCATGGAATGTTGAATCTGAATTTAAAAATAACTGATTCAATTAAAGATAGCTAAAACTACAATCATTTTCTATTTTGGGCGCTGCAGCACTCATTTAATGAGGTTGAGTTGAGCTTTTCAGAAATAAATGACTTTTCATTATTAGATTCTGATTGACTAATTAATTTCTCTGTGGAAACTTGACAGCTTCATGTCAAGCGGGTTTCACTTTTTTTTTTCCAACCAGATCTCTTCATGGGTTGAGTCCACAATATTTAAGTAAACTATTTCCTTTCAACATTTAAAAAAAGTTATGAGTAAATATACTAGTAATAACCGTATTAATAGGTTGTTCCAGTGTTGCTGTTACTCAACAGTAAATGTAAATTCAGTGGAATCTGAAGTGTAGAAAAGTAGCACAGCTGATATTAGTCTGTGTCAAGCTATGTACAAACCGGTCAATCCAGAAAGTGCTAAATGCAAGTTCTTAAATAAAGTATAGCCCATGGTGTTCACAATGGACTAGCAGGAAAGGGCTTCTTCCTTTTCTACTGTTTACCTGCACACGTCCACCACTTACACTAGGAAGAGGCTTGGTGCAAAATGTCATCCAAATATTTTTATTTATTTATGTTTTCACAACTCTAACCCAGTATATGAAAGACTTGAAGTTATTGGCTTGGTACAAACTGCAAGAAAGAACTTGTCTTCCATTCAAAGGATTGGCACTACCATGAATTAAGAGGAACACCACCTATTGTCGCTACCAAATCTGAGTCCCTGATTGGTCAAAGTTCAGCCTGGTTTAACTTGTAACGCATGCCAATGGCCACACGTTTTGTACACAGAGCCCAAAAACGCTTGAACCCATGATGTACATTTAAATAGAATTTTCATTGAAAGTGACCGCTTGCCAAGTAACAATAGAGAGTTGTGATATGTCAAAGAGGGTGTTATTGACCTTTATAAAAAGTCTGTGTGTAACCTATTTAAATCAGAAGCAACATTGTTTAAAGTACTCAATAGTTTAGATTTCTTGTAAAGGGATCTAATGTTAAAATAGTTAGTAAAGAGTTAATTTGAGTGCAGATCTAATAGTCCTCTTTATTTTAAACAGTTTGTGACAGTCAGTTCAAATAAATAACGATACACAATATGTACAACAACTAGATTGTCTGATATTTCATACAAATTGACTATTTCGTTTAATCATTCTTAAAGTTTTATTATATTTTTGCCTAAAGAGTCAAAAAAGTACGTCTTATGTAAATTATTTGAGTGGAAGCACATTTAATAAAATACATGTACAGGGTGACGATATGCAAAGTTAACTCAAAATACTTTCAGTTATTACACTCACTTGTACACATGACCAGCTGTCTGGACAACACTTTTTAGGGAGCAACAATTCAAAGATTAGTAGATTTTTGTTTGAAATACAGGTCTGCTGCTACTGTTTGAGAATCCTGACAACAAATGCAGATTCAAAGCCAAACTGAGACAAAAAGAAAGACGAGGTTCTTATTGTAGAAGACAGTAACTAATGGTTTAGGAGGAAAATCCTTCAGAAGTAAGGAAACATAGCGGCCCCTGTACAAGCAATGCTGAAAACAAAGCTCTCTTTTTCTATTTAACTTTTTTCTTGATTTATTTAAAGTTAACATCCTGTCCTACAGACCGAATGTGTAAAACCTCCCTGGTAAAAAAAAGAGATTTTGGAGAAAAATGCTGCATTTAAAGCCTTTTCACATTCAGGAGCAAACAGATTTTCGTTATTATGATCAATTTGTATGTATGATGTTAGGCTAGTCTAGCTAAGCTCTGTCAGTGTTTTATTTTTATTTTTTTAATTTATAATAAAAAAGATTCTAAGAACGTGATTTGTCATGTTTTTCAAGAAACTTTCATCAGCAAAACCAGGAAGACAAACCTGCAGACAGAAAACTGAAGGAAGAATCATGGACGAAGGCAACAAAAAAGGAGAAGATAGAAAATCAAACTTGAAAAAAACAGAGAGCAGAGGTTATCCGTGTATTGGAAACCTCTGTTTACAAGGCTGGCTCCATCCTCAGCTCTTCCAGCTGAAAGCTTCCTGGCTGCGTGGGAGCAGGTGACAGTTCGGGCGTGAACTGGCAGCCAGGTGTGTTGGGAAGAAATGAAATAACAGAGTTAGTGCAGGGAAACAAAAATAACCCGACTTGAAGGTGTTGGTGAAACCGCTGTACGCTGGGGCTTAGCTAAAGATCAGTCATTAGATCAAATGTAAAGATGCCGCCAGTTTGCAAATAGTCTCGCCACGGTATGACCTTCAAAACATTTCCACAAGAGACGACAACTTCATGGCCTTTTTATGTGGGGTTCAGTGTCTTCTCCAAGGACTCTTGGACACAAGGAGGGGCAACATGCAGTCTTCTGATCACAGGTCGACCGCTCTACCGCTGCGTCTTTATAGATAATTAAAAATGTTGTAATAGCACCTCGACTAAAAGAGCTGCTGATTTAATATTTATACCAATGATAACAATAAAAAGAAAAAAATTTGTATTTTTTCATTTCCCTTTTGTCACCCTACCTAAGACAACCCCCTTCCCCGGAATGTTCTAGCACAACCCCTGCTATGAAGTAATTTTTGTGTCTCAAACGAGAGCAAAAGTAACTCTTTGGAAATCAGATTTTTCTCAGTTCCAATCAAAATCTAAAGTTTTTATATTGTAATTTGCAGAGTGTAACTTGCAATTTCAGAAAAATAAACAAATAAAAGGATATTTTAAATAATCTTGAATGCTTTTATTTAAAATATATAAAATCCTTTGCAATATTTAAATATTTGTTCTCAGTTTGAATTCTCCTTTAAATCTTTTTTTCGAACTGTGAGCTTAACGTTACAAATGTGCCACCAAACCAGCCAATCAGAGACAAGAAGGTTCATTCTGATTGGTCTGGATTTTTGCCAGTTCTGCTCCTCGTTTCTCATTGAAGCAATTAGTTAAATATAATTCAAACGTTGTAAATATTTTGAGTTACACAAAAAAAGTTCTAATCTGAAAGATTTAAATAATTCGACATAAATTACAGTAAAGTAATTCAGTTTATTTAAAATAATAATAACATTTAATCTTCACAATTTCTGTTGATTTTTTTTTTTTTTTTATAAATGACTTTGACTCTTGAAAAACTTCATAAAACATTGAGTCAATAGGTGCATATTGTATGTGTACATGCCTGGTTTTAGAAGCATAGCTTTGATTGGCAGGTGGGTGGGCACAGGGGTTAATCCAACAGTTTTCCAAACTGTACTTTGGCCTGATTAGCATTTCCCAACGTTTCAACATTTATTGTTTTTTTTTTTTTTTAATGGAACAATGTTAAATGTTTCCATAATCTAATTTGAAGATGAAATCCTTTCAGATTACCAGTTGAAATGAATGGGGGGGAAACCTTGAAACTCGCATGAAGTGTGAAGCTACGTTCACACCTAACTCTGCGACTTCCACTGATGTCAATATAAACACATGTAAATGCTGGTTTTGGGGCATTGGTGTTAAAAAAAAAAACAAAAAAACAATCTTGCATTCACGCAAAGCTACTCAAAATTAATCAAGACTAATCAAAGTTTCTACAGCTCTAAAGTAACGTCTCGAGTGAACTCCAAGCACAACACAATGATTACCAGCAACATGTTGCACTTTGTCAAACTGAACTCCTCATTAATCTTTACCCCCCCACTGCAGCGGCGTCTGCCGCCAAGCTTTTCCGCTCCCGCACTCTTCATGTTACGGTTCACGGATTAGCAAAATTACTCTGAAAAACTTAACGACGCACCATTAAACGTTGAAGGTAACACAATTAAACATCGTGTTATCATCGCCGGCTAAATCTAAGGTGCTGCTTTCCTCTCCCGCTGCTCTAAAACACGGAGGGATTTCTTAATTGAGGGCACTTCTAGGAGGGTTAATGGCATTTAATGGACGAGGGTGTGCTGTAAATAAGACAAAGCAAGAATCCACTATGAAGTTTTAGTCCTTTTTGTGTCAGTCGGATGCAAAATCTGAGCATTGATGAAATGCTAAACGTATTTGATTGCCTGCTGACAGCTTTTCGCTCACACCTTACACGGCGTCTGCTCTTCTGCCATTGTCAGAAGGCATTTCATCTGCCTCTGACTTGCTGTCAGGAGCTGCAGGCTTTGCTGGTTGCAGTGGGATTTGGGGAATAACTGTTTCTCCAGATTAGGAACGAAGATGAGGATGACTGGCGACTGAGAAAACAGACTTTTGGGAGAGCTTACTTACTTTACGGCGTCAAGGTCAAGCAGTGGGTGAGGAAAGAGGCGGTAGGTGTGAGCTCATCCTCACATCCTGGATGTGAAACAACCTCTCTTTTGTGCTTATGAAAAATTGTTAGGTTTATTGCCAGAGACGACAAACATTTCAATAAAAGCACCACTTACTGCTCAATTTTTATTTTATTTTTTGCAACATCCTCCCCCCACATTTCTGGAGGGAATTGAATAATAGCTTAACAGCACAAAGAGACTACTTTAATCTGGCGCACCTGCTTATAGGACGAGCACACGTACGCGCCGGAAGATTGGCCGCTGTATCCTCTGGTTGGTTTACACAACTGCATTGATGTGCCTAAGCTTCTCTCTGCTTATCGCTGCGAGCCACACCTTACTGCCAGGGCCACCTCAAAGAAAATTAAATGCAGGCTCATCCTGTTTTGACACCGAGTACATTTTTGAGGTTTTATTGCTGGTTAGATATAGTTGAGTAGTTTTTTTTTTGTGTTTGTGTGTTTTAAGATCTGACCAAAAGCTTTTTTTTTTGCTTTAGTCAGAATGACTTTAAACAACGTTCCCAGTTCAATGCTTTTGATGCTTGTTTGACAGGTGAACACAGACACCTTTAATGCTGCTCCAGTGACGGATGGGGGGGGCATTTGCTCCTCTTTACCTGGCGTTGTAAAATGAGGTCTACATTTGACTCCCTTTTTTTTTTAGGAAAGACAATCTGCAGTAACAGCAGCATTCAGTATCTATGTGGTGATATACAAAGCTTGATGTTTGGGACTCTTTGGTATGACCCCAGCTGACTGTATATGAGAACTGGACTGAGTGACCCCTTCCTCTCCGGGTTCCAAAAACGAAGTACCCAATATCCCTTGAGTAATAAATCGTCATTCGGCCGTGGTGCAGTGGAAGGGGCAGTCGGCCTGTGATCGAAGGTTTGCAGGTTCGATTCCCGCCTTGCCCGCCCATATGTCGAAGTGTCCTTGGGCAAGACACTGAACCCCACGTTGCCTCTGATGGAAGGTTGGCGCCAGTGTTCAGCAGCAGAGCCACCATCAGTGTATGAGCGCTTTGGGCCTTCAATGAAGGTAGAAAAGAGCTATATAAGTATACGCCATTTACCATTCTTGCCCTGCTAGCTTTTTTTTAATATGTTCCTACTAATCCTAATTTATTTTCCAGAATATTTCTTTTTCTGTAGTGCAAGTTACTCAAGTTAAAAACTGGCCAATCAGATGTCCTGATAAAAGTAGGCAGTTGCTGTGGAGATGATGACTCAGACCAATCAGAAATGGCAACTAAATTGACTTTCTTTTGCCAGAAGTAAAGTTTTTTTTTTTTTTTTTTTTTTTTTTTTTTTTTAAGGTTGGGGTGGCCGTGGCACAGAGGTAGAGCGGTCGCCTTCTGATCAGAAGATTGCAGGTTTGGTTATTTTTGGCAGCAGCGCTGCCATCAGTGTGTGAATGTTTGCGTGAATGGGACTGTGATTTACAATTTACGCTTTACATCACCAAGTCCAGCTCTCAGATACAGTCAACGATTTCAAGTAAATCCACACCCTCTGTTCTGGAATTTGAACTAACCAGGAAAAAAAAATGCAGTTTTTGTTCTCAGCTAATGCCAGGTTCCAAAGTCCAACATTTCATTTAAAATCAAACCCAATAACACCAAGTTCTCAAGCTTTTTAAATGGATGTTCATCATTTACCACAACCCTGGGGGGGAGGGAGCTTAAACACTATTTTGTAGCAAATAGGCCCCTCCCTCTTCAAGAATCATTGTACTAGAAATCCAATGTGAAGATATCGCCATGATTTGAAGCACCCACTTCCAATCTGCTCTCAAGTCCTCCACCATCAAGATGTTTTTGAATTTACCCTTAAAAACATTTTTTCCACATTTGAGCTTCTTTAAATTACCGTTAGACTTCGGCAAACAGTATAATAATGGGTCATTTGAGCTGCAGTGCTGAAAGAATCAGGAAAAATATTTCGTCTTTTACTGAATTTATTTTTTTTCATACTTTTGTTCTGTTAAACCATCAGAAAGATGACTTTAGCTCTTGTAATACTGAACCAGTTTCTATTTAGTTGTCACTTTTGACATCGTAAATTTAAAATAATAGATTTTTTTTTCTAAAACTGGCTTGTTTAAAGTTGGTTGTGAAGAGATTATTTCTCACAAACCTAGAACAAATCGTTCCTCTTAACTCCCTGAACTCCGCTAAACTCTACATATTAATTATTCTGTAGGCTTCACTAATTATTAAATGTCCATGAGCATTGTGTCCGACCGATTTAATATGCAACAATTACCTGTGAAGGCTGCAGCCTCATAATCATCTCTTTGTTCATATTTATTTTGATTTTACACATCACACAAAAGGTGCAATTACGAACCCCTTCATATTCTCGGTCTAGCAGCTGTGTTCAAAGAACACCGCCACACAAATTTGACCCAACGATTTACCCAACCCACATCTATCTTCAGTGTACCTGAGCCGGGAGAGTTGATCCCTGAGGTAACTTTTTTCTTTTTTTCTGCTTTTGACAGTTTGATGATGCAACTGCCTTGAAAATGGATGCAATATCATGCTTTTAATTTGAAAGTGTGGGCAGCAAGGAAGCAGGGTGTCAGGATCTGCCAAAACATGGACCTGTGCGTTAGTGACATTAAAGTTCGGAGCAAATCATTGTAGCGGTTCTGTTGTTTGGGGAAAATGACGATGACTGAGAACAGGAAATAGCATTTGTGCAAAAAAGACTGTAGTTTAAGGAGGTCTTAAAGTTTTAAGCAAAAAAGTACATTTTATTCTGAATATCAAAAGTTCACCTTTTCCTGAGTGAACTCCAAACTTTCTGGATGCAGGTTAAAACTCTCACGATCAGGTTCAAAAACTTAAAACTCTGTAGCTTTGGATTGATAAATGTTTCAATGACCAACACAGAAATATAATGAACCAAAGTTCCCGTATTTTTCGCACTACAAAATGCATTTAAAGCCTTATCTTTTCAAAGTGCACCTTGAAATCTGGCACTTTATATATGGATCAGTTCTGGTTATGCCTTCTGATGATAAAGGGATTATGAGAAAATGTATTTTTTTTTATTTTTACAAATTGCAAACAAGTTTGGGTATAATTGTAAATAAGCTAACGTGGCTAACTTGTAGCAGTGTCAGACAGTATTTTTTCAAGTCAGAATAGTCACAGAAATGTTTGTTTTAGTGGTGTCTGTCCTGTTTTTTTTATGAGTTGCATACAAGGTTGGGTGTTGAGGTACATACGCTCATGAAACTAACCTGCAGCAGTGTTGGAAGTGTTACTAACAAGTATGAGGGTTAGCGTAGCCACAGTAGCATTTGTTTTAGCAGTATCAATCTTCTGTTGCGTGTTGCCATCAAGGTTGGGAGTTAGAGGAGTTGTGTGAATACACTGATTAATAGGGTTACCTCTGACTTTTGTCTTCCCAGTGGCCCTTGGTCTGGTGCGCCTTATATTTGAATGTTGACTGTGTGCCTTATAATTCAGTGTACCATACAGAGGGGAAAAAACAATAAAATTTTAATAGTCACATGTTTGAATTCAAGAACAAAGATAAGTTGAACTTTTTGAGAATTTTGCTTAAAAAGGTTTATTCAAGAGTTAAAAAAAAATATATATCTCAAAGAATTTCTTTTCTTATTCAAGTATTTTTTTTGAATACATAGACTTCATCATAAAAGTTAAATTTGTAGATTTGAAAACAATTTTTTATTAAAGTTCCAATTTTTAATAATGTTGAGCAAATTTTCTAAATCACTTTTTTTACTCAGAATATCTCTTATTTATTCATCCCTGTATGTATGTACGATAAAAATGAAAAAATAAATTTGGAAAAAAAAACATTTTTGTGAGGACCTTTTGAAAATTCAGAGACCATCTCACCTTAGCTTGAACCCCACTGCAGGAGAAGGTTAGAACGAGGGATACAGCCAATCTTCTTGATTCGGTCCTGAAAGCACAACAATCAAGATCAGAGGTGACAGGGAAGGAACTTTAACAAGCTAAAGGGCCAGAGAGGAAGAGTTTTAATGGCAATTAGTTTGTAGCAGAGATGGGAAATGATGCGAGGGCGAGAAGTTGATGGAAAGACCTTCTTGAAAAGTGAATGACTCTTCTGACTGAGGTCTTGAGGGGCATTTTGCTGCTTGAAAGCCTGAGGAGACATCAGGGTTAAAACTGCTTGGCCCAAAAAGAACTACTCAGCGTACAAAAAGAGGGCTAAGTGTCTATTAGAACCAGAGACATGGATGGTTAGCACAAGGCAGCGAGGGAGAGAATGTCCTGGCTCTTTTTTGCCGTTTGATTTGATTGCAGAATAGGAGTTGGTGTATTAATAGTAATTAGATCATGTCGAAGTATGTGGGTTAGAAATAAATAAACTGCTAGTTGGTAAATAGAAAAGAAGCATCCCAGAGATATGAATCGATCTGTTGAGGTGAGATGAAGTTCATTCAAGGAGATGCTGAGGCAAAACAGAGGTAAGTTTGTCAGGATAAATACCAAAACTGGGTTTGTTTGGGTTTGTTTCAAAATAGTGGGAAAAAAATAGAAGAGTTGTGTGGATTATAGTAAGATGGTCAGTGGCAAAGAGGACTCCCAGCTCAGACGTGTCAATGTTATAAAAATAAACACCCATGCATATACTGTGTTTATCAGCCGCTGCAAAGGCAAAACTCAATTTTGGCAAAAGTGTAAGATTAAAATATGTATGTGAAGCAAAACTGATTCAGTTTCACTCTGAATGTTGTAACTCAGGAATCTTTACAGGTTAATTTAAATGAACTCCCAACAGCCAATGCAATTTAAAAAAAGATTTAATTCAAATCCAAATGTTCTAATAATGACTCTTTTAAAGACCCACTCTGAAGACAATTTGGTGGCATTTTTCTGATGGAGGATCAGTTCCAGGTCAGCGACAGAGGACACGTGGTGGCAGCTCTCTGGCACCTAGCACCGTCTTAAAACTCAATTCATCGCAGAATGACTGCAAAAACAGAGGTGACCATTGAAGAAAACCCAAGCGACAGGTGACATTAAACACCTACCTTTCTTGAAGGGCCTAAGCGCTTTACAGTCGCGGTTCCATTCACCCCCACATTCAGACACTGCCGAACACCAGTAGAGGCAAAGTGGGGTTTAGTGTCTTGCTTATGGACACTTCCACACATGGGCGGGCAAGGCAGGAACCAACTAATCAATGGCAGACCGCCCTTCCGCCGTACCACAGTCGATGTTTCAAAAATGATTGTCTTGTGGTGATAACCTTCAAGCCGCATTACAAAATATTGACTTTTCTCATTTTTATCTGCCAAATAAGAAAATTTAAAAAAAATCTAAAGCTATTTTATCCAAACCTCTGTTATTTTCCCCCCGTATAGCTTTGGCACTGAAATGATTCTGTACTAATTTTGTACTTAACTAGATACACGCATTCCCATCGGCTTTGCCGGCAGACAAACTTTCATGCGCCTCAGTTTTGATTGATAGGAACTCTTTTAAAGCGGCGCACCTGCAGCGGAGACGGCAACGTTCCCACAATCAAAGAATTCGAGTTTTCAAAGAACAAAAATAAGATGGCCTCTCACGGGGAATTTGTGGCAAGTTTAGCCTACCTTTCACACGGTATTGCTCAGCTTCGGCTCGCGGTAATTACATATTGTTAAGCAGTCCCCCGTGGCACACGGGAACACTGGAGAGCGGGAGGAATGTGTGCTCTTGAAGTATCATATTCCTCTGAGAAGCACTCCATTTTTTTCCCCTCCATGTTTTAATACTTTTTTTTCTTCATCCCAGAGCGGTCTGACTTCAAAGGAGTCAAACATTCCTCGAGTATCCAGGTTTCTACGTCTAATTAAGGATTCAAGAGGTGCTTCTTGCAACTGTGTGTTTTAGTAAACAATCAATATTTCTCTGCTAGGAATAGGCGCTTCAGAACCTAATATGATGGGAGTCAAAAATCAAAACAGTAATCAACCAACACAAATATATTGCAGTGGAGTTAAATGTATGCATAGCCACTTAACACCGTAATAGGTGGTGTGATTACCGGAGTTCTGTGGTAATGAATGCATCAGCCGCGACATTGGCATCATCCTTTAATTTAACACTGAGGAAAACTAGCCAACCAACAAAAAGTACATGTAGATGGGAATATCTGCAGATTTGTTACCATGAAAGACATAAAAGCATTTATGCTTGTGGCTTCAGTCCAACCAGGGTTCTCACATGGTCTGCCTTATTACCTAAAAATGTGAAAGCTCATCTAAACTCTGATACACATCAAACAGAGGAACACTGGCCTGCTTGATAATAGGGATGTCAGTTCACATATAAACATTACTTTGAGCGTAAATGCAGATGGACTTTCCCGTGGACCAAAGAGAAGAAAATACATTAGTCAACTTCATTGAAATTGTGTCACAAGTCCGCGGTGAACGTTGCTTCATGGCACGTCAAAGATCGTGTTTTATTTAGGTGTTGTCGGCAACATCTTTTGACATTAAAAGGTAAAAGGTGTAGTGATGGGTGAAGCCACTCTATTACCACGTGATAAGATAGAGCTAGCAGGGGTAGCGTCTTTGGGCTTCTCTTTAGTTACAGATTTGTGTTTCTTTTAATTTTATGACAATATTATGACAAAAGTTGACATTAAAAAAAACTGAAACCTTTGCAAAAAAAAATTCTCCCAAGATAAGACATAATTTACTATTGAGCTAAAATCGTTTTTCTTGTAAATATAAGCCAGATGATGTTTGAATGCTTGTTAGTCTTATAAAAGCCCAAATGAGAGAATTTCAACTTCTAGCAGAAATACACTCCTGGTTGCAAATCATTTTGTAAATTTGCTGGACTCAGATCCAGATTTTATCATGTTGTTTTTGAATATATTTACTTGTTGTTTTCATTACACAGACACAAAATAGACAACATCCAATGCCTTGTTTGCATGGTTAGAAGCCACTTTGAAATTCTGTACTGAGTACTTTGGAGCAAAGCTCTTCAACCTTAGAAGGCAACAGAAGTTATGGGGAAAACTGTGTTTTCTTAATTGCCAGAGTGAATTCAAACTGAATTTGGTCCGTTTGATCAAGGCCCATGACTCAGTCATTTCTCAAAACTTTGTAATTAAACACCAAACTGTGTGGCTTGTTACTTTCTTGAAGTTTCTCACATCAGACATCAAAGAATGACAAGACAAATCAACTTTTAGAGAGATGAAATGGTTTAGAACTTTCTCCGATGGGTGGCCTTCAGAATTCATCAAAGCCTGTGGTCAAGTTTGGAGGACCGGAACATCAAACCCTTAATTTAAACTCTACGTAATTTCAGAGAATTTTAATTGATCTCACATTAGTTGAAACTGCACTTAGTTGAGGTTTTTTTTTTAAATAGTTGATTACAGCAAATTTCAGTCAAACACTGAAGGTCTACAGACTGTTTTGTGTTAGAAAAGTTCTCTGAAAAAGAAAAAAAAAACTTTCAGCGTAGTACATGAAAAAGGCATAAAGTTATATGAAAATTCAAGGGTTTACATTTAGTGTCAGATTTTTGACATTCATCAGTCAGTGTGACCTGCTGTTGACTGCAGACTTAGAAAGTAAAAAGATTTCTGACAAGTCAAACACCTTCGATTTACTGTATACAGTAACTGACTTACAAAGCTGTATGCTGGTATTGACACGTTCAATTAAATATGACTTGTTCCATAAAAAATATCAATTTCAATGGAGTTGGCTGCATGGAGGAGAAGACAGATAAATCTCTGATAGTATATCCACTAGATCCGCTGAAGTTTCATATCCGTGTCTGTACGATAACGGCCTTGAGAGTTCCCTACATGGAGAGACAGATCCTAAAGGGGACAAAAATGCAATTAAATATATGGGAAATAGGACAAACGGGGGGGGAAAAAAAGACGAATAAAAATCTGACCAACAATATAAGAATTTCAAAGCAGTACATTAACCATGCAACAAATTTCAACATACAAAGCTATGAGAGTAATTCCAGTAGTGGAGGACAGTTGGTCCTAAATGTTCATGAAAAGTAAACCTTCACTCTGATGGTCTGACAGGGCCAGCCCTGGGCATAGGCGACCTAAGCGGCTGCCTTGGGCACCGTCTGTTGGAGAGGGCACCAAATGACAATGATTGGGCTACAGTTTTTTGTTTTGTTTTTAAGTTTGTGACATTTTTTATTTATTGTTAGACACACCACTCATTTAGTTTAAAAATAAAGTAATAATTTCAAACAAATATATAATAACTCAAAAGGTTGACGAAATCAACAACTTTTCAAACTGTCAAAGACTTGATTAGCTCAACTCACAGATCATTGCCATTTTCATTACATTACATATTTGATGTATACAAAACTTGGTGCAGACTGTAACCAATTTTTGCGGGAAACATGGTTGCAAATCTGTTCCAATTTCTCTTAGCAGTAAAAGCTAGTTTTTTAGCTAGCAGAGGACAAACTTATTTAAGTAGGAAATAAAAAAAAAAAAAGTAAATAAATAAGTGTCTTATTCTGGATATTTAAAAAACAAGGTTGCATGGCGCAGAGTGAGACATTCGGTTTAGGCTAACTTGTTGTAACATATGCCTGTTACCAGAACCTTGGACTTGACATCATCAGGTGTCCAAAAGTCAAAAGGTATCTTCACTCTTCTATTTGTCATGTGTGTTATTAGACAGTTGTTGCAGTGATATTATTGTTGAAAAAAATTGTGCTTATTTAAACAAATGTTTCCACATTTATAAGAGACACAAATGATACAACTAATCCCAAAACTGAATTTTCCATTCAATTTTAATGGTTTTGTTTACGATTTAATTTGACCGTTGAGGGTCTGGGACAAGGGGAAAATTGCATTTTGGAGGGTACCCCAGACTCTTCTGGTATTTTAAAACTTTTTTCAAGCATTCCTTTCTTTCAAGTCAAGTAAATTCAGTCAGAAACTTCATGTTTTTTTTTAAATTATTATTATTTTTTATAAGGGTTATTTAAAATTTGATAGATGGGATGTAAATTGTCCTCCAATTCTGGAGTGACCCATGACCTGAAGGCTGGCTCGACCAGAAAACTAAGAACTGATGCCCTTTAAGCATCAGACTTCAAGAGTTGGAGTGATCCTTTGTGTGCCGGGGGGTCAAATGGCCTTTTATAACTGAGGAAAAAAGGCGGGCTGTACAAGGAAAGAATAAGGAAACAAGCTTGGTCAAAGAGCCTTGACGTAAAAGCATCCATACATCCTGATTTCTTGGAGCATCAGATGGTAAATTTCCTGTTAAAACACCATTCTATTCATTTTCATGAATCGTATCTATCTCCAGTGATTTTGATTTAATTGCATTTTTTTTATTAAACCCAGTCCAATAAAAAACTTAACAATATAGAACAACTCTGCTTGATAGCATTGTTGCTTGATGATAATTCCCCATTATAGATTTATTACATTAATAAGTCCACAACTTTTATTTGAGAAAAACTCAGTGTATATTGCTATTTTAACGATTGAAAAATCCATTCATTCTAAATTAGGTTTGTCCAGCGATCCAATCCAAGCAATAATCCACAGAGAAGAGCGAAGGTCCAAAAAACCTACTCTTCATTCTCATTACAAGTGAGAGCTTGAGAAGTATAAAAATCCAAACTGAAACGATTATCCAAAAATAGAGGAAAGGCAGTAAAAAAGGTCTCTTTTTAGAATTTTCATTGCATTTGAAGAAAGGTTTAATTTGATTTTAGTGGCGACATTTCTGACTTTAATTACTAATAATTTTCTCCCTGTTGATGAAATTAAATCATCCTTTTGTGTTCAACAAAATAATAATCGAAAAAAAGCACAAACTGCTATTATTATTTTCTCTTCCAACATTAATTTTCAAACAGTTGGGACTTACATAATTAAAACGAAAAGGACGCTATCCATGCGGCGCTACCAAGTCTGAGTTCAACCTGGTTTAACTTGTAACATGCGTTCAACGGCCATGCGTTTTGTGCACAGAGCCCAAAAGCGGTCGGAAAACTTGCGTTGCTACGTTTGAAAGCAAGAGTTTTGAATGCGGGACCGAAATACGCATTTACTTGCGTTTTCCATTGAAAGTGGTTTATACCATCTTTGGCGAGGGAGATTTGATCGTAGTTTTGGTTACATGCAAGCATACGTGGGATGTTCCTGTACAGGTGCTGTGGCTTTTCGGGCTGTTCAGCCCCAAGGCAACAAGAGAGGTTGCATCTCAAAGGACCATAAGTGTGTCTTGCAGTTCCCTTTTGGCCTGGACAGCTACCTTAAGGGATGCCATAAAAATGGAACGCATCATTGCCGTTTGTGTTGTAAGTGTACCGTAAAGGATTTGTAAAGATACTGTAAGTTACACACATTTATGCAGTGATTTGTGTCTCCTACGCCACATTCCAGGTAATAGCAAGGTGTGACTACTGGTTCCTTATTGACCAAACATAAATGCTGCAGGTGATACATAAGCCCTTGTAGGAAACACACACAAACTCTAATGGTTTAATTTTTTTACAGTCAGTCAGCATGCAAGGAGTGTGCAATGAGCTACTGGGTCTCAGCTACTTCACCTTTACTCACCCTACAACCTGTTGCTCATAACACGCCCTTCCGAAACTTGAATGAACATTTCCACTGAGCAGTCTACGGCTTTGCCCCGTACAGCTTTGCTCATTTTTTGCCCACAGACAGTCCACATCCACCCGTAAGGGCAGTTGTGACTAAGACCTAAGTTATGGAGTTTCTAGCGGGATTGTTTCCAGAAAGTGGTTGGGTTTAGCTGTGTCCCACAGAAGTCCCAGTTTTGGGTCTGGATCCTGAGGTCAGGCTTGCGTCCTCAGCCCAGGCAGTATATAGAATGACCCATTCTTTTTGTTTAGTGTCTCGTGTCCAGTTTGGTCCCATTAAAGAGTGAATGTTGAGGATCAGACCAGAGACTTTCATCACATTCCTCGATTCCTCTCCATTGCCTTCAATTAGCTACAAAGGTATTCTTGTAGCTGTTGTGTAGCTGACAGACACCCTTCTGAAGACTCAACACATTGAGCAACGTTTCTGTTTAATTCTATGCCTTTGTAGCCTTTAGGAGACTATAAAAACACTTGTAAGATGTGAATGATAACTTCAAAGCATGCATCCATAACAGAAAGACCTCTGACAAGCTCAACAAGCTAACAGCAAGACATTCATGAGTTTGGCACAAAAGAAAACACTTGGGTGTTGACTCAGTCATTCGACGCCTGAAGCTGAGCTGGCGCAAAGCCCAGTGTATACAGAGCTCTTTATTGTCTCATTGGCATATAGAGCATGTGTCCTTGATGATAGTGTTTGTTGTGCAGAGCATAATACATCACTGATAGTTCAAATTCACAGAGAACAATGAGGAAGAACGACACCAAAAAAAAAAAAAAAAAAAGCTCTGAAATTCCCTCCAAAAAGCAGAAAACGGTGAGCTCTGAACCAGCAATGCAAGCAAACTAAACGGTCGGGAGGCTGGAAAGCTTGGAGGAATTTCAGGGAGAAAAGAATCGAGCAAGGCATTGTTGAAGAGATTACAGGAAGAGTCACAGGAGAGAATCCCCTTCACTTTAATCCCATCTGGGTTTAAATGGAAAGGAGTGTTTTGTGAAACCAGGGCAAATGTCAGGTCGGCTTAAAACCAAAGCAGTGGAAGTTTCTTAAAGGTGACATTTACGAAAAGCAAACATATGACTTAATTTGGCTTTAAGTTGCTTTTAAACTTTTTTTTTTCTAAATTCTGACCTACAGTTCTACTATCTCTGTGAAAAATTTGCCCCGGATGCATCCTCAAAAGCTCACTATAAAATGTGCGTACAACTGAGTAAAAATCCATTTTAGGTATAGCAAAGGATTTCCAAAAGAGTGATGACATCACAGCAAATAAACAGGGCCAAAATCTCTAATGGGACTCCAAAAAAGATTTTAAAATCCACCCATTAAATCTAAACCCACGTGTCGGGGAAAACTAAGTGGACATAATATAGACACATAAAAAACACAATACAATGCAATAATTACTAAATACGAGAATACAATAGTACTAAAAAAAAAACAATCAACATAAAGGTGAGCAGCAAGGGCCCTGTGGGTCATAGAATGCTGCTCATGGCTCTAATTTACAAATGAAGTCTTAAAGCGTTAAAATGTATCTTTAAAATTTAAACTTGTTGACTTCCTTAATAAAAGGGGGTATGCACACCCGTTTAAGACATTTCTTTTCATTTCTTACAAATTGAGCTCATATAAAAGCTGAAAAAAAAATGTTTGTGCAAGGCTTCAAGCAAACCAACAATACAATCCACATTTAAAAGGTTGAAAAGGTAAAGACTGTATGGAGGATGTCTGAAGATTCTCTAAAATGAGACCTTGGTGGTATGGAAATATGGCATAAAGTGCATTTATAACAGAAGCAAATGAACATTTTATATTAAAGACTGACATTTCTGTGCAAACTGAGCCTTGGAATGCTAAATGGGTGCACTCCCTGACACACATAAAAGCCTCTAATTGGATCTTGAACCCAGCAAAACTTTCTTCCTTGACTTTTTGCACAAAGTCAACCTTTGTGCCCTTTAGCACACAGAGATGAGAGAATTTGACATTTTTCATAATGTGAGTTTTTTTGACTTCACCATTGTTGAAGAATTCCCGAAATGTGGAGGCACAAGTTTTCTCATTTGTTAAGATTCACTATACATTAACAAAAAAAAAAAAAAAAAAAAGGAAGCGACTTTTGACAACTAGTGTGAATGAGCATGTTTTTTATGAAAAATATCTATAGCCTATTTTGTAATTATAAATTTAAAAAAAAGATAATTATTGCCATTTGAGAGACACCTTCAAGCCTGAGCCGACCGTCTGACAGACATCAGCTCCAACCTGACCTCATCTGAAAGCTATACTTCCAAAACACAATAAAAATATGCAATCTGGATGGACCCAAGTTTGGAAGTAAACTCCAACTAGTAAAAGCAGCTACAGCAGCAAATTTAAAGCCTAAGTCACTTGCACCCAAGATAGGAGTCGACCGGTGCTGTAGGTTTTTGGGTTGCCCGGGCCTCTGGAGGGTCATAGAGATCTTAAGGGTAGTTCTGGGGTGTTTTGCAGTTTCCCTTGAGGTTATTACGCCACCTTAAGGGACATCGTGGAAATGGAATGTGCCATTGTCATACAGGATTTGTAAGGATAATTTAAGCTGCACACATTTATGTCGTACGGTGCCCCAACGCCCCATTTTAGTCACTAGTAAGGTCCTCGCCGCTCTCTGGGCGGGCTCAATAGCTGCACGCGAGGAGTGTGCCTTTGATATGTAAGTGGCCGTAGGATTCCAACACAATCTACGTTTTGATTGTCTAGTTTCTTAATTTTCAACAGTGCCGAGTTTGTATTTTATCACGTGAACAGGACTTGTTGGGCAGTTCGCAGGATTTGGGGGTGTTGAAACAAGGAAAACGTGTACAATGTGCCTGCAACTGACCTACTTTACTCTTACTTACCCTTACATGTTGTATAAGTGTTCCCTAGAATCTGTCGCTCATCACACAGTCTACGGTTTTCATAGTTCGTACAGACTACCTGCATGCATCATACAGGCTTGCCCGTTTTTCACCTGCAGACAGCTTGTATCCACCTGTAGGGGCAGTTGGGACTAAGACATTGCATATTTCTTAGAACAAAAGCCAGTTTTTCCTGTACTTGTCTGCTCAAACTCGCCATCAAATGCAACTCGGCTACCGGCAAAATGAAGCACCCTACAGTTTCTAAACTTAGATACCAAGAATTGAAAAGAGGTGAGGGTAGATTAGCAGCGTGATGCACATCTGACCTCTAAGAAATGTAGTGTTGCTAACTCAGAAAAGGCTGTTCTCATAAAGCACGTAGACCAAGAGATCAATGTTTCTGCTTCCAGACAAGAACCAAAATGTCAAAAGTTCCCGGGCAAAAAAAAAAAAAAAAAAAAAAAAGGGTGATAGTCTGTGCGGCCATGTTCGATTAGACTAACATGCAATAAGCTGTTACAGAAATGTCTTCCTTTGCTGCTCCTCTCAGCCTGCTGTGCAACCTCACAAGAGCTCCATTGCTGCTGATTTTGATATGACTTATGGTGAGTCATGCTGACTGTTAGTAATGGGTTCTGTTACAGTCACAGCTCTGCCCAGAAGCTTCCTCCAGATAGGTAAAAGGATGACACGCTCCTCCACTGCGTGACGTTTTAGGGCACCATTATCTAAAAAAGGTTTTCTTTTTTTTTTTCTCGTACATCTTCCATCTTTTTTTAGGTTTCAGACTTTGATGTTAATTATCCCCACATGAAGTCACAGATTAATTTAAAAAAGATAATGTTCTTAAATCAATTGATGCTAAAGATGTAAGATAAAAGGAAAAACTTCATCGGTGTGTCTCCACGTACCAAATAAATTATTCAATAGCTCGCTCAAGAAGACATTTTACTATAGTTTGTCAGACCATTATGATGTGCTGACTCTGCACCTGAGGTAATAGACTCTTTGTTCAAGTTATGATCTTACTTCTCTGGAGACAACCTGCACATGAACATAGTTAGGTTGCTTTACTTTCAAAATAAAAGGTAAAAGACATCTTTAAAAGCGTATGTCACAGTTTTTTCCAGAAACAAATATAATAGTGTAAAATCTGATCTATGCTGCTGACCCAAACAAATGAACAACAGGGTGAAAATCTGAGTAAAGTTGTAAAATGAACCCTGTCGTGGTTCGTCAACAGTACATGAATAAATGAATGACGATCCAGGGAACAAAAACAGGGGAAGTGATGTAAAACAAACAAACAAAACAATGTGCAAGTAGGACGTTTTTTTAAAAGAATCTGTTTTTTTCTCCTCGCTGGAGCTCATTTTGGAAAAAATAACACCTTGAGATAGACAGCTGTAGAAGCTAAAAGGCTGTAGGGCCAACTCTTTGGGGCGCTTTCACATTATGTCACTTTGTTCAAAGGGCCATTCTGATGAAAATTGTGCTTTTAACATGTTATTGTGGCACTTTTTCTCACAATGAAGGACATATATAAAGGATATTAAGCAAAAAAAATGCATTTTTGAGTGTTTCTTTATTTAAATTACTGTGAATCAGGAGCAGACAAAAAGAAATCGAGTTGAAAATCTTGTGAATCTGGCTGCTTGGTGCACAAACTGCAATTGTTAATTTCTCCTCCGTGATCAATTTTCTTTTTGATCTTAACAGTTGGGACTTCCGCAAACACAACCGGTTGCAATCTTTACATCACTACCAAGTCTGAGTCCCTGATTGGTCAAAGTTCAACTGCATGGTGTAACTTTCAATGCGCGTTCAATGGCCAAACATCTTTTTATTGAAAGTGGTTGCTTGAATGTGCGCTGCCGAGGGTGGTGTGAAGGTAGCTTGAGAATAAAACAATGCAAATTTGAATTTGTTTGGAATATTCTTTCTAATTTGAGTAGGTTTACTCCATTTTCTCGACCTACATGGGTCCTTTTTTCTTTTTGCCTCCTACAGTGAAACCCTTTCCCATTTAGTGTCTTTATCAGACTGCGCTACACCTTGACTCAGCACTCAGGTTGGAATTAAGACCTTGTGGCAGCCTATTCTAGGACACCTTCCACCCCAGCTGACAGGGCTCTGGCACAAATGCTTTCTGTAAAAAAAATAAATAAAAAGAATGTAGCGGCTCCTCAAAAAGGAAGCCTGAAACAAGCCTAAAAACTTAATGGATGTTTAGAGCCACAGGATTGTCTGGGATAATGGAGACAGCATATTCCTCTACGCTTCAAGCCACTTTATCTTAAAATTTAACAAAGATGTTTCTGGAGGTGCATGCGGTCGCCCGTATTCCTCAAAGCTGAGCAACTTTCTGTCTGCGCCTTCTTCAGAAGCATCAAAACATCCTAGCTTTTCCTGTTCTTGCACAGGCCTGTCTGTCTCATCCTTCAAAGCTAAAGAGGGATTATGTTTCGATTTCTCCTTTAGAAAAAGGACTAGGCTGCAGAGTTGTTTGTCTGACTGTTGCTCTCTGCATTCGAGGCTGGTTGCCATCTGTTTTGGATCTTTTTGAAATGTTTTTATTTATTTCCGTCCTCCTACCCTTGGATTTCTCTCTGACTCAACAAAGCTCTACTCAGCATCCTTGACGGGAGGGAGATCACAGGAGGAGAGTAATGAGACTCCAGCGAGCTCAGTTCCACTGTATCCTCTTTTTTTTTTTCCTCCCCCGACTCCCTTGTCTACGCTTTTCGCCTCCTTCACCACAGAGCCTGTCATTGTCTACATCGCCCCTACCTGGCATGAAGCAGGGTGTAATTTATTAGTGCTGCTGGGATGAAGAAATGTGATGAAATCAAAACACTGCTATTCAAAGCCCTCCCTCTTGTTTTGCTGCAATCTTTTCAGTCGTTCTGTATCTGTCTCTGAACCCGCACACACACACACATGCACTTTGAAGCCTCTTTGCTGAAGGGAGCCTGACTCAGCAGACGGGCTTGTTTCAGCTCAACAAGACTGACACAAGCTCCAATGTCAGGCAACCTTGGCAGAGACTTATGAGCGGCAGAATCTGACGCCGGCATGCAAATAAATTAAACACAACGTTAGATCACAAATCACATGTTCAAAGTGGGAGGCGACACTTAGATGCGCATGAATAAAAGCACCAAAAAGACGGGGGGGGGGGCTAATTCCTGACAACGACATAGCAACAGAAAAAGGAGGTGAACGGGAGGAGGGAGCGCCGGAGCGCGTTGGCAGGAGGTGTAAAAATGATTGCCGGTGAAGCTGACCGAGGTGAGGTCGAGGCCATAAGTTATGCATTCACACATGCTGTTTTTTTTCTTTTTTTTCCACCCCTCCACTCCTCTAATTATGAGATGCTGTCAGCTCTGAAAGTCAGCGATCAAAGAGAATCAAAGGCTCTCTGTGATCGACGGCACAGCTCCTTGTGAGACTGACCTTCTTACTGCTCCTCTTCTCACCGCTAATTCACGAGAAAAGCAAAATTAAAGTGAAGGCTTCACGCAGCCCTTCTGTAACGGTATCTGCCGTTTAAAAGACCCAGAAATTCCACTTCCAATAAAAAGCCAACGTACATGGCCATCTGTGAGCGTTTTGGGGGCAAAACTCCTGCAACACCCTACGGCTCTACGTCTAAAACAAACAGCATATTCAAAGTTAAAACTGGTTGAACATTAATCAGAGACTCTGATTTAGTAGTGACGAATAAATGACCTACCCTCTAATTCAGGGAAGAACTAACCATCTGGAAATTAGTCATGGAGGAGAAATTAGTAATGGTGGTTTGTATCTGGCTAGAATTATATGACAAGTTTGGAGCAAAATTTGGGACATTGTTGCTGAGAGGTTTCTGTTTACGTGCTCTCCTGCAGGCTTACAGCTCCTCATAACCCCAACTTAAAATCACTGGTGATATAAAAATGGCGAGCATTATTGGAGTTATCCAGCCGGACAGTTTTGATCCAGATTCCAGCTCAGATGAAAGAAACAAAGACATAGAGACATAACTTTAAAATAAATGTCCTCCAGCATCAGAAAAACAACAGATGAACATGTTAAAAACACAAATAACAGGATTTTTGTTGCAGTAGTGCAGTTCATCAAATAACAACTGAGGGTTTGTCTTAAAAGTTCATCTCTGAATGTTAAATTCTAAACTTACAAAAAAGATTGTTTTAGATGGACAAAGCATGTCGTGACATCACCCAATTGCAGGTGTTGTATCCATTTCAAGCTTTTTTTGCTTGTCTGTTTGTTTTGGACAAACACATGTTTGCCACTTATCTGAGCATGCCCAGTTATACTAATAGTAGGGTGTTGAATAAAAGTAAAATTTTGGGGTTGTGAGGGGCTGGAACAACAAAAGAAACAAATCCAGAATCTGCGACCAATCCAAAAACTGACATTTCTTTCTTTTGTTTCAGAAAAACAAAAAAAAGTTAGAGTGTGCTCCCAAAGAAAAGGTTGGGGATGAATCAGAGAGGTTACATAATAATAATTGAAAAAAAGATGTGTTAACTAAGGCTTAAGACAATTTAGAAACAAAGGGAGGAAAATTGACTCGATCTATAGAAACTGATGACAGGAGGAACCAGTGAGCCCATTTAGTAATACTAGACGGTTGACTTCTTTTATACTGATAATGTGTGCATGTAAAGTTCTAAAAATGGAAATCATGAACACATTTTAAAGGTATTTTAACAGATTGAAAGGACAAGACAAATAAATATTAAATGGCTGATACAGAACTTTTCTTTCTTACCTCAAAGCCCAAAAGAAAAGAACCAAACAAGAAGGCCGGAATATAATGTTACAGCATAAGAAAGTTTGATGGCAAAAATAATTTTGTCAGCTGGTGAAAAAAAGTGTAACAAAACTTAGAACAAAACACAAAAGCATGCATTACAGTTTGCATTGCTGTTAGGGGCAGTGCCAGCCGGCAGCTTGAGGTTGCTATAGCAACTGCAAGATCTAGCAAAGTCCAAATATATAAAACCTGTGTTCTTATCGAATGGGATTCGGACGTCAGATACCTCTCTTTTTATCCACGTCAAATTCACTGCTCGACATCTGTCCAAAAACATGTTCGTAAACCTAATCCCCCCCCCGTGTGGGAGGAGCTACCAGCTAATGTTCTTTGCCAGATCGCCACATGGATCGGTGTCTGTGTTTAGCTCATCTTCAATGATGGAAAGGCACTGGGGATGCTGAGAGATCAGATTTATTTTAAAAAGAACTAGAAAATCATCGGCAATCACGTCTCCATGTCTGGGTTCATGAGATCAGTCAGAGATTCTCCCGCTGTGGGAGCTGTGTCTGAATGACGGATATTGTGTTTCCGTGTCTCCGTGACCTAGTTTGATGACTTAAAAATAGGAATCAAACTAGAGGATCTTTTTGTTATTGTCTTGATGGAAATAAGAAAAATTTCACAATGTTCAGGAGGCCCGAGCAGGTTGCCTCCCTATGCCACACGATAGTGGGCACAATTGCTCCAGCCCCTTGAGCCCTGTGACAATCGCTGGGACAGGCTCCAGCAACACCGCGGGTTAAGTTCCTAACGAGAAGTTCCTAACGAGAACCCTCGCATTGATCAGCAATGTTGGATTTGCGTTCTACCCACTGGTCAAGCCACTGAAAACACATCCCGAAGCCCCTTATTTCACTATAGAAATAATTTAACGTTTCACGTTTAGTAACTATTCTAGTAGAAATGGTGTATGAATGTTAATTAAATTGTATTTTGGATTTTAAATTTTAATTTTAATGTCTGAATTATGACGAACCAGAGCTTATTAACTTGTGTAAGGTCATAAATTCCTGTAAATCTAAAAAAAAAACACATGAAAACAACACTATTAGAAATTATTACTTCAAAATCTGAGTATAAAAAGAAAAGCTTAAACAGAACCTTAACAAATATGCTTTTTAACACAAAAAATTATCTGACATTGAGTCCTCCTTCAGTTAATTAGAGAACTTCAATGACCAAACACAGGAACTGATTCCTTTGGTTTTCAAAGACACTGGCATTAAAATCCATTGATTTTAAAGCATTCATCTTTCATATTAATGTATGCATAGCTTATCCTTGACGGCAGAATAACACTTTTAAAATAAAACACCAATGACAGAAACAACCAATTCAACCTTTGGTACTGACAGTAAAGCAATTCATTCATTCGTTAATGATAGTGGGTAAAAGAAAAAAATTAAAAATTAAAGTTTTATTCTAAACAGACACTGAAAGGCAGACCTTGGTGGGGGGGAAAGCAGGAGAAATGAGCTGGCAGTTTTGAGCATGAGGAGCAATTGTTTCTTTAGTCTCCAGGGGACAAAAGTAAAAGTGCCAGCCATCCATTTTTAAATGGTTAGAGTAGAGGGAAGAAGAAAAAAGATCCACAAGACCATTAGAATCTAGATTTCCACTTCAAGGAGGTACTTGTGTTTCGTGTGAATGAACCTTCCACAAATCGGAGTAAATCAAGGCATGTTTGGTGAGTAAATTGCATATTTCCAAAGACAAAAACAATTTACAGATTCACTAATATTGAATTGTCTTCAGAGAAAAGGAACTTAACGTGTTCCATCATTCCTCAAGGAGAGCAACGTTGTACACTACAGGCTTATGTTGGTGTCTCTTTATTGGACGGCCACTTGGGAAATGACAGAAAGTAAATGTTTGGGGATGCACTGGATTGTGTGTTTGACTGAACTCTTCTCCATAACCAAAAACATCATGTTACATCTGCAACTGAACCCCCTGCAACTAAAATAAAGGTTCATTAGCCTTATTAGCCTACATTTAATGTAGTGCTACATTGATTACTTTTGTGAATTCCATTTAGTTGCATTTAGCCCGTTCTGACCCATAAACCCTCCTTCCACAAAATTACTAAATTACTAAAACCTAGACTGCAATTTTTTTTTTTTAATTTAAACAAGCCACCTGGAAGGTGATAAACACTTGTTTTATTGGGATACAGTTTTAAAAACTAAAAAATAAAGGTTGAACCTTCAGTTAAAAAACAGAAATAAAAACTTTTTTTTTTTTGCTTTAATAGAAGTGAAACTTTTATACATGTTGTTACAACACATAAACAAAGGACTGGAGCTTAATATCATTGTTTACTTTTACATGTTTGATTTTTTTTGTTTCTTGCAATATACTGATTTCAGTCCAATGGGTGAGAGGGGCATCTTTGTTTATATATATTGTTATTATATATTTGTTTATTATATATATATTTATATATATTGAGAACCATTGACTGAGTGACTCCTTCCCACTGGCATTCCAAACAGGAAGTACCAACTGGCTCAGGGAGGTCAAAATCCCATAGACTTCTATTGAAAAATAAGTCATTCTATCTGTCAGAAGAATCATTTTTGCTCTGACACATTTTCTTCATTATCTTCAATTTATTCAAGTTTTGAAGTGACCAATCAGATGCCTCAACAATATTGACAGTTTTTTTTTTTTTTTGTAGCCTGCATTCAGATGGCAGCAGACTTTCAACAAGCTCACTTCTGATTGGAGAGTGGGTGCCTTAGACATATCAACTCAACTAATCATTGTTTTCTGTGTTGTCTTAGTCGAGCAAGACGGCATCATTGTTGACTTCATTTCATCGGAGCTGGAAGGAAACCGTTTTCAACATCGTTTTACTCACTCGGTCCAGCTCTCGTGGACAGTCAGGAGGCTGCATCCCTGCCCATTTGCCAGCTTTGCTCCCAGTTAAAAACAAAAAAAAAAACAGTCTGGCAAACATTTAAGATTTACAAAAAATAGCTAAATAACAAGCTCATTCCACACGGAAAAGTTGGTTCAAATAGCAATATTTAATGGATTTGATCATTCTTCTGTAATATTGATCAAACTTACTGATATATTCATACATAACTGTCAAGATTTACAAAAATGTCAAAGCTTTCTGGATATATATCAAAACCTTGCTAAAATTGATCAGGATCCCTTTTTATAATCTACTTGTGGTTATCAGAAGTTCATTGCAAATTCATAAAGTATTAAGATTGATATCCCAGCTATATAAGTGGAAATATTGCACTTTTTGTTGCATTTAATCTTTTTCAGTCTTCCAGAGACAGGAAGGACAACACCAGTAGATCTATTTATTTCTCTTTTCTTCCAATTTTATGCATAAAACTTTTACAGTTTTGAAGATACAGTTTAGTAAATTAAATTTGTTAGTATTTTTAGGCTAACTTAAACAAAGAGCTATGGTTTTTCCTGCCACAAGATAGGAAGCAACAATTCCTTCTTCTGAACACTAGAAACCAGGCATCAATTGATAAAAGAAAACTTTGAAAGCTTATTTTCTTTTCTTTTGTGTTTCTTTTCAGAAGTTTGGTCTTTTTTAAAGAAATGTCTACAGAAAAATGTGGGTTTGTTTTCCAAAATAAAGGTAAACTACTAGGTTAAGGCTAATGCTACTATTTTTCTCTCTTTATATATTTTTTTCTGTATTTGCAAATGTTTTTTGACTCACTTTTCCATCATTTTTCCTTCCTCTCTTCATTTTATGAGTCTGACTTTGCTTGTGGATCCAACCCAAGAGAAAATGGCAGTCAAATAACTAAAAAAGATGCAAGCTTTGTAGCTTTAAAGTAACTATTGATTGGTTTTGATTGAAAAAGGCAAATGGAAATGGATTCGAAACAAATTTAAAAAAAAAGACAGACTGCCGTGATGTAAAAAGCAGAACCCGGTGACGATATTTTCTCTTTTTCTGACATTTGTGAAAATGACTCTTGTGTTTGTGTCTGGACAAATGACAGCAGCCAACCTGTTGCCTCATAAATACAAAACCTTGCAGAGTTTACAAAGCTTCAGTGGCAGCAGAAGCAAAGAAAAACATCAGGTTGAAAGGCTGGAACAACATTGTCTTCCTAACTCTGCCATCTGTGCACACAGGAGACTGCACTGCAAAGACAAGCATGTTTAGAATGTCACGCGGTTGGACTCGTACGTTAAAATCGCTTTCCCCCTTGGTGCAATGTGTCACTTGGAGCTTGTGCACATAACAAGGAAAATCAACAAACCAGCGAGCAGGATCTGAAAACCCTTCATTCACCTGCTTTATTAAGTGAGAAAATAGAAAAACCTCCATTGTGCGTCCTGTCAGTTGGAACATAGTGGTTCACTGGGGAGGGAGAAATAAGCAGTAAACAACACAGTATCCAAGACTATGGGGAGTCTTTGGAAAATATGCTTGAAACTGCCTTTCTAAAAAAAGAAGAAAAAAAAAAATCGTTCAAAGTAGTCAGTGACCCTGTCAACTTTGGGAGATCAAGTTCTACATTCACACCGTCCTCTGAAACGTGCGTTCAAGCTACGACTTTCAATGAAAAGTCTACGTAAATGTGCGTACATGCGCGTTTGGAGTCCTCACACATTGCTAAACAAGTTTTTAAGTCAATTTTCAGGCTCTACATACAAAACTTAGAGTTGAATAAGTCAAACCTTGACTCTGATTTGGTAGGGACTAATAGGTAGCATCTCTTTTAAATCCACTGAAGTGCCAACGATTTTAAAAATGATTACGGAGGAGTGATTAATAACTTTGTATCCGTTCAAAATTATATGACACTAAGTCCTTCATCAGAATAGAGCTGTAAAAGAAAAAGCCTGGAGCGAGATGAGCGAAGATTTCCACCGCTTCGAAACCAAGCCTTTTCCAGCTGTGAGTGCTTGTGCTGGTATTGTGTAGCAACAGTCCAGTGTGAACATCGTATGCTAAAAGTTTGTTCAAGAGCTTGTAAAATTCATTCATTCATTCATTTTCTGAACCGCTTAATCCCTTCCGGGGTCACGGGGTTGCCGGTTACCAGGATTGGTGGCTTTGTACACGAGCAATTTGGCTTTTTATCACTCCAAGAAAACTAAAAATGGCCCACTTATTCATCAAGATATTATACTTCAGATTTATTTAAAATACTTACTCTGGTTCAGATTGTTTAGGCCCTGTGGCTAAATTAATAAATGCCAATAATTTTAGGTAAAGAAAGAATAGTAGATACGAGAGTAAAGTAAGAAAGAATTAATATAATATAGAACACTCATCTTCTTTACCGTTTTCAAAAAATCCAAATATTCAAAGATACAGACGACGCAAAAAGAAGAATCACTAAGCAATGTCATTGCATTGTGAATTATTTGCTTTTCAAGATAAGCTTTGAAACTAATGTGACTTTTTATTACCACAGTTTCTTGAGGCAGCATATTCCAGTATTCAGCTGCTCTGTAGATGGCTGCAATGTCCAGATTTATGGACAGAACCAGACTACACGCAAGTCTGTCATCGACTTTCATCCATAATAGATGTTGATGAATTCTGTTGATTTTAGTTTTAAAAAGGAAATCGAAGCCTCGTTTCCACTGAGCGGTACAGTTCGGTCCGTTTCCATTGTAAAACGGGCCCATTAAACATTACCAAACCGTATCTCTTTGGGGCCCCATTTGGTCGTAGGACGACTAAAGACTGCAAAGTAAATTGTCTTGTTTCAGTTGACATATAATTAGCATTATTAAAATGTTCCTCCTGATTTTACTAACAAGGCTACTTCTACATGTGGTCAAAAAGGTTGTTTGATCTAGTGTTATACCCAACAGCTTAACCTCCTTAACTTGTTCAATTGACTGATTCCGTAGCAAGGTCTGCAACTTTTGGTCTTCTCTGTAATGGGCGTTAACTTGTTTGCGTAAGATTGTGTTTACTTTTTGCAGTTCACATAAAAAATGCAGCACAGATTGAGGTTGGGCCTGATGAGCAACCAAGGAATGGTGAGAACAACCCTACACAGACTAGGCTTCTTCCATGACTTGTCAGACTCAGTGGATCTGCAAACTGGGGTTAATGCAAACCGATGGGTACCCCACCTTCTACAGTCACCGGGGACATCCACTTATGGTTTGAAGACCTTTTTTAAAAAAAATGAATACTGTAACCAAGTCGGAGACCATAGTTGTCAACAGCAAAAGAATGTTTGGCTTTTTTCTGTCTAGGACAGTGGAGGGATTGTGCCCCAAGCAGAGGAGTTAAAGTATCTTGGGTGTTGTTCATGAGTTAGGGAAGGATGGAGTGTGAGATTGACAGGCGGATCGGTGCAGTAATGCAGTTGCTGCATTGGCCCATTACAATGAAGAAGGAGCTGAGCTGAAAGGCAAAACTCTTGATTTACTGGACAATCTATGTTCCCATCCTCACCTGTGGTCATAAGCTTTGGGTCAAGATCAAAAGGATAAGATACCAGATTGAAGCTGCTGAAATGAATTTCCTCTGGTCGCTCGCCCAGAGATAAGGAGCAGAGCTCGATAACCTGGGAGGAACTTGCAATGTGGAGCCGCTGCTTCTCCACATCGATATTGGCCAGTTGAGGTGGCTCAGGCATCTCTTTTGGATCTCTTGGAAGCCTCCCTGGGGAGGTATTCCGGGCATGAACCACCAGGAGGAGGTTCTGGAGAAGGTCCAAGACTCACTGGAGGGACAATTCAGCTGGGCTGTGAGGTCCACCATCTCTGCTATGCTTCCTCAGTGACCTGGCTCCAGATGAGCGGACGAAGATAAATGGATTTACTGGAGTCAGTTTATCCACTAACCACTTGCTAGCTTGCTGTAGTCCACTTTACAAAAAAAAAAAAAAACTTTTAGTCAGGTTTCCAAACACAAGTATTTTTTTTCCTATCTAAAAGCTTAAAGTAAAATATTTTTTATTTTAGTTTTTATATTTTAACAATTTATTTAAACTTGTTTGGAAAGAGAAATGTGGTTTTCAAATAGTTCCGAACACCATTTTTTTGGGTAAATCCCTACAACTGCCAGGCTACTATTGTCTTTTTTTTTACTTTACTCATATTTCAGGGGAAAAAACTGGGATTTCGATGGTATTTCCACCAATTTGTTGCTCAAATAGAAAAAAAAATATGATAAAAAATGCTACATAAACTTGAGTTTAAAAAGTGATTTAAAGATCCTTGCTCATAACCTTTGTCTTCTTGGTGATTTGAACATGTTTCCGCTGCATTTTTCTGATGATCGAGGAGATATAAAGATGTTCAGACTCAAAATTGTGTTTCAGAGTACACTGAATTACCAAAAGAATTGGCTCACATGTAAACTGAAGTGCCATTCCTTTTCCTTCTTCCAAAATCGGATCTGGTTCAGGTCAGGGACTCTGTGCAGGTCAGTCAAGTTCCACACAAGACTATTACCAGAAAGCTCCAAACTGTTCCCACAAGGTTGGGAACATGGAACTGTCCAAAATATTATGGTACTCGGACGCATTCAGAGTTCCTTTCACTGGAACTAAGGGGGCCAAGCCCAAGTCCTGAAAAATAATCCCGCACCAACATTTGTCCTCCACCAAATTTCACACTTAGCTCAATGCAGTCCCAAATGTACCGTTCTGGCAACCTCCAAACCCAGACTTGTCCATGAGATTGTCAGATGGAAAAGCGTGATTCATCACTCCAGGGAAGGCGTCTCCACTGCTTTAGAGTCCAGTGGTGGCGTGCTTTACACCACTGCATCCATTGCTTTTCATTGCACTTGGTGATGTGTGGCTTGGATGCAGCTGCTCGGCCATGGAAACTCATTCCATGAAGCTCTTTGCGTACTGTACTTGGGCTAATCTGAAGGTCTCATGAAGTTTGGTGCTCTTTTAAGCGCAATTTCTGACTGTGCAGAAAGTTGGCGACCTCTTTGCACTTTGTGCTTCAACATCTGCTAATCCCTCTCCATCAGTTTAGGTACCTTACCACTTCATAGCTCAGTGTTCCCAAACTCTTTAATTTTGTTCTGAAAGATTTGATGGTTGACTGTAGAATATTTCGGAGCGAGAACATTTCAGGACAGGATTTGTTGCACAGGTGGCGTTCCATGAAGATTCCACCTAGAATTCACTGATCTCCTGAGAGCGTCCCATTCTTTCACAAATGTTTGTGAAAACATTCTGCATGTCTGAGTTTATATACCTGTGGCCAGGACAAGTGATTAGGACACCTGGTTCTGATCATTTGGATGGGTGAGAGAATACTTTTGGTAATACAGGGTATTTCTTTCCTCAAATTGTTGTAAATCAGGATTCGTGACCTAGAAAATAAACTGGGTAGGCCAAAAATCCCTGCTGTACCCCATTTTGATTCCATGTACACCCCAGGCATGTGTGGCATATTCAAGAATGAGCTGAATGCAGGCTTTTGAACATTCTTTTAGCATGTGGTGTTTGAAGAAGTTTGGTGCTAAATGTCAAAGCGGTGAAAATGTCCTAAATCTTGCTCCAGGCTTTCACAGCTTTATTCTTATATGTGATAGCCTTTGGGGATAGGAACCACAATTATTTCTCCTTCATGATCACTTTGCAAATGGTGCCAAAGCGTTGGTCAATCTACGTTTTGAAAATGACGCTTCCCATACGTGCCAAATCTGAGTCCCTCATTGGTCAAAGTTTCATTAGTTTGACTTTTGTTCTGTGCTCAAGTGCTGGGCGGTTTGCACGTAGAATTCGAAAACTGATGACAAAACTTGCATGGCGTCGTGTAAATACAAGAGTTTTGAATACGGAATCCCAACATGAACCTATATTTACTGAGATTTTTCATTGAAAGTGGTTGCTTGAACACGTTATTCCGAGCCTGGTGCGAATGCAGCATGACATATCCACTTGTAGACGACTAGATTCATGCACATCTTTTAACTTTTCTTCGTCCAAGCTGGAATCTGGCTCAAAACTGTACGGCTAGATAGCTCAAATATTGCTCGCCATTTTTGTTGCATCGGTAAGATTAGGTTGGGGTTGTGAGGAGCTATAAGCTAGCAGGAAAGTGTGTGAACAGAAAACTCTCAGCAACAATTTCGTCCACGCCTAAGATATGAATTTCTACTGCTGCTCTGCAGAAACTATGTTCTAGAAAACGACACAGGTTATATGATTTGGGCTATAAACTGTTACGATAGATTAAAAAATGATCGGAGTGGGACCATTTAACACTTGGCACACATCGTGGGCGTTAAAGCAGTCTGTCCTTTATTTAAAAAAATAAGGTTTTTACCACAAAAAATCGAACTAGATGTTGCTTACTTACAGCATCTTTAAAACTAAGGCTTTATTTCCCTAAAAGAAAGGTGCTGTTGTGATGAATTTGTTCCAATCTTTTGTCTTAGAAGTTGACAGTGTGCATTGCCTGCTTAGGTTTGTCGGCAGAGTGCAACCAAGGTTGTAGCTCCGTGCTGCTCAGCTACAGCACCGATCAATGGCATCAGCTGCTTCAGTGAGCACATCCGCTCTTTCAGCCCAAGACGCTTGTCTTCTCAAAATGGACCCTTGTGCACATCAGAGTCTTTACGCAAGACGCCTGTCTTTAAACACTATTAACCTCAGCATGTGTGCATGCATAGCTCAAGTCCCAAGATGCGGCGCGGTAATAAATGCAAGCTGGGAAAACACAAGGATTGCGTTAGCCTTTTGATTTTTTTTTTTTAAATGACTGCATGCTTCGGCCCTTTATTTCAATTACATGTACTGTAATTTATATTCTATCCAGCTGTGCCTTGAAACTTGAGTATTCCATTAAAATGGGCATCACGCCTCCTTTTATATGTCACTACATGGTTGTACAGTTAAAAGGGCAAACCTAATTTGCGCTGCTACATGGCAGCATGCCACAATTTAATGGAAGAAGGAGGAATTTATAAGAAGCATATCAAATTTGTGTTATGTTTCACCATAACAGCCTCCTACTTGATATTTATTTCAGCGGGTAGACTGAGCTAAAGCAGACTGGGTGCATTCCTCCCACTGGTAGGAAAAGTCTGTTTCTGCTGGAGCATTAAAATAATGTGCTTATTTTGATTTACAAAATATGTTAAACAGAATTGCAGTGGATTATTTTAGGGGGATATTTGGCGTCTACAATTATAGTGCAAAGGATAGGAAGTCGCAGCAGGGCCTGTGAGCTGGGATGATAAGGCTTAAGCTGCTGGGAGTCACCAGTGCATGCTGGGTTTTACTGGTTTGTGGTCACAGATATCTGTGACAGTGGATTGAGCCAAACGCTGTGTGTTTTTTAGGGTATTTTATTCATTTTCAGCAATCTTTTTCAGTTTTATTTAGAGTGCGAAATCGCGGTTGTCTCAATGAAACATACAAATAAAATGGGGGAAAAAAAGCAACAAACTAAGCAAAAACTGATCTTTTTTACAGGTTTTATAAATCTAATTAATTTAGCTTAAATTGTATGAGATTAATGGAGTCTAATTCTGTCCAGCAGATTCCAATAAAGCCCAAATATTGCAATCATATTATTCATGGCCCATTTGACTGAACGGAAAACTGCAAATACTCGGCACTTGAACAATGTTGTGTAGAGGAAAAACTTCCTATGATGGAAATATAGGAAGAAAAATCTAGAAAAGAACTCCCAGCAGAACCAAACTTGAGTGGTTTTCATACAACATTAGTCCCAAAAGGTTTGTGCAATTAGATGGTGCCAAATATTGTCACCTTAACCCTTTTATACCAGGGCTTTGGCTCCAGGTTCTTTGGACTACTGTAACTCTTCAACTGTTTACACAATAGCTGTAATACCAACATATTCTGTAGCAGAGAAAAGCAGCTTTGTGCTGATATGGAACACTTTAGATTAGTGAAGTGCTTAAATGATCAACATAAATCAGCTAAATCTGACGTAGAGAAAGAGGCTTTGCGATACCCAACACTATTTTGTCCACGTCAGAATCAGCTGATTAACTTTAATCACGTAACCCGTCGAATAGTTACGTTATATCAAAGAGTGTGTTATTGAGATGTCGCCTGTGACATCTCCAGTGATAGGTTTCGTATACAACGCGCATTTGACGACTCAAGAATGCGCTCTTAGCCCTTGGTGTTCACACTGGAAAAGTAGGGAGGGGCTTCTTCTTCTTTTTTTTTTTTTACTGTTTACTGGTGCTTGACTGCCACCTACAGGTGGAAGAGTGCTGTGAAAAGTCATAGCGGTGCACATCATGCAATTTATGCACGAATCAGAAAGGATTTTATTCATTGCTAGCTTTCTTGCAATGGCGTATAAGGATTACCATCATGTCAGGAGATTAACTTTTGTTTGTCTTTGTTAGAATAACATGCAGGTTTTTCGCCTTGTCTGAGTTCACCAGATAAATCAAATCCATCTGTCACTGCCACATCAAAGCCCTTGATTGCTCAAAGTTTTACCTGGCTTAACTGGCAACAGCCACACTTTTTGTGTATAAAACCCAAAATTATAATTATAATTATAAAACCGGACATAGCTACCCGTGAACGTGAGAGTTTTGAATGTGCAAACTCAAAACACATGTTTACGTACATTTACAAAGATTTTACATTGAACGTGATTTGCCAAGGGCAGTGTGCACGAACGTTGAAAAGGTTACTCTGGTTTAAACTGGTCTGGGTAGTGTTCTTATATAACACCCTCAGAATTAAACCAGTGGCCAAAGGAAGCTATGCCTTACAGAAATGTGTGCAGTTGCATCAGTTGCATGCCAGGGGGCAGTATAAACCTAAAGTGTGACACGTCTATGGCAAGAAAAAAGAACCATCTAGAAAAACCAGCTTCTCCCACTAAGTCCTCTAAGATTGAAATGTTATTACGGGGCTACATCTATTTTTTCCTATTTTACAATAAAAGTGGTGGGCTGCTCCGCTGACCTTAACTTATTTAGAAAATGGTGTTTATTATTTTCACAAACATATAAATAATATTACTTTACATATTTTCTAAGACAAAAATATTCTTCATGATCTTTTTTTAAAAAAATTTTTATCATGTCGAATGATACTCGTTTGCTTCACCCGGTAATGGTATTAATTAATTATTTTAGACTTCTTATCCAATCACATTTCAGCTAGCTTGTTTGGTTAGTGCAATGCCAGACAAATCAATTCGTATAACATTCAAGGGTTAAAAGAATATAACCCAGCTGTTGATCAAAAAGGAAGTGGATGGATTTTATTCTCCAACAAAAAGGTGCTTTGGAGGAAATTCTAGTAGGACAGCGCAGACATTAGACTTTTATTTTCATGATTCTGATGACCTTGCACATTGCATTGTGATTTATACACTAAGTGCATTATGGGATTTTATGTTTTTGTTATTTGTTAGTCTGCTCTGTTGTTTCATTGTTGGTTTTGTGTTGTTCTTTCCTCTATACTGTTTTTTTAAGCGTTAGCTACACTAACTTGAAATAAACTATGCGGTCCACATGCTTTTGCCCAGCGGTTGGCATAAAACTATTTGAATTCACACTATACTGAACTACGTCGGAGAACATTTGAGAGCCTGATTCCAAAGGGGGCCAGGGTTCAATTCTTTTGTCCCCACCAGAGTTCAGGTGAGGTTTCACACGTGCAAGATGAACCAGGCTGTTTGAGGAATCAATCTAGGGTAAAACAGAGACCAACATTGTCTATGTGACCATAACAATTAGCAAAAGGTTTTCCAAAAAGAATATTTTTTGCTTCAAATGCTTCTATCTATTGTGCGAGTGTTTTTATTACCCTAAAAATGTTCCTGTGAGTGATAAATGAGGGTTCATTTGTGCTTCTCCTCCATGTAACTTTCAAGCTGTTACTTCCAACAAAATTACTTCTCACCAGTGATTACTCACATTTCCATTGACAACTTGTGCCATTTGGAAATGCCTTTTTCCAATTTTTATCTGCCATAAGGTGAACATCTCCTCGACATGACTGACAATATGCAGGAAGAAAAGCCTGAATAAATCAAACGTACTGACATTGTGTCTCAGTCAGAAAGTCAAAGAGTGGCTCCTGCTGCCTCAACGCCTCCATACTTTGTTATCCTGACAGGCGAGGCCGGTCCAACCAGCGGTATGTTGAAAAGAGCCATAAGAAGCCTTGTTCCCCAGTGCTAAAGACTAACATATTGTTGTGTCAGACTGCTGGGACCCTTCTGCTTGGAGCGCAAAAGACAAAACCAGCCTCCACTGTACAGCACGGGCAGTTGAGATGTTTTGGTGGATTTTTTCATATATTCTAGCTAGTAGAAAGAAATATGACAGTGATGGATGGATATTAAAAAACGCTTTAAGGGTTTGTGCTGTCATCCCACCAGTAGCTTTTCATGTTTTTGGGAGAATCCTAAACAACGAAAGGGTTCATGAAATGCAGCAGCACACAGTAGCTTTGGACTAAATATTATACATTTCTTCACACATGTCTAAAAACTGGGGGGCATAAGCAAAGCGATGATGTCATCGATGATGTCATAAGTTCAGACTGATGAAGCAACTTGGATGAGTGGAGAACCATTTGATGGAAAAAGATCGTAACTCTGAAGAACCCAGGGGTCAATATCAATTATTTTAAGGTCTTTTTTTTCGTTTTTGGTCACTTTTAGCTGCTGTTAATTGCAGATACTCAAAATGATAATAATAGTAAAAATAAAAATAATAATAATTTTAAAGGCCAACCAGAAAATTGCTCTTCAGGGTTGAGCTGTGTTCCCATGACGCAACTTCAAGACCCTCTAGTCCTAGGCTATGTCCAAATTCCCTCACTACTCTTTAACCACTAAAATCCTATATGGTGTGGGACTATCTAGTCCATTGAATTTTTAAAAAATTCGGACCCCATGCTCATTCCTTTTTTTTTTTTCATAAAAAATAATGACATCCCAGATTTCCTGAAGTAACAATCTAATAACTGTAAACATTGTACCAAGACCATGAATCTACTGTGTTCTGAAGATAAAAACATGGTTGATTTATTTAAAAGAAACAACTAAAATATATTTTTTTACGCAAAGAAATGTTCAAAAGCAATGTATTGCGGTTGAGATTCAATCTAGTGAGCATCAATGGACACTGGTTTTCACAGAGACTGCTGGGGATTTATTAAAGCACTGGATTTAGGATTAGTAGACTAGGACACCCCAAGAAATGGCGAACGCACCATATGATATGCTAAGTAGTGATTAATGAAGGAATTTGTAGACTATCATCGATGAGCATTTCCCTTACTGCACCACCCACCTGCACGAGTCATTGCTAGTCATTTTGATGACTTACATTTCTTGAAACTACCATTAAAGACTTGTTTTGTTCCTTGTTCGGTGTGACTCTGTGTGGTCTACTTTTGTCCCCTAATCTATTGAAAAATTGGTCTGGATTTCCAGTTGCAAACAAACAACAACAACTTTTTGGAAATTTTGGCTCAAATACTTTTGAGTGGTTGTCTCGACACCCACACTCCAGTAACACACTCCCAACACTTTTTCTCACCCTTAAAAACGAACCTTTCTCTCTGTCCCACTCAGCCAAAGAGTAGAAAGGAAGATTTTCTATACCTGCTTAGAAATGCATCTATTTAGGATGACGATGGTCCTGTTAGCCTCCCAGCTACTATTGGGTGAAAGGTCTGTATACCGCAGTGCCACAAAGAGTCAGACACCACCACACACTTGTTTTAACACCTAAAGCTTTAATCTCAACTGCCCTTACAGGTGGATACGGGGTGTCTGTGGGCAAAAATTAGGCAAACCTGTATGGGTTATACTGGTGGCCTCCAAAAAATATCAAAGTTGTAGACCACTCAGTGGACCTTCTGAGTAAAAATATTCATTTACATTTTGTATACTACGTTTTTTCCATGACTTGAGTGTGCTGTAAGGGAATGGTGCGACAGCATCAAGTGTATGTCATAAGTGCGTGCAACATTTGCCTTACAAATACTGCACGGTGCACTTACTTCACACGGAACATTGGTACGTTCCGTTTTCTACGGGCCTCAGGGGAGCTGCAAGACGCACTTTTGCACCCTTTAAAATTCAGCTGCTCCTGTTTACAACCCCTCAATGGGCCCGGACAACCCAAACAGCCTGCAGAGGTGGAACAGGGGGACAATTTAGAGTCTCCAATAATCTAAAAGGCATGTTTGTGGACAGTGTAAGAAAGTAAGAGTGCCTAGATAAAACCCTACACAGAAAAGAAAACAGTGAATTATGAATACAAGTATTTTTCCGATACAAAAGCATGGTTAGCCTGAAGGGTTGAAGCATTTTGGGGGTTTTAGACTCATCTAACTAGAGAATTCATGCCCTCCACTTTTTTAGCCGATCTAAGATGAGCTCAGAACAACTGTGCTGTAATTCATTCATTGTAAAGATTCAAATTATAGCCAGATCTGGAGGTGTAAACAAATGCTGTAATGTCACGTTGGGCTTCTGCTCGTGTGTGCTGAGAAAAACCATCGTAGAACAAATGTAGGTCTGCCCAGTAGGCGTTAGTGACGAGCAAGAGATGGGGAAGGAGATGGATACAAATGGTCAGAAATGTGGAAAGAGACACACATGCCTTTTGGCAGCAGATCAAACGTGGGAGCACTGTAATCTCGCATGGAGTTGCAAAGAAGAAAAAGCAGCAGAACCTCCTGAGAGCAGAGGAAAAACCGAAAACAAATGGAAAAAATAGAGTCCTGCCAGGAACTTCAGCTTTAAGGCTAGTGCCTTCAATTGGAAGAGAAAAGGGGGAAAAAAATGCACATAAGTGTGACTCAATACAGAGAATTATTTAAAGGGATGATTCAGAAGGGGAAGAAGAAAGGAAGCAGAACAGGAGCAAAAGGCACAAAGTACAGTGGGGGAGTAGGGAGATGAAATATAAAGAGATGGAGGATAAGAGGTTATTGGTGATGAGCTGATGATAACATAAAAAGGCAAAGAAGGGAACACTAAAAATGTAGGGCAGCAAGTCACTCCAAAAGAGGCGAAGTTGCTTCCATCTCTTGCCAGCTAATTAGCATGTCAGTGCCCTTAAACAAGGCGTTGAACCAGCAGTTGCTGCTCTGATATGGGCACTGTCCAGGAGCTGGAGGCTGTGTCTGTGCTGGGCAGCTCGCACGTGAGCCGCTGCCTCCCCCCTGCAGCACTTACCCCCCTCCAGAAAAGCTACAGCTGTAAATAACCGCATACTCTCACAGTGTGCAACATCTCTCGCGTCGGTACTTCATCTGTCCGTGTTCCTCCAGCTCAGCCTTGGAGAAACTTTTCAAAGATGTTTGGTGAAGGTCTGGACTTGCTGCAGAAAATACAAAAACAAAACAAAAACAAGAGTACGGCTTTCATTTGTCTTTAGTGCATTTCAAAGCAGGAGGTTAAGCTATAGCTCAACAAAAAAGGATTACTGATTGAAAGAAGCACAAAGTAAATCAAAATATCACGTTGAATTTTGTCTTTCCATTTGTGCGGAGGCTGGAGTGATTTATTTTTTGAGGTTCACATAGACAAACGTGTCCATTTATTTATTAACCCTCTGATTAGAGGTGTACTTGAACTGTACGAAAAACTAGAGAACTAAAGAACTCCACTAGTCCAAAAAAACTTTGATGTGATTAATTCAAATCTGCTACGTATGTGCATGTACATCACTTTTCTATTTAAAGTTGGAGCTCTCAGCAACTGCGACGGGGATGGGGGGTGGGGTTCCTTTGTGCCAACGGTCCCATGCACGACTCGGAGAAAAATTTCTAACAAACTATTGCAGCCCTGCAGAAACAAGAAATCCCAAGAAAACAACACAGGTGTATTTTTTTTATTTCTTCATTACTTATATATTCTTTTATTTTTTTTATAGTTAAATAGATGATTGTGACATTAGCACCTTATCTGTCGCCAACGCCTTCTTTGAACTACCATAACTCTTTGACTGTTTACACAGTTAAAGTAACGTTGTTATAATGCTAACCTAGTGTTGTATATCAGTACAAAGTCATTTTCTCCATGTCAAGCTACCATCACTACCCAATACTAGCCGTAGCGATGCAAATATTGCAAATTTTGCTCCTGGGTTTTTTGTTCACAGCTCTATTCTGATATACCAAAGAACTGGTGTCATGTAATTCCAGCCGAGCATAGTATGAAATTATTAAATTCTCTTTCATGATTAATTTTCAAATGGTTGGAACCTCCCGGAATAAAAATGGATGCTATCAATATGTTACTACAAAAATCGAGTCCCTGATTGGTTTAACATTAAACACACTGTCTTAAAAGCTTGCAAACTCATGAACACAATATTTTTGAACGCAGATGCCTGAAATGCGCATATACATGCGTTTGCATAGACTTGCCTTTGGAAGTGGTCGTGAGTTACCGAGGGCGTTGTGATCATAGCTGCAGAATCAGCTAATTTAACTTGATTTCGTGAAAATTTTCTCCTCTAAAGTGTGCCGTGTCAGCGCAAAGCTGCTTTTCTCCACTTCAGAATCCATTGTTTTTACACTAGTTGCATAAAAGGTTAAAGACTTATGATATTTTAAAGAATATCAATGCTAAAGCTCAGGAGGTAAACTTTCAATACCAAGTTCAAACTAAACAAAATATCTGAAAAAATTCAATTTGTAAATTGGGATTTTCAAAAAAAAAGCTTAAGGATAATTAAGAAGACGTCTGGGTACACAACTGTTGTTGAGGAGTAAGATACATCATTAATAAAGGCCTTTTTCAATTGTTTGTGCCTTCTTTCGAAGTGAAAGGGTGAGGTTGACACCTTGGGACTTTAACGACCTCACTGGGTTGAGTTTCCACCAGAGAAGAGGTAAAGACGGAGATGAAAACCATCTTTTATCGCCTGTTGATTACCTTTTTTTAAGCTTTTCTCCGGGATTTTAATCGGTGATTTAAGCGCAGAGCATCACCACATCTGAAAGACATAATTTTCTCCTTGATCTTGCTCCTTTTTGACGCACCTGAAAGTATGAAGAACCCCGTAAGGAGTTAAGATTCTCCTTGTGCGCAGGGACGAGATGTACGAGGTGGCACAGGAACATTGTGAGGGGATACCATGTGCTCAGCTATGTCTGGGTAATACAATTCTTGAACAGCGATGATGCTATTTGCACAGAGTGTTTGCTTTAATTGTGAAAGCGACACCAGTGATGTGAGAAGACAAAAATAACATCTTGTCCTTTTGAGCAAACATAACATTTCATTAAGATGTCCTGGTGTGAGTAAACTAACAAAACAGCCACCAAGGTGCTATTAACATGCTCTTTTTAGTCTTGCTTCCCACTGACACATCTAAATGCCACAGGTGTACAAGAGTGTGGAGTTTCACTAGGGCCACATAGATGCATTTAAACAATACTGTATGTGACATTTCCCCAAGGAGAAAGGGTTTTGAAAGAGCAATCCATTTTTTTTTTGGTCACAAACCACTGAGACCCAACACAATAAAAAGCACTCACTCATTGTCTTTCACCTTAATTAAGCCATCCATCACCGGCTGACTGATGCGAGGGAATAGTCTAGAGCAGAGGCTTCGGGGGACAGTGAGAGCAAACACCCACCAAGTTCTCCAACATGGACATCAGTAAATTAAAACAAACCATGAAAGTACTTCCTTCGAGAAAATAAAAGAACTGGTGGTAGAAGGTCATATTATTACCTTTTCTACCTTTGTTAAAACCAAAGTAGAGCTTAATATCATTTTGATAAACCAAGTGGTGTAATCTACTTGAATAAATAAAAATCTACTCACACATAATGAAACATATAGTTTCTTAAAGATCTATTAGTTCAATGCTGCTTCTGCTGTTCATTTTAATCTCAGTTTGCAGGATTCCTGGAAGTTTCTAGACTTTACTGAAATACTATGGGATGCAGACACTACCGCTTTCAGACTCATTTAGCAAATATAATTTACGCAATATAGAACACTGCGGCACCACCCATGATTGATTCATTTTAGAAATCAGATACTTGGTAGCCACGCTACCATGTTTACAATACCTGTAACTCACTACTTTGTTTGTGACATGTAAAAAAAAACAGTCTGTCCAACATTTGATCTGTGGTACAAGCATCAAATTTGGCACAGATGTACCTTAGGATCCCCTCTTTCAGAAATGTATGTTCCCCACAAGAAAAATCCAAAATGGTGGCCAAATGTAACGATGGTAGACATACACTCAACTGCCCCACTCTTAAAAAAACAGGCTTTTCATAAACAAAATGCAGTCTTTAAACTTAAGGGGTACCTACAGGTTATTATGACATGTATAGTATGGAGAGGGGAGGTCTTAAAGGAGCCTGGCCACTATTGGCAACCAACGTCAATTTAAGACCGGCCACAATTGGAAGATATAGGTTATATATATTCTAAAATATTGGATTTTTCTGTGGTTAACATGGAACTTAAGGTACATTCATGCAAAATCTAGTGCTTGTACTGCTCAAAGCCACTAAAAGTTTATGTCTCTTTCAAGTCTTCTCTAAAAAACAAATTGTCATAGTGAATTGTCATTACTACTGGATGTGAAATTTTGGGTTTTTTTCATACAATATATGACATCTGCATGTTTATTTAACAACCTTTGTAAATTGTTAACCTATATGTGAAAATCTGCTAACTTAGATCTGTGAGAATTGGTAAAATAAGAAGATGAAACATGTATGTGTCAGCTTTGCAGTGAGTCTCCCCAGAGAATTTACCCTGTTTTCCCCTGAGAGACAGTCCTCACTGCCTGCCGCTCGTCTGATCAAAGCAAACCAGAATAGAATTTTGTCAAATTTAAGTCTAAATTTGTCAAATCAATACCCTCAGCCACAGCTTGTTCTCCTCTTGCACTGCTAAAACTTGTCACTCACCATTACTCTGCAAAGTCACAATGTATCAGGAAAAAAGGGAAAAGTGAGACGGCACCGAAGGGAGAAAGCGTCCATGCTGGAGTCGGTGATATGTATAGTAAGAGCGTAGCGAAGTGTCAAGACCAAGGAATCATATCTTTCAGCCTGATTTACATGTTTTAAAAATGGTCTACGGAAACCACAGATTAAAAAAAAAAAGCAGTTTGCAAAAATTGGATTTCAGTAAAAGAAAAGGAAGTGACAAGGACCCAAACGCAGAAAAGACTAAAGATAATAATGCTGGTAAACACCTAAAGCCAGAAAACTGGAACAGAACTGTGTAACAGACAAATGCAAAAGGATGAGATAAAGGAGTTGTTGTTGGTGTTTTTGCCCATTTTAATATAAGACACCCCTCTAGCTACTGTCCTTGTAACCATCTTCTACTTATTGTGAAGTAATGCTGAGAAGTTATTATTACATTTCCAAATGTGAACCAAAAAAGAAATAAAAAAAACTGTTGCAGTACTTTAAATGACCACTAGAGCCTGGTTTAAAAAAATACATAGATGTCTCTCTATTTGTATTTCTATGTTTGACAACAAATTTTAAAACCACTGTCTTTTATTTATCAGCGTTCAGATTTAAACATGGTAAAAACATGCTTTTTTTTATTGCAAAATTGTAAGATGGGGCAATTCAACAAAATACTTTCTTCCTTTTGTACTACTATGGATGGTTGCTTTATAGGATATACCTGTATTTGTAAAATTTGATCAAAAAAAAAAAAAGTATTTTATACTGGTATTTTTTAGAGTGCAATATACATTACATTTTCTAAGATGCATTGTGTCAAATTCACAAATTTAACCATATATATATATATATAGAGCATATATATGCTGGCCTTTGGTTAAATTTGTGAATATATATATATATGTATATATATAAATGTATATTTAGGTGTATGTATGTATATGTGGACAAACACAGGTGGGGCCATTAATTCAGCCCACAAGTAAACCAAATGGGTCCCACATTAAAAACATCAAAATGCATGACTTTGCTTACTTTGAACTACTGAACAGAATATTTAAACAATGTTTGTTAGAATTTATGAGATGTTGGAATGGGTAATTGAAAAAACATGACATAAAAAAGAGAAACAAGCAATTTGATTTGTAGAAAAGACAAATGGTTCTCAGCTTGCATCTTTGTTGAGTTGGATGTTTCATCTCTCCTCACTGTAGCCCCCCTGGTATTAGACATTGGTGTCCTGGCAAGCTGCCACACAAGGAGACACTGTAATGCAAGTGCATGGAGTGAGCTGCTATCTGCTGTAAATTTTCTGTGGATTCTAGCTTCTATATGCCATCTGGAACTCCATCAAAATTTCAGAGTGCATTATCTACCTTGAAATATTGCACGCAGAGCTTTATTCTTCAATATATGGTGTCTTCACCCACACAAAATCCACCACAGTAGGAGTTCTACTGTCTTAAAACACACTAGTCGGACTGTTTTTATGTGTACTTTGTAAAACCTGAACTAAAGAGTATTCACACTAATTATAACTGCAGGAATATTGTAAATCATGCACAGGGGAAAAAAATAAAATCTTGACAGAAGTTTCATGTTAAACAGGATTTTGGACATTTAGTATTGAAATGTGCTGTTTTTGTTTAAACATTGTGTTACAATATAGATTTTTCTAACACATTAAGCAAGAAAATATGATGAGCTGCAACGGTGGAAGGCTTTTTGCTCACCAAGCACTCTCGACTATTAAGGAAATTGAATTAGCTAACGCTAGCGCTTAACCTGTTTTGGTAGTGTCAGAGGGATGGGCCTAAAAGCCTGAAAGGCTACTTTATCATAACTGATGTGGTGTACAATTTCTGTTTATCTCCTGTGACTATGCAGTTCATTGGATATTAAATAAGTACTTAGGAGTCCAACAAAACAGAGTGATGGCTAATGTAGTTAACGCCAAACAAGGTGTGTTCGAGCTAAAAGTTGAGTTCTTTGGAAAAAAATCTTAAAACTACTTTGATTGCACTCCTGCTGAGTCTCTGTTTACAGGTTTTTGTTTCAACAATACACAAATAAAAAATGTTCTTTTGTTTACCATGTAAAGTGACCAAATGTCCCTTATTTAAAAAAAAAAAGATTTTTAAGAATTCAATGCAACTGTCATTTGTAAATTTAGTTTTCTATGGAAAATGAAGCAATTTTTAACACTTTTTTTCAAGGTTGATACTATACCAATATTTAGTCCAGTGGCCAATAGCCGATATTTAGACCAATATTCATTTGAAAAAATAACAAAAGTGAACAACGTGCTGTCATTTGCTCAACTTGTGCAATTTAACAGCATTTGGGAAGCATGCAGTAGATTTATTTTTAAATCAAACCTACCAAAACAACTTCTGCACATGTAACAGATTTATTTTTTCCCAATTCCACTATACCAGTTTTAAATAGTCAATCAAACAAACTTTTTATTTATTAATGTCTAATTGGCCCTGAACTCACCCCTCCACACAGTTCAATGGTGACGAGTGCGGACTGTGTCAGAGTTAAAAGGGACGCAAGATCAATTTGGGAACCATTTTCCGGTATCGTGCTAGCCCGCAAAAGTCGATAGTTGAATATTCTTTTGTCTTTTGGTAGACGGTGCCCTAGCAAAAATAACAAAAACAAAAGTTTTGAATGAAATTGTAAGCCCCTCAAAGTATTTTCTACACCCCGATATTGTGAATGCCAGTCAGTCTGAGCAGTCAGCACCCTGGTCTTGCTATTGCGCTGTTGCTATGGAGAGAGGATGTTCTTATTTTTGTTAAACTCATCAATATTAACTAATCAATCATAAAACTTTGACATACATGTGTGATATTATTTTCTTCTGCCCCCTCACTGACCCTACCCTGTAGTTCCACCACTCTGGGCAGCAATTGTGCACACTTACCAGGATGTGATCTCAGGTGGGTCTGCAATGGAAATGACCAACGAACACGTAAGGGCTAGTCTCCAGGGATCCCGGAAAGACACCTTGGTCTGGGATATTCAATGCGCCACTTTGTAATCTTTGTCTTAAAACAGTTTGTCCAAAAATAATCAGATTCTCTGCCATACGCACCAACGTAGATGATGGAGAACTTGTATCTCGCATCCACGACGGTCATGTGGACAATAGAAAAACACTTCTTGTAGTGGAAGAAGTCACTTCAGGACATGGGAGGTGCCTTAATTGTCACATGCCTTCCATCAATAGCTCTCAAACAAACCAGGAATCAGCTTCTCTCTGCGTCCACTGCTCTTTGGATGGAAATTGAACATAATCTTTTAAAGGTTTCCAAATGGCAACGTATGTTTTATTGAAAACTTTGTTCACAGTAGCCTTTCATAAATGATCACAGATTCACAGAATCTGTGTGTGAATGGCTGAATTGGACTCTGACTGTAAATCATTGCGGGTTTTCTAAAAAGCTTGTAAAACACACTATAAGTGTACACCATTTACCACAATGGAGAAACCGGGTATTTATGAGGCAACTTTCTCAGAAAGGTGACAAAAGAGTTAAACGATGAGATGTTTGTGAGCAAATGTCAACAAGCCATTACTTAAAACGATCATCTAATGTCATCTTCCTTGACGATGGTAGCGATTGTTGGTGTGAATAGGACCCTTGTCTTTTGGGCAAAGATGCCAAAAAACAAGGCTGTACTTGGGAGACAGGTAATGCCTTAAATCATCACTTTGAAAGGTGTCTATATTTTAACTACTAATCTTTCAAACCATCTATATTCTGCATCCAGAATATGACTTTGCTGCGAGGGGAACTACTGTGTCCTGCTCTGATGTTAAAGTGCCAACCTTTCGGGGGTGGGTTGGTTCCATTTAACAAAGTCGATTAAACAAAGGTTGCTATCGTCCTTTAGTTAAAATACTCAAAAAAATGTGTGCCTTTCTCAAAAACAACCCTGTTGTAAATTATTTTTTCTTTAAGAAGAAAAGCAAGCCCATGTTTTGCTGCTACACTAAAAAATTTGTCTATACAGTGACCCCCTTTATTTCCCCATAGAGTCATGTTTCATGAGTGCAGCACTGTTTAGGCATCAAGCCATATGCACACCTATGAACATATTAACCTAGGCGAACATTCACTAGCCACCAGAGTGAGATTAAGCCACCTGGCTCTTTCACTTTTACAGCTCAGCACTTATGAGATGATCTGGAACTGCAAAGCCATGTACGCACTGATCCGCAGACGATATGGGAGGTAGATGAAAAGGCTAAAGGTCAGCCGTTCATCAATTTGTTATCCTGTAAGTAATGTCACCGGAGTGCGTTCATGCACGTAGAGTAGCAACGAGCATCCTGTCTCGCTGCTTCTATCTGTCTGTGGAATACCAAGTACTAAAACACGTAAAGGGGATCACACTTCTGAGCTTTGGAATTACACAAAATGTGGAAAGAGATTAATTTCTTTGCCATCCCTCTTAAAGGGATTTAGCCTGTACATTTTAGTCAGGAAGGTCTTTAATATATTTGTACTTAAGTAATGGTTGGGTCTTTTTTTTGTGTTCGGTTGTCCTAAAGTCAACCTTTTCTTTGTGACTTTAAAAGAAAAGAGTTCAGTGGTTAAGTTAGTCATAATTTAAGTGGAAAACTGGACTAACTTTGGGTAGAAGCAGTGTTTTCATCAACGGGAAATGTGTTCATTGTTTCCAAAAAAACCAATATTTTTTGTTTATTTTTATACATCAGCAAAATCGAGCCATGTTGTGAAAAGGAATCAGTCATAGGCTTACCTCTCTTCTTAGATTGTAGTGTTCTTTTTAGTCAGCATTGGCTTAAATGCAAATACTCTAACAGGATTGAGGGTTTCCTCATCTCTTCTTTTTGCTGATTCCTCCGTTGCAACAGTTTTATTATTTGATTGTAAATTTTCAAGCCACCACTTGTTTTGATCACTGCTAACCCGCTCAAAAGTACATGTGAACATTAATGGGGATCTCTCAAAATAAGTAAATCCGTCACAGACTTTCATTAGAATTGATCAATTCGCTGTTGATCGCCCCTTCCAATGAAGGCTAGTGTTTGTAAAGAGATATTTGATGACGTGTTTGCTGGAGACATCAATGAAGATTAATACAAGTGGATGAAAATGTCTTATTGTGTGTTTGGGGCAGCGGCTTTACTAGGAAGTAAAGAGGAAATGAGGAAGATTAATTTTCCAAAATGCATGAAGGGATAATTAATCCTTAGTGCATATAGGCCTGTACATATGTACATTAATATTCTTGACATCTGGACTGTTGGTAGCTCTTGTGCAGTAAGAATGCCACATGGATTCTGTGTTTCTTTCCTAAGAAAAAGGAAAAAATTGTTTTCCATGAAAAATGGATATGCACTTTTGGGACTATCCGTCTGGTTCGGGTTCATTTGTTCTAGTTCATGTTTTTTTGAAAGTTTTGTTTCTATGTCAACCATTTTCTGGTGCGTTGGCATGCCATTTCAATGATCATGCTTGACTTGACTTGAAACGGGAGGGAAAAAAAAGATATTTCAATTGTCTCCATGTATTTTGCCTGTAGCCACTTCCCCTTAAAAGGCTTTTTAGGGCGTAATGGTGCATCCCGTAACAGAGTTGACACGTGATCTCAACATGCACCCTGTGAGATGAAGTTGCTTGGAGAAAGGTGGGTGCAGTGCAGAGGTCTTTGACATGGCTTTCACGTTGAATAAAAATCAGGAGAAAGCCTCTGATTTAACCCAAGTAGTTTGATGCCATCTGGATGGAGAAGGCAATGAGCACTGAGTTGAGTGATTTCCATTGTGAGTGAATGTGACTCAATCATATTTGCTTGGTTAACTCAATGACATATGTAGTCATGCGGAAAAGAACATAATAAAAGTCTGGAGAAGTCTGGATACTACCAGCTTTCAAACTCTCAGCTACACAATATCCACCGTGTTTCACCATTTGTATATAAAACTTCCAAGACCAACACACTATACTTAAGAAATAAGATGTTAAACATCAGAGACCTGAAATGAACTTAAAGTAGGTAAGATTTTTGAGGTGAGGGTGGTAACAGCTACATCACCATAAGGTCCCCTATCACAGCCAAACTTTAGAATCCCAACTGTAAGATGGATTTGCTGGTTAAGATGAGAGATTCGTTGAGTCCATTGGAAAAAGAATGAGTTCATAATGACTGCTGATCATTTTCATTAATTGGTGATTACATTAGTAAACTTTTTGAAAGAATGTGTTTTAAAAAAAGGAAGAAAAAAAGCTTTTTGCCCTTTAGGTAAATGGTGATATTAAAGACGCACTTGCACGATAGATGGTATACCTTCTTTTTAACATGTTCTTGTGGCATTTTCCTCAAAATGGAGGACAAATAGAAGAATACTTTTAATATTTTTGAGTATTTCTTTATTAGCCTATTTAATTTTTATTTATGTAACCTTTGTTTATTCAGGCAAGGCAGATAAAAAAAATCTCATTTTCAACTGTGGGCTGGAAAAAGGCAAGAGAAACATAATATAATAAAAAGAGAGGGACTGCACATTGGCGCAGTGGTCAGCGCTCTTGCCTCACAGCAAGAACGCACCAGTTCAAGTCCCAGGCGGGAACCTTCTGTGTGGAGTTTGCATGCTCTTCCCATGCATGTGTGGGCTTCCTCTCACCATCAAAAAACACGTTTCATAGGTAAATTGGTGACCCTACATTGTCTCTAGGTGTGGGTGTGTGGTTGTGGCCCTGCAAGATGCTAGTGATCTGTCCAGGGTGTACCCTACCTTCACCCACAAATAGCTGGTATAGGCTCCAACAGCCTTGTGACCCTGAAAGGGATATATCAGGTTTAGAAAATTATGATTGACATAATTAGAATCATAACTAGGATACAACAATTTTCTTTAAAAAGATTCATAATATTTAAATTATTGTGAATTAGGAGAAATGCTGCTTGAAAGAACTTTAGTTTATACATTCGAGTTACTATGGCAAGGCACAAACTCTCTCGTAGACATTTAGATCCATGTATGTCTTCATTTTCCTCGTCTGAGGTTACATCTTGCCCAAAACTGTAAGGCTGGATAGCTCCAATATTCCTCGCCACCTTTGTTGAACCGGTAATGTTAGTTTGGTTGGGTGTGAGGCGCTATAACCTATGGGAAGAGCATGTAAACATATGGATAATGGGAAGAGAAGCTGGCTTCCTCAACCACAACTGTTCTCAAATGCAAATTTCGCATGAGCTCCTGCTTTTTTTGGGGGATAAAAATAACGTAATCATAATTAAAAGAACACGTTTACAACATATCAAAAGATGATCCCAGCGGGTTTTTTACAAAACTTTTCCACACCTCATAGACAGCTAGCTAGCTTCTTACTAGCTGAATAAACAAATGTTACAGTAAAATCAAACAATTTTAAGTCATTGTTTTTTAATAAAACAAAAGAAAAACGTTTTTAAGTCAAATGACTACGTGAGGAGGTGAATAGGGTGCAAACTGACAACAAATGTGTTGAACTTTTCCTGCTAAACTTTCTGGAGGCTAATTAGCATTTGTATTTAAGGACTGAGTCATAGTTCTGTTTGCTGAGACCACAGACTTGTGAAAATGTAAGCATTATCATTTCTCTCCCTTATTAGTGAAGACCTGAATTCTTGCTCTACATACCAGGAGTTCGACATATTCCATTTTCTTACACAGCCGATTTTCTAAACGTCAAAACATGCATTTGGCTTCTGGTTGCCACTGAAAACACAATGACAGCTGATCAAAGGTCAAAGAGAATGAAATACAGACACATTCCTATTACTAATAATCACTTCACGTCAAGTGAGAATGATGACTCGCGCTGTGTGGGGGAGCTGCTCTATTGGTGTCAAACAATTACCCATTAAAGAAATGAGTCAGAGCTGAGTAAGCACAACATTAGTTTAATTGAAAGGGAAATCCACTCAGTTCAGAAATCTATTGTGTCTGTAATGTTGTTTTCTTGGGATAGTAGTTTCCCATCCCATGTCTAAGAAATAACTTTTAAACAACACTGGAGATTAGAGCAACATGGACTGGTTAAGCTCAAGACGTTCAGTTTTAGTTTTAGATTATAAGCAAAATATTCATCTTTCATTAAATTCTCTACATTTTTGTTATTGTGTTTCATTTGTGGGGCTGCAGGTGCAAAGAAAGCCTATTTATCTGTAGCGCCCAACAGTCTGCAAGGTAAAAATGTTTACTAAACTAAACCATAAAAACTTTTTTTTAATGAGACTTTAAAAAGTTAGGACTGAGGAACAAATTCAAAGCACCTATTTATTTTTGTAGCATTGCCAAAAGTCCCCATTTTTATCCTCACCTTCAGTGTAGGTCTTTTGCAAAACAAATTTTATGTACTTTCTTATTGTCACATTCTCTTGACATATGTTCAACTATTGCTGGCTAGTAAGTCAAACAGTAAGGTGATTTTGATTTAGGTCAGTTCTCTGTTTTGTATTTTTTATGGCATATTTTAAAAACTCTCTTTAGTCAAATTCCACTTTTTGTTTAATTATTTTCTTTATTTTGTCCCATTAATGATTGTGTTTGGATTTCGTAGACTGTCTAACTCACGTCATTTTCAAAAATGATATTATGTTGAATGCAAAGAGAGAGGACGTCACAGCATAACAAAAAAATAAGATAACTTTTTTAGGGGACTCCGATTTCTAATCAGTCTTTGGTCTCTGCTTTTGGTATTTTCACAGGGTTAGTAAAGTGTTTTATTTTCTATCACAAATGTGTTGTTCATTCCCTTTAGCAGAGATAAAAAGTGCCCATGTGACCCCTATGAGGAGAGCCGTCAGCCACCTTTAGTCTGAACCACTGAAATTAATAGAGAATGAAAATTATTTTCATATTGTTTTAAGAAAATGAAATAGCATAAAAGTACTATATAAATAGTATGAACACATCTTTAATGTCATCTAACTGTAAGCTCAAATTAAAACATGCTGAGAAAACAAGGACATATTTGCTACAGCAGAGCAGAGGTTCCCAATTCAACCTCCAGTTGATTCATTTTTAAATGAAATCAGAACAAAAAAAACAGCCTAAAAGCATTTTGGATTCTTGTCATGATGTCACGGACAGTAAAGATGCAGCATTCTCATGAGGGGGGGCTTTTTCAGCTCAATACTGCCTCTGTAATGTTTGATATTTTTGATAAAGTTTCATTCAAAGCAGATACTGGTATTGTATTTAGAAAATACAGTTTTTATGAATGTCCCATAAATTAAGTTTGTTGTATTTAACCGCCATGTCTTGAAGTCCGCTCCGTGAAACTTTTTTTTTACATTAAATTGGTCACAAACTGGCAACAGGCAGTGTAGATACTCGATCACTCTGCCTGTCAAAACGACTCGGGGTCCCACGACTAATGATGACATTACACTAAGGAAGAACCCCAAGCCTTTCTGACAGACCGAGCACATCAGGTACAGCAGCACAGCTCGTTAGCATAGCATATAGTGTCGTAGCATGCTAGCATCCATGTGTAACAACAGCGCTGTCTCCAAATCAACCATTTTTACCAAACTCTGTTGCTGCTGTGAGTCCAGTCGGTTTATCCTCCATTTCTGTTCGGATGCCGCTAAAAACCGCCACGTCCAGCTGCTCCATCAGCCTAAGCTAAACGCTACACAGAGAAGTGTATGGAAGCTACAGAAGAGGGGATGAGGGGCGCTGTACGTGTTGCGTGAGCTTGGAAATGTCCAGCATACTTTGTTTCTCTGCGTTGCGGAAGAAGCTCCTCTTCTTGCTGCCGTTTTCATGTCTGTTCGTTGCGAGAGACAGACAAGTGGGCTGCTTTTACTCCGAACCTCGGAAGCCCAACAAAGAAAAGAACTGGGAAAATAAAATCTCGATTTTCCAAAAATAAATCGTTGAAAACAAAAATTAGAATTAATTGACATATCGCCCAGCCCTATTTTCAACCCCTTACTTCTGAAGGGGCTGGTTAATGCTATTCAAGTGATAAATGCAAATAGCGCACAGGCATGTTACCTTAAATATGAAATAAAATGTTTTACATTTTTATTTTGAAAGGGCATTAACAGTCTTTATTTTGAAATTGTTTTCCGACATTTTGCTGTAAAATTGACGCAGCAATGGACTGGAAATAGATTGATTAACAAACTATTTTTTTGTGTCAACGCAAAGCAACAGAGACGCACTGCAGACGGACCGGTATAAATCAGGTATTAGATGTAGCCGCTCCTGTTTACGACCCTCCATGGGCCCGGAAAACCCCAAAACGGATATGGATCAACCCCTGTATGAATGAATGTAAGACAGAGGAGGAAAGCATTTAAACCTGGTTGCTGAAATGTAATACTTTTTGCTTCAAGGAAACCAAAATCAAGAAAAAAAAAAATACAAAAACAATTCTTATCATAAAAAGGCTATATTGCAAGCACAACGATACTATTCCTTCTTTAGGCTGTCCATTTATTCAAATAAAGCGCCTCAATAATTTAGGAAATTTCACATAAACAGGATGGAGTATATGTGATTTGGATCTTGTGCAACAGGACGTGGCAGCAGCCATCTTAATGAGTTTGTAGCTTATCATCACTCACAAGAGAAAGCAAATCAATCAGAAACCCCTGCACAGTGACGGGTGGGTGGAAAGGAGCGAGGCGGCAGGAAGTGGAATTGTGGCACGAAAGGAGAAAAAAACTTGTCAGTCCTCGAGTGTTGTTTACCACAACACGCCGCTGCCAAGGATTTTCCTGAGGGACACTTGTTTTAATAAAAACTGGTCCCATATTAAATTCTAAACCATTAGCAAGGCTGGCGAGCTCAACTGACGCTTTATCAAAGCACTGGAACAGATGAATGGGCCTTCATTATCGCGGCTGGACCGCTTCAATAAATGGGGTCCGGGCCTCTATCACGCCAGGATTACACCGGAATTCAATGCACACCTTTCCCTGTGAACGATGCAACCCTTTGCTACAAAAGCCTTTTGCTAATTGATTGATAAAAACAGTCATATTGACCTAATCTAGTGCTTTATTAGTCAACGCTGTCAATCTTTCATTGGGAATATTTTTGCTTGACACATTCTTCAGGAAGCAGCCATTAGAGACTAAAAGCCCTCAAGTTTGTTTGTTTGTTGGTATTAAGTCCTCAGTACCTTAGTTTATATAAACAAGTTTTATTGATTGACAGTAAAGTGAAAGCAAACTCCTTTTTTCCCCCCTCTCCCAATGGACAAATAACCATCAGAAGTTTCAAGAGTAAGGCTTCTTTGAGAGGAACAGAACATCAGGACATCAATAACAGGAACTGGCGGTGGAGTGGATAATTAGCCTTAAAAAGGAACAAATAATCAATACTCCTCTTCCCCCTCCCTCTATAAGAGGACTTTCTTCATGGGGAAGTGCATCCTTTGGAGGACTGTCAGCTAAAACAGGTGACACAAGGCCAACCACAGAGCCTCATCTATCAGCTGAGACTCAGGCAGACAAAGCAGATGTACTGTAAAAGCCCAGCAGCTTTGGGACCTGTGTAGCACAAATGAAGGATAGCTGTGGATAAAGCTTTCTCTTTGGTTTACCATTACAGTCATTAATCACATACTATGTCTGTAAAAGGTTAGAGCTACTTCTCAAAAAGGACGCACATGGTTTGAAATTGAAATGAGGTAAAAGGCTCAGACTGGCTACGTGTTATTGAGTAAAATATACTGCTGAACTAAATTTGAGGGCATCTATTACTTTCATATAAATGTTTTTGGAGGGATTTTGACATGGTTATGATGTTTCTTTTAAGTCTTTATTAAACTCAACTTTAAATATATTCTCCCCAAATAAACTATTTAAATATTGTCCTCATCAGAAGTTATCAATTGTTTTATTGAGAAGGGTGATACCTTTGACAGTGAGAGAACTTCTCATACTTGATTATGATTTACTGTAGAATCCAACCAAATGAAGTCAATTCAGTTGCTGTTTTGTCTGTTTTGTTTTTTTTTGCGATATGGAGGTCGCCATGTTGGAGTCAAAAAATGACAGTAAGTGGTCTGGGTCAACATTTCAGTGGAAACCACTATCACCTATCAGAGGTGAGCTTGTTGGAAGGCCACAGCCCTACCACTTCAGAGTGGAATCAGGCGAATCTGTTGACTAAATGTTTTGAACGTTGGACTTGAGGCATCTGATTGGTCTGTCTACAACTTGAAAAACTTGCTTTATAGAAGAAATATCCAAAAACTTGGATGAGCAAGACCAAAAAATGGTAGCAGAGCAAGAATGAACATCCTGACTAGAGCTGTCAAAATTTTTAGATTATCTTTATTTATTTTTAACGTTATTTTTTTCTTAAATCGCATCAATCTCTTGCTTCTGTAACGTCGGTTTATGTATGAAATGCACAAAAATAATAGATGTAATGAATGTTTAGAACTTCATTACTGATATTTTCAATTTTAATTGGTTGTCAAAAAAAGCCCTACTTAAAAGCAGTGCATCATGTTGTCATGGTAACAGTTCCTGCGTGGCGCACGCAGTGCTTTCTTCCTGTTTCCTCCCCGAGGAAAGCGATCGTCACGAGAAAATAAACAAAGCATCATTTCAAAGGTGAAAGTTTGCTTCTTCTCGCATGTTTTTGTCCAGAACATGAAGCAAACATTTGTTTCAAAGAAACAAAGTCTAATTAGTTCGATTCTCCCGATGTGTAACGTCCTCGTATTTCATGTCCTCCTTCTCTTCTCTTTCTTTTCTGCTTCATCTGAGTATTCAAAATGGTCAAATTAAGTTTCAGGAAACTATAAATCACTCATGCCTTTTCTACTGTCTTGCTGTTGTGATCAAATGTGGAATGAAGTTTGTCAACATGAATTAGAATATTAATGTGAATCAATATTTTCTGGATTGCTCAGAAGTGTTCCTTTTATTCTTTGATGTTTTTATCAGAGCACTCTGGACCTGAATTATATGTTTTTTTAATTGTTTAAAATTGAAAAAAATTGGAAGTCTGTTATAATAATAATAAAAAAAACATCATAAAGTCATTTTTAGTGTTATTTCAGTGTTATCTTTTACTGCGCCACAATCTCACAAATGTAAATGAAAATACCTCAAAATGAGGCAATTAGTAGGTAAAAAGTATTTGCAATTAAAATTGATTAATTTGATTAATTAATTACAGGTAACGATTAATTAATTGCACAAAATATTAATCGCATGACAGCACTCATTCTGACAAACATAGTGACTGAGTAATAGCTGTTTATTTCTCAGTGGTAGTCTATGTGATTTCGGCTTCTGGAACCAGCGAGTACCTCCTGTTTGGAAGTCCAGTCCAGCTATCATATACACTCATTGCTTATGAAGTCATCCAGTCATTGTGCTGCTCAGTTGTGCATGGTATTGTAGTATCACAAACCTACCACAAACATTTTCCAACCAAAATTTTAACCGCTGTTCTGCGGGTATTTTCACACTGGGCTGTTTGGTCCATGCCGGTGTTGGTTTCCTGGAAAGTCTGAGCACAGGTGCCCTCCGAATAAATGAGCTGGTCCACCAGAAAACAAAAAAATCTGTTGACTTCAAACGAAATCTGGTGCTGTTCATTCAGCGGAAATTAACAGGAAAATTAGGAACAGGATAAAACAGACACATTTTTGGAATGAACTCAGAGGGTACTAAAGGCAGATATACAGTATGTACACCCATCTTTGCAAAAGTTTATTTGTTTTCTTGGACAAAACGCAGACATGCTGCAGAGGCCGGCTCAAGGTTGACATCACAAAATGGGCGACACCCAGAAGGAGTGAAAGGAATGCCTGAGACATCGAGGTGTGTTACTTCCGGGCAGGAAAAGAGCTCACGAAAATAACGTATATTTAATTTTTAATTTTATAAAAAGTTCTTTAGTCCAAATATACCATTTAAATGTATATACCTAACATATACCTTTATACCAAAGGTATATATTATTATAAATATGGATATAATTTACTCTGAAAGACTTAAGAATAGCATGATATAGGCCCTTTAAGCAATTTTTTTGGTGCCAATGAAAGATAACTAACATTTAGGTAAGATGTGTTTTTAATAATAGGTTTTATCTGTGACCTTTAAATGTAATAGCTTGTGTAATAGCGAGATACTATCTTTTGTATATAGCTACTTTTCTGGGTTACAAGACCTTTAGATATGTTTATATTTTCAAAGTGTCACCAAACTGCTCGCAAATTTAAACTTTCTTTGAGTTCTTTTTTTTCTTTTTGCAATTATTAATCTCAAAACCATGAAAAATCCCAAGTATTTATACCTCACAAGTCAGCATCAAATGACACGAGTTATTGAGGTTGATTACATTTTTAAATTAAAGCAGTGAGCGCCCCTCGCCACCCCCCCTCGTTGCTCCCTTTTTACCTGGCCTCATTGGCTGAGCAGATGTTTCGCACACTTCGCTTACACCCTTTGCCACCCTGGTCAGAGATTTCCCTAGTCATGTCACAAATTGATAGAAAAAAGCCCCACTGATTTTAAAAGGGCGAATTTTCTGTTGGTTCATTCTCCATAGCAACCATTTTGGTTTTTGGCCAAACAGTTCTATGTAATTTCTATAAAAATCTACAAAAGAAAAAACTTCTAAGGTTTTTTTGTTGACCACACATTTCATATGTCGTATGGTTTCATTCAGCCATTGACTTGTGTAATAAATTGTCATAAGATTCCGTTAAAAAATGTGCAAGCAACATGGGAATACCACTTTTGTGAGCTAACTAAGCAATAGATTGAAACCCTGAGGGGGAGTTTCGATTTGTAGTTGGTATTACATGTGATTATTTTTTAAATTCAAGATGGCGACCTCTTCTCAAGGTCAAAGGTCAACAAAACTTTAGTTGTGGTTGTAGCGGCGTCTGTGAGAAATTTTATGAAGGTTACACGAACAAGAGTTTTCTTTTCCCATGGTGTTTAGAAAAGTGAAAAACGCCGACCTTCACACTTTGACTCAAAATGGCCGTAGGAACCGTAAATATACCATAAATATACCTTGAACCTGCATAAATCCTTTCCTTTACAGTCATCTTCTCTCTCAGTCATTTGAACAACATCAAATGTCAAAACGTCAGATGTTGAGTATCTTGTTTGTTCTCCTGAATGAAAAGGCAGCTTTTTCATTAAGGTTTTCTGCCAGAAATGTTATTAGCCTAACTGATGAGATGCTGCTTTAAAGAAAAGAAAATCTCATGACAAGAGGAGTGGGCATAGAACAAAGCGACACCTGAAATCAAAAACTAGGTTTGTGAGATACTGCCTGAGTTACGACAGGCTTTGTGTTTTCAACCAGCCCTGCCTGGCTTTAATTATTAGCGCATAAGTAATCTCAGAGGTGCAAATTGATTATTTGAATTTTCACATTAAGTCAGAACCTACAGGGACCTCAATTTCCACACCATTTCAACATTATCCTCCTTTAAAATCAAGTTTTATTTAAAAGCAATTAACGGGTTTCTCTGAAACACACAAACGGCGGTGGAATTATCTCCACACAAATTAATTTCATTGCACACTAACGAATAAATTAAATAAGTTAAGTTTGGCAATTTGACAGTGACAATGGAAACATTATATTTGGGTAATTGGGAAAGAGAATGTTTCCTGTTGCAACGTTTCTAAAACATACCTGCTGAAAAGGAAAATTCATAGTTAGTATGTTTCTTTAAAGCAAATCCTATGGGGTAAGATTATTGTCATAATTAAACACATGCTCATAGACGAGGTTGTGCATATTTTGAGAAAAAAGAACATAATTTGAATAAAACTTTTGGTTGTATGTCTAAAATATTTGTTTGGAGACAACTTTTGTTTTGAATACAGCTTTCCTTTGCCTTGAATACAAAATATAGCCCATTAACGTTCAGAAATGCGTTATTGGGTCACAGACATGCATATCAAGTTATAAAGCATTGATTCCACAAAGTCGCGTGCGTTCTGACAACCACTAGAGAGAACATCAGGAATAAAAGATGCCTCTGCAATGAAGAAGAATCAGGCACTAATGAAGAGTTTGTGGGGTTGTTTTGCATTTTTTTGTAAATTTTTTTTGTGTAGGTCATTGGTCACAGCAAATCGTCATCAATGTTCATGTTGCAGCAGTGACATAATCAACAAAAGACAGCGTAGTTTAATGAATATCACAATACATTATTACAATGATGCCACATTTAGGGGAACGGAGATAAAGCAAAAACAAGACAATCTTACAAAAATCTTTAGCCATAAGTTAGCTTAACTGTTTTTGTTTGCTTATTTTTTTACCAGCCTTTTTTAACAATTCTTTTTTTTACATCTAAAAAATGAAATTGCATGTCAGCTACTCCCTTTTGAACTATTTTCCATCGCTTCTAGGCCTGAAACTGTCTGCAAGTGCATTGTTTACACTTTTATTAGCAGCTAGTTTTTTTGTTTTTGTTTTGTAACAGAGCTGTAATAAATCAATTTCCCTGTTTTGGCATCAATGAAGTTCAATTCTGTTCTGTTTTAGTCTAATAAATGAGCCTCAGTATGCACAAGCACCTTGTTGTCTTGATGTTTTGTGACTCAATATACAGTACATATTTGTAGCCCTGTGATGTATTTTTAACAATGAAGGAACAGAGAAAATTTCATATTCAAGACAAAGAAAAGTCGTATTTGAAATAAAGACAAATTGTATTCACAACAGACATTTTTAAGCATAAACTAAGTATTACACTCACTTTTTTTAATTGTGCAGAAAGCATTAATTTGTGGACACACAAATGAGCAGACATTTCATTTTGACAGTAATCTTATTCCGTATATTTCACTACTAAATGCTGTGCATATTTTGCTGGTATCTTTTTCTTTTGTTTGGTTTAGTTTTGCTTAAATGTTGCACATGCTCATTTGCAAATTGGATCCATTACAGAGTACAAAGGTCAGACGTTGTTAGCATCACATCAGAAACTGGTCAGCTGTAAACTGCCCAATTGCCAAGCTATTAGCGGTTATCATTCTGTGAGCAGAAAGAAGTAATTTGGGTTTAGTTATGATCTCAATTTTCTAAGTTGTAGCAGTCTTTTTTGGTGTAGATCATTTAAAAAAAACGTGCAATACAGCAGACTCAATCGTAGCATCTTTCTCCGTACAGTTGTCCTTATCTCTTGCTTAAAAGAGCACTTGTGCTGACGGAATCAAATTCCCGAGCTTTAACGTTGCTTGGAGCAAAAGAAAATATAAAATGGGAATGTCAACCTGAAGTTCAAAAACGAATAGCTCTTTTACAACTGGGCAATTACAATACATCCTCCTGTATTTCCTTCAGAGAGAAGACGAGATTTTCATGCAAGAAAAGGTCCTTCTCCAAGGTTCTACCCACGAAAGACAAGACCTTTGCACCCTCAGAATGTGTTTTTACCACTGGTCACCACATAAACCCACTTATATTTGAGTCACTTTACATAAAACTGAGATAAAGTGCCGACACAAACAATAAAACACAAACCACAAGATGAAAACGACAAAAAGAAAAGACATTTTTCCAGAGCGGAGTCTCCCCTCTGTCTCCTGTTAGATTGATTCCTCCCTGCTAATGGGTTAATTTTGGCTTAATTTAATAAGCACATCCTCCCATGACACGATCCACATTTATATGGAGACTATAATAACATCTTGATGGTTAGATGAGTTGGGAATCTCTAGCGGTTTAATTTGGTTCTAATTTGTCCTGTTAACACGCTTTAACATAGGAAATGAAATCTAATACACAGCTTTGACTTGTTTCTGCAGTTTGCATCATTTTGGCACCAGTTGAGATTCGTGAAGACACCTGGGTGAAAAAATGGAAAGGTTGTTGATGTAAAGTTACAAGTTTAAATCTCCAGATTTGTTGCTTGGAACGTTTGTTTTTTTTTTGTTTGTTTGTTTGTTTTCTTACATATTTTGTTAGATCTGTTTTTTGCAAACGGATAAATAATAGTGTTCATACTGAGCAGGACAACCAGCAAAAACAGCTCATTTGCTGAGCAAAAAAAAAAGTAAATCACAGGGTGGAAATGTAACCTTTAGATGATAAAATGCTCTAAGAACATTTTTTAGCTTTAACAGTGAGACCTCTTGAACATTCAAACCTTTTAACAGCCCACTCCAATCATTTTTGAGCTATTTTCAATGTGTTCCCAGTGGTCCTAATTGTGGTTACGATGTTTTTAGCCAAAAAAAAAAAAAAAACTGTTTTGCCTTCTTAGACATAGCTTCTGCAGAGCGGCAGTAGTTCAGTAAATATTTGCTTCTGAATTGTGGGCAGAATTGTCGCGGAGTAAGCCCACCTCTCTTCCTATCATTCAGCTTACAGTCCCTCACAACCCTAAGCTAACGTTACTGATGCAATAAAAACGGTGGGCAATATTGGAGCTATTCAGCTGTGCAATTCTGAGCCAGATACCATCTCAGATGAGGAAGTTAGAGTTAAATGCATCATAATGAAATAAAACAGGAGCACCGTAATATTTTCTATGAATAAACGTGTATTTTCTAAATATAATACTAAACGTGAATCAACCGTCTTTGCAACTTTATTATCACTTTATGGCACATGATACAAAAAGCGTTGCAAGAAATAGATATTTTAAAGAAGACTCCTGTTATATTATTTTTTTAAATCTAAGACTTTTCCTCCATCTCCTCTGTTGCTCTTTTCTCCCCGAAGAAACTCTCCGATGACATTTGCTTTCAGTTGACTTTGTTAGCTTGGGGCTTTTAATGTGGCGGACTGTTCGGTACCCAGGTATTTATCTCTGAGTCACACTGGTTGAATTTTTATGTTAAAGATGTTCTGGATCCATTCTAGGTCAGTGAATTGGATTGAATCACATCGCTGAAAATGAAGCAACATCTGTCATATATTGCATCATCACAAATATGATATGAATCAAATCGTGAAACTATTCTCTTTATCTTACAAGTTAAGAGGTATGACTAAAGGCAGTTTTCTTCTGACTAAGTCAAGGCAGTGTGTTGCATCACTGTTTGTTTTCATACGCACCTTTGTTCACCTCTCCTCACACTGGTTTCCGCCGTTCATACACGGAGCCTACACACACACACACATTCACAGGTACACAGAGAACATCACAAGTAGCTGACGTCAATAATGCTGCAAGAGCTCTAAGTGCCCTTCCACGGGAGCCATTTTTCAACAAGCACACCCACACTGCCAAGTTCAGCACTGGCACTGTCCAAACACAGGAAAACTGTCAGTCACGCTTGAAAGAATGACAATATTCCTCCCAATTCCACTCTGGATGGATGGAACCAAACGTATTAGTGTATCTCGTGAGCAGGAGCACTATAGAGATGTGGATTTGTTTCTCTTTTCTTGTCGGTGCAATTTTCATTGACCACATTAGCACGACTCCCCCCCTCTTTTCCCTCTCACGAGTGAGAAAATTAGTTTTTCTACCTCCCACCATTTCATTATCTGAGCGATCTCCCAGCGCACAGTCTAATTCCTTCGGCGAGTGCTCACTATCTGCAGCCTCCTCGCTGCACTTTTCAAAGCCACGAAGACAAAATGGGGACGGGGAGGAGAAGACGCAGAATGAAGAAACCAAGACAGAGGGGGAGCAAGCAAGTAGAATTCTGGAGACAAATCTGAACGCTGCCGGAGCGTGCACAAAAGCATGCGCCAAAAACGCAAGCCACCCACGCACGGACCTTATCTCCCTCCTTCAAGACTTTGGAAACACATACGCACCTCTGAAGAGCCCGAACCCACAATGACAATGTATTAAATGTGAACTCAGACGAAGTAAACACATTTTGTCTTTGAAGATAACCAAGAGAACCTGTAGGGCAAATAATATGCTCCACATACCATGAAGTCTTTCAAAGAAAAAAAACCAATCATCGGTGAAGGAGATGTGCCGTCTTTTCCTGTGAGCTTTAAAGAAGGTAATTACAAGGCAGGAATTATGCAGTTTATATCAGCAGTGACATTTCGCTTTGATTTAGCCACAACAAGATGTACTTAAAGGGATCCCGCAGTGACTTCAGACATGACGATTAGTATACTTGGACTACAAAGAAATCCCGCGTGGAAAGTTTATATCGAGCAAAGCCTGATTAAAAATGCCCGTAGAGATGTAGATTACGAATGCTTTGTGGAAGATTTGAGATATGTTGGCCTCGATTTCGACGTAGATTCAAGTTCTCATAGGGACGCATTTAAAAAAAAAAAGAAATTTGCAGTACTCCAAACATAAATACTGCACATTTAAGTCTTGCTTTTGCACAGAAAGAACCAAGAAAAGTCTTAAAAACTAGACATTTGCATTGGGATTCAATGACACAGACGAGGAGTGGCAGGAAAGGGCGCCACTCCAAGCACATATAGATATACAATGAGGCACCGTGCCTCTCATGAAATGACTTGACACTCTGAAAAGAAGCCATACATCAACCTGTTGTTTTTTTGGCCGGGCGTCACGGGGCTCGGCCAGGGAGTCAGTAATGCTATGGGTGCCATTTATCAAACGACAGGGTTACTGCGGCTCCGGATCAGCGGGTGCAGCTGCCATAAACAAACAAACAAAACGCCAGGCCTGATGAGTACAACCGGGCTGCCCGGAGGGGGCGGGAGAGGACGGTAAACATGGAACACACGGTCCCAAAAACATAAAAAAAAAAAAAAAATCATCCTCTAATATGCAGCCAATGAGGTAAAGGGATTCACTCTAAATACTTTTCGACTTAAACCACTAAACGACTTTAAGCAGCACACAGCAGAAACATGAGATAATGTTGCCAAATATATTTGCCATCCATTCTTTGTGGATCCAGTATTTCCATCTCAATGTAACTTCATTATCGGCTATTGAGATAAGACCAAGAGGTGCGGCGTTTGGGTGGCTGACAGCGACAGGGTAACAGGGACTTCATTACTTCCATCTGTGGCAGTAAATCAAAGCAGGACTCGGCAACATGGGTGGTTAAGCTGGTTTTCTCACATCATTTACATCCTATATGCTACTATATTTAGACTGAAGCAGATACGTTTGGTTTAACAGCTTTTGAGAACATTTTTTAACCCTGTAAAGCCCACTATATCAAAGAATTGACAAAAACATTAAATGATGTTCTTTACATTTTTGATGATCCATGAGAAAAAAATTCACAATATATATTTTTTTTGTATGAGATACTGTATTGACAGGATCAATTATGTTAAGTTGGGTGATTTTGTACGTTTTTTTTTTTCTCACAACCTTGTTAGCTTCAGTGTTCCGGGGAAAAAAGCATCTTATATACCTGCTCCCAGAAATTATTACTTATCTTTAATCATGCAAATTTCACATTCTTTTTATACAGCAAGTTGTCACTTTCAAAAAAATAAGAATAACAATAGAGGACTTGTTCTCACCTTAGAAAATTTTAAAAACTTTTTCTTCCAAAAAGGTTTTTGAGATTTCATGGAAGCGGCCATTTTGAACTGAGCAGGAAAAGCTCTTCTATTGCCCCTAGTGGAATGATAATGCACTGCAGGGCAGAAAACATGAACCAAGTTCTCTGTAGTGGATTTTTTAGGAAAAATTGGAACATGCTATGAGTTAGGGTTTTTTAAAAATGATTGTATAAAATATATGAAGGGTTATAGGGTTAAAAAAAAGTTTGCAAAAATGAAAAACTTTTTTCCTCCATCATCAGAAGAAAAAAAATCATAAATAAGTCGCACTTTTGGTAGAAAAGTGCAGTACCTCTGAACAAGCATGACGTAAGACTTAGCAGCACCTTTTTCTGCTGCGTTGCTGTCAGTCGTAATTACCGATACACAAACCCCACAGCACTCTCTAACAGATATTAGTGGTAAAATAACAACCGTAGCATTCTATATATTTTAAATAAAAACAGCATATAAGTTGCACCCGAGTGTAAGTCACACCCCTGGCCAAACTATGCAAACAAACAGTGGCCAACACTCCAAAAATATGGTACAAGAAAATGGCTGAGCCACTTTGGATGATTGGTTTGAAAATGTCTTAAAAATGTACGGAGTGGAAAAATGACTGAACAAATAAGAATAGATTGTGTTATTTTTATTTTTGTTAATGTGTTATTAACAAGGTTGGGAGTAGGTGTAGTCACAGTAGCATTTTGTTTAGCTGTATCTGTCTGTTTTTTTGTTTTTTGTTTTTTTTTGTTGCAAACAATGTTGAGAGTTACAGGTATTATGAATATGCTAATATGGCTAACGTGTCTCATATGGCTAACAAGTAGCGTGGGTTCTGACTGACTTATCTGACTCTTTCACCTTGCCTAAAATACCTAGTTCTTTGTGCCTTATTATAAAGCAAAAGTTTAAATATAGACCATTCATTAGGCACCTTATGATCCGGTGTGCCCCATAGAGTGATATTAGTCACTTTGTGTCGATGTTTACAAGAAAATGGAAATATGATCTTGAACACATAGATTCTATCCAAAGTATAAAGTAGAGCTTGTCTACTTGACAAAGTTTGGTTTCAGACTGCCAAATGCCTTTATATGCTTTCTCCTCAAGGTTTCAACAACACAAAAGAATCCCCAGAAAGCATTTTTCAAGAAAGCAAACAGTAAGTTAAAGCTACAGCATAGAACAACATAAATATACAGTCTCTTTCAGGCTAAATAAAAGATTCAACTCGTTCTTTTCTTCATCCAGCTATAGTGAAAAAAATGCTTCTATTAAAGCTGAAGCACTTTCTATTTATTTGAGCTTGTCTTTGCACAGATTTTACCGTGACTGAGTCCTTGACTGTTGATGTTAATGCTTTGTGGTGACCTTTCGTGTTAAAACACTTCTTCCATAATGCATTTTGACCATAAAGCGGCACTCATATAATGATTCCCTCTGAGTTTAAGAGCACAAGAGCAAACACAGCAAAGATGCGTGGGGTTGGACAGGAAGCAAAGGCACTAAGAAAAAAAGAATACTGATCAGTAATTATGGGAAAGCCAGTTTGAGGAGTAGATCTCGACGGCGAATGGTGGTGGGGGGGTAAAAATCGGTTGGCTGCTGATGAACATTTGAGCATTTCTACATGCCTGAAGGAATTCCATTAACCACTCTGATTAAAGTAATCATTGGAGCCATCGGTGCCTGTCAGATGCCATCCCTGCCCTCTCAATTACCCAGATCTCCTTGAACTCAATTGCTCACATCATAGTGGAGACCCGGTGGCAGGAGGGAAGCGATTCTGCACCGAGTGTGATGCACCTTCGGCAGAAAAATGAGAACGAAACTCCAAGTCTACAGAAAATGTTTACAGCTTAAATATAGATGCTAATTTTATTAAGAGACTTGATTGCAGTGACTGTGTCCTCTAAATCCAGGAAAAAGCCTTATAGGTAAAATACAACCCTTTGCGAAAAAAGTAGTACGATTGAAATTTGGGATAATAATAACTGAATACTTACCCAGACTAAATTGGAACATTTTAGGTTTAAAATGTATGAATAGGATTTAAAAAGAAAAAGTATTCCGCCTCACTTTCAAATTCTAAGTATACCTGCAGTACACTTAAATAGACTACTTTTCGCTAAGGGAAGGGATGTTTAATACAATATTTTGGCAAAATTTGGGAATCAAACAAGCAAAATCAGAATGCATCAAACACAGTACAATGGACTCCATATAGAATACCACATCCAGCCACAAGAGTGCATGACAAATGTTTATCTGTGACACCGTGAAAATCACACCGTCATCTCCAAGTGAAATAATCACCCTTGGTTGCATAAAAATACAACATTTTTTGTAGGTCTTGTTGAACTTTTTGTCTCAAGTTTGTACATTCATAAACATTTAGGACACTGATGACACATATCCTTTGAAAACACAATTATAGGGGAAAAAAAACAGCAATATATTTAAAATTCCACCAAAACATGACTAAAAATCATGCACCTGTTGCAAGGAGCTTAACAAAAAACAAAGGATTTGTCAAAGTCATTCTGGGAATAATGTTTGAAATTTTCGACCGTCAGTTACAACCAAATAAGTTCTTTTTTCTTTTCTAAATGTGCAATTTTAGCTAAAAACAGTTCAAACAACATAAATAAATAAAAGAAATACTTGGGTATTACTAATACTTTTTTTGCTAGAACTCATTTTGTTTTAGTCAAACTGCCATAAATTGATAGATTTTTGTTGTTGTTGTTTATTTAATTATTTTTTTACTTGCTGGACTCCAAAATATACTAAAAGACTTTTAAAACTCACGGACAACCCAAAGGCCGTGTCACACAGCCATTTTGTGCATTTTCCACTTATTACATTTTTTTGTCTTTTGGGATACATACGTAATTCATGAGCGTTTCTTGCGTTCGTCAATTGTTTATGCGTGCAGTTGTCCGTCAAGGGTTTCGGTCAAAGCATCTTTAAAAGAATTCAGTTAGTAGCTGTTCAAATTTTTAGTTCAGTTGAAAATTGTGCATATTTTACATAGTTTATACGCAATTATTACGTAAGTCTTGAGCAATTGTGTGTAATTTTTGCAAGATGCATATGCAATTTTGTGGTTTTCCGTGACCATTCCACATATATTTGATAGTCTTTTCCATCATGTATCACATGTAGCACCAAACTATAACTCTTGTAATGCGTGTACGGCACACATATCACGTTGAAATTAGGTAATTGACGCACAAATCACCAGTCAATCACATATAAACAGCGCAATAATCATGCACGGTTTATGCACGACTCGGTTCTTATAGATCTGTGGCAATTTCATTCAATTTTGGGCCAGATTTGACTTTTATGTTGATTTATGTGTTCTTTGCGTGGTTTATTGACACTTTCATGGTTCTAGCGTGGTTCATTCATTATACAACTGTGAAAATTTTAAGCACCACAACTTTTTCCACTTTTTCCACATATTTTCATGTATGACCAATTTTCATTCGTGTAAGATGTGGAAAAATGTACAAATTACAAACCAGTAAACTAGGAAAGAAGACTTTACTCGGCCCCCTGGTCTTATACATTTTAAATTTTCATGATATATTGTCCTTCTGTTTACCAAAAACAAATTGGTAGAAACCTTTTTAAACCATATATGTTATTCCAGTTACACAACAAAAATGTTAAATTTGTAAACTTTAAGGCTTTAGCTAGTTGGCTAATTTTTTTAGTGTCACTTGATTCATGAAAATAAAAATTAAATAACTTTTTATGCTTTTTCGGGCAAAGCAATGGCTCCATCTTTTGAAAGAAAAAATACATATATGTTAGAATTGAAAACTTTATTATTCTTATAACATAAGCACAAACCCTAACAAGTAAGGTGAGTAAAATGATTAACTACATTAACATGTAATTTTAAGTTGTTTTTTTTTAAATAGCCGAGAACCAATGACTGACTTTTAAATAAAAATAATATTGAGCATATTTTTCATCTTGTTTATTCTCTTTTATTATTGTAGTTTTATATAACTTAAAGTCTAAAACTCGCAAATATTTTTCTGTACCACTTTGCATATGAAAGAAACATAATAAAAATAAAGTAAATCTTGAAAACAATGCTTGCTTAGAAACAATAAAAATATGGAGAGTTGGCTATAATGGATGAGAACTGCTTGGACCCTCAAACATCAATCACTTGTCTCTGTTTCTATCAAAGCCTGAGATTTTTAGGTGCTCCTTGTACTGTTGGCACTGATGGTCACCAATAAAATTGCAAACGCACAAAAGGATTAAAAAAAAAAGATAGGGTGGGAAAGGGGCCTCTTTTACCCTCAGGCCCTTAAATTCTAAGCTCGGCCCTGTGCATGTATGGCATCAAGCTGCTTCTATTTATCATAAATACAAAATCCTGCCAACACCAAACAGGAAGCCACGAAAAAGACAAAAAAAAAAAAAAAAACTTGTAAAATCAAAGCCAAGAAAATATTTTAAGTAGAACACTGTGTGCTGAAAATAACAGTGAGGAGCCAACACTTCATGCGCCTTCCCTGCTCCACTCACACTCACTGATTAACTCTCAAATGGTGTGAATGCTGGAGAAAAACCCAGAAAACACAGACTGTCTTTGACCCTCTCCCCTGCCCGAAGAGGATAGCGGCATCGCTCCACCGCCATCTTTCCAAATGCAGAGACAGCTTAGAGACGCTGGTGTGTCCAGGTCTGCACCTGCATCGCTTCTCACATTGCATCAGATAAATTGGGACAAAAAATAAAAACCTGAAAACATAAAATTGTGAAGAATGAGGCAACAGGGCACTGAATGTTTCACTTCCCCCTTGGTCTGAATACAGATTCTTCCGGGGAAAAAAAAAAAGAAAAATCTGATGTGTGGCTGGGAAAACTTGATCACTGCAGAATGCAACATAGATCCAGCTCTTAAAAATAGTGGGGGAAAAAAAAATAATCCATAAAGCTTCCATTTGTTTTAGGACTTAAAAAGCCCACTGGCTGATTACAGGCATCATTTCAACTTCCATTTCATTTAAATCTGCACACACATGCAAACCTCCTGCACTCAATGCAGCCATTACTGAGGGACACAGAGCTGGGTCATAATGGCCGTAAACATACAATAATATGGAGTCCATTTGGAACACATGATTCAGTGATTGCTTACGTAATTCAACTCATTTCTTTTTTTTTTTTCTTCTGGTGTGTGATCCAAGTCTAATCATCCAGAAAAACACAGCATTCGAGGAAATGAAATAATGATGAAGCACTGTCACCATCTGCGCCACATTTTCAGTATTTATCATCGCCCTGCTCAGGTGCACCTCTCCAAATAACTTTCCATTACTGGCATCAGAAAGAAACAAATAATAAAAAAAAACTTCACCTCAAAAAAAGAAAAAACGCGCCACCAGCCACTAATCCAACAGCACACATGCTCCTTGGCTACAAATCTTCTCGCTACACGTATGACACATCCACAGTTACTCTGAGTTCCAGGGCTTCTCATCTCCCAAATGGTGCCTTCTGCTCTCACTCTGCAAAAGACCAATACTCAAAGAGTATCTTTTTGTTTCCACTGGAAAATTAGCAACACAAAAGAAAAAAAAAAACTGGTAATAAAAAAGATTTTTGACTACAGAGCAGAAGAATATCTGAATTCAAGATAATCCAAATAATTAAGCAACAGATTTCCTCTGTGGGAAGGAGGTCCCGTCTGTCTTCGTTAGGGAACATTGGATTCCTAAATGGTGATGCTCGCTGTGCTCTGAAAATGGAGGAACTATGTGCGTCCTTTGCATTTTTATGGGGCCGCTTTAAGTGGGTCAAGCTAGGAAAGAAAAAGCTAGAAAAACAAAAAAAGCTCTGTTATTTCTGATTTCACATTCTCTTAATTTTAGCTTTGCAACCTTCACAATGTAACAGACAACGCTAAATCCCCTTTGTTCCCCTAGATTCCAATAAATAGCGGTTAGGTTAATATTTCAGACAAATCGTGCATTTTGTAGTACGAGCTCCAAATTTGGCATGAATGTCCATCAGGTTCCCCTTTTTTTAGAAAACCACTTTAGCCAGAAGAAAAATTCAAAATGGCAGCCATTTGTAAAGATGGTGGCCAAACACTCAATTATTACAAAACAATCCAATGTCTATTCACCCCAATCTTAACAATACACACAAAATGCAGTATTTAAAGTTGAGGGATACCTACAGAACACCATTATATGTTTAGATGAAAGTCTAAAATTTTCTTCCAAATGTGCTTTGGGATCCTAAGGTTCATTCATGCCAAAATTTGGTGCTTTTACAATCATTTTAAAAACTGGAATCACTCAAATATGACTTATGTCCATAACCGCAAAGTGTCAGGACAATAGCCATCTCAAAAAAAGATGGGTTTGTGTTCTTCATATAGTTTAAGAAGTAACTAATCGCTTCAAAGCACAGATATTAGCTCCTAAAAACTCCCCGTTGGTTTGGGCCTCATTTCCACATAATGCCACTGTTGTTATCACCCCAAAACAGCTGAATTTGGATAGATAACTCTAGTTATGGAACAAACTCTTTGATGCTATCGAATATTGGTTGTTAAATGTTAAAAAAGACGGCTTTGCATTACCACCATTTTTTCTGCACAACCTGCCATTTATTTTGACCTTTGTGACCTTTTGTAGCAGCTTGGGTGACATTGTGGCTTACACTGGGTTGACTGGGGAGGCTCACGAATCCATAAATCAGATTTTGGTAGGTATAGACCTGTACCACACCAGACCTCACCAGACTGCACTCATTTTACCATCCTCCAGTGGAAATGATAGCCTATTAACCCAAAAACAAAGGCAGACTATGCAGGTCCAACATGATGTGGTCATAGAAAAAAGAACTGCTTCATCTTCAAATGCATTTTGGATTAATATTTGATTTAAAACCATAAAAACGTTGGTTAAAAACACAGATTTATTCACTTTATGGGGGTGCACCCTCAAAGTTTACACTTTGTTGGAGAACTCTAACATTACCTGCTTCTTAGTCGGCTCCATTGATGTTTATAAAGTGGACCTCAACGCCTGCCAGGCAGTAATGTGGATGCAGTTGTCATGGTATAATTGCAAAGGGATAACACTCATTGATTGGATCCCATTGATCCCAATCCTCTCGGAGACACCAGATGCCCCTTAGAGTGAAGCCTATACTGTATCCTTAGCGAGCTTGATGGACTGCATAACACCATCTGCTCTCGTTAGTATTGTCATTTGATTGCAGAGATAAACAGCTTTCGGAGTTAAAAGGTCTGAATCGTCTCACCACCAACAGAGTTAGCCTCCCAAAAATTATATGAACCTGACATCATGTTTATTTGATGACAATAACATAGTTTGGTCAATATAGTGCAAGAAGTGCAATCAATCCAAACAAAAACTAAGGGATAGAGAATCTGCCAATGCTTGTATAAAAATAGGTGTTACATTAATTAAAATATCCGTATTACACAACATAATGAATATGTCAAACATCATCTCTGAATTCGCAACTCTACATATTAAGAATGAATACCCATATTCATTTTTAATATAATAATGTCTTTTTATGAGAGCTCAACGAACTCACCTTCCAATTCCAAAAAAGTGCAGAAAGCATACAAAGACACTTTGAATTTTTTCTTTTTTTTTCTCATCTTCTTCAAATGATGCAGTCTTGTTTTGAACATTGGGGGTGTGCCACTTTCAAAAAAAGCCACTTTAACAATGCAGAGCTACAGTAAATGAAACTACGAACATAAGCCTGTCCCGGGGGAGGGGAGGGGGGGGTCAATGCGTATGATGACACAGGTAATATTGATGTAGAATCAAAAGTTTTGAAAAGACATGGCAGATTATATCAATAAATATTTACTTACAGACTACAGCAGAAACCAGTCCTACACAGTTTTGATGATCTGCTGTACAGTGTTTTGCTTGTCCAGAAGTGATTTATCTTTTTCTTATAAACATCTCTCTTCTGATTAACAATTTATGCATCGTTATATTCCTGAAAATGAAGCGGAGTAGGATTAACCTGTACACCTACATGTTTGTGTGTTATTCCATCTTTATCATAGAAAAATAAAATTTGCATCATCAGTTAAAGTGGAGCAACTTTGCTCCTCCGAGACCCAAGAAGATGTATCCACTCCTGCAATGTCACCCTTTTGTTAAATGAGATTGTTCGGCACACCCCGTCTCAATAACTCCTTTGCTTTGCTCGTGTGGTCGTGCCAAGGCACCCAATGAACTGAGCCGCTCTTTCAAGGGGGCATATAGAGAGAAAAAGTTGGTTTGTTTGCTCAGAACTGGCTAAAGGTGGTCTGTTTCTCAAGGACTTCAAGGTAATCAGGCTCAGACTGCAGTTTCGCTTTTAGTTCCAAATACTCGTTCCTGTTGGGCTCCACATAAACAGTACTGGGTGCTGTGCCGTAAAGCACAGTTTCTCTTATCCTCTCCGGGTGCAAAAACTGGCGTCTGACATCAAAGTTTGGGTTGTACGTGTACGAAACAGGGCCAGTGTACTTGTACTCTAAGTTGGCTCCTGCTGGGATAGATGGGATGGATTGGTGAGGGGACTGCTTGTCAGGCTCAAGTATGCCCCTGAAGAAATTGTCTGCGTCCTGAACGGGGGAGGGGTTTTCACGTGGCTCGATAGTGCTAACGCTGTACGTGGGACTCCTCATGGTGTTACTGTCCCTCTCATCGTCTGGGGTACTCCTGTACGTCACCTTGAGCTCGTGCAGGTCACGGTAATCCTCTACCGTGTTTCCTTCCCGTGACCTATAAATGGGATTTTTGCACATGTGACCCATAGGATGGGGGATGTACTCGTAGACGTGACCAGCGGGGGCTTTAACCTTAGGGCCAGAGCGGTTGCTGTAGAGGCTATATTGCAAGTTGAAAGAGCTGACATCTGAGTTGTTGGTACTAGTGCGGTCACTCTGCGACTTCTTGCGCCTTTTCATCACTACCACAAAGAGCCCCGCAGCCACAAAGACAGACATGATAAACACAAGCAGGAGGCTGAGGATAAGGACAGACAGGGGGACAGTACTGTTAGGGGTGTTAAACCTCTGTGGGGCGTTGGTGGTGACGCCATGGTCGTCCATGGGCTCGTCCGTTGGGGGAGTCAGCGAGACATAAGTGTCAGAGTAGTCTGGGCAGAGCTGATCTGCCGGGATTGAGCGCAAGTCCATTGCTGTGTGGCGCTTAGGGGTCTCACATACCACCTCATTCACCACTGTGCCTGCGCTAAGCTGCTCCAGCCATATTTTCATACCTACTAAGTCACAGGAGCAGTCCCAGGGGTTTTCAAACAAATCTATTTGCACCAACATTTTCAGCTGATCTAAAACGCCACTCACAGGCAGGTTCTGGAATTGGTTGTTGCGCAGATTAAGCCTTGAAATAGAAAGACTTGAAAAGATGCCTGTGGGTAAAGTTTTAAGGAGGTTGTTGTTGAGGAAAAGCAGCTGGAGATTGGGGAGGTAGCGGAAAGCACCCGCATCCACCTCCTTAATTTTGTTGTACTCCAAGTAAAGATACTGCAAGTTGTGCAAGCCATAAAACATCTCCCCTGTAAGCCTGTCCATGAGATTACCAGTTAAATACAGCCTACGTAGGTTGGTTAAATCTCCAAAAGCCCTGTCATGGATCACAGTTATCCTGTTGTTTCCCAGGTGAAGCAAATCCAATCCGGTGGCGTCGACAAAATCTGACCTCCTCACCACTGGGATGTAATTTCCAGTGAGATACATTTTCTTAGGATTGTATGGCTTGGGTTTTAGATCAGAAATACTCTCAATCTTTCTCTCTTGGCAGTTTACATTTAACCCAATTTCAGAAATCTGCAGATTACATGTGCAGGCAGTGGGGCAGTCCAAAGGCACAGGAGATTTGGTCTGAAAAGCAATGATGGGGCCATAGTTGTATGGGTTACCGCCAGGTAATCGAGAAGTTGGCTTTAATTTAGTTCTGTTGACTTGCCGTGTGCCTTTGGTAGGCCTAGAAGAGAACTTAAAAACAGTTGAGGAGGTGGCAGAGGCTGTGACAGCAGCTGGCGTGGTCTGATAGTATCCATTGGTGCTGCTTGGGGGTGCAGGCCTGACCGAATCTTCCAAGGGTCTTCGAGGGCAGAGTTCCTGCTTGGACACTTCGTCCAAGTCCCTACCGTGGAGCCTGAACGGCGTCTCGCACACCACCTCGCCCACTAGAGCCGTGTAGGCTATACTCTCCAGCCAGGCTTTCAGAGCAATCAGCTCGCAGGAGCAATTCCATGGATTCTCCTCCAGCTGTAATTCCACAACCTTGTCCATGTGCTCCAGGAGGCCAATGTAGGGGAACATTTTTAACCGGTTTCCCCTCAGGTCCAAGTGTGTGAGGGGTACGTTCCGGAAGATATTGGGAGGGAGGGAAAAGAGTAGGTTATCATTCAAAATCATGACTGTTAGTTGGTGCAGTTTGCTCAAGGCATTAGGCTCTATAATGCTAATGTAATTGTAGTCAATCTGTAGATATTCCAAACTTTCCAGTCCCACGAAAGTGTCGTCCCTCAGAATATCAATCTTATTGTTGTTCAGGTGCAATCTTTTTAATCCCTGCAGTCCGTTGAAGGCACCCGACTCAATTTCTGAGATGTCGTTGTTCCCCAAGTGCAGGATGGTCACACCGGTGTAGTTGATGAAATCATTGACTGACAGCTTCTTCAGGAGGTTCCCCGTCAGCAGGAGGTGGTACATGGGGAAACGAACCGGGCTGATCTCCGTTAGCCTGATGATCCCCCGGTTCTCGCAGCTCACCATCAGGACCCCTTCCTTCTCTTCGCACGTGCACAGGTTCCGGCAAATCTCCCCATAATTGTCATACATCTCAACCAGCCTCAGAGATGATGCAATCAGAAGGATTATTTTTAGGATCCAGATATGCATTTTTCCTGGGAGAGGGTGCCCCAGCTCACTCAAGTAAGATAAGGTGTCATCTGAGGAGGGAAAAAGATGAGAAAAAAAGAAGGGGTTCTGTTTTAAACAGATCAAACATACAGAACAAACACAATCAGGCTTATCGGTGCTAGAAGTGAGCCACAGATGATGGGTAAAAGCTCTTTTAATTACCCAGAATAACAGATTTGGGCACGTTTAAACCAATCTCTGCAGTTTTCATCTGTAAAGGCACTTCCAGCCTCAGCACTTCTCTTTTTTTCACCCCCCCCCCCCCCCCCCCCCTTTCCTTTCATCCTTCATCTTGAACCTCCATAGCAACAAAAAAAAATCTTCTGGTATCTCTTTAATGTGAAGGGTTCTCACTCACCCCGCATGCCCGTGAAACTGTGGCAAAACTGTCAGATGTCTGCTCCTCTTCACATCCGTCCAAACAAAAACAGGAGGACGAGGAGGTGGTGGTGTGTGTGTGGGTGTGGGGGGGGGGGGGGTCTGGTTTCAAAGATTGTTGGTCAAATTTAACATTGCATCAAGAAAAAAAATTTGAAGGAAAAAAAATTGGCAATCAGAATTGATGGGAAAGGAATTCCGGCCTGTGTTGGGGTTTGAATTTAAGCCAACAAGATCCTTCAATGAAAAAAAACACAAAAAAAACAAACTATAAACAAATTAATCAACCGGAAATCTTTTTTCCATTTTTTCTGACACCTACAATCAAGCATTTTCTGGCATCTGCTCTAGAAGGCAACATTTCGTCCTCCCCTCCTCTCCTTCTGACGCGCCCGCGCGCAAACATCCCCCCAAAAAGAGCATCGACCCAAACAAGTCTCATTTCAACGCCTTTCTTTAATAAAAAAAATATATTAATAAAAATAGATTTTACATCTCAAACAGCCTTTGGAAAAGTCTGGAGAGAACTTGGAGGAGGCGGGGGAGGTTTATTTGGTCACTTGAGCATCAGAATGCAGCCTCCGTGCGCGCGCGCCGTCGCCACATACGGCGCAGACACATTTTCTTTAACTGCGTCTTAAATCGGATCAAGTTCAGTAATGCGGCTTGTTGGAATCATTTATTCAAACCTTGAAAAAACAGAAAAAAGGTGACAGAAATCGTCCTCTTACCGTGCCGATCCACGCCAAAGCATCCCGACTTCTCAGTCCAATCACTGAAAGCATGAATCGTTTCTGCCGCTGTGGCAAAACAAAAATAATATAAATTTAAGGGAAATGATAAAAAAAAAAAAATACAAAAAAAAGTCAAGTCTCCTCTGCGTTTAGCTCCATAAATCAGGCACCGGCAGAGCGCACGAGCATCGTCTCAGCAGTCACGCCAGCGCCGCGGCGACGCGGGCTCCGCCGTCTCTGCTCCGCCTGAAATCAGCGCTGTCATCTCGGAAAAAGAGCCAGAACCAAAGTTCAAACATGGCCAAGAAGGAGAAGAAGAAGGAGCAGGTAATCCCACATCACGGAGCACCCGCCGCCTGCATTTCAATTGTGACTTTCATCCACTGACGAAGGAGAGGCGCCAAACCCCCCCTCTCTCTTTTCTCTCCTCGTACCAGTTTATTCACGCATCTCTTTCTAATTCAGCTGCATCCCCAAAAAGAGAGAAAAAACCTCCTTTTGCAGCTCCGCGGTTTGCAGGAGGTGTCCTCCTCTTCTTCTTCCTCCTCCTCTTCCTCCACCAACCTTTCAACTAGTGGAACTTGATCTGGGTTGGTGCAAAGCGGCGCAGACCCTGCGGCGAAGCACGTATTATGAAACAATTATCACAGTGTGGCATCCTCCCCTACATTCAAATAACTAAATGCATAAAAAAAGAGGGGAGGGGGGGTCAAAAATGGTCGTAAAAATGCATAAATCCTCCCCCCACCCCCTTCCCCCCCACAAAAAATCACGGCGCAAATGAAAAGCGATTTGATGCGCGCGATACTCTTGGAGAAGCAGGCTGATGTGAAGGAGACCGGCTGGGAGAGAAGGGGGAATGATGATGATGTCTGAGGGGGGAGGTGGTTTAAAAAAAAAAAAAAAAAAAAAAGAGAAGCAGGAGGCTGGAAGAAGACCCGCAGAGGGCAGCACGAATTTGAAAAAGCGATCCACGCAAGGTCTGCAGGATTTAGGATTCACTTAAGGGGGGGAAAACTAAAAATATACCTATATTTGACACAAACATTTATTTAGGTTGAGATTTTTACCTTAAAGCTGGGATTTCGCAAGACATCAATTTGGATTTGAAAACATCTCACCAGGATCCAGAAAACATCAGATCTATGAGCCTGGAGTATTATGGTCTGGATTATTTTTTTGTGTATGAATGCATACAAATAGGCATCCAGGTCACAATTTGCATCTTTGGAAACTAACAAAAAAAAAAATGAATTAAGCATCAAAACTAAGTTAGACAAAAGCCTTAGTCACATGCACCCATTTTGACCCATAGAGATGCTACACTTTTTTGGGGAGGATTGTAGAAGGAGCGGCTATATCTAATCACACCGGCCTCTGAAACCTGCTTTTGGGCAAGAATATTTCCAATAAAAAAAGCACATTTCGGGCTTCCGCGTTCAAAATTCTCACGTCCACAAGTTTTAAAGCGTTCCTAGGCTCTACGTGCCAAACACACAGCGATTGAGCGCGCTTCAAAAGTGAAACCAGTTGAACTTTGACTAATCAGATTTAGTAGCGGCGAATGGAAAGCGTTGTTTTTAAGTGCCAGTTATAAAACTGATCATAAAAGAGAAATGAACAATTATGACTTCCTGACATCAAGTCTTTCATACATCGGAATAGAGCTGTGAAAGAAAAACCCCGGACCAAGTGTTGCACCGCTTTGTGATTTTGCACCAAGCTTCTTCCGACAGTGAGCATGTGCCCTAGTATCGGGTAGCGACAATCCTGTGTGAACACTATATGCTAAAAAGTGCGTTCAAAACCATGTTCAGCGTGTTCTCGAACATAGCATTATTTTACGTACACACTGGTCATGTGATGCTCGTTCACACTGGACTGTCTCTACCCAAAACCAGTGCATGCACTCACAGTCGGAAGAGGCTTGGTGCAAATGTGGGCTTTTTCTTTCATAACTCTATTCCAACATACGAAAGACTTGGTGTCATATAATTCTAGCTGGACAAAAAAAAACAATTATTCATTTTTCCTTCATGATCAGTTGTCAAACGGTTGGCACTTTCGTGCTTTGAAAAGAGACGCTATCCATCTTTAATACCAAATCCGAGGCCCTGATTGTTCAAAGTTCACCTGGTTTGACTTTTGATGAGCACTCAACCGCTGTGTGTTTGGCATGTAGAGCCCCCTCCCAAAAAAATCTTGTGAAGCGACGTGTGACCGTGAAAATTTGACCATTTACCCAATACCCTTTAGCACAGCAGATGTTGCTGACTATCGGCTGACTCTCGCCTTGAGAAACTGCCTTTTCTTATCGACTTTGCACCAATATGCAACACATTACTAAGGTGTTGCAAAACGGCGCAAAGCCTGTTTTCTATGGGACAACACCAGCTGGAATCCTGTAAATTATGTGAAAAATAAGACAGTTGTGGTCGTCGATACAAGACAATACTGAATGTCAAGCTAGCAATTTTTTAAAACTTGTTTTAATAGCAATATGTGTCGCATATAAAACAAGAAAATTTGTCAACAACTGAAAAAAACAGAAAATAAAAGATGCTATTCTAGTGATTTGTCTCTTTTTCTTGACCTGTGTCTTTGATATGAACTTTGTCTAAACACAGGAAGTGGAAAGTACATTATACAGCTTTTATTGTTAACTGCCATGTAAATATCAGACTCGATGATGAATTTACATACATAGTCATAGAATGAAGTAAAAAGTAAAAGGTGTTACTTCATTTGTTATTAATGTTATCTTCTCACCATAATTTTAAAGACCCAATCTGATAAAGATTGTTTTTTAACACATTTGTATGCATTTTTCTGATGATGGAGGACATGTAAAAATATATTTAAGCTAAAAATATAACTTCTTTGTATTTTTTATATTCTGTGAAATCATTGTAAATCAGGAGCAGATGAAAAAATGTCATTTAGAAAAGCTTATTTGTGATTTAGAAAATACACTGGGTGGGACACAAGCTCCGTGCACCAAGCTTTAAGCAATGAGAAAGGAAAAGGGGGCGGAGTTGCTCTATGGCAATGGTTTCGCCTACAATTTAGAGGTGACTTTCAAACAAACTCCTGCCACTCTGTAGAAAATATGTCATAGAAAACGGCAGTTTTGGCTAAGAATGGCATAGTCATAGTTAAAAGACCACAGTGAATGATTTTAAAAGGGATCGAAATGCGTCTTTAAGGGTTCGTGCAGAGGTTGGAGCCAAGTTTGAGGTATGTTTCAAAAAAAAGAAATTGGTCTAATCCTGAACTTTGGAGAGCTTAACTTAAAAGAGATGAACAAATGTCCACATAAATGTGAAGAAAATCTCATTTAAAACCAATATAGGAGGAAAGAAATCCAAAGCAAAACAGAAACCACCTGAAGAGAGACTATAATAGCCTTCTGATTTCTCTTCTTTTCCGTCTTCAATACCATGCAGGGTCAGTATTAAAACCGCAAAGATCAGGCACAACACAAATTAAGAAAAGATCTGCATTCAGAGGAATCAATTCAACAGGGATTAGAGCCTAATCCAGTTTCCCGCCAAATAGAGCGCTCATGATGCCCCCTATAACAGCTCCCCATTCTCACCAAATCGTGGCTAGCTTGCCCCCTGTGTTGAAAGAGCTAATCAAGTCAAAGCCGCGGCTGCCCTTATACCCTCTCGCTTCAAGACAAGAAACTTTTAGAGGCATTTAACAGAAAATCGAATTAAATCTAGCATATGGTGGGTCTCCATGTCCAAAGAGATTTCCCACTTAGTCAGTATTGTGTGGTAATAAGTCAACTCTTATGCTCTCCTTAGCATGCGGGGAGCGACAATAAGCGGATGTGGCATCCATGCCGCCTTTTTAAAATTGGCCGTGGCGAGGCATTGAATTATCTTAAAAGTTTCTTGCTCTGTAATCGCATTAAGGAGGTCTATCCTGTGGGGATGGGCAAATCAGCATCAGTGGAACCCCAGCTGGAATACAGCCACGGAGAAACGAATGCAGCAGGGGTGTGTGCTGCCTCCCTCCACAGGGACCGGCTCCCCTGAGAGGCATACTGGCATCAAAGAGAGACGAGCAGAACCCCCAAATCATGTTTTCGCCTGAAATTACTTGATGCGGGAGGCTGATAACCCCGGTAAAGCTGGTGCCTGAGTTTTATCGCTTTAACTTTCCGTGGAGTCAAAAGTTGGCTTCGCACTTCCAGGCACACGTGGGAACATTTCAGGAAGCTGCCACACATGTGTGGAAGAAAATGCTAATGAGCTTACAAAAATATATTAGTGTAGATCATCTGAACCTAATATTTTAATCAGAAAAAAAAATAAACAGGATTATGAAATGCAATGAAAGTTCATACCATGGTGAGCACGACATGGAACTTTCATAATTTAAAATCCCACTCCAATCCTCTATTGATCTATTGTTAAATCTGAGTTGTTTTCTAGGACCGTTTCTGCAGAGTGGGAGTAGTTTATCAGAGTTTTGGGTCATTCCCTTCCCATTTCTGAGAGCTCTCTGTTTAGACCATACTGGGCATACTACGACTAAAGGCCGGTTAAACTATGTAATCTGAATTCTGAAAATGTTCCGTATATCTGGCGTTCATGTGTGTTTTTCGAGTTGAATAAACATTTTTCCGATCATTCCAACACCACATGAATGCAGCATTTGTCTCATTTGTTTTTCCTGTGGGAACCCATTGATGCAACGGGCACTAAAATGAGAACAAAAGCCACAAATAAAAACTTCCCACTGCTTTGTTTTAAAATATCAATTTTCAATAAAAATGTAAATATGTTTTTGTCAAAAGAGTCTACCCACCATTGGTTTAGACACTCTCCCGCTAGCTTACAGCCCCTCACAACCCATGCTAACATTACCGAAGCAACAAAAATGACCAGCAGTAATGGAGCTAGTACAATACCATACTTTAAAGATTTGATTATACCAATTTACTCTTTGCATACAGTTTTTAATACTAATTACAGATAATAGTAATTTCTTTTTGATTTTTTTTCCTCAAGCATAGAGGTTGTAATCCTAAAAACACATATACTATCAAAAACTGTCCAGGTAAGAGCTTTAACGGGCAAGGTTAAAACTAGAAAACCATTACTTCTTTATCTCACTTACACATGCTGTGTCGTTGCTAAGGGTAACAAGCACAACTTGTGACTCCTCTGGGCACGTGACTAATGAAGCTGTTCAATATTTTGTAGGCTGGGGGTTATTTCAGCACAAAACACTGGAGAAACTCATGTAATAACCCAAAATATCTAGAAATCATTTTCATTTTGGGATTTATTAATTAGTAACCAATACTTCAATGGAGAAGTTTATACCAAAACTGGTGATGAATGGGTATTTTTTTATTAAAAACACTTTGTTATCAGTACTCAGTTATCAGTATTATTAATTGGAGCTGCAAAGACATACGTTGATCTAGATGTCTACATGTGGTTGCACCCGAATGGAGTGGAGCAAGGAGCGTCTGGCCCACCCAGTTTCTTTTCTACATCACAACTTAGCTCCTTTTCAAACAACATTTTTTCCTCTGCTCCCGATTTACAACGATTTGAATAAAGAACTACTCAGAAATTCAATTTTAAGCTTCATTTTCTTTATCTGTGTCCTCCATCATCAGAAAAATGCCGGAAGAACATGTTATACCCACCAAAGACACCATTTTCATTAGAGTGGGTTGTTAAATTCATTCTAATAAACTCGTCTGGAAATATGAAACAAATACTTTAATCAAAAAACAATTTGGCGCTAATTATTACTTTAATCATTTTATGGCTTTTGTTCGATCAATACCATCTGAATTAGACTATTTGGACCGCTGGTTTCTTCTGTTTTTGTCGTGGTGTGCTTGGTCAGAAAAGAGGAAAACAAGGCTTTTCTAGATGAAGACAGAATTATCCGGAAAACTAATATTTTCCTGGGAATTAAAACAAGTTTTTCTGTTGAAGTGTTGATTTGGAACATCTTAATATTTGGTCTTTGAAGTCTGTCACTGTTGGTGGGAAATTGCAAAGCAGTTTGTAAAACATCAATAAAAAAAAGCTCCCTTTTAGGTGAGCTCGAATAAGAAAATGCAAGAAATAATAATAAAAAAAAAAGGTTAGACAAACACTAAAATGTAAAATAAAATGTTAGTGCTGTTTTAAATCACTTTGGTTTTTGGCAGATGATCAGTCAAGAGCAGCTTTCACAGCTGCCCTCTGTAAAAAGGAAGTCTCGGAGAGAGTTTAAAAATGAGACATGCAGAGATGCTCGTCATCGATTGTGCATGTACTATTTTTTACAGGGAGTTGAATACACATGTACTGAAAAGTGTTTTTTCCAGCTTATTTTAGTCCATTTGTGTCAGCCCAAACTGTAGAGCCACTGGTCCACAACAGGAAACGAGAAAAAACATCTGATCAGGCTTTCCTCTTTGGTCATTTACTCCACCTCTTCAAGGGTGACATAAAATTCAATTTCTCAGACAAATTCCGAATTTTGCTATGAACCCAGGGAAGATACCTTCATTTCCTGCTAAGACAGGAGATTCACAATCTATTTTCTGATTAAGTGGTTTAAAAAAAGAAAGGTTACACAGCTTTTTAAAACCTTTATTTATTTATTTATTTATTTATTTTCAAAATAAAATAGACTAATTCAAACTTATGTGTTTTTTCCTGTATAAGTCACTTGCCTCATAATATCAAGAACTGGTTTGGTCAACTTCAGCAGCAAAACTGCAATCAAATGACTCATTTTTAGACATTTGTTCTGCAAATGTGATCAATTTTTGGAAAATGATCCATGATTCACTGTTCGGCCATTCCACAGTATCGCAGTCTCAGTGGGATTCAGGTTAGGACTCTATTTTAGTCACTTCATTGTCTATTTCCCTTCTCTGAAGATGTTCACATGTGACGTTGCAGATGTTTTTGAATTTTCAATCAGCTCTCTTTTTCTTTTAAGGTTTTAAGACAGACAATGTCAGGGTTTGTTGGGCGGACACAAATGCAGACGGGGATCGGAAATGCAAAAATCTCGTATTTATTGCAAACAAGAAACTCTCAATAAACACGAGAAGCAACAAAACGATCCGACAACTAGTGCAGGGGAGACGAAGACTTATAACAAGGAGGAAGGGATGAGGTAAGTGGAAACAGGTGTGACTATCAAGAGGGAATACACACACACTGGGGAGAGAACACAGGAAGTACGACCCATAACAAAATAAAACCGGAAGTGGAGACCAAAACACAACTCAAACTAAAGCGGGGTAAAAACCCCACAGTACTCCCCCCTCAAGGTGCGCCGCCTGGCGCAGAGGGAAGCCCCCCCGGTGCCGGCGATTGAAGTCCCGGATGAGCTCAGGGTCCAGAATCCGTGATGCAGGCTCCCAGGACCTCTCCTCAGGCCCGTACCCCTGCCAGTCCACCAGATACTGGAGGCCACGTCCCCGCCGCCGAACGTCCAGCAGGCGACGGACAGTGTAGGCCGGTTGGCCATCAATGATGCGGGGAGGGGGTGGCGGAGAGGAAGACCGCTGCAGGGGACTGGTAACATGCGGCTTCAGCTGAGAGACATGGAAGACCGGATGGATGCGCAAGGACCTGGGTAAGCGCAGCCTGACCGCCACAGGGTTGATGACCTTCAGGATTTCGAACGGACCGATGTACTTGGGGGACAGCTTCTTGGATTCCGTCCGAAGCTTGATGTGTGAAGTGGACAGCATGACGTACTGGCCTGGTAGGTAGGCAGGTGCTGGAGTGCGTCGACGATCTGCCAGCCTCTTGTTGGTAGCCCCTGAACGCAACAGGGCCGCCCGAGCCTCCCGCCAGACACGCCGACAGCGACGATACAGGTGCTGAACCGACGGAACGGCCACCTCCGTCTCCTGCTCGGGAAACAGGGGGGGCTGGTACCCCAGAGAGCACTCAAACGGGGACATACCAGAGGCAGATGAGGTGAGGGAGTTGTGAGCATACTCCACCCATGGCAACAAGGAACTCCAGGAGGTCTGGCTCCGTGAACAGACGCACCGTAGAGCGGCCTCCAAGTCCTGGTTAGTCCGCTCTGCCTGGCCGTTGGTCTGTGGATGGAAACCAGAAGACAGGCTGGCAGTAGTCCCGAAAGCACCACAGAACGCCTTCCAGACCTGTGAGATGAATTGTGGGCCACGATCCGACACCATGTCTGTGGGAATTCCATGCAGCCTGAAGACATGTTTTATGACCAGTCTTGCAGTCTCTGCAGCAGAGGGGAGTTTGGTCAGAGCCACAAAATGAGCGGCCTTAGAAAACCGGTCCACAATAGTCAGAATAACGGTCCTCCCGGCAGAAGGAGGCAGGCCAGTCACAAAATCCAGGGCAATGTGTGACCAAGGCCGACCCGGGATGGACAGTGGGTGCAATAGTCCAGCAGGCGGTTGTGTACTGGCCTTATTCTGAGCACAAACCAGACAACCTGAAACATAGTCCCGGACGTCCTTGGTCATACTAGGCCACCAGAAGCGGCGACGCAGGAAGGAGTCAGTCCTGCGGATTCCTGGGTGGCAGGTGAGTCGCGTGGCATGAGCCCACTGGAGGACCTGGGACCTGAGAGAGTCTGGAACGAACAGTTTGTTAGCAGGACCTCCACCCGGGTCGGGCTCCTGAACCTGGGCCGCCCTAATGTCTCTCTCCAGCTGCCAGGAGAGGGCGCCCAGCACACGGGGAGGAGGAAGTACTGTGGCTGGTTGACAGTCATGGACAGCCGAGTCCTGTTGTCGGGAGAGGGCATCCGGCTTAACATTCTTGGATCCCGGTCGATAGGAGACCACAAAATCAAAACGGTTAAAGAATAGAGACCACCGTGCCTGCCTGGAGTTCAGCCGCTTGGCAGTTCGTAGATAGGACAGATTCTTGTGATCTGTCCAAACCAAGAACGGCATAGCTGACCCCTCCAACCAGTGTCTCCACTCTTCAAGGGCCAGCTTGATCGCTAGCAATTCTTTATCACCCACATCGTAATTGTGCTCCGCCGGGGAAAGCCGGCGGGAGAAAAAAGCGCAAGGGCGCAACCTACTGTCCGATTCCCCCCGCTGAGACAATACTGCACCCACCCCGGTATCTGAGGCGTCCACCTCGACAATAAATTGTCTGGAAGGGTCAGGTTGTGCCAGAACAGGTGCAGACGTAAACAGATGCTTTAATCGGCTAAAAGCGGCCTCCGCCGCCTCCATCCAGGCGAACGGAGCGGAGGTAGAGGTGAGAGCCGTGAGAGGCGCAGCCACCGAGCTGTAGCCACGGATGAAACGGCAGAGGAAGTTGGCAAACCCCAGAAACCGTTGTAATTGTTTCCTGTTGGTAGGGGTAGGCCATTCCACCACCGCTCTCACCTTAGCGGGATCGGGTCTCACCTCACCCTCTGCTACAACAAAACCCAAAAACGAAACAGACGGAGAATGGAACTCACACTTCTCCGCCTTTACAAACAGTTTGTTCTCCAGTAGCCGCTGGAGCACCAGACGAACATGCCGCCGATGTTCACTGGCGTCCCTGGAAAAAACCAAAATGTCATCTAAATAAACAAAAACAAAACGATGAAGGAAGTCCCGTAACACATCATTTATCATAGCCTGGAACACAGCAGGGGCATTACAGAGACCAAAAGGCATCACCAGATACTCAAAATGTCCCAGGGGAGTGGTGAAGGCGGTCTTCCATTCATCACCGGCTCTGATGCGCACGAGGTGGTAAGCGTTGCGAAGGTCCAGTTTGGTGTAGATCCTGGCCTCCTGCAACGCTTCAAAAGCTGAGTTCATCAAAGGCAGGGGGTAACTGTTCTTAACAGTGATTTCATTCAGGCCCCGATAATCAATACATGGTCGGAGAGACCCGTCCTTCTTACCGACGAAAAAGAAACCTGACCCCACTGGTGATGATGACGGCCTGATGATACCAGAATTCAGAGACTCAGCAATATATCGCTCCATTACCTCCCTCTCGGGTTTAGACAGGCCATATAACCTGCTCTTGGGCAAGGTAGCGCCAGGTTGGAGATCGATAGCGCAGTCATAAGGTCTGTGAGGGGGTAAGGAGAGGGCTCGTGACTTTGAGAATACCTCAGCAAGGTCGTGGTACTCCGGCGGTACCCCGGATAGGTCAGGTGAGGGCGGCCGCCCTACCGGGACAGCGGGGTCTTCCCCAGGAGGCCGAGCTGAGCGTAAACAAGTGGTGTGACATTTATCACTCCAGCCAGAAACCCGACTGGAGGGCCAGTCGATGACTGGGTTATGAGCCATAAGCCAGGGAAACCCCAGGACCAGTGGGTTCTGGGCGGAGGAAAAAACGAAAAAACGGGTCTCCTCATGGTGATTGCCAGAAATAATAAGGTGAATGGGTTCGGTTATGTAAGAAATGGTAGCCACCTCTTGGCCATTTAGGGAGACCACTTGTAACGGACGGGGCAGTAGTTCACATTTAAGACCGACCTGTCTCGCTAGCTCGGCATCCATAAGGTTCTGCTCTGCTCCAGAATCTACTAAAGCCTTAACCGGAAAACCCTTCCCATGAAACATGACCCGAACTTGAAATAGGCAGGCAGCAGGTTTAGCATTAGTGAGCGTCTTATCACCGCTCGTCAGCGCGCCCACTCTTACTGACGAGCGGAGATGTTTGGGCACTCCTTGCAGAAATGACCCCGCCTACCACAGTAAAGGCACTCACCTGCCGCCATCCGTCGCCGTCTCTCAGAAGCAGATAGTTTGCCCCGACCGAGCTGCATGGGTTCATCCTGAGCTAACAACGGGGATTCTGCGGGAGAAACAACACGAACAGGTGAATCTGTGGACCGACGATGAGGGCGGGGTACTACCCTGCCATGCTCCCCCTTAAGGTCCTGCAACCGGTTATCAATACGGATAACCAGAGCGATGAGGGGGTCCAAAGTTAATGGTAGTTCGAGTGCGATCAGTCTGTCCTTTAATTCCTCGGACAGCCCCTCCACGAAAGCGTCCATGAGCGCTGTAGTGTCCCAACCACTAGTGGAGGCCAAAGTCCGGAACTCTATGGCGTAGTCGGCTGCCCGTCGGTCGCGCTGCCTCAACTTTAAAAGCGCACGAGCTGCCTCCCGGCCTGGCTTGGTGTGATGGAATATCTGCTGGAAAGCCTCCAAGAAGGCCGAGAGGGATGAGCAGGTTGAGGCTCCACGCTGCCACTCGCCGGTAGCCCACGCTCCGGCTCTGCCGGTGAGGTGAGAAATAATGAAGGCCACCTTGGATTGGTCTGTAGGATAGTGGGGAGCCTGCAACTGGAAGTGAAGCTCACACTGGGTAATGAAAGCCCGGCAGTCCCCGGAGTCTCCGGAAAACCTTTCTGGACGGGCCAGCTGTGCAGTCGGAGCGACAGGAACTCCATTCAGGATCCCCTGGACCAGCGTGGAAGACGATGGGCGTGGCGAAGGAACAGACGGTGGATGTTGGACCCGCTCTGCCAGTTGCTCGAAACGCTCTCCCAACGCGGCAAGTTGTCGCTCGTGTCGACTGGACATCTCCAGTAACCCTTGGCGAAGACACGACATCTGCTCCTCCTGCTGGCGGAGTAGTGCCCGTAAAGCCTCCGTGTCTGCTGTGTCCATGTTAAGGGTCGGATCGTAATGTCAGGGTTTGTTGGGCGGACACAAATGCAGACAGGGATCGGAAATGCAAAAATCTCGTATTTATTGCAAACAAGAAACTCTCAATAAACACGAGAAGCAACAAAACGATCCGACAACTAGTGCAGGGGAGACGAAGACTTATAACAAGGAGGAAGGGATGAGGTAAGTGGAAACAGGTGTGACTATCAAGAGGGAATACACACACACTGGGGAGAGAACACAGGAAGTACGACCCATAACAAAATAAAACCGGAAGTGGAGACCAAAACACAACTCAAACTAAAGCGGGGTAAAAACCCCACAGACAAGCAGTGTCAGGATTGAGCATTTGAAGTTGAATTTTTAATTGTAATCTTGGTTTTGGTCATGTTAGTTTACTGTTTTCCTGTCGTCAATCACACCAGGTTTAGGTTGCCAGTCATCCACAGTAGCATTGATATGTTTTAATGGTCCTCGGTAAGTTTCTGCTGTTCAGTTTTCCTCGTTGGGTCATTTGTTTTTAGTGATGTGTCAGCGTCACAAAGACTCTGAGGCGTGTGGATCCATAAGCAACTGGTTTAATGGCAAAGAACAAGAGGAGCGGGCAAAAACGAAGTCAAAAACGGTCCAGGATCAAAAACACAGGAGCCAGGCGGGAGACGAGGAAAACAGGTGAAGGTCGGTAAACAGGAAAGCAAGGCGATAGATCTTAGACTGCACAACAGGGAAGAAGGTACAAGACTACGTACTGAACCGAAAGCAGCTGGAACTAGTGACAGTGAAGACCAGATGAGCAGCATCCATTTCCTGATCAGCTGAGGAAAACAGGGACCAGATGCAGTGCATGCAGTAGGCTGGATGGCGATCAGAACTCAGGCGAGAGCTCCCTCTGGTGGCCGGAGGGGGATGTATCCGGGTGAGTCCTGACAGCCAGTCCCGAATCGAAACAGCTCTAAAAGCCGGCTCTTTGGAGTGAACGACAACAGCCGCCTTTCTTTTTTTTTTTTTACTTTTGTCATTCTCGAACTTTTTTTTCTTCAAACTGCATATAATCATATACAAACAATACATGTTTGCTTTGCGCTGAGCGGGGTGTCTGCAAGAAGGCCTGCAAGAAAACAGTTCCATTCAGAACTGGCTCCCCATACAGGCACCAGAGAACTGAGAGAATCTTCTCCAGGACAGGGCAGATCATTACTGACAGAAGAAACCAGATTTATAACCAGCATCTATTTTTAAGTGCCAACCTTTACTGAGATTAAAAATCTCTTTTTTTTGTTTTGTTTTGCACATTTAATTTGTATGTTATGTTGTTGCAATGTTTAGAGTTGCTTTGCTTTAAACTTGTTTAAAAAATACAAAAACATTTATATAGTTAAAATGTGAATTATAAATAGCTGGTTTAAAGTTACAGTTAAACTGCCAATAGTTGCCACACACCTTGGTGTGTTAAGTATGTTGTCTGCATTGGACCCATGCCCTGGCAAAGTGGTCAGGAACCATTTGGTGGTGGTGTAACCCCCTAATATAACCCCTTAATGCTGATGGTTTAGCAGGAAGGCATTAGAGGTTTTTTTTGGATGACTCAGCTGGTAATTTGAAATCACAAATTTTCAGTCTTAGGGCAGACACTCTTCAACAAGGCCACTGAGCTGTTTTTTTGCTTTTATCCTTTATTTTGTACATGTTATCTGGAGGGAATAAATAAAGGCATATGCACATTATAAACTTATTTGAATAAAACCCATTAGTTACTCATTTTGTGCCTAATTTTGTATAGTTGATGATAAATTAAATAAAGCAACAAAACAACCTGAAGAGCCATTTGGGAGCCAAAAGTGTTTTTGTGACCTGAACCAAAAGAGTCGGTTCTGTAAGAAGAGCTGAAATTCCCATCACAATTTGTTTTGTCACCCTTCTGTTTCTCTTTGGGTTTTGTCATGTTTGGGTTTGGTTATTAATTGTTTAGGTTTCTACCATCAAACCTGTTCTCCCACATTTTAAGTCCTACACCACCAGTTCCTGACTAGCAGATATTGTGGTTTTATTTGCTACAGTAAGTCTTTAAGGTGCCAAAGCAGCCAAACTGTTCCATACCATTACACTACCACCACTCTGTTTGTCTGTTAATTTTTGTTTTTTTTAGGTAACGTGAGTCACACCATCTAAAAACATTTTTTTTGTATATGCCCAAAAGTCTTGAAGATTCTAAAAAGTTCTTGTCAAAAAGAGACGAGCCTCCAAGTTTATTTGATCTGTAAAGTTTTTGTCTAAAATTCTGCCATTTCTTCACGTTTGCTTTGTCAAAAGAATGGGCATAAATGAGACATGTTATCTCTGCTGGTCTTTGGATGTCGTGCTGGTTCTCTAAGGCTACATTCAAACCAACCTCAGCAACGCATGTTCAAGTGGCCATTTCCGATAAAAAAAAGTCAACGTGAATGCTTGTAAATGTGGATTTGGGGTTTACATGTTCAAAACTCTTGCGTTTATACGTAACTACGCAAGTTATTAAAACAGTTTTTTGGCTTTATGTACAAAAGGCATGGTCACTGAACACATGTTGCAAGTCAAATCAGATCAAACTTTGACCAATCAGGGATTGGGTGGTATGGATGGTGTTTCTTTAATTTCAAAAAAGTACTAACTGTTTGCGGTAAGTTTCCAGAGTCTTCCATGAATCAGAATAAAGCTGTGAAAGTAAAAGCCTGGAGCAAGATTCGCAGGATTTTCACCGCTTTGACATTTTTCTCCAAATCTCTTCTAGCTGTAGTTGGCAAACACAGGCTAGTAAACAGTAGAAAAAGAGAATGAATCCCCTCCCAGGTTGTCCAGTGTGAACACCATGGGCTAAATTGGTTTTCAAGAATTGATGCTCAGTGTGTCTAGAGCTTTACTGTTACTTTGGTTGGGTGGCCTTTTCTGAGAAGGAATACCTTTTTGCCATTTTATCTTTATTAGTGGATGATTTCTCACTGTGGTATGCCAAAGTTATTTGTTTCAAAGTGTCTCCAGATCAGAGCATAAGGAGGCTCTTCTACTTTAGTCTACTTTCTTTTGCCAGTTCAAAGGTTCATGTTCCAGTTCAAAAGTGTCATGACAGTAATCCGGTTGGTTTGGCTAGAAAACTGAGCTAAGATTTCAATGATGTTTGGAGGGTTGTCGGTTACTTTACCCATTACAGTCCATTCAGACGTGTTCATTCCAACTGCACTCATAATAAAGGGGTTTTCTATGACTCATGTAGGGCTCATGTGCTTAAGATGTGATTCACAGTAAAAGAACCTAACCGAGACGATCTTAAAGCTAATCCGAGGGTTTTGTGCATAAAATCTTGTGCATACAATATGCAGTCTCAGAGAGAGAAACAGCAAGCCCACACGCCATGCTAGCATCACATTCTCCAACATGACCAACGTCACACGTCTCTTTCTTCAAAAGACAAAACTTTCCTCGGCCACAAAACCAAACAGAAAATCTTTCTCTAAGTGATATTCAGCTCAGTGTAAATTAACTTTCCTCGGCATTGCTCAGTGTGTTTCCATCAAGCTGATGTGAAATGAGTTGGGACGATGTTCTTTCAGTATAAAAGTCTGAATTTCTGGGCTCATTTTGCTGTTGGTATCAAAGTGGATGGCTTCTGCCAGACAGGCGGTGAGCCAAAGCAGTGGGCAGTGGAAATAATGGAATATGCCGAGAAGAAACAGCTAAAAAAGAAATTCCATTGGAGACGCTGCATCATTGCTTGTTTTCATAATTGACAATGGTATATTTAGAAGACCAGAAATTACATGTAATTTCACAGTTGTGTTGGATGAATTGAGTTCAGTTTGGTTTAATGTGCAGCCTTGTTGTTGTGGGGAATAATTTATTAGTTTTTGATCTTGATGGGATCGGTTATGAGAGCATGTGTCTGCTGCAATATGGCAAAAATGACCAATTTTCCAAAATCTTACAATTTCAGCCTTTTCTTATTTGGAGAGTGTTTCCCACTGTCTGCTTTGATAGAAGGCAAATTCTCCTGTCAACAAAGACCCTGACTTGAATTGCTCTGTGATTAACTTGTGCGGTCTCATCTGGCTTGTTTGTCGAGAGGCCAATCGGTACTGCTCGCAATTTCCGTCCAAGCCCAGTAGGTCCTGAACAGGTCTTTGGGGCCAGAATCTATTTAAAATGTTGATAATTGCGAATTAAAAAACAATTTCAGTTTGACAGAACAATCCAAACGGCACATCTCTGCTGATAACAAGATGCGGCGCAGAAATTGCTTTACATAAACAAGCCTCCATGTAGTTTTTGGCCCAGTAATGGAATAAAGGCTAATGAGACAAGCAAGGATGGATAGGATGGAGAAGTGAAAGTGTTTTGTTGCTCTGTGTCAGTGTCACTGCACCAATCATAGCGCTAAATTGATTCGATCCACATGCCGCCACATAAAAGGCATCTGTCATAAAAGATCCAACACAAATACATTAGCGCTATCTAATTTAGACAATTGTGTTCAGTGTACGCAAATGTATATTAACTCTTTGATTTTGTCACGGAAAGCTTTGTGTTTATAGTGATGCTTCAGACTGAAGTCTGCTCGCAAAAGAAATGTGGACACCCTCGGCAGAATTTTAATGCCACAGCTTAGTGTTGTAAAAATTTGTGAAAGAGAAAAAAATTCAAAGGAACGTGGAATTTACACTTCCTCAACAAGATTCTGACGCTCTTCTTAAGATGTTTTGACAAAGATTTATATCCTTTTTTTTTGTACTTTCAGCGGGACACCATGGTACATTTTTTGGAGTCCATTTATTTGGAGGTACATTTTTATAAAGCCTGTTTTATTTAACATTTAGGATTAAAATTAAGAGCAGCCATGCTGGTCTGCAACCTGAAGCTCCAGAGCCGTATGTGGCTCTTTTACCCCTCCATTGTGGCTCTCGTGGTAAAAGAAAATAAATCTGTTTTTAATTTTAAAAAGTAATTGTAAAGTAAAAAGTAAGTCGAAAATTAAAAACAAACAAAGGAAACTAATTCAAACCTTATTTAAATCATTTACATTTGAAGAACAGTGTGTTTCACTTCAGCAGGCTCTTTACCACAGTACAATGCTTCACTGATCCATCATCCAGTGCGGCTTTGTAGTTTACCAAAAGCAAACTAGAGCATTTTGACAGACTTTTGAGCACTTTTTTACCACAGAAAATCAATTGAAGGTAACTAAGCGCACAATCAGATTCATAGTTATGGCGGATTTTCTTTTTTTGAACAAATTCAAGGATTTTAAGTGTGACATATGGTTTAAAAAATATGGTATGGTTGGTAAGATTCTACAAATGTCTGGCAGAGATGCACCACAAACTATCAAACCAACTTTTTTTTCTGATATTACAATGCCTACTTCTACATTTACTGTGTCCTATGCGACACGGGTTGTCTTTTATTTTGAAAGGACCTCATGTGAACCTCTTAAAAAACTTATAAACTAATTCATCTTCATAAAACAAGCTATGTTCACTTTATGCTTAGGGTTTTTTTCTGCCAAAAAAACAAAAGTTCACTCACATGTATCAAAATAGTAACGATAACATGAATATAAATCAATGTCTTAATGTTCTAAAGGGTAAAAAAAGGCTTTGTGGCCCCTGTTTACTTGTCATCAGTGAGAAATCAACCCAAATAGTTCTGCAAGTGTTAAAGCCTGCAGACCTGTGGTTTAGAGACCGACGCAGAGACGGGAGGCAAAGAGGAAACTGTTGAGGTTCTGTAATAAATCCATCAGGGAAACCAATCATGTTAAGTGTTTTGGAGATACATACAGACTGAGATGGTTTGGACATGTTGAGAGAAGGGACAGCGATGATGTTGAGAAAAGGAGGCTGAGGTTGGAGATGCCAGGAAAGAGGACTGCTGGAAAACTAAAGAATAGGTTCATGAGGGTTTGGTTGGTTGGAGGAAGGAAGATGGAGAAGATGTGGCAACCCCTAAATAAAGCAATCAAAAGACTTAAATTAAGAGAAAAAATCATTTAAAATCCGGACAGGGACTTTAAATCAACAAATTAATGTTCTTGTTTAATTTTAAAATAGTAAAAATTTCTGAATTTAACTTTTCTTACGAACAGCCACTGTGATTAATTGAAATCTCTTACCAAATAGATTGCTTATTTGGAACATTATTTACCTTAAAATGATCTAAAAATCAAAGATTTCAGCTTTTTAAAATTTTTGCACCCCCAAAATTCAACGCTAAGACCCCAAAACCGTGAACTAGTTGACTGAAATCATTGAAGACCTGCTGCTGTACACATACATGAGTAAAATTCTTTACATCAGCCTCGTCAGGTCAGGGAAAATCGCTTGCATTCAGTGAGAACTTTCCGATCAAAGAAGCTTCACATTTATCACTGTTTGGGATGATGCAGAGTTCTGGTGTGACTTCCCACCGAAAAGCGGGAGCACAGCTGCTCTGACAGCCGTGATTGATGGTCAAAGCGGCTCAGGAGGTTTCACAGGGACCCCTTCCTTATGTTGTTTCCCCTCGCTTTGGCCTATGCCAGCAAGTGTTAAGCAATTTAAAAAATGTTGAATGTGTAACATGGAAACCTAACCAGAAGCTTTAATGAAACGAGGCGCTGACGATGCAGTAAGAGCATCTTGGCTGCATCTTGGAGTGGATTGACTTATTAGCTCCTCTCAGGGGAGAACAAAAGCAGTGAACCGTAACCAAGTCAAGTCCATTCATTTGACTGGAGTCAGCAAGCATGAATGTTTTTAAGGTGATGGTGCACTTCAGGGTTTGATGCACTGCTAATAGAAGATGCCTTTGTAGGTTTAACTAACTATTCAGCAGGAAAAATCTTTCTGTCAAGAAATCAGCCATTAGCACAGGGATTCAGGTGCTAAGCTGACGCTAGGCTCAACACATGCTCTGAAAAGGTGCACACAATCATCAATGTAAAGGGGCTGGATTCACATTCTGGAAATACCATGTAGACTCCAAACCAATGATTGCAAAATGTATTGTTCTGTGAGGGGTCACAACCTAGGTCATTTGGAAGCTGTTGCAATTGCAAACAAAGCAAAAGTGAAACTGCAGCATTTCAAAGTTTGGTCATGTGAGATATCCCAACAGTAACATTAAAAAAATACCTCGCTAATTCCATTTTTTATTCCCGTTTTACTCATTAGCATGTTCCTTTTAAATTCAACAACACAACCAATCCACGGTTTGAACACATTTTCTTTCATTAAACCTTTAACACAAGAGCTTTAGCTCCGTTGACATTCTTATGTCCATTTTCGCAATTAACATCATTCCACGAGATTCTTAAGCAGAGAAAAACAGCTTTGTATGACTATGCAACACTTAACGTTAAAAGAAAGTGTTGCATATCGGTACAAAGGCAATATTAAAAACCACTTTTCTTTGCGTCAGAATCAGCTGGCTAACATCGATTGAGTAAACTGTCGATAACTTACAGTAGGTCCAAGAATGTGTGCTATTTACTGTATTTCTGTACTATAGGGCACACTTAAAAGCTTTTTTATTAAAAAAAAAAAAAAAAAAAAAAAAAGAAAAAAAAATTGATAGTGGACATTGTAATCCGGAGGGGATTAGTTCTGGTTGTGTTCACTGATGTTGATGTTCTGTCAAAATGTTATTCGGGTTTTTGTAGGAATTGCGAAAAAGGTTGGATGTTTTTGTAAATATGCTAATGCAGCTAACATGTAGCACTGTCTGACCATTTTGTTTATATGTTACTAACAAGGTTGGGAGTTAGCGTAGTCATAGTAATGTTTGTCTTACATTATCAGTCTGTATTTTACGTGACGCAAACGAGGTTGGGAGTTAAAGGGATTGTGAGGACGCTGACGCCGCTAACGTGTAGCGTGTAACAAACAAGTTCTAGAGTTACTGTGTTCGCAGTTAAAGTCCGACTGACAGACTTATCTGACTCTGTCGTCTTGCTTAATGCATCTCTTTGTTCGGTGTGCCTTAAATATGACATAATTTCGAAAATAGACCATTCGTTGACGGTACGCCCTTTAGCGCAGAAAATACGATCCATCTCAGACGCTTGAGGATTAAATGTACGTTGCACCAAAACAATTAGACAGTGTATGTATTTCATGCTGTTTATTTTGCCTGTACCTATTCTCAGCTTTGTCGTTCAGATGAAGCACCTCCCCAATCTAAATGCAGATGGTAAACATGTCACATTGCTGTTTTATTCACAGACGTTCATCAGTCCTTGTCTAAGAAGACTCCTGAAACCATCAGCAACACAGAGCTCTGACAAAGAATAAACTATCTGCCAGTGGAAGAAGAGATCAAAAGAAGATGTGGATGGATTGGCAGCACTCTCACTTGTCAAGCCATTACGCGGAATCGCCAAAAAAATGAGTAAAAATGAGTAAATTGTGTTCTATGTGTAACGTTTTCTAAATAATTTAGGTTGAACTATGTCAATGCAGAAAACAGGAAATCATAGTCTTTGAGCAGAATTCTGTTCCTGCTGTTTCCTAGACAAAGTTTATTGATCTTCTTTGTGTGTTCTGCAGTTTTTGGATGAGTTAAGCTGATTGCACTTTCTTATTTTCCAAATTAAAACCGCCGTTGGTTTTTACTCTTTGAGCATATCAGCGACGGATAGAGGTTGGCAGAGCTTGACAAGCCAATTAGGCCGGCAATAATGGATCTGCAAGTCACCGGGGGAACTACATGGCCCTCTATTTAAACAGTCAAGATAATTACAGTATACTAAAAACATACAGATGAGAATATCAGCGTGTACGTATCAATTCTGCTCTTATCAGATCTTCATTCCAAGACGAGACAGAAACCATGATTGGTCTGGTCTAACAAGTTTAAGAGAAATGCATTGTTAAAGTTGCAATTAAAGAAGCTTTATTTTATGTCATGATTTGTTGGATATAGGGCTTTCATCCAATCAATTTGAACTTTTTTGTCGTTTCTCCCCTGTCACCCTGCCTTTGTATTCTCCCTCTCACTGGCTTTGGAAAGAGTGAAGGACTGGAGGCTTCACTGCAGCAAGTGCAGGTTGAAAGATTGCTCAGTGGCTGGGCAGGGGCTGACAGTCTGGGCACTGGATCAGTCAGTGGATTTGGGGTCTGGTGGCTAAAGCTATCCCCCTAGGTGCATTGAAAGAGCAACTCGCTCCATACTGGTACCAAGCTCGAGTGTGTGTTTTGAGCTGTTTGGAATAAAGATTTGTCCAGCCCCCAGTGGACTCCCTGATGTCCTAGATGGAGAGCGCAACAAACTAAAGTCCTGTGGCCTAGAAAATGAATGAAACATAGTGAGTGTTACCAAATTTCTATCCACTTCTCTGTCATATCTATCAAAAAAAAGAAAATGCAATCAGTAAAAAATTGTCTTATTACAAATACAAAAGAATAATCACTGCAAATATTTCATTTCAACATTAGCTTTTGCAACTTAATTTCCAATAGTTACGGAGCTAAAGCTCTGGTGTTAAAGGGTTGACTAGAAATGAATGACTTGGCAGTGCAATGTACAATTAGACTTATAAATCATGCAGCAAGACAAACAACAACAAATTCTTGCAAAAGAACAATTTTCAGCATAACAGAAAGAATATTTGACTTTCAAGAATAAAGAGAAGAACTGAGCGATAAACAGCAGAGATGAATAATTATTGTGTAAGGATGACCACCACCAGATTTAGTACCTGAAAACCAAAGCAGATTTAGTTCTGACTGACAACAGTGCATCCTGCAAACAACTGGTGACCTGTTCTGAGTGTACCCTGCCCTCTCCAACAGTAGGTGGGTTGATTTCAGCAGCCCTGTGACCCCGAAAGGGACACAGCAGGTTCTGAAGATGGATGGATGGATGACAGCAGTTCAAATTTGAGGTTCTGCTTGTATCAGCTGCTTTGCTGGATATGTGGCTAATCACAGAGGAAGAGGCCCCAACTATTAGCGTTTCCACCAACCAACTTTCAATCAGCCAGTTTTCTAAAGTGGGAAGTGTGAAAGGGGTTCGGGGTTTTGTGTGTGATGGGGTATTTTGTGTGGTCGTGCTTGTTTTTATGTTTGTTTTATTTTGGTTTAAAGCACTTTGTGTTATGTTTCATATGAAAAGTGCCATTGATCGATATAAAGACGACCGCTTTGTGTTGAAACCTTTTTGAGCTGGAAATTAAATGTTCAAAAATCGGAAAGCTTTTAAAACCAAAAAAAAAAAAAAAAAAAGGACAAACTGAAATTGGTATTCACTTCCTTTTTGCACTTCCATGTCAACCACAGAGGCCCCCTTATTACTGGTGGTTGATGGAAAACAACACATTTAAAAGTTGTCTTTTGGGAATAGTACCAAAGGGAAAAAAAAAAAAAAACAACCAGTCAACTTTAAAAAATCTTTGAGTTAATTTGCCACCTAAAAGTAGCCATTTGGTTGCTGTAATCACTGAGATGGTAAAGTCGCATTTAACTAAAACTATTGTGTCTTAAAAAGCTCTTTGCTACCTTCAAATCTGGGATTTCTCAATAAAAACAATTTAGGCACCAAAAAAAACATGTCTTTTTACATCTATGCAGCTCACACGTGTCAGTAGCTTCTCAAACATCAATAAAACCATATTCTTTAGCCTCATTTCTGGCCCGCGTGCACGTTCACATGCACTTACTCCCTCATACTCCAGAGGGACACATTGGTATTACTCACTCCAAGCTGCCAGACAAAATTTATCTGAGATTAAGATTCCCAGGCAGGTATTCAGTGTTTGACGTGTGGAGAAAGAGCATGTTGTTCACCCATTTTTATATGTGCAGTCACAGGCTGGAGACTTGTCTGACATGTTGCCAGGTAACCAATGTAGACTCTGATGTCAACTCTCACCCCCACCCAAGACAAAAAAAAACTGCAAGGAATAAATGCATGAAAAAATAGCAAACATCACTTTTTTGTCCGCTACAACAATAATTTATGTTGGAGATTTTTGCACCATGACTGATGAAAATAAATAGGAATCATTCGAAAATGCTCCTAGTAAGTATTAGCAGGGTCCACACAGCTAAAAAGTTGAAATGCAGGATAGTTGCTGATGTGACTATGAATGTGAAATTGATAACGCTGTCCGAGTATTTTGCAGCGAATGGCAGTATTCCATCTCACGTCTTGATGAGTGTGCTCTGCAAACTGCAGACCTCAAACCGCCTTAATGATAGAAATGAAAAAAAAAAAGTATGAAGAAGGAAGGATGAGTAGAGAGCCAGCCAGTGCAAGAATAAGGCATGCCTTTTCCCACTTCTGAGTTACATTGATTTGAACAAAGAAATACTCAAATTTTATTCATGCATGTCCGCCACCATAAAAAAAAAATACCACAAAAACATGTTAAAACATAATTTTCTTTGGAGTGGGTCTCCACAGTTGATCCTTCATGCTGTCGCTCTTTTGGTGAGTTAACTTTTTAATGCCACTTTCCAGTCGAACGTGGCGTGCAGAAATCTTAAGCAGGGATCGGTTTGGATGCTTTTATATGCTTTAAATAGGAACCATTTTAACCAGGGACATGCAGCCAGTAGAGGCAGTGCCTCCCCGTCATCGTGAGATGTTTAGACTAAAATATAATAAATGTTTGATTATAATGATTTTTCCCCTTAAAATTGTAGTTTCCTTCTCAATTACAGTGAAGATTGGAAGCTCTACCTGAGAAGTGGATTGATTATCCCTTTAGTTTACTCATTTAATGCTAGCAATATACTTTATTAACTATTTTATACATTCTTGACTTTGTAAAACATGTCCTCTCTTTCTATTTGATAGATAATGTATTTTGCTTTTGTCTGTCGTTTATTTAATGTTCAGATCTGACATGAAGCTGTGCAAAAAAGACAGAATGAGGCAGGCTTTTTGACTGGAAAACCATAGCAACAAACAAAATCAAACAAATGAAAAGAAAAAACAGATTCAAAGAAACTGAAAAGAATGTGAGAAGAGACAGAAATGGAGAGGACAGGCAAGAAAGCGGGCAGAAAATTGCAACTTTGTAAAAAGAACAAAAATACTGTAAATACTGTATATCTTTACTTTATACATATATCTTCCAATAATGGCCGGTCTCTAATAGACGCTGGTCTCCAATAAAAGCCGGTCTAACAGGTGTTAGTTGTAACATATGTTGGTCTCTATTAGAGGCCTGTTCCTTTAAGACCCCCCCTCCCCCCTGCCGCGTGCTTTGTCCTGACTCAGGCAGAGGGTGGGGGTTGGGTGTCTGTAGCATTCAGCCAGTGTAGCATGGATTACAACATTTTGGTTCATTCCATTTTGTTGAAACTTTTGGAATATACCAAAGAACATTCTGGTGACGAATCTGAACCACATTTTGGGATGAATCCTAAACATATCAGAGAATGAAGCAAGCAGATGGATGAAGGAGAGAAGACGGCTGCCGAAAGAAAAGGAGAAAACTAATTTCTGGTGTTTATAGTGGATCAATTCCTGGATTCTCCTGAACTTCATTCATTTTTTTAACCCACTGGATCCCTATCGGGGCAGCAAGATTTCCGGAGCCCGTCCAGTCTGCTGCTGTTGGACTAAGGCGGTCCACTTTAGAGCTGGAGCTCACTATGGCCGCCGGGGAGGAGCTGGCAGCCAGACAGAGAGCCGGCGCGGGATGGGAAAGCAGTCTGCTTGGGCCTCCTGAATTTTAGTTTCATCGACACCTCAAAACAGGTACCCTCATTTTAATTCTTCTGGTTAATGAGGGACAGAAAGCCGTCAAACTCTGTAAGAGACAGAGAGGAAACACCAGGAAGCAGCCGTTCAGACACAGTGGAGAGAAGCTCTCGGTAGCTTGTAGAAGATTCTAAATGTTTTCATGAACCCAAACATTGAGACATGATCACTGATGTTTTTGTAGAGGTTTTCAAAATAAATGAACCTGATCTCTTAACATCATCCATCTCTTTCGTGTGTAGTAAATGAGAAAAACACAGAGATTGCTCAGTGTAGATAACATACTAAAACATTAGCTGCCAGCTCCACGTAGCTAACATGCTAAAATATTAGTTGCTAGCTCCATGTAGCTAACAGGCTAAAAACGTTAGTTGCTAGCTCCGTGTAGCTAACACCTAAAAACATTAGCTGCTAGCTCCACGTAGCTAACATGCTAAAACATTAGTTGCTAGCTCCATGTAGCTAACAGGCTAAAAACGTTAGCTCCTAGCTCCATGTAGCGAACAACTAAAAACATTAGCTACTAGCTCCACGTAGCTAACAGGCTAAAAACATTAGCTGCTAGCTCCGTGTATCAATTCTGGGGTGAATCCTAAACAGCAGAGAGGCTGCAGAAAGAAAGAAAAGGAACAAGCCTGGTTTCCTGGTGAGCAGAGAAAGCAGCAACAAATGAGAAGAACTGGTTTGAACATGGATTACTGAGCAAAGGGAAAGGTGCTCGTGTCTCCAGGAAAATGATCAGCATGACAGCGAAACTGATTTTTGATACAGAGATTGACGTTCACAGCCAGTGCTAATCAGAACAGAATAAAATATTCTCATAATTTCAATAAATCTTGAAATGTTAATCTTATTTTCTGCATTTTATGATCACATTTTACGCAAAATGAACCCATCAACCTTTTTTTTGTTTTTTAAATAAACGCTTGGCTACTATTGGAAGATATACGGTATATACATATATATACATACTGTACATATATATATATTTATTCCACTCCATATGGGTAGGCCACTGTTTTGTTTTTTTATTCAAGCATTTTTTGTTTCTTTTGCCTTCTTTAGTACGACATGACATATTTTCACCTTCAATAAATTTGTCTATCCAATGCATTTGTTGAACATTTAAATGTGATTGCTCTTTTTAAATGCTTACCCAAACATTTGCATTCTTGACATTGATGTTGTCAAAAAGTTGACCTGTAAGGAAGTCATTTAACGTTTTACCCTAAGTAAGGATTTCAAAAAACAAATAATGAACACAATTGCTGCAGGGGGCCCCATGTTTTTGTTGCCCTGGGGCCCAAAACTGATAAGTCTGCCACTGGTAGAGGGGACGGTTAGAAATTAACCTAATTTGTGAAACTTTGAAAGAATGTCATCTTACTGGACATTTCTAGAAACAAAGCATTAATGCAGTTTCACTGTGACTTCATGTTTGCGTACCACAACTGCATTCCAACCCAGCCCACATGCACATGGTAATTCTTTTTTAATACACACAAATAGACAATAATTGAACAGCTTATGCCATAATGGGGTTGACTTAGCTTTCCAGCAATGGCTTAACAGTAAATCAACATTCTGTCAGCTTGCTTGCTGTTATTTGTTGGCAATACTAATGCAGAGCCTTGAGGCCCGATAAGTGTCACACCAAAAGTCTCTTCTCCGCCGGAGAACATACACCGTTTCACAAATACCATGAATAATTGAGACAGTTTTGTCAAAAATATATATAGATGCTTGCAGGCACTTATATTTAGACTTGTTTTATGAAACTCAACATTGACGGCAGGATTTTGCTGAAGATCCACAGTTGTTTTTTAGTGAGTGAGTCATACAGGTCGCCATCAACCTTCTTTTTTTTCCCAAGAGAGTCCATTAGCATAAAATTACTCTTCCTTTCGTTTTCATGCCTCAACAGCCGCATCGTGAAAAGAAAGGAGTAATGTCTCTCATAAGGCAGTCTGTTTCTCAAAAGAAGATCTAATGGAAGACTGAGCATCTGAATGACATGGTATTTAACATGGGGGGGGGGGGGGGTGATTTACTTTAGTCTTTAAATACCAAACCAAACCAAAAAGTAAAAAGCTTAATTCTACCGAAAATTCCATTCAGTAGATAAAGTTTCTAACCTTCCTATCGCCCACGGAATCAAACACAGCAAGAATAGAATGGAACTTTATTCATCTCAGGAGAAATTTCCCCAGTATTGACAATGGTTACAGCTAATTGACAAGCTGCTCTCAGAAATAAGTGAGATATTCTTCAGGACTGGTTTCAGCTCATCAAACAAGACACATCTCAACTGGACAAATAGGCCAACTACAACAAAAATGACATTATGGCTCGTTATTATCTAATTCAGGAAAAATCATTAATTTTGTATTTCATATTAACTACAAAGAGTTTTTAAGTGTCAAAAAGACTAACCTAAAACACCCCAAATAAATTGATGACTTGACTTCTTGGGTCTTCACAAACACTAAGACCTGGTCTAGTATTACTAGTTTTAGCCATTTCGTTAAGTATCTGCAGGTCATTAGTTCAAAGCTCCACTCCAATCATCTTTGGATCTATTGCAAAATTGTTCCCAGTGTTCTTTTTGGTATGATCATGTCGTTTTTAGCCAAAATCATAAGACCTGTGTCGCTTCCCAGGACATAGTTTCTGCAGAGTGGCAGAAATTTGTGGGCAGAATTGATGGCGGAGCGTAAGCCCGGCCGCCCTTCAACCTGTTGGGGAGCGGAGCGGAACAGGGAGCTTGTGGTGCATTTTCTGTCACATATAAGCTGCTCCTGGTGATTTGAATAATGAAATACTCATACATTTAATTTTGATCTTAATTTTCTTTATACATATCCTTCATCATCAAAAAAATGTATGTCTGTAAGGGACCAATTTATGTTAACTAGGATTGACACTGGATGGCAAGCTATTGGACAGGTAGAACTTCCATCAGAACTTCTGGAATTCAAATGGAGCAGGATGTACCTGCATGGACTGTAGCTTTTATATTTTTGTCCTTTATCTTGTGTGTGGGGGATCATCAGACCCAGCTATTTCTTTTGGGATAATTAAAGTATCTTTCTATCCATCAAAATGAAAAAAATCTCATGTTGAACTAATTCATTTTCCAGTCCCGTTCCAGGTCGCAGTGTTGCTGGAGCCTAGCCGCAACTGTAGGGCTAAAACGAGGTGCACTTTAGACAGTTCAGCACTCCATTGCAGGACAGTAAATGGTCTCACTCATCCATGCACACTCACATTCAGAAACTGGTGGTGGCAAACCACCAGCTGCTTCAGTGGACAAAGTGGGAACTGAACTTCTAACTTTTAACTCAGAAAGGTCCAAACAGTCACCCTTTGAAGTGAAATCTTTACAATGTGGAGCCAAGAGGTTCAGGTCAGGCCTTTGTATTTTTTTAAATCTAGACGTACAGATTCTCGACTAGGACATGACAAGCGCCCCACGATGGTCAAAGTAATAATACAAAGAGGACAAACTAACACTGACGAAGCATTCAATCAATACATTTTAAGCCTTAAACAGTGTAATTAACTGAAACCAATCAATATACTGCAATAATTTAGAAGCTTTTATGTAATGGAAAGGGGAGACAGTAAAAAAGACTTTTCCCTGGAGCTTCTCGAAAACAGCCTCTAATGGCCAGTCTGTCCTGCCCTCTGTGGACATTATAGCTCTTCAAAGTCCTCCTTAGATTATTATTAAGGGATTTTATCACATTTTCTGTCCAAATTGTTTTTTGTTTTTTTTTTGTAAGAATTCTTCTTTTTGTTTGAAATAATCAAATATGTTTCGTGGACTCAAGTATTATTTGACTGTGAGTTAAATAAGGTCACAAAACAAAAGTTTCTTCTTTTCGTTCGTTGCATTGTAACTTGAGGTCCCTCACAATGTTCTACCTTATCTTGATTTTCAAACGTTACTTGGAGAAAACATCAACCGCGATGCGAAGCTCCGAGCTTACAGCAGGGTTTTGTTTGTGGCTGAGGTTGGAAAGATGACTAAATACTTAGAACATAAGTGAATTTCAAAATAAAAAAGTCCTTTTTGTGAAACAGGAAACTCAGGACATACTTTTGATGGAAAATGAGCCATGGTGGTCATTTTAACAAAGCCATTCCCCTACAAGAACAACGTTATGTTCGGTATATGGTGTTTTCATTTTGTCATGGTACATTCACACCGGACTCAGAAATGCATGTTCAAGTGGACATTTCCAATCAAAAGTCTATGTAAACACACAAGTATATCCTCGCTTTAGGTTTCCGCATTCAAGACACGCATCGCTACACAAGTTACTACGTCCATTGTCAGGCTCTACGTACAAAACATGTATGGCCATTGATTGTGCATTGAAAGTTAAACCAGTTGAACTTGAAATAATCAGTGACTCAGATTTGGTTGTGACATATGGGTGGCGTCCTTTTCTATTCATTGAAGTGCTAGCCATTTGAAAATTGATCATGTAGGAGAAATTAATAATCACAGCTTGAATTCTATGACATTTAAATATATCGGAATAGAGCTGTGAAAAAAAAAAATCCTGGAATAAAATTAGCAAGATCTGCACTGTTTCGGCATTTTGTACCAAACGCCTCCCAACTGAGAGGATCTGCGCTAGTGTGGGGAAGCGAAAGGGCAGTATGAACATCATATACTAAAACTGCGCTCAAGAAATCGTGTTCAGCGCATTCTTAAACACGAATCATGCTTGGTGTGTATCTAGCACTACTAATCAAAATTAACTAAAGTTAAGTACATAAAACTCATTTAATACAAACCAAAATTACCTATTGTGTGGCTGTATAACATCCTTTTTGAAGCAATTCTAACAGCTCACTTCTGTTTTTGATTACTTGTGTGAACTCCTTGTTTCTTTTATGACATAATACTATAAGATTTCTAAAAGACTTGCTGCATGGACAAATAATTTTACCATTTACCAGTGATATTCTTCTTAAGATTAGTGTTCTTTTCCTGTTATTAGGTTACCTCTTTTTGTAGTATAAAAACTAAATCACAAAATGCCACAAATGGCAAATGGAAATAATCAGTTTTAAATTTACCTTGAACTTTTTTATTTTTTTGCCTGACAAAAAATGTGTACTCTCCTTACACCTTTGCTGCACTCCAAAGAATAAAACTATGTTTGCTTTAATTCATTTTGTATTCAAATAGCTTCAAGCTTGTGAAAGAAATGCATTTTTTTTTCAAGCTGGAATCTCAAAAAGCTCTTGTTAGTCTCTTGTTAGTTTCAGGGCTTGCTGCTCAATAGCATTGCAACAACGTATAGTACATTATCTTGCAGCTACAAATTCACTAGTTTATTGTTTATGTAAATAGAAACAGGTTAGCTCTGTAGGCAATTTCAAGCTAAAGTTGCACTAAAATACTCCAAAAAAATTCACTATCTAATTCTGGAAAAAATAGCTTTTGTAATAGAAACTGACATGTAAAAAATAATATATTTGACAGTGTAGCTAGTAAATATTTCTTGACAAGATGTCTAGATCTTAAGAAAAACATGTCTTGGCTTTGTATTAAATAGGATAAATCTTAGAAGTAGGCAAAAACGCTTATATTAATCAATAAATTAAGGTCAAGAAAAGAGCTAGCCCTATTTCATGTAAATAAAATAAGATTGAAGCATCTCCCTACAACTTGAGGTGAAAAATTAGACATGGTTGGTGCCCATGTATGCATGCAATAAATTTGGTCCTTAACCAGGATGATTTGTCAGAACTTTATTTGTAAAATTTGTAGTTATAGCATATAAAAATGCCGTCAAGTTTAATGAAGAAAAATTGATATTGTTCAAACTACATCTAAAACATTCCTAAATTAAGACATTTTCTTGCACTTAAATCTTGTCTGCAAGCATTTTATTTTTCTTATTTTGCATATAAAATAACAACCTAATCAAGAAAGATGACACTTTTTCTTCTTAAAACATACTATCACTTATTTTAAGATAAAAATCCTGGGTAGATTGATTAAATTTGCAGTAAAAATACCTTATTTTGTCTTCAGAACTGTGTAAGGAATGTCCTTTTGACATCATCTCTTTCCTATCAATCCGTAGTAGTGACAAGCCTGGAGATAGAGAATCTCAAGATCCAGCTTAGACATCCAGGGACTTTCACTGATGTCACTGTGCTGAATAAAAACACCAGCAACTTCTAAGCAGTGGTTCATTTGTGACATGCTGTGAGTAAGAAGGAGTTTACTACTCCAGAACCCTCAGATTAAAAATGCATCCGATCTCCTGGGTAAGCCACAAAGAGTAAACACCAACAGCATCAGCAGTCTCATAAAAATTTAATTTCAAGACAGTACATCACAGATTAAAATTTGTTTTTAGAAGCTGCAAAGACACCAATACTCCAGAGCCAAATTTGAAAAAAAATTAGTGTTAAATTTGGGATCTGAAAAAAATAGAATACAATTTTCCATTGTTAAAGCAGTTGAGTTGGTGCTTTGTCATTTCCTCTGCTCTGTCTGAGAACAACAGCCAGATAAATGAGTAAATGCGGTGTCCGCCAGGGACAGCGTTGTCTTGGATCCACTTGAAAACATGCTGGATGATTCTGGTCCCCGTTGACCAGACACAATCAGGCCAGAGCAGATGTTTGTTCTGAAGGCTAGGTGGAGGACAGAGCTGTCATGATGTTCCAACCCCAACAAATGCTGCGACAAAACTAACGCAGGGGTCCCCGGACCGCGTTTTTTGCCAACCAAAGGCATTACAATTCTACTTCTTAGCAGAGAACAGACTTTCAAATGAATGACTCTTTCATTAAGCCTCCATCATGACAGAGTAAACACCAAAATATGCTGCGTTATGTTATGTCCAATCTACTGAGATTAACCTCCCAATCCATTTCCAGTCTCGATGTTGACAGTTTTTAAAAGATTTATATCTACACATAATGTTCTACAGATATATTATTTATTTTTATTGCAAATTATACACAGTATGTATTTAAAACTACAAAATGTATGCCACAACGTAGCGCTTACAGGCCCAATCTGATGAAAATCATGGGTTTTCAACTTGTCCTTTTGGCGTTTTTCTTGTACATATTATGTCATAAATTACGCATCAAAGTTAAGCTCAAAATTGCATTTCTGAGCATTTCTTTATTCAAATCATTGTGTTTCAGGATCAGATGAACAGATGCGGTGGTAACAAGTTTGTAAATGTGACATAGAAGCTACAACGCTGAGCTGTCAGCCTTCTGCTCCCCTCCATTATGTAGCACCAATTGTAGACGACTATACCGGTATGTTCGTCTTTGTTTTCCTTGAATTGCTGGATGGCTCTGTATTGCTTGTCATTTTTGTTGAACCTGTCATGTTGGCATAGGTTAATTGGTCACTCTAAATTGTCCCTAGGTGTGGATGTGAGTGCATAAGCGTGTGACTGCGACAGACTGGCGACCTATCCAGGGGTGTCCCCTGCCTTTGCCCATGAGTGGGCGGGTTAGGCTCCGGTAGCCCTGTGACCCCGAAAGGGACAAAACGGTTTCGAAAATGAACTTACAAGTGGCCGTAAACTGTTGGGAGAGGACCTAAACAGATTGGTAAACAGAAGTAGGATTAGTGTCAACAGTCCCGCCTACAACTCTGAGGTGAATTGAATTTTTAATGAACTACTGCACAAACTATGTAATGATTTAGGCTAAAATGTCATAATCATAATTAAAAAAAACACTATGAACGCTTTTTCAAAATAGAACACAAGATGATCGGAGTGTAGAAGCTACAATGAAGTCATTCAACAGTTCTCCTTGGTGAAGCTAGAGAACACATTTTTGGACGTTGGCACAAGAAACCAACAATTTCGCAGAGCTGCAAATCACATCTGTGACTCGGAACAGTTTTTGGAAAAAAATATCTCCCTTGCTCTCCCATTTACATTTACCAGTGACCTTAGAGGCTCAGTCCGAAATTTCTTCACGTCTTCAAAAGGTAAAATGGCAAATTTTCTTGAAATGTGGTAGCAGAAGAGTGGGCAGAAATTCCTTGTTTTTTGGGGTTTTTTTCTACAGCTACATTTCAAGTGGTTAGTTTTGTAGTTTATCATCTTTTGATCTATTGTAAAAGTGTTCGCAATTGTCTAGTATTATTATTATGTTTTTTTTTAGCCAAAAACATTCTTTAACATATTTTGGCAGAGCTGCAAGAGTTCATTTGAGATGTGCCCTATTGTATGCTATGCATTTATTTGTTTGTGTTTTTTTTTCTTATTTATTCATTTATTTATTTTCCCCTTCCTTTTATACCCTTATCCCCCATCTCTACACTGTAAAACCAAACATAATGTTTCAGCATAAAACACAAGTTAAAGGGCTGCCTTAAAATTTTAAGTCAAGATAACAAACATGTGTTGCTGTGTTAACATAACATATTGTTGTATTTAATTAAAGTATCTTGTTAAACCAAAGTACTGGTATATTATTCTGACGTAGATTTGAAAGCGATGTCAATTTCTTTTGGTTGTCATAAAAATACTTTTCTCAACTCATTTTAAAACTCAAGTTCTGTAAAGCAATTGGTTTTACTCAAAATTTGGTTGCAACAGTTTATTTAGCATATTTATTTGACTAGACCTGAAGAAGACAACAAAAGAATTAAAATACCCTAAAGTAGAACTACAATGGTTGAACACCAAGATTCCTCCATACATTCATTTTCTTAGCCCACTGCATCCCTTTGAGAGCTGCCTGGACCTAACCTGACCTCGGTTGGGTGACGGCAGGCTACATCCTGGACAGGTTTCTATTTTGTCAGAGGGCCACACAATCACAAACACACCTAGGAACAATTTAGAGTAATTAATCCACGTATGAAGCATCTTTTTGAGTGTGGGAGGAAATACAAATGAAATGAACATGCACCCACACAGTTTGGGCTTCATGAGGCTTCTTCTACTTCTTCTTCATCTGAGCAAAAAGCTAACATTTTCCTGCTTAGCGCCATCTAATGGTTGCAAGATGGAAGGGCATATGTAAGATTGTACTTATAATGTTAAGTCAATTTACATCTCAAATTAAGAAGTTTTGCTCAGTTGAGATGTATTTGACTTAAAATTTTAATTTAAATGAACCACATGACCAAGAACTTGCCCTGTTAAATTACAATAATACATTAGAACAACAAAAACGTCAAAATGCAATTTACAGTGCAACACTCACCTCTTTTTTTCCCCATCTGCTCCTACAAGAAATGTATGCAAAAACAATCAACTTAAACAAATAGGAACCTCAAATACAAGAGAGGTTTATACAAACATACTCCCCATGTTCAACACAAAAGGCTTTCAGCTCTCATATATTGGCGCAGCTGATGGCCAGGTCAATGAAGAAAGAATAAAAGAAAACTGAAAAAAATAAAAAAGAAATGCGCCTTTAAGTTGTGGGTGGAGTCTCCTCGTCAGCTCCTTATTCTCAATGATTTGAAAAAAATAAATACTAACAAATGCAATTTCGAGCTCAATTTTCTGAAATGTCACGAGAACATGTTAAGAACACCTAAAAAACTAAGTTTTCATCAGAGTAGGTCTTTGCATGTGCTGGGTTTGTTTTAACGCGTCACTAGATTAATCTTGAGCCAGAATCACTACCATAATCTTTACATTAAGTATTTCAGTTTTGTCCAAACATTTTGAAAATTTAATCTAAACTAAGATAAATAATACATGTCTTGAAGAGACATACATTATTCAGTTGAACACTGAGTTTTACCCTTAATTTCCAGATAAAACGTTGAACCGCCCCAATATACACTTTAACTAGCTTGACTAGTCACACTGACAGGATCATTTACTGTATTCTGCAAAGCAATAAAGAGTTAAAGAGAAAGTAGAAGATGGGAGGCGAAGATGTACCTCCATCCCGTAGGTAATTACATATTGATCCAAGTCACCGAAGATCTCAACAGTGACACCGTGTTAAGTTTGATCTCAAAATGGAGCTTGTCTGTGTTTTTCTTTCTCTGTCCTTTTAAATTATACAGTAACCAGGAGTGGAGAGAAATGATATTCAGGTAATTACGTTTTCATGGAGCCATTCCTCTTCCCTTGTCTCCGTCTTTCAGGTTGCGGACTCAACAATTACTCGATAATTAAACGGTGGAGGTCTTTCTACTCCACTGTTTGCAAAGTCATTCATTCGTTCTACGAGGGAGACTTTTTAAATTACCAAGTCACTCCTTTTCTCCGCCTTCGACGCCAAACTCACCCTTCTCTGTCTTTCAAGCTTCTGTCTGTCCAATGATCCAGAACAGCCTTCAGCGTCCCTCCGCTGACGAATTAAAAGTGTTCCTTTGGCACTTTAGGCCTTGGTGGAGAGTTGTGAAGGTAGAAATAAATCAAAAAATCTTTTTGTCAAGGGAGATAGAAAGGCAGAATCATTCAACCTAAGGTTAGGCTGTTTTCTTGGTAAATCAGTGATTGACAGTTATTGGCAAAACTTTGACATCTATTGCGTCTACATTTGCAGGGCTATTATTCAAATACATAGAAAACATATTGAGTTTTGTGCAATTGATTAAGATTAGTTGTTAGTTTCTGTGTTCTAGAATTAAAATTGGTTAAAAAATGCTGAAAAAAGGAAGTTTTGATGCCTTTTTTTGTTGTAGAATTAAAAAAACAGTCTTCACCATGGCCTTATATCATTGTACATTTGAAACTCCCTGTTTTATCAGGCCCACTCCTTCCACCTCTTCAAGGTCTAGAGCATGGTATTCTTAAAAGCATGACTCAATCAGAAGAGTTGTATCACAAAGCTATGGAGTAGATGAGGAGACCTGAATGTAATTTAAGGGATGGACTCGCAGAGCATTACAGTGCACTACTTAATATGAAGTAGAAGTAGTAGTAGGCAAACAATACGAAGTGGATTCTAAAGAGCTGCTCTGCAATATGCTGCCAGGATTTCTTTGCTAAAAAAAGAGAAAAAAAAAGTATTTCAGAAGATGGATGAATGGACACAGTCCAAAACCAAATGCCCCCTACAGAGAACATGCTTCAACTGGCTGGTTCTCACATTTGAGAGAGATCAAGAAAGGGGGCCTCTAGATCACTGCCCCTTTTCAGACAGAAGACCGCTACTTGGGATGTATGGGAAGGGCATCAGCCTTGGGCTACTTGGCAGTGGCACCCTCCCGTGGTGTGGCAGCATGGATCGGCAAACTCCCATTTTTAATAGCTCACTACACATCCCTTAGGTGGGAGGGCAAATGGGCACTATTGTCCAGGGTTTGCATCGTCCTACTTTTAGTAACATCCTGGTTCTAGTAAACATACACTCATCTGAACAAACCTGCCTGCTCAGGTCTGTACAATGACAGATGTTTTAGATAAGCCTGATGAATGCAATATGTATTTGTATGGAAATGTTTGAGTGCATTTGACCGTGTGGATTTGCAGAACTATGTGTGTTCATATTCATGCAAAGAATGGTGTATTTGAGTGTTTTGGTGTGTGTGGTTGTGCCCAAAGAGGACAACCTCAAGCTTCAAGTAACATTTGTCTTCCTGCTTATGTCTAACAATATTAGACTATGTACTATGTTGCCTCTTCCCCTCTTCAACCCTCTTTCCTCTCAAATACTCCTTTTTTCTTTAAATCTCTCTTTCCTGTTTGGTCCAGAAGTTCAAAACCAAACCCATAAAATCTTTCCTCAATATAAAGTTTAGTCTCAAATTCAAATATACACCTGATTTGAAATATATAACAGATATAATATCAGTTTGCTTAGCTGGACCAGACAAAAAAATGGTCAAATAAAATTACGAAATGAATGCCTTTGTGAATTGACTTCTGTCTAAAATTGCTTAAAAAATCTAATCAAAAGCTCTTTAAAGACGTGCACAAAAAAGACTTAAGAAAACAATTACATTTTAAACATTCTGTCATTTACCTAGCTAGCAAACAAGCTGGGAATGTTCTTAAATGTACACCTGTGAAAATAAAACTGCAAATTTTCACTCAGCCTCTAAAAGAGTTCTGTTTTCCAACATCCATCACTGACTCATCCTTAGTGAAACAACTGCTGTTTGATTGGTCAAACATTTTCATGTGGGTGTGGCTAATAGCAATTGGATGAAAAGGGAGAAGGAATAGTGTGATATGATTGGGATTTAAGAAACTGTCTTTTTTTTTGCATTTCTTTGAAATCAATTGAAGTAACAGTTCATTTCCTTTTACTTACTTTTTTGCTAGTTTGACTGTCATGCAGTAACAAATAGATCTGATTCTAATTTTCTTCAGGTGTCTTTAAATCTTGATAACAGAAACCACAAAACCAAGAGATAATAGCACTGGTTTAGGCTTTGAAGTTGCTGCCCATTTAAATACACTTATTTACAAGGCATCCACTCTGTTTATTTGTCTTTACAATTTAACAACATATATATTTTTTAAGATTATTCCTGTAACTAGACATTTTCTATTACTATGATCTCTCTGTTTTTTTTTTTTTTTTTTGAGATCAGCATATACCTGTTGCCAGAGAGCCCGGACAGGTGTACAGATGTGTAATGAGGTGTAATGATCTCTATTTTTCTATTTCAATTGTTTAAATTGAGTTCAAATTCAACGGACTACATAAATGATGGTTCAGCCACTCAGTTTGATGTTTAATATTGTGTCTAAAAATGATATAAGTTCACTTTGAAATCTTTCCAAGCCTCTATTTCTCTGAAAATGTGGGACAGTAAAAAAAAAAGCCCTTCTGTGATGCCCTTCTTAATTCTCAGCTGCTTAAACTTCGCTTTATTGAAAGGTGAATATCCTGCCTTATCTCTCCATTGCCCCACTGTCAAGACCTAAGCTTTCTTTGTGTCTATCCATGCTCCGCATTCTATTTCAATCCGTCTGCCTGAACTCCATCACCCTCCAAAAAAAAAAAAAAGAAGTGAAATGATTTCATAGATTCTTCTTGACAACATTTTCTTCCGTTTGCAGAACTTTCGAGTCAAAAAGAACAAAGACTTACATTCAAGTCAATAAAACTATAGATTTTTTTAAAATTTAGGTTTCACATTACAAACACTCTGGAATAATCCAAATGATCCGTACATTCTTTACATTCACTCATTCATCTGTGAAGGAGGCTAAGGCTGGTGGAGGTCAAAGAGTAAACTAAGACGAAGAAGACCGGTACCTCTTTATCTCTATTTTTAGTACTGTTTCCCAAAGTAGCTTCCCAATGATGCTTGAGGAGTAAAGAGGCGATGGATTAAAATCCCTAGGAGTTTCAATTTGTAGCTGGTACTAAAGAGGACCTTTTGAAATTTCGAGATGGCAGACTCTTCCTGAGGTCAAAGGTCAACAAAACGTTGGTTGTGGACTTAAGCTGCGTGTAAAATTTGATCAAAATCACTCGAACAAAAGTTTTTTCTCCCATGATTTGGGAAAATGTGAAAATTGCCAAATTTCACTTTTTGCAATAAAATGGCCGCCAAGGTCGTTGTAGGTCTTGAGGCTAAACTGTAATAATTTCAAAACCTATTTGGGTTATTCCTGACATAAATGTTTTAGTTTTATCGGTGGATTCTGAAATATTTTTTTGGAGCTGCATCAGGGATTTATTTTTTTGATGGTATGTCATCGTTTATCATTTACCATCCTTAAAATTCTTTTCACCAGGTACTAGGTGTGTGCACATTTGCAAAATTGCAGGACTGCAATTTTAACTCAAAGGCCACACAAGAAGAATTGCAAAAGCAATCTGGTCATTGCAGTCCAGGACTGCTGTGAGACATAAAAACATCTGACAGTAATACGAGGACTGAGAACCACACTTAGTGCAGGGCTACTGAAGCTTAAAATCTTCAAAAATATCTAACAAATGTCAGAACTACACCAAAAGCAAACAGGAATATTCAGTGGGGATCTTTCAAAGATGTTTCAATCTTTTCTTGGGTTCTTTATGCACAATATTATGACATTTTACCTGGGGTGGCCAAAATTTTGATCCCTATTGTTGAGTGAGAAAACATATCCTTTTAGCATCCTGCTTCATTTATTGCTAAACTAATACAAGTATGTGCAAAAATGTCATCATGAACAAGAGAACTTTTTTGGGGAAAAAACAATGTCAAATAGAAAGAAATGGATGACTTTTCATTTGTGAGACTCTTGATGGAAGTTTTAGACACAGCAGCCTTTTAATTAGCAAAGCCATGAGAATCTTGGCTTTTACAATCTGATGCAACTTTGAGTATTCAGTCAAATTCTCGCTCAAAGAGCAGATGGAGCATTCTTGGCCACCGCCAATGGAGGAAAAAAAGAGATAATTAAAAGCTCTTTTCATTAGTTTCAAATTGTTGAATTAGTGGGAAAGAAAAGATGAACTTAGTCCAAAGACGTTTAAATGTGGTTTTGTGAGCAGAGATTGACTTGTTTCTACTTTTTATTCCTTATTGTTCAATGGTGAAGAAATATATTGAAATGGTTATAATGAGGAGTATTACATTGTAGTGTTAAAGCCAAGGGAGGTGTTTTAACAAACGTATCAAAAATGAATAATTTAAAGCTATGTACTGTGAAAAACCTAACAATTTGCCTGTGGTTGCCTCATGTTAAGATACGTTACCTTTGATATCATAATGTAAGCCTCAAGCTACGTTCATATACGGCCTCGGCAACACGCATTCAAGAAACCGCTTTCAATAAAAATGCAATGTAAATGTAAAACTCTTCACTACACAAGTTTCTGTGACTGTTGGGCTCAATGTACAAATGGAGTGGCCATTGAACGCGCGTTGAAAGTTAAACCTGATTAAATTTTGACCAATCAGGAACTTAATTTTACTAGTCAGGTATGTAGCGTTCATTTCAATTCACGAAACTCCCAACCAATTCAAAAAATGATCATGAAGAAGAAATTCAAAATTGCGGTTTCTCTCTTTAGCCCATACACAAGGCACATCATATTATAAGGCGCAAAGAAAAGGTAAGGAGGCAAAACAGTGAGTGCACTGAACTTTATTCCACTATTGAACAATCGTCACATTATTTTTTAATCAATCTTCTCCAAACATCTTCGGTGTTTGAATTGAACAGCTGCGTAGTCAAACATGCCGGCCTCCTTCTCATCTGTCTGAACAGGCAGACAAAGGAACGCTGTCAGACAAATCATTGCGTGTGTTTTTGGGATGGTGCGCATAATGGCCCAGGCTGGGTAAAGCTTGCGTGTCGATCTTGTTTTGGGTTGCACTAAGGTGGTTTTCTGCAGTGACTTAGGACATGGTAAAACTTTACAGCCAGCCACATTGCTGAATCACTGTTTGCAACCCACCTGTGTCCCTCAAAATGCTCGCAGCGCGCTAATCCGTGTGCACGGCGCTTAAGTGTCAGTTAGAAATGGAACAACAGTCAGTCAAGCGGCGCACTTCCCGAAGTCGCACAAGAACATTTTGACAGATCTTGGAACTTGGTACTCAAAAGGTGCATCAGATTTTTAGGCGTATGGCCTAAAAAAATCAGGCTTTTAAGTGTGTAGAAATTTCCTAAAATTTGCTATTTTCCTTTGAGGCGGACCCACAAGAACCCTGCACTTTATGAGAAAAGCACTACTGTGCCCCTGTTCAGTGAGCAAGATTTAGGGGGATTACAAAGAAAAGGAAAAATTCGTACGACACATCTATATTTCATCTACCTCACCATGCGTGTTGCATAGGAGTTTGTTCTGGCCTGTCCCTCACACTAAGTGGTCTACAATCTTGGTGTTTCATGCAGGCCTCATAAAGGTTTGCCCATTTTTTGCCTGCAGACAGCCCATACCCAACTGTTAGGGTAGCTGTGAGAAAAAAGTTGAGGAAAAATGTTTTCCCACATTTCTTTATTCTTAAATTTTCATTTTTTTTCAGTAATTTGTCACTTTTTGCTGCAGCCCCATGAAAAACAGTGAGAATGTGCAAATGAAGACTGATTATTTTTTTTTTTCTGTATTTGTTGATCTTGTGAATTAAAGATGTTGTGTTATTTTGTGTATTCGTCCCTGTTTTTGTTGGTCTTCTTCAGAGTGGATTTGTAATCATCCCAGCTGCTTCCAGTGCTTTGATTGCGTCTCAATATGCTTAACACCTTGTTCTTAATTTGATTCCTCGTCACATTTTAGCTCGCCATGTGTTGCTGTAAGTCTAATTCTTGGACTTGTAGCTTTCTTCATTGGTACCTATTTAGGTGTAGTGCTCTGCATTTGTCCCACCTAGTGTTTTATAGATGTAAAACACACGTTTGTGCTCATGTACTGTGTATTTTCTATATATAAAGATTGATACAATGCTTTTTTTCCCCTTCGGCTAGAGATTTATTGTGAAAGAAATGCAACAAAAACACATTTGTTTTTATGAAACGTGCACCAGCGATGCAAGAATCTTATCCTCAATGTGGAAAAGACTAAATAGATTGTTATGGATTGTTCAGGAAAAGTCCTCTGAACTGATCATCAACCGTGCTGATGTGGAGAGGGTGAAAAGTTCCTGAAGCTCTCTCCACTCCAGACAAACCAATGCTTCCTCTAGAAACAGAGAAGAACACGTGTTCCATCCCCAACAATGTGCTCCTTTCACCAAGGCACCATTGAGAGCATCATCAAGTATCAGTGTGGTAGAAAAGCTGCGCTGCCTCCTGCCGAAAGACTCCGCAGCGCAAAGTGAAAGTAGCCAGCAAGACTACCGGTGCCCCGCTGCTCTCCCCCATACTGATGGCGACATCTTGCACCCCCCACTTTAGCCTACTGCCTTCAGGGGAAAGGTTCAGAAGCCTGCAGGCTTGCGCCGCAAGACTGGCAAACAGTTTCATCCACCAGGCTGTCCGGATGCTGAACACCATCCGCTACTTGCCATCTGCCCATGGACCTTTGCTTTGCACTACCACAAAAAAGGTCTGGCATTTGAACAGTGTTTGCACATCACTGCTTATATCTGTTTTGCTTTATTATCTTCAAATTATTCAGATCAATAAGAGGGATCAGATAGATTGACGGGTAGATTAATTACCTTTTGTTCAAGTAAAAAAAAAAAAAAAAAGCAAGTACATAGGAATTATCCTTTCAAATCTCAAAGTCAGGTGACAAAACGGCAACATACAATCAACCAACCACACGCCAACAAATTATCAAACAAATAAACTATCAACCACACAAACCTCATCTATAATTGATGCAGTGATTGCATTAAACACACAAAAATACAATAGTTATGGCACAAGAAACCAAACAGCAGGATGGTTATTTCATTAGTTGTGCCGAAGAGCGGTCTTGCCGTTGTTATGTCCTGGGCCTGACTGCAGTTGAAAAAAAGCTGTTTTAAGGGTGGATGCTGTGTGTAAGGAGGCTTTTTGGACTTTCAGGTTGAAACCTGAGTCCACATTCTGGAACACTGTGTCAGTTTCAGAGGATGCTCACTGCTTTTCTCTGCTGCGCTGTCTGAAGATGGTCTCCATGGATGGGAGATTACAGCCAATGATTCTTATTTATTTAGACTTGTCTTTTTAAATTATCACACAATGATGAGTTGTTTAACTGCATGTCCAAATTACAGAATGAACTGACTTTAAGAGCCTTTGATTTATATCCATGCAACAAAAAATAGTACTGTAGAATGAAAAGAAAGATCTTATCACAATTAAATGTAGAAACCTGAACACATTCTGCACAAAAGACACGACACGGAGAAAATTGATTGACAAGGTCAAAAGCCAATCAGGATGCAGAGCAGTGTGCGTTTAAAAAAAATATGCAAAATTATGCTGAAAGAAATCTACTTTAACAGGAAGGTTATGAAAGGTGATAAAAGGGTCCATCTTTCTTTTTTTGTGTGTGTCTTGTATTTTATTTTTGTTGTTGTTGATTGTTTTGGTGCTTATTTTCAAAAATTATTTATTTATTAAGTTACTGTAGCTTTGGATTTTTGTGGCCCATCGCGTTAGGAGGGGCGACCACGGCATTGCCTATATCCAGCCTTGTTTGAAGGAAGAAGAGTAGTACTTCCAGGGAGTTTGGCATTCTGGGAGGGGTGGCAAGGCTGGAGCAGGAGAGTGGAAGAAATTATAGAAGCACTGACAGATTAACAACATAATGGGGGCAGGTTGACTGTGTCATCAATGCTCCCGCAACCATGAAAAGGTTAAGAGCGTCTCAGAGATTATGTGCCATTTAGGAAAGCTGAGGCGGCTTGGTGCAGAGTGGCGGATCAGTTCAGAACCAGCGGATGGAAATCTGTGCTCGGAGCCTCTCGGAGTAGATCTCCCCCCCCGAAGGCTGCTCGTGTTCGCCATCTTGAATCATTATGTCAGCACAAAGCACAGGAAGCAATCTTGATCTTAAAGTACTTTAAGGCCAACATTTTTGGAATTAAATCATCTTGATTTGGTACCTTCTGCTATAAATGTGTTTTTGGATTGGCATGCACTACACAGATGACTGTATTTATTGGTATACCTGCACATTTGTTTATCTAGTTTTTCTGTTTCTAAGAAAAAAAACAAAACAAAACAAACAAAACCAAAATAAATTGTTTGAAAGAGGCCGTGTATTTTTCAAATGATTAATTTTGTAACCAAGGTCGACGAATTTACCTTTTGTAAATGTAATGAGAATGAAACAAAACCTTGAGTTTTGTGAGTTTTAAAGCATTATTATCAGCATGTGAATAGCTGCACATTTTCCAGTAATTTCTTTTTGATTTTGTGGAAAACTCAGTTATTGTTTTTTTAAGTAAAAATATTTTCACATTTTAATTCGACAAACATGTAAAATTAATAATTTTTGCTTTTGTCTCAGAGTTAGCCTTTCAAAATAAACATGTCTTTGTAGGATGTAATTGAAAAAAAATCATTTTAGAAAGGGAATCTATTCAAATTTCATCATTTAAAATGTGTGCTTTCCCACAAATGCTGTAAACTTTCCTAAGTTTAAAAAAAACTATTCTTTTCAGGTGCAGTTCAAAAAGAGGCCACTAGGTGCTCAGCTTTTAACCAAGTAAGTTGTTCTTTACCGAGTCATTCCCGCCATTGGTTGTGCTTAGGTGGATGAAGCATCTGCTGACAACATTTAGGTTGATTTGATTTAACTTTTTCAGCTCTGGAGAGGTCACAAGCTTGGAAGGCTGTGATCATGAAATGAAATACGAAGGCGGAACAACCAAACCCAACCATTAGAAACTCAGAAACCCAAATCCAAACATCTTGCCATCACCAAAAAGCAGCTGCATCTTCTCTGACAGCATCAGTTGAGGTGAACACTTGGTCTGTCAATTATTTTTAAAGCTCACACAGATACCTCTGTAGGGCCTTAGTCACATGCTCCTATACAATGGGTTGACCCACGCGGGCCCAGCAGGTTGTTGGGTTATCCAGGCCCATGGAGGGTTGTAGTGAGGAGCAACTTCATCTTGTTCTTTTAAAAGCTCGTATGGCCACCTCAAGGAATGTCATGAAAAGGAAATATGGGATTATTGTGCAAGTGATAAGTGTGTCTTGAAGTTTATTTTAAGGCTAATGTAAGTTGCACGCAATTGTGACGTACAGGTGATGCTGTTGTACAGTGCCCTTATGCCAGACTCTAGTCCACAGGTGTCAAAGTCCAGGCCTTGAGGTTTGATGTCCTTCCTTCATGTTTCCAACTCAACTGTCATTGAAGATACTTAGTGGCTAAACACACATGGTTGCTCTCTGAGACCCCTGCTCTAGTTGTTAGGCAAAAGCACCTACTTGCTCCTTACTGAATGTGTGCAAATTCTGCATGAACGGGGTGTGTATGTAATGTTTAAGTGCCTACTCTCTAATTTTCCTAATTTCTAACAGTCAAGCTCCACGCAAGGAGCCCACACCCAGGGCAACTAGTGCAATGTTCAGGATTTTGGAGGGCCAAACATTTAAAAAATACAAAAATCCTTACAACATTTTGGCCGAGTTGTTCCGCTCCAAGTATGGAACCTATTTGAGGAAACCCGGAGCGAACAGAAGCTCAAAAGATGGACCAGAGAGCGGTTCCTGGTCACGGACCTGAAAACAATTCAAAGGAAACAAGCTCTGGTTCACTTTAAGGAAATTAAATGTGTCCAGTTTGAATACACCCAAAGGCTTAAGGCACATTTCTTGACTCCACCCCTCACTCAGATGGTCCACCTCTTCATCTCCTCCCCACTGCAGTGGCCTTCTTCAGGAGGAACCATAGCAGCTTTCAAAAAACTACAATACAGCAAAACCATTGGTACTATGATCCTTATGGAGAAACTTGAACTCCCTCTCTCCTTGATTTTCGGTCCCAGAAAGAATTTCACGTCTGACTCCTCCATCATGAAAACATCTCTGAAACTTCTCACCGTCATGAACATTCAACAATCCTTCCACTTCAATTCTTCTCCGCCCACATAAACTAGAACCCCCCACTGTAAGTAGATTCTGTCTCAGTTGGACATGTGTTAAATTTCAATTAAGCACATTATGTGTCCCTGGATGACCCCACTTGGTTTTCACCAAACTTCCCAGGACGCCATGACTTTTTCTGGACAATTATAGAAAAAAATGCTTTGATTGAGATATTTTTAAAGGCTGGAAGAGTGGCTACCCCTCCCAATCACTTCCATCATTCTGGGTGTAATTGGATGTTATATTTGACTGTTCATTACGGCTGCCTCCCAAATCTGTGCTCCCCATATGGAAAGCACACTAAGCCAATGAGGATTCAGTTTGATGAGATTTCCACTGGGCTCCTCATCTCCATATGACCTCCTACCTAAACCCCACCATCACCCGACAACAACTCCCTCCAGCCTAATTCTATGTTAAGCTACATCATAACAAATTGAAACGCTATTTGAAACTTCTCCAGCGCCCCATGCAGTCAGCCAGAGGGGAAGACCATCCGAGCCAAACGGGGCTTGCAAACCTTCATGAAAGGCCACTCTGGTCCACACAGATAAGAAATATGAAGAAATGATGTGAAGCAATGCGCATGAGTAGTACTAATTCCCCTCCAAATGTGGCGTGCAATGCAATAACATTGCCTCAGACATCCTGTCAAGATCCTCAAACGCTGTTAATTATGTCCACTGTAAAACACTGACTCATATTTCTGCAAGCTGACCAGAGAGAAAAAGATATTACTTTGCAAGTCCTGCATCAAACCCAAATCTGTCAAGATGGTTTGTTAAGGACCTCCTTGTATTTTGTCCTGTCCCTTTCTGCTGCCTGCCTTCCTCTTCACCAGCTCTTGTCTGTGTAGGGCTCTAAAATAAGAAATCTCTCTCTGCAGATATAATTAATCACTCTGGGAGAACAGGGCGTGTAATTATTTAGGTTACCACAGAACTCCAAGAACCTCCCCCACTTTATCCTGCCTTACTCACCGTGGAGGCAAGACTGTTAGGAAACACAAGCCAGAGTGTTTTGCTGCGTCGTGGCATGAATGTACAACATCCTTTCAGCTGTTTTATTTGTTTCTGTGCTACGCTGGGATCAATAAACGCTCTAGTTTTGCTTTACTAAGCAAATACAATCCATTCACAGCAACAACATGCTATTTAAAACTGTGCTTTGTTTATTTATTGAATATAAATTTAAAAGAAAGAAGGGCAAAAATAGAAGTTGATGCATAGCATCTTTCACAGGAAGAAGACAGTTTTCCAAAGGTTGGCAGGAAACATCGTTTCTCTAAAAATAAGGGGCGGTAAACTGCACTTAAATAGAATGAAAACAAAATGGAAGATATTTCCTGGAAACATTTCAACTATATCACTAAATGTATCGGCTAGAGATAAAAGGAAAGGTGTAGAACAGCTATGTTGGTTTAAAGAAATGAGGCAGAGTTGGAGGTGGATGAGATGAAGATGTTGAGGCTCTTTTTGGGAGTGACTAGGATGGAAAGGATCAGGAACGAATCCATCAGAGAAACAGATCATGGTGAATCATTTGGAGATAAATGCAGAGAAGCAGATGGAGACACTTTGAGAGTAGGAACACTGATGATGCTGGTAAAATGATGCTGAGGTTGGAGCTACCAAGACAGACCTAGAGGAAGACCAAAGGAGAGGTTCGTGGATAAAATAACTGAGGACATGAGGGTGGTTGATGTAAGTGAGGAAGATCTCAACAACCACCGCAGAAGTTTCATTGACCTTTGACCTTTAATAAAGGCTGCAATGTTGAATAAAAAAAAAAAGCACTTTTAGTGCCAACTATGAACAAAAACTTGTCCTAGGGGTTCTCATTGATCATCTTGTAGCTTCTCAAGCATAAATCTAAATCTACTGTGCAAAAAATGTTGAAATTAGAAGTTGTAGATTTTAAAAGGAGAACACATGGCCAGTTTGCAACTGTTGCGGTCTTAGCTAGCTAACATATGTTTTATTGGAATATTGTAAAAATGGTATCCATTAGTCCAGTGACTCAAGTAACAAAATAACATACGATTATATCATACGATGATAATATTAAAATTGTGGGTGTGGTAAATAAAAAAAAAACGTCGCAAAAAAATTTGCTGACTCAGAAAAAAACAGTTAAAATTCACAAAAAAAATCAATATACATGTGTTGGAGAAATCCAAAGGAAATTTGACGTTTTTATGTGATTGCCACATGACCTGTGGCTCGGGGGTCATTTTGTTTCAAAATCTGCAATTTGATGATTTTGAGGTTTGTGAAGATAAACCTTTTGTTTGACTGATTTTAACAAAAATCCACACACATGCCGCCTACAGTCTACAATGACCACTGTAGTTTTATCGAGACTGCCATCTTGACTAAAAAGGAAAAAACTGTTAGTAGCAACTACAAAAACTCGCCCTTGGGATTTTCATCTATCGTCGTTTGCAAAAAAATGTTGGAATTAGAAGTTGTAGATTTTGAACCATGTGTGTGTGGCGAGCTCGCAAAAGTGGGGTTCTCCTATTACTCCACAATTTTTTATTGGAATATAGTAAGAAAATAATATGTTGATCCCTGACTGGAGCTGGACAAAATATAAGAATGGATATGAGCATATTAAGAATGTGAGCAATGCTAGCGAATAACCTTTGTTGCTAAGGAAATTCAAAAGTTTACCTTGGCTGATTCTTCTGAAACTTATGTCGATCTGTTTGGTATCATCAGATGACCAAAACATAAAATGGATTCTAATGGAGATAAAACCAACAGCAAAGCTGCCATTTTGAAAAAAAAGAAGACGTTTTTTTTCATTAATTTTATAACAGACAGGTCAGCTCAGACAAAGTAAAAAGGAGTCAAGTTTGAGAAGCGGTTGCTTAGCAAGTAAGGTCAGGTCAGATCAAAGGTGGGCAGCGAGAGCGACGGTGGCGTGTATAGGTGGGCGGCGAGGCCGGATAGCGCCTGAGGGTCTTCCAATGCCACTTGCGACTTTAATAATATTATTCTTATTTGTATCAATTCAATTCCATTTTATTAATATAGCCCCAAATCACAACCATAGCTGTCTCAACCTGTCACACCAGTATTTATGGAAAGAACATAGTCAGTCATTATCTTGGTGGCTAAAGGCTCTACCTCCAATTGTGCTTTTGAAAATTCTAGGAACCACAAGCACTCCTGCACTTTGTGAGTGAAGTGTTCTGTTTGGCTGGTAAGGCACTATGAGATCTTTAACATAGGATGAGACCATACCATTCAAAGCCTTATAGGTTGATTATAACTTGATTCTAGATTCAACTGGGAGCCAGTGAAGTGAAGCCAACACCGGAGTTATATGTTCTCTTCTGCTGGTTCCTGCTAACAATCTAGCTGCTGCGTTTTGAACAAGCTGAAGACTTTTTAAAGAACTGTTAGGACACGCCGTTAGCAAAGAGTTAGAGTAATGCCGCCTAGACATAACAAAGGTATGGATGAGTTTTTCAGCATCACTTCTTGATAATATATTTCTGATCCTAGATATATTGCGTAGGTAAAAAAAAAAATGCAGTTTTACAAGCCTGTGATATGTGAGCCTTGAATGATAAATCCTGGTCAAATAAAACCCTTATGTTTCTAAGTGGAGGCTAAATTTCTGCTATCCAGCGAGTATTAAGAGAATAATAAGAAAAAAGCCTGATTTGATTCATATTTTAACTCCTCAAACTACTAAGGGACAGCAAGTCATCAAATTGGGTGATGGAAGTACCGCTGAAAGCGTCTGTCATTCAGATGCAGCTCCTGTCTTTGAATGATCTCAAGAACCCAGATACGGAGACGTGATTACTTTTGTAAAGCTCTTCAAAATAAGTAAACCAGATCTCTCAACGTCATCCATGTTTTCTATGCATTGTAAATGAGAAATACAGTCAGTGCTTCTGATGTAGCGATGAGGCTAAAAGCTCCTCCCACAAGCGTCAACAAGGCCAAGTTTACAAACATGAGTGTTCAGCAGCAAATTTGACCTGCATTCAAAGAAAGACGGCAGGAATTAGAAATTTGAAATGTGTTTGGCATGAACGCAGCATTTGTATAGGAACAGAAGAGGAATTGCCTTTTGTGTCATTTATTTGAAGTTATGCAACAGACCGCCTCCCCCTGAAGCAGCTTTTATTAACCATAGATGTCTTTAGCATCACTGTTTGCACTAAATTTTGCTTTAAGACTTCAAACACAGTTCAGTTTGACATTCATCTCAACGTAGTTTGACTTTTTATTTTTGTACTACGCCGTTGCTCTTTTGACTTATTTTTATGATATGGTTGCTTTTATGATCTTGGTTTTAAATGGTCGTTTTATTTATTTTCATCATATTGCACATTTGTCCTTTTGTTTTTTATTATCTTACAGGACTTTGGACAATCTAGGGTGGTTGGAAATGTGCCATGGAAATAAAACTGACATTGATCATTTCACAAGGGACCCATTTGGTTTGTTGAATGGTGTGGGGCCTCAACATGATTTGAACTAAAACAGAAACAAGAGGAAAGCTCTTTTTTTGTGATTTATGGGTAAATCTAGAATTAGACTGGTTTCCTCACAGTCCTTTCTTTATAGGCCAAGAGTAAAACCACAGATTCCTACTCCTAACTTGCCTGTATACTACTTAATATTTTTTGCAGCCACAAACATCAAAACTCCGTCACACACAAGGAAAATATTCCAATAGGCAGTAGTTCCGCACCTTTTTTTGTTCTTATTTGTCATTCCATATGATATATGTATTAATAACCTTTTCAAAAAGTTGAAAATAAAGTAATATTTTGAAAATTTCTTATTCATAAAATAAAAACAACACTTGATAGCTGATTTTGTTTTCCCTCATTTTGTGCTTAATCCATTTTTGCTAACTGTTCTCCAATTTGTGGTGCTATGGAGTCATTGGAGATGCAGTGGTTTAAGTCTTTAACACTGGAGATTTCACCAGTGGTCAGCGCTCGTCCTGGTTTCACTGACATTGAGGGTTCAATGGCCTGGAAGCCTGGAAATAGTTGTAAAAAAATGCATAGCTACGCGAGAATGCGAGAGTTTTGAACACGAAACTTGAAACGTGCATTGATGTAGACTTTTGTTTTTTTGGAAGTGGTTGCTTGAACACGCATCGCAGAGGGTGGTGTGAACACAAGTTAATGTGGACAGCATTAACTCCAGCCCTAACACTACCCTCTAGGGGTGCTTAGGTGTCATTGCAGGGGGACAGGAATCAGTTTATAAATAGGAGTCAAGAGTTTAAGACAGCAAACCCCAAATCCAGCCCGGAAGCCTCTAAAAGCCCTAACAGGAGGAAACTTGACCTCATAAACCTTCGACAGACAATCACTGCTTAGCTTAAGACTTGTTTGTTGTTATTTGTTGTTGTACGCAAGACAAACACCATGTCTAACTACCAGGACGTCTTGTCTTTTCTTTTTTTGATGAAGTTGGTCATGGAAAATGACCCTGCCTTTAAAAATGCTGTTATAGATCCCTTGCAGTGATGTTATGCGCGCACCACTGTCCTCCATTTTGGGAGTCTAGCACACATGCTTTAATACATCTGATGGGCAAAGCGGTTTTGGTATAAAAGATAGCCACTAAATCTCATCATAGTACACAAGCATTGTTGTTGGTGTCAGATGGCAGCAGACTGTAGTGAATATTTTGTGTCAGGTAGGCCTATGGCAACTCATTTTGACTTAAAAGTGATTTAAATTTAGGGACTGGTACTGTTTGGGTTTTATCCGGTGCCAGCCGTTACTTTCAAAAGGGTGCCGATGCTTAAATTGTGCTAGAACCAGTACTTTTTGTTTTTCAATGGTGGTTAAATAACGGAAAACACGCAAACAAGCTTTGTTTCCTAAAAACATGCAAATGGATGAAGGCAGCATCACAGCTCTCTCCATTTGACTCCCAAAATGGCGGATAGGGCGTTCCCCCAGGTGCTGTGGTCTCACATGCAAAGGGTCTGTAGGTTTAAGGCTGCTGGGAGTCATTCTAAGATTAACCAGATGCTTCGATACCTACAGTGTAACCCTTTCTCTCAATCTCGTTTTTATGTTGGTGATTAATATTATTGTAGCAAATAACTTTCTGATCACACAGGAGTTTTCCTCCTAAGTCACTAGTCGATTGTTCAGTACGGAATTGGTAAAAAAAAAAAAGTAACAATAGATCTTTGTATAAAAAAAAAAAAAAACAGAATGCAATATGATCTTATTAGAATAATGTGACCAAATTGGATTCAAACAATTTCCTCTTTCTCTGGGTATGTTTTGCCGCCCATTCAGATGACTCTAGCTGTGAACTGGCACGTTACACAACTCTGAATTGAATGTTATGGTTGTAGGAGGCGTCACTATTTGTTTGCAGTTCTCCTCTGCTGGTCTCATTTGTTAAATATAAAATGGCTTTTTTAACTGTTACAGTCATGATACAGTCATGTAGGAGGATGGATAACAGTGCAAAAAGTGGGTATCAGCTTTGCACGACGGATAATGAAAGCAATGTCTATTGACGTGGTGACAATTAGCTGTCTTGGGCTGCTTCTCTTTTCACACCAGCAGATAAAGCTTTGTCCAAGAGCAGCGGCATATTTGTCAAACATTATTGAGATAGTCAAAGGGAGAGGCGGGACTGCCTTGTCTCTCTTTTCCACCATGGCACGTCTCAAAAGCAATCATGCCGCTTCCCCCTCGCTGATAAGTTCAGCATCAGTTCAACAAAAGATTAGCACAGCTCGCTGAGCACAGCCTGGGAGGCGGTCCTGGCCGGTTCCAAATTAGCCCGATTAGAGAGAACCTCAGCTAAAATCCCCCCTGTACATGATCTCAGCGGCCCCTTTAGTAAGTTAGTATTGTGCAGCATCAGCGGGTATGCCTTCAGCAGCCAACGAACAGGAAAGCAAGGCCAGCAGTGCAGGAGCTGCCAATCAGATGGCAAGAAAGTCCAAATGAGAAATGGCAGCACTTGTCGGAAAGTTGATTGAGTGATGGTCTCTCAGGGGGTGTGGGTGGAGGTGGTCTGAAAGCGGACTTTCTATATAGAGTTATGCCCCAAAGATGGAGCATTACAAAGCTTGTGTGTTTAGACATCAGATGTCAACACACATTTAGATAATTCCCCTGATGACACGTGCTGTAAAGCTGGTGGTGTGTTTCAGTTCTGCACTTTACAGTGGACTTGCATGTATCCATGCGGGCACTTTGTAAAACCAGCAGTGGACTTACACGTGAATGTTTAGGGAAGACTTGGATGTGACGCACATTCTTGACCATGCATGTGGCCGATGGTGTTCACACTGGACTGTCGCCTCCGGAAACTAGCGCATGTACCTGCAGTTGGAAGAGACTTGATGGGAAATGTGGAAGCAGTGCAAATCTCAGGAATCTTGCCCCAGGTTTTTTTCTTTCACAGCTCTGTTCCGATATACGGATGACTTGGTACAGCTCGACACAAACTGCAATAACTAATTTCTCTTTCACTGTCAATTTCCAAACCGTTGGCACTTCTGTCAATTAAAAGGTATGCTATCCATACATCACCACTAAAACCGAAATCAAAGTTCAACTGGATCAACTTTCAATGCGTGTTTAATGATTTGTATGAGCCTGAAAAATGTCTTTAAAATGTGCGTAGCTACACATGAACATGAGAATTTTTATCCTGAAATACAGATTTACAACTTTGACTTTTGGAAAGTGGTTGCTTGAACATAGCTTTACAGGTGAAAGACAATCAAATGGGTGAACAGAAAAGCCAAATGTTGCAGTTCCTTAAATGACCAGTAGAAGTAGGTTGCATAAATGTGTAATTTTCCATAGATTTACAGTTTTAAAAAATAGGATTTAATCTTTTAAAAAAGATTCTAATTTCATGAAAAAAATCTTTAGTCTATTTCATTTATTTTTATATTCATTAATATTGGAAAACCAAATTTTGGGGCCAACAAATTTCAGTTATTCATTGGGGTTTCAAAAGAGACTGTCAAACCTTAAAGCGGAGACCAAAACTGGGGATCTAAAATCTCCAGTGCATGTAAAACCAGTTTTATTTAATTTATTATACTTTTTAAAAAAGTTAAATTAGCTTTAAGGGCTTGACTAAAAATATCACGTAACACAAATAAGGCTTTATTAATAGGTTTTTGTGTAAAAGCACACCATTTTTTAATATTTTTTTTTGCTTTACTCAAATAATGTAAAAATTGATTTTTGTAACCAAAAAACCCTGGTTATGGCATGATAAAACACAATTATGTGATTGAATCAAATTTTGATCATGTGAATTTACTGTAAATTCTTTAAATCTGGATTTATTTCCAATTAAATAAAAAAAATATTCTTCTCCTTTATCTTTCCGTTCAAGTTAATGCTAAACTAAGTTAAGTGCTGGACTTAATGGTACATTGCAAAGGAGTGACATAAGAGGTTAAATCAAACTGATTAAAAGATTTTGTATTTATACCTTGATAATAAGTTGCAGAAGTAGTTTAATTCTTTTTGGCTGAAAATGTAAAACTGAGTGAGGGAAGATAGAAAAGTTGATAAAAAATCTTAGAACAACGTGGAAGTAAACTGTCGCCGGCTAATTTAACTTGTCCAGACAGCATTACTGGTAAGAAGGTGAAAATGAACTTACTAACGCAAAACTGTTTAGAGCTTCTATGAAAAATGTCTCCCTTGGAAATAGGGCAGCTTTGAAATGCGTCAGAGGAAAAGGGTATTTGCTGCTAAAACCTTATCAGCATGTGGATAATTTTAATAAACGCTTGTGCAGAGATGTTAAAAAAGGCATAGTTGGGAGTCTGTTGAGTCCTCTCTCCCCCAACCCCAGCCCTGCCTCTCATTTCTCTCCCACACACTGTCACTGCACCAACTCTGAAGTGACTAATGCGTTAAAAGTTCCTGTAGCCAGGGGAAAGACTGTCAAGTGAAATTAAATGTTGGGGAGATCTTTCATCATCCTAAATGTTGTAATTTGCCTTCCCTCAGGAAATGACACAACTGTGAAAATTAAAAAGTATATAAAATTAAGATCAAAACAAAAACAGTTGGACTTTGAATGACACTCGGATTTCTGAACATGATTACATTGGTTTCAGTTCGGATTCATATGTACAGACGGCAGTGAAGAAGCAATCTTTAATATTGATACCAACACCTTTTGTGAACTAGTATGACTTTACTTTGTAAAGACTTACTTGACTCACACTTACCGGTACTTGCAATCTTTTAAACTGTCTATATTACACTTGAATTCAACCAGTTAAGGTTCTTTAGGATGATTTATCGTGTAAATTGTTGCTTTTATTTATCTCTTTTTTGAATAGAAGTGAATCAAATGAACTTGAACGAGGCAGTATAAAAATAAAGCCACAAAGAATGCATTTAAGTCTGACGTCTAATGGCGATAATGCTGGGCTAATGGCTCCTAAGGACGTCACGGCCTTTGAATCAGCAGAAAGAAATTTGAATTGGATGAAAGTGAAGGACAGACTATACTTTTTTTTTTTAAATTGGAGTGTAATTTAGAAGCGGTCGATCTGACTCGGCGCTGGAAAGAACAACATCTGTGTGGATCTGGTTTAACAGATGAAACTTACCAATGCGATCAATGCCGTGTCGTCCAGGAGGCGCCATGGATCAGCTTTTCCGGACATGTAGGAGTGTACAGCGGTGACATGAGGAGCGTTAGGGGTGACGAAAGGAGAAAGGAGTCAGTGGGAAAGAAAAGGAGCGAGTGAGAAGGAGTTACAAACACGGAAAGGGAGCTATTTTAGAAGATGAGGGTGTCGTCTTACTGAGGTTTTGGAAATAAGGAGAAAAGCAGTGTCCTTTATTTAGTTTTAAGTGATATTAAGGTCATGTTAGATTACAATGAAAGAATATACCATTTGGATTTCAAACGATCGTGTTAATTGCGATTACAGACAAATTAGCGTATTATATTTTTATCGCATTAATCTAATTTTAAATATATTCCAATTGTCAATACTGTTAGGGATAATGCCCCACATGGTGTCATTATCAGAAATTAATCGACGACATGGAGGTCTGATCATGTCGGACGTTGTTTCTGCAAAGTCCATTCATTTCTGATAATGGACTCGTCGAAGGGCACTATTCTGCTTATACCATGATCAGTCCTAAAAGAAGTATATATTAAATCAGCTATTGGTACTTTAATCTTGTTATTTTTTTTAGGTTTTAATCGTTATTCCACAAAAAGTAGACTTTTTGATACATTTTGTGACGCGTTGTCGAGGTAACGGCTACTGAGCCCTCACTGACCTCACTCAGCAGCAGTGGAGGAAAGTGGTAAATGTTCTAAGGGTGTCAAATTATTTAGTTAATAGAAGTTAAATAATGACAAGTTAGCACATTATTTTCCTTGGTCACTCACAAATAACGGAAGCAAACATCAAAACAGTTATTCAGAATTTAATCTTGCTAATTTTTAGGCTAACATCATTTTTCACAAAAAGCTAACAATTTGATTTGTGATGTGGTGCACTGTCATGCCAAAAGCTACCAAGCCTGCACAGACCTTGCTCTGCAGCGGCGGAGAAAAGTGGTAGCCTAAATGTTATCTGGGTTTACAATTATCCCATCAATTGTGATGAATAAATTACAAACAATTTCCCATGTTGTTTTAATATGATCGAGTAAATTTCAGTTTTACCATAATATAAGGGCTAATCAATATACAATGGTCACCTTCACAAGAAAAAAACATCAAAACAAATATTGGTAGTTTAACCTTACTTTTTGGGTTTATTTGTTATTCGGTACGCCACGTTGTCATGGCAACGGCTAACAATCCTGCACTGACCTCGCTTTGCAGCAGTGGAGGAAAATGGTAGCCCGTTTATCATATCCTTTCTTAGATTATTTTCTCTTCTTCTCTGCTGTTTCATCCAAGTAATCAGAATGATCAAATTCACCAAACAGGTTAAAGGAAACAATTAAATCACATGCGTTTTCTAATGGATTTCCCAGAAAAGGGTTCTTGCTGTTCCTGATGATTTCTTTTTTTCTCTAAATCTTTCTAGATTGAAATAAATACCCCTTGGGTGGGGTTACAAAGGTAAAGGTTGGAAATCTGTAATAATAAAAAAAGAAAACTTTTAGAAAGCCATTTTTTGTTGTATTTTGATCTTTTATTGCACCACAATGTCACAAATGAATGAAAATACCCCAAAATGAAACTTTTCACAGGAATTTGGTAAGATTAAAAACAGATAAGATTAACTAATCACAAGTCATAAACAATGATTAGATGGCCTCCAATGATGCTTTTAGGATATTATTAAAAAACCCATGATAGTATAGAGCTACAGAAATGTTTGTTGGTGCAGGACTTAACTCTTTTCAAGCACTTTTAAAACAATCAATTTATGGTCCTGCATCTACATGCTTCAAAAAAGATAATTTTAGTGTTCACCAACCTTAGACACGACACTTGTAGATGTCAGTCCCCAATTTGAAAATACTGGTCTTCTTTGTGTGATTTAACATTTTTATTGTTCCTAGTATTCCCTTACTTTTATGTTTTTAGTTTAAATCTGAGGATTATCTTCCAGGTTGAAAAGAAGAGTTTGCAAAGTGACATTGAAGAATGCACACTCACTCATGTAATACAGTCTATCTGCTCTAAATGAAACGAGATTGTTCTCTGATCCTGAGGGACAGAACCGCAGTCTGAATATACCATTACAGTTACAGATATAGAACCAAGTGAGGTTAGAGAAATTAATCAGTGGAGATCAGGACTGTCGTTTCATTTCATCGACTTCTCTTCGTGACTTTGACTCTCGCAGAGAAAACTTTCTAAAATAGGAAGGGCTCGGAATGGACTTCAAGGGAATCTGAAACTGCGCTTTAAAATGGCAGCTCCTCCGACTCCGCTATCAGACGTGGAGACTTCAAAAGGGCTTCTTAACCTGACGCTCTGACACATCTCTTTTATCAGCTTTATTTATAAATGAACACCAAGAAGGGCCAGTTGGTTTGGATTTTTCAACATTTTAAATGACATTTTTCTTGGTTTCTTATTTTATTACTCCTCCGCTATTAAAGTCTGTCCACTCCTTCTTTGTTAGGAACCTGAATTTCTGAGCACATGCAGTCAAAAGCACCAGGCAGACCTTTTTTTTTTCTTCCTCGGTTGGGGCACCGTCCACTCACACATTCACAGCAGCTCTTAGAGGCAGAAACAATACCGCCACATGGCTTTCTGATGATAAGAACCAAATCACATCAGAAGAAATGAAAGAAGGATTTTTGCTTTTTCTCTCTTTTTTTTTTTACAGCTCATTTTTTCAGTGGTGCATTTTGTTTTGACGTCATTTTCAGGCAATATTGGAGGAATAAAGGGAGTAACGAAACCCAATGTTCCTCAGGGAAAAGACAATTTGTGAATATGAGTATCCAACTTGACCTGCTGCTCCACCTCCATAAGACAGATGCCTTTTTATCGAATGGATTAGTTTGGTTTTACAACATAAAAGTGAAACGAAAACCCAGCATTGAGAATTTTCAGAGACGCTTACGTTTCAGGTTAAAATGACTCCTCTTCTAGGTTGCCAGATTAGGCAGAAAATCCCCAGCCTAAACACACCCCGAATCTCACCCATCTCCTTAAAAACTAACAGCCTTTGCTGAATAAAAAAGGCAAATTAAAAACACATGGACCCTTCTATGGCCAGAAATAATCAAAGTACCTGCCATTAGAGAAAAAAATACCTTGGAGTTAGTTCCCAGAGAACCCCAAGTTTAGTCCAGGGGCCCCAGAATTTGAACTGAAATTTTAGAGTAACGTTGAAGAGTAGAGTCGACACCACTTATCCAAAATTCTGTTATTTTAGGCGAATTTTGACAAATATTGATTAAAAACTCACCCTTTTTTCCTGTCAATCAGTTATCAATCACTTGATGATCTAATTAAGCCATCTTTTGAACTACAGCCATTAAATTATAGAGGCTACATCCATAAGTTTGTCCGAACCATGTAGTGTGTCTAGTACTCCCATAAGAGACCAGAGAGGGAGACTGAGCTCTGATTCCAGACACTACCGTTTCAAAAAATGGTGGAACCATAGATCCTCAGTTTTCCTCAAGCCAAATATATCTGAGGGTGGGGGGCAGTTCACATCCAAACAGCAGCTCTGGTAGGCTATTCTGACATCCTGCAAAGAAATTCAAGCAGAAACTTTCCAAAAACTCACGCGTTCAATTGATGCAAGAATTGGAACTTGACCTATTAGGAAGTAAAAGTGCATTTTAAGGTTTTTATTTAAAAAAAAAATACTGTTATCTTCAGGTTTGTTCAATAACATTTAATATATAGTCTAATAGTTTGTGACTTGTGAAATTATACTGACTGTCATTCAAATTCAGGATTTAGAAAAAAAAAATCAAAAACATATTTGTCGTAATACTTTGGAATATGCCGTAGTTTCTTGTAGGAAAGATTGGAGACAGAATTCCATCCAGTTCATTTCAAAGTCACCATATAATTGTTTTATATCCGATGATCCCAATGTGTTCACACACTGAACTTTAAACATAGTTTGAGACAAACACAAATGACAATTGTACAGCATTTAGCAGTTATCTTCAAGTGTTCCTGTTTTCTTATTGCAGCTAATTCTGAGTAAATTCTCCAGATTTTTTGGGAAAACAAAACCAGTCTAGTCTGCTAGCACTGACTCCTCCCCTCAAGCATGTCGACTTTGATGTCTGTCCTCACACACAAAAGCATTTTTCTGTTTTTTTTTTTTTAAGCTCCGATTTCCAATCCTCTCCCTGAACGCCCCTCATCTCTCTGATTACAGCATCTCCATCCTAACAGAATACTAATCGAGCAAGTAAATGGTAACGTGTAACCGTGACAGAGGTTCAAGACCTCGGCTAATTTGGTTTAGTATCCGAGTGGAACAGAATTTAATAGATCTGCAGTAAAACAACTCAACAGAATTAAAAGTGACTCGTGGTTACATGCAGAGGTTAAATTGAGTTTTGTTGCCTATGAGAGCTCAGGAGATGAAGTTGCAGAGGTTTGGATGCATACCGGTGCAACATTTACTAACCAAATACAAAACGACAAATGAAAAGGTGTTTGTGATTGATATTCATGGATCTTTCTGATATTTAATTATGACATTAGATTGAAAATGGTCCTGCTTTTAATGCAAAATTAACACAACAGGAACTACTGCTGAGTTTTGAAATTATTAATAAATCATAAAAAGATCATATATATTAATTGATTTTGTTTTTCAGATCAAATCGTTTTAACGTTTACATCCATTTCTAACACTGTTTATATTGAAAATGTATTTGAAACAAAATGAAATGTAACTATCTTCATTTTCCAGCACTGTCTAATGAAAAATGAAGATTACACGACTTTTTTCACCCTACAAGTAGACCATAAAGAAGACTAGCTTAATTGCAAAAGTTATATAACTATGTCACATAGAAATTTTTTTGTTAAGCCTAAAATTGCTTTCATTTTGATTTCATAAGAATAGCTGGGCTGCAGTTTTAGCAGTTGATTGCAAACAGCATGTTTGTAGTTCTTAAAGTCGATTTATTTCAGTTTGTGAATCAAAAATTGTAGATTTTTTATTACTAATAAGACTTCATTACACTTTTTGGCAACATATTTCTGTGTCAAGCACAAACATTTAGCCCATTATCAAAATAATATCAAGGATTAGATCCATTTATGTTCTTGTTAATCTGACTTTAAATTCAAATGATGCATTATTCCACAAGTAAAAGTGTAAACAACAACATAAACACACTCGCACTGCTTCAGAACAATAAATATCCAGTCAGAAGTTTGGCCAAATCACCAACTCTTCCTCATTACCCTCTTGCTGCTGAACAAGTTATGAACGCTAAATATGATGCATGTGTTAGAAGTGGCCAGTTCCAATGTTAAGTCAGTACCGATAGTCGTGATCTGAGGTCCTATGGCGCGATTCGAGCGGTGGTCCAGCAGCAGCGTGATTTGAGCAGCACGGCAAGAGTTCAAATATCTAAACTTTGCGTCAACCAATCAGGCACTCTGCTTTGGGCACATGACACTTTCATTGACTCGATCAGCGAGTGAAGTATAAATCCAACATGGCGGATCAATGCAAGGGTTCTCATTTTGAACTTCCATTCATCCATTTTCTTAACCCGCTGTACCTTTTTCAGGGTTCCGGGGTTGCCAGTGTTGTGTCCAAGGAGGTGGGTGGAACCCAAGAGCAGACACGTCTTTAAAGGATGAGAAGGTATGTTTATTGAATAAGTGAATAGTGGAGCAGGATGACAGGGCGGGCAGGTAGGCAGGCAGGAAAGCTTAGCTGTCGGAGCGGGGCTGACAGGCGGGCTGACAGGCGGGCTGACAGGCGGGCTGACAGGCTGGCTGACAGGCTGGCTGGCGGGGCTGTCGGGGCTGTCGGGGCAGGCAGGCTGGCAGGCTGGCAGGCTGGCAGGCAGGCTGGCAGGCGAGATGACGTAGTGGCAGGCAGGCTGACACACAAGCGGCATAACGATCTGACAGTGGCTGAAGGTTTGACGCTGCTTAAGAACCCATGGTGATGATGAACAGGTGGTGATGATCAGGAACAGGTGCGGTGCTGATGAGGGAGAAGGAACGTCTCCAGGGCACAACAGCCAGAGTTTATTCCGCATGTCAATGCATGTTTTAGCTCATTGTGTGCGCTAAATGTTAGAAACGTTTTGGATACATTCTGAAAAAAATGACAAACATACACCATTTATTAAATGCAAAGCACAATAAAAAGTATTATTAAAGCATAAACAACATTTTTCAGTGTGCGTGAGTTGAAGGCAAAATTAATTTTGCATCATATAAATTAAGTTTGGATAAAGTCCTGGAAACTACCAGAACAGCTAAAATAAACTGCAAAAATATTTAATTTGGGTGTTGAAAATTCAATCTAAGATACTTTTGTTTGGCCACCACAGTTATGATTAATCAAAACATCACAGACTCTTTTGACTTATCTGAGCACATGCCTTTCCATTTAATCTAATTAGCAAACCGTGTCATTCTAAATTATGCAGAACACTTTGCTCTCTGCATTTAACTCTTGTCACCTCAGAACAAGTCCTTCTCTATTTCCTTCAAATCATTTAAAATTGATATTTGTGCATTGCGTTCATTAGCAGATGCTCTACTCTGGGAACAAAAAAAAAAAACCTATCTCATTTAGATTTTAAATACTGTTTTTCATTAGATAAATATCACACCATTTAGGATGCATTAAAAGGTTTAAAATCTGTAAAGCAATTTCTGAGCAGTTAATTTGCAATTCACGGTTATTGTTGGACACTGTGTGACATTTGAATCTGTTCATCAATTAGCCATCATCTCCATAAAATGAGAGTACATGCATCATAAAGCTGTTGAAGGAATTTCAGTCCTTTTGCGTCGGACCTGCTTCTCCTTTTATGTGGATCGCCAGCCCCTCTGGGTGCAGTTGCCAAAGGTTAGCCCCGCAGATATAAAAATGCCATCAATAGGACTACAGGATTTGCAATTTTTTTGGAATGCCAGGGGAGGGCTTTTAATTATGAATCGGTCTTTGGAAATAGGAGGATCTGAGGTGAAATATGGCCATAAGGAATAACGCCAGGAGCATCAGATTTAAGTAGGGATGGTTCAAGGATGTGGTGGCAGGAACTGAATCAGGACTTCTGCAAGTTTGAACTGTTTTAAATGCTTTTCTTGACTAACTTTAGAGCTACACAAAGGCGGAGAAATCCATGCCTGAGGAATATGAACTGTTATAATAATAAAAAAAAAAGAAAAGTACAGTTCCTTTTAAAATGATCTGGACGCTGAATTAGCACCTTTTGTTTCAAAGTAAACAGCTCATTTTGAGTGTTTAAAGTCTTTGCACCTGTTTTTACTTTCGCAATAAGCAGTAGATGGTGAGTCGGCCCCTCCAACATTTGAAACCACCTTCACTAGACAGCTAAAGCCTTATTTTTATCTTACTTTTTGTTTGTTTTGTTTTTCACAACAGTATTTTCAGAACTGGTACAAAGCTATGTTCACACCAGGTATGTGAGGCACGTTAAAGAACACACTAAACGCAGGTTCTTGCAATATGCATACAGCCCATTATGTTCACACTGGACAATCAGGGAGGGGCTTCCTCTTTTTCTACTTTTTCTAAGCCCATGTCTGCTGCCTACAGTTAGAAGAGGCTTGGTGCAAATTTTTGAAGCGGTGCAAAACTCACAAATCTTGTTCCAGACGTTTTCTTTCACAGCTCTATTCCGATATGTAAAAGACTTGGTGTCATATAATTTAAGCAGGACAAAAAAAACGCAAATATTGTTTTCTCCTATTTCTCCTTATCTATTTCATCGTGATCAATTTTCAAGACTTGGTATCATAACATTTCAATGTATTTATTTATTTATGTCCTTTATGATTCATTTTCAAATGGCTGAACTCGCGTTCAATGGCCTTGTGTACCTAGAGCGAGACATCTATTGTGAAAGCTTGCGTAGCTACATGTGAAAACTGGAGTTTTAAACCCAGTAGCCCGAAACGCATGATGACACGCATATGTATCCATTTACAAAGACTTGTTATTGGAAGAGGTCGCTCAAAAATTGCCCAAGTTGTGGGTGGAACCGTTGGCAGGGAGCAACCCCGCCAACCCTTAGGATTGCGGAACGGTGCAGGGGAGTTGTTGCCCACCCAGTGTAAACCCTGACACAAGCACAGTGTTTTTTACGTCTGCTTCACAACAATTTGGTGGAAAAAAAAAAATACTTGGAGATGTGACTTTGGGCTTTATATTGTTTTATCTATGTCCTCCATCATTAGAAAAATGCCACAAGAGCATGCTCATTGGAGTGTTGAAGCTCCATTAGTTGTTCACGCACCTTGATGCGTGAAATTTGTTCTCCGCATTTGACCCATCCTGTGGGGGAGAGGTGAGCTGCAGACACAGCCGCACTTGGGAACCATTTGGTGGTTTAACCCTCAAGCCCTTAAAGATGGGGTCCCATTTATAGAGTCTTCGGTTTGCCTGAATTTTTGAACTCACAGCCTTCCTGTCTCAGGGAAGACCACAAGGCCACAGAGCGTCTGTCTTTAAGTCAATTAGTCAATTAAAACACAGAATAAGGTGATGATTATTATAACCTTCTTATTGCTGTATATGTGTTTATTTCTCAAGTTTTAATCAGCCAGCTATTATATGAATTTGTTCATGGACTTAAGGATTCTGAATATTCATCTTGGATACAAAAAAAAAATCCTCACTACCTGCAAAGTCATGCAGCTGCTGGATCCATACTGACAAAGTAAGAGTTATGAGAAATCCACAGGTGACCCAGCAGCAGTACTTTCATTAATGACCGATGATGAATTACGCTACTTATCAGCCTCTGACACAAATTATGATGTTTATTCTTCTCCATCTCAGACATGTGAGGTTGATGCATGCTGAGCCACTCCTTACACAAAGGTATGGAGGCCGTCTGGCTGTCTGGCTGCTTTTTTTGAGGTCATCTCCAATGTAAGGTCTGTTTTTTCTCATCTTTTCCTTTGACAACAGTCTATAGGCTATCTGACAACAGACGCTGTTTTGGAGCGGAAATGACGTCACCACACTGGACAAAATGTACACAAGTTAAAACATTTAGAATCGTTTTTTTCCTTCCTTGTTAGAAGTGAAAAATCTGCCAATTGAACTAGTAGAATTTGTCTTGAAAATATTTCTTAAAATAAAATTCTATGTTTTTTTTAAACTAAATTAAATCTTAAAATTAGCTATGAACACACAATTTGTTTATGTATTTTGTTCCAGTAACTGGAAACATTATGTTTTAAAATACGTGTATCGCTCAGTATTCAGGTTTTAGATCTTACCCTATGCATATTTATATACTTTTTTGCCAGATATATCCTATTTTTTGTTCTAAGCAGTTTAATTTTCCCTATTTCTTAAAGTACAACAAGAATTACACATTTTAAGTAAAATTTAAAAAAAAGACGACGCAACAATGTTTGTTTTTTTTTCAAGTCACAAAAATGTGGTCATGTAGTGTTGTCTTCAGATTTGTAGTTTTCTTCTCCGATTTTAACTATTTTAACACTTGTTAATTGTGTACATTGTTTTTTTTTTATGACAGATACACATTCATTTAGTAAAAAATACTATTTTTTAATAACAACAAATAATTTATTTCCTGATTTTAGTGACCGAATGATGAACTTGTATGTATTTTAATGTACTGTCTATCATTTTTAAGTTTTTACATCGTTAAGTTTCACTGATCTTATCTTTGAATAACTTATTGACAAAGGGAGAGTGCATGTTAATGAACATTACAACAAATTCAAATATGCCAGATTATAGCCGCAGGCTAATTTCCATCTGGAGTCCCTTGGCAGGTTGATGTTAAAAGAAATAAAATAGTTTATAAGAGACTGTACACACAAAATTATAAAACAGGTAAAAGACAGAATACAAAATATAACAAATAGAATACAGAGTAAAATTTGAACAGATAAATGATTTAAAAATCCGAGCATGTTTTGTAATAAAATGTTCTTATTTCTGGTCGTTTGTGATTGAGACACATTTGAGACTCCAAAAGCCACAATTTTAGCTGTTTTTTTTTTTAAAATGACAACATTTGCACTTTCTCCTATGTTTTTACCATGTCTATTAAAAGAAAGCTTAGACCCCAGTACAGAGTTGTAAAGTACTTGAAATAGTCTTTGTTACTTTACTTAAGTATGATTTTTTTGAGTACTTTGTACATGTGCTGAGTGTCAAAAATATAAGCAACTTTTACTCTCTCCTTGACTACATGTTTTGATTGAATATTTGTGCTTTTTAGTCCACTACATTTGGAATGGAAACTTACATTTACTCGAGTAGATTACACAAATAAACGTAACGAAAGCCAAACTGCATGGGGTGTAGTGGTCGACCACCAATGTTCAGGTGTTTGGTAATAGAATTAGCCACCAATTTTTCTGCAATTTTTGATTTTTCAGGTACAATATAGATTGGTCAATAATTAGCAGGGTCTGTTTTATCCCCCAATTTATAGATGGGGGTTATTTTTATAATCTTCCATTCCTATGGGACAACTGCCTGTGTGATCGACAAGTTGATCAGATGGGTGAAAGGATTTAGAAAAAAACATATTTGATTATTTTTATTTATATTTATATTTTTGTTTGCTGATTGAGGCATCTTGCCTCTATTTGGGTCATTGTTTAAAGATTAAAAACGTGAATTTTGCTGATATTCATAGATATTTGTGAAAGTTTGTGAGATCTTGTCAAATCAAATCAAATCAAACTTTATTTGTATAGCACTTTTCCTATGAAGCATACCACAAAGTGCTTTACATTAAAATAAAACAGATTAAAAAACAAGCACAACCATAAAAATGTAGTTCATTACATGAACTAATTTCTGACCAGTTAAAATGTTTTAGGGCCAGGAGAAGATTTCCCCCCTCTTTTGTATAAACATTTGTTTTGAGTTGTTTTTTTTTTTTGTGATTAATTCCTTTTTTGCAAGTTTTCTGGACATAAAGATTGTGTTGTGATCTGACAGACCAGTTAAAAAGTTATGTTTTTTTTAATTCTTTCTGTCTTGTTTAAAAAAATCAGAACTATTCTTGTTTGGGAACAAGTTATCTCATCTCATCTTTGTTTATCTTGTCTATTTGTCTTATATCTGCTTTTAAGATTAAAAGTCTCAACAAAAGATTCAACACTTACTATCTTAAAACAAGTCATTACATCTTACTGCAAAGTAATGAAGTTAGTTTTGTCTTATGTCAAGCTTAATGAGAAATAAAACTAGAAACTCGACAAAATCCTGGTTATTTAGTGTTTTTGCAGTGCATAACTTCTATTACCTGATCATGTCCCTTTCTCCACTAGGCTTTAAGCCCCACCCCCATGTAGCATAAGCCTTCAGCGAAAGGGACAAATCCGAATTGAAACAGTAAATTGAGGACTAAAGGCAAAGAGGAAAAAAAAAAAAAAAAAAAAAAGTTAAAAATGCAAACACCACATGTCGCAAATGCATTTTTTAAATGTACAATCTGGTTACTAATTCACTTTAAACTGACCCTGATTTGACCCCATAAAGCTGCCCTCAGAGATTCCTTACTCTTGTCAGACAAAGTTGTGACTCTTTTTGCATGGAAAGGTCTTTAGCAAAAAAAAAAAAAAAATATATATATGCTTAAGGCTTGCTCTTGACATGAGAAGAACTAAAGTGAGGTGTTCTTGGCACACACGGACCACCTCGCTTGGAATGCCCTCCGAGGATTTACTGTTTACAGTATTTAGGCCTCACCTGTATTGGCCTGTGTGAGCGAGAAAGAAGGAAACAAAAGCTGTCTGGAATAGAGTCCCAGTCTCGTTTAATGTCCTTGGCTTCATGCTGACAGCAGGAGAAACAATGTCATCTTCGCGTGGCTGAACAATGCAGGAACTGGTGTTTATTCCTGCTGCTTACCTAAACATCTGATAGAAAATCAGCTCTTTTTTTGGACAGACTTATCTCTGCTTCCACATTGCTTTAAAAATGTTATTAGTCTTACAGATTCTTTGCATTTTTCTTGTCTTCAGGCTTGAGGCTGAGGGTGTAAAAGACACACAAGGAGTGTTTATCAAACCTTTCTGCACGGCAGCTGCAAACGCTTTATGTAAAAAGCCCATCTTCATCCACATAAAAAAAAGTACTCAATTTTAGTTATCTCCGCTTTGCTTTTATGTTGGTAAATCATTCCAGGAACTCGGATGGGAGTTTTCTGTGCAAGTAAAAATCTGCAGAACCATATAAAACCAGCAGTTCATTTAGGAAAAATTAGGTTGGTGTGAAATCGATGCCGTCTGGAGGATTTAAAGCCGATAGCCTCTTTGCTGCTTTGTGGACAACATAAAAGTCTAGGGAAATTTGCTATTTCTTAAATCACCCTAAGTTTAGGGAAGAAAAACTGTTTTAGTAATAATCTTAGTCTGTGAGAAGCCAAGATAACCATACGGGGGTCCAATTTATCTCAGTATTTATCTGATAGTTAAGACCAGCAGTTGCTACTCCTTACCAAAAGCCTTTAAATTAGGCATAAAAAGATATTTTTTACCACCCCAAATGTTTTATAATTTATTGTAAAGGTACTTCTCAAATTAGGAGAGTTTAAATTATATCTTGGAGGTGTGTGTTTGTAGTGTTAATGAAAAAAACTGATAAAATCCACCTTTATGTAATACATGTAAATAATGTTGAATCAAAATTTGTGTTTTTTTGTCAGAAAATTGTTAAATTCAATCTGTAAAAATCAAAATGTATTTATTTAGAATCAGTCAACATGTAAAAACCCTTTTTCCAAAAACCAACAAAAACTGTTTTAAAGTTGAGATTTTATGAACAGATCTATATTGAAATCAAACATACTAGACTGAATTTACATTGAAATGTATTTTTGTGAATCAAAATTATTTTGAGTAAATCTGCGATAAACACATCTTTAAATAAATAAAAGTCAATTTTTGTAATCACAACATCGCTTAGGTGACCTTTTGAATTTTTCTAAAATTTACTCATGAGCAAAGACCACCACAAATGACTTTACAGTCAAAGATTTATTAAGAACCCAAATACATATTTGTCTGTATTTGCACAAAGCACTGTTTCACAGGCATCAGTTCCTTTACGTAATTTGTTTTAGACACCTACAGTATACTATGCCACAAGTGTGCATAGACTGTAAATGAAAGTGGACGTCACCCATATAACATGCCTTAACTCCAACTACAGCCAGATTAAGCAAATTCACTCTCCATTTTTCCGGATTTCAGGCGCCACTATGACGAGCCAGATGAAAATAATTGGTCCGAGTCAGTGGGAGTTTATAGGGCAACTACTATCAACAGTCATGAATAACATTTTTCAAAGTCCACACCCCTTCTACTGAATGTGGTTTGGTAGAATATGTTATGCTGTTACTGAGGCATCTTATTGGTAGGTTTATAGCCTGAATACGTTACAATAAAGTAATAATATAATGAAAAAAAGTTATCTAGAAGATGTAAAAAAAAATCTTATCAGAGCAAGAAAAGAATTACACAACTTTGAATATGGTTTCAATTCAAACAGCTGAGTTGACTACCCCCGGAGCAGTTTTGGACCTTAAGGCACACTTAAAATACTTTGATTATCTCAAAATTAGACAGAGCACCTTATAATCTAGTGCACCAGATTTAGACATTTTGGTTGTTCTCACTGATCGAGAACAAATTTACTCTGATACAATAAAAAAAAAAAAAAATATATATATATATATATATATATATAAAAAATCCGTAAAAATATTTAAGTTCAGTTTAAGTCAAATTCACATCGCTTGTGGGATTGTCTGAGCAATATGCGGTTTCCAGTCATGAGAGGACGTGTGTCTGATAAATGACTTTAATCTTGAATGATCCCATAATTACTACAAAAAAGCAGCAATTCTGCAATATAGAGAGCTGAACACAGCACCTAAGAGTCCCCAAGAAACGTCTGACCTTGTAAAATTCTTGCCGACATTCAAGCTAAGCTAACTCCACCAATGGCATTGGAAGCTAAGCTAACTCCACTATTTGAGCTAGATGCAAAGCTAACACCTCTGATACAACTTGTGGAAGAATTCCGATGAGAAAGAGCGAGAAATGAACAACAGGATAATCGGCTTGACTTCCTGGATAGAGGCGCGAACAACTTCAATCAACAAGTAAGAATGAATAATTTAATTATTAGGGGGCTTCAACTCAAACCCCGGGCTAGGCCTGGCACAGCTAGCATTAGCACAGAAGCTAGCATGGCTGCAATAGTTTTTGGTCAACAGTGTCCAAAGTCAAGTTGGAACATTTCTCACTTCTAAAGGGATTTTTTTGGATCTGAATAATATCAAGATCTGCCACCCGCTTCCTAGCAAAGGCAAAGAATGCCAGGCTCCTAAAGCTCAAACTAAATTTTTCGTCTTTCCCCAATTAACTTTTTTTTTTTCTTTAATATTCAGAAACACAAGTTAAAGACTTGTTTTATTTACGGCTGTCCTCCAAGAGAAAAATGTCACATAGACATGTTAAAAAGACCAAAAACCCAATTTTCATTGGAGTGAGTTTTTTACAAGCGCAAAGTAAAAGAGGAGGTGGTTTCTGTTTGACCAATCAAAAGAGACTTGACCTTAAAATGGGCGGGGTTAGACAATGAAAGATGCAAGAAAAGCACCAAGGATCCCATTGTTACAGCTTTTTTTCCCCAACAAATAATCCTGATGTAAAGGTAAATGTGTATATATGAGGTGTCCAAACAATCTCTTCACAATCAAACTTTTTCTATCACAACTGCATCTTGAAGATTTTTGAAATTATTAAATGGTTTCTACAATCTGGATTAACAAATGTAAACACAGTGGACTTGGTAGCATTGTTTCTGTGAGTTTGAGATAAACACGAGACTAGTCGATGACTTTTCTTCTACTTCTTTTCTAACAGCCTTGATTAAAATTGTTTTCAAATACAAAACGCATCTTAAAAGCTGCTCCCACTCTTAAATAACAGTCTGCCTTTAACAATGTCAGTCTAACAAAGCAGAAAACAGCCTTTTGCTCAGTGGAATGACAAGGTTGTCCTGACACCCATAAAAAGTGTCGCGAAAAACACGAACAAAGGACAAATTTAGTATGGCCGTGTGGAAAACCATTGATTAAGATTCTTTCTATGGAGCAAAATGGACAGTAATAAGCTCCGGGGAGCCCCCCCTCCGTCCTGTAAAAAAAAAAAAAAAAAAAAACCTAAATCTCACACACGTGCGGTGCATGGGTATCATGCTTCTTCAGAAAAGAAAAATGACCTGTTGCTGAAAAGAAACTCGAAATAACTCTAATGCAGTTGCCATGGCAACACCACAACGACACTGCAATCCAACCAGCCAAGAGAGGCAATATTACAGTTCAGAGATATGGAGACTTTAGCACAAAAAAGCAGATCTGAAAGCTTCATCAGTCTTTTGTACCACTTTCGCTTAGAGTCTACATAAAGGTGAAATTACGCAATACATCTCCAAAGGGCTTTTTTTCTCCTGCAGCTTTGCTGTACTTTTTCTATAGCCAACTGCATTTTGTTTCCTTTAAGTTTAGCCATGTGCGAAATGGCTTTTCTTGATGCTAAGAGTTGTCATTTTTAAAATGAACTAAAGCGTTGAAAAGTTAAAGGTAATTTGAAGAGCTTTGGAACATGAACAATAGGAAAAGTACACTTGTTTGAGCCGTATTTTTCACTGGAAAACAATAAATATCTCTCTGTGCTGCTTTTTCTCTCTGTGTCAAGCAAATGGAAGGATAAATATGACATTTATGTTATGATGTTTTAGTGGTTGGGGCTTCTGCCTCACAGCAGGAAGGCCCTGGTTTGAATCCAGGCTGGGTCCTTTTTGTATGGAGTTTGCATGTTCTCCTCCATGTGTTTTTTTCACACCTTTTCTTTCAAGAAAAATTCTGTCTTGAAAAAAATCAGTCTATTTCACAAAATGTAATGACAAAATGATTTTAGTTTGAAAAAGCATGCCTTAATGACTGGAATTTTTTTTTCTTAATACAAGAATTTTTTTTAATCCGTTGGAAGATACTTTTTTAAAGAAAATCTGTCAGTGGGATGACTTATTTTCAAGAGACCTGTATTTGTTCTCTCTGTATATGGACGTATTAAATGATTATCATTTCTTTGTAGCGTTTCTTCACTGTTACTGCTTCTTTTCCACCCATTTCCCTTGGTTTTTGGCCCATTTGTTACCAACAGCGTTCCAATGGGTTTTGGAAATATCCTTCCTCCTTCTGTCTGTCCAGTTGATGCTGGTCCTTTCCAATAATGTCTTGAAATCTAATGGTTTGTATCCAAAAGAGTGTTCTGTTGACCACAGTGGATGCTAATTTGTGTATGTGGATTCCCTGTTAGATGCTATTTTTGCACTGATGTCCAGTTTGTATAATTGCTTCAAGTCTAGATAGGACATTATTATACTTTTCAGAGTCTTCCTCGTAGCTTAATTGTATGCTTCCTTTAGTGTTCAGAGAATTGAGATGATGAGTTGTGTTTGTCATTGTTTTGCTTCTTTAGCATGTCCTAGCTCCAGGACAGGTTCAAAGCCTAAGGAATTCTGTATAAGTCAAAACACGTTAAGTCAAACTACATCATTCTTCATCTGTTAGTCTGACAAGAAGACAAAAAAAATCCTCAGTTTCTCTACTGTATAATTCATTTGTCTCTTCTTGTGTTTATGGCCAGATTGAGATCGTCTCCTGTCATTTTTCCAGGTGTTAGCAAGATTCCTTCTGTTGATGCTCTATCCGAAAATGAGTTTCTGTATACTATTTACAGATAGATATGCGTGTCTATCTATGTATTAGATAGATAGATAGATAGATAGATAGTCCTGTTTCTAAAGAGGAAAAACACATGACTTGACGATATGGAAACGATTGCTATTGAAGGCCGACGAATCGGATCCAAAACTGGTGCCTGTATCTGATGCAAATTGCAGCGATTCAGCACTTGTATAATGAACATCCCTAAAGCTTATCCACAGTCGGGAGTGGAGATGAAGCCAGATTAGTTCTGTCTGTTCGTGGTGCGTTTTCGTGCGCCTGTATATTTGTGGATCCAGGATGGACAAAATTGTCAGATATTCCTGCATTCAAAATTGTCTTCAAATGGCAGCGGCCATGCTTTCACCTCCTTTTTAGTCAGTGTGTTTTAAGAGCTATACTCAGGTTTTGTTTCTCACTGCAGGAATTAAACTTTAACATAAATGTAAGCGCTAATGCTTAAAAAATGTTTGATTTTTCCACAGGTATAAATGAGTCCAATCATTTAATAAAAAAAAAACTAAAAAGCTTTATTCTGTCCCACAGCAGTCCTCGACTGCTGTGGGACAGATTGTTTTCACTTTGTTTTCCTTTGCTGCACTTTTGAGCAAAAATTTTCCCTGTGGATGTAATTGAAAACTTACCAAAATAAATACACAGCTAGTAACAGGTGAACTTGAATTTTGTGCATAGTGAATGACTACACCCCCCCCCCCCCCCCCCCCCCCCCCCCCCGACCACCACCACCACCACCACAAAAAAAAGAAAGAAATGGAAAAAGGATGGCATTACAGCAGGAGAAACTATCAAAAGATGAATGGGGTCAAAATCTCTTATGGGGCTAAACATATATTTTAAAATCTACTAAAAAAAACAAAACATGTGTTGGGGATATCTAAAGGAAACCTTAAAATTATAACGGGATGCCCACATGACCTACTGCGTGGCCGCTTTTTTGTGGCAGTGTAGAATCTGGCCACACATTTTTTGCACAATTTGAGGGGAAAAAAATCTCCTGTTCCAGCAATCTTCCTGAAATATCACACACACTAGGTTAAGTCTACACCCATAACCGAAGTTTTGTTGACCTTTGACCTAGGGAAGAGGCCAGCCATCTTGAATAAAATACATAAATAAATTAGACAACACCGCTTGCAACTTTAATTTTTTTTTTTTTTTTTCACTCAGTTTTATGATTAAACATCCTGTTTTGAAGTCTCTCAATTTTTTGTTTATTTTTCTTTTTATTCAAAAATAACCCCGTAAAATATTAAAGCCTATATACTTGCACATTCTTGCAATAAGGCTCCTAAAGAAAACATTGAATTAAGAAGCTGTAAATGAATGTTAACTTTTTAAGTGGCTTTAGTGTCAGAAAATCTGAGTAAACTACCAAAGCTGCTGCAATAACAGCTAAAGATTCTTGGATGAATGTAACAACTTATAGAAAAAGCGCTTTATCTGAAGTTCTTGTCTGAAGTTTTTGTCCTATGTGTTCTTAAAATCTAAACGATTTTTAAAGAAAAATCAAGTCATTTACTAATGTTCAAGAAAGATTCTAAGCGTTTTCCATTCATTTCTAATTGGCTTACATATTTCAAATTCATAATAATGAGAAAAACTCAAAAGAAAAAGCAGGATTCTACAGTAATAGTATGAAGAAGCTCAACCTTTTTACACCAAATTGGTTGAATATCTAAGAGCAGATTTTCTGTGCCAAAAATGCAAAGAACATACAAAAAAAGTGAAGAACACCACTTGTTCATGCAGTGAATGATAATAAAAAAAAAAAAAACTGACTTTTCCTTAATTATACATTCTTGTACTTAGTGTCTGGCTTTTCTTTCATTCCATGGACTGCCAAGGTAGCAATAAACTCCGATCATGTCCCGTGTTGTAAAAAAGCCGTAATTTACGGCATCTTTATGGTTCCATTCTGCAGCGGTTGCCTCCGTCAACTGGTGCAAACACACTTATTTATATGTGCGAGTGCCATCATGTAGACATCAATGCATTCCCATAAAAGTGGCCATGAAAGCAAGGCAGTGTGCTGAATGTGTCAATCTGGGAAATGCATTTTAAATTTAGATCTCTCTCCCATGCTGAGCAATTCAAATAGGTCACAATGGAAAGTACACGCCTTTATGTCGGTGTGATGTGGATGGTGAAAGCTGCTTTAGTGGAACTGCAGGTGCCTTAAAGGCTTCCATAAAGGCAATGGAAACATTTCCTAAATGCACCAATTGTATCTGGAAAACCAATTTTAGTCAATCAGTACCTCAACTAATTTCTTCACACACACACAAAAAAAAAGATAGATTTGAGACTCGTGGATTCAGTTTAAAATTTCTGCAGTTTGAGTTTTCAATTTTGAACCAACAATCTTTATCCTTTTTCCTACTTCCGGCACTCGCCAAGAGCGAATGCATCTCTCTGAGCTCCCTTATGTATCTGTCAACCAAGGCTCTTTGTCTCATCTCCCCTGTAACTTGGGACCACTCTCTGTTTTTTCCTCACTTTCAAGAAATATGGATCTGATCTGTTGGGCTGCAAATGCGTTCGGCAAAATCTTCTCCACCATGAGAAGTGGGAGAGCGGACCCCATGTGTCCAGGAGGTACGTTTGTAGCTAGATATGTGAATGACCCATGGGGCAAATGGAGAATTTTTTGTCTGTCGCAACTCTCTCTGGAAGAAGATTTTTACATCTTTGGATTAATGATCTACTGCTTTCTGCTGAATGGAACTGGTGAGATCTGGATGTATTGGAACCTGGCGAAGTGGCTCACAGCAAAAGGCGGGCTGGGAGTGCTTTGCGATGGGATACTTAGAGCAGAGTTAAACTGATAAACTGAATGGATTGGAGGCCAAGGTTGATGCTCTGTCTGCCCCCGTGTATCCCATCAAAGTCTCTCTTGGGAGAATGGAAACCAGTATGGTGCAGGTTACGGCTTGATTTGGAGGAAACCTGGAAAATTGACCCAAGATCAGTGGCTATTCCGCCACATGCAGCCTGTACATTCAGCAGGCAGGCAACAGCTGTGTCTGCATGGGCCTAAACAAACCATCTTTAATCAGTTTCCCAGGCCAAGGGCACATTCCGAACCAAATCAAAACAAAGTCTGCTGAAACATTCCTCCCCTCTCTTTCCATCCATCCATCCATCCATCCATCCATCCATCCATCCATCCATCCATCCATCCATCCATCCATCCATCCATCCATCCATCCATCCATCCATCCATCCATCCATCCATCCATCCATCCATCCATCCATTAATAATGAACCAACATTGGATATAGTAGCTGTCAGGATTTGGCCCCGCCTTGTCCTTTGCACACTGCCATTTAAGACTTCTGTTTTCTAGTCCTTGCCAAATAGTGGTCAGTTCTCCACAGATTTCAGTGTACATGTTCCTGGGCCTCTTTTTATCTTGTCTTGATCCAGACACTAATCTTGGACCTTCCGACCGACCTTTTGCCCTCTGGTATTGCAGTTTGCATGCTCTTATGGTACAATTTCTTAGAGCACTTTGGTTTTCTTCCCACAGTCCAAAAAAGGCTTTATTTAGGATTAATCACTATAAATTGTCCCTTGGTGTGAATGTGTGTGTGGTTGTTTGTCACTGACTGGGGACTTTCCCCAAAAGAAGCTGGGTTGGCTTTGGCCCCATGACCCTGAAAGGGTTGCAGTGGGCTCAAAAAATGAATAGAGAGGTGGCGTTTCCCTTCATGATACAGTACATACCAAGCTTAGTAAAAGCGTGTTCTTGTATGCGTTACTATCATGTCAGGAGAGTGGCGTTGGCTTATATTTATTTTAAATACAAATGCAGGCATCGTCAGGCTCGTCACCATGTCTGGTTCATCAAATAAACCAGCTATGTTCAGAATTTGGTGAGTTTCACCGCGTGCTCCATATGTCACTATCAAATCCCTGATTGGTCAAAATTCAACTGGTTTAACTTTGAAAGAACATTCAATGGCCACACATTTTGTACGTAGAGTGCAAAAATGGTCAAAAAACTACCAACGCGTGAATGCTAGACTTTTTCTTAAAGCGCATATTTTTGTACATTTACATAGACTTGTCATTGGCTGCCAAAAGTTGTGTTGCAGAGGCCTGTGTGAATGTAGCTTTAGACGGTTTTGGGTTATTACAAGGCAATCCAACTTTGTTTGCTTCTCACCTCAGCGGGCAGGAGGACTTCTTGATATGCGTCTCCAAAAAAAAAAAAAATGCTGCTGTTCTCTCTCAATCCCAAGTCATTGCCTTTTGGGGTTGACCTTTGCTTTTCCAATCTGACAGTAGCGGAGACCTGTAGTATGCAAGACCTCCAATTCCAACTCAAGTTGTCCCAAGACGCTAAAAACAGAAATTATGTTTAACTCTTTAACACTACAGACGTCACGGACACCTGAACAACACTGGCGTTCTTGTAACTCCTTAGCCATTCACAAAATCAAAAACGAATCAGCTGAATCTTCGGCTTTGCTAGTACTGATTTTCAACATATCGGTTGTATAAAGTATTAGATATGGCGCAAAGCTGCTTTTTTCTGCAAAAAAATCAGCTGATTTATGATGATTGCATAAGCACTTCGCCACTGTAAAGTGTAGCATATCAGTTCAAAGCTGCTTTTTTCCATTTAAGAATGGAATGGAATTACAGTAATTTCATAAACGGCTGAAGAGTCAAAAGATTAACACTAAATTTACAGTCTCAAAGATTTTTACCAGGTGGGTGCATCTCACCAGGTTGAAGGTTCAAATCCCAAGTCAGACAGTCGCTCCATAGTCACTTCACAGTCAGCGAACCCACATTACCCTGATTCTGAAAGTAAACTGTGAATTGCTTTGTATAAAAGCTGAAGGGGGGGTCATGTTTCAGTCGTTTCAGCTGTGGCTGCTGGGAGAAAAAAATGCTCCACCACAAACACAGTCAAGCATGAAGTGACCCAGCTAAGCAAAAGGATGGCTTTACACCACCCTCAGCTCTGTGATGGTTTACATTTCTCATGGGAGAGCTTCAGGAAAGTGGGAGAAGGTCACCTACATGAAACATCAAGTAGATTTTTTTTATTCCATGTTGGACAGTAATCGGAGTTGGTCATTTGAATGTCTTTGTAGTGTCTTTGTACTCCACCAATGATGGATTCTCGGCTCAGATTGAAGATGACAATATGAAAATCCTTTGTGTTTTTTGAGAACTGTGGAAGGTTATATCACTTCACTCACCTCTGACAATTTCTTTTGAGTAAAAAAGGAAGTGGGCAGGATTTATTAACGCATAAAAATGAGCATTTCTGTCAAAGCTTAATGTTTGAACGAACATTGTTTAACTTAAGAATACGCCTGTTGAGAAAATGTTTTTCTGTCTAATCCACTGGACAGTTCTTTGTGAATCATAGTTCAAAAAGAAGAAGAATTTAAATATACTTTACGATGTTGAATATTCTATGTGATGTTGGAGCAGAAATAGGAATTTCAAAGAGAATTCTGCTTCACAGAGAAACATTTCCATCACTGACGTTGCACGCTTCAGTGCTGCTTTCTTTAATTCAAACTAAAAAAGAGCCCGTTTCTTCAAAGAAAGACGAGAAAGCACAAAATAATAAAATACAAGAGCATATTTTAATCAGGCTGGATGGCATTTGAAATAGAATTCACTGTTGTACTTCACTGCTTGCTTTTTTTTGTAACTTAAAAAGTGCTCCCGTCATAAATGACAACAGTGGTGTTAATTTCATTGACTCGTACCTTGGTTGGTAGGAGTCTTTTTAACAGTTGAATTTTTCTAATGTTTCATCCTTTACAAAGCAAACACATCATCACATTCTTAGCCTTTCAAAATTGGATCTATTGACGTATTTACTTTGACATTTTGGAAATGTAATTACAAATTTGACTAGCCTATAGTTAGAAAAGGGTCGAGTTGTTTTTTGGGGTAATCTAAATTGCAATAAAAATGTAGTCAATGGGGGATTACTTCCTTCTGCGAACTGCCTCCGGTGGTTTTTGGTGGAACTGCAATGTTTGGTTCTTTCTGGCTTGCGTCAAACTCAGGATCAGAGGGTGGAGGTTTAGACTCATCCAGGTTTAGAAAAACAATCTTTACTTGGTGTGATTACTAGTTTGAAGAAGGTAATATTTGATTACCAAATCAACCTATTTCATTTTTGGGAGCAAAGGGTTAAATACATTTATTTAAGTATATTTCATTCCCATTTACATTCCCATGACGAAGACTTCTCACTAAACAGTGATTAGATTTGATTATGCACACATTCCACATCATTCTCTGGTCAAATTATTTTAAATTTTGCATATCTAATCACACAACTTGGGTCAGTACAATGGTTTTGCCAATCTTTTTTTTTTTTTTTTTTTTTTGCTCACCCTTTTTGACTGTTTCAGCTTTATGGGGAAAATTCATAACATTATATTCAAAACTCCAGCAACCAAAGAATGAAAACCTACAACTTAAGCAAGGCAGAGAACAACCCTAGAAAAAGCCATTTTAGAAACCCCTTTTGAAACCGTTTTTTTCCCCACTAACCATCTGATCATCACAACCCTGACATTATTTTTTTTCCCCCAGAGTAACAGGTCTTTCTTTTTATTGGCCATTTTGGGCCTCAGAGATCCTAATAAATGACTGCTTTTACTCTAAATTTGTCACCCAAATGCTATGTTGACCTTAGTGGCTCATGCTAGCAGATACCATTAGTTTTGAATGGTAACATTTAAACAAAATGGACTCTTGACGGTGTACGAAAACTGAAAGCTGTTTATTGTTATTCCTGAAAGTCCAAAGCTAGAAATGGCAAATCCACACAATTGTTTAAAAAGAAAACAGTCCTCCAAAGCAGCTAGCACGACCTGATGGAGTGCTTTTCATTACACTGACTTCCTTTTGTTTTTTCTCACAGGGTTCTATGAAGATCATCCCCCTTTCATCATTATGTGGGACTCTCCAATCCCTTTAATACAACACTAGGGGAACCCACGTTAGAGTATCTTGAGCAAGCAAGAAGCATAGACTATTATGAGATCTATTACCAAATAAGGGCCAACAAAAACTGTATAAACCTGACTCCAAGTCATAATTCTAGCTCAATTAAAGTAATATTTCATGAACTTTTACACCAGAGAATTGTGGTCAGGTGGCAGTTCAAGAAATACATAGAAGACAAGGTTTTCTCACACAGAATCATAGGTCTCTTGGGTTTTATAGACTCCACTTCAATACATCCCACAACAGACCTTGGATGCTCATTGAAACTGAGATTTGCACCAGGATGTGTACTCAAAACGTTGGGCCTTCTCGCCAAAAACACAGCCTCTCAAAACGGCAGGAACACTAGCCTTGAAATGTTTCAGCCATTTCATGAAATTAAAAAAACATCTGGTCTAAATCCCAAACCGAAAAAAAAATATATAGCCTCAGGTAAATATTGATAGATGTAAGATGTACTTTACCGATCCCCAGCTGGGAAAACTAAACTGTGAAGTGAGGCAGAAAATCAGATTAAAATGAAAGAAATGTAACAATGCTGAAGGAAAACACTCCAACAGCATTGTGCTGGTGCAGCAGTGTGCAGAAACAAGAGGGGAACTTTATGCACCCAAACATCCCAGCTGGAGCACAAACAGTAAAGCAGGATGCTTATAGAATATGCAAAAAAAGCTAGAGGAGTGTGGTGATCAGCAATCCATGTGATAGTAAAGGTGCCCATCAACATGGGTATCACATCCTGGAAATATGGTTTCATATGACAAAAAGAGTTAGGGACATCAGAGAAGGTCGTTTGCAAAAGTGATACCACTATTGTTGGGATAATCGCCGCCCACATTGCCATGGAAACGGTAACAGAACTGACATATTTTACCATTTGAAGCACAATAAAGAACATTGACTACCAGTGAAAAAACTGACATCAAATTTGAATATCTTACCAGGTCGAGATGAAGCAAAATGTGTTTTAGCTCACAAGGAGCATCTCTGGTTAGTTTGCCTGGACAAAGGGTTTATAGGGGAGGAAAAGTGGCCAACAAGATCCAGAAGATTTGGCCTGTAACAGCCTTCAATGTTTGACTTTATCAGTTTTTCAAATGTTTTTTTTTAACCTGATTTTAGTCTCTTTCTTTTGGGACCTCGTTCTTTATGTCATGAACCAGAGCTCATGACCATAAACAAGCATTGGAACGATGACCAACCGGTAAATTAAGTGTTTTGCTTTCAGGCTCAGCTCTCTATCCACTGCAATGGACCCGAACAGCGACCGCATCAAACAGGGTTTAATGAATTTGCTAATTACCTAAAATGTTCTCTGAATGTCATTTATCTAAATGACTTTCTAAAAGTTATCCGGTTGCATTGTTGTTTGCTAATAATTTACACTTTATCATGCAATACCCCTCAGTGAACCACTACCTTATTGCGATGGAGAAGTTGACAGCTTGAGTGATCCAGGGAACTGAGCTGTCTCGGGTTGTGCCCCTGCTAGGGTCTCCTACGGCAGACAGGTCTTGGATGACGAAGCCAACAAAGGTCGGTTCAGAACCCCCTTTATGAGAAGTACAAAGCAAGATTCCATTCCATCACCCATATTGGTATCCCTGGGGCTCCACACTGGAGCTAGGTCTGAGGTTGGAGGTCACACACTGAGACTCCTCCCACAAGCCCCGGCCAGGTCCAACCCAAAAAACAAGTGGCCTTACCACCTGCAGGAGAGCTCAAAAAGGGGCAATGTGGTTTAAGTGGCAAAGGCAACTGCCTCGGCGGCCTAAACCCCGGTCATTGAACTTGAATTTTAGGACATCACCTCTCTGGGAGGAAAGGAGCTTGCGCTTGTAAGGGAGGTTGAGAGGTACTGGATAAATATTGTTGGGCACAACTCCACGCACAGCCTGGGCTCTGAAACGTAATCCCTGGGGAGAGGTTGGACTCTTTAGCATTCTGCAATTGCGCATGCTAAGTAGTGGTGGGCCAGTGCGGGCTTACTTGTCAGCCCCCAAATCAGTTGCCAGTACCCTTCCAAGAGGGGTAACGTGTCTTTACCAACAAAGAAATAAGACCAAAACAGAAAACTGCCAACAGTCTGGATCATTGGCTCAGGTAACAATATGACTGTAACTCAGTCATTTGCCTAAACTGTTAAACTGGTTAACTCACGCCTCTGACCACCAGAGGGAGCTCTCGTTGGAGTACTGGTTCCCTAGACTCTTCACTACAACTCCAACCAGCCACCGCCACGGCCTCCTTCCTGCGACAGATGTTCACCATCATCATCATCATAGTCCCCGGGGATTTAAACCCTCTCCAGCCTTCCCACCTGTGCAAAGTTTTGTTGTGCCTAGTTTAAAGTCTGAGCAGTTTCCCCAGTCTGATTCTCGATGTATTTACCATTGCCTTTCCCTCGTCATTTTGCCTCGCCCTGGTGATTTTGACCCATGCCTGAACTCTGGCAATGGTTTAGTCATGCTCTTGCTTTGTGACATTAAACCGTATGCATATGGATCCAAACGTCTCCGCCTCTTCGTCCCAATGACATTTTGGTTCTCCATGTTGCCAGCAACAACCTGGGAAACACAAACGTGTCAGATCTTGTCAGTAAAATGTTGAAGCACTTGACATACCTCCATCAAGCTTTTCCCCAAATGAAAATTGCTTATTCCTGCATGACTCAAAGATTGGCATGGGGCACCTTTGATCTCAGTAAAATAAATGAATAAATAAATAACATGTTCAATACAACACTGGATTATTCAATGGTGTTGTGATTGAACATCAGAAACTGACACCTTATGAAAGCCATCTATTTAAACCAGATGGAATACAATTCACCTCAAAAAAGGTTTGAGTTGTTTGCAAGCTTTGTTCGTAATACAATTGAGCAGAGTCTTCGCCAGACATTTCCAAGAAGCCAATACCATGCTCACCAGCCTAAGTCATGTGTCTATGTCATGAGGTCAGGCTCCCCCTGACCTCACCTTTTAACGTTATATGTCACGTGACCAGATTGAATCATTTTTCAGAAAAAATAATAATTATTAGGCTGAGTCAAATGTGAAGGTGGTCCAGATCCGGCCTGACTTCCATCCATTTTCTGCTCATTTTTGTCTTTTTCTTGCCAGGTTACTACCATTACTTTGTTACATAACCAACCTTCACTCTCACTTTTGCTGTCAGACAGATGGGCTCACATTTTACCTTGACACAAGATTTTTCAATTCAGTTTGATTTTTACAACGCACCAAGAACTACTGCCTGCTAGACACATTGGAGGTGACTCGAGGACACACGTTTGGATTCAGTACAAAATGTTTATTGATGTCCACTTCTTTCTCTTACAGAACTGTTTTTACCTATTTAGACTTAAATTTTCAAACTAAACTCGACAAATGTACGTCTTTTTCCTTTACTTAAGCTACTCATTTGAAAGAATCTGAGAATTTGTGATTTATGCATCCGTTTACATAATTGATCTCTTTTTTTGTTTTTTTTTTTTGTTCTGACTGAAGCATAGTTTTTCTGCATGATCACAGAGGCAGCAGGATTTTGGTGCTCAATTCAATTGAGTATCTCCCTTCACAAAGACACTAATGTCATGTTTGGTATGTCTGATTATTGTGATTATATGCTGTTCAACCATTGAGTGTCCATTCTTCAAGGTTGTTGATTTTCCTTTTTTCACACGCACACGCCTTTTATTGGAATATGGTCAGACATTTTCTGGTAACTACGTAGAGAAGCTTAAAACCCTGCTGTGCCGATACTGAAGCTATACCCACTGGGCATTTGGTGTGGGTTCTTGAAGAAGGGGCTTGTTTTTCTACTGTTTACTAATGCATGTTCGCCTCCTACAGTTAAAAGAGGCTTGGTGCGGAATGTCAAATCTCGCAATTTGGGCACGAAACGTAAAAAGTTCAGTTCATTGGTGATATAGATTATCATCATGTCAGGAGAGTGGCCTTGATCTATCTTCATTTGATACACAAGTGCAGATGTTGTCAGGTTCGTTGTTGTGTCTGGGTTCACCAGATAAACTGGCTACACTCTGAATTTTGCAAGTTTCACTGCCTGCTCTATAGGTCAACACTAAATCTGAGTATCTGATTGGTCAAAGTTTGACCTGGTTTTGGTGACATTAAGTGTTTAATTAATTACATTGCGTTTTGTACATAGTGCACAAAAACGGTCAAAAAAACCTTTGTAGCTCTGCTTGTTTCACCAGATAAACCAAATAGATATTGTACATCATTACCAAATCGGAGTCCCTAATTGGTCAAAGTTTAACCTGGTTCAACTTGCAACATGTGTTTAAGGGCCAGGAGTTTTGTCTGCAGAGTCTGAAAATGGTCATAAAAACTTGTGTGGCCATGCATGAACGCTAGAGTTTTGAATGTTGAAGCCCACAACAAGCATTTACAAAGACTTCTTATTGAAAGTGGCTGCTTGAACGCATATTGCTGAGAATATAGCTTGTCACGTTATGCTAACAGCCTGTTGGCCACCAAAGAGCGTTATCACTTTTCAGCGCAACACAAGAATTGTGTTGAATATGCACAGTTTGTATTCTGAGACCAAACTTTGGTTGTGATTATTTCAGAATTTGTTGTGACTCTGTGGCACAATTTTAATTTGCAACATCTACCTTACTTACAGTACAGAGACGCTGCATTGTTACGTCACTTTACACGCCATTTAGGTCTTCACTTTGAACCAGTAGCTGAACAGCTCACCTTCTTACCAGCCAATCGCATTTTTTTTCCCTTGCTTTTAAATTCATGAATGGTTGTCTTTCTCTGTATTCAAGACAATTATCCGCCCCTCCTCCACCCTGTTCTCAAGCTTTCTGGATTTGTTGCCATGGTCTTGCCTCTAACCGCTATGAGCGTCTGGGCTCTGGGGTTTACCTCATCCAAAGCATCCAGTAGGTTCAGAGGCTAACCACCAAAGACAATGAACTTATTATATGCAAATTTCTCTGTAACACAATTAAATCTTTATTTGCATTCCTAATACCTCTTCTTAATGAATTGGACTTGGAACAACAAAATGAACCAGACTTTACTCAAGTATGGTATGCCACAGTACAGAGACAGTTTTAATGTTGACAAAAGGAGGATTCTGTCATTGGAGCTGCCAGGAAAGAGCTTAAGAGCAAGACTAAAGAGGAGGTTTATGGATGTAGTCATGGAGAACATGAAGGGTCATTGGTGTGAGCGAGGAGGAAGCAGAGAATCGAGATAGATTGAGGTGGATGATTTGCTTTGGTGACCCCTAGAAGGGAGCAGCCAAAAGGCCAAGAAAAAGGAGCAATACTAGTTTTAATAGAGTATAACCTTTGAATTAAACTTGCTGGCGTTTCAATGATGCAAAGCAACATTGGACTGAATTATTTGGAACTGGTTTTTATTGGACTTCGCTCATGTTTAGCTTCAAAAGCCTTTGACCTGCAAATGCAGAAATGATCAATGCAAACGTATTTTCATAAAAACAACTCTGCATGAGAGGGTGCTAGTGGAGGCGCCGGTGTTTCCCTCCATTGAAGCACCGCCATAACAGAACAAACTTGACATGTAAATAGACTCAATTTAGAGCCAAACGTCCCTTTTAAAAGCCTGTATCTCATTTGCATTGACCTGTTCCTGTGTGACCACTCTCAGTGGGGAACTGGCAGGAAGCACAGATGAACCAAAGGAGGCAGTCATTTGAATGGCTGCAAGAAATTAGTCAGGTGTTGGCACTGCATGGAGTATATCAATAGCTGCCCCCCACCCTCCTCCGAAATGCTCCCTCTCCAGTAATGTGAAAGAAACAAATGCATCTCACTAAAGACTCATCATTTCTCCCAGATGATGTTTGTTGAACGCCTAATGATTGTGCACATGCGCGCTGTGAGAGCCTGTGTCAAATTCAAACCTGGCTAAATTTAGTTTGGGTTTTTCAAAACCTTCAATGTTCTGCTCCAAACGGTGCAAGAACACATCAAGCTATTGGCTGCGCTCTATGAGACAAAAAAAAAAAACAATCTTGGCACCGTTATGATTTCTTCATTTTCTGCCTGCTTGTGAACCCACATGGGTGCACGTTTTATTTTTAAGTAGAAAGCTTTCATCCAGATTTTCAGTCACAGCCATATGGATCGGTCTTGGTTCCCTCCCAAAGATGAAAGCATTACATGTCATGTTGAGCTGCAATTACAAAGACTCTGTTGTTGCAAAGTCATACCTGAAGTGTTTATGACCCTTTACAGTTTCCCAACTTCACTCAGGACCCATGTTGTTCATGTTTGATGGTATTGTTCTGTTCTGGGACCTCCCTGCCCTTCCACATGAGCTGTTCTGTGCCCGAGGCAAAAAGACCAGCAGCAAAGACCCCAGGAGTAAAGAACAGAAGCGTCAATGACAAACATGACACTGATTAAGTCAGAAACAGTTTGAACAGCAGCCGAGGCTGAGGTGGGTCACTAAGCAGCTTGCAGAGGACGTTTTTACAGGAAGGAGAAAAAAAAAAGAAAGTTTGTCAAGTTTTGTGGGTTTTACTATTATTTACACTAGGTATGTTTGGCATGGAGTTTGTTATCTAAAGCTTTCTGCTACATACACACGAGTCATGTGTTGCATGCTCAAGAATGCCCATTTAGCACATTTTTGAAGTCGCTTTTAGCACACATTCACACTGGACTGATACTGATACTAGTGGATGTACATACAGTTAGAAGAGGCTTGTTGCGAAATGTCGTGGCGGTGCAAGTCTTGTGAATCTTGTTCCAGGCTTTTTCTTTCACAGTTCTATTCCAACTTAGTGACTCAGTGTCAAAATTGCGGTCGGTAAAAACCAAAATTATAAATTTCTCCTCCATGATCAGTTTTTAAATGGTTGGCACTACCATAAATTAAAAAGGATGCTAACCATACGTAACTATCAAATACAAATCTCTGATTGGTTCAACTGATCTAACTTTCAATGCCTTGCTGTGCGTTTTTTATGCAGAGCCTGAAAACAGACAAATTTGCATAGCAATGCGTACATTTGAGTGTTTTAAATGCGGAAGCCTGAAAACAGGTATTTGCATAGACTTTTTATTGGAAGTCGTCAGTGTGCATTTAGCAGTAGTCACATGCATCCATTTGAGGGGCTGCAAACAAAATGTCCTGGTTCCTTGAAGGTTATGGAGATGAACGGTCGCACCTTAAGGAAAGCGCAGATGTGTCTGGCAGTTCTCTTGAAGCTTGTATGGCCACTTCAAGGGACATAATGAAAATGGAACATAGAATTGTTGTCCGTGTGGTAAGTTAAGGGTATCGTGAAGTATTCATAAGGTTAATTTAAGTTGCACTTAAGTGATGTACTGTGATGTTGTGGTACAGTGTCCTTTCACCACACTAATTTAATGTCTTTATTCCATTGAGTTTTAACTAATTTACTTTTATTGTTTTATTGTGTTTTATGTGGGCGTCTGTATGATTGTCAGCAGATGGCCCATTTTAACCCTATCAATCCAACCATCCATCCGTCCATCCATCCATCCATCCATCCGTCCCTCCGTCCATCCATCCATCTTTCCATCTTTCCATCCATCCATCCATCCATCCATCCATCCATCCATCTCACCTAATTTACACGTACTGTAAAATGTGTCAAATATAGGTGTTAAGTACGACTTATTGCCCACAGCATGCCCGTTGGAAAAATGTACACAAAAGACTTTGCTGTTTCGTGGGGGTCACCTGCACACCTGTACAGGTTTGACGATTTTTCGCCAGCAGCCTCAAGACCAGTTGTGACTAAGGCCTATGACTAGGATTATTATTTTTTTTTTTTGTAGAACAAAAAAACCCACTATGTTTCATTTGCAAGTAAATTCTAATGTGGTTCAGCAGCATTGTGGTCAAAGACAGTTTATACAACAGAACTGTTAAATGCATCTTTCTCATTAGGTTAAGACAGTTATATTCATAAAATAATCAGACAGAAAAAGGGTTTACAATACCTGACACAAGTCCATTGAAAGACGAGGATATTCCTCTTATGTGGGGAAGCAGACAATAAACAATGAACTCTGTTGGGTACAGTATGGCACACACTTCCATTTAATATATCAAGAAAGCATGACGTTCCCTTCCTGAGACGAAAAAGATTTTCTAAAGACAGACTGCAGGCTTGTTGGTAACAGCTGGCAGACAACAATGCATCTCCTGAAAGTCTTCATCTCAAGGCTGATGGATGATGCTGAGAGATGGAGGGGGTCCGCGCCGCATCCAATTCTCCATTTTTATTGCTGTCATAGAAAAACCCATTTCTCTACTCTTCTTCATCTATTAGTTTACACAGCCAGTGCACTTCTCCGTTTGCAGAAGCACTTTTGCTCATAATAAGAATATTTGTCAAGTGGCAAAACATACAGTTCAGCTGTGTTCTAACATTGAGGGGAAAGAAAGCAAACTTCCTTTGTGCCATATTAAAACAGTAACTTGTGATATAAGATCTTGTGTATTTTTAAAAGCTTCATTGGGAACTTTTAAAATAACACTAAAAAAATGTGACATTTCAACCTATCAGATATCCCAAGTGTTTGGCCCTAACAACACATCCTTGGAAACACAAACTCTACAAAAGTGGCTCTTCAAAGCCAAAATGAATAGATTTACAATTTTTTGCACAATCACAGTGGTGCAAAAAAAACCACCTAACAAGCAGAGAAAGCAACAGAATTGACCAGAGTGCACTTGGAACAGGCAGTACCACTCTCAAAGGCTCCTGTTCTGGGAAAGGAGTGTGAAAAGGCTGTTCAGGAGAAGCTGTGAAACAGAGGCAGGGACCCCAGGGGAATCAATAACCACAGTGGACAGCGGCAGACTGTGCAGTTGGCCTCTTCCTGTCAGTTATGCTGGCATGGCTGCTGGGCAGCAGAAGTGATATGCTGCTTATCGGCGACAACCCCTCCACCTCGGCCACTTTCTATCTCAAATTAGGAGTGGCCATGGTCAATAAATAAATGGCTCATTGACCCTAGTATCATTGACTTATTTCTTAAGTAGAAAGCTTGCCTCACAGGTCTGTCACAGCATATCATAGAAAATCCCATCAGAGTCATACACTAAAATGGAAATAAAAACCTTCAACGATACAATCTGTTCATGTTCATTAATTAGCTTTAAAAAAAACACCAACAGCACCAATGTTTCTGCTCAGGATAGTTAATTTAAAGGCTTTAAAGGGTGTGTTGGATGCTGCAATGTGCTTAAAAGAGACACTTTTTGATGTCTGGTGTCTTCAGAAGCCTGTATTTGCTTTATCCATCCTCCAAAGACATAAATTACTTACAGTACAGCCTGCTTTGTTGGTTTTAACTTCAAGTAAAAACCGGGGAAATAACAAGAACTCAGTTCATAACACTTTGTTCTGTTCAATGGGAACGATCAACTAGAATGACTCACACACCCCCTCACTAATTGCCGGGCTTTAAAATATGCAAACATGACGCAATAATTATGTTGTTTATCAAATAAAGGATACTAGAATAGAGTTCTGTTTGTTTTTACCCCTGGAAGTTGATCTTATTGGGAAATCTCTGATCCATTTTTCCCCCTCAGATGTAACCCAGCACTTTGATACTTATGGAAAGATGGGATATTTGATAAAGGACAACAACTGCAGTGCAAGTCTATATTAAGGACTGACCAAAAAAAACTGTTGCAAACATTTTAATATGTTTCTGGAATTCTAAGAATAGCAACATGTGGTTGCATCAGCAATATGATCCCCATTGTTTTAACTAAAGATCAAAGATTCCAATGGTTTTCTTGCCTAGCTGAGAATATTAGGTATACGTTGCTGGTAGTAATGTATTCTATTAAAAACTATGAATTCATTAGTAATGCCAAAATAAAAGAGAAATAAAATATTTGTTGATGACATTACCATAATGGAAATCGGCAATAATCCAACAGCTTTTAGCATTTTTCAATTACCCAAAACTAGTCATGGCACATTCAATTTGAACTCACTTTTTTGAGGAACATAATGGCCATATCCAAATTGCTTCCCTGCCACTCCTTTTTGCTTCAAGTGTACGGGCATTTAAAGGTATAGTGGTGTCCTAAAGTGTTATTTTAAGTTTTATTGGCTGGGGATTCCTCTGCCAGTAGGGTGATCTATGTCGCACTCGTGGCGAGGAGGAGAAACGCATTTCGGAGGCACAAAAGTTCACGTTTAACTGTAAATATTTAATACCGATGTTGTGTATTTTAATATATGTATTGTGGAATCTCAGATACAAAAACAACAGTGCAGTTTCTGTCCTGATCGTGGAACTATGGACCAGCTCTACACCCTCTGGAGCTGGAGGGTTTGTGGGAGTTCTCTCATCCAGTCCACATGTGTTTTGTGGATTTGGAGTATAGGGTCCTGGAAGCCTTACTGAGGCCTGTCCAGTCTCTGTATGAACGGAGCAGGAGCTTGGTCCACATAGCCGGCAGCAAGTCGGGCTGTGACCAGGACTCTGGGGAGAGACTCTGTGTCTCGGCTGCCCTGGGAAAGTCTTAGGGTTCCTCCAGAGGAGCTATAGGAAGTGCTTTGCTTAGACTGCTGCCCCTCTTGGTGCATGTGTATGTCATATGTTATATCAGGGAGCTCGCTCAGATGTTATCGTAGTTGAGTTTGTTCACCCACCCACCCACCCAACCAGCATTAGTATGGTCCCTGAGTGTATGATGCATGTGTGTGTGAGTTCCTGTGTGGAGTTTCAGACAGGTGAAACTGCAACAGGATAGAACGACTGGTTTGTCTTTAGATTAAATTTAATCCTCTTGCTATCACAGCTCTCTGCATTTATCCGGACTTGAGACCGGCACATGAAAGCACTGGGTAGTGCCCCTTGTGGTTGCATTACTGTTTTTTATTTATTTTTTTTTTTATTTTTTTTTTTTTTTACAGAGCATATACATTTTTAACAGAAAATACATTAAGACAAGTTAAAATCTAACAACAGTGGAGGGGAACTAAAGTTTTTAGCAAAAAAGCCTACAATTTTTACTAAAGAAAACAAGAAGGAATGTAAGAAAAACACATAAAAATTGTAAATAGGAACCACAGTATCAGGAGAAAGCATCTACAAAATATGTTTTTTTAATTCAAAATTTTTACAGAAAATAAAAAAAAAAACAGTTAAAATTTACAAATTGAAAACAACCCCCCCCCAAAAATGTTTTAAATTAACATTTTTACAGAACAGAAAAAGAGTTAAATACATGTATTTAATTGTGGAGACAGAGTATCTAAAGAGAACCTACAACTAACTCTTTTTTTTTCTAAATACATTTTTTTTTACAGAAAGCCCTCGAATTAAAGAAGGTTTTAAAAAAAGGCAGAGAAAATGACAAACATTCAGTGTTATATATAAAAACCATAAAAACTTTTCTTGATGCCATGGGTCTTCAAAGATCCAGTTTGCAATCTTCATTAGGGGATTCTTCAACCAATTTGCCCTTAGGATGGAGAGCCAAAAAGTCAGAGTGATCATCCCCTTCAGAGATTGTTTGATGGTCGCTGGTGTTGTTAGGGCTTTCTCCTGTCTCATTTTGTGTTTCAGTTGTTGGTGAGCTGTCCATTGCATTCCCAACATCAGGGGAAATGGATCTTACCAGATCCTTTTCAGAGATGTTTGATCCAAGGCCAATGTCAAGGGAGCTAGGTGTGTCCTTGTCCATCTTCCCAGGTGGGATCCCATTTTCTGGTGAATTGGCAAGATGACTTTCAGTTTCTGGGTTAGCCTCAGATACTTGAGCAGGGGTTTGGCTGTCATCTTCATCACATATCTTTCTCACTTTACTCGGGGACATGTGGTCTTCTGGACGTTCTTTTCTCTTCAGACAAGGTTTTTTATTGTCAACCGAGTGTTTGTCCTCATAAATCATTTTTTTCTCTGTTTGATCAGACAACTTTTTGTCCAAGTCTGTTTCTGAAATGTCTGTTGTTTTCAGATCACAGACGTGTGGGACGAATAGGTTGTCTGGTGAATTGGGAGGACGATTTTCAAATTCCAGGTTAGCCTCAGACTGTTGTTGACTCTCATTTTCATCAGTTAGCTTCCTCTTTTTAGCCGGGGACAAGTGGTCTTCTGGACGTTCTTTTCTCTTCAGACAAGGTTTTTCGTTGTCAACCGAGTGTTTGTCCTCATGAATCCTTTTTTTTCTCTGTTTGTACAGACAACTTTTTGTCCAACTGTGTTTCTGAAATGTCTGTTGTTTTCAGATCACAGACGTGTGGGACGAATAGGTTGTCTGGTGAATTAGGAGGACGATTATCAAATTCCAGGTTAGCCTCAGACTGTTGTTGACTCTCATTTTCATCAGTTAGCTTCCTCTTTTTAGCCGGGGACAAGTGGTCTTCTGGACGTTCTTTTCTCTTCAGACAAGGTTTTTCGTTGTCAACCGAGTGTTTGTCCTCATGAATCCTTTTTTTCTCTGTTTGCACAGACAACTTTCTCTCCAAGTGTGTTTTTGAAGTGTCTGTTCTTTTCGGATCACAGACGTGTGGGACGAATTGGGTTTCTGGTGAATTGGCATGTCGATTTTCAATCTTCAGGAAAGCCTCAAGTCGTTTTAGGATGTAATTTTCACCTGTTAGCTTCCTCTTTTTAGCAGGGGACAAGTGGTCTTCTGGATGTTCTTTTCTCTTCAGACATGGTTTTTTGTTGTCAACCCTGTGTTTGTCCTCATAAATCCTTCTTTTCACTATTTGTACAGGCAACGTTCTCTCCAAGTGTGTTTCTGAAATGTATTTTCTTTTCAGATCACTGGCGTGCGGCACGTATTGGGTGTCCTCATTGTTCTGTTTGAATACATTCCTTTCACCTTTTCCAGGCTGAGTTGGAGATTGGCCTCTTGGCAAGGTCGGGTCGAGAATCTTGTCAATAGCATCATGGATAGAGCTTACAAACATTTCAAATCCCTTTGAGGTGAAATGTATTCCATTGGGTTTGAACAGATCACAATCAAATGGGATCAGTTTTGGATGCTCAATCACGACACCATTGAAAAGTCCAACATTGTTTTGAATATTTTTGTTGACTTCTACTCTGTCTTCATTTATTTTCCTTGGATCAAAGTTCCCCCATGCCAATCTTGGAGTTATGAAGGAATAAACAATTTTCATCCTGGGAAAAGTGTCATGAAGATGTTTCAAGTCCTCCACCATTTGAAAGGTAAGATCAGAGACTTTTATGTTCCCCAGGTCGTTGCTGCCAACATGGAGAACTAAAATGTCTGGAGATCTCCTTTGTTGGAAAACCTCACTATTAAAGTCATTCAGGACATCCTTCCAGCGCATGTTTACTTTTCCAATCCAGTTCGTTCTTGCATCAAGTCCAAGGTTTTCTCCAAAGCATTCCTTTGCTGTTTTTTGTGCTCCTGTGATGTAATACCCCGAGCCAAGGATCCAGATCGTGGGCAGTTTTCTTTCTTTTCCAGAATAGCCTGTTGAGTCTTTCTTTTCCATCGTTGCTGATGAAGACGGATTTTCCTGTCCTGCAAAATGATCGACATTTCCTGTGGAGCTTCTTGGGAAATCCTTGTCACCTGTGAAAAAGGGATGTTGCAGCACCTGTTGAAGAGGAAGTCTTCTTTCAGGATCCAATTGCAGCATTCCTTTGACCAGGTGAATAAACTGTTCCAACTTTGTCTGTTCTGTCTTGGAAATCAGTCCTGACTTCTTTAGGTGTTTTCTAAAGTCATCTGGTGAAACAAAGCTGACATCTTTTTGGATCTTCTTTCCATATTCTTTTGGTGTCCTCAAAAGCCACTGGTTGGTGTGACTTTTGAAGTAAAACTCTTTAGTTTTGGATCCTTCATTTAAGACATAATCTGGAAAATGGCAGTGACTTTTTGTGATGTTCCAGATCATCTCATAATCACTAAAGCCAGTGTAGAGGGGAAATCCAAGAAACATCTCTGCAACAATGCACCCCAGGGACCAAACATGGGATTTTGCAGTTGTCCATGAACCCACAAGTTTCTCAGGGGCCATGTACCACCTAAAATGTCCACGTGAACCCTGAGGAAAACTTCCAACTCGACGAAATGTTGTAGAGATGATCTGCTGTTCCTGGTTTCTTTTAACAATCAGCTTAATTCTTTCAGGTGTCAGAACTCCATGAACGTTTTGGGGATTCTGAAGAACTGTTGCCACCCGACGCAGAATGAAACTGATGTCAGTCAGACTAAAAGAAGAAACAGCTTTTGTGTGCAAAATCTCCCCAAGTGAAACTTCTTCAGGTTGGTCTTTTTTGAAATGATCCATCTTTGTGTAAATGGTAAAAGCCGTCTTTCCTGGTAAAATCCTGTGAGATTGTGGTCTTGCGTTCTTGTGTTCTTCTGGTCTTGAGAAAGTAGTTCTCTTCAAAGCGGTCGCTCTTCAATATGAAGTACCAGACTATAGAAACGTACCTATATATAACAGTTTGGTTTCATGATGTAAAATGAGGCCACAAAATTAGTTTATTCTGATGACATCATCATCATTTGTTTGAGGATGAAAATGTTACCATATTGAGGATGACATCATCAGTTTGGGGTGAATATTAGTCCTTTGAGGATGACATTAGCATTACATCACTTAGACAGTTCTGACATCACTATGACAGAGTTCCATTGTCAGTTCAAAAAATGTTCTTTTGCCACATCTTTTCTTTCTTTTTTTTTTTGAAAGAAATTTGATTTGTTTGCTGAAATGTTTTTTCGTCTTTTTTTTACATTTTATTTGTGTACATTTTGTTTGGATTTCTTAAATGTTATGCCATACATTTGTTTTGCTTTTTAAATAGTTGTTGTGACCTTTAAAATGTTTTTTTTTTTTTTTTTTGATTGATTTGTTGGATGTTATAAAGCTGCACTGAAAAGTATGACAGACGTCAAGCAGCTGGTTCCATTTGCAGCAGGTTTGGAAGCGACTAACAGTCAAGAGCAAAATTTAGCAAAACGTCCAGAATACTATTTAGAGTTATAATCCAAACAAAAGTCAGGACAGGCAGCAAACAGGCAGCATCAGGAATAAAGCAGGGTCAGGTAACAGGAGATCAGATCAGAAAAAAATGCTCAGTAAGTAGGCAGGTATAACAAAACAATACATCACTCTGATAGTGGTTCAGAGCAGTGCTTAAGAGTTCTTGTTCCTGATTAACTGATGACAGTCAGTGAGGAGGCATCCAGACACTGTGTGCTGGGGTTTATGGGTAATGAAGTGCTGTCAGTACTCTGGAGAAGACTCCTGCCAGTGGCCAGATGGGGAAACAGAGCTCTGACTCCTGGCAGCTCGGAGTTTGAAGCGCTTCTGGAAATCTGGACTGCAAAGAACAGATGAAGAGCACATTGCAGTCTTGCCTGCAAGACCATCTATCTGCATTAAGCATCCCCTTCCATGTGAGATCGGTGAAGGGGGTAGTGAGAATGGAGGAGTGAGGAATTAAGTCAAAATGCTACCCCATGAGGCCAATGAAATAATAATAATAATAATAATAATAATGGATTTGATTTATCTGCACTTTTCCAGATGCTCAAAGTGTTGAAAACGGGTATCCATCATTCATTCACACCTCATTCATACTTGGGGATGGTAAGCTCCTATTAAAGACCTACCTTTCTTATTGGTGAGTGGGCGCTGGGCATTGCGGATGGCCACAAGATACTGTTCTTGTGCTGGTTTCTTGGTAGACTCCCACTCCTTCCTCAGGAGGTCCTTGGACAGGCCACCCATAAAGCAGCTCGAACGGTAGAGAAGCCAGTTGATGCTTGAGGTACCTTTTGTTTTATCCACTTGAAGGATAAAACAAAAGGCAAATACTTGTCCCAATCAAGGCATGTATAAGCCACAAACTTATGCAGCATTTGGTTGAATCTCTCAACCAAGCCATCAGTCTGTGGATGGTAGGGGGTTGTCCGAGTGCCTTTAAAGCCAAGAAAACTTATGCGAAGTACCTTCTGTAGTTGCTTCATGGTGCGAGAGGTGAAATTGGTAACCTGGTCTGTGATGATCTTATCTTACACCCCAACTCGAGAGAAAAGCTGGACAAGGGGACTTTTGTTTTAATGCTTTTGGGGGGGGGGCTCTGGAAAACTTATGGCATAGTCCCAGAATATGAGAATGTATTTATAACCAGAGCTACTGTTCTCTAGTGACCCAACCACATCCATGGCTATGCGCCGAAAGGGGGTACCGATTACCAGTAATGGGTCCAGTGGTGCCAGTTTGACTTTGATGTGTGTAGTGACCTGATACACCGTTGACTTGTCGAACAAAACTCTTTGACATCCATGAAAATTGTAGGCCAGTAAAATGGGAACCCAACCTCAAGTATGTCTTCTGCTGTCCCAGATGTCCTGTCCATGGTACTGTGTGTGCTAGATGTAAAACAAAAGACCTACAACTGACTGGAACGACTGACCATTTACCTACCTCCCCTATTGCATAAAAAATGTTATTTTCAACCAAAAATCTTGATCAAGATCCTTGTTTTTCCTCTCATGGTCAACCAGATAATACAACCAGGACAGAGAAGGATCAGACATCTGCAAAAAACGTATATCATTAGGAATGTTCCAGTCAACGCACAGGCTCAGGATAAACTGCTACACAGTCATAGTAATGCCTGCTGTGGGATATGATCTCTGATCACCATGAAAACTCAGTGTTTCTTTTGTAATCAATGACACTGTTATACAGACAGCACATCTTATTTATGGACATGGAACTACAGCTGTCTAATAAAACTGACACATGCTTAGATGGGGGTGGGTTCCCGCTCCTTAACCCACGTAGGAACGTCAGGTGAAAACATCCTCACCAGCTGCTTGAGTACGATGACCTCACCGACGTCCTCCACGCTGCACTTGTGTGGCTTATTCAATCTCAATACAGACCCTTTAGGTAGGTCTCGGTGGGCATCTCTCCCTTAGGTACAGCTGTATTCCTGAAATGCTGGTGATAGGTCTCGGGAGAAATATCAAATTTGGCCAAGAGTGCTTGCTTCAGATCTGAGTATGAATCAGAAAGGTTCTCATCCATAGTAGAGTAGGCCTCCAATACCTTCCGCGTCAAGAGAGGAATCACTCTGTAGGCCTACTCAGTCTTAGGCCAAGCCCACGTCTTCACTTTATGTTCAAAACGTAGAAGCTAATTCTGAGTGTCTTCACTAGACTTAAACGGTAGAAACTTGGGGGTTCTTCCGTAGGGCTGAAAACAACGGCTGAGACTGCAGTGCTGGCTGCTGCAGAGGTAAAGGCCCACCCAAGGAGAGTCCTGTAGGAGAGGCAGCAACCCCCGCACTGACCAGCGATGGTGGCCCCTGCCTTCGTCTATCGCCGTTGGCAAACCTTGGAGCTCCCCAATCAACATCTCTTCTTTGCGCAGTTGATCTCCAAAAGCAATTCAATTCAATTCAATTCAATTTTATTTATATAGCCCAATATCACAGCCACAGCCGTCTCATTGGACTGATATCAGAATATTGTAAGAAACAACCAAAAAAATCAATCACGTAAAAGTAAACAATAGCTGGTTGTTAAACAGACTAAGCTGAACAAACATCTCTGTCCTTACACCCTCCTTCGCGGTGAGGAAAAACCCTATCTTTTTTGGGGAAAAAAAACTAAGAAACCTCAGGGTTGCCCACATGAAGGAGAGATCCTCAACCCCGGACGGACAGATGATGTGCTAGAACTATTAAAGAAAAGTAAACTTAGTTATTTCTATAACTGCATGGTTGAATAACAAGTATATGACTAATAAACAAACACGTCAAGATAAACGTCTACAAGTCAAGATAACAGCTAAATATTTAAATAAACGACATCAGTAATTTGACAGCAGTGTGGCAATCTCCTGCTCCGATGACGAGGCCCATGGTGGCTGAAGGAAATAAGTGTCATTCCCATTGTTCGTTTCCTTCCACGACTCTGGCACCATCACAAATGTATTAGATTTGCGCCTTGTTTTCTGGGTCGGCATCTCATTCTGACACCAAGATGTTGTTTTCTTGTCCAGAGTCTAACTTGCAGATCCAAGGCAAAACAAAACTCCAGAGGTTGCGTGGAGGAAAATGCTTGGTTTTATTTCACATAAGGTAACTGGAAAACACTTCAAAACCAGATCTACATGTCCTCCATGAACCACAAGGGACATAAGCCTTCATAAGACATGACCCCTGATGGGTCAGGTTGTTCCATTTTGACATTAAGGAGTAAATTTCCGTCAGACGCTGCAATAGCCTACCAAACACAGAGTTCGAGTTTTTTGACCCAAGAAGTAAAACTCGGAGGTAAGCAAACACAAGTCAGCAAATGAAACCCGCTTAACACACCACAATGCAATCAAACAAACCATCCAACATAACAAAGGAATTGCCAACTCTTGGTGCATGTGTATGTCATGTTATATCAGGGAGCTCGCTCAGATGTTATCGTACTTGAGTTTGTTCACCCACCCAACCAGCATTAGTTTGGTCCCTGAGTGTATGATGCATGTGTGTGTGAGTTCCTGTGTGGAGTTTCAGACAGGTGAAACTGCAACAGGATAGAACGACTGGTTTGTCATTGAATTTACATTTAATCCTCTTCCTATCACAGCTCTCTGCATTTATCCGGACTTGAGACCGGCACATGAAAGCACTGGGTAGTGCCCCCTTGTGGTTGCATTACTGTTTTTTTTTTTTTTTTTTTTTTTTTTTTTTTTTTTTTTTTTTAATTATTATTATTTTTACAGAGCATATACATTTTTTTTTACAGAAAATACATTAAGACAGTGGAGGGGAACTAAAGTTTTTAGCAAAAAAGCCTACAATTTTTACTAAAGAAAATAAGAAGGAATGTAAAAAAACATAGAAATTGTAAATAGGAACCACAGTATCAGGAGAAAGTATCTACAAAATATGTTTTTTTATTTTCAAAATTGTTACAGAAAAGAAAATAAAAACAGTTAAAATGTACAAATTGAAAACAAACCCCCCCAAAAAAACTGTTTTAAATTAACATTTATACAGAACAGAAGAAGAGTTAAATACATTTATTTAATTGTGGAGACAGAGTATCTAAAGAGAACCTACAACTAACTCTTTTTTTCTAAATGCATTTTTTTTTACAGAAAGCCCTCGAATTAAAGAAGGTTTTAAAAAAAGGCAGAGAAAATGACAAACATTCAGTGTTATATATAAAAACCATCAAAACTTTTCTTGATGCCTTGGGTCTTCAAAGATCCAGTTTGCAATCTTCATTAGGGGATTCTTCAACCAATTTGCCCTTAGGATGGAGAGCCAAAAAGTCAGAGTGATCATCCCCTTCAGAGATTGTTTGATGGTCGCTGGTGTTGTTAGGGCTTTTTCCTGTCTCATTCTGTATTTCAGTTGTTGGTGAGCTGTCCATTGCATTCCCAACATCAGGGGAAATGGATCTTACCAGATCCTTTTCAGAGATGTTTGATCCAAGGCCAATGTCAAGAGAGCTAGGTGTGTCCTTGTCCATCTTCTCAGGTGGGATCCCATTTTCTGGTGAATTGGCAAGATGACTTTCAGTTTCTGGGTTAACCTCAGACACTTGAGCAGGGGTTTGGCTGTCATCTTCATCACATATCTTTCTCACTTTACTCGGGGACAAGTGGTCTTCTGGACGTTCTTTTCTCTTCAGACAAGGTCTTTCGTTGTCAACCGAGTGTTTGTCCTCATGAATCCTTATTTTCTCTCTTTGTACAGACAACTTTTTGTCCAAGTGTGTTTCTGAAATGTCTGTTCTTTTTGGATCACGGACGTGTGGGACGAATTGGGTGTCTGGTGAATTGGGAGGACGATTTTCAAATTCCAGGTTAGCCTCAGACTGTTGTTGACTCTCATTTTCATCTGTTAGCTTCCTCTTTTTAGCCGGGGACAAGTGGTCTTCTGGACGTTCTTTTCTCTTCAGACAAGGTTTTTCGTTGTCAACCGAGTGTTTGTCCTCATGAATCCTTTTTTTCTCTGTTTGTACAGACAACTTTCTCTCCAAGTGTGTTTTTGAAGTGTCTGTTCTTTTCGGATCACGGACGTGTGGGACGAATTGGGTTTCTGGTGAATTGGCATGTCGATTTTCAATCTTCAGGAAAGCCTCAAGTCGTTTTAGGATGTAATTTTCACCTGTTAGCTTCCTCTTTTTAGCAGGGGACAAGTGGTCTTCTGGATGTTCTTTTCTCTTCAGACATGGTTTTTTGTTGTCAACCCTGTGTTTGTCCTCATAAATCCTTCTTTTCACTATTTGTACAGGCAACGTTCTCTCCAAGTGTGTTTCTGAAATGTATTTTCTTTTCAGATCACTGGCGTGCGGCACGTATTGGGTGTCCTCATTGTTCTGTGTGAATACATTCCTTTCACTTTTTCCAGGCTGAGTTGGAGATTGGCCTCTAGGCAAGGTCGGGTCGAGAATCTTGTCAATAGCATCATGGATAGAGCTTACAAACATTTCAAATCCCTTTGAGGTGAAATGTATTCCATTGGGTTTGAACAGATCACAATCAAATGGGATCAGTTTTAGATGCTCAATCACGACACCATTGAAAAGTCCAACATTGTTTTGAATATTTTTGTTGACTTCTACTCTGTCTTCATTTATTTTCCTTGGATCAAAGTTCCCCCATGCCAATCTTGGAGTTATGAAGGAATAAACAATTTTCATCCTGGGAAAAGTGTCATGAAGATGTTTCAAGTCCTCCACCATTTGAAAGGTAAGATCAGAGACTTTTATGTTCCCCAGGTCGTTGCTGCCAACATGGAGAACTAAAATGTCTGGAGATCTCCTTTGTTGGAAAACCTCACTATTAAAGTCATTCAGGACATCCTTCCAGCGCATGTTTACTTTTCCAATCCAGTTCGTTCTTGCATCAAGTCCAAGGTTTTCTCCAAAGCATTCCTTTGCTGTTTTTTGTGCTCCTGTGATGTAATACCCCGAGCCAAGGATCCAAATCGTGGGCAGTTTTCTTTCTTTTCCAGAATGGCATGTTGAGTCTTTCTTTTCCATCGTTGCTGATGAAGACGGATTTTCCTGTCCTGCAAAATGATCGACATTTCCTGTGGAGCTTCTGGGAAAATCCTTGTCACCTGTGACAAACGGATGTTGCATCACCTGTTGAAGAGGAAGTCTTCTTTCAGGATCCAATTGCAGCATTCCTTTGACCAGGTGAATAAACTGTTCCAACTTTGTCTGTTCTGTCTTGGAAATCAGTCCTGACTTCTGTAGGTGTTTTCTAAAGTCATCTGGTGAAACAAAGCTGACATCTTTTTGGATCTTCTTTCCATATTCTTTTGGTGTCTTCAAAAGCCACTGGTTGGTGTGACTTTTGAAGTAAAACTCTTTAGTTTTGGATCCTTCATTTAAGACATAATCTGGAAAATGGCAGTGATTTTTTGTGATGTTCCAGATCATCTCATAATCACTAAAGCCAGTGTAGAGGGGAAATCCAAGAAACATCTCTGCAACAATGCACCCCAGGGACCAAACGTGGGATTTTGCAGTGGTCCATGAACCCACAAGTTTCTCAGGGGCCATGTACCACCTAAAATGTCCACGTGAACCCTGAGGAAAACTTCCAACTCGACGAAATGTTGTAGAGATGATCTGCTGTTCCTGGTTTCTTTTAACGATCAGCTTAATTCTTTCAGGTGTCAGAACTCCATGAACGTTTTGGGGATTCTGAAGAACTGTTGCCACCCGACGCAGAATGGAACTGATGTCAGTCAGACTAAAAGAAGAAACAGCTTTTGTGTGCAAAATCTCCCCAAGTGAAACTTCTTCAGGTTGGTCTTTTTTGAAATGATCCATCCTTGTGTACATGGTAAAAGCCGTCTTTCCTGGTAAAATCCTGTGAGATTGTGGTCTTGCGTTCTTGTGTTCTTCTGGTCTTGAGAAAGTAGTTCTCTTCAAAGCGGTCGCTCTTCAATATGAAGTACCAGACTATAGAAACTTACCTATATATAACAGTTTGGTTTCATGATGTAAAATGAGGCCACAAGATTAGTTTATTCTGATGACATCATCATCAATTGTTAGAGGATGAAAATGTTACCATATTGAGGATGACATCATCAGTTTGGGGTGTATATCAGTCATTTGAAGATGACATCAGCATTACATCACTTAGACAGTTATGACATCACTGTGACAGAGTTCCATTGTCAGTTCAAAAAAATGTTCTTTTGCCACATCTTTTCTTTCTTTGTCTTTTTTTTTTTTGGTAATTTAGTGGTTTGAAAATTCATAAATATGTTCTCAAATTCAGCCTTTTAAATCTGCTTCTTTTGAACCTATCACTGGTGCCTCTGTGTGATTACATTTTATTTTATTGTTTGTCAATGTAGAAAGTTGATCAATCAAATTAAGCTTTATTCATAAAGAAAAAAACAACTTAAAATGTTGCAGCTCAGAATTACAATTAAAAAAGAAAAAAAAGATTGACAGGGTATCCAGCTAATCAGGGCACAGAACAAGGTGTACAGTTAAAAAAAAGACAGCAGCCACTTAATCACACTTATAAAAACAGCTAGACTGCAAAAGGTGAAGTGTGATGTAGAATTGAACATTTTCTTCTAATTGACAAGGTTTTTTTTATTATTTTTTTCTTTGGAGAGGGGTTGTCAGATAAGGGATCAGACTGCAGAAAGGTGGAATAAAATGTCACATTCTGAACAGGTTCTGATCACGTGGACACACAGACAAAAGAAAAGAAAAATATCCACCTCTGATATTGTTTAGAGGGCTGGGCTAAATGTGGAGGTGGGCTGAATTTGGCCTGCAGGCTGTAGTTTGGGTACCACGGTTGTAGAGCTGTCCAAATCCACAATTCCAAAATCAAGTGCCCTAGAAGTTTCTCAGGAATCTTCACAAAGAAAACTAGTTTGCATTGATGGTCACTTGGTTTGCAAATATAGACCACAATGTTTGTGTGTAAGATTTTCATGTCAAAATTGTGCATTCTAATTTATTTTTTTATAAATCATCCATGTTTTCATAATCATACACAGTGGATTCATAGATAGTATTAGTTATATGTTCATACCAAGAGGGTTTTATTATTGGGAAATCTGATGTCTTTTTGGGTATTTAAAAGGAAAAATAATACTAAGTCTGGTGACCAAATTGCTTTTAAAACCCAGGGCAGTATATAGTCCCCCACTAAATCGTTTTTTAATTGTTAGGGAGTAGGGAGGGAATTTGAACACCACCTTGCGGCTGGGAAGAGGGTCAGCACGGCCAAGTCTGAGGCCATGATTTTTGACTGGAGAAAGGTAGTTCATCCTCTCTGAGTGAGTGGAGTGCCCCCTCTCCAGGTGGAAAAGTTGAAGTATCTTTTTTACGATTGAGAGTTCAGGAATGGATGGCAAGAAAGGACCCCGAAATGGCAAGTTTCTTTCTAAGTCCATGCCAGATGGCTCTCTGGGCAAATCTAAAGTGATTTGTAGTCATTGCCAGTGTGAGATGAGTTATCAACACATCACGTTTGAAGTATCACCTGCTAGCCAAACACACCGCCCTTCCAGTGACCTCAGCTGAGCCCACCCATACAAAGCAGATGACGGCAACAAAAACATCTCACCGCTCTAACAACAAGCAAGCTTTCAATGGATAGCTACAATCAATGACCCAATCAATATGTCATCTTTTTTTTTATTCCAACAGCTTTTCTGAACGTAATGTTACAAAATAATGTATTTAATGTATTTATAATTAAGACAATGCATTTCTGACATTCTTATTTGATCTGGTTTATTTCAAACATACATTGACCCCCCCTCCAAAAAAAAAAAAAATATATATATATAGAACATTTCTATGTGCCATTTTTGTTTTTATAGACAATGCCAAGCTAACAAAGTACACTTAAGTTTTTTTTAACAAAAAAAGTAACATAAATCTGCGATTATTGCAAGTTAGCTATGGACAATCATTCAATTAATCATAGTTAAAAATTGTAATTGTCCAACAGCCCTTCTCCATTTATAAGGTACATTTATAAATCCTTAGCAAACTGTTATTTAACAAGTAATTTATAACTCAAAACTAACAGTTTAATAATGACTTGTTAACCAGCTGTAACGTATTGTTACCATATATATTTTTAGAAATATGGACTGGAAACTCCGAAGTCAAAATGGGAAACACGTCCAAAAATGGCAGAGAATGAGAGAGCAAAGGAAGAAGGTCAAAGACTAGTGAACGTGGAAGCCACTATTCAGGATGAAACATCCAAAAATGCAGGAATATATCAAGAACAAGGCTCCAACGGACTGTGTGCTCAGTGAATGTCTCAGGCAATGGACAGCAGAGGACACGGGATGTACCACTGAACCATAACTGAAGTGGCTGATATCAAGAAGTCCTACCAATGGCTAGAGAGGGCTGGCCTACAGGACAGCACAGAAGCTGGCTCAGATCTACCACACCAGACAAGATCCAAGGTGTAGGCTTTGCAAAAAGGCACCTGACACAATCCAGCACATAACTGCAGAGATGCTGGCTGGGGAAGCAAACATGGAGCACAACAACCAAGTGGCTGGAATAGTATACAGAAACGTGTGCAGAATATGGACTGGAAACCCCAAGTCAAAACGGGCAACACCTCAGAAAATGGTAGAAATTAAGAGAGCAAAGATCCTGTGGGACTTCCAGACACAGACAAACAGGATGGTAATGGAAAACAACCAGACATTGCAGTGGTGGATAAAGAACAGAAGAAAGCTGATGTGGTGGATGTAGTAGGACCAAGTGATGGTAACATCAAGAAGAAGGAACATGAAAAACTGGAGAAATACCAGAGACTCAGAGAAGAACTGGAGACGACTTGGAAGGTGCCAGCGGTGCCCTTGGTAATTGGAGCACTTGGGGCTATAGGAGTGGCTACAGCAGATCCCTGGAAAGACTTCTCAGTCCAATCATTTGTTTTAGCTTCAACTTATGCTAGATTCTTGCTATTTTAAAGATTATGGCTCAAATGAATTAACTAAAAACATTACTTTCATTAACTTTGCGGGGGAAGCAGTCTAAGTAAAGATACCCAGACCTCCCTTTCCCTGGCCACTCCCTTCAGCTTCTCTGGGGGGACCCTAAGCCTTTCGCAGGTCAGCAGAGAACCATTGTCTTTCACATGTTGTTTACATGAAGCATATTTTTATTCTGATTAGACTTTTAATCCGATTACTTCTGTCCAATGTATTTTTCTGTCATTTTAGGTCACTTTTCTTACCTAAACTGAACAAAAAAGTAAGCTTTTGTTGGCATAAAAATGGCGTCCGGTTATAGATACATGTGTTTCACCTCGGTTAGCTCGTTGCACTGAGTAAAATCTGCTTTGTGGAGTTAAAAACAGCAAGAGATTTGGAAAAAAAAAGAGGGAGAAAATAAATAGACTGTTTGGCTCATTAGATTTCCAGCTCTGAATTCGATTTTTGATGACTGGACAATCCTTTTGGCTCATATAAGGAACATTGATTGCATCTCTTAACGCAATTAAGTGAAATCCAATGGGAGTGCAGCACCAATGTTGATGGAAAAAAAGACAAAAATGAACATAGCACATTTGATGAAGTCATCTGTTCCTCGTGTTTTGTTCAGACAGACCTTCAGTTGCTCTCTTATCAGTCCTGTCAGCAGGCATGAGAAAGCCACATGGTGTTGTCATGTTTGTCCTCCTTTTTTTTTTGTAATTACCTCTCCACAATGATTCATTCATACCTCCAAAATGGGCGAACGCTCCTCCTGGGGGGGGGGATTCTGGACGTTGGTGCGCAGACACACAGAGATGCCCTCTCCCACGGGAGTGGAGGTGTGTGTGTGTAGATTTGTAAGCATGTGCTGGAGGAGCCCTGTGGGGCTTTTTGTGCGCTGGGTAAATAATGATGAATTACAGATTGATTACCCAGGAGTGCAAACTCTGATATTAAAAGGTATTACAAAAGGCAGGAACCTGCGAGCTGGGTGCGTGCACACTAGAGAGCCTACGCCAGGCTTTTTGCTTTGCTCATAATTAAGAGAGTAATGTTTCTGGGTCGTAAACATAGAGATTGGCAGCGTGGGTTTTTAAACTATATTGATTTTGTTTCGTTTGTATGCCTGGGACAAGGCGGCACTTTTTACGGAGCGTCGATATTTCACCTGCAAAGTTTGCACAGACAGGTGGGGTGGGGGTGGGGGCAGTTGGCATGGCTTTTATAACCAATGGAGAGCAATAACCTGCGTCAAGATGCATTTGTAGAAATGAGAAACATAGTGGCAATAAGCTTGGATATATTGGTGAATTGTACAAATGAGCCCCGGAGGCTCTGTTTAAACACATTTCTGGGCCTCGTGTTTGGGGGTATGGTCAAAATGGGTTAGCACAAGCTAAAAAAAAGGATGTCCTTTGATCCAGAAGGGCTTTCACTCAGGTCACCTTTCTTGCAGCTTGTCAAAAATGTCAAAAGACTGGTGACCAGCGCTCGGGAAAGAGCCCCCTGTTTGTGGAGCTGTCAGCGGAGGGGCTGCAGAGAGGAAGCAATCAGTTCTAGAAAATATATTTATTTTTAAAGGAATAAGTGTTTTAAAAACGCTAATGTAGACTTTTTTGTATCAATTAGCTGGCATATCTGTTTAAGAAAGTTGGAAAGTTTCACCAGATATTATTCACAATCTAAGCTCATAGCAGCAGATAAGAAAACGTTGATGACCCAGCATTCTAGCAGCATTTGCGCACAAATGTTGGAGACGTGAAGAGTCTCACATCAGATTTGTGTGTAAATGCGGTTTTGTGTGTGCATAACAAGCGATTCGTGCGTAATTTTTAAAGATTTGTGTGTGTGAACTAGATTCAAGCTGTTGTAATTTTAAGTTGTGCATGTGTAAATTATGTTTTATTCTTTTGAATTTTGTAATTTTTGTACTTATGAACAAGATGTATTGTATGAGTTACAAATTAAGAATTACGAACGCACAGATTGGAGGGATACTATATTTTCTCCATATCCGGCCAATAGTCGATTCTCAGATCCAGGAACAGCAGTGCGGTTATGCTGGAGAGTTCATAAGAGTTCTGTCATCCAGTGCATGTGTGTTTTGTGGATTTTGAGAAGGCATTCCACCGTGTCCCCCGTGGTGTCCTGTGGAGGGTGCTCTGGGAGTATGGGGACCTGGGAGCCTTACTCAGGGCTGTCTGGTTTCTGTATGACTGGAATTTCTAGGCGCAGCCAGGGGCCGGAGGGGGTCTGGTTTGGGAACCACAGGATTTCCTCTCTGCTCTTTGCGGATGATGTTGTCCTGTTGGTTTCATCGAGCCAGGACCTCCAGCATGCATTGGAACGATTTGCAGCCGAGTGAGAAGCGGCTGGGATGAGGGTCAGCACCGCCAAGTCTGAGGCCGTGGGTTTTAACCAGAGAAAGGTAGTTTGCTCTCTCTGAGTGGGTGGAGTGCTACTTCCTTAGGTGGAGGAATTTAAATATCATTGGGTCTTCTTCTTGAGTGATAGAAGATTGGCGCATGAGATCGACAGGCAGATTGGAGAGGTGTCCGCCATTATGTGGTTGCTGTACCGGTCCATTGTGATAAAGAGGTAGTTGAGCCAGAAACCAACGCTTTCAATATACTGGTCAAACTTCGTTCCAATACTCACCTATGGTCATGAGCTCTGGGTCATGACTGAAAGAATTAGGTCCTGGAGACAAGCTGCTGAAACGACCTTCCTTGTAGGGTGGCTGGGCGCTCCCTTAGAGATAGGGTGAGAAACTCGGCCACCCGAATAGAGCTCGGAGTACAGCCACTGCTCCTCCACATTGAGGGGAGCCAGTTGAGGTGACTCGGACATGAGGTCCAGATGCCTTCTGGACGCCTCCCTCGGAAGGTGTTCCGGGCATGTCCCACTGGACGGAGGCCCCGAGGAAGATCCATGACATGCTGGAGAGACTACGTCTCTCAGGTGGTTTGGGAATGCAACGTCTCGGGGTGCCCCCAGAGAAGCTGGAGGAAGTGGCCGGGGAGACGGAAGTCTGGGCATCTTTGCTTAGACTGCCCCCTCCACCCGTTTCTCAATGAGCAGAGGAAGACGGATGGATAGTACCTCATCTGGTGTATCGCATGCTACTCTTTTTATACAATTTTTGATCTATTTTACAAGCATTTTCAGTGATCTTTTAATCATGATTACATTGTTTTTAGTTATTTTTTAGGATGTAGTTTTTGCAGAGCAGCAGCAGTTCATTAGAAATTTGACTTCGAGTTGTGAGCAGGCCCATTGGTGTGGAGCAAACCCACCCCCCCTTGGCCTCTCCAATGGCGAGAACTCTCTGTTTACATGGCCTCGCATATGAAAATGATGCAACAAAAATGGCAAGCAATATTGGAGCTCTTTCTCAAATAGATTTTTTTTGTCTGCACCTGCTTCAAGGATTTGAATTAAGAAATACTCCGAAATTATATTTTGAGCTTGATTTTCTTAGAATATGTCTATCATTGAAAACTGTGCAACCACAACATGGTTTTCATCTGAGTGGATCTTTAAAGACTTTATTAAATAATTAAATTAGCACATTGTTAAGTTTCCTTTGAATGAGAGCTTTCTAAATGTGCTTCTACAAAAAAAAACATGAACCAAACGCATTGCACCAATATGAGATAAGCCATTCTCCTAGCACCCCTCAGTCTCATACAATCAAGAAAGAAAGACTGTCCACATTCCTCTGGCTGGAGGTGCAGACGGTCAGAACATTTTTTTCTTCTCAGACGCACACTATCATCTTCCACTGCAAAGGGTTGCTATGATCCCTCAAAATGTGTGCTCAATTTCCACCAAATGTCACGACAGAGCAGCTAATAGGTTTGATGGTTCACTGAACAAAGCTTGTCCTTTTCCAATAAAGGCTAAAGGCTCTGCAATGAATATTTCTCATTATGTGGAAGCCGTATCCAAATGATGACATGCGTTTCTGGTATGTTTCTACATTTGTGTGGAATGACTAACATGTTTTAGTTGGCAACAGTAACAATGTTCATTTACAAATTGAGGAGTTCCCATCCGTCTTCTTGGTTTCTTTTGGTTGATGGGAAGGCAAAGCGAATTGGACTGGAATGGACTATCACAAACTGCAAATTTAGATTTTACAAACTAGCCCAGAATTTCATTTTTGTACCAAATTAGTCACAAATTAGTGTCATAGCTTGACAGTTGTTTAAATTTCTTGCTTTCTTTTTCACATAAACTGCACAAAGCATAATTCAAGAAGGATTTGATACCATTAGCTATGAGTTTTTGAGAAAATCAGCTTTAAAAGCATGCTTAAACAAAATGTTGGCTTGCACTTGAGAATTTTTCACAAATTTTGGTTGCAACCCAGTTACAAAAAACGTCAGACTTTGCTGCGACCATTAAAGTCTTTGTAAAAGTGGGGATATGCACTTCCACATTCAAAAGTCTTGCGTTCATGCGTCGCTACACACGTTTCTAAAACTATTTTTGGCCACTGAATGCACGTTGAACCTTGAAGTTAAACCAGGTTGAACTTTGTCCCTTCATGGACTCTGATTTATTTGGTAGTGACATATGGGTACCGTCCTTTTCAATTCGAGGAAATAAGTGCCAATGGTTTAAAAACTGATCAGGGGGTAGAGATGAACTTTGTGCGTGTCCAGAATTAGATGACAGAATTAGATTTTTTTTTCTTTTCAAAGCTCTCTGCTTGCATAAATGTAGGGATAGGGAGAATCCTTACAGTTAGGGAAGCAATTCAGACTCAGCCTAAGTGTTTCATATTGTTACGTCCTCCTGCTGGTACCCTCACATCCTGTCATGCTGCCTCACCCGGCAGGTGAAGCCAATCGTCCTGATCAGCACCTGTCGGGTATTTTAGACCGAGGAGGCCACACCAAATGAGGCAGAGGGCAGAGCAGGAGGCTGAGAGCAGTGTGTTTGCTTTGTGCTGGTTTGTGTCTCTTTTGGTCCCTCAACAGTCTTCTACTGTTGGGTTTTGTTATTTTAATTTGGGTTTGGGACCTTGGTAGTCTAAGTTTGCGGGCTTTGTTTCTGTTTCTTTATAGGTAGTTTTGATTAGGCAGGCCTTAGCAGGGAGCTGCTGACTCCGACTGCCAGCATGGCTGGGTCAGCTGTCTCCCTGACCTTTTGTTATGTTTGGCCAAGGTTCCAGTTCCCTTTGGTTCACCATTTTGTTTTAAACCAGCACTCTAATTATTTTCCTTTTCCTATCCAGGACACAGAGATTTGTTTATTTAATCAACTGTGTTCATTTTAGTTCTCTTGTGTCCATATCATTCTTTATGTTGCGACCCCATCTCTTCTACACTTAGACCTGAGCCATGTTGGGGTCGTAACACATATCTTGGAATAGAGCTGAAGTAAAATTTATACCACTTCGAGATTTAACACCAAGCCTCTTCCACATGTAGGTGTCGGGCATCTACTAGTATTGGGAGGCGACAGCGCAGCGTGAACACAATGGGCTAAGTGCGTTCAAGCATGCTAGTCTTATGCCCGGTGTGTACGTAGCTTGACAGCAAATTACACGTCCATATATTATGAACAGAGGCCAGCATGAAATTCTCATTTCTATCGTCTGTTGCCATTGTGTGGTTTGGCCTGTTGTCATGAATATGTTTAATATTTTTTATTTTAATTCTCAACATCCATTTAATGCATGTACATTTCTTAATGCTTCTTATGCCTTTACTTTGTCCTTTTTAAACAGCTGCAGATTTTATTTTATTTTTTTAAATAAATGTACGTGTGTCTTGGTAATTCCAACAAGTCACATTGAAGGTATTTCGAACCCCTTTCTAGTTAAAGCTGAATGCTTTGGGCTGACATTCCAGTTAATGATGCTCTTTGCTGAAATCCCTCTTCCGTGTGGTCACACCACAACTTCCTTCAGAACCTCTCCATGTTTGTGTGGAGGAACTCTGCATACATTTAGAGGATTTACATGTATTACTTTGAAGCCTAACCAACTCAAAAACTGTGATGTTTCTACCTTGAATGCTTTTGTTCACTTGTTGCAGAAACAAAAGGAAGGCAGAGCCGGTACCCTGAAGCATTTCTTTTCATTGTAACGCTATAAATGATACTTGGGAAGCAGAAATTGGGGAATTTAAAACAGAAACGGAGAATATATCTTCAGTGAGCAGAGTGATGTGCAGGCTTGTAAGGTCAATGCCTGGGGGCCTAAGAAGATAAAAGAATAAAGACGCATAGGAACTTTACAAATTCCTGAGACTTCATGATCACCACCTTTATGATACTGTATTGCCTTTGATATAGCCTCTCTATGTAGCTTTTATGGTTGCCTTGAAGCTTCTTTGAAGAGTTGAGATCCCACATCTGGTAGAAAAGGATTATTAGCTACCCAAATGGGAAAGCAGACATTTTTGTTTGTATAACCTAATCAAAAAAAGTCTGGAAACGGCTGAAGACACAACAAATGACACAAATTAGAAGCATGTAATAACTTGGAGTTAGTGGTCTGGGCTTAAACTAGCGTGGGGGCTCCCATTTATGATGCCAAAGAAGGCTTTGCTATTGTGGAGGCGTCCAATTTCTTCTGACCTCTGTATTTTCCAAATATAGCGAGGAGATGAAATAATGGGGTTTCAAACTTCTACGCTGTAAAAGTTGAAAATATGTCGCCAAAGCTACATAAAACATTCAGCAAAATTTGTAAAGAGCTCTGGTGTTAAAGGTTAGACAGCTGCTGTTAAACTACGAAAACGTTTTTAGAAATGTATGATTAAAAATAAAAATAAAAAGTATTTCTTTCCCACAGAAAGTGTAGCATTCAATATAGATTATTATTATACATTATGTGTTTCCTGGCCCACACAGTTTCTAGCCAATGGGTGCTGTGATCAGCACACACATGCAACCTATACACATTTCCAGTCCAATTGCTCAAAAGTACAAGAAAAAGACTTGAATGAAACAATTACTTCCTTTCTAATCGGACCAAGAGAACCGAATAAGTCTTTCGAAGTGTGAACTTATCCTTTGAGATCTTAGGTTTGAAGACGTGAGTTTTAAACAAAATGAACACAAGCAGATTTCAGTGTCAGTTAAAGTTGTCGAACTCCAATTCAGTGCATAGCCAAGTGACATCTTTGTGCCTATAGTAACATTTTTAACGTTATATCATGAAAGTTTAAAGATACATTAACACTGCATTCGACAATAAAAAGTCTATGTAAATGCACGCTTTGGGCTTCCGCGTTCAAAAAGATCACATCCACACATAGCTATGCAAATTTCTATGACCATTTTCGGCCATTAAACACATGTTGAACGTTAAGCAAGGTCAAATTTTGACAAATCAGGGATTTGGTCGTGACATGTAAGTAGCGCCATTTTCAAAATACAAAAGTGCCAACCATTTGTAATGGATCATGAAGGAGAGATAAATATTGCGGTTTTTCTCCGGCTGGAATAGTATAACACCAAGGCTTTCACGTATCGGAATAGAGCTGTGAAAGTGTGAACGTTCCATAAAATTAAACTTTCCATTTTTCTTCGACTAAAGCACTCAAAAGATCACCTTAGATTGTAAGATTTATTGTTTTATATTTTCATTTTTTTGTTGTTCAGTCCTTTCTTTATGTCTTGTGTAAAAATATTTTCACTTTTATCCATTTTTATAGACATTTGAACAGCACCACAACTTAAGGAAGTTAGAGTTTGAGAACTCCTGTTACTATAAATATTGTCCGCATTTATTGAGGGACCTTTTTATTACCAATTTCACATGTATTAGATTCAATGAAGAATTCAACAACCGTAGTGTGTCCTTTGACTTTTTTTGAACATGTTCACAATAATTCTGTGTCTCAGCTAATGGAGAATTTTTTTCCAACTTGCTTATCTCTGAGGAATCAATGGCCTGGAAAAATCTTAGAGGCTCAGCAAGAAACCTTCACAACGAAGCCACAATGAAGGCAGTTTAGCATTCATAAGATAAATGGTTGTGGGTCACTGATAAGATGTTTTCAGACCCACCTGTCTGAAGGTTTGGCTGCTGTTGACATTAATGCATTAAAGATTACCAGCTTTAACAGACTGACTGACACACTTCTGTCAGTTTTCAGTCAAGTCGACGCTGAGATTAGGGAGAAAAATCTCTGCCAACGATGGGAGGATCAATGTCGCTGTGGCAGAAAACTAATGCTCCATGTCAGTATGTTCCTGCATTCAGACGCAGTCCATATCTATGACATATTTACTATTCAGTAACATCGTTGTATGGCTTATATTACTGCAAAAAACACCCATTTTCAACTACAATTTTTTTTTAATTATTGGTATTGCATAATGTTTTCATTTGTGTTAAGGTTGCTGCTCTTTTAGCACTTTTTTTAAATAACAAAACATTCTATATTTTCCCATCACTCTCTGGTAAGCTACTCTTTATCAATTAGAAATCTTTGTTGGTAACAAATTGCTACAAAAAAACTATTAATGAACTTCGTTGCTTGATTACCAAATTAAGAAATACGGTATAAATTTGTCAGTGAAACTGGCAAGGAGACCTAAAACTACAAGCATGCTTATCTGCTATCAAAGCAGATATGTACATTTATGTTCAGATACAGTATCTTTCACATTTTTTTTACTATTTTTTTCTAAGTTTATAAAGGGGTAGAATTTTTTTTCTTCATTTCTGTTTCCTGTCATTTGCTTGGCGTAAGCTCTTCTATAAGACTTTTCGTTTTTCTGTTTAACGAAAATTAAAATCAATGTAAAAAAAATTTTTTTATTTTATTTTAAATAAACATAAACATTTTTAAACAGAAATGCAATATCTTTGTTTATAAGAGTATTTGGATTTTTCCTTTTTGTTTTCACATTTAATGATAATGCCTCTTAAATATCAACTTTTTTTTTAGCACCTTGTCAACTTGAACACATACATTTTACTTTAAAATATATCGAGACTCCAGCAACTGCATCCTTTACCATTTTTTGATTAATTTTGAAAAAAGCAATTTTAACTTATTCTTTGTGTGACCTTACTTTATTGTTTTTAAAGGCGACCTCCAATGAAAATCAGATTTTTGGTGTTTTTAAAATGTTATTTTCATATTTTTCTTATAATGGAGGACAAATATAAAGTATTTCTTCATTCAACTTGTTGTGAATAAGAACTATATGAAAACCGCCGTTTGAAAAAGATTATGTGTGACGTAGAGTGTATTCTCGGAGGGCCAGCTTCGAGCCTTTAGCAAAGGGAAGGGGAAGTGGGGGCTGAGTTGCTAAGAACCAACAGCCCACAACCCAATGGAGTACTTTTTCCGAGTTTACTGCAGCAAAATCATAATTAAAAGATCACTGGGAATGCTTTGAAAATAGATCGGAATGGGACTTTAAGGGTTAAATTTACCCTCATCAGGGTCATATTCATATTGTATCAAATATTTTCTCTCTCTGTTTTTTTTTTATAACTGTTTAGAATAAAGCTAACATTTGCATCGAGAGAAATGCATCTTGGTTCCTACATTGAAATTAACCAACAATGGCTTCTTATATAAAAAGAAAATATGGTGACCTTGTTACCGCCATACGGTGTAAATTTGCTTTGAAATTCTGCCTGGTAAAGATCTCTTTCATTCTTTTTTATGAAGTTTTAACAACTTCTACATATTTATGAAGTTTTGAGTCCTAAGAATGTGATGGAAAGGAATGCCTTTCAGACGTTTATGCTGCATCAGATGTTAACTGATCAGGGGAACAGAAATCTAAATATTTGATGCCGATTTCCGTGAGGACGCACACGCTCTGCCTCGTGCCCTGGCTGCCTTGCGTTCTCGCACACAGATGCCTTGTCACATGCTCTTTCCTCAGGGAGACATCCACTGCCTTGAAGTCTGCAGCACAGCCAATCTTCTCTGGCTTCAGAGAGCAGAATGACTGCACCCTGCTGTATCTAAATATCACTGCCACTGCTGGAGCTGACGAATGATTAATTATTTTCATTATTATTTCCCTCCCCCACCTTTTTTTTTCCTAGCTGGTTCTCCCCATTGAAATCTGGCAGGATATTGCAGATAAAGCACGTTTCCAGCCCTCCAGATACAAAGCTGCGGAGAGGTTTGCCGACATCCATCGCGGTCCAATCGAAACCCCGAGAGAGTCTCGTTACATACACCGAGATGAGTGTGACGGGATGAAAGGAGTCAAAAAGGAAGGAGATAAGCGAGGCACACGAGAAACAAGGAAACCGAGGAGGGAAAGCGGTGGGGGAGGGAAAAGAGGCAGGCTGACTAAGCAAGACAAGCCTGTTATGAAACAGCGATGGGCTGCATGCAGACTGGCTTCTCAGATTGATTTATAAATGTGAGCTGACAGCTGCAGACGAGTGAAAACAAACTTTCTGGTTTTGCTGCCAACAATAGTCGGTGGAAGCTCGCAGGCGCGCTTTTCAGTGTCATGTGATTCGAGTGTAAGAGGCATTGTGGCTCGCAGCACAGCTGTCTGAAGAAAACTCTGCTTATAAACACGAGAACTAACTAGAGCAAAGTGGCATTACAAGTTTCTAAAAGCATTTTATCAGAAAGAGATTGACAACATGACACTTTATCATATTTGTCCGTTACAAAACCAGGAATGCAAACACATTATAAATGTCGTATATTTATGTAGCGCTTTTCTACCTTCATTGAAGGCCCAAAGCGCTTCCAATTCCCATTCACCCATTCATACACACATTCACACACTGATGGTGGCCCCACTGCCGAATCACTGGCGCCAACCTTCCATCAGAGGCAGTATGGGGTTCAGTGTTTTGCCCAAGGACACTTTGACACATGGGCAGGCAAGGTGGGAATTGAATTTGCAATCCTCTGATCAGAGGCCGACCGCCCTTGGTGCCCTTGTGCTTGAGCACCATTGTAGCCCAAAGACTTGCGAGTCGCATAAACTATATTGACATGTGAAAGAGTTATAAAGATATGAACATTTGTTTGGTGGTAGAGCAAATTGAAGCCGTGCCGTTGAAAACATGGAATTTTTAGCATGGGGGACAAAAAAAAAAAACCTTTTTTGATCAAATTTGCATAATTACTTTATAATTGAGATTACTCAAATTTATCACAGAAATCCTCAACTTGTGAGCTTTTGAAACACAGAGAATTGTTTAGATCTGACTTGTAGTTTAGACAAAACGTCAAAATGTTCGGGATAAAGTCTGCCCATTTCTTAATCTGCAGTGTGAACTGTTAAGTAGATGACATGCAGTTGCTTTTCTAGAGCAGACCTGGACTTTGAACCCGCTACCATGGCGATGGCATCCAATTTCACACACGCACAGGCACACAGTTACAGGCTTTTGAGAATACAGGGGACCTCAGAGGCTTTTAATGACACTTGCATGTTTTTGTTCACTATTTATACTATTTACTTATAACAGATCAACTTCATTATACATGTGGAATAAATCCAGTTTTTTTCAGTATTTTCAAGTACATTGGTAACAATCCTTTATATTAGCATCATGCTAGCTTCAGCTTCAACTTGTATAGTTATTTTCAAAATATTTGGGATTGAGCTGTAATATTAGCATTATTCTAGCTCATTTGGCATCTACTGAGTTTTCATAGGCTATAGGCTAATTTGTTGTGCGCTTTTAAAACCTATGCAATGTTGGGATCAAAACATTCTGTCAGGGGTAGAGGTGGTGTAGGACACAAAATGCAGGAGACCAGGTTAGGTGGCCAAAAAGTTAAACATTTAATAAATAAACTGAAACATGACAAACCCATGGAGAAACAAAAAGGGGGCAAAGCAGATGACCTGACCAGGAATTACCGGAAACCAGACACTTGTATAGGCTGAGGGTAATTAACTGAAAAAAATACAGCTGTGGATTATGAACCTGAAACCGATGTGACTGAGAGACAATTCAAAACAGAACACGACCAAAACCCGAGCACAGACTCGTCACATGTTCAGCACGTTCACAACCTTCATGCTTGTACTTTTGGTATTTGTACCTTTCACACATTTTTTAATTTTATGCAACTTTTTCAAGAAATTCTTCAAATTCTTTGTGCATGTTTAAACTCTATGTAATATTGGTGTTACAACGTTGAGCACAATCAGGGCATTCATCCTTGTTTTGGTATTCTTACCTTTTTGCGGTTGTTGAAATTTTGCACAATTTTTGCTATTTTTAAAGAAGTTCTTCAAATTGTTTGTGCACTTTAAAACCTATGCAACCTTGGTGTCAAAACGTTCTGCACGGTCAGGACATTATTCAGCAATTACAGTAAATCTATTCAGCATCTTCAGCCACCACATTCAGCAAAAAAAACATTCACACTAGCGTTATCATAGGTAATGCAACTTTTCTAGTTTTATTTGCTTTGGGTTTTATATATTGGTTTATAGAATGTTACACTTTCCCTTGTGCATCAATAAGCATCAACGTCTTTAAAGGTGGTATTTAAAGACAAAGCTAAAAGCATAGCACACTTGCATCAAATTATAGTATGTTTGTCTAATTTATCAAATCTACAATCTCAGACTTTGACCCAGAAAAGCTTAACTTAGCATTACTACAGTGAATTGACATCACCAAAGAGCAAGCTGTCCTTAAGCTGCCTAAACATGTCACTTCTGTCTGTCAAGCCATGTTAGCGAAGTGTGCACTCCCTGCCAGACTGATGTCAGCTGCTTTCTCCTCCAGGACACATGCACACCGTCCCTCTTCCCTTCACCTCCTGCTCTCCCCCGTTCACCTCTCTTCCTGGGAGACAGATGCAGTGGCTGATTGCGTGGGAAGTTCCTCTGTCATCATTAACGGGGTCGGGCGCACTTGTCAGGGCCGCATTAGGAGTTTCCAATGAACTCTCCTTTGCCTCGGCCTGTCAGGAAGAATGAAGGGAGGGGGTTCAGCGTCACACCCATCACTGTGATGGCGTTCCTCAAAATGAGGCCAAAGCGTACAGCCACAAAGGCAGGGTGGAGGTCACAGTGACTGCTTTGTTAATACAAGCAAATAGATTTTAAAACACTTCCAGTGAAAAATTGAATTATGCTGCATTGAAAATCAACTAATTTAGACCCCAACTAGCAAGTCTGCAAAAAAGGTGAACCAAAAAGACGTATATTGGCTTGAATCTGAGACCAGGTCACCAATGAGTGTTCTCAAGCAACTTGAATTAGTGTTTAATCTAAAATGCTACATTTTAAATCTGACTTACATTCACCACTGTAAAACAAAGTAGCAAAGCGTTCTCCAGGATGCTCTCCAGCCAAGCAGTGGGCGTTCAGTCATTCCAGATGACAATGGCGGGGCTGCGCTGTCAGGCTCAAAGCAAAGCCCTGCTGAATCAGCGGGGAAATGACCGCCGTACGCAAAGCAGCGATAAACCTCGGAGGGGAATTGAAACAATAACCTGCTGGAGGGTTTTTTACAAGCTTGTCAAAATCTCACTTCACAACCTGCGTGGCCGTCACTGATCTTCAAAGCTCAGCAAGCCATAAATCACTCGGCAACTGATTATTAAAAAGATATATACTGTACTTTGATATTTGAGATGATATGAAAGTGGATTTTCCAAGCTGGGAAAATGAGACAAATGTAATATTGCAAATAATGCATGCTTCCTGCATCCTACTCCATGGAGATGAATCCTCCCTGCATCGCAGATCCGAAAAAATGCGCACAGATATAAAGGGCACTTGCAGACTCATCATATTGAGCTTATAGAAAGCATTGTTTGGGGAGGTTCTGCAGTGAAGGTCAATGGGAAACAAGAAAAACAACACAGCCTGGGCTTTGTGTTGTCCTGAAACATATCGAAGTAATACATTTTTTTCAGAATAGCATAGAAATTAAAGAGTAGATTGAATTTTCTTTAAAAGAAATTCAGTCTTAAACTCAACTAAAAGGTTTAGGTTTTTAAGCCGTGTAGGTTTTCAACTTGATCAAAGATTACAAATTAATTGAATCAAAGAACAAAATAAGAGCTTGTAGAAAAGGGACTTTACCCCATGTTTAAACAAATTCAAGGCGGCTCTGGCTTGGAGGTGAAGCAGTTTTTATACTTCTGAAAGGTTGGTGGTTCAATACGGCAGCCATGTCAGTGTGTCCTTGTGCAAGACACTGAACGCCTAGCTGCCTCTGCGGAGTCATGGCCACTTCCCCATTGGTGTAAGAATGGGTTTTATAATTCATTTACGAACCAATACTTAATGGACTATAAACCTCTTCCAGTGATCTCATGCACAAGCCATTGTCCGCCATTTTGGGAGTCTAGCGCACATTGTTTTGATACATCCGACAGGTAAAATTTGTGTATTTGGTGAAGAGAACTAGCCACTAAATCTCATAATGCGTTGCTGTTGTTGTTACAACGAAAAAAAACCTCTAAATTCAAACGTCTCATTTTAGCAATTTTTGCGAGATTAAGAGAGAAAACAACAGATTGGTGCAGGTAAAGGAGAAGGGAGGCAGCCTACAGATGCCAGTAGCCTCTGTTGTGAACATTTTGTCAGGTAGCCATTTGGTTACACATTTTGGGTTTTAAAAAATCTACATATTTAGGGACGGGTACTGCGTGGGTTTTATCTGGTACTGGTGCCAGTCCATTATTTAGAATAGGAGCCAGTATTTAAAAAGCACACTGCAAAACCTGAATTTAAAAAAAATTCAAAAAGATGTTTGTTTTCGTATTTCCTGTCAAATATTCTTATGAAGAAAGTTTTTTATTTTCTGTATAAGCTTTATGTTTTGGGGGTTTTCATAAACAAACAGTGTTAAGCAATTCTTTTTTCTTTATGAAATGGGGGAGTTATGTGTCGAAGAAGGTGTTGTGAGGCCCCCGCAGGAAAATCACAACTCGAATCACCACTTCCCCTGCACTTTCCCAAGAGATTTACTATCTTTCAAACTTTTATTCGCAGTGTTTAAGGTCAACAACTTTGTAAATATGTTGGGGTTGTGTTTACTGATTTTCAGATTAAGGCCGTCTCCACTGGAGCGGAGAGGAAATAAAAAATATATGTGTTTTGATGTAAATGCAACACTTTTGCTTACCTATCTCTGTGAGTATTTGCCCTATATATAAATGTGTGTGTTTGTTTGAGTTTATTCCTCCTTTACATGGATATTACATCCAATTTTTTGGTGTGAAACATTTGCAAGGCAGCAATCCTGTGTGTCTGGTTTTGGAGGGTGTAGCTTTTGATAGATAGAGGGCCTGTGAACGGGGGAAGTGAGTGTTTTAAAGCCGGAGCTCGGCACGTCAAGGAGATTAATGCCCCGCTATTGTCTCTGGCTCTCATCAGAACACTTTTATCTGCAGAAAATGACAGAGCTTGCACTTTTCATTATGCATGTTAGCAACCGAGCTACACTGCGCACCCCTCGCTCTTCCTGCTCTAACAAAGGGATGGTTTTAATGCACTTTAGCAATGTGGAAATACTTTTTTGACTTCTGCCATATAATACATATTTTAGGTCTTGGAAACTCATAATTTGAGAGTTTGGATTTATGATCAGAGCTGTAGTACAGTTCCTCATTCATGCTAATATCTCAACCTAATCAAAGGATGCAAATAATAGCTTAAGTACAAAATTATTGCTGCAACCTTTACTCCTGATTAACAGACACATTGAATCTTGAGACATTTTCTTAAAACCTGGACATAGAATTTAAAGTGTGAAATTGTTTTCTCCTGGTTTTTCTTTTGCACATTGCTTTTTAGCTTTGGACTGCTGTGATTCAAGCAAGTTACCATTAACTTTTGTCTTAAATGTGTGCCTAAGACATCTAATATGCTATATGCGTTGCCAACTTCAAAAATATTCTATAAAGTTCTTGTTTTCAAAGCGAACATCTGTGGAAAATGGCTGAGAAAGAAGGCCCGGGAATTATGACATTTGTTGCCTTCCCTGTCAAACCCCTGTATTCCATAATCATCTAAACTCCTTAAAAGCAGAGAGAAATGCACCACAAAACACTTCTATTGTTTTGTATTTGCTAAGTATAGTTTTTGTAGACACAAATAGGCCAGCTTTTAAAAACTTCGTCAGATCATCTTTTGTTTCGTTGTAAAATTGTTTCTAGTAGTCTTTAAATTACTGTGTATCTTCTAGCTTACAGCTCTTCAACCCTAACCCAATCCAACATTACTGGCGCAACTAAAATGGCGAGTAAAATGGGAGCTATCAGTTGTACAGCTTTAAGCCAGATACCATCTCAGATGAGGAAAACCAAGACACATGTGAAAAGTCTATAAGTGGATGCATCAGATTGGGGCAGAGCAGGGAGCTTGTGGCCAACCCAGTGTGTTTTTTACATAACAAATGCAAGATTTTTCAAACTACTTTTTTTTTTGTCTGCTGCTGATAGACATTAATTTGAATAAAGAAATACTCAGAAAAGCTATTTTAAGCTTTATTTACCTAAATTATGTCTTCTATCATCAGAAAAATGTAAAATGGCCTCTTTTTGTCCACTTTTTAGGTTATTTTATCTTTTTTTTATATTAAACTTTTAGAACCAAAAGGAGTTTATATGAAAATACTTCCCCTGTGTCCAAGGAGGAGTTTGCTTAACTTCCATTTTTACAATGAAATGGGTTTAAAAAGAGCAAAAACCTTGTTAATATCATGTTAATATAGTCTATAAACATGTGACATATGCAATTAACAAGTCATCAAATCAGATAATTATTAAACTGAGTTTGATAAAAGGATGACATTGGATGTTTTATTGCAAACATCGATAATGGAGTTATAAAGTATTTGAAACAGTAATCCATTTAATAGAAAATTTTGACAAGCAAAATGCAAATAAGAGGTTTCATGGGAAAAAAGAGTTAAAAAAAGTGACATTATGTCATTGACGACTTCTTACGTTTTTTTTTTTCTTTTTTTATTTTATGTACTGAAAAACACAGTAGTTTCAGATGTCTCCCTGTTATTATGGCATGCCACTATACTAACATAAAAGTACAACCAATGGGTTGATGAAACCATTTTGTCAGTCTGAATGTAAAGATATACATTTTAAATATTTTTTTCGGACAAAAATCAATCAATACAATGCTTAACATCAATGTTAGATTTATTTACATCTTGTGGTAACTTGTATCTGTATTTTCCCTATTTAGTAAATCTTACATCGTCTTTTATTCTTTCCTTTTTATTTATTCATCTTTTGTTAAGTCAGTTTGGTTTGCTAAACATAATTGGATGTAATTTTTTTTTTTTTAAGTTTAAATTTTCAACATTAAATCATCTCAAAACCCTAAAATTCCATTTAGTTTACTTTCATTTTTTGCTAAATTGTTCCACATTTCTCAACTTTTCAGCTTTGTGTGATGATATAGTGAGTTTTTATTGTGATTTTAGAGCTTTTTCTCCTTTTTTCCGCCTGCCACCTGTCTGTTTGATTTGCCAAATTAACTGCCTCCCTGTACTTGAATCCCATCTGGTAGCAAACACAGGGTTTTGGCTTTTTGCCTTTCTGCGCTGCTTCAGGGACCTCCACCTGTGAACCATCATAACCGATGGATTAGGTCTTAATTTAAATACAAATAAGTGCCAGCTCTTTGCAGTTTTTTTCTGGAGTTCCTTTTGGTGAATCGCGATCAAATCTACTCTCTAAAAGTGAGCGGACATCTTGACAACCTTCAAGTTATTTCCAGCAAAGTAAACTGGTGTGACATTTCCAAAGTATGCATCACTGTAACTCCAAAAGAAAAGATTTTCTTTTGACGAAAACTAAAATATTAGCAGACTGATTTCCTACAGAATGCAACCCTCAAGCATTACATCTGTAGTGAAATTAATCACTTCCCTCTAGAATTTCAGTTAATTTTGCGCCGTAGCCAGTAATAGATTAATTTAAGTCAGGGATAGGCAACTCCAGGCTTCGAGGACCACGTTCTTGCATGTTTTCCAACATACCATGCTCTAGCATGTTCTAGTTGGCTTGACACACCTGAACCAGGTAATCAGTCATGAGTAGAGCTTGGATATCTGGAAATCATGCAGACACTGCAGCTTTTGGACCTGGAGTTAGCCTATCCCCGATTTAAGTAATTATTTTGGGATGGAGAGGAAGTGGGGGCAGAGCAAGAAAGACAAAGTGGAAAGCAGACACGAAGGAGTGATGTTCATCTATCGATTATTACGTTTTGCATCAAAATCCTGAAGGAATGCGAGAAGCGAGGCTGGAAATGAGAAAAAGACAGAGCGACTTTATGGAGAAACTTATTGAGCGTCTGAAAAATCTTAACGTGTCTAAGAGAAAAAGAGCAACAGCGCGTATCACACACATTAGCAGTCTCAATACTGACACACCAACAGCACCATTAGGGCTATTCTGAATACCAGCGACCATAACAGGTACAGAGCCCCCAGACATGATTAGATTTGATAGTGACAGTGCATATGTCTTCCAGCAGCCTGCCAGTGATTGTGCAGTGGGAAAAAAAATTGATTTGGGGGTGGAGGGGAAGGGGGGTGGTAAACTCTCTTGTTATCGACAGTTGGAGCGCCTAGATGGGAGACAAATGTGGACACTGCAATTTTATGGAAGCATCGTAAGGGAGAAAGGGAGGGGAAGGAGGCTATAGTCATTTCGAATAATCTAAAACCAAAATAACTATAAATAAAAAACAGTTAATTGATTTTAAACAAGATTTTGAGTTGGATTTTATTTTTCAATTTTACAGACATAAGACACTAGAACATCTCAATGGATGATTTGTGTGATCAAATGAATGAATCAATCCTTGTTCAAGAGGTGGATTGTGGACATTGGATCGTTTCTCTTAGATCAATACTCATTAATATTTCAATAGAGACCCTTCATGAATTTAAAAACCAAATCCAATTGGCTGAGAAGAAAGGTGGCTTGTTTAGCCATTGGCCTAGAGTGAAGGTCTAGTTGATAATGGTGAGTAGAACAACTTCTAGATTAAACTAAACCGGGGTTCTTGAATGCGCGTTTAGCCTAAGGTGTTCACACTGGAAAGCAGGGAGGGGCTTCCTCTTTTTCTACTGTTTTCTAACTCATTTACTCACAGTTGGAATAGTCTTGGTACAAAATGTCAAAGCAGTGAAAATCTCGCTAATCTTGCTCCAGGCTTCTCTTCTTTCACAGCTCTATTCCGATATAAAAGACTTGGTGTTATACAACTCCAGTCGGGCAAAAACCGCAACTACTCATTTCTCCTCCATGATCAATTTTCAAACGATTGGCACTTCCATGTTTTGAAAAGGACGTTACCTGTTAGTTGCTGCCAAATCCAAGTCCCTGATTGGTCAAAGTTCTACTTGGTCTAAATTTTAAATGGCTGCTTGTTTGAACGTGGATCCCAAAAGCGGTTGCAGAAACGTACGTAATGATGCATGAATGCAATAGTTTTGAATGTGGAGGCCCAAACACATGCATATAGGGGATTTACCTAGACTTTTCATTGAAATTGCTCACTTTAACATGCGTCGCTAAGTGCTTCAGTGAAGTAGATCTCCCTTATTGAAGTAGCCCCAAAAGCTTCACTAAGTTGTAAAAAAAAAAAAAAAAGTAATTAGATTGATTTAAATGTTGTTAATATCACACAAACAATGATTAAACGTTTGCATTTCTTTGTCTTACCAACACATCTTGGCAACTGATCTTTTACCATTGGAAAGCTGGGTTTATCTATTGCCAAATTGGTAGGAAATATGGATTTGAATCATGATCACCAGAGCTAATGGGAAATATCAAAATATCTGGTGCGTTTTAGGCTGTCATATTGGTTAGATGGTCTACATTTCAAAAAGTGGTCTGATCAATGTAAAACTTGCAAAATAAACGTTGTTAAATGTCTTGGACCAAACCTAATAAACAACAGATAAGGCAGGATTTCTGGAAAACCAGCAGGAGCAAAACAACAAAACAAATAATAGGTATTCCTGTGCCCTACATGAGACAGCAAGGTCATAGCCCGCTTGATGCGTTTGTATAGTAAAAATGTTCATGCACATGTGGCATGCTGTCATATGGATTTAACATTTTTTCAACTTCCACAAATCCTGTGGACAGAAAACTAGACAGAGCGTAGTTTGTGTCCTACAGGTCCATCACGTGCAGCATTTATTCGTAAAGGGTCAGTACCTGCACCTTACTAATAACTAGTGTGTGGCGTAAGGGCACCATCCGACACGATCAACCATTTGTCATAAGTCTGTGAAACTTACATTATTCTCGCGAACACTTCACGATACATTTATCACATGCACAACAATCATACTTTTCATTTTGCTATGTGAAATTTATGTGCAATAATGATCACTGAAATGTTACTTGAAAGGTAATTACAATCTATTGATGAACTACTTTTCTTTACTTGATCTGGAAATATGTACCAATGATTACTAGATCAATGTAATTAGAGTTCTAATGATAATCAATGTTTATTACATATTGATTACCTAAAGTGTGAATCAATAATGTTTCTGATCAGAACCGGATTATGAAAACTATGCAAGACTATGAAATTAAGTAACTATGTAGGGGTGGGATTGTATAAGTTCACTTCTTCCCACATTTTCAAGCAATTAATCAAGCTCTGCTAGACTTCAGTTATTAATCACTATACTTAACATATGTTACAAATGTGACTTAAGTGCGTTGTTTTTGTTTGTTCATTTTTCATTTTCAGTTTCTTCTTTGTTTTTTTTGCTTTTCTTTCTTTACTCTTGATCAATGCATTTCACTGTCTTAATCATGAGTTTGATAATTTTGTGTGATTATTTTCGTGTATTGTCCAACTTATGCTTGAAATAAAAAAATCAATCAATCAATTTTAAAAGATGAAGTTGGCTGCACAAGCCTCAAGGTAACTGCAAGACACATCTGTGCTTCTTTTAAGATGCGGCCACTCCTCTCTATGACCCTCCATGGGTCTGGACGTCCCAGTGTGGGTCAACCACTTATGGATGCGTGTGACTAAGGCTTAAGATAAGCAACTGGGAACCAGCAAAGCTTGTGATTGCAAACATTCAAATCTTTCAAGTTGTTTTAGCACATTTATCATTTCCAAGTTAAATAATGTTGCTATCTAGTCATCTTGGTTTGGACATTCTGCCAAAACAAAACAAAACAGTATTTTCCACATTGCACCGACACGTTTGGTGTTGAAACTGCAAAGAACTTTTAGGAGATGCAAAGCTACAAAAACATTGAAGAGTAAAATCATCCTGGCACGGACGGAGCATATTTTCATGGCAACAAAACCTATCAGTGTGGTCAGTTCTGTCTTAAAGAGGCACCAGAGCAGCTGTCAACTAAAAATGATGACTTGCATCATAGGAATATCTACATTTGGCAGTCTTGTGTTCATGCAATTCTTTTTCATCATGGCCGCTCCCCTCTGAAGGTGTGCTTTACGGCCCAGCTGTGTCGCTGAGCTCAGAACAGCTGCACTGAGGGAACAGTCACTGGCCGCAGCAGGAAAATGAATCTTTATTTCACAACTAAACTGGGACATTCTTTGTGGCCAGTCATTTAATTCCGATTTACCATGGCCTGACATGGACTTTATGATAATTAATCACCTATGCCGAGGAACACACCGCTGAGGAAGACGCAATAAACTGATGGATGTATTGGGTTTACTTTTCATCAGCTTTGCCAGCAAACACAAACCAAAGGAAGTATTATTTTGGCTTGTGTTTCCACACAAAGAGGTTGCTTTTAAGACAGCCCTGCAGTCTAAGGGAAGACAGGATGAGCTTGATCAGGCTGGCAGACACTGCAAGGCTAATAATGCAGCGCGAACTGGCTTATCGGGGGAAGCAGGGAGGGATCCCAGCAGGCCGGCTGGATCAGTCTGGATGGAACAGATTTCTAAGTGACCGGGTTGTGTTGCTGTGCGAGACCACTGCCGGTGGTCCATATGGCAGGCTGTCATTTTCCCTGTGTGTCCAGCTGCCGCACACAGTAGCGTCGATGATGCTGCTGTCAGAAACCGCACATCAGTGTTGGGCCTTCCTGTCCAGGTCAAGATCACATTACTCTGCTAAGTAGAAAACTAGAAGGTAGGTGATGTGTGGTGAATGTGTGAAAACATTAACTGTTAGATGAGAAATCGGAACAGTCTAGATTTGATATTCATCACACGTTTCAGATTAATTAAACTCTATGGTGTTGGATTCTGAAGATTAAGGAGGACTTTGGCTGAATGTAAGTAAAGATTTAGTACAACTTTTTTTTTTTTGTCTTCAAAATCAAGTTCGAAGCACATTTTTAAAAAGCTGTAATGATTGAAAGCTAAGAATGTTTGGATGCGTCATTCTGTAGAACTAAACTGGAGCAAAGAAAAGTGCAGTAAAAAAAAAAAAAAAAAAAAAAAAAAAAACCCAAAAAAGCAAAGAGAGCAATGTTTCGGTCGTCTTTACCAGCAACGGACAAACACATTGGTGGAGGGAAAAGAGATAAGCTGAAGGGCAGAGGTATTTGAAAGCTTAACTGGAATATCCACGCGTGTACACACCCAAAACGCTTTCAAGGCCAGAAGTTACTTTGTAGATTTGATTTGTTTAGTTTCCCATCATTGAGGGCAAATATGTTGATGCAACTTTCAAGCTTTGCCTTAAAAGGGAATGGTTTAGGATGTCTGAACTCAAATATGTTATGTAAACTTTGGAGACCTGAAGAATGATTTGAGTATAAATTATGTTGTCATACTACACTACTCACAATGAGTTAGGTGCATTGTTATTTACATGAGTGCTTTTCCCGTTTCCTGTTTAGTTAGATTTTTAATCAAATTCCCTTTTAATATTACTAATAATGAATGAGAAGAAATATTAGCATTATTGATATTTTTTAAGACAAAAATGAAGACAATAATAAAAATAGTCCCAAATAACAAAAAACGACCATTCAATAGAGGGTATTTCCGATGTTTGCCACAATGATGGTCCTCACTAGACTCATGAGGTAATACATACAGTTCTGCCAGGTCACTTGGGAGTTTGATCCAGTCTCTGCTTCAGCTGGTCTTAGATCGTTCTATGGGGATCTGGTGTTGACTGAAAGTCCAAAAGTTTTGCATCAAGTTCCTGATAGGTTCTTTGGAGGTGCAATAAAGGCAGCTTTTTAAATTGATTGTTCGAAAGTGTTGGTATGTACTTTTTAAAGATTTCATCTTAAGAGGTTTTGGTTTCTGCTTCTTTTGTTTTTTAATATTAAAAATATTGCTTGAATGCCTTTGAGCTCATCTCTCCCTAAATTAACTATCCGCAGTGTTTTGCATGGCTTCGGACCTCAAAACTTAGCTTTGATTGACCCCCTAAAGTTGCTTTAATACATTTTTGTGCAGAAAAACAGTAGCATGCAGAGCAGTAATGTCAGTAATTGAAAATGGAAGAATTGATTAAATAGACAAGCTTTACACGAGCACATATTTCACGGCTTCCCGGATGGGCAGCTTCACAAGAGCCATTGAACCCTGAAATGGGATTTCTTCACAGAACATTTCAGATACTTGTTCGACAATGTTCACATGGTGGAGTCACATCCACAGCTAAATGCAGAAATGCTTTCAAATAAAATGCAAATGGAGGCGAGGTAACCAATTGAACAGAGTTCAGAGCTGCATCACAAATTCATATTTCTGCTGGCGTTTTGTAGCAAGGAAATTTATCACATCTCGTTTCTTTTGGACAGAATAAACCCCACATTCATGCTTTTATAATGCCCCCCCCTCTGAATTATTTGCTTGGCAATCTGTAAAGTTGCAGATGCAGCACCTCTCTTTTTCTTGCTGATAGGCTGAACTGCACATGTGGCTTTCCTGACTGAATAACTGTATCAGTTTGCTCTATCAAAGTAAGTTTGCATGTCGCCAGTGTATCTAATCCCCAAAGCAAATTGGAACCACTTGAAGATGTAACGCCGGCGTGTCATTAACTGTACCCCCTGCAAAAGCACATTTCATCAGTGCGCATACATCCACTGGGAGAGATGGAGTATTGACCAAATTAAAATCGGGGCATTGGAAAGTGTCCCTCACCACATGAGGGAGTTTAGTTTGGGGCTTTGGGGAGGAATCCAGATCGCAGCCGTGACTGCCTCTTTACCAGAGCGTTAGTAGATTTATTGTGATTAGAGGGGCTGCCATTGAAAGAAATTCACTGCAGCGCCAGTGAGACCAGAGGAGGAGGCGGCCAAGTTAAAGGCAAAGACTGTGGGGAGAGAAAGCACAAGCAGCACACGCCCACCGCCGCTAACTCTAAAAGAACAACGTCACACCACCACAACGATGAGACCCAGCAACTCATTGGGATATGGTCAGACGAACAACTTTTAACGTGATATGCTGTTCTCACTGTTTACCCAACAACCTGTCATAAACACTTCTCAGTTTTCCTTCTTAGTAACTTGAAACATTTTTTTTTTTTGCAAACAAACCAGAACATTAATGTTTAAAAGACAAAAGAAAAAAAAAGTTTTTAGAAAATAGAGGTAAAATTATCTTCAGTTTGAGCTCCTTCTTTCAGTTGTGCTTGTTAGGCCTCTACTTTTTGCTTTAGAATTGTTCGTATCAAAAGGAATCTTAAATGCTCCCGTTGTTAGCGCATGAAAGATGGAGACAACGTGTACTGAAAAGGTCTTCCACTCGGTTCAAATTGAAGATTCAAAGAAGTTTAAAAAGATGCACAGCAGCTTCTTTTTAATCCATTATGCAGTACACAATGCAATCTGCCACCTTTATCCTCAATGCTATTTTCATCATCTTTTGATCACAGTCGCCTGGTGTTTTTTTAACACAAGCACAAATGGAAGAATTTTGGCAAGAGTGACACATCTGTATGTGTGGCTCTGGATGAAAGGGATTCCTGAGTATTGAAGCAAAGATTTAAATGGAAAGAGGATGGTTCATGTAGGTTCTTTAATGACAAATCTGTTTTGATGTTTCAGAACAGGAAAACACTCTTTGCCCCCTCTGTGACTGCCACACATGAAAGGTGATGTTGCCATGTTGGGTTGTCGTATACAGACTGTTTAAAAATGGGATCCTCATAACAAAAATATCTTCATGGAGGATTTCCTAGGAGATTTTTCCCATTAATTCCAGGAAAGGCTCAAATGTTGGACTAAAAAGCTTCAATTGAAGCTAAAGCACACCAACGTCCACCAATCTCAGTTCAGCTATTCCAGTTGTAAAATAATGTACACATTTTTAAACAAAAGTCATCTTTCCAAGCATTTCTCAGATTCTGCACAAAGGCTTTTTGTTGCAACAGACACAGAAAATTACATATAGAATTACATATTGCACAAAACTTCCTTTGATTTTTGAATTTACTTGTTGACTGCTTTGCCTCATTTCCAAACACTTAAGTTTTAACACAGTTCCTGTCATAGATGGTAGCAGGAAGAAATCCACATTTAAGGAGCCACACTACAAGTTCAATCAAATCTTTTGATAAAAAAAGAAAAAAAAAGTCAAAAGTTGTGGGATAAAAACTCAAGAAAACTTGTAGAGAAAACACAAAGCATAGAGAGGACACAGAGACAGTCTCTGAACACTAGAACAATTAACCAAAGTGCAGACGCCTGTGACGACGCTACAAAAAACACACACAGAAAAGGAGGCTTGGGCGTCCAGGAGGAGCCAACCTGAACATAAACAAATCAACTTGAAGTTACAAGAATGAAGACCCCAAACACAATGAACCACGCATATACATTTAAAATAAAGCTTTTGTATTTGCTCTGCTCTGGGTAGCCAGTTGGTTAACCATCAATAGTCCCTAATCAATCAGTTTGCCAATCAAATTGGCCATTTACAATGATGCAGGAATGAAACTGACCAATCCATTACCATTGTTTTCATTTCAAATTTTACCTGAACAAGGAGTTGAGGGTGGGGGGCATGATTAGACATGATTTGGCGAATATTATTGGTTTCCATTCAAGCATCCTTTATCACTTTATAACTTGATTCAGCTCGCAAGGGCAGCCTGCAAAATAGTGATCCAAAGTGTGGATCATCGTAGAAAAGGGCCTTTCCAACCCTCAATTGCTGGGATCTCCATGTGATCTCCAGACATCTTCCCCCTACCTGCTGCAAATTATCCTAATAAGGTGTGTCCAGCCAATCAGATGATGCAAAGTTAGAGTTTGTCAGAAGACAACAAGCAATGCGGCGCTTTAAACTGTCTTAGTGCCATTCTTAAAGTAGCTTGTGAACATCCATCCATCCACCTCCTGAACCTAATTTTTTCTGGGGTCACGGGGTTGCTGGGGTCTATCCCAACTACTGATTGGTGAAAGTGGAGTAATAACCTGGAAAGGTTGCCATTCCATGGCAGAGCTGCACAATCACACACATTCGCACCTTGGCATGAATGAAAAACATTAAAAACAGAGTACATGCTCACTCCACAGAGCAATTTCCCTGCCAAGATTTGAACCAGGACCTCCTCAATGTGAGACAAAGGCACCAGGCTTAGTAACAGAGAGCGGGCCTGTGTTTTTGAATCCTAAAATTGTCAAAAATGCACATTAGAACTTGAATGTAGAATGCAATAGTAATGAAACTACAGAAACTACTTCAGCATCAGTGAGGCAAGTGCAGCCAAATGCTGCACTTTGCTGCGGCAACTCAGCTATTATGGATTGTTCATTGCTGCGCGGCCGCAGCACCACCCAGATTTAACCCAATAAAGTGTGCCTTCAAAAATATTCTCCAGTTAATTTCTCTGGAAAAAAGGAAACAGTTTATATAGTTCATGGAACCAAAACACATCCTTCTTAGGATATTCAGTAAAAAGTGATGGTGGAAATGGTTCCCTGTGCCGACATTTTACCCGCACATCTGCCTTGAATTCCTCTTTATTTATATTTTTGTGTACAGGTGGTGTTGGGAGGACAATTTTATTTTAAAAAATTCTTAAGAAATCGTATCATTTAAAGCCCCCCCCCCCAAAAAAAACCAACCAACCAAACAAACAAAAAACAAAAAAAAAACAAAAAAAACACACACACGCAAATGTGCTCCTAGCTAAATTCTGTACAGCGCAACCACTACACTGGGCAGTCATAGCTTGTAAACAGAAGAACTAAGTCCTTTCTATACTGAAGGAATTATCTAAGAATTGTTTAATTCAAAAAAGCCTGATTAAAAAAGAGCCTGGTAATTGTCTTACCACATTAGTATGTTTCAGAACCATGTAGATTTGGTCAATGTTTTCATTATGTGGTAATGGTTCAAATATTTTCTGTAGTTCAGTCTGTTTTAGGATCCTTTAACACTGAAACTGTCACCCGTGGCAACTAAATACCACTACTGCAACTATCGCAACATTCTGACAGTTCAAGCAACTATCATCATTTCTATGAAGTACAATCCTTAAAAGTGTTGCATACCAGCCCAAATCTTCTTGTCTCTGCATCAGATTGAACTGGTTCCAATTGATTTTTGTAAACAACTTACTATTTTAAGGTGTTGCATATCATCGCAAAGCTGCTTTTCTCCACTTTAAAATCTGTTGGATAATTGCTTTAACTGTTGAAGAGTTTGTTGAAAAATGTCAACTCTGAAGCCAAAGCTCCAGTGTTCAAGGGTTATATTTCATCTCCCCAAACTATACCCTTTATAAAACACCAGCTGGATTATTGCGAGTTTCAGTCAAATACAATAAAAAAAAGTTAGTGTGTTTGCACCTTAGAGCCTAGCTAATGTGTCGGCGGACACCTGTGGCCCCGTTTGTGCCTGAGACTCCAAATCTCCTCCTAATCAGACAAAAGTCATTAGGTGTTGTTTGCACAGCCGGCAGCAAATGTTTACCCAGAGAAGAGTCTCCCACCTCACAAAGTGTTACCTGTTCGCCATCAACCGGCACGTTTAGAAATTCCATCTCGAATTAAGCCTCAATTTAGTCAGCGGTATCTCATTCCTCTGACTCATCTTATCTCCTGTTCCCAGTAAAGATGTCGCCTCAGAGCGCCAATAAGAAGCCGTAGGAGAGGAAAGCAGTGATCCTGCTGCTGACAGATGAACTCATAGGGGCAGAAAAGGCAAAAAAACGTGTTTCTGCTGCTGCAGTGGCAAGGTGTGTGATAATGTCGGTGATATTGAAGAGAAAGAAGAAATTGTGTGACTAAAACTAAACTTGAGACATAAACAGGAGTGCTGACTACTAAAAAAAAAAGAAGCCTCCACATTTGAGGACTAGAAATTAGAGAAAATCGATTGTGAAGGACTGATGTAAAGCATGTAGGAGACACGCTTCGGTGCATTAATATCTGTTAGCATCAAGTGCAGTTCTGCAGAACAATTTCAAGAGTATATTCCTGGCAAAAAGGATCCTTACTGTTTTTTAGCAGCCTCTCAGACTGCTGCTAAAAGCAGATCACAAAGGTGGGGAGTATTAGAGCCAACAAAAAGGAGTCTTTAAAGACCCCCATTCGATGAAAATCTGTGGTGTTTTTAAAATCTTCTGCTGCTCAAGACATTTACAGACCATTCACAAAACCTCGACTGTGAGACCAAACAATGGAACCCGTGGCGCAGAACGTTCAAGACTTTGGCAGAAAACTACTTGAATTCTCGTTCTACCCTCCTTTGTAACAAAATTTAAGTAAATAAACCTACATTCATTGCATCAAGGAGTCACAAAAATCAACTGGAGTGAGAATCTGACATCTAACATATGGAGACCACAGGGGATTTTAAAATGATAGTATAGATCATTTCTCAAACTAAAATAGTGTACAGCGAAGCTGCTTTTTCCTCTTTTTTTTAAATGTAAATTAAAACTTCCTACACATTATATTTGCTTTAGGGTTTCTGCAGTTTCTCTCAGTTGTCCACTGTCTGACCCTGGCTGGGTCAGACTTATTAGCAACAGTTTTTAATGTTTCCCTGATTGATAATGATCTAAAAGATTGACTGGAAATTGTTCAGAAAAGGTCTCCTAACCTTTAACAGATTGATGAGAGGCAGAATGAGAGGCATTTTTTTTTTTTTTAAATTGCTGAATTACTTCCGTTTTGGTGCTGTGCGAAAATTCAAACCTTCCATAACAGCAAATTTTGTAGAGTGTAGATTTTGTAGATTATGACTAAAGTTAAAACACTAGTAATATGAACTTCTTACTCTATTTTTTCATTTGTGTCTGTATATCCATACATATTATTAGTAGGGGTGTCAAATTATCTTGTTAATTGCTTTTAATTAATTACATACAACATCGTTTTTTTAATAGTGTTAATCTAAGTATTAAAACCTGAGGTGTTTGGCATCAAAATTTTTTTTCTCGTAAATCTCAAGATTGAAAACAAATCTTTGGTGGTGTCAAAGTAAAGGTTTGAAATACGTTTTTGTAAAAAAAAGAAAAAAAAAGGCGTTTTAAAATTTTTTTTTGATGTTTTTTCCGTGTGCCACAATATCACAATTTCTTATGAAAATACCCCAAAATGATGTCTCTCACAGCATTTGTTGGGCTAGATTACAAATAAATATTCATTAATTCCAAGTCATGATTAATTAATCGCACAAAAAATGTATTACATGGCAGTACTAATTATTAGTTTAGCTAATCTGGTGTTGCTTGAACCAAATGTAGTTGTATTTTTACAACTAATTAGAGCTGAAATAAGCCTCACTTTTCTTCTTTTTTTTTACATGAACTGCCTCATGAAATTTTTATGTCTGACCACGAACAGACTCAGTCAAACAACTCTGATTCACAACATCGTGAACAATGTAAAATGTAATTCATCTTGATAGCTGGACTCTTGATTAATTTACCTTTGTAAAATTCTACTTTTTACAAACGTGAGGAAGTATTTAAAACACAAAAACAACTAATAGCTTCTGTTTGGGAGCCTTTTTTTTCTCCATCTTTTTTCCACCCGCTTTTCTGTCTTCAATCAAAACATTATTGAGCTTTTGGTAATTCCTGTTTCTATGGCAACATGAGGCAAGTCATCCTTAGGAAGGTGGGGGGATGGAATAAGTAAACCAGCGAGTAAGTGAGTGTGCAGCCTGTCTGAAGACTTATTTCTTATAAAAATTTGATTCATTCTTGGTTTTTTTTTTTTTGGTACATATAATCAAAACTTTTTTTTTCTTTTCAAATGTCTTTGTTTGGTTAAAAGGCTGCTGGTTGGACTCCAATTCGTCCGCCCAGAGTGACCTTGAGTTGTGGAAATGTCTGACAGCTCTACTTCCAAGAAATGTGTTTAAAATGAAAAATTATGATAGTATGTTAGCAAGTTGTTCCCCATTGTAAATACAAGTGGAGCAGTTTGACGCCACAAATGGCCCTGCTGCCAAAATGAAAGCCATGGGGGCATTAAAAGTGGCAGAACACAATGGGAGCAGTGTTTGTTCTCCGAAGCTCATCAAAGTTAATCAATAATTCTTTTCTTGTTAAAATCCTCTTTGAAAATGTTTCTGGGGTAAATGCAGAAACACAAAAGAAAGATATTTTACCAAATGTGAGTGAAAAGGAGGCTTTTTCCTCAAGCTCTTCTTGCTAGTTTTTGTCCTTAAGTAGTGAAACAAACCAACTCTCTTCATGACAATTCATTAAAAAAAACCTGTTTTTTTAACCCTGTATATTTCTGAAGAGCACTGCATGAGTATGAGGACATAGTCGTCAAACTAGAGACTTCTGGGAAAATTCTAAGGCAGTAGATTTTGGAAATTGCAGATGTGGACACCCCGACAAAATGGTGAACTAATGCTGGGGTCACATATACAACTGCCATCGTATAATGTGGAGGTATTGACAGATTCTTCAAGATTTTATGCCGCCGGCCAATTTTTAAAACATTTGTCAGCATGACCATGAATGTACAGCAGTCGTTAGGAAAGTGCGGAATGGCCCGCTTTGGTTTACCCTGGGGCTACCGGGTGGCTGGCAGCTGGTGGCACCTGACATGGACGGCTGTTACAGATTGTCCATTTAGAGCTGCTGCCAGCTGGCAATTCTGGCTGCCACTGACCTGTGGTTGCACAACTGTTGCCGGATTTCGTAATGGCGTCATCCCCTCTTGATACTTAACTGCCACTGCGCAACCTCAAAATGTTGCCCCTGGGCGACCACTGACCAATGTCACCCCTTACAGAAATTAACGTCCTGTTGACGTAAAATTTGAATTTTTTTAAGCATTTTTGAATAAAAAATGCGACTGCCGCCTTCCGATTACAAATGCCACCGCGTGGTGAAAAATCTGCATAAGGATTATGTGACCATAGCCAGTAGCAAGGAAATTCACACACAACCATCCTGCTATAATGCAGGCAGCAGTGACAGCTCTATAGAAACAGGAAAGCGGTGGGACATCCAGGAGGATCCACAGCCAACCTGCACAGAACAAACCAATGAACAAAAATGGATGACAAAAAACAAGAATCAAAACATAACCCATGACATGCAAAGCTCATATTCATTTTATTGGTTCTTTTCATCACAAGGCTCTTTCTTTTAGTCTTTTCTGCTGTTGCTTGAGCGATACTGTTCAATACCTTTATCGTTTTCTTCATTTGTTTCATTACTTTGTTTCATTTGGTCAATGACAAACACAGTGAGAACAAACCTTACTTCATGGAAAGCCCAAGTTTTCTTGCTTCATAATTCAGCATCTGCAATTTGTACAAAAAGTTCCTTGTCAAAATGTGTACTTTCATTTTATTAATAATTTCAATATTTTGCAAATACTGAACAGGAAATGGTCAAAATCTGTTGCTACCTGACAATAAAAACCAGTAATGAAATAACTGCTGCCCCATTCAAATGTTTTGTGACATTAATGTAATCTACCTTCATGTAATATATATATATATATATATATATATATATATATATATATATTCATTTTAAATACTGAACATAAAAAATGACATTTTTAAGATTCCACTGATGCTTTAATATTTTCTGAAACTTCTCTATGAAGCTATTGTTAATGCCAATAAACCATATTGCGGTTCTGTTCCTAATTTACTGTATGTGATTAAGCTTTTCACATGTATTAAAAAAAGAAGGAATGTGTGGCACATCTTAATCCTTTTTCTTCTTTAGATCAATTAAAGCACTTATGTGTAAAAATAGTAATCAAATTAACAGGAAAATCTATACATTTGTGTTTTTGAATGTTGCAAGTTCAAATTGAAGTCAATCAGAGCCTCCAAATGAAAAAGCACTTTTATTTAAGTTTATGGTTTCCATGTTTATTAAAACTGCAATATTATTGATACAGGATTTTGAGAAAGCATTTGTCTTTTTTTTCCACTCACTTCTACATGCAGTTTGTTTGAATGTCAACAAAGACAAAAATGTCAGGCCTTGTAGGACAGCAGATACAAGATGCGTAATATTTGTTGATGAACGACTGTAATACCCGCTACAAATCACCTATTGCGTAGGAGGAGGCAGGCCGATTCTCTCTGCATGGATTTACATGCATTTGATTTATCTAGATTTATGTGTATGTATTTATTTGTGCACTGCAAGAAGCAAATGAGGAGTGACGAAATGGCAGATTTATTGCATGTGTAACTAAAATGCATTCTTTTTTTGTGTAGTGAAAGCATGAATAATTTACCATACATTTAGAATTATGTTAGACTGATTACTCCTCTAAGTAATGCTAACTATTGTCCATAATGTTAAACAAAATGTAATTCACAAATGATCTCCATACATTTGACCATTTGGGGAATGAGAGGCTTGTAAAATACATTTGATGTATGTCATAAACCCAAAGAGAACCATTCTTTGAAAAAGTAAGACCAGAATAATCATAATTCAAAATAAATCTGTAAATCTTACATCTGCCAAGAGCAAAAAAGAAATGAGGAAACATCCAGTAAATGCCTAAATGTATTGGATTTGCAACTGAAACCCATTGATTTTTCACCAAAGTTGAATAATTTAAGGAATGGTGGGAGATTTCTATCTCTTGGTGTTCTGCTGTTTCCCAAATGCTTGAAGTTTTCTTGCTCGAAGTACATCTCTTAATTATCTCTGGAGTAGAGCACTGGTTCATCTTGTTGGTGAAGAATGTCAGTCATACTTGTCTGATCTATGAGATAACAAACAGTGACGGACATCTGTAAATCTATCTCCATCTAAAAGACCGAAAGAACAAATCAAGAACACAAGAAAAATAGGACTTTTTTCCTTTCAGTGAGGTTAAGGAAAGGCCTCAGTCACCCTTACAGGTGAATATTGGGGGAAAAAAGAAAGAGCGCTCGATAACCCCATAGAGCAAAAGTGGTAAAGTATATGTTTTTCTACTAGCATGCTGCAGGCTATAGACTGTGGCGAACACTTATACAACACACAAGGATACACACAGATTTCTGTAAATGTCTTTTTACTGCAATGTTAGCAGTAAAATACTGTCCAAAGGCTTTACAGTCATTTACTGTAAACATCAATGAACTGTGGGAATTTACTGTAAAAGCCAATGGATTGTGGGAATTTCCCTTATCACTACTGTAATTCCCCAATAACTGTGAATCAGAATAACAGTACAATATGAGAAATGTCCACTAAAATATGGCCAATACCAAAACAAGTACATCTTTTTTTTTTTTTTTTACCTACTTGGACTAATTTTCTTCTTTCCCTAAAGAGCCCAAAGAATGTTTGTTGTTGTAACGAAGAGGCAGAGGCGTCTGGATCCATGTTTATTAGCCATGGCAGACAGACAAGGGCAAGGCAGGACGAAGTCAAAAACCAGGCCGGAGTCAAAATACATGGAGAGAGGCAGGACAGAGTCAAGACAGGCACGGGTCAGGATTAAAAGAGAGACAGCAGTAGAACCGCTCAGCCTGTATGAGGAAAACAAACAAGACTTCGCACCGAGCTCTGCTCAATGCCACACTAAATACTGTTTGTGGTGATTGCATGATGCAGAACAGGTTGTGAGACCTGTGAGCAGGGAGCAAAGACTGATGGGAGATGCAGTGAAGTAGGTGCTCAGGAGTATGTTTGTACTCTAGAGATGGCTCCTTCTGGTCAAAGGGGGAGATGGAAGTTCGAGGCCTGACGATTGTAAGCGAGTTCCAAACATTGTTTACATATGGCGTCACTCGTAGTAAAACGTCAGTCTGACAGCACAAATGTATCCCATGATACCACATACTTGAGTTTTGTTTTTGTTTTGTTTTTTCTTTTACATGTGTTTTAAATCCAATACAATTCTGTGGAAATTTTTATTTTTTTATTTTTTATTTTCTAGGGTTTTTTTTTTTTTTATTAAAAAGATTTATTTTATTTAACCTTAAGGGAGGACATATTAAGAAAAAAAATATTATTTACAACTGTGGCCCATTGAGTAATTGCATTAAAATTACAACTCATCTATTTGTGGACATCCATCTTCTTTCTCTAAGGACCATTCATTCTGACCGTCTACGGTAATCCTAATCCACTGACCTCAGTTTATTTACACCAGCGCCTTCTTTCATTTCTAGGTTGTTTAATTTAATTTTTTTATACGTATATTTTCTGGTTTTGCTGTTTATAAATAACAAATACATCTAACAAGTTATACAACAACAAAAAAAAAAAAAGCTAACAAGACACATTGTTTGCAAAGTCTTAATTGTCAATTAAAAGCGAATTAAAAGACCCAAAATCAGCTGTGCTGTTCAAACTGGGAGGGACAATCCTTCTGTTAGCACACTGTGAAGGATTTCTGTTAACTGGGCAGTATTTTACTGGACTGTCTGTGACCAGCAATCCATTTGAAAATGCTCGTGGTCACTACTGTAATCCACAACGTACTATTTACAGGCAAATAAAGGGACAAAATAGATTTAACTCTTAATAGATGTTTGAGTGTAAATTATGCGTGAGTTGAAAATGTAATAAAGTTCCTGCTTTCGAAATAGAGAGCCTAGCAGTTTTTATTTTTAAAGTGAACCAACTTCCTGTTGGTGGTTTTAGAAGGCGACCAGTCCAGGATTGTGGACACCTGCCTATTTTCTTTATCCTCTCATAAAGTTTTTAATGTGAAGAGGTGATAAGAAACTTTATAGTTTAATCCCTGGTTGTTACATCAGAAATTCAGCTGAGAAAAATTTGGATTTTGAAATTTTCAATGTGAAATATAACAAATAATCTTCACGCACTGATTTCACACAAATTTGATTCTTCTTTCAAACTAACTTACACAGAAATAAACTTTCTCTGGCGTTAACTGTTTTGTGATCCAAAAGTTGATAATAATGAAAGCACATTTTCAGAAATACACCCTTGAAGATGAAGGCGTAACCAGGAGTGGCAAATGTACACATCGTTAAAAGACTTAGTTCAACATCTTTTAGAAGAACAGAATTCAATCTGAATATACTCAGAGGTAGCATGATGGTGCAGTTGTTAGCATTATGGCTTCAGGATGGGAACACCATTGCTAAAAGAACTGTGTTTTCTTATTCAGTCTGACAACATTCTCCACACTTTTTTTTCAACAAATATTGAATGATTTTAGTAAACAAAACCATTTACTTGAGTATTAATTGGTATGCATTTAATGTAAACAAGCATGATCAGTGCTGACTAGTCATGTGCGTGAAAAAAGAAGAAAAAGAGTGGCTAGCATTTAACATTTAACAGTTATTGTAAGGCTTTTATTTTTACATAACTAAGTACTAGCTGTTAAAACTGATTTCAAATCTAAAAGCATCAGAACAAAATTTGTGTTGACTTAGTGGTGCAGTGGTTAGCACTACTGCCTCACAGGTAGAGGTCCACAGTTCAAGCCCCAGTGGGAACCTTTGTGTGTTGAATTTGTATATTCTCTCTGTGCATCTGTTCTTTTCATTCAAGTTGACTTGAAACTGTTCAGTGATGTCCAAGAATTGTATGTTTTTGTCTAGTGGTGCATTGATCTACAAACTTGCTCAGGGTGAACGTGGTTTCGGCTAAAAACAGCCGGAAGAGTGTTTGTAACGAACAAAGAGAAGAGGTGAAAATGGCCTTCACTCAAGACAACTGGAGAAGTTATTGTAAGAGAACAAGAATATGTGTTTATTTACCATATTTTTCTACACTTAATAAACTAGAACTGAAAAAAAAACAGTAATAATATCGTAAAGGAAGCACGGAAGAATTGCTGTTGGAACAAATACATGAACTACTGGCAGCTGGATGCCAGTAACTGTATTTCATTTTACAGTAATACAACTGTAAAATGGAATACAGTAAAGTATCTGCGTACTGTGATTCATCTTACTGCTTTATTACTGTAAAATGATAGATAGTACACAGGATTTCTGCTGTATTTCATTTTACAGTTGTATTACTGGCATCCAGCTGCCAGTAAGTTACTGTAAAATCTACAGCAGCTGTTTTACAGTGTAAGTAAGAGGAAAATTGTTTTTTTTTTCTTAATCAAACTCAACACACTGCCCAAAGAGCCTGTCAGCGCTGTTAAAATTTAGGAAACGGGACAATCAGAGCGCAGTTTGTGTTGGGCATCCTACCAGCGTCCTACGAAACTTACACATCACATGCACACCTCGTGCTACTGCATCAATAAGGCGGTAACTAACAATTAGAGCTTAAGGGCGCTATACGACAGGGTCTATATGACATTACTGCAAGCAACTTCCATTATGCTTTCAAATACTTCAAGATACACACACGACAATAGTATGTTACATTTCCATGACGTCCCTTAATTCATACAAACCACAAGGAAACTTCAAATCCCAACTGACCTTACCTGTGGCCCTCCACAAGCCCCACAGTACCCGTACAGAGGACATGTAGTGAAAATCTCCATTTGTCTTCTAAAGTAGTTCATTCAAGCAAAGGAAAGAAACGTTTTTCCCTCTTTGCTTTTTGTAGTCTTCACATAAGTTTTTGTCATTCAACATATTCATAATAGAGAATGGGGGGCAACAGTTTTATTTTTGTTGATGGTAATTACTATGATGAATCTCTGGAGCTCTAATTTTTATGAATCTGCAAAAGGAAATCACAATTAACTGAGATGTTTTCCATCATGCCTGAGTGAAATTAAATGTTTAAAAGAACACTTATGTATTCAGTATATAAAGGTCAAAAAGAATGTGTATTCATTTCCCCTTGTAGTTTATTTTGCCCTACATCCATGAGTTTCAACATCTCTAATGTGGAACAAGCGAATATTTGGGAGCAATTTGAATTTTTTTTTTTTTCTTCTTTTCCAGAGATGCTCATGGAGGTCACGCTCCACTGAAAGGAGATCTGAGGATAAATGCCAAGTTCCAAACAGTTGGATCCTTGCGAGCTCTCGTGAAGGAGGACACAGTGCGCAACAATGGCTCTAATGAACATAGATGATGCAGACCTTGACGTGTTGCCTTGGCAGCCACACTCCAAACACAAAAGAACAAACCTGACAGAGGATAGAAAAGAGAATAAGAAATAAGCGTTCCTCATTAATTATAATATCAGACCCGGCCTTTTAAACCACTTTTGCCCTCTGTTGTGGTTTTCATGTTGTATAATTATTGCTTGTGAGGAGTTGGAAGATCGTCATTCATGGCAGCATTTCCTTCAAAAGTGCAAAAGATGCAGTAATCATTTTTACGTAACACGTCTATTTTGGCTCCTAAATAAAGTGCATCATTAATGGCGTTTGAATTTTTTACGAGCTGATCCCGATGTTTTCCTCAGTGGGGAGAAGCATCAGAATAAGCCAGGCCTAAAATCTTAGAAGTTAATCTGGTTCCTTAGGAATGATAGAAATCCCTCATTTCCATGGTGGCGCAACATCTACAGTACAGGCTGTCCATGACCAACAACTAAACAATACAAAGTTAACGTCAAAGTAGCAGAATATGATTCAGTTTAAGATTGCGTTGTTTTTTTCCAAACATGCTTTCATTTTGGACAACCATAAACACATGATTTTTGCTAAATTTACAGTGCTTCCCCATTAATCCTTGACGATTCCAGCTCATCTTTTTATCATTTTGCTCCCTCATCTTTTTTACTCCCATCGACCCAGACTTACTTTACTGGTATTTTATGTACAGTTTTGTTCCTCTTTTGTTCGTGTTTTTTCTTCCATGTAGCTTTTCTCTGCAACAAAACTCTATTTCGTTTCTTTGTGTTTTTCTGTATAATTCTCTATGTATCTTTAAAAATACATAGTAGAAGGCAGAGAATACAGGGGGTGAAATAGCTTAAGGGATGGGTTATTGGCCTCACCATTTTTAGCCAAAATAAGGCTGGAAAACAAAAACAATATTTTTTATTAAATTAAATGAAATAATTGTTCAAGAAAGAATTCAAAAAACACAGTTTTTTTTTGTACCCTTTAATTTGATTAAACAAAGCAAATCAATGGAAGGTAGAAAAAAAAAAACTTAAAATTTGAACTGATTGCAGCTTTTATGAATACAAATTTTACAATGTTTCAAGAACTTTGGTGCTCCCTAACTAAAGCTGTCCTTTCTAAATGCAAGTCTACGAAACACGGTCGTAATAAATTGAAACACAAAATGACATTCCAGTAATTTTCTCGATTGTCTTGTTTTTGTTAAGTCATAAGAATGAATAGAAAGCTCAGATTAGCATGAATTAAACATTGTTGCTCTAAAACAGCCAAAAAACTGCGGGACTGTTAGGAATTGAAAGGGTAAGCAGCAGGTAAGTGCTGCTAATGAAATGCACCCTCTTAATTGAGCATCTGGAAGAGAAGGGACTTCTGTGAAAGCAGAAATGCTGCCAGCTTGCTGGTCAGGTGCATTTAGGTGTGTGTTGACTAATTGCCAAAAAAGGGAAATACGACAAGGACCAACTTTTGGACCCTATCAGTCTGGGAACGGTTATAAATCACCACCCAACTCTCAGAAAATGGAAGACAAATGGATTCAGGACAGCTTCCAGTCCTCCAAATAAGTTGATGTCCCTGAAAGTTTTGTTTATGCTGTTCTTGTAGAATTTACAAAAAAAAAAAAAAAAAAGCTTAAAATGTCATTTATCTACCATAGAAAAAAACAAAAGAAATACATTGTTGGCATTGCTGCTACAAGGCAAAGCAAGTTTATTTGTATGGTACATTTAATGCACAGGCAATTCAAAGTGCTTTACATAAAGCATGAAAGAAAGAAAACAATCAGAGGTGTGATCATTAAAATAAGACTCAAAGAAAGGTGAAAAGAACTGAATTTAATGTGAGCATAGATAAATAGTGTGGATGTAAACTTTTGAATACAAATTAATCAAATGCAGCTCAACCCGCAACAACCTATTGGGTAAACCCAAAGTCCTCCAGAGTGTTATTCAGGCCTTTAGTCCCCTTTGTTCTGAGAGTTGTCAACATGGATGTTAAAATCTCCAACAATAATTATACAATCAAAATCAACACAGATCATAGACAGCAGGTCACTAAACTCCTGGTTAAAATCTGCACAGTATATCGGGAGGCGGTAGATATTTATAAATGCGGTTTTGAATGAGGTTAGGCCTATGGGGGACAATGGATTGGCCAGGGGAGTAGAGCTAGACCCAATACCTACTCGCTCCATCATCTGTTCAGTAAATTTCAGGTGTGTGTGTGGGCGGGGGCCTGTCCGGGGGTTGATGGTGTTTGGGAGGGTGAAGAACATCCATTGTCCTTGTTGTTTGTGCTCTTCAGGGGCTTAGAGGCAGATAAAAAGTGTTTCCCATTTTGGAAGGATCTCTCCAGTGGGGTCGAGTCCGTCTCTTGCACAAATCCAGTCTGTGTCTGGCCTTGACATTAAGATAAGTCTTTGTTTATCTCAGTCTTGGCATGACACTTGTAGTAAAAAAGATTGGAGGAGAAAACTTTAACCCCTGACTTGTTCAAACTGAATCCATTTGCTTTAAAAAGATGCCTGCGTTCCCAGAAAACGTGAAAGTTGTTGATGAAGTGAACTCTGTTGTCAGGACATGCCACAGAAAGCCACCTGTTTAGTGCCAACAGCCTGCTGAATCGTTCCTCTCCTCCTTCCTCTCCTCCTCTATAACATAATTCAATCTGTCTATCTCCACCTTTGCAGCATCAGTCCTCACTCTGCCGTTGTCCTGGTCCATATCCTCATCACATCCCATATTGTCACACAAAACCGTCCATCCAACACATGTTCTACAACTATTGGCTCCCCATCACACAACAGATTATGTACAAACTACTTCTGGCCTATAAATTCATCCATAACCTTGCCCCTATTACACCTTTCACGTATGGATGGATGAATTGATTGATTTTGGAATATGCTCAGCTATTATAGAGCTGATCAGCAGCTAAAGCTGAGCCAAAACAGGATCCCGTAAGATGACAATTCAAAGCCTGGCAGCAAATGTGCATTAGAAGTAGATTAAGACTGGAGTACAGTAGTCATGTTGTGATTAGCCATGTTAAGGTAAAGAGCTTAAGATGTTGTTTTTTGAAATTCTTCATGCTTTGGTTGACCTAAGTTGTACCTACCTTTACTCTTAGCAGGAACACCAGCTACCAAAGCCTTATGTTTCCTTCTTTTATTCTGACTTTTTTTTTTTCCTTGTGGAAAATAAGACAATCTTTACCATCTTCTTTGAAACTGTTGGGTGAGATGCTGTTCTGCCCAAAATAGATGTTGTTTTGCTCCTTAGCATACAGCTGTCAAAGCATTGAATATATTAAAAAAAAGAAACAGAAGAAGCAGCAATGTCTTCAAGAACTCCCACCCTACAATTTTAACATCAACCAGGCAACAGTGTCCTACATGAAAATGATAGAGGGGGAGGATGACTTAAAAACCCAAACAATGTCCCTGGAGAAAGAGGAGCGAGGATAAGAAGATATAAGATGAAGTAGACAAAGGCCTCGTTCAGATTCACACTGATTTGTGCATGCGTGTGATTACGCAGCAGAGTTGCTCTGGGAGCGCTTTTTTATTGGCTCGGACTGTTTGAGCATTCAGTCATGATTCATGATGTGAGGGCAGGGGCTGCTGCTGGGGCTGTGATGAATGCTTACAGAAAACACAGATGAAAGGAAGCTAAACAAATCTACAAGCAGATCACACACATTAACTAACTGGTAAAATGCAATGTAATGAAAATGACCAGTTTTAACAAAAACAGTTTTGTGCAGAAAAATGTTATTTTCTAGTTAAACCTGCTGGATTTTTGCATTTGTGTTTACTATTCATGAAATATTGTATTTACATTGTAATTGATCTCTCAAAAAGATTTCATAACATATTTTATGCACTATTAGGTGTTCTTAAAAGCCTTATTATTAAAACAGTCAATCCGATCTATAATCTGGATTATATATGAATACATTCTGGTTGTACTTACTATTGTCAAAATATTGTTTACGTGTTACAAGTATTGTGAATATGGTACTGTGTACTTTGTTAAAGTCAATGCAGTTAATGAAGTCTGACTGACTGATAGATGAGATGTATCTCTGACTCTTTATCTCACTTAATGCACCTTATACTGAGTTTTCCACACTATATGGTGCACCAGATTATAAGGTGCACCTTCAATAAATGTCTATTTTGAAAATTATGTCACACCGATGGAGCTCCGGTGTGGATCGAAGACAACTGGTTAAGTCTGTTTAGCACAGAATTATAACAGTCAACGTCCCTCTCGATGCACTTTATTTTCCTCAGTCATGACTGACAGCAGTTTGTGTGCATGCTCATCGTCTCATGCTATGTTAGCGTGGTGAGTTCAAGTACCAAAGGACAGACTGAAAAACATGCAGGTTTATGAGTTGACAATATAGAAACTTCCAATGAATTTAGTGGATTTGAACCACTCAAAACATTTGCTAAATTCACATTAAGTCTAGAACATGTTTTTTAACATGCTACACATTAGCCACGCTAACAGCTATGGCGTATTTACAATACCCCTAACTCCTTAACCCCCTGACTGATACTGCTGGGGAAAAAAAAAAATGTTTCAGCAACAACACTAACTCCAGACTTTGTTGTCAACACATAAAAAATACAGTCTGATACAGCTAAAACAAATGTGATGACGACAACTCCCAACCTTGTTAAGATACACGTAAAGGAAAATACAGTAAATGTTATAAATGCTGTTGTAGGTTTGTTGGAAACACTGTTAGATCAATTAGTCTGAAAAAAATCTTTATTACTTACAAAAAATGTTAGTTAGCAAAAATAGTCTTGACAACAATTAATTTGTTTGGAAATTCTCAACTGAGTTTAGAATGGTTGCTGATCTCAGTTTAGGTCATGAGTAAGCTAGCCCTGATGTTTCAGTGGGGAATTCAAATCCAACCAGCAAGTGGTTATTGATGTTGTTCTCCAAATAACCACTAGAGGTTGGTTGAACAAGGATACATTGACAACTATGTTGTAAAGTCACTAATAACATTTAACTTAAGGTTTAACATTTTTTCAACTTTATTAATATTTGTATATTTGCCTTTTGATTGACAGCTTGTTGGACTCAACAAAACTCTTTTTACTCTGTCGAGCGTTGTTTGGGTGGGTGGTGTCCCTCCCTTTTTCTGCTACACTTTCGTCATTCATAATTGACAAATTGACATCAGGGATTGTCAATTGTATGCGTCTTCAAGTAACGAGATGCACATATATACAACCCAAGCCCTTTTTTTTCAAATCTGGTTCTTTTTACTTGGAATTAACTGTAGCATATGAGTAAAAAAAAGCCCCTTGGACACATCCTGACTCATTGCCAAACCATTATCTAACAGTTTTAAATGTTCAGAATCAGTAAAGATACTTCTAAGTTCCCTAATGGGAATTCTATTATTAAAGGATGACGTAGCCAAAGTAATTTCTCCCCTTTGTACCTAACAACTACTCTTTTAACTTGTACTGGCCACAGCATAATCCATTTTCACAGAACAAATGTCTTTGAGGTCCCTTTGGATGAGACATTTATTTTTCCAAGTATTAAAATGTTTTTTACAACAGCTTACTAATTCTATTAAACTTTCTGTAGACTTTAAGATACTAAAAATATTTTTTTCCTACTTCTTTCTATAATACTGAGCCAAACAACCCTTATACTTTGATAAACACTGTAAAGAAAGGGAAAACAAAAATCATTTTGCCTTCAATTTCCTGAAAGAAGTCATTTGTTTCTTTTCCGCTCCAAAGTCTACAGAAAAAAATAAAACAAATAAAGACAAATTTTTGGTGGCATAAATGTACTCTGTAGACTGCGTCAGGGTCACCCTGCACCATAATGGTAAATCAATACCGACACGACTCCTAACAGCTTCAGCTTCTCTCTCTGCCTGGTTTCCCCGATGCTCATCATCTGCTTTTTTAAAAGCAACTTGTATTACAGTTTTTTTTCTAAAGTTGTTTCTAAGGATGTGAAGTCTTGAAGATTTGTCTTCCTCTGGTATAGAGATAATGCTGTATTTAAGAACGTCCACACATGAGTTCTAAGCAAAATGACAGATAATACTGCAGCAAAACCAGTGCTTGTTTTTCGTTGTAGTAGAGACTAAAAGCAGTCCTGTATTGTTTGGTCTGGTAGCACTAATAATAATTCAAGATAAAATGAAAAGGTACATAATAAAAATATTGGACAAGAATGGTACAAACCAATGGGAGTCCTGACAGATAATTAAATTACTACAATTATAAAACGACACTGTCATGTCAAACTAATCAGCAAAATCAGTAGCACCTTTGGATGATTACTAAAGGTCAATAGTGTTCAATATTCCAGGCCTCTTGTGTGTTTTTAATGTAAAATACCAAAGATGACAGTTTCCACATTGAAACTCTTCATGTTACTCAAAGTTTTATTGATGTTTAAAAGCAAGAATTGATGACGAACTTTTGGTGCTCGCTGGTTCTAAAACATATTTTATTAGCTCTAACAAAAAGAAAGGGATTGATACTGATTCTGCAAAATTCTGTGTATGGTTTGTGAATAGTTTCTGCATTACTTGTTCACAGTGCACCAGTCCATGTACTGTACCAACAGTTGGAAGAGGCTTGGTGCGACATGTCGCTATAATTAATTTATCCTTCTTGATCAAGTTGAGCTGGTTTAACTTTTACCTTGCATTCAATGGCTGTGTGCTTTGTATGTAGAGCCTCGAAAAATGTTGTAAAAAATCTGTGTAGTGATGCAGGAATTTGAAAGTATTGACAGTGGAGGCCTGAAACGCACATTAAGGTATTAACATAAACATTTCATTGAAAGTTGTTGCTTGAACGTTCGTTGCCGAAGATGGTGGAACTTAGCGTTAAGGCTAAAGATCTGACTTCTTCCCTTTGAGATCCTATGTTAACAGGTACCCTAATATTTTTGTTTTGTCACAAAACTGGGCTTTGAAGGCAAGTATTTTATCACAAGAGTCTACTTTTTGGTATGTCCATGGTTATGCAACATTTGGACAAGATGAGACAGAGATCTGACTCATACATGCTTCAGAAAATGTGCACAGCCTTGCAAGATGTTTGTGTTCATAAAAACCGTGTTCCGTTTCTTTAAAAAAAAAAAAAAACAGCAGAGATATCATTCTAGATCATTCTGATTAGTTTTTTGCAGGCATTCTGTTGTTTATGCTGGTACACCAACATACAGTGGCTTGGAAAAGTATTCACACCCGTTTCAGTTTTTTATTTGTAAAAGAAAATGAACTCTGGTAGAATTTTCTTTCCACTTCACTTTAAGTGTTGGTCTTTCAGATAAAAGTCCAATAAAATATATTTATGTTTGTGGTCTTAATGTGAGAAAATGAAAAGTTTAAGGGGTGTGAATACTTTTGCAAGCCACTGTATATTTAGTCGGCACCTCTCAGCCTATTTCACAAGCTCAGGCTCCTTCCCTCCCAGAGAGGTGCCATTCCATGTCCCAAAAGTCAAGTTTCAAGATGGGGGCCACCGAGGCACCCGCCTTTGACTGCCACCCAAAACACATTGCAATGGCCCCTCCTGAGCTTTCCTGCAGATGGTGGGGCCACTGGAGAGTGATCCCACGTCGTTCCTACTGGCTTTACCCAACTGGGGCCCGCGGGAGGAGCCCTGGCCACTTGGTGCTCGTCTGTGAGACCCAACCCCAGACCTCGGTCCAGGGTAGGGTTTTGGTAACGCCAATCCAGGCAGCGTAACTGGATCTGTGCTTGAACTTCTCATAAAAGGGTTCTGAACCGGACTTAGTCTGGTTCGTCACCCAGGACCTGTCTGCCATGGAAGACCCCACCTGGGGCTGAAGCCCCAGACAGCATAGCTCCTGAGATCACTCGAGCACTCAAACCCCTCCACCACGTTAAGTTCGTAGTTAATAGAGGGGGCCATGGACACTATCAGCACATGTCTTCCTCCAATTTGATGGTATGTAAGACTTTCGCAATCCATGCCAGTTCTAGTTTGAGAACTGAATTTGGAATTATCTGATTTCTTAACATCAGAAGAAATTAGCTTTTAAAAATTAACAATTGGCTTAATCTGAAAAGACAGTAGTAGGAATTTTTATATATTTAAATTGTAGCTTAAGTCCTATCTTTTTTGGCTTGATATACATTTGTGTTAACTGGGGACAAGCACTGAAGTTCCGAGGGAAGCAGAATGGTGTGCAAGATAATCTGAACAGAACATCTGTCTAAACAGCGAGTATTGTCCCTTAATAAACATGGAATATATATTTTATGGCTTAGATTGGAATATGGTTTTTTTGGTGACACATAAATGGCAAACACAACAAAGAAGTTCTCCTTAGAAGATCTTTATACTACATATCAACAGTAATTTAGATCATCCGCTATGAACTGATGCCTTTGCTTAAATGAGCAGATACATGTTAGAACTTTCCATCTAAAGCGTAACATTTGTTAGCAATATGGTAGAAACTAAAGTATTATATGTCAGGTTGGAATATCGATCAAAACATGGGAGTGGAATTTTATGTCTTTTTTGAATGCCTTCTTTTCTAAACGCTCCCCATTGAGAAATGCTTGACCTTGGAGTTGTCAGCGACAGCTCTGCAGCTTTTCAAATTTGAATTTGCTGGCAGTTTTTAAGAGACTCGCTTTTTACACAAGTATTTGAGTATTGTAAGTCCAACAAGCTAATGACGGCAAATAATTATTTTATTAGTTGTGCCTTTTATATTTTAAAAAAAAGTCTCTGGTAACATAGCTAAAAAAACTATTCAAAAGCAGAATTATCCAAGTACTATGACTGTTTGAAAAATTGGGTTCTTCCTGTTGTCTATGAACATACAGAGCACAAAAATGCATTAGACTTTACCATATTTTTACCAATCTTCTAGGGAAGACAGCAGGGTGATGGACTGCAACCATAAAGAGGGGCAGGTCACTCTGGAAGGTCTATCCCACGAGCCACGACCGTCACAAAAGTCTCATAGTGACATGTCGTGAAGGGTGCAGAACCTGAGGAAGGCTGCAGGACGGTGGTCAAAACACGTCAAAGTAAAGTAGATCTTGATTTTCTCATTTCTGTCAAAACTAAGAAAAAACACATACTGCTATTTTTTTTTTATTTTAGCATAACATTTTTTAACTGAGTTAAGGGTAAACATCATGGTTTTAGATTTTATTCTCTTTATAAAAAGCTGAAAATTAATTCTTTTTTTTGGAAAGAAGGGTTTTAGTAACAAACATCTAAATTTGGTATTGCAACCAATATTTTTATATAGAGTGTTTTTCACTGGGTGGCAAATAGGACTGCACGTTGGTGGAGCAGTTGGCGCCAAACAGTGACAAGGCCCTGGTTCAAATCCCACCTTTCTGTGTGGAGTTTCTCTCTCCATGCATGCGTTAGTTTTCTTTAGTCTCTCTGGCTTCTTCCCACAGTACCAAGACATGCTTCAGAAGTTAACTGAAGAGTCAAAAGTAGAATTTGGTGGCCCATCATCAGACTGGTGACCTTTCCAGGGTGTTACCAGCCTTTGCTCTACAGTGGCTGGGACAGGCTCCAGGAACCCCACGACCCCCAAAAAGGAAATCAGCTGGTTTAGAAGATGAATTAATGGATGCAAACAAAGTTTATGTATCTAGTTGAGGAACAAAACTGTCTACTTGAGAAAATACTACTAGTTTGACATAAAAGTAATGGGAAAGCTATGAGTCCTAGAATATATACAAGCCCAAAGATGGTCACATCTATGTAAAAAAAAAAAAAAGAAATCTTAGGCAACACATTTAAAAAACAGTTCCATTCTTAAAGTCTTTTTCTGAATATTTGAAATAACATTTCCCTATTTTTACATATAAAAACCAAAAATGTGTTCCCAATGTCTTCATCTGTAAATCTTAAATCAATAATGTTTTACTAGGTACATTTTCTATGACAATATGCAGCTTTGGAACAAAAACAGGCCTAAGAGGACATTATTCCCTATTCTTTGAAATGTAAAAATTCATGAAGTGTTAGCTCTGAAGTATAATTTGTGAAATGTGTAATTAATTTGCGTTAATAAAGTTTGTATTATTTGTTTTTTTTTATATTCGTATGGGCGAACGTTTACAAAATAATTTAATAACTATTTTATTATTATTAATTATTATAATTATAAATTATTTTATTAAATTTAAACTTTATTATTTTTAACTTATTAAAAATAAGGTAAAACTAATATACACATGTTTTCTGTGGTCGTTATTTAGCTTATTTTTAGCTATGAAGGTTGGCTGAGTACCAGTTCTTATTTATTTATTTTATTTTAAATGCAAAACATTAAATAAAAAAACATGGCAACTGATGTAAAATAGATTAATAATTTTACACCTAATGGTCAATTTATAATTCCAAAGATGTAACCGAGACATAATGGAGCCCTGAACAACACCAGTGTTAACTGAATCACTGGAGTTGTTTCGTTTCACAAAGCTTGTTAAATTTCCCCTGCTGTAGACTATTAGCGGCAGAATCGCAGGGTAGCCAGTGCAAACCGTATACCTGCATTTGCATTTATCAAAAACCCTAAAGCCGGAGTCAACCAACATAACTAATCTAACCTCTGAGTGCAATGCTCCATTTAGTAAGATGGACAATGTAGCTATAAATCGTCAAGTACTCTCTAGGAACATTTAATAAAGACCTGTCTAATTAAAGTATACTCAGCCTTGTCCAATATCCAAGCTTGTACTTACCGTACATTTCCACTGGGCCTTCAATGGAGGTCTTTGTCTCCAACGAATGTCATCATTGAGGCTGAGGACCATTTATTACTTTTCAGGAAGATGTGTTAATCTACTGGAGAATCATTTTCACCGTTGCAGTAATGACTCATGAGACACTTAAGAGGGCTTGACTAATTTGCACCAGATAATAGATCTGATCCATTTTGGCTTTGCATTTTGGTAGCACTCTGACAGAATAAAGTCTAAAGCAATGGGGGGGGGGAGACAGGCTGAAGGGATTGGAGAATTCAACAATCAGTTTGGGATTCAGTGACATCCCAGCTTTTAGCCGCACGCTGTTTGGCATTCAGCTCGTTGGCACTCGCAGTTCGGGAGACATTGTTTTGTTTGTTAGATGGGGTACGGTAAATGACTGCTTCTCGCAGCTATTCATTCCAGAAACATCGATTTTGTGTCACGGCTTATGTATCTGAGTTTAACATGCAGCAAAGCAAACGGGGTGTAAAAAAAAATATATTAGCCCTTAGGAAGGAAAGACAAATGACATCTATGATGTTTATTCCTCTATTTCCATCTTCTACCACTCAACCTGTCTCTGCTTGCCTTTTTTTATGCCTTCTCTTATCAACCAGTCTATCGTCCCAGATATCTCTCTTAACCAGTTCCAAGTGTCTGTAGCAACAAAATCCTTGAAGAGAACATCACGTTTCAAAGAGGGAGACAAAAAAAAGCCATCTTTCCTCAAAACAGTGTCATTATTTTTTCCAAAAAGGCCTGTCAGCTCCGATAGTACATTATCCATTCATCAACACGTCATACTCCGCCAGCACCACATATTGGCAAAAAAAGGAAAGGTCAAACAGCAAAATTTCATGTTGCAACCTAAAGTGTGCTATTCAGCATTTTAATTAACCAGAGCCTGTGAAAAATGAACGAGCTAGGACTTGTAAAAAAACAAACAAAAAAAAGATTTATACTGCCTTGAGGAGTACAATCCAAATACATAATGATAATGTTTCACAACCCTTAGCAATGTGAAATAACCAGCTCGGGATATCAAACCAGGTTGGATGAATGACACAGCAGATTATGAGTCAAAACCTTGTTAAATATTGTACTTTATAATTTTACTTGTCCCACAAGATGAGTGATGTCTCACTTCTTGCTTTTAATATATTGTCTATTTTTTTTCCTCCTGTCCAAAAACTAAAATACTCAATGTTGGTTTGATACATTACATTTTCTCAATCTCAGTTTCTTAGAAAAACGTTTTCGTGTTTTCTTTTAATCGATCTGAATGTGTCAGAGAGAGCAAAAAAAAAAAAAAAACGAATGTCTCCAAAGAGATTTGTTCCCTTCTGAGTTTTTGGACATGATTGTTCTGTGCTTGACAATTTCCACTAGCATCTACAGTCACTCTAGCATGGTAATTGTTTGGTTGGCATGGCGACCCTTGCTGATTTCTTTTTGCTCTTTGGCTGTACGGCCAGCGCCACTCTAAGCATGCGTTTGGTACTTAGCAGGTAGGGAGGCGCCTCCAAGAGTGCTGTCAATCACGTGCTTTTTAAAGACAGGCGTTCTGATGTCTGCAGTACGTTTGATCTGTCTTTACGAAGTTGCACCCACTGGGAGACCGTGTAAGCCCTGCAGATAAGACTGGAAAAATGAAGGGGCGCTGCTCTTGTCAAGGTGAGAAGCCTCGCTTTATAGTTGAGCCACTATCTTACTGTGCAATAATGTATGCAGTTTCCAAAAAGTTTTAAGTCAACCTCTCCAAGAAGAAGAAAAAAAAAATTGGTAAAAATCATGACACAGCCTCAAGTTTCACAAGGATAACACATTCTTCAAAAGTTCCTTTCTTCTTATCGTCTGACCAAAGAATGTTGGTTTGCCATTGTAGGATTAATTTGGCACTTCATGAACCAATTCCTGCAGAGCAGATACATAAATATGATCATGCTTGTGCCAAAGTTCCACAGTGACATTTTTGGACAGATTTTACAAAGACTGATAAGAAAGAATTCTTCCTGTACTCTAATTATCCTGCTGTTTTTGATTTCTGGAAAAGTCCATCTCCAATCGTAAATTGCTTATGCAAGGCTATAATATGCTTAGACAGGACTGGCCTACGAAAGGTGGAGGTGTGGCAATTTACACTAAACAGTATCTTGACTGAGGCTAAACCAATTCCAAAGCAGTTTGATCTGCTCATTCTAAACATTAGGTTCTCTAATCATTTCTCCCTGTCAATTGCTGGCTGTTTTACGGTCCACCATCAGCTCCTGTCTGCACATTACACTCTTTGTAACGTAATAGCCTTGTTTACCGATGCTGAATTTGTTTAGGTTGAGACATGTTAAAGTAACCTGACAAGCGCATACATCTATTTGATGCACTAAATTCACAACAGATTATTAAGTCTCCAACTTTGACACCAAACACCCAGTTAAGGCAACTCTTATTGATGTTATTCTCACAAATTCCCTTTACAAGTATTTCTCAGAGGTGTTTTGTGCAGACATTATGATCTCTGCTTCACTACCTGTGTTCGTAATTCCTGTTCTGTTAAGCAGCCCGTCCAAATGACCATCCTTCCCTTGTTGAGGTAGAGGTTGTAGAACCTGTAGAAGTTTTTTTAAGAAGCAGCTCAATACCCACTGTCAAATCTGGCTTTTTTATGACTTTTGTAATTATTTATTTTTTTATTTTCTTTAACTTTTACTTCAATCATTTTGTAGTTAATTTATATACACAAATATTTTAACACACTAACCATGTTGTTATTACTATATTACTATATATTTGTTTTTAAAACACTGCATTTTTAATAGGTGTTTTATTTGCTTTTATGTAAAGCGCTTTGTGTTTCGGCTGAATGAAACTTTCTATACATATGTATAAATAAAGTTTGAGTTTGTTTGATTATGGAAATGTCGTTTACAGATCAGCTGAAAAGCATTTGCTGAAAAAATTGCACCTTCTTTACCATCCTGCCGTTTGATTTATAACAGATGCTCCCTTCAAAACCCACCACTTTACCATCTACTCTTCCCTAAATTGGACTTTCTTTTTCACGTGACGTAAATTCCACCGTTTGCTGTTTGCATTTTGAGACAGCTTTTGCACATGTACAACGCCTGGTCTGCCAAACGGATTCTCTTAACAGTCCCTAAATCAAACTTCTCATTGGGTTCTTTATCCTTTCAGGCTCCAGCACCCAGAGACTGGAATAATTTACAAAAACCCTTTAGACTGAACACTTTTATTTGAAAGACAGTTTTTTTTTAAATAAATCTTTATGGTCATCCTAAAGAAAAATGTTGCTGTAACCTAGAATTCTAATGATTTGAAAAATGTAATGATTTGAATAATTTTAATGGTCGTCTGTGTTATAGCCATTTTATTCCTTTGCTATTTTTCTGTGCCTCTTGAAACTTTTTTTTCTCCTCCTCAAAGGTCTTGCCTTTTGCCAGGCCAGAATTGAAATTAGGGTTTTTTGTTATAAATAAGAAATAAATATACTGAACTCAAAATCAAAGACATTTGTGCCAAATTCAGCAAAAAAAAAAAATCCTCAAATGTGTGACCAAAAACCCGAGATGTGACAAATTTGTGACTAACTGTAGTAGCCTTTGAACCATGTATTATGTGCCTGTTTTCTTTCTTTGCAGGATCTGTTACTTCTAAGACCTGCTGTCATCTGATTGTTGTTCCTCGCACCATCCTTAGTTCAGTTTCTAAAGCTTCAGACACACCGGGCATGTTGTGCTTAAGAACAACCAAAATGCGTGTTGCTGAATGTAATTTAGCCCTTGGAATTCACACTGAACTAGCATAGAGGGACTTCTTTTTCATTTCCTAGTGTGTTGTAGCGCATGTCCACCATCTACATTTGGAAAAGGCCTGATGTAAAATGTCAAAGCGGTGCAAATCTCACAGATTTTGCTTCAGGTTTTTTTCTGTCACAGCTCTATTCCCATATATCAAAGACCTGATGTCACGTGTTTTATGTACATGAAGCCCGAAAACAGTCTAAAAAGCTGCGTTTCTACAAGTGAACGCAAGAGTTTTGAAAACAAAAACCCAAAACACATGTGTATGCTCGTTCACATAGAGTTTTCATTGAAAGTGGCTGTTAGATGGCATGTTGCAGAGGACAGTGAGAACATATTTTCAGTGCTGTCCGTCAGTTATTTTTTTTAACTACTTGAAGTCGTGGGTCTTAACTCGGACTTAAGTTAACTTGTGACCAAAGACTTTGTAGAATTTTTATTTATGTGACAAAATCAAATCAAAATTGTGGGGGAAAAAAAGACCAATGTTTTGATTTGAACTTTTGAACAAAGACTAATATGGCCTAAACTTTGTACCAAAGGTACTTGAATTTGGACTAAACCAAACATTTATCGAAGACTTGAGACTTAACGTTAGCCTGGGACGAGATACCTGAGACTTTACTTGAACTTGATTTACATTTTTTACCAAAATATTTAATATGAAATTCAACTTTATCAAAGTAATGGCCGCTTGACTTGGACTTTAAAACTTGACTTTGGTTTAGCACAACTACAGTTCTTTTTTTTTTTGCCCTAACTGTCTCTTAGGGTACAAGGGCGTGGGTTGAACCTGCATCAAAATTTGGTGATGATCGACCTCCCCCAAACCTGACAAAATTTATAGTGTTTTTTATGATATAGTAGTCATACCTGCCATATAAAATTTATGATTTACCCCAGGTAGATGCAGCAGAAGCCTGTCCTTTTAAAACTTTGCTTGTTTGGGTAAGCTACTCTGAAAAAAATGATAGATCTGCTTCAAATCCAACTCCAAAGACAAATGTTGCAGGACAAGAAAGAGAAATATGGAGAAAAGGTGATTAGGATAGCAGTCTTAGCAGGGACACCCAGACTGAAAAAGCACTCATGCCTGACAAATGATCCAAATAAGAAGTGACATGACTCAAGATCATGCTTCGGTTGCCACAACAGCTTAAGATTTACTGTCCACTTACAGGCTATAAATCTGAAGAAAGGCTTTGCTGTTTGACAGAAGCCAGTGCCAGTCAGTGACTCTCACCCTGAGAGAATAGAGCGGCCAGGTACTTTATTCTAATTTTATGATTTATTTTTACCTACTTAAAATACACAAAGTGCTCCACAGATCCAAAACACGTTTGAATAATTTACGGAGAGATGGCTTCATTATTCTAATCCATCTGTCATCCTAATGTGTGGAAAGAAATACCCTTGAAGTGAAGAAAAGGCAGGAAAAATGCGATATGATCTAATGCAAAGCAAACAAGAACAAAAGTAAGTACAGAACACAACTTGATTTTAAAAGCTTAGAAGAAATAATGCACAAAACAAATTATGTTGTAGTTGAATCCCGTCGTCCAAGAGAATCTGAGACAAATCTCAGAGCACTTTCATTGACTTTCATGTCATTGACATTTTATTGTATGGTATAAAAAAAAAAAATTCGATACCATTTTCTCCCGAACATTGAAAAAAAACGAGTGTGTTGAAATGATATTTCAACTATATAAGTTTATGGTGATTCCATGTATCTCCAAATAAATTCCCCCTGTTTTTCATGTTTACGTTGAATTTTGTGTTTGCATTTTGTTGTTTTGCTTTTTCTTGTTTCACTTGATTTCAAAAACATTTTTGATACATTTTAAGGAAACAAAACAAACAAAAAAAAAAACTAAAATAAATGAAACATTTACCAAGAAAAAACCCAAATGGTATCCTATTTTTAGAAATTATTTGGAACAAAGGCATTGAGGCATGTGGATCTATTTGCAACAGTTTAATGAAACAGGGCAAAACAGATGGCAAGTCAGGGAACAGGCCAGGGTAAAACACAGGGGCAAGGTGGGAGGCGAGTAAATAGTCAAGAGTCAAAACAAACGCAGGTAATATAGAAAACGCTTAGGCTGAACAACAGGGGAGTAAGTTCAAGACTAAGTGGTTGCCTACTGTCCCGTGGGTCTTGAACTTCTGAATAATATGAGCCACTGTTGTCACAGGAAGTTCAAGCTGTTTAGAGATGGTCTTATAGCCTTTACCTTTAAGATGTTTATCTATCATTTGTTTTCGGATGTCCTGGGACAATTCTCTCCTTGGCTTTCTGTTGTCCATGTTCAGTGTGGTACACACCTTTTCACCAAACAGCAGAGTGACTACTTGTCTCCCTTTAAATAGGCAGACTGACTGATTAGGAGTTTGGTAACACCTGTGATGTCAATTAAAGGACACACCTGAGTTAATCATGTCAGTCTGGTCAAATAGTTTTCAGTCTTTTATAGAGGTACCATCATTTTTGTCCAGGCCTGTTTCATTAGTTTTTTTAAATAATGATGTTAATCAGCAATTCAAAAGTGATGGCTGATTTTGATTATTTAATTTTCAATAATTTTTTATTTATTGTTACTTTTTTTTACGGTTTTTCCTTCTTTAACTGAAGGGTACCAAAAATGTTGTCCACGTGTGTATGACTATAATTATATGATGATTTTGAAAATGTACACATTTTTAAATATCTAAATCAATATACTGTCATCTAAAAGAATATTTTAAAAGAAAACCTATTGAAAAGAGAATTCTTGATTCTGTCACAGAAAATCCATTGCCTTAGAAATTTCTTATTTAACTGGCTGCACTGGAGTATAAAGGTAATTACTGTAAAAGAGGAAAGAGGAAGATAGTAAAGAAGGTGAAACTGTGAAATAGGTTCTTAGATGATGCCTCCTGATGAGAATGGGCTCATTTGCCCTCTGTGGTTCCTATACAATTCTACGTTGATCCTTATTTTCCCAGAAGAACACAAGAACATGTCCAAGAAACAGAAGCCAAAAGCAAGACAAAGGTTTGTTGCAATGATTTACACCCTGGATCGATAGAAAGGAGAAGAGAAAAAAAGGGGAGAATGAAGTGATAGCACGTCATTAACGAGCCAGCCTGGAAGCTTTCCTTGTTTTAGGCCAGAAAATATGATTCCCTAATAGTCGGCATAATGAAGTCCAGCTTTAATCTAGCTGCTAATAGAGGTGAGGAAAATATGCTTGATATAGATCATAGCTTGAGGGATCAGAGCAGTAAATTCTGAGCAGAGGGTTAACTGGATATATTGAGTCTTTACCATGTAGGGCGAATGCTTTGGGACCGTTGAGAGGAAGAAAAAAAAAAAGTGAATCTTCGGAGCTATTCTCCTCTGAACTAAATTTGCATGCGCTTGCTGTTAACCTTTAGTCAATGATATAATTTGGGTAAGTGGTTTGTCTCTTAATTGGTAGCCTTAATCTTAGAATACCATTTAGTAATTGAAGCCATAAAAGGGCCCCAGGTGACTTTGACCAATCCAAAACCCAACAGTTAAGGAGCAAAGATAAAATAAATCAGCCAAATATTCAAATAGTTGATAAACTTTCATCTCAATCAATAAGATTTGATCAAACTTATAACATGCACGATCTTCTCCAAACAGCACATCTTCTAATTACTATTCAAGTTACTATTTGACTTCAATGTTTTAGAAATCAAATGGACAAAAGAACCTGCTTTCTTAATCCAAACATTGTTATGCTGGTATATTTTAGCAAAAGTACTGAAATGGAAAATGAACAATATTTATGTTCTAAGGCTGTTTGAGAGCAAGCTTGGGAGAAAACACTCCTGGTCAGCATTACAACAACTGCCTGTTTTACCCCAGGCTCTCTGAGATGATGAGATACAGAATAATTCGTCCTGCTGTTGAATTTTTAATTAAAAAAATTCTTCCCCAAATGTGATATGCCAGATGTATTTCATTAGGCAGGAATCGGTTCTTAGCTCAGAATGGTTTGAAGCACTGGGATGGGTTTTGTTGTTTCTTTTTTTTCTCCTGCCACTCCAGTGGTCAATGACTTGAAGCAGATATATTAAGCTTTTCTTTTTGGCAAAAATCTGTGTACACAGGCTGTCATGGCTTTAATTTCACTCAACAAAATGGGCTTGGTGCCGGTCACAGGAACTGCAAAGGAGACAAATGGAAAAAAAAGCATGCGATGCCACTCATGCATAGAAAATTTAAAAAAAAATGTTATTGGGCTTAAAACATTTTAGAAACATTTTGTTGACATACCTATTCGAAATACCAGTGGTAACCACCATCGTCATCCGGTGTCTTTAGGTGGAGACTCTTGTTACTCTAGTAACATAATTCGTTTTAAATGGTTAAGAAGTTATGTTAGTCGAACATTGGAGCTCTGGTGTAAAGAGTTGAACATTTTTTCTTTCTGCCCCTGTTACGTCCCCCTGCTGCTGTCACCACATCCTGTCATGCTGCCTCACCCGGCAGGTGAAGCCAATCATCTTAATCAGCACCTGCCGGGTATTTAAGACCAAGAAGGCCACACCAAAGACGGCAGAAGGCAGAGGCAGAGCAGGAGGCTGAGAGCAGTGGGTTTGGTTTGTGCTAGTTTGTGTCTCTTTTGGTTCCTCAACAGTCTTCTACTGTTGGGTTTTGTTATTTTAATTTGGGTTTGGGACCTTGGTAGTCTTAGTTTGCGGGCTTTGTTTTTGTTTTAGGTAGTTTTGGTTAGGCAGCCTTTAGCAGGGAGCTGCTGACTCCGACGGCCAGCATGGCTGGGTCAGCTGTCTCCCTGACCTTTTGTTTTGTTTGGCCAAGGTTCCAGTTCCCTTTGGTTCGTCTTTTTGTTTAAACCAGCACTTGAATTATTTTGCATTTTATGTTTTTAGGACACAGAGTTTTGTTTATTTAATAAACTGTGTCGTTTTAATTCTGTGTCCAAGCATTTTCTTTATGTTGCGACCCCATCTTGTCTACCCCTAGACCTGAGCCATGTTGGGGTCGTAACACCCCTTTGAGGGAAAATTTCTCCCCGCCCACTCAAAAACTCACCAAAATTTGCATTTACAAAGTAACCGGTGAAGATCCCAGCCGGAGAAACAGTCAAAAAAAGGAATGGGGACGAAATCTCTCATTGGACTCGAGAAAAAAAACATTTTAGAAACCACTAGTGAAACCAAAACCTGTGTCAGGGATATTCGAAGGAAGTTTTAAAATTATTATGGGATGGCCTTAGGACCTATAACTTGGCCGGCATGTTTTGTAGAAAATGTGGAATTTAGCGCTTTTTACATTTTCTAACAATATGGGACAAGAAAACTTGTATAGCGATCTTGAAAAAAATTCACTGCTTGGTTAAATCTCCAACCACTACATAAGTTTCCTTGACCTTTGACCTCAGGAAGAGGCTGCCTAACATCTTTAGTATCTTTTAACAAATGCAAACTCCTAGGGGTTCTGAAATCACCTCCTAACTCAATATTGTTGGACATCTTTTTTGGAAAAATGTTCGTTTTAGGAGTTTAAGATTGACGACATTAGCATGGCGATTTTGTAAAAAGGGCATTTCCCTGTTGCTTGGATATTTTTTTAACAGAATATTGTCAAAATTGAATCCCTGAATGAATCCCTGGCTTAAGCTGATATATATATATACAATATAACATATGATACGAACATATTAATGTGTGTTGTTAACAAAAACCTCATTTGCCAAGAAAATCCAGAAATTAACTTTTTTATTAACCTGTTATTTATTTTTAATTAGTTTTACTCTAAATTAACTTGTCATTTCTTCTAACAGTTATATTCGTCATCGTTAGGCAACGGAAAAAAATAAAGCTGTTGCTAAGGAGATAAAACCAATAAAAAAACTACCACTTTAAAAAAATATAATAATAATAAAAATATTGTATTATTAATTTGTCTCTTGCAGCTCTGACCAGGCTGGCGAGAATGAGGGATGTGTAGCAGGCGCTCAGGCAGTGAGAGCAGGTCAAAAGGGGGTGACGAGGGAAGATAAAGCCACGCTGCTCGCGGCTTTTAGTTTTGTTTAGTCTGGGTTCTTCACTTAAGCTAAGCATAAAGGGCAAAAAATGCTAAAGCAAAAGACATGGCAAGGATTTAAAGACACATCACAACATCTTACACTCAATTTCAAGACATTTTACAAACAGAAAATTTGGCCAAATGAAGGGTATAACAAGAAAATAATGAAAAAAAAAATACATCTCTTGTGAAAAAACATGGGTGAAGCAAACAAATACTGTACAAAGTACTTAAAATGAACAACATACCAGGCCAAAAATATCTCAAATTGATATGCAAACCTGTCCAACTGCAAATGTAGTCAATGTAAAGCCTCAACAAGAGTCAATCATCTTGTGAACAGAGGGAGTGAATAGTTTTTTTCTATCTTTTCTTGGACATGCATTTACATGCGCTGAATTCTACGAGGTTCATTGCCAATGCGGATCATTAACTATCTGTCTAATCTTATTTTAGAGTCAAGACAGTTTCTTCAGAACTGCAAAACACATTAAACAGCTGTTTTCACAAAGCTCACGACAAGTGAATTTATCTGGGTGCGCACCGCTCTCAGTAACCCTTTGATGCTGAAAGGAGCGCACTAATGCGGATAAGATATGCACAGCTAATGAAAAGCTTGCCGTAAGTTCTTGCTCGCAGTCTGTGATGTGATTGTGACTCTCAGTCCAATCAACCCTTCATGAGCAAATATTGTTATCCAGTCTGTAAATAAGGTAAGCGGGCAACATGTCCATGGATCACACGCACTAAATTAATAACAGTCTGCTGAGAGCTTTAGCATGTTGTAGTATATTTGGCAGGACCAGTAATTATAAAACTAGGCCATATTGCAATGGGAGATAATTAACGTTAGCACGTCCCTGGGAGGTTTTTCTGGAGTAGAGGAAGGCTTTGACACTGCCTTTTCAATTATGTCCTTCCCTGTGGGTCCAGAAACCCAGAATATGGAATATCTAAATTAGGCACATGACAAATCTGTCACTGAGTCAGATGGAGCAGGTCATGAATGGTAAAGTGGACGGAAAGTCGCAGAGGCGATTTGGGTTGGAAGTTTGAGATATACAGTAGCCCTACCTATTGCAAAAGCTATGGTTTTGATTGGGTTATAAAATAGGATCATCGAAATCCTTTATCGTAAACGTCATCATTCATCTACGCAGATTGACTTGGAAGCGTCTATAAGGTCGTTTCCCTTCTATCAGGTTTCCATCATTGAGTGCAAGCATAGATGGATATAAAACGGGAAGAAATTAAGAATACTCTCTACGAGATCAATTAATGAGATGCCAAAACCTTTCATAATTGCCTATTGATTTTTGTCCAGCATGTGTAGCAATAACTGCATTGAAAATTCCCTTAAAGTCATGATCATAAGTCTGCTTGATGAAATTTGAAATGGCCTTCCGAATGACGCTCATGACTTGATGGGATCTAATAGGGCTCCAATTATAGATGAGATGCTGGCTGTACAATTGAGATGTTGGTGCTTTGGACATTATAGATTCAATTAGATTCTAAATGAATGGAGCATAAGGTAGGGTGGGGGAAAATGGGAAATCAGGCAGTGGTTGGATTTGTCCATGATGGTAGATAAGGGACAAACAGGTGCAGAAAAGTTCTGTCAGTTAAAATAGTTTCGTTTTTTTTTTCCAAGGGATCAGCTATAAAAGTGGCGTCCCTGAGCTCTGAAACTAGCACATCTTGGATACAGAAATGGGTCACTCATCAACACGGGAATTCGAGACACCACATCTGACCCTGCGTGCACAGCCTTTTCCAATCCCTGCACAGTGAACATCCTGTTAGAAGTAGTGTGGAGGGAATTTCTCTTAACAGTGTTTTTTCTAGGTTGTGGAGGAAACACAAAACGTGGGTTAAGGTTAAGCACATACAAAAAGCAAGAAGTTATTTGCAGTTTTTAACCGTGATACAAGGGTACAGTAGTTTCTTGGATAATTCTTGGCTACACCAGATTTTTCTCATGAAAATCCTCGTTTTTCATAGCCTTCATATGAGGAGTAATTTTCTCTTATGAGTCTTTTATGGGAAATGATGTGATGAAATTGGGAATATTGTAGGAAAAAAAGGAAAGTACAATTCTTAATGAGGAAAAAAAAAACTAGTGTGGACATTTATAGTAGAGAATAATGACCATTCATCTATTTTTCAAACAATAATTTACTTTCGTTTGGGATCACAGGGTTTCTGGAGCCTGGATTGTGGACCATGCTAGACCATGGATTGTTTGCCACTCCACGACTTAATAACATATGAAGCGATTTCAATCAACTTGCAGGGTGATTTTGAGTTTCATGAAAAGTGCCTGCAAACAAAATATATTATTAGTGTAAAAAAAATGTTGCAAACTTCACAAGCTGCTCATGCTACAAGCAAAACGCCGTATCTGGAAATGAATGCAGTTTTCTGGGCACGTGGTGTCGGTTTTCCTACATTTTTATTCAACTAGAAGTGTCAGTATCTAAATGAGAATGAATGTACCCCCGATTTCTAGTGTCCTGGCCGCTGCTGCAGCCGCCTCTTCTGCTTATTTCCAAATAATTTGGAACCCGGCTCCAATGTGACAATGCAAATTACGAGCCCGGTTCTCTTATCAATGTGCTAATGATGTGGTGGTTGATGATCATTCGCTGCGAGCCCACTATAAGAAACCCAACATTAGTAATCAAAATGTTGCTGCAATAAAATTGTTTCCAACAACCTTCCAATTTTGGAAGTTTGAGCAAAAAAACGTGGCTCCTTAGCTTCTACTGTCAATCCACAGGAAGGAGAAACATCTGTGTAGCGATGCTACATGGAAGTTATTGAGGTTTCATATTTTCATTGGGCATTTTTTGGATACCTTAAAGCTGATTTCAAAGAGAAATGTGTATTTTGTGAGTGGCTTTAAGAAAGTACTCTGGATCTGAGGTCTGTGCTGTCAACAATCTTTACACACATCTCTACAATTGTAACGTATGGTTTAGAGTTCTTGGTGAAACAATTTATCGCTCACAAACAAAGGCCTTTGTCACAATTGTCCTTACAGGTCCAGCTGTTTGCGGACAGAAGTGGGCAAACCTGTACTGGGCACGCATGTGGCGTGCAGAAGTTATGAAGGTCATCGAGTGCCCAGTGATCCCGTAGAGCTTGTACAGCCAAAATGTTTATTTCTACAATTAGAGCTTCATGTGCATACCAATGGTTCAAGAGGACTGCGTAGAAAAGCCAATTTATCCACCGCCAACAACAAATAATAACCTTTGACACAAGTGTTTTCCACGAAAAAGGACAGTGGTTTCTCATTTATTGCTGTTCCAAAAAATAACTTGCAATAGGCAAAATCTAATTTTTTTTTACAATAAGTCTAGGTGTAAGGCTGGAAAACTTCTCACTACACTCTTTATACAGTACAATTCTCAAACAGACATTTTCACACTTTTCTCTCTTGTTTAAATTCTCAAACTTTCATAAAATAAATGAGTCCAGTTTTATGGAAGTAAGACAAAGATCTGCTCGCTACGAAAGATTTATTTGGATTTGGCAATTTGAGCATACTCTGTACAGCTCGGAGAAGACGGAATGACAAGGCTTTACAGCCAATCAGGACGCAGAACACAAGACGCTGTTAAAACAAGAAATTGCCATGTAAAGTTGCACTGAAAAAAAATCTGAGAATCAGCGAGACCACGAAAGCTGAAATAGCGAGGGAACACTGTATTAGGTTTTTATTTAACCAGCATCTGCAGGTTATCCATTCATTGCTGACAGGTCAACTTGCGGACTTCATTCCCTAACATCTTCCAGATGGAATGACCCAAAGACACCAAAGACTTATCTCAATTTTGACATATAACTTCCTGTCCTGTATTTTTTATTTTTATAACGCCACTCATGCAACAAAGAAGTTAGCCTCACACCTGTCCTACTCTCCCTCTCCCTCCATTTGCTACTTACTCATAAATCCTTTACTTGTCAGAGCTGCCAAGAGCTTGCCAAGCCTCTACGCCACTTCAAAAGCAACCATCTTTTGAAGATACGGAAGCATTTCCGCACTGAAGGGTTACTTTATCCTACAGTAGTGAACAATCACAGCAGCAGCATAAGAGTGTTAAATTTAAAGACGTAGATCATAGAAGGGTGTGGAGTGGTTTAGGAGAAGGGAGGAAAACACTGGTTTGAGCCCCTGGCTTCAGCCATAAGGAGAAAACAAAAATAATTTCCAAATTCCACTGACTGAGAGTGTGGAAAAGAGGGACCAAAGGAAAAAGAAGAGAATATTCCTTTAGAATCCTACTGTGTATTGCTGTTGTAAAACGTGCAGTGAAAGCGAAGCGTCTGGACTCCAAATCCGGCCACCTCTGAGGTTGTGTGCCCTTTGCGTTGCAAACTGATGGAGGGCAAACAGTCGCCTCCTGTTCCAGCTCATGTGAGCAGTACTCCTCTCTGCTGTTGGCACGGTGACACACGCTCCTACACGTGCGTTTACATCCTCATTTTATCTTTTTCTTGGCACGGTTGCCCGGATCTGCGTATGGGAAAGTGTACGGGGCCTGTGACAGCTCTCGGCATCGGGAGGAGTCACAGAAGATGAGTGCCAAGTCACAGCCTTTACTCTCTTCCTCCTCAACGTCATGCTGTGTGAGGGCTTCCGTGTCATACCGCTAAATAATATATTAGCAGCTATGCGGTGCGAGCAAATGAAAACATGATGCTCCTGTCAGCAGCTCTGAGAAGTGAAAAGCTCAGCAATGTTAGGGAACAACCAAGGGTTTAAGGATTGATTTATCAGTTATTTTTCTTATTTTTCATTCTTTGCTATGATTTTTTAAAATAAATAATAAATAAAAAAAAAACGCTGTAGTTTTTCATCTAGATTCTTTTGTTCTTGTAAAACTTTTTTGTATTAAATCTATCAAACTCAACCATGGAGTCTGATTGCTGTTTTATTTTACTTTTTTCTAATGAACCTCTTTTAAAATAGCATTTTTTAAAGTTACTTTACGTAATGCCACAGAGGAGTGGTATAATAAGCAAAATTTTAAGAACAGGACAGCAATCCAGTCTTGACTCTATTACAACAACAAAAAAAGTAAGAAAAAGAAAATTATTAAGGATAAATTGACCAAGAATTTATGTCATTTTACTCATAATGTTACGATTTTATGCCCGTAAAATGTTAACTTTTTTTTTTTTTTTACAAAGTTTGTGACTTTGTTTTCGTCACAGTTTATTACATTTTAAAAATATTTTTTCAACTTTATTCTCGCAAGGTTAAGACATTTTTCATAATTTTATGACCTTTTTCTTTTAAAAATTTCTTTCTTTCTTATCATAATTTTACAAAAAATTATTTTAATAATAATTTTCATAAAATTAGGACTTTTTATCATACATTTTTGACGTTATTTCCACAACATTTAAATCTTTTCTTCATAATTTTTACGCGTTTTTTCCCATAATTTTGTTCTCATACTTTTACAACTTAATGATCATATATTAATACATTTTTACTTTCGTGATGGCTCTAATTGTCCATCAAACAATTGCATTAATATCTTTAAAAAAAAAGATTTCAAAAAAGGTGCAACCCATCTATCTTTTTCCAGCTTTCAGGAAACTCATAACACAGGCTGGAATAATATGGAGTGGAATATGATTTTTTTTTAAAGTGTTGCTATTTTCTAATGTCATTTTATGTGTAATTTCATATATAACATATGAAGATATAAGTGAAACTAAAGGGTCTAAAATTAAAACTGCTGTCAAATTGAGTGAAATAAAGCATTGAAATAGATTGAGCATGTGGAAGTAATGAAAGGTTGTAGTGGCTGGAAAACCAAATTATCTTTTTTTGTATATTCCATTTAAACACATTTCCCTTTCATAAAGCACTCCCTGCAAGAGTTTTTTAGTGATAAAGGAGTAGGGAAAACTGTTTTCAAGTATATCAACTTTTAGCTTTTCAGTAGTTGACCTGATTTTACTTAAAGCGGAATCCAAATTGAATGGATGATTCATAACTCGAATTTTGTTGCGCCATGGAATTGTAATGTTTGTGCCCATCCACAGCTTTAATTACTCCACATCCCTCAAAACATCCCTGCAGTCATCCGCTTCTGTACTGACTTTGTTGGAAGCCCATGGCATGCATTAAAGCAGCAGCGAGTGCCTGAAAATGCTGCTGAAAATCTGCAAGAGATGGAGGGGAAAAGATTTGGAAATGTCGAAATGCTCTCCATGGCAGTGCTGTTTTTTGCCACTTCCTGTAACTTCACATTATTTTTAGCTTTTTTTGGGGTTGATATTTAGCTTACACAGAAAGAACACTTTTGCTCCGTTTGCAAGTCATGCTGCAGGTCACAGTAGCTCAGTGCTGTCCATTCTAATCACATTTGGCGATTTGGAAAAATCTTGCTGATCGTTTCGTAACACCTTTAGCGTTTATCTAAAACATAAAGACTACTTGTTTATGTTCATCTAAAACGATGTCATTCAGCCCCATCAAAAAGACTTTGGTGTTTTTCACATGTTCTTGTGGCATTTCTCTGATGATGGAGGACATATGTTAAGAAAATCAATCCAAAGGAACCAATGGTAACATCAGTATAATAGAAAAAACAAGGGAAGAAAAATGGGTCTGGGTTCTTATGGATTAAGCTTAGCATTGCTTTTCTGTGTGTTTCTTTATTCAAATCATTGTAAATTAGGAGCATGTCCTAAAAAATGACATGGGTTTCTGATTTTGGCTCAAAACGCCATAATCATAATTAAAAGACCACTGGGAATGCTTTGAAAATGCTTTTAAAAGATGATTGATGATGAAAATTGTGTTTTAACTATGTTTTCTCTTGATGGAAATACATATCAAAAGATTTAAGAGATTTAAGACTGTTTTTCTGAGTTTTTTTTTTTTTTTTTTTTTTTTTTTTTTAAATCGTGATGGATCAGGATCATGAGATCATGGCAACAACTGCCATGGGTGGGCTGAAGTCTCCTTGCTCTGCTCCAATTATAAATCATCCACTTTCAGAAAACAGATCCATTAATGTCTTCATTTTTCAAGCACAAAACAACAGGATAGCTTCGGTATTGCTCACTGATTTTATTGTTATGCTAATGTTAGCTTGAAGTTGTGGGGGTTTGTAAGTTAGCGGGAGAGAATGCAAACAAAGGAATGCTGGGATATCAAAGTGGGGTTACTTCCACGCCGACAGTCCCGCGCCCCCAACTGAGAGGCAAATTTTTAATGAGCTTCTGCTGCGCTACAGAAAATATGTCTTAAAAATGACAAAAGCTTTGTGATTTTGGAAAGAAATCATAATTAAAAGATCAGTTAGAATACTTTTACAACAAATACAAACGTATGTTGGCGTGGCTCTTAAAGCCTATGCAGGGAGCATCCACAATCCACAATTGTTTACCAAAACGAGTCATTTTTCCACAAGCTTTTGCTGTGTTCCACACGCCTGCAAAGCCATCACCTAAACTTGACAAAAAACAGGGAAAATCAAGTGTTGCAGTTCCTCAAATGACCACCAGAGCCAGGTTGCAAAATGAAGCAAACTGGCATTAATTTGACTGTTTTCAGTCAGATTTACCCTTAAAATGTAGCTTACTTCCTTGGTTTCAAAAGTCTTATTGATGTTTATTGCAGTCATTTAGAATTTATTCAAATTTGTATTCCTATTATCTCGAGGGCATGTCTTAAAATTGGCCAGAAGTTTGAATCAACATAACTCTACCTTGACCTCCTTTAGGTTTGGTTGGAACATTAACGCATTTCAAAATGTCTTTTTATGTAATTATATAAACTAAATCTGTTCGTAGGCTGGAACATAGTTCTTCAAAAGATTTAAGTGGAAACAGATGTAAATGACAAAAACAGAAACTAGAACTTCTGTAATCAGGAAAAATGAATAGAGCGGAATAGAATGATTTCTGTTCATCATACAAGGAGTACAATACAATTAAAGGTGGCCACCATGTGAAGGTGCATTAACAATTAAAAGAACAGAAGACAATAATATAAACAATAAATAAATAGAATAAATATGTATAGATAGAAATAAAGAAATATATCGAGATAATTAATACTCCTTTAAAGTCTCTACAAGTTCATGCATTTTTCACCTTTGAAACAAAAATATCTTTGCCTCATTTGCTATAATTAAAACATTGCATATTCACAGCACTGGAGCACAAAGACAAAATAGCTTTCTTCTCTTTCCGTATTTTGTGCCTTGGACAAAAACATTGAGCATTGTAGCAGCTAACTCTCAGTGACGCCCCACAGTTAGACCCTGCACGATCGGGACACTAAACCTATCTGAAGAGTGTAAAGCTTTAACCTCGTGCTGGTTTCCACGCTCAGGTTAGATTCAAAGTAAGCTTCTGAAGAAAAGGAGGCACGGTGTTTCATTATCTAAGAAAACCAGCACAGATCTTTGCCCACCTAGCTCCCGTTAATTGGCACAGCTCTGATAAGCCGGTGACAGAATTTCGAAGACACAAACTCTTTTGTCACACCATAATGAACCGTTACTTACTGTGCAGATTTCTCATTTGGTTTCACGATGTCCCGCTTTGTTTCGGTTTGTCTTTCCGTTGTTTTTATATCACTTATCTTTTCATATTTCTGCTGTTTTAGGAGGAATGACCGCACTGCAAAATGTCCCCATTATTGTAAACACTGAGTACCTGACACTCTGCTTTTATTTCGAACTAGCGATTGTTGGGTAAAAAAATCCCATTAAAGTTATTCTACTTTATTTATTCATTATTACCATTTCCAGATCGATGTGCAGTAATGGTCACGTCTTTAAGGGCAGCACTGATGCATTACCCCTTTGGCAGTGTGTTAACGTTCATCTGATTGCTAGTGAGTAGCTAACATTGACTATAAAGAAGAACTAATCCGAGTAAATTTGACGACACCCATAGAAAATGGCTTACTTCCTTTTTTTCCCCATTTTTTTGTGATTTGGACGCCCCCACGATGGAGCCAGACAACGACTTGTCCAAGTTGGTCCAAGTCATTGCTTCTATAGCAACCACTCTAACCAATCAGTGAGTGAGCTTGTGTAGCCTACTTGAAAGTGGACCCCAAACGTTTTGAATGTTCGATGTGAGACCACATGCTTTTATGGAGTCTTCTGATTGGTTAGTTTCACTGCAAAAACAATGTCATGCAAAAAAGCAATTTTAGCAGCCAGTGGGTTCTTCCTATTTGGAATGCAATGGGGGAGGGGCCACTCAGTCCAGTTATCATATACAATCAGTGTTTGCAAGCCGAAGTTTTCATAGAAGTCTGCCCTCCTGCTGCTGTTGATGAGCAGCCTCTGGCTATACTTTCTGAGTGTAAGGAAGTATACCAAAAATATACATCAGGGGGATTATGATGCTGGGGTGCAAATTTTGATAAAAGACCGGACAAACGTTCCCTGACACAAGGATAATGTTGAAACTTTTCAAAAGGAGGCTTTAAACAACCTCTTTATTCTAAGTGTGATTACAGTTTCCCTGTAAGACCCTCTGGCGGTCTCAATCAAGATGAAGGAATTGCCTTACATCAGCATAAGTGATGTAAGGCTATGCTTCTTAGTGCAACTAGAAACAACAGGAAAATGGCCTCTTTTTAACTTTTCTTATAAAACAAACAAAAAAAAGCCATCAAATTCCATTAATGTTTTAGATATATTCAAAGGTTCCTACGTATCCTTTCGTTTTCTCCCCCTACCACCATCCATAGAAGGTGGAAGTGACTTTTAAACCCAGAGTGAAAGACTGAAGAGCCTCTACTGAAACTCTAAGGGACTTCTTCAATCATATTTTTCCCCCCACCATCAGCACTTCTCACTCACGTTCTCAGTAACCCCTCTTGCCAAGTTTAATTTTAAACCTGCTGTTTACTGTTCAACAGGCTTCCACGCACATTTCAATAACAAAGGCATAAGTGTTTCTGTACGGCGTGTAGGAGGACTACTAGAGTGGCTTGAAAATGGGACATAAATGGGTGCATAAGCGCCGCAGAGATCGGCCTATTGTTTCTACCTCTAAATATACAGCATTCAGCTTTCTGTAGCTGCTCACAGAAACCCTGAGAGAGACACAGGGAATGACATAACAAGCACTTGGAGAGGCAAATGTACCCCTGCTGGTGTCTCAAGCTTTGAATGCCCTCTTGCTGTCAGTTGGTAAATTGCAACTTAAAACGGGGCGTACTCATTAAATGAGCATAGATTCATTAAAATTCTTGTCTCTGTAAATGGGTAAGATTCTTTTCTACATCGTGCACTTTTGATGGCAACCATCTAAGCCCTTTCCTAACATCCCTTCCTGTCGTCTCAGAATAAAAACCTGGTTGTAGTACCTACCACACAATGGCACAAGACGTTTGGAGAACAAAGACCAGACCCCTGTTCCAACATTCAAAGGTCAATTTAGGGAGTCTTTTCATGGCCAGACTTAGTTGTTTGCATTTATTGCATTTTGTAACTCAATTGAACCTTGTTAAAAGTAACCAGACTGGGCTCAGTCGTGCTGTAGCTTCATGGTCATCCCATTTTTATGATGGAGATGGTTAATTTTTTGTTTTTTTTTTAGCTGTTGGTTTGAAGCCAGCGTGTCATTCAAACCGAATATAACTTTGGTTAAAGTCTGTGACTGATCCTAACCAACAGGGCGTGTAAAAGCAATAAAAAAAAAAAGTACCTGTAATGTTCACGAAAAATATCACAAGGTTATTTTTTCACTACTAGATGTCAGCAAACTAAACATGGAACAAGTTTGTAAATTCCACTTCAGGGTTGCATGGTGCCGTATTGGTTGGCACTCCGGCCTCACAACAAGAAAGCCCTGATTCGAGAGCAAAAACATGCTATAAAGGTTAATTGATACCTCTAAATCGCCCCTGGATGTGCATGTGAGTGTGTGACCCTACAACATACTGGTGATCGGTTCAGGGTGTACCTCAGCTTCACCCGACAGTTGTTGGGTTGGCTCCAGCAACCCTGTAGCCCCAAAACAGATTCCGCGGGTTGAGAGGATGGACTGGTAGACCGTCATCCAAGCATTCCTAAAGCAGACGGAAAGTGTTGGATCAAAGATCAATGCTCCTTCACATTAAAACTTTTAGGTCACAGTAAGAAGGCCCCTGTCTTCAAATCACCTTTGTTATTTACTCACTCACTTTTCAATTTACTCACTTTTCAATTTTTTATTTATTTATTTATGTAACTGATTCACACACTGTTGTCAAAGCCCCATTCCAATTAGCTTTTGATCTATTTTTAAAGGGTGCCCAGTTGTCTTTTAATTAGGATTATCCTGTTTTGGCCAAAAACAAAAATAACTTATCATTTTCTAGGCCATAGTTTCTGCAGTAGTTCATCCCTGGGTGGGACTGTTAGCACGGAAGTCTATCTGACTCACAAACAGACGCTGTCAGGACTCAGCCTTTCAACTCCCCCTCCGACCACCAGAGGGAGCCCTGCCCTGAGTATTGACTGCATCTGCTTCTTCATCACTCCAACTCCCATAATGCTCCACTTCCTCATATGCCCTCACCACCTGTCTCTCATTCCAGCTCATCAGTGTAGTGCATTTAAGCCAGTTGACCTCAGTACTCTTTGCAAAGTCTTGAATTGTGTTTGTACTGGTCAGCCTAAGCGGTTATTGTAGTCTTTTTCCTGTTACAGACGCTTTAGCAGTTAGCTGCTCAACCCAATCTAAAGCTAAACACCAGCAGAACATGAAATGTTGAAGAAATTGCTGACAAGCTCCAAAAGGCCTCGCTTATCAATGCCCATTCTTTATTGTGTTTTGGTTTTTTAAGAAGAAAAGAGAGTAGCAGACAAAGAAAGAAAGCATTTGTAAAGAAAAGGAAAGGTCTAGTCAATTGATTTTTTTAAATCCAGTTTAATTAAAGATTCCTGGATCTGCTCCATGATTACCACATCCTTATCTGTCCTTTTTTTTTTCTGTTTTTCACTGTTTTTGTCATTCCAATCTTTTTTTTTTTTTTTTTTTTTTTTTTTTTTTTTTAACCCAGACTGGTATTTTCCGCCTACTTGCAACCTGGCAACCTCCTCTCATTACATTGCACAAAGAACAGGACTGTGCAGAATCAAAACAGCAAGTGAGGCATAAAAAAAGACAACAGATATAAGGAAGCCACAGAAACAAAAACATGGAAGTTGCATGAGAACCCTCTAAATGGTGGGAGGCATTTCAAAATAAAGTTAAGCTGTGAAATACAAACTGAGCGGTGTGACAGGAGGTCATTTTCCAATTTTTGAAATTATCATGGTGAGGTTGTGTTGTCCTGCTTTTTTAACCCACGTGTTGACTTTTTATTTCTCCTTCCTGTCAGTGTTTTTTTTTTTTTTTCATTCTCGTCATAGCCGCATTGAACACATGCCGTTTCGGTATTTTTCTCCCCACCTGCCTTCTGTCATGTGACACTCAACCACAAAAGGAGTGCTAGGGCATGCTGGGGTGATTCCAGGACGGTTTACCAGGATTACCGAGACAAAACTACACGAAGCTTAAAAAACTGGAGTAGTATTGCCATGCTTTAACCAACCGACAGATGAAGGATAAAGATGCTCAATCAAAAATGAAAGTTGAATCATTTTTACTACAGTGTCTGATAACTTTTTATCCCCAAACTTTGTATTGAATCTGTAATTTGGAGGGTAAAACACCACATTGTGTTCAGATTCAGAAGGAATCCATAATGCTACCCTTTAGCAACACTTTCAGAATAAAGGTCAAATGCATTCATTCATTCATTCATTCATGCTAATATTTGTGCAAATGAATATGAAGTATTTTTACCACATCATCTTTGTCCAACTGATCACTTCAATATGATCAAAAAAGTCATTCCTCCTTTTTTTTTTTTTTTTGTGATCCTATCCTTAACTTTTGAATACGTATGTTTTACTCTGTGGACAAACATAAGTGTTGCATGTTTTGGTATGAGACAACCTACATTTTTCAATTTTATTCCTAATCTGAAGAAGGTTTTGTTTTGGAAAACTGCTGGATTCTTCCTGCCACGTCCAACTCAAGGTTGAATTGCACTGGTCTGTGCTGCGTTGACTGAAAAAAAATGGACTCGTTAATCAATTGGAATGTTATTTCCAGCTTGTTGATGCCGTCGAAGTGTTAATTTTGCGGCAAAAAGTCGGAGAAATTGGAAACAAGTGCAGGTTTCAAAATAAATATATCTGTTGTTAAAAAAGCCCACATATAACTACATATAAATATATTTACAGTATTTATTTGTTAAAAAAAAAAAAAAAAAAACTTTTTAAAGTTACGTGCCCACGTGATGATAGACGTGAAAAACACTGGTCTCTATTTTTACTTTGAAGAAATTTTGGAAGTCCAAAAACATAACATTTATGATGCAAAACGTGCATTCTCCAAGATCTCAGTGAGGAAGGAGAGGGCATGGGGGCTAACTGAGTTGACACAGGGGAAAGCAGACAGTGAAGCTAACTGACGATTGTGAGACGGACTCTCCACGCAACGCAAGAGAGACGCTTAGCAGACGGACTAACGTAAATCCGGCATCATTCTCGACGCATGTCAGGTCGCTTGGTCGCGTGTCGCAAATCCATCTGCTACTTTCTTAAAGCGGTTGTGCTGACCGTTAAATTGAATCCTTCAATTAAGCCAACGTACGTATTTACAAAACAAGAGCCTTAGACTTTAAAATAAAAGAAGCTACAAAAATCAAGAGTCTGTACTCCAAATATGGATTAATTGTGACACTTGTTCCCTCATACAAAAATAACAATGCATAATAATTAGCAATCAGCTGGTGGATCCATTTTTTTTAAATTATATATATATTTTTAATTATATATATATTTTTAAAAATACTAGTTTTGGTGACAGTATTTTTTTTCTCAATGTTTTTGTGTATATCCGTTGCACCTTAAAAGTCAGACAAGGCTGAATGAAGTTTGTGTCTGATTTTTTTTATCTTCCACTTTGACAGTTATGGGTTCTGGGGAAATCTATCTCACCTTTTAATGGTTCCTGCAATCTCGTTAAAAAAAAAAAATGTTTAAAGCAGCTGCAGATATTTTACAGAGGATTATGATAAACTGCAAGAGGAAAAAAAAAAAAAAGGCGCCCTCTTCAGCATTGTACAGGCTGGTCTGTGAAAATGTCTAACATTAAATTGATCCCTGGTCTGAAAAAGGTTGGGAGGCCACTGCTCGAACAGATGTGCAGTTTTTTGTGATGTTTGCTTGGTTGCGTCCCCTCCAGAAAAATCTCAACAGGAGAAATCAACCAGATCCGACACGTCCAGCCACACTCGTCCTCAGGTCGTCCGTTCAGCTCAGTACGGCTCATGATAAATGAAATGAATAAAACTGGATTTTTTTGGCTCCTCGTAGCCGGGTGACAAGTGACTGATGCTCAGCTTGGAACCATGATGCCTTGGCCACCCCGAATTGTTCACAGCAGGTTGGGCCGTCATTATCACTTGCGCCGAAATGATTCTGGAAAAAAGCTTGTAAAGAAATATACGAAAACACGAAAGATTGGCTCTGTTTACGCTGTATGTGACCAAAAATGTAAAACTATCAGCTCAAACATGGGTTCCTTCAGGCTGAAGGATTTAATGACTCACCCCAGACGACGAGCAACAGATAAGACCCTCCCCTCCTTCTTACCAAAGCATTGGATCATTTACTCCACATTGCAGCACGGTGTCGATGATTTTTCAATTTTGTCATTCCTCCTGGGTTTGCAGAAACATATTGAGACTTCCTACCTGAGTAATAGCTTTCTTTGACTGTCGAGGTAGCTTCTAGATACAATTTACAACCTTTGCTATCAGAAAGCATCACGAACACACACGTGTCGACCGCTTTATCAGAACGGTTACGGGCGTGATTATAGTCTAAGTGGACAAACATGTTGTGCAGCGTTGGCATAGTTGGCAAATTCAGGTTTCAATGACTCAGAAATGGTCATTTCGCTTAGAGATTCCAGCCTTTTCTTTAAAAACAAAAAGCTGTGTATGAAACTGAGCCACCCGACATTGAAACAGTGCAGATGCTGGCTTCCATAATATTTTACTGTATAATTTCCTACATAAATGACCTGCAGGGCTCCAGGTGTCATTACAAACATACTTTGGCGGCATGTGTTTTATTGCCACCGTTAATTTTATGAGGCCCGTTAAGCTAAGTGGAGTTGTATGCTGCCAGCAATCGTGCTGCTTGAATCAGCGCTTTATAAACGCCCAAACTTCTCCCACCCTCTAAAAAAAAAAAACAAAAAAAAAAAAACAAGGCAGAGTATTTGGGGAATGTGGAGAACCAAAATTCAATCCCTGTTATTTGTGCCATGCCGCTTTCCAGAAACACAGGGTGGAAGTGATTGGTGTTTCACCGAGACCTTCCTCCTGTGACCCAGCTAAAATGGTCAGTAAGGGAAATTCAGACGGCCCGGAAAGCGGCCCCAATATTTCATAAGAGTGGTGTTTGGTAGACTAAGGGTAAGTTCATTTGCTTTTTACGCCTAAAGTTGAATTCTTGTTTCTTATGTTTTTGGGTCATATTCAATGGTCTAAAAGCGGGTCAAACCTGGCACTGTACTGAGTCCTAACCATAGAACTCCTTGACTAAATGAGAATTGGACTGAGTGACCCATCTCCGCGTGGCGTTCCAAACAGGAAGTACCTGCTGGTTCCAAGAAGCCAAAAACCCATAGAGTTCTATAGAGACATAAACAGCTATTAGTCAGTCATTCTATTTGTCAGATGAACCATTCTTTCTCTGATACCTATTTTTACCATGTTCTCATTTCTTTTCATGATTTTATTCTGTAGGGCCAGTTATTCAAGTTATAAATTGACCAGTCAAATGCCTTGATAAAAGCGTAGTCTTACACTGAACATTCAGAACATTTGATTGACAGATTTTCCTGGTTTTAAGTGGTAGGGGTGTGGATGTCCAAGAAGCGCATTCCTGATTGGCATGAATGGCCGCCATTGAAACCATGGCTCAACCCAACTCGGACCAATCCCAGACGCTGTCTGATTCCAACACGGCGACGTCTGCGCCGCGAAAGAATGGCGAATAAATTGACTTGATGTTTTAGGATCCAGAAGTAAGTCATTTTCTATGGGTGACGACTCACTCGGTTCCGTTCAGTAATTGACAACACCCATTTGAGTCTACACTGTGGAAAAGATACTGATCTGAGTTAGTTGACTCGTTGGGTGATTTTTAATTCAGTATTTACTTAAACAGGGACAGTGCACATGGATGAACATTACTGTTAATGTGCTCATGTTACCTACAAAGCTCATTTTCAGTTTTGTCTCTGGGCAAGGTGTCGATTTGCCAAATTGGGTAGAGCAAAGGGAAGCTTTGTTGGGTTCATCTGTGGGTGAACCAAAACGCCAATGAAAAAAAAAAGGTTCTAAATACAGGCAAATTTGAACTAAAAAAAAAAAAACCTTAAACCAGCCTAATTAAAAAATGTAAAAAAAAAGATCAGAAATCAGCGAGCAACTGGGTTTATCTCAGGTGTAAAAAAGAAACCAACCTCTAGTGTTCTTCTAAGGAACTGCAGTTTTTTTGATCGGCTTTGATTTTAGGAGCAACATAGTTTTGACAAAGAAGGAGAGAAAGGCTCAAAGAAGTGCATCAGTGATTTGGAATGAAAGAAAAGGAAAGTTTTTAAATGGGTACGTTTTTTTCTCATTGTCAAACTGTTGTATTTAATTTCCCTGAGTCAAAAATATGTCTGAATTGGAAGCCTCAGTAAGCTGAGTGTAGAATTGGCGCACGGGAAACCAGGGTTTATCTTCCAGTTGGCGTAAAGAGCCTTAGCCAGTGGGCCTTGGGCAAGGCTAATCACGCCACTGCCTAACTATGTAGCCACAAGGGGGCCCAGGTCTGGGTCTCCCTGTGCCGGTCCCAACTCCGAGTAAAATGCAGGGTTGTGTGAGAAAGGGCATCTGGCATAAAACTCTGTCACACTAAATGTGCATATCAGTGAAAGCTAATTCACTGCGGGGACAGGATGCGCCTAAAGGTGAACAACAACTTACCTTAAACAAGATAAGCGTTAGGGAATACAACCCACCCAAATAACAGAAAAAAACCTCCAGCAGAAATTTGTAGAACTGCCAGTATGGGCTCAGAAAGGACAGGAAGTTGGTGCAACGCTGGAATTAAAAGAAAAAGGAATCTCACAAAACTTCGAATGCGCATATAGTATGTGAAGAAACCTGCTACCGCACTTGTTTCTGCTTCCAAGCCCTTTTTTTTCTTACTTTCCAGGGATTTATTGGGTTTCATGGAGCGCTGCTTTCATGCAGAACCCTGTAGGAAAAAAAAAAAAAACTTTATTGAATTACAACCTCGAAACAGTCTGACAATGATTTAGCTTTTTATGAAGGTTTGCAGGTCCATCTGTATTCCGCCCATGTCCCAAATGTGGAGCGGATTGGCAACAACACTGGATATTCTGCTCTCTGAGACAGACTATAACTGATAGATTCCCAAAATGTATTTTCTTCACATTTGTCTTTTTCTTGTTATTGCAAAGGTAAAAACTTTTCTGCAATGTTATCAGATGGTGATAAATATTGTATATGGTATGGTAAATGTTGGTAAACATTGGGGTTTAAACTGTGGGACAAGTGATTGTTTTTCAAAAGTGTAACTTTCTTTTCTTTAGCATCAAGTAATTCAAAAATCTTTGAATATTTTTGTCAGCTTAAAGTCCCACTCCGATCATCTTTTGATCAATATTACAGTGTTCCGTACTCTTTGTTTATGCAATTTTAAGGAACTTTTTTTTTTAAAGTGTCATTTTCTTGCCTCTTGAGTTGTGCAACCTCGCCCCCCCTTTCCCCTCGTCATTGCTGAGAGCTCTTTGTGTGCAACCTTTAACCCCAACGAGCCACTTAGGTCGATTTCCCACTGACTCTAACACTGTAGGAACTACAAAGTCCCACTTCATTCTTTAGCAAAATAAGATACTGCTTTGAATTTATGTTATTGTTACTGTTATAAATAAAGATATTTTTTAAATGTGTGGCAAAAATTACCAGAAATAGATAATAGCATTTTTTTGAAAGTTTTGAGCTTTTTTTTCTTAATAGATGTCCTCAACCTGAAGAAAAAAAACCACAAGAATATGCTAAAAACGCCATTTTCATTGGAGGGGGTCTTTTAAATACCTTTGACTGGACACACGTAGCGGCAAACTAGCTGTGAAAGCTGCTGGTGGAGACGCTGAGTGAACATGTACCTTTTACCTCTTCATTTTTGGCTTATTCGCCACCTGCAGGACTTTTTCATGAAGTGACTTTGGCTGACATCTGCACCGAACACTTAAACACTTGGCATTAACCCGCAACCCTGGCAATAAAGCACAGACAAGCGATGCAAACGCAAAGAGGAGTCACGCCTTTCATCATTGAAACCATTAACACCACGCCAAGCCCAATCAGTCACCTGAGCGTGTGTCCTTCACATCCCGCCCGCCGCTCAAGGGTATGTTGCGTCTGTGCATGCCAGGAGGTGCATGTGCGCTCACATATGCATACTTGCAGAATATATTCGTCCTCCTCAGCACTTCATTTATCTTACTCGACAGCTGACATCACTTCACATCAGCCCGACAAATCTGACAGAGGCCAAACAACGCTGGATGGGAAACGTGCAGCGGAGTCCTTGCGTCAGAGTGGTTGCTGACCTTTCCTGCAGTGGAGGAAGGAGATTCCTGCAGCAGTGTGATGGCAGGAATTCAACAGCGGCTCCCCAGCGCTGCCATTAATAACGGCAGACAATCTGCCTCGCAGAGACGTGGGAAATGTAGTCATCTGTAGCGCAGTGGTGTGACCAGCTAAATGCTGCTAATTGATATGGACAGCAGGAGGCTCTCTGTGTGTAGGATTGGAAGGTGGCAGGGCGGAGACGGGTTTTCAGGCTGTGATGAGCCTCCCGACTGCGGACCGCAACCAGAAAAAAAAGGACACAATTAGCTCCTTGTCCCGCTTTTCTCTAGCAGATCCTTCTCCTCTTGTTAATGTAGCTAAGAGGCACATCTGTATTCAACCAAGCCTGTCTATTTTTACCCCTTGTCCGGTGATTGATGTATCCTTTCAGAGTGTGCAGCCCTGTTATCCACAGGGATGAATAAACCACAGATGAGCAGCAATCTGCAGGGAGCGCACACATACAAGCCATTACAGTTGGAGAACACACACATGTCCGCACACAAACGCAGCCATCCGGAGTTACACACATCTACCTCTAAGCCCTGCTCATCATTCACTCTGCTGCAGCTTCTTCTGTGGGGCCTGCACCGCCTTTATCTCCTCGCCGTGCGACTTGACACGAGACAGCAACGTGTCTATTCATCTGACACGCTCTGCAGAAGACGGGCAGCCCTGACCGGAGCGGACGCTCAGCTAACAGGGACAGTTTGGGAGTTCCAGAAGGCAGTTTGTGGCTATAATGAGCACAAGTGAGTAATGGGGTGGACGTGGCCCCTTTCTGGTGCAAGGGTTGAGACACAAACTTGACAAATCAACGCAAAGGCTGGTTGTCTGGATGCTGGTCAGTTCCTGCCACTGTGACAAATTTAATTTTGATGCCTTTTATTCACAGACAGACAATTTATAGGTTACTCACTCGAGTCCTGAAGAGTCGGTTGGTTGCTTTGGGAGGCAATGCAGCAAGACTGAGTATTCCGGAGAGGCAACAGTGCCCTCTTGTGGGCAAAAAAGTTTGCAAACGAAAAAAAAAAAAAACAGGATGGATGTTTTATGCTCATGAAATGTGAGAAAATTATGTAAACACTTAAAAGAGGGTTTGAGTCAATCCACAAACTCCTTGGGGAGTGCTCCATTTACCCACAGGAGTCAAATCTGTCACCAGCAAACCAGTTTCAGCTGAGCACCCTTCAAAATCACAGTGTGTGATTGCTTCGCAGAGTGAGCTTTCACACAGGAGGTGGTTCAGCTGGTTCAAGCTGGGTTAAAAGGGAAATTATGGAGTTTGAAGCTTGGCGTGATTCAGCTAGACCTGGTTAGAAATTCAGGGGTGCAAATCAGACCCATCGACTCCTGTCTGGAGTCTTCCTCTTCTGCTATCAGCCAATCAGAACTTTTTTTTTTTGTGTGGTGCTTCATGTCGTCTTTAAAGCGCCTTTGGTTCTTGACTGCTGTCAATTGTCAAGGTTTCAAATGTCTTGCTGGGAGAAAATCAGTCATTGAAAACAGATCTCTGGACTAACTGACTGATTTGGAGTCATGAAATGAGCTTAAGTTTATTGTAGTTTTTTTTTCAAAAGATAGACCGTATAAAGTCAAGTGGTGTATTTGTGGAGGCCAATATCCTTTCTGCTGTTTTTTTTTTTTTTTTTGATTAAAGCAAAATTAATTAAACCTGACAATAGTCACTATACACAAGTCATTTATGGAGCTACAAAAGACAAGACGCAGGTTCCACCTTTGGCTTTTGAGTTTGGATCATCGACTGTACATGAAAACTGGACAGAGTGAGCGTGATGTCACCAACAGAAAATGCTTTACTTCCAGCTCCAACCAAGTGAATTCAATTCAGTCACCAGTCAGCCAGACGACATCAGGCAACCACTTTCACCAATCAGGAGTGAGCTTGTTGGAAGGCCACACCCCTATCACTTGAAAACTACACAAACGTTTCAAACGTTCGACGTGACACTACATACTTCTGTGGAGGCATCTGATTGGTCAGTTCATTTTTTTTAATCACTACAGGAAGTGTATCATGAAAAAATGACCAAGAACATGTTAAAAAAATGAAATAGAACGACTCAGTAATAGCTATTTTTTTCTCTTTAGGCGTCTATGGGATTTTAGCTTCTTGGAGTCAGTGTGTACTTCCTGTTTGGAACACTAGTATTCACTGCCAGTGCAGGATTAATTAGAACTTGATGAGTAAGTCCATGATTTCGTTCAACTTAACACGCTGTATACTATTAAAAGACATTATTTGACAATGAAAAGCACAACAGCTGATAAAAAAAGTGCTCAGATGGACCAAAAGCAGTTGTGGCTGGAAAAAAAATACAAGTAATCACCTTAAAGCAAAATTTATAAATGTAGTTGATGAATCTATATTGATTTGTAAGAAAAGACCCATTCAGCATGGATTAACCACATTTTTTATCCCAGTTCATTTCCACCCCATTTGTCATCTTTCATGCTCCCGATAGATCATGACAATTGCTTCGGATTGACTTCTAATCCCCCAATCTACTATTAGGATCAGTTTATAATTCAGGGTTAACATTTAGTGACCATTTCACCATCGTTCAGTCCTTGGAAAAGCAAGAAATATTCAGACTTTTCCCTGCATGCCAACAGCTCGTAATTGATCCAGTTTGTGCATTTTAAGCTTGTTGCTATGGGATTTAGCAGCAATTTACTCTGACTCGTGACTGGCAGGCTGCACTTCAGTACAGGAACTGAACAACTGAACCTACTGAGTAATTTCACAGCATCTTTTTACTTTTATTGAAGTAGACTTGTGATGAAAAATGCCTACAATCAAACTAGATGCATCTAATTCCTTATGTTTTTGATGTGTTTCCATGTATTCCAAACATTTTTCCTTAAAAAAAAAATATCCAAACATGAAGATGCTCTTGTGATTTCACCCCCAAAAATGTATTTAAAGTCCCTATTTAAGCATCTTTTGACTTTTAAGTTCTAAATTTAAGATCTATGATGTCATTTTTAGTCCAAATCAAACAAACTTGTGTCGTTTTTATAGTTTCTGTGGCTCATTCGAAATTTGCCTCCGAGTTGTGGACGAAACAGTTGATGTGCTCGCCCACTAGCTTGTAGCTCGCCAATTGTCACTTCTATGTCACAGCTACGATCTTTTTTTACAACGATTTGAATACAGACATACGAAGAAAGGCAATTTTAAGCTTAATTTTCTCTATGTCCTCCATCGTGAGAAAAACGCCAAAAGAACATGCTAAAAACACACAAATAAAATATAATTTTTGATGGAGTGGGTCTTTAAGTATCTGTGCACTTTATATTCTTCCTGTATTCTAGAAATGCCAGACATTCAATGTGATGTTTTTTGTTCTTACTGAACACTTATTTAGGTAGGCATCCAATTATTTCAGCTACTCTTAATACCTCTGTGTCATCACAGAGAATTTAGTGGCCATAAAAGTATAAAAGTGGCAGTAATGACTTTAGAAACTGCTTGGGGCCAGTTTTTTTTAAACAGTGTGGTAAGTATAATTCCTGAAGATACCTTGTTATGATGTACAAACAAAAACTTCAATAACCTAAAATGTAAACAGGCTCTAGCTAGCCAATTATAGCACAATTGCTTCCTCTACTGCTCATAATAATACCCAGAGTCATTCCACATCTGACATAGGTGCTGACAGCCTAAGACCTCATTGCAGCGTAATTTGCTTTGAGGTGGCGGCTGAAAGTAAACAGATAAGCTAATACAAAGATACACAGCGGCTGTAAAGAGCTGCTCACTCCCCATTCTGGACCTTGTCACGAGAAAACGCTGGTGACTCAACGCTCTCCTCAAACAAAGGTGTACATTTTGTTTGGCTTGCTGGGTAATTAGGTGGTTGGGTTTTTTGTGTTTGAAGTGCATGAATGTGCGCTCACCGCTTGCTAAGCGCACGCCCGTTAGCTCGAGTGTCGCTGCATGTGTGCCGGTGTTGTTTTGAGCAAATCACCTTCATTACAAATGTGTCTCATTACAGTAATGAGAAGATTTCATTATCACTTAAATGACCTTGTCATTGCAGCTAAACAAGCCCGGTTGTTGCTAACCCAGTGGGTTTCTCGGTTTAATCGAAGGAGGCCCAGCAGGAGCTGTCAGTGGGGCTTTGAATGGAGACATCTACCTGAAAACACCACTGCGGAAACAAGCACATGATCAGAGATTTTAGGAAAAATGCTAGCTGGAAGCACTATTGCGGTATAGGTTGTTTTGAGGCAGCTCCCAATAAACAAACGTCATTTAAACACCAATTTAGACACAGAAAAAGCTGTGAGTTTTCATGAAAGCTGCTCAGTCTTTGTAGGCCATAATTTTTGTGTTTTAAAGAATCGAGGTCTGGAACAATTTTGAGGTTTTCCACCAAACGATTTATTCCTAACATGTAAGTGCTAATAACAAAGCTCTGGGTCTTCAAAATATCCCTATCTGCTACCGTCTAAAATGGACGTTCTAACACCAGGCGCGATGAAGAAGACGCCCTCTGACCCTTGACCCATCAACTTAAACACAATGATTATGCATAAGAAAACAGTCGGCTGGGTCTTCCTCTCCGATTGGTCTTTCGCGCCTTCTCCCTCACTTGTAGTTTCTTGTGGACTCTGTCCCCAGATGAACTGTTTTTTTTCCGCTGGTCTGTGAATCCCAGCCTCCACATGAGCCGATTTAACGTCTGCATTCTTGTTGACACCTTCTGCTTGTCTGCAGCAGATGAAATGCAGCTCCTACAGCCGTTCTCATCAAAGAGCAGCTCAGACCTATAAAATCATTTCAACATCTGTGGAAAATCAGAATTACACAGTATGCTTAGCAAACTACAAATTCATTCAAACTTTAAATCACTTAAGCATTTCAAAATAAAGCAAATCAGTTTATGTTCAGTTTTATCGAACTGGAAACTGCTTCTTTTCTTCATCTTCAATATTCAATCCTTCCTTCACACTGAGCATTTGACACGTGTTAATGAATGTGTGTTTAGCCCGTGGTGTTCACACTGAACAAGCAGGGAGGGGCTTTTTCTTCTTCTACTACTGTTATATTAGCGCATGTCTGCCACCTACAGTTGGAATAGTCATGCTGCAGAATCTCAAAGTGGCGCAAGTCTCACAAATCTTTTTTCTTTCAAAATTCTAACCCGATATATGAACGATTTAGTATCAATTCCAGCTGGGCACAAACCACAATCATTAGAGCCTCCTCTTCAATCAAAGTTTAAACGGTTGGCACTTCCATGAAATAAAGGGGATGCCATCCATATCTCTGCTTCCTTAAAAAATAAAAAAATAAAATAAAAAGACTTCTTCAGCCCCTGTCAATAAAGGATGGCTTTGCAGATACTGAAATATATATGTATATATATATGAATATTAGAGCTGTCACTGTTAACATGTGGAATAAATGGTAAATCATTGAAACAGCCTCTGCATCATCACCAAATGTTGGCTCCGCCAGCAAATAACTTGCCGTGTTTGAGATGACTTGCGCCTGGCTTGCATCGGCGGCTGCAAGTGGGGGCGGGAAAGGCACCTGAGATGAAGGCAAGCGCTGAGCTACAGGAAGTTGGGGTCGTCCTTAGCATTTGGTTAGTATGGTCTGTGCTACTATGTATTTTATGTGACTTTTTATGATGTTTGTATATTTCATCAATAGATACTTTAATTGATTGTCTCCCATTTGGGTTTTTATTTTATATTCTTAATTTTGCAGGTAGACAATTTTAACATCTAAACGAGGACAACAGATAAAAAATAGCTACTGGGCTCATTTAATGTCCACTGTCCCAGAGAAAGAAATACAATTGAATACAATCTAATGCATTAACATGATCATATTTACATTCAAAAAGTTCCTAAAAATGTAACAAGGTGATTTTCTCCCAAAATCTTTGTTGTAACAGGACTGTAAGGTGATGATTAATGATTTCTGAGATGTGGCCACTCCTGTCTACAACCCTTCCAAGGGTCGGGACAACCCAAAAACTGCAGCACCTGTACAGGCCTAACTGAGTGGAAACGCTCGCCAGACTGTACTGGAAACTATGCTTAAAAATTAAAATGAAAACCTGGAAATTTAGACAGAAAAAAACAGAACTAAAAGGAATCAATCATTACAACAAACATAGCCCTTGAGATTCAGGACTGCGTTAAAGCTTTCATATGTAAAAAGTATGTGCAGTAAATCTACTCTTCGGAGTACAGATTTTAGAAAAGTCACTTAAATAAATATACTTTACTATCGAGTTCTGATGCTCATTCCTTCAGTGGCATCATTTTAACTAATGAACTGTGATGAACTAATGAACTCCTTTTACAATATTGGTCTAAATTCAGCCCAAAATTAATATATCTGTCAATGTCAAACATTCTGGCCGTCAGATTGTTGGATGAAATGGCTAGATGATTTGATTTTGATGCCAGCCATAAGATTTAAGAGTAGCAGCCACTCAAACACATTGTAATTCAGTTTCCTAAAGCGCGCCACGGCCTTGTCCACATATGTGGTCTTTATTCCCCGCAGAGATTCTATCAGCTCCAAATCTCCCTTTAACTGGGTTCCCTCTCAGAAACGAGCGTCTGCTGAGAGAGCTTGAAGAAGGAGCCGCTGAGATTCATGCTGGATGTGTGAAAGTTTGCAACCCTGTTCATTAATCCAGCGACACGGCCTGCATGTGTTCTCAAACTGTTGGTGATTCTCAAAAAAAAAAAATGACCACCGGATCCATGAGCTGCAATCATTAAGCCTCTTTTGATCAAATCTCTGTCGCTCGCTGCATATGCTAATGAACCCATCAGCAGGTCCACTGATGTCTCTGTAAAGTCGTGAAGACATTCACCGACACGAACGCAGACTTTAGCGCCTCTCAGATTCCTTTTGCATATTTATATTGCATAATGTTAAAAGGCATTGCTGTAAATAAACCGCGTTTCATGACAACCAGGAGGAAACTGTCAGATTTTGAAGCTGTTCTGCATCAGTCCGGCATGTTTTCGTGGAGGTTTCCATGTCAGGCATGAAAATAGAGTCATTATTAGACACGTCTGAGGCGTGATCAAAGCAGGAATCAGCGAATTGATGGTTGTTACAGTTAGGTGAACAGCCTTTGGTGCAGATGAGGTCTGATTCACACACAGTCTTCACAGCCTTCGACCGACAGAAGAAACACATGCAGCTTTATGTACAAGAAAGGCTTGTTTGTGCTTGGACAAAAAGCAACATTTACTACTTGTGCCATCTAGTGGGTTTTAATAGTACCTGCAGCTTTATGTTCTACTGAGAGTCTATCAAATTTTAAAGACCCACTCCAATAAAAAAGGTGGTTTTGGTGTTAACATTGTAGCATTTCTTTATGTCAAGAAAATTACGCTTAAAATTGCGCTTTTGAAATTGTATTGAAATTGTTGTGGATCAGGAGGAAATGAAAAATGTTTGAAAACGCTTGTAGATGTGACGTAGAACCTACATCGGTAGGTCAAAAGCTTACTGCTCCGTTCTGTTCTGCTACATCCGCTGGTCGACGGTGGTGATTTATCGTCTAATATTGCTCGCCATTTTTGTATCACTGGTATGGAGAGAAAATAGGCTCAATGTAATTGTGTGCACGCTACACTATAGAGATTTTTATAACATATTTGACCTTTAAAATGTTTAAGTGAGTCTTGCAAAAAAAAACATAAATTCTACAAGCCCTTACACTACAGCAGTCATGTTACCTTTTAGGGAACTTAAAATGATAACTTTCTTGATTAAAAAAAAATAATTTTTTTCACTTTTTTTCATGACTGTAATGTTACATCTGGGCTAAAACTAACTCAAGATTTCAAAAAAAACATCATACTCATGGTGGTGTGCCAAGAACAGCATTCCTGCTGAGAGTTTGGCACACGCACAGCAAACTAGTGGAATTCACTGTCTCTGTTCAAACAAGCTACCGTTACCAAAATTGTATGATTCCAACAAGAAACACTCTTCATTCACTTAAGTGAAACGTTTTATTAATTTTTGGGATTCTGTTCAGGACTGTCAGGACAGCAGAATTTCATTGTGGTTCAATTGTTTTATAGAACAAACAGGTTGTAGTCGTTGCATGACTTCAGAAAAGCTGCCAAATCAGAGAAATATTTGTAGCTACAATCACACTGGGCTTAACGAAAAGTCCACATAAACATTTGTATCTGGGTTTCCGCGTTCAAAACTGCCGCGTTGCAAGTTTTTCCATCAGTTTTTGGGCTCTACGTACAAAATTCATCCTCATTTGACAAGAGTTGAAAGTTGAACCGCGTCAATTTTGACCAATTGGGCACTCCGGTTTGGTTGTGCCATATGCAGTAGGTAGTGTCCTTTTCAAAGTGCACACATTTGACTGAAAAGCCCACCAATATACAGAAAAATATAAACGTATTTATGAAGTGAGCCGAGTCTCTACATGTCTGAGCGTTGCCTGGCTGCCTCGGAGGTCTCATCCTCGCTAAGCACTCAATCTGTTTGGCGAGTGACCTTTAGGTGTAGGAGAGCTTTCCTCTGCCTTTAAAGCACATTGCACCCCCTGAACTAATCCTTGGAGGCAAACACCTTAATCCCCTCCTCTCCCCCAACCCCTCCGGCCCATGCTCATTATTTGCTTTCTCTCTAATTGTCTTGAAAGCAGCTTAAATCTCATGTTTCACTTGGTGTTTTTTGTATGCGACTGAACGGGCTGATCTTCAAGCATCCTCACCTTAGCTGTACTCGAAGGACACTAAAAAGCTCACTCCCAGAGGGGATTGTAAATGTGTGCGTCCGTGCACAGTTTGCGGGTTCGATCAGGATGCTCGGGCAGAGGACCAGTGACCGTGGAGGCATCAGGGTGCATTTAGGAGGATTGCAGCTGTGCAGGGAGGGGATCAGTACCAGAGTCGGAACCTAAGCTGCACGGGGACAAGCACAAAATCAGCATTCAGCTGGCTCCTGCTGCTGCTGGTGCTGTGCATGTGTGTGATGTGTGTCTCCCAACCTCAAGGGTAGCAGTTCTTGGTCACAGTCTAGGGATGAAAGTAATTGCGAGTGGAGGGCGACCTGCAGCTGAGACCCAGAAACGGTGTGTGTCGGCCTGTGTGTGTGTGCGTTTCTGAAATTTGTTGCCGCAGCTTTTGTTCAGTGAGTCCGTGCGTCACGGATCCGTTTCCTTTCATCCAAACGAAGCCGCGCAGATTAGTGAGGCTTGAATTAAACCAACATACCTCCAAAAAACAGACAGTGGGATGCTAGGAAGCTGATCTGTCAAACGTCAACACAAGGCCTTTTATTTAAAAGCTAACTTTGCGTTCAATTATGCAAATACTAAAACATAGAAGCCATTTTGATTGGCTTCCATACGATCCATCAAGGGGTGACTTTTACAAATGAGAGATGATTTATGTAGGAATTCTTCAAGCAAACTATTTATCAACATTTGTCACACTTAAACATTTAAAATTTACCAAAAGCGGCCAAGTTTTTCTATCAATAGTTAAGTGTTGGTGGGAGTGTAATGGTTTGGGCAGCACTGTAGTTCAGGTTCAGATTTGGAACAGATCCAGTCCATCTATTTTCCAAACCTGCCTAACCCTTCAAACACTGAAGCTTTAGCTCTAGTGTTGACATTTTTAAACTGTTACTCCTCAACTGTTTATGCAATTCTATTATACTATATCTGCAACAATTTCTATTGCATGTCCATATTAGTCTACTTGCATATCTTCTGTACGTATTGTAATTATAGACCCTGCACTTTGCTGCCTAATGCACTCTGGTTAGACCTGCGATGCATTTTGTTGCCTCATACCTGCACAATGCAATGACAATAAAGTTTAAACTAATCTAATCTAATTATGTTAAGTGTCAATTGAACCCATTTGGGTTTTGTGTTGACCAAAGTACTGGCTAATCTTTCTTTTTCTTTGTGAAATGTTGTGACTTTTTCTCACTTGGGGTCCTCAACTATTGTGTAAAATCTGGACACTTAGACGTTTCGTGGAAAATCTCTGCCGAGTTTGTATACTAAAGTGATGTTGTGAGTAAATTTGACCGAAACACTTTTATATGGGTAAGTACCTCAACTGACCCAAAATAAATATGTCTCTTTGATGTCTTTTCAATCAACATTATGAGTACTTTACCTTGATGTACAGTCAATTATATTTTGACTGCCAGAGACCCAGGTGTGAGTGGAGAAAGGACTTTCACTTTGTTTTTCTTGTCACTTTTCTAACACTTTTCCTTGACCAACACACCAAAAACAGGCTCCAGAAGGCTTACAGTTGAAGACGTTCTATCACAGATTTGAACTTGAATACTGACGCAGTACATGAAAGTTCAGAGACAGAGGATCTTTCAGTGTCTGAGGACAACATAATTGATGAACATGAAACTAGAGCTGGTGAACATGAAAGAGAAACTAGCAGCAATTAAAAATGTACGGCACAAGCGGATTAAAATTCTACCTTTTTGTACCATCCTGGTCTACATGTTACTGTAGATGGGCGTCTTGTTACATTTAGTGGACGGTGTCCTTTCAGATAGTACATGCAAAAATGTCAAAATGTGGGTTGTCTGCGGTGCAAAATCTATCTCATAGAATATTCAAGAGTATAGTGGAAAGCTACCTGGAAGGGGAATTAAAGAAAAACTGTCATGATTCTTTTCTGTTTATATTCTCCAAAAAAGCAAAAACAAAAGATGTTGTTGATAGTTTTGAGTGTAAAGTTACAGTCTGGGACAAAATGACCCACAACATAATCAATGTAATTCTTTTTTTCATAATTCAAGTAATCTTGCATCGAATTCTGAAGTTGACAAAAGCACATTTGCTATGATAAAAAAAAAAAAAAAAAAACTTTGGCTGAATCCGAGTTGCTTTCCTACCCTATGGCTTCTCCCTATCCCTGCATTTATCCTTGAAGCGGAGAGATATGGAAAAAAAAAAAAAGTGTCTTTCAAATTCGGATGTTCCTACCGCTCGATCGCGTCATAAACAGACGCCAGTAGTTTACGTTAGCGCGTAGCTGCCAGCGCTCGGAAAATACACATCGGTTTTATAACTTTAAAAGTCATGCTAAAAACAAAAAGACTTACATTAAATCCCTCACTCTATCAGTGGAGGGATAGCCAGTGTTAAGTCGCTATGGCTCCTCCTTAAAAACAATCACTTTCAGACACCACTACAGCTTCAAATCCCCTACATTTGGAGCAATAGGGACGAACCATAGGGGTAGGGAATTAATTCAGATTCGTCCTTTATTTTCAAGTGTTGCATTTCAGCACAAAGCTACTTTTTTTCTGCGCCAGAATCCATTGGAATTGTGTTTATTGTGCATGTGGTCAACAAGTTCAGGTCGTTCAAAGAGATGTTGATACTTGTTGATGCCACCGACAGCTTTGGTGGTAAAGGGTTAGTCCCTAGAAAAAAACTGTCAACTCTTCTAGTGTCACTGAAGTTTATTTTGTGACAAAGGTAAAAGCACACAACAACTACAGCTTCAAAGCAGCTACCCGGCTAGGCTAAATGCTTCTCCCACAGGATTGACATTATCTCAGAACTGGACTGAAGGATCCCTCCCCCTCATGTTCCAAATAGGAAGTACTCACTGGTCCCAAAAAGCCAAATCCCATAGACTTCTAGTGAGAAATAAACAGCTATTTATTACTCAGTCACTACATTTGTCAGAATAACCGTTCTTACTCTGCTACCCTTTTTTTTTAACATGTTCTTACTGATCCTATGTTTTTATGATATCTTTGCTATAGCGCAAGTTATTCAAACTTTACATTAACCAGTCAGATGCTTCAAACAAAGCAGGTGGCCTCACTTTGACTGTTTGAAGCTTTTGATTGACAGGTTCTCCAGTACCCAGTGAAAGGGTTACTGATTGGAGAGAGATAGGTTGCCATAGAAATGTAGACTAGAAGTGACCAATCACTACTTACCGAGAATGTCTGGCACCAGCATGGCAACGGACGTATCGCTGAAAAATGGTGACTAATTTGACTTAATTTAGTCGGAACCAGATGTAGGTCATTTTCTATGGCTGAGGTCTCACTCGCTCTGTCCAGTTCTCTATATACAGTCAATGGGTGGGAGACCGCAACTATTACCAAATGCTCATGTCAGATGGTTAGCTTCAGTCTGTCTGATTCAGGTGTTCTTTTTGTCCATGTACGCCTTAGTCCCAACTGCCCTTATGGCTAGATCAGGGCTCTGCAGAACACGACATCAAATAATTAACAGTGCAGCTTTTTATGCAAATACTCTGACATTTTGACATGGTGGAGGTGGTGTGATGGTCGGAAATTAATTGGAGGCTCAGCAATATTCCTGAAAGTTCTCGAAGAAAATTTCTAATCAAGAAGTTGGATTAAAGTTTTAGGAGAAAAGTTGAGACGTTTTTAGGTTTGGTGGCAATCACATTTTTCATTTTATTTTATTTTTAATTTTTTTTGGCCTTTAGGGATAACATTTATTATTATTTACTTTTTATTTGTTTTATCTCACACTAAATGAACAATATAATAAAAAAATAAGTTATTGTATTGTTTATTTTATACAGTTCTCAATATATAATTCCTTGTTTTATACCTGAATACCAGAAGTAGCAACTTTTTTCTAGCCCAACTCATGATAAACTGATAAGCTGCCTCCACCACTTCATTTTGGCTCGACTGTGGTTCAAAAATAGGACAAAAGATGACGATTGATGACTTAAAAGAATCTGATAACAGCTCATTTTCAGCTTTGTGCTACTTGTAATGCAGTTAAGTCCAAGCAAATGTAATGTATTTATTAATTTATCAATCAATCTGTGTTTCAATTCCTAGTATGAGGGCTATGACGACAAACACAACAACAAAAACCCAACATATCATCAAAGATAATGACCAACGCAGAGCAGTCGAATCACAGCAGGGGGTGTAAAGGTTATTGGTGCAATTCCAGTTTAAGTAAAGCCGCGCTTTGATGTTTATTATCTATGCAGACACACATTTAAAGTACATTTTAAGATGATCCAAGAGAATGTGTGAGCCTTATGTTGTGATGTTTAATCACCAGCAGAGGGCAAACAAAGCCAACATTTGGTGACTTGCGTTCCTTTCCTACTGTAGAAATCATTGGTATTTTTTCCTGTCGTTTTCAGTGAAGTTGCTCTTTCATAAATGAACATCACAAACAGAAAACCTGATTATTCCAAACGCATTTATATGTTTCAGCACATGCCCACCAGCTCCACAGAGACCCAAACAGCACGGTAGCCCAGTAAATCAAACTCCAGAATTCAAAACAGGGGCAGAGACAGTCATATAGAGCTCAGACATGCAATGTGACCCATGAGCAAAAGAAGATCTCAGAGAGCAGAAGACGAGGCACCATGTGGCAGAAGGGCTAGAGCCCTCCGGCTCCTCCAGTGTCTCCGAGCCACTTCATCAGCCAAACAAGCTGTCTTCTTTCAGCGGAGTTTATGTCAGCTGCGTCTCGGTTCAGCACGGGTTCATCATTTCCTCCGGTTCCTCCGGAGCGCCTCGTAGATCACCACTCAATGACGGAAAATGAAGAGCTCTCAAGACAAAAGCCGGGGTGGCCCTGATGTGATTACAGCCGCGGCGGTTTCTCTTGTCGGGAGCACAAAAGCAGCGTCTGGCTTTAATTAAAAGTTGTCCCGGGTGAACAATAAGCAGGATATTGCCCAGGTAGTGGTCTTTTGTAGCGGTTTATGGAGCAGGGAGTGGTACGGGACACCGGATCTCACATGGGGATGACTGGATCGGTGTCAAATGAGCCTCTGTACAGAGCAAACAGGTGTTTGTTTGTTATGTAAAAGCATTTTTCATATCTGGTTTATGACTCGCATGGCGCAGATAAAAGAGCTGTGATGCAGAAGGGAGGAAGAAGGCACTGCTAGCACGACTTCGGCTCAATAATAGATCAATGGGATCAAGGATGCATGAGTAATGCATGGATGGGATGTGTGTAGGATGTAAAGACAGGAAGTTTCCTTGATTAAAATATATTTGCATCAAACTTTATGGCCCAACAAAGTGATAATTTAATTTATTTATTGGTACCTTGTGTTTTTATTTCAATTTTTGTCTGATTTGCAGCCATGGCAACGTGTCGTGTATTTTTGCATGTTCTTGCACATCATGTACCCAATTAGACCCTATTATAACCAAACACAAAGAACAGATAAGTCACATTGGAGTATTTGCACAGTGTCATTCCAGAGGCAAAGCTAACTTCTGTTTACCTTCAGAGTTAAGCACTATCATTTTACCTTCATCTGCTTTGAGCTGACTGAGCATGTGCAGAATCAAAGCTGTGTTCTGAAAACACCTCCATTTGATGACAAAAATGATGTATTCCCCATTTGTATCTAAAGTTTAGGAACAAAGTTGTAGTAATTACTTTGTTGCTTCACTGAAATCCTGCTTGTCAAGCTCATTTGGGAAATAGGACAACACGCGTGTCTTTTCCCGTCAGCTATTTGAGCTCTGCCGGACACCAGAAGATACCCGTTTCTTTACACTCTGTCATCTATTTGAAGTGTGTTGCCCTCAGGGGGGTGGATCAGACCTGACACCTGTCATGTTACCTGTCCGGCGGTGACTTTGCATATAACCTCCGTGTATTTGCCTTTGTCCTGCTGTCACACAAGGAAACAAAACTTCGAAGACAAAGACTCTCTGTGTTACATAGCATAAACAGATTGGTCCTAAAGCACAGATTTTTTTATTTTTTTACTAAAAGTAAAAGCATAGATTTGCTTAAAACAAATTTATAACATCAAATGGCTACAGAATATTGTAAAAAATATTGTTTTCTTCTTTTGTGTCCAATGCTGAGGAGATTTTTTTTCCAGCTCGAGCATATTAGACGAATAAATTGCATGAAAATAATTCAAATTTGCAAAAAATCTTCACCTCTTTAAAAAAACAACTGTCAAAAAGCTCGTCCAATTATTCATTAGTTTGAGTATTTAGAATCACGGATTCCAACGTCTCCAGTTCTACGATTTGTCATTTTGTATGTCGTGACTCAAATGCACCATCGCGAGTCACGAAAAACTTTTCCTCTCCAGGTACACGTCTGCATATTAACAAGATGTACTTACTACGAATCATTGAGGTGTTTACGGTTTCTGCTTGTTGATTTCAAAATAAAACTCAAAAAAGTGAAAATTGAGGAGGTGCTGAGGAAAACCATTAAAATGACCGCAACACATCCCCATGCCAAATACTATTATTGGTTGCCAATATTAAATTCCACTTCTATCCAACTCTACTCTTGTTCAAAGTGTTATCTAAAGTCAGGTCAAATTGTGTTTAGGGATCGCGTGTTCCACATCCCACCTGTTCTGTTTTTATGTTTTTGTCTGCACAACCAGTATGTAATTTCTACTAAACAGCATTAGTGTAATTTGAGGTTGTGAGAAAAAAAAAGTTAAAAAATGTTCTGCTCAACATGTCCAAGTTCAAGGCTTGTAATGAGAGCGTTGCTATGGCATGTTATCAAATTGAGATTCTTTTTGTATTTACTTACAAGGATGTTTACTGTAATTATAAGCTATAGTTATCTGCTAACCACAGGATATGGAAGTGGGGAAAACACGCCAAAAACATGCTGTTACATGAGTAGGACGGCTTACAGACATGTTTATCACTGTGCTCAAAATGTAAGCAGAACCTGGGAAACTTCTACTTTAAGAAGACTTGCTGTTAGACTATTTATGCTATGTTCTTCCTTGGCAAAGTTGGATTGTACACAAGAAGCCTGAAAAATAAAGAACTCTGTTTTCATATTAAAATATCCAAGTGTAAGTAAAAAATATACCACACTCTTGCTTTTTTTTTTTTCGTACTGAAAGTCATGCATTGTGATTCCTGTAATCTGTGCCCGTGTTTGTTTAATCCTGCTGTCAAATACAGACCATTCAGTTCTCATGGTTAGAATGTGCCTCAGGTTCAAACAGGCTAATAAGTGAGAGGCGTCTCACTGCATCAATTATGCTTAAATTACATCTTGCTGTCTAAAGCATGGTAATAGCAGCAATCCTTTATCCTTCCTTGCAAAGATCGTCCTTGTTTGCTTACTCAAGCCATTGCGGTTCCTCTATTTTTGGTGTTTAGCTACAGAACGTAGCCTACTCTAAAAACCAATTACAAGTATTTTAGCCTCAGCCTAAAACTACATGCAACTTCATGACATAACATGCAAATCGCAGCATCAGTGCTTACTTTGTACTTTTCCTACTTTAGACAATGCTCACCTGCTCTTGCAGCACCAAACAACATACATCCTGTAAACATTGCACAAGTCTTGTTTGACCGGTCGGACGGCTGAAATGTTTGCAAATAATTAGTTTGCAAGCTTAGACTCGACCTAAAAAAGATTATTTGCATATTTGTTTGGAACAGAATGATCCCAAGCGGTTAGATGAATGCTCTTAACCAAGAGTGAAAGCATCTGAATTAGTTAGGTGGCATGACGAGAGCTACGAAAGGATTGAGGAAATGTCAAACAAGTTGGACTAAAGTGTGTGTTATGCTAGGTCACTATGTTGTAGTAGACAGCTATTGTACATCACACAAACTGCTGATGTCTTGCAGGCTGTTTTTTTCGCACCAACGAGACCAACTACAAACTCGTTGCATGATTTCCTTTATGCTCTTCACTTTTTTCCTGTATGTTTTATGTCCAGCAATCCAAGCTTCGTGGTTTTCCCACCATAAAACACAAAACAAGGTCTTCAAAATTCAAGAGCTCAAAGATAAGATGATGAGACGGAAGGAATGACAGCAACCCGGTTCTTTTTTTTGTGGCTTGCCCTTCCATACAATACGCCAACGATAGCAGAATCTTGATAGGCAACAAGTTAAGTCAAAAATACCAAGACGGATCTTGTTTAGATTAGTTTAGAATCAGCTGAAATTGTCAAAAAAAATCAAACTTGGTTTGATCAAGTTTGACTTCTTCAGTAGGACATCCTTTATAGCTGGTGTGATGCTACATTCCCAGAGGTGGTCAGATTCCGTTCAAACAACCACTTCCGACAAAAATTCTATGTAAATGTGTGTAAATGCGCATGTCGAGCTTCATGCGTCACAAGTTTTTAAATCAGTTTTTTGGCTGTATGTGCAAAATGCGCCTCCATTACATGTGAGTTGACAAGTAAACCAGTGGAAATTTGATCAATCAGGGACTTTATAGGATCCCCTTTAATTCACGGAAGAGCCAACTGTTAAAAAATTGATTATGGAGGAGAAATTAATATTTATGGATTATGCCCAGCCAGAATTATGTAATGAGTCTTTCATATGTCGGAATAAAGCAGTGAAAGAAAAAGCCAGGAGGAAGATTAATTAAATCTATGTCTGTTTCTCCACAGCCACTGAGAAACAATCCGTATACCCACTTGATCACGATCTTTACTCAAACTATTTTTATGTTCTATTGTCGGTTACTGTTGTAGTTGGACTATGGTGGCTAAAATGAGTGCTGTTATGGGATTCTTTTTTTTTTTTTTTTTTTTGCTATTAATTAATTTTGACCTGTATTTAGTTAATCTATTTGAACAGTTGCAATCACAATTATTTTTAACCTCATAATTGCTGTAAAAAGCCTGATTCTGAGGTACACATTATTTGAGATTGTGGCCCAGTAAAAGATCCAAATACAAGTAAAAAAAGTGACCTTGTTAAAAAAAAAATATGGGGATTTTGTTATCAATTTAAAAACAAAACAAAACAACAACAAAAAAACTCCCATCCTGAATGATATAAATCAAAACTCTGAAAACAAAAGGAACACTTTGGTAGAACACTTTGTGGCCCATCCAGAGTATTTTCTACATAACAAATAAGCTCTTTTTTTCTACTTCATTTTTTACTCTGGTCCCGATATGCAACAATTTGGACAAAGAAATATTTTCAAATGCATTTTAAGCTTAATTTTCTTTATGGATGTCCTCCTTTATCAGTAAAATACCACAACAACACGTTAAAAATACCTTTTTCATTGGAGTTGGGTCTTTAAAATACAATCTTTGATGGTGTTTTTTTTTTATAGGTAGTTTTTATCGACTAAAAAGATGATTAAATAATTTCTTTGCATTTTTCATTATACATAAACCCTTTTTTGATGAATTATGTTTGCAAACTGCAAAAATAATTATATAAAATACTGATTGCATGAAAAGAAAAGGTAACGAGATACAAGGGTTGGCCACCCATCTTCTCTGATCATGTTCAAAATCTTCCCTTTCAAAAAAAAAAAAAAAAGACTCTTTGAAATGTCTGACATTCTTATGAAGATAAATGAATTCCAAAGACTTTGGCTTCAGTTCTCCTGAGATGAACCAGCGCTTGTAGTTCTGGATTTTAAGGGCAAATTATATAAGTCTTAGATTGAATCTTAGATGCAGAATATTTACAACTTTGGTCAGACTCGACTTTTTGCTTGAATGTACAGTTTCATCCAAAGGAATGTATGCTGTATACCTTTTTGTTTCTTCCAAACTCATATTTTACACTTTGACTGCATTGTTTGTTGGCCTTTATCCCTGCAGCCTACAGACATTCAATTTAGGTGCATTTTTTTGTATGATTGATGGCTCAAGGTGAGCACCCCGTGATATGGTAGAGTCTGGGTTAGAAGGCCAGTTTCTGTGGAGTTGCCTTTTGACTTAAAAAGGTAAAAGTAAAAAATAAATAACTCTAAATCCTGTCAAAACTTTTGCCTTGTTTATTAGTTTTATATTTTTGGCACTACATGACACATGTGTCTAGGAATGGTCTCTGGTTGCAGAAAAGTTGGTGTTTTTCTGTTTTTAGAGATGTCATCACAAGGTTACACATTCATTTTGTGGGTTACTTCCATGATACTGACAGAAATATCCGAAATATCAACTCTGGAACTGAACGCCTTCAGAATTCAAGTCAAAAGAATTCTACCGTATGTTTCTAAGCATATAATAATTCGACAAATGGATAATAATGGAGCGTGGGGATAATTGTGCATACTCTTATAAAACGTTATCTGAAATATTCTGCGAAAAAAAAAAAAAAAAAAACTTCTTTAGCAGGCATTTCTTCTGCAAAGTTGCCTCTGAAACCTGTGACTGTTTAATCATGCATAAGAACAGCTGGAACTGGAACAAAAGTTGGAATTGGCTCATGTTTTTATTATACAACCACATATTTGCAGCCACTTTGAAAACACAAGAATAAATGAAGTCTTGCACCATTCCTTTGAAAGTCTGCAGGCTCTCGCTCCTATCTTCTGCCTTATCAGACAAGTAGGGGGTATGTAATTGTGTTGACAGACTGTCTGCAGTGTCCCTGTCAATATGTAAAGGTAACGTTGCAGTCATTACAGGGGAAGCGAGGACGCGGCTCATGCTGTGCATGTAGGGAAGGTTTTTAAGGCTTGTAAGTACAACCATGATTGCACAGAAATTTCATTTGCTGGGAATGACACAGTACTTTTCACTTTTTCTGCAAGTTGTTGATAGTTTTCAGTGTTCAAAAACAGGATATCTGTGTTGCAGCCTGGAGGACTTGGCTCTTGTGCGTCAAAGCCGACAAACCACATGAGGGAAGTCTTCGAGACTCGGCGTTTGAAAAAAAAAACATACATAAAAGGAATACCAAAGAATTTAAAGGGAACTGCTCGCATGCATGGAAATAATTCAGCCTGAACATCTGTGTTGACACACACGAGTGTGACCTCGAAGAAAAGCGCCGCTTCTGATTTCACTGCTTTGGCAAACTCAGCTGAAGGTCTAAACCAAAACCCGGCAGATGGTTACAAGAAACCGAAAGAAAGAGAACAAGAGAGCCATAAATATTCTCCTGCAAAAGTAGGATGTTTATATGTGGATTTCATTTTTGCCGAGTCATTATACAGTAGAAATGACCCAAAGTAGACGCAGCGCCTAAAGCATTTTGATTATTAGATGGGTCTATGCATAAAACATAGACCGCCATGTGCCATCTGCACGTCGGTTGTGCCAACATTACGCTGAAAAAAAAAAAAAAAAACTGATGGCGCGCGCTAACAGGGGATCAATGAAAATGCAATAAATAATTCAAAGTAGTGCGCCCTTGATGAGGTGATAAATGAGTCAACAACCGGTCGGGTCATCACCTGAGTTCACGAAACTGCAGATTAACCAAACTGATAGGAATCCTACAAACAATCGGTTTGTACACCACCTCTCCTCTGGAATGAATTACACAAGAGCAAATGTTTCAGAGCTTTTATTGGCTCTCCTTAACAATGTTCTGGAGAATTCTGCTGAAGATGGAGAGATCTCAGGGATGTTGTCACGTCATATTTGTTTGGTCTGCAGTTCAACGGGTTTGGAAGTCAAAACATAAACGCAGCCTTTGAAAGGTAGACTCCAAAGATCTAAAACTTAATCTATGCCTCTTATGTACGAGGCGAGCAGGTCTCCTTTATTGACAAATTCCATCCAACACACAGATGCAACATAACAAGATACTGATTATAGACTCTGATTATTACATAGTTATGTCCTAGTCAAGGCTCAACAAAAATCACTAAGAGGTGAAAGCGTATATAGACTGTTGGAGGTTTGAGCCGAGCTTTGTCAACACAGCAATTATGGTGAGTTTCCCTTTTGTTGTGGTGTGTCTTGTAAAAAGGGAGCCGCCGGAATTTAAAAGTAAAGTTGTTTCCCGCTACAACCATTGTCAATAAGACAGAAAAGTATTAATGCTCGATTAGGACTGCACAAAGGCTGCACAAACCTCTTGAAGTATAAGTCATGTAAGCATTTTAAGGGAAATTCTTTATTTCTGGTGGTTTGGTCACCTACCAATATTTCCCCATCGACAAGTAGACAGATAATATCTCAAACATCATTTACTGCATTCTGATCTGTGAATTTAAAGACTGACAAGGGATGGGTGCGTTGACAGGAGTTTGCCCCACCAACTCAGCAATGTGACAAAGTCTAAAGCTCGGTTGGAGCTACCCATAATTCCACCCATCAGCACCACCATTAAAAAAAAAAAAACACGTACATAAATTTGTGCAGAGTAAACAACCGGATTTTGAAAAAAACAACTTTAATCTGAATGTATTTATGAGTTTTAGCAAGTTTATTTTTCAGATTACTTTCTGTTGAAGTCCATGGAAAATACATCTGACTTCTGCCCCAATGGTCTTTTGTGGAATTGCAACATTTAGTATTTCTGGGATTGTGTTAAATTTTAGAACAGAAAATGTGAGCGTTCTCAATAAAAAAAAAAAAAATGCAAATGCCATGCAAATGATTCTATCTCAAAATGTTATTTGTAATCTTTATTTAAAAGCAAGGCACAGTCAGCTTTGATTGCGTCAGATGTGAACGTGAAATAAATTGTAACGGTGGACTTTCAGGAGGAAAACTTTCAATTTTTGCCAAGTCAAAGAGATATAGCAGTAGCTGTAAACTGCTGGTATTAAATACTGGTATTACTTTAAATAAAGATTGTAAAAAAAAACGTACAATTATATCACATTAACTGTCAGGATTTGTCTTTTCTTCTTGGTAGGACAAAAAGCTGTGCCATTCAGATTTTGTTCAGCACAGACACAAAGTCAAAGCAGACTTTAATTATGTCATGTTTTACTATTTTTGTCTCTTTTGTGTGATCTCGCTGTTGGTGCAGGATGTATTTCTTGCTCCTAAAACCATCTGATCTTAGTTATTATTAATTTTTGTTGAAGCTAAAATCTCAGTTCACAAAGCTTTGAATTACATGCGACAGGCGTGCTAATACTTTAAAGTCTCTCTGATGACCTATTTTTTAGATCCAGAGTTTCAGCAAGTTCCACAGTCATTAACACTGATTTATCTGCAAGGAACTTTCGAGTCGATTTGATCTAAATCATGTAAACTTGTGTTCAGCACATCCAAAAATGTTTTTTTAAGCTAGAACCAAGTCCAGATTTACATTTTGTGTGAACTCTGCAGCTTTCTCGTCTCTCTGAACACCATCTCTAAGAGGATCTATCTGCATCGGGTCAGAACTGAGGTCACCCACCGCCTTGATGTTCAGATGGGGGAAATTTACACTAATCCAAGCCAGACCCACTTGGCTTCGAGTAGTAGAAATGCAAACCAGAACGTGAGGAAAACATTCGCAGCCCATCTGAAAGTGATCAATCTGTAAGCAGCAGAGAATTACAGCCGCAGCTTTGCAGACGAGATGAATCTGGTGCTTTCCAAGGTTACTTACAGTGGTTTAATCAGTTCAGCTGGCTTGCTCTCAGTGCCATGAGTTGGAATGGTGATTATCGTTTATGAGCATCTGCACCACAGGGAGGTTAAAGGTCACATCTCTGCTAGAACTGGTAGCACCAGAATCGCACACATTGCATTTTTTTAAGTCTCTCTTCCTGTTAAATTTCTATCAGTGGAACTTTGACAAAACAGGGACTCAGATTTGGTAATGATGTATGGGTGGTGTTGTTATCAAAACACCGAAGTACCAATCATATAAAAGTGATCACGCAAGAGAAATTAATACATGTGGTTTATTCCTGGATGGAATTATATGACACCAAAGCTGATCGGAATCTGAACCAACCCTTTCTCACTCCCAAGTTGTCACATATTGACGCATGGGTAAGGAGCCCGCCGCGTCAAAAATTGGCGCTTTGGGTGCACCCAACTTGTCGTTTTTTTGATGACCTGGCTCATCCAATTAAATCAAGGCTCCCCAACCTCCAGGCCACAAACCAGTACCGGTTCGGTACCAGACTGCACAGATACCCTGACCCTATCCAGACGTGGATTGGTACCAGTTCGGATGCGGTACTGGTTCCAGACACGGACCAGGCTGGGGTACCGGTACTGGACGCGTCCCAGGTTCGGCCCGCGTTCGGACTCGGCCTAAGGTTTCGTCCACGTTCAGTACGGTGTCCCACAAGATGACTGGACCCTGATTTAATCGGAACAGCTGGCGCATCAAAAACGAACAGCCAACTTGTCAAAAACGAACATCCAGCGAGTCAAAAACGACGAGTTGGGAGCACCCAAAGGTTCAAAGAGTGACACGGAGGGCTCCTTACACATGCGTCAATACGTGACAACTTTGGAGTGAGAGCATGCAGTCTGAACTGCTTCCTCTGCCTCGTCCCTGTAGTTCCAATTTTAGGGGCATTTCAAGCTTTAGTGGTGTTTTTAAAGCCATAGCGATTCAGGGCTGGCGATCCCTCTACCAGTGTAGGGATCCACACCCTGCTTGTGGCACGGGAAACGCTTTTGTTTACATGGGTGTGCTCTTAGTTTACATTTACATGTAGGTTTTGAGTTTTTAATGAATTGAGTTTTTAATTTTTTTCCTTCTAAAACCGTATTTTCCGAGCAGCTACGCGCTAACGCATGTGACCGGTGACAATTGATGACTTTTTCAAGCAATAGTAACGTCAAATTCAAAGACACGATTTTTTTTTTTTTTTTCATATCTCTTCGCTTGGAGGGATAAATGTAAGAATATGGAGAAGCAGTAGGGGTTGGGAAGCAATTCAGGTTGAGCCAACGTTTTTTATATATCGAATTAGAACTATTAAAAAAAATTTAACTTGACATTTTGCAACGTTTTGACATTTCGAACCAAACCTTTTCCAATTGTGAGTACATGAGCTAGCATATGGTATTCAACGCATGTGTTAACGTAGCTTTAAGGATAGTGTTACTAACTAATTAAAGCCAATTAATGAAAGTTTTTTGTGCTTTGACAGTAAAAAAAAAATAGGAGGAGCTCTTGTAAAGTTATTTCTAGCTCTGAACCTATTTTACACCATTGCTAGCGGGACAGAGGAAGCACCAGGTGACTTTAAAGTAAACAAATATCTTTGTTTTGTTGTTGATTAAAAAAAACGATTTAAAATGAGTAATCTTTTGTGAAACTGTGTGACAACTTTTTAGACATCATTGTGCAACTTGTTAAAAAAAATAAAGAATTAAAAGGCGCTTTATTTTGGAAAAAAAAAAACATGACGCTTTTATTTTGAAGGGTCTTACCGGATGCGCTGTATCGCATTCCAGCTGGCTTGGAAGGGCTTCCTCCTCGCAGTCCACTCCACAGCATGCAAATAACTCAGCAGCTTCGCCACACTACACATTGGTTAAGTACGCGGAGCGTTCGGAGGTCTTGACAGAAAGGAGAAGGAAAGGAAAAAGTCGCCTTTTATTGACGTATTTTTAACTACACCTCTGCTAATTATCCTTAACTTCCTTCAAATGAACTCTGGAGGCTGCTCATCCGGGACTGTCACAGAAACAGGAGTAATTGGTGACCCGTATCAGACTGCAAAGAGACACTGGAAGGTTGGAAGGGACAAACGGACCCCTGTGAAGTTTCCACCCCGATGTCTGCCTGTGCTCTCGGACCGTTGAGGCGCCATCCTCGCCTCCTCGATGCGGGTCCCTGCGTTTGGTGATGAACATGCGGACTACATTCCCCCTTTTTTACTGAGTTTTAGTCGGTAAGTCACGACGCGGTCGTTAAAATGTAATTAATTACTAATTTAAACGTTTTTTTCCCTAGAATTTTGGTATTGCTAACTTATTATAGTATAAATAAAGTTTTTTTTTAAAAATATATATTTAGGTAAAGAGAAATAGTTGCGCTGTAGATTTATATTAAAAGCAACTTACTACTCAATAACGTGGATTTTAGATTAAAAAAATACTTTTATGCTCAACATTTTTTTTTCTTTATTGCTAAAATTCTAGTCCCTTCTTGTGGCGCATGAATATTTAAATGAACGTCATCGGACACAGGTGTTCTTTCATGTTTGACTTCTCAAAGACATCAGCCAATCAGAAACCATCCCTTTTGCCTTACGCGTTAACCTTTCAAAGGAATTAAAAGAATCAGCAATGCGTAGCATTTGTGGCTAATTTAATCACTTTCTCCTACAGGAATTCACCCACACTTCAATTATTAGATAAGGTTATAGGTAAATGAAAGTTAACTAGGCAGGCACCGTCTAATTATCTTTAGGTTATAAATTGGATAAATGAATTATAGAAACCACAGGATAAATTGAGGGTTAATGGCCTATTTGCATTGTTATAAATCACTTAATAGCACAAACTGAGAAGTCCTGCACCAAATCATTTAAAAGGTGTATTGATTGAGGTCCAGTTGGACAAATGAAGCTAAATTAGGGATGTTGCTTCTCCTTTGTAATGCATTGTCTTCCGCTCCAGAGATAATTATTTGTGGACCAACGTCGATGACCAATAATCACCCAGCAGCAGGAAATTACTGATTATAAAAGCAGTGTTTACCTGATGATATGAGCCACTGCAATAAGGGCAAATTAACGACTAAACAAACCGTTGCACTCAATGGAAAATTCATTGAGGTGTTTTTGCAATATGTAAAGACGCCAGAAGAAATGATTAGCTTGACAGGTGCAGGTTTAGAGCTCAGTGTGTAGAGCTCCGGGACAGAATGGGGAGCAAGGGAGTTGAACTATCCTTGGCTCCCGAGTGGGCGGATGTCATAATTATTATTTCTCCTGGATTACAGCGGAGGGCCACAGGCACTCTGTGGATATGTGGGTGTAGTGGTGGTGTTGACTTCATAGGGCAAGCCACATCACTTCTAATAGTGAGGGAGAAAAAGGACAAGTCCCGCAGTAATTGGTGCCAGGGAAGCCGGAGAAACGATCAGAGGAAGAGCACACAAAAATCAAGGCTGAGGATGCACGCAGACGCAGCATGAAAGTAATGAAAGAAGTGTGGGGGGTTGGGTTCTGATCCCATGTCACAGGGAAATAAAACGTCCTCATCACTGGAAGCAACAAATCTCTTTATCACTTGTCATCTCACATATTATTTGCATCTGGGTACAAATCCCTCGTAACCAGACGCAAATAATGGCTAGTGTTTTTAAATGATGCTGTTTGGGCAGATTGATGGTATTCTGAGCACACTTTATTTTGGTCCCAGCTGTTCACATAAGGGAACTTGACTCATCATTTCTACATCAGTAGAAAGTGTCCGACTCTAGTTCATGAGATTTACCACCGTTGTTTATTTTTATTGGAAAAAAAGCCAAGTTAGACTCGACATATGACAGAAAAAAAACTCCAACCTATGCAACTTTTGACACTTAAAGACCAACTTTGATGAAAATTGTTTTTGACAAGCATTTTTTATGACGATAATCAATCTCAAAATTGCATTTCTGAATATTTATTTATTCATATTGTTTTGAATCAGGAGCAGATAGGAAAATGCAGTTTGAAAAAGATTGTATTTGTGACATAAAAGATACACTAGGTGGACCACAAGCTCCCTCATCCAGACTGGCATCTAGCTCCAAACTCGCCATTTTTGTTGAACCAGATATGTTAGGCCAGGGGTCTGAGGGGCTATAAGCTAGTGAGAGAGGGTGTTAACAGAGAGCTCTCAGCAACAGGGAGGCCGGCAACCCTGGTGGATACCCACCCACTACTCAAAGATGAATTTCCAACGCTCTGCTTAAACTATGTCCTAGAAAATGACAGCTTTTTTTTAAATTTTGGCTACAGATGCCATATTCATAAAAGGCCACTGGGAAAATAATCAAAGTGGGTCTTTTAGACTGCTTCATCCATCCTATCAAAATCTACCTCCCTGCATATGTTATTCCTTTCTTTTTCAACTCACTGCTGATCAGCTGAATAAGGTGAATTTAGCTTCTGCTTGACTGATCGATCCTCTGTAGGTAATCGGCAGAAAAGTACAGCAAAGATAGCTGGAAAGCAAAGAGGTTGGAATCAAAGTCTTTTAAGTTCACCACAAAGCATTTACTGTTAATTATAAACCTTATTTAAAAAAAAAAAAACGTATGTTGTAATTTTTTCGGAAACAGTTTAAGATACTTCTACTACTCTTCTTTTTACTGCTTGTTGGTTATGTCGTTACATGACCTGTTTTGTTGGCAAATCATTGATGCCAGGAACTAGTCTGGACAGTAAACCATCGTTACTAATTGTAAAAATCCATCACAATAACAGCTGCAAAGGTTTGTAGCTATTAGCTTATGAAAAAGTTGTACAAACTGAATTGTTTGCCAGAATATCATAATGTATTGAGGATTGGTAGTGTTGACATTTTTAAAATTACCATAACCTTTCAACAGTTTACACAACTAACAGTGGATTCTGAATTGGAGAACAGCAGCTCTGCACTGATCCGTAACACTTTACAGTAGTGAGGTATTTACGCAATTAGCGTAAATCAGTTGATGTCTGTGATGTTTTGCCTAGTGGTGCAAAACTGAATTGAACACTTTACGTTAATAATGTGTTGCATATCAGTCCAAAGCCAATATAAAAACTTTGCTTTTGTAATGTGTTGCATGTTTGTGCAAAGCCAATATGCAACCTGGGGTTGGGCCGATATCATTCTTTTCGGCCGACACAAATAGTCAATATTTCCATTGCAACTGTGGCCAATATTTGCCGATACCAATATTTAAGTTTATTTTAAGTTTTTAAAATAGAAATGCACATTTCTTTTACTGTACAATCACATTTTACTTGTCCTTTTTTAACATGTATCAAGGAATTATAAAACTTGAAGTGTAAACCATAAGCTTCCCATTGCCAGGGATTTTTTTAGGAAAAACATGTATCTCTAATATAAATAAGCTTCAAGCAGAAACTTTGTTGCTTGTTAAAGTAAAGGCTGTACATTAATTTGACAATGTACAATTGCATTTGCTGGGATCAAATAATCGATTTAAACGATGTGCGTGCGAGAAGGGGATGTAAGGGGGGGATCCACTGTACACGCGTGTGCTAAACCATGGATCAACAGGTTGCCACAGATCACAGATGATCTAGTGCCAGGGATCTATTAATAACAAGAATATATTTAAAAAATAAAGTGTATCTAATAAACAGCCTGAACAATATCGTGGATTTGTTTCAAATAGTGGACCAATACCAATACATTTAAGATATACAAATATCAGCTGATACCTATATGGGCACGATACACCACCCATTCCTAATAAAAGCTTTACGTTAGTAATGCATTCCAAATTGGTGCAAAGCCAATATGAAAAGCTGCCTTTCTGTGTGTCACAATCCGCTGATTCATGTTGATCACAGAAATGGTCAAAAAGCATGTGTCGCCATCAACGTTTCCCGGTGTTGAACACTTAAAAGCTGCCGTCATTGGCACTTGTTGGTTCAGCTTGTTCTTTGGAGATCATCTGTTTTAATCAACTTTATTCTGAGAAACGGCAGTTCCCAGAGTGAACTGAACTAAATTACCAGGTAGGACATATTATTGTGTAAAGCACTTCTTGTGAAATGCTCTCTCTTAAGTTGTCAGACAGGGTTCACCGTGTCATTAAAAGCAGCCTGTTTGTGCTTAGTGTTTCAGCCATTGTGTTGCTGTTGACTAGTAGTGTGTTGTTTCAAACACCTGGAAGAAAATAGGCTCCTTCACTAAAAGCAGCACCTGCTATAAACCTCTCTGTCAGGAGAAATATAGGAGTCTGGAGCTCCAGGCCTGCAGCACTTGATGGAGTCAATAAAGTCTTTGCAGTGCTCCTCTTTTAATCCACTGGGGGCACTGGTGATGCAAATGTGAAAACTTTGCTTAACTTTTATACAATTATTTAAATATTCATAAACCTTTAATAAAATTATGTTTTACCAGATAAGGAAAATTTGCTCAGTTTTGTCAGGTTTCCAGGTTCTCCTTGTTTCTTTTCCGACAAGAATGTGAAAATCGAATTTCTTCAAATTAAAAAATACATTAAAAAAATGAAAAACCTGAACTAAAATGACTTTCTTTTTTACACCTGTTGACCCAGAAAACATCCATTAAACTGGATGTCATGCAAGCAATTTCTGTCATATTTCAGTAACTGGCATCAGCCAATGCCTGAACTTTATGAAGCTACTCAACAGGCAGAAACTTGTTTAAGTGCCATATTATCATAGCTGCGGGGACGTAGACTCGCCAAAAGGATGGAACCATGCAAGGCTGTAAATTATGTTGTTTTATTCTGCCCAGCTTGGAGCAAAACACAAAGGATGAAGACCGCAGCAGGGTGGAGATATAGATTGTCTGCCACTCAATTTAGACATTATTTAAAGGCCACAATAATCAGTGCATATTTGTTTTTTTTTTTTTATTCTTTTCTCGTAAGTGATGCTAATCGTTACTTTCAAAGCAAGTCATTCAAAAAGGGGTTTGGTTAGGGATTTTTGTCAGTAAATATGTAAAATACAGCACATTGGAATTAAGTGTAGCGTCTAATGTAACAAAAAAAGTGTTTCTTTAGCTGAATGCTAATATTTATTAGTTGCGAAATCAAGATTTTTGTCAACAAATAAAATAATAAGATATATATTCGTCATTGTATGGTTGTCAGCATGGTTTTTAGCTTTTCTGACAATATATAAAGCAAAAAGATAGCATATCTTAAGGCAATGCTAAAGAATCAGGCTATATGATGATTTAGCTAAATACGACCAATTTTTACAAACAACATGTTACATCGATTAAAACACACAAATCAGGTTTCTTTTCAAATATTTTCTTGTTTATTTAGGGGGAAAAACGTTTTTTCTAATTCTTTTAAAAATAATTTTACAATTTTGAAAATAAGTTTCTCCTTTTTGTTGAATTTATTTCAGCTTTGTAAAAAAAAATCATATCCAATCAAAATGAGATAGGGTAGTAATGTGATTTAAAAAATCAATGATTTCATTGTTGTGCTTTGAAAATCCAAGAGAATTCTGAATTTGTTGTTCAAACTTAAATGAATTCAATAAATTGGTGTTGGCAACCAGACATTTTTAGGAAAGTGGGCAGAATTTTATTTGACATTTCCACTACCGTTTCTTCCCACCACATGTTTTTATTTTGGGTATGCAAAAACAGAACTTCAGATTGTTTCTTATGTCAGTATTCTATTCAAACAACTATTTTGAAAATAATTTAAAATCTTCCACATATGAATAACGACACTCATAAGAGTTTTCTCACATCAGCTAACCTTAGTTTAAAGCCTCATAATCACAGGCTGCTTTTTTTTCATCAGAACATTTCAGTCATGATTGCAAACTTATAATACAATGAAATAACAGTTGTTAGACTGGGTTTTGATTTTAAATGTTACCCTAATCAACTGAGCTTGGTATGGTTTCTTGAAAACTGATGATAAAGCAGCACCAGAGCAAGCAACCTGAAAAAGCAGCTCAGCATGACTACAAAGCAAACTAAGAGGAAGTCCCTGCAGAGCTCAGCTGTATGTTATGGTAGTTCTAGTTAATCAGCATGGCGACGTAAATGTTTTTTAATACTTCTGCCTACTTGGCAACAAGGTAATTTCTTTTTAATTTCTGGATTAACTTTGTTTTCTTATTTTAGCGTTGGGGCTTTTCCCACAGCTTCAGAAATAAATCTTTATGTTGTTCGTAGTTATTACCTTGCAATGCTAATTGTGCAACATTTTTGTCAGACAAGATTACATAGCTGCTGGACAAGTTGCCAAACCCCATACTGCTATTGTTTGCATCGTAACTCTTTTTTTCTTGCAGCAACATCACGTGTGATTACCACACGTGCCGTGGCGCTTGATAATCTTTAGGTATTCCAACTGCGGTTATCTTTAGGTACGTCACAAATCTATGTCAACAGCAAACAGGGACTTATGGGGGATGTTACGGTCAAACCGGTGGTATTTGTCTTTGAAGCCTCACGTCCAATAATGCGTTTTAACAGGAGCTTGAAACTCTGTCGGGCTTCTTTAATTGCCCCCTGCAGTATTCCAACCTAATTGGTCTTGAAAGGTCTCAGCCAGAAGATGCAGGTCACTTTGCGCCTCTGTAGCTGTCAGGTCATCAGGCTTTCAATTAAAGCAGCCGTAGTACCTGGGCTTATAAAATATTAACAAGGAGAAAACTATTTTCTTTGAAGTAGCTGGGCTTATTGTCTGCTGGGAAAGAATTGTCCTGATCTTTTAGGTCTTTTGTTTTACGCTTCAACCACCAAGTTAATAAAACTTTATGGTCAATTCTCATGTTTTAGATTATAAATGGTCTGATCCATTTGATTATATTGTGCTCCTTTTATTCTGTAATAATGTTGGTTTGCCTTCTCTGGCTTTTGGTACTGTGTTGGGGGTATTTTATTTTTTTTTTTACATAAAGCCTTGAAAAAACCCTAGGAAAGGCTTTAAAGAAGCCTAGTAAAAGGAGCTGTTTCTCAGAAAAAATAATACCAAGTAAAAACCCAGTGAGAAGTAAAATCTAATTAAAGAAACACCTCAATGTTCAGATGGACTTTAAACTTGAAAGGATACTTGTGTTGAATCATGTCAGGGAAACATCTGCTGAGTTTGACATGGACTGAACTTGCACAGATTTCAATCAGTTTGCTTGGAGCGTCACACTGGTGGAGTTTCAGGTCTACCCCCTCTGCATCATAAACCCACTTAAGCTGATCCCAGTATGACACAGTAATGAATTATGGAAGTGTCTGGTGAATAAACAGTCAGAGGGCAGAGCCGTGCTGAATCAGAATAGAAAGTACGTGACTTTTGTGAATCTTTTGACCTTAGATTTTTCGACAACAGGAAATAAGGTAAGATTACTGAAATCCAAAGGCTTGGAAACTAAGTGATTCAGTTGATAGCGTGAGAAGCTTTTGACTGAATAAAGTCAATGAAAAATAATAACAGATAACAAAAATAGTTATAACTTACCTGTTTCTTAATGCACCTACCACTCTTTGTTGTAGTCTGTATCACGCCCCCTCAGATGAAGCTTTAGTAGGACTTTAGGGTTAAGGGTCTATTCCAGTGATTGTTCTGTGTTAAGGATTCTAAAAAGAACAATACTTGTTTTAAACTAAGGTTCTTTTTAGATTCCATAAAATAGAACTATTATATGCCATAAACCCTTGGACCTAAAGCCCTGGTCCTACTAAAGCTGAATCTGAGCGAACGTTACACAAAGCATATTGAATGCACGATGGTACGATCCAGTTTTAGTGTCTGAACTAGCACAGCTTGACCTACTCTTTAGAATAAAGGTTAACAAAAATTGAGCCATTTGAGTTTTTTTTACTAGATAAGTTTTGATATTGGAGAAGTAATTTTGCTGTTTGTCAAAAATATTGTTTTCAACATAAAGAGCATCAACTACAGTTAAAACTCTATATACTGTATGTTTTTTAATTGACAAAAGCATAACTTTAATTTTAATAGATTGAGTGTATTTAATAAAAGTGGACCAACACTTTTGTTTTTCTCTAAAGCATGGAACTAGAATGTGTTGCTTGGGCCATTATACAACAATGTTACACATCACGCTGTTACTGCTGTCCATTTATATACAGTCATTGGGACTGCATGACACCTTCAACCTTTAGTCCGACGATAGCAATTTGTTGGAGATAAAGAGATTAATGATAAATTAACCTTTAAATGTAATGGCAAAAATAGTACTTTGAACAGCACATTTGACCCTTTATGGCTCAAATTATTTTCAATTATATAAAGAATATTATTCAGGTTTTTTTTTCCCTTTCAAAGTGATGTTAATTAGAGTCTTGGATTAAATGGTACGTTTTCCAATAGGAACACAAAGTGTAAAGAGGTCAAGTTAAGTTTTTTTTTTTTTTTTTTTTTTTTTAACTGAAAGTTTAAAAATAACATCTATATAATTTTTTATTAGATAAGGTTTTTTTAAAATTAATTTTTACTTTTGCTTATGTCATACATCTGTGGGTCGGATGACAATTGTATGACTGGTTTTGTTTTTCTTTTCTTTGTGACAGATTATGTCAGTGTGAGTCATTTGATTCGTAAAGCTGTATCAAGAAAACTTAAATGTTATCAGATAACTAAATGTCAGAAGTAGGGCTCCTAGAAAACACAAGTCACTTTACTTATGATTATGGTACTTGTGACTTATTTTGATAAAGGTGGAGGTACATAAATTGTGTTTATTTTTGTCTGATTCCAACATTTTGATTGATTTGTTCTATTGTTGACCATATTAATGTATATAAAGTAGATAAAGAGCTGGCTATGACAGAAAATAAACCCACGTCTTTTTTTCAAATTAAAAAACTAAAATTAACCCTTCATAGTGCTAAAGTGCAATTCATGTTTTCCTGTGTTTTTAAGCATAATAAACACTGCAGGACAGAGTCTATTAAATGTATTTTATTTTTTAAAAGTAACTGTTGTCCTCTACTTGCTGATTTGGCAGACCCTGCTTTTGGGTTGCTTTTTTGTTCATTTGTCAGGGGATCTTCAATAAATCTTTCTGGGTTTTTATACCTTGTCTCACTCAAGATCTGTCAGTGACTAAATTACATGTCAGTTTCAGTGTAGACTCGAAGACTGTCAATTACATCTAGATGTGAATGCTTGAACGTCTTGTGCTTTGCAACAGGAAGGTTGATCAGCAAGGATTGGTCTGTCTTTTATTTTGAAGGAGTATATAGCCTCTCAACTACTCTTCAAGAAAAGTGAGATAAAAACAGACTTAAGTTCAAAGTTCCCAAATGTCTTGAAAAGAAAGTAATGAAATTGTCAGTCAACGTTTTGAAGAAGAACAAACTAAAAAAATGCTATTTTTAGCTACAATGATTTTCAGTTAGCTGTTTTTCTTCATTTTAGCTGGTCTTGTGATGTTGTCAGTGACTTTAATTGTCTTAAATTAAATAGCCAAAAGGCAGTATACAAGGGTCTAAAAACAGATTGTTTTCAGACATGAATGCACACTAAAGGAGGAAAAAAAGAGTTTCAGAAATGTGTCTGGAAATTCGTCTGGTTCTAGACTTTACATCATTTAGTTGATGCAACTCTAGTTGTACTTGTACTGACAAACAATTCTGAAACTGAAAAATTCTAGACCTTCACGCTGTCAATTTAAAATTTGACACCAAAACACACTATTTTGTGGCCAAAAAGTGCATGAGTTAAATAAAAACAGAGCCAGAAAAACTTAAAGAAACTCACTTCTCTCAGGTCAGTTTCACTAATAACCCAGGATTGCACCACACCGACGATAAAGCTGGTTATACGTCAATGCATCTTTGCTTTGCTTGTTATCCATTTGACCGTCTGCATTTAGCTGCATCTGTGTTTACTTAACAAATCTACCTCCAATCTACCAGTTCTCCTGGTGACTCACTCCAGCACGGAAAGTGTCGCCGTTTAAAGGGACAAGTGAAGTGGGTGGAGGAAATGTACACGTGTTTGCTGCAAACGGGCCTTCTTACAAAACACACCGATGATGCCACTACACACTGGTGTGTTCTGTCTGCTCTTTTCTGTAGAACTAATTACTGCACATTAGTTAAACAGACCATTTGAAATGCAAGCCTGCTAAATCACACTTGCCAGGGGAGGTAAGCCCCCGCCTCCTATCCTCATGCAGCTCTTGTGCTTCTATTATTAGTTCTATCATGAATATGTTCTCTATCAGAAACTATGATTTGCCAGAAGAGAACAATGAACATGGACTCTAATAAAATAGATGTAGAAGAGAGTCAGGTAAAAGGCTTGTTGTCATATAGATGTGTGTTTCTATCCTTTATCGCGCTTGTATGTCACTACCAACATCTTGTCAAGGGATAAGCATGACTTATGAGACCCAAGAAAGCTTGCAGTTGATTTTTTAACAACTCACTGAAGGTGTTTCTTAAGATGCACGCCATGTAGCTTCCTGCGAAACATGCAGTAAAAGCCTCGCTGCCTTCATTACAGCCAACAGGATCTTTTTCCGCATGGCAGAGTCGCTGGGAGAACTATGAGCGGCCAAAAGGTTTATAGCTTCTGCTTTAGTGGTTGGGGTTCCAGCTAATAGTCATTTGATTTTTGACAAATCTTATGGTGATTTGCAATGGATTATTTTGGCAGCATTTCTGATTTGATTGTAGGTGTTAAACAAATAGTGTCGAAAGATCTGTGTTCTAGATTCTGACCACTCTTGCCTTTCTAAACTGTTTAGGGACGGGATTATTAAAGCAGTTTTAGTTGCACTTCAAAAGCTTGCTGTGGCTTCGGTTGACCGCCAAATGTTGCCTTTATTCATTATTGTTCTTTGTTGGAATGACACCTATAAGACTTTTGGCAAAAAAAAAAAATGACATAAAAGTATCAGGAGACTTTAAGCAAGTATTGTTTCACAGAAAATGTTACGTTTTAGTTTCATCATCTTTCTACTTCTTCTATTGTGTTATCGTTTTCTTTTTTTTTCTTAGTGTACTGCCTAACGCATCCTTACATTCAAGTGATTGCTGGGGTAGTTTTTGGCATTCAAACTATACCTTTGCTATGTCTGAAAAATATAAACTAACATTTTTATATTATATTATAAGACCAAACAAACAAAAAAGCAATTAACATGGATATTTCAACCCTTAAAACATTTTCAACACAATTTCTGCAGTCAGGTAGGGGAGCTTGGATAAATTACTCTTAATTGTCCTTTCTTAAAATCCATTGATCATCATGACCGAAAACAGCCCAGCAATAACAAGAGCTAAGGTCAGAAGATTCTTTGTTGAATAAGAAGCTTTTAAAAGTAGGTAAAGAAACAGAAATGGTCTGCTACATCCATGAAATATCATTTTATGCTCTACAAATACTTAATAGACAAAAGGCTGTAGGTGTCAAGATCTGCAGTGGATAACAAGTTCTTGGTATATGAGCTACAAAACTGAGGAATTATGCTTCTGTCTTATCTGGTTTTTTTTGTAGCTACAGCATGCATTATTTCCACTGACAGTGATGAGCACACAACACGACGACTCCTATGTTCTTTCTCAAAAAATAATACACTAAACTGGTGAGCAAACGAGTATGTTCAAATCCATTTTCATGTTGTTGTCATACACTGTACCTACACCATGAGTGTGTCAATTCACAACTAAACTATGACAAATGTTGGGATGAGAAAAACATGCTGTACTGCAGGGCTCTGACCGCCGTGAAGCGTGCAAAATCAATGGAAAGCAAGGGCGTATGTGTTGCTCGCTGTGGAACTGTGCAGTCTTGCTTTGCAGATGTGTAGCCAATGGTTCCGTCTTGCAGTATATCAGACGGCCTGAGAGTCCATGTCTTATTGAAAAGGAATAAATCAGAAAAGTGGGGAAGTTGTCAGAAGCAGCAAAAAAAAAGGTAGTGTCCTGTGACTTTATCAGCAAAAATGCAGCTAAGGCTCTCAATTACACCACAAAAAACAAGTTGTGACAGACTCAAAACAAGGTGGAATTGAGAGAAAAGGAGGATTAGGTGCTTCAAAAGATGCTAGTTTTCAAGGCTGCTTCCATTCTAAATGTTCACCAGCCCACTCAAGCAAACTCTGTCAATAATACAGTTTGTCACGAAAATCTTGACTATCTTATTTAAGAAGCATTAGTATGAACTTTGCTTTCGTTTTTTAATATTATGCATCTAAATGAGTGGCACTGAAAATGTCTATTTGCTGACTTGTTTATGCGTCTACAATTATAAGGAGCTTGTGTCACTGTGACATGATATTATACCCATGAAGAGCCACTACACTCATGAGACAAGTCCCGAGGTATCACGGAGCACCTTGCTATGCGGAAACACTGCCTCTTAAAACCCGATGAAATGAAGTGTGAACGTGCTATTTATGGCCTTGTAAGAGGGCAGAGCCTATCGCCAATGTTACAGCATCTGCAGACGGTCCCATGTGTGATAAGCAGTCTGTAACTGATTTTCAAGACTTTCCTCCTCAGGGTCTGTGCAGCTTCCGATGTCAGCTTCGCCTGCATGATAAGAGATCTCATTGGATTTTACTAGATATCTAATTAAATTGTCTAAACAGAAAAGATACATGCATTTGAATTCACACAAGAGAGAGCAAAGAAAGAGTGCCATGTCCTGTGCCTCGCATTATTGACTGCCTGAAAAATGGATCAGTTAGTAGAGTCTGTCTGATATATGGAAGAGAGGACGCTTCCAGCTGCATCTTTCTTGAGCAACAACAACTGCTATCATAATAAGATCTGTTAGTAGTTTTTATTTTTATTTTGATTTGTTTTATATCTGTGGTTCAAGGTGAGAGCTTCAGGTTTTACCATCGGATTTTAGGAACAAACGATTGTAGATAAACAGTGACATATAATGTCACATAAACAGCACTAATCTCCCAGGTTAGACAAATCTGATTCTATTATATCAACCACAAACAAGGATAGTTGAAGATCCTTCTTAGGAACCACATTGGTCTCTTTTGCTTTAAGGCCAACCTCCATTTTTTTTAACCCTTAATTTGCAACTCGTGTGTTTAACCAGGTTATCACTAGCTTTCTTGATAACCCAGTTTCCTCTTACGAGGGTAGGGACTTAGAAACACCTCGTGTCCTACATCAACGCAAATCAAATGGTAAATAGTGAATACTTACTTTGCTTTAACGCCCTATGGACTTTATGCTGCGTTCAAACCAAACGTGAAGCGTGAAAGCGCTTTTAGCATATGGTGTTCAAACAGGATGTCGCTACCTGATACTAGCCCATGTACTTACAGTTGGAAGAGGCTTGGTGTGAAATGTCAAAGCAGATTTGCAAATCTCGCAAATCTTGCTCCATGTCTTTTCTTTTACAGCTCTATTCCGATAAATGATAGACTTGATGTCATTTAATTCTGGCTGGGGACAAAGCACAATTATTCATTTCTCCTACATCATCAATTTTCAAACGGTTGGCATTTTTTGGGGAAATATAAAGGCTGCTACTCATATGTCACTACCAAATCAGAGTCCCTGATTGGTTTCAATGGCTACAGAGCCTGAATACAGACCTAAAAACTTGCATAGCAATGTGTTAACACGTGGCGTAGCGCAGTGCCGCCTTCTACCAGGTTAAAGTGTGTAGAATGCTGGCCTACCCAGCCCCATGCAATGGGAAGCTGGGAAGGCTTCAGACCGAAAGAGTCCTAAAACTTCCGACTAACTTCAGACTAAAGTCATATGATAAATCTGTTTTACCTTTGCGTGCTTAAAAACGCTCAACAGCATTGTATGCGTGATGCCTGGCAATAACGTTATGGACAAGTTATAATCTTGTGCAAAAACTGTGAAAAAACTCCAGACGGCAACAGCCAAAGCATGTTCGATTCCCGGACGCTGGACGCACATGGGGGTGGGAGGGGGAGCAAGCCTGTGCTAAACGGAGAGCATTTCCTGCAGTAACCACCGGTCAAAGTAAAAGAGAAACATCGGTAGCATGTATGGGGGGAAATTTTAAAATTGGGCCGATGCCTAGCATCTCAAATAATGCTAAAATCGTCCGATACCAATACTGGCACCGATATATCACTCATCCCTGCTTTTGGTCATTAATCTTCATATTTTGTGCCGTTTTTTATCTCCAAATGGCATACTAAATGGCTCTTAATGGAAACCGGTATTTACTACTTTGTCTTTAAAGCTTTGATTTCTTATGAAATCACAATCAATTCCTAGAAAGATGCACCTTTTACATTTGAAATGCACTCAGTGCCACAATTCTTTGTAAGTAGAGATGACTAATAGTTGCTGATGAGTGTTTTGAGAAATTCCACACGTAGGTGTTGCACTTATTGAGCCATGTGCTCCTGAAGTTGAAAATACACAAGTAATTATCAAGATGTGCTTTGTCTGATGTGGTAATCCTGCTACAAGAATGAAGGAAGGAGGAGGAGGAGGGGGCCAGAGATTGCTTTTTGCTTTAGGTGGTGTTCTGTAGCTAAATAATCAACAATTATTGAATTGGAGTGGGGGCTGGGAGGCTTCAGGTGACCTTGGAGCGTATGCTTGTAGACCTCATAGAGAAGGCTTAGTTTTGTTCAATAATGCAGCTCAGCTCAACATCACGGGAATGTAATGAGGCATTACGTAAAGGTGTAAATGAAAGGAAAAGGCAGAACTTCGGGGGAAGATCAGACGGCAGACTTTGAAAATATGGGGTTTAGAGGTGCATGGGTGGATGCACATTTAAAATGCAGCTCAGGCTTTAGGCCACATTTTGGAGTTAATTTTCTCCAAGTAATATAAAAAAACGTCGTCTTCAAATACTTCTAACATGAACGAAGCCCATCATCAGCCCGTGTTCATCAGCGTTGAGTGTCAGACACATCACGACCGAGAGAATTCCTTCTCTGACAAATTCAACTGAACCAAACTGGCCCAGTCTTACTAGGGTGAAGCCTCCCAGATGCTAATCAGATTTATTAACAAGAAGAGCTGTCATCTTCCCTCTTCGTTGCTCTTTGAAGAATTCTCTTAGTTAACAGTGAATATCTGGATCATCTCTGAAAAAGATGTGCACGCTTTTTCACCGCTTTCCTCCAAGGGATCTATCCTTTCATCCGCTGTGATTTTCGTCAACTTAATGGAATAGTTTAGGATGTGGTGTTGAGGCTGCTTATCATTAAAATCTCTTCACAGCGATTCTTCTTGTTATTAAAAATAAAGCATGCTTATAGATTGCAGTTTCCCGTGGACAGTACAGAGTTTTTCCTGATCTACTTCACTTCTTACAGTCACGTACAATAAACATAATTGGTGCCTCTTTGACATGGTTTGAGGCGATTTTTTTTGCCCTGCATGACTCACGTCGAGAAAGTCTTTTAGTCAGATGAGTCAGCACGTGTAAGGGGTGGAGAAAAAAAAGTCAGATAAGTCTCCGTATATGTGGCATTATTCTGCAGTGAGTCAAAGGAAACATTTTAGCTTCCATTTTCAACCTTTAAAAAGTATTTCCTGCCATGTAGATGTCGTGCTTTGTGACACAATCATGTGCGAGGATAAAAAAAAAATGCTAAAAAAACACCCCTTATACGTTTTCAAACCAAAGGGTAACATTTGTTGGAAATGAGGTGTTTAGGAGAGCTGGAATTGTATTATATTTTTCACGGCAAAAAGGCTAGAAACACCTTTATCCAGAATAAGTGTGTTTTTCTTTTCGTTCATAAAAATCAGAAAGAAAATGACTTCAATTCAAGGGCATGTTCTGTTACAGTTTGTGAACTTTAGGATGTAAATGTTGAAATTGTTTCAATTTTATTTTTTTTTTGTCTCAACTTGAAGAAAAAAAACCACTCACGGCTCTTTTTTTTTCTCCTCCTCTTCTCCCCCATCCTTTGCTTCTGTCCTCTATCCACAGACGTCTCAGACCGCAATGCAGGGCTGTATCATTTTCATCATCTTGTTTTTAACGGCGGCCCCGTCCCAAGATATCCATCCCTCACAGGCTTCACCCTCCATTAGCGAGTCTTGTGACTCCCTGTGCTCATGCGAAGTGAAAGACGGCATCCTTCATCTTAACTGCGAGCAGAGGAACATCAGCAAAATCTCCCAAATCAAAATCCCGCCGGGCGTCCCTTTCCACCTGAACCTTTATAAAAATGACCTGGTTGAGCTTAGGACTGAGGAAATGGAGGGGCTTAAGGGTGCCCTTTCCCTGCATGTTGGGGGTAATAGCATACAAGAGCTGGAGCCAGGCGTCTTCAGCGCTCTGGGAACGCTGAAAAAACTCCACATAAACAGCAATTTCCTCGTCACTCTGAAAGAAGACACTTTTCAAGGCTTGGTGAATCTGGAGTTTCTCCAGGCTGACACAAACTTCATCCAGGTCATTGAACCAGGGGCCTTCAACAAACTGATCCGCCTCAAAGTCCTGATCCTAAATGACAACTCCATTGAGTTCTTACCCAACAACATTTTCCGCTTTGTGCCCCTTACGCACCTGGACCTGCGAGGCAACAAGCTACAGACGCTGCCATTTGTGGGCTTCTTGGAGCACATTGGCCGGATTATGGAGCTGCTCCTGGAGGACAACAGCTGGATCTGCGACTGTGATATTTTACATTTGAAAATCTGGATGGAAAACATGAGATCCCAGTCCGCTATCGGGGATGTGGTTTGCAGCACGCCACAAAACTTGAAGGGGAGCATCCTCGCTAAAGTCAAGCGGGACGTTTTGTGTCCTTCTCACGCGGATATCAACCTGGAGGAGCCTTCAAAGTCATTGGATATGGTTGTTACTCCTTCATCCAAAGCGTATCAGATTCCCAAACTGAACAATGCCAAAGATGATGCCAGAGTCCCAACGCCATCCCATGCTCCAGGTAGTCCCTGTGCAAGTCACTGCGCCTGTCACAATCACCCTGTGTCCGGCTTTTTGATGCACTGTCAGGATGGAGGGATCCAAAAGGTCTCAGATATTGGAATTACTCAGCGTAGTCCTACCAAACTGATCTTAACAGGAAATATGATTCAGAAACTTTTGAAATATGACTTTGTCACATATGACAGTTTGGAGACTCTCAACTTATCCAACAACAGAATCGATTACATCGATAACGAGACTTTCCTTAGCTTGAGCAGCTTGAAAAAGCTGTTTTTGAATGGAAATAAACTAGAAAAGCTCTTCTCCACGATGTTTGTGGGACTCCACAACCTCGAAAATCTTTATCTGGAATACAACCTCATCAAAGAGATTGCTCCTGGCACTTTTAATCCCCTGCCAAACCTGAAACTCCTGTCTTTAAATAATAACCAGCTCAGTTCTCTTCCAGCGCAGATATTTCGCAACGTGCCCCTCGCCAAATTAAACCTGAGAAAAAACCTGCTCATGCATCTGCCAGTGAGCAACGTGCTCGATCAACTCGATTCACTGGAGCAGATTTATTTAGAGGACAACCCCTGGGACTGCAGCTGTGACTTGCTCAGCCTTAAACAATGGGTGGAGAAGCTGCGAAAAGACACAGTGGTGGGCTCAATTTTGTGTCACACCCCAAAGAAAGTGATGGAGAGCGAGCTTAGAAGTCTTCATCACGAGGCGCTCTGTCCCGGGTTGGGGACCTACCACCCTGTGCCTCCCAGCGATGAGGAGAGCGTAACAGCCACTTTGGGGCCTGACAGGAGCAGCAGGGGACTGCTCATTTCCCTCACCGACACCATCCCGCTTTCTGTGCTCATCTTGAGCCTTCTCATCTTCGTCCTCATGATCATATTCTGCTCGGCTGGGCTGGTGGTGTTTATGGTGCACCGACGGCGGCGCAGGGCGAAGAAGAAGGCAGCAGAGGAGCAGCCTAACCCCAACACCACCAGCAGTTCCCCCATCCATTTGCATTACAGCATGTATGGACAGAAAACCACTCACCACACCCTAACTCAGAGAACCGGGTCTGCCAGTCTCTACGAAGACAGATCACATAGTCCTATTGTGCAGATCTGCCGCAACCCCACCTACTGCTCCCAACACAAGGAGCACGACAATTTGGATTACGATGAATCCGGCCCCAAGCATCACGTCTGCAGGAGCATCATGGAGAGGGAGAACACGTCTCCGCTGACGGGGAACCCCTGCTCCAAGTTCAGGCCCATGGGCGGAGAGTGCCCGGCGGAGTTCATGACTCTCGGAAATCCCAACTCCTTGTACAGGAACATTCTGGACAGAGGGGAAAAGGAGTTTCAGCAGCTTGGAATTACCGAATATTTCAGGAAAAACATGCCCCAGCTCCAGCCCACCATGGACATGCAGGGTCCGGGGCACCAGGAGGAGCTGAAGCTAATGGAGGCCATTATGTATACAAGACCACGCAAGGTCATGCTGGAGCAAACTAAGAACGAGTACTTTGAACTGAAGGCCAACTTGCACACCGAACCTGACTACTTAGAAGTTCTGGAGCATCAGACTGCGTTTAACTGAGCTGAAGCAGCAAAAAATAAAACAAAAAAACAAATCTGTTTGAACCAAGTGCCTTCTCCTGTTTCCCTCTTGTGATTCCCAGTGTGTAATATATAAATATATATAGTATTGGCACATCTCTTTAACTGTAGCACAGAATGTAACTGGTTTGCTCTTTGGTTGGGTTTTTATGTGTCGACAGCCATGTAGCTGCTGGAAGGGCGTCATATTTTACAGGAGAGACTGCCACAATCCCTCAAGCAGGCCTGGGTCAAAGCCCACTGTGAAATCCACTCAATCAGCTTTTTACATGTGATTAAACGTCCAGCAGCCAAATGAATCGATCCACACGGCGACCCTCTGTTCCCCCTCCCCGCCCGCAGGATGAAGCAGATGTTTTGGAACCAAGTGAGCGAATTTCAATCACTGCTTGACCCAGAATTTCTGCTTAATCAGTCTATCCTGATTCCGGCCATGACCTGATTACACCCTCCGTCAACCTAAGGCAGCTTTCATGCCAGAACCAGAATGAATGCTCATAGTGCCGTACAGTCAGCAAATTGCCAAGCAAACGTTGGGGTCGTGTGATAGGAGTGCGGTTCCACTGCTGTCCTCCGGTGTGAGGATTGATCCAAAACGAGCTGCGGCGAGAGAAACTTATTTTTTTATCGGCTGGTAGTGTTCACAGAAAGCAGTGTCAGTCAGACGAGAAAGCACTTGGAGTTCAGTAGATATATGTATATATACCAGGAGAGTCCTGTCAAAAGGCATAGCACTAATCAAATGCCATAAGATGGTGCATGACAATCAACAGAATCCTACTGAAACTTATTTTTGCCAGAAGAAACGAGCCACTTAGCTTTCAGTTAGTGCGACAGACCATGCAGTGACATTATTTTACGTCCAGTTCAGAGACAGCGGTGGCGATTGACATGTCGTATTGTTGGGGATTTCTACTTGTTCATACTCTTGGAGTCCATGTAAGCACACACTCTGTAGCTTTTCTACTCAACTAGGTTATTTATTCTGTATATTTTGTATATACTTATGTTCTTTCTTTGGGTTTTGTGTGCCTTCAGTGCTGTACAGAATATAAACAGAAGCTGTAACTGAAACAGGAAATAAAGGATTGCAATATAAGTGAAACGGGGGACCGTAATTTCCACAAACAGAACATGAATTTGGCTACGCCGCCTCTCAGCGGTGAGCCTTTTCTGCACTAATTACCTCAGTAGGCACCTGGACAAAAGAAAAGACAATTTCTCTGCATTATCAGCCCTCCACACTGCAGATGTATATTTGGAAGGATGTACGTGTCCAAACAGCTTTTGGTCAATTTCCTGCTGCTCCCATCAGTGTTACAGACTTGCCCCTGCATCACAAAACTGTTTTTAGGATTTCTCCCTTCGCCAGGATTTCTGTTTCTGGACGATTCTTCCCTTCTACAATCATGTGACCCGCAATAATTTCCCTTTTTGCCCGAGAACACCCGTGACCTCCCAGTTTAGAGTGATCAAGCACGCAGCGCCGTGTCTAAATCAATTCAGACAACATCCGGAAGTAAATGGTTTTGAATTTGTGTGCAGGCGTATGGGTTAAGGAATGCAAACAAAAAGCAACACGCAGTAGGGGAGATGAAAAATACCCTCTGCACCTCCATCAAACAAATTGTTTTTACCTAAAGGGTGAGATGACGCAGAAAACTTTAGATATTCTTTCCTTTCAGATGTAATTTGTGAACAAAAGCTGCACATCAGGAAGTCGCTGAAGATATGGCGAGATAAAGCGCAAAATGATTGCCAAAAAATGGTTCCCTATAATTACAGTGCAATGATACAAAACCTAATTTGTTTTTGTTTTATAATTTAGTTCCATCGGAATAAAAATATGCACATAATTACAGCTCAGGAAGGTGAGGAGTGAAGCAGTTAACCTTTTAGACCAAAAAAGTATTTTTAAAAGTGGAGAAAAACATTCTTATACTTCTGAATATATTTTGCTCACCATCCACCATTTTACACATTATTTTCAATTGACAGCTTCTTTTAAAACTCTGTTTGTGCATATTTTAAGTGTGAGTTTCACAAAAATGGTTTATCGATTATTAAAAATAAAAAAGATTTCTTACGAGCATTTGAAGCCTAAAATCTTTGTTTTTGCCAAAGTATTTTATGATGGACACATCTGTGTTAAAGCTGTAAAAAAATCAAATTAAAAACTCACTCCTTTGATCTATATTCAGAGTGTTCCAAGTGGTCTTGTAATTATGATGATGCTGTTTTTAGCCCGACTCAAAAAAAGCTGTGTTTTCTTGGACATAGTTTCTGCTGATAGTTCATGTTTTTTTTTAGGAAATTTGCTGTGGGTGGGACGGTTGGTGCAGAGCAACCCCACCCCTCTCCACTGCTGAGAGCTCTCTGTTTACACGCTCTCCCATTAGCTTACAGACCCATACACCTCCAATCTAACATTACCGATTTTAGCCAGTTGCCAGCTCTAAGGAAAACAAAGACGCACATTTATTTGTACGCAAGATTCATCAGAATGGAGCGGAGCAGGAAGCTTGTGGCCCAACCAGCGCATTTTTTTTTACATCTTTTTCAAATTACGTTTTCTCGACTGCTCTTGATCATATATGTTTTCCATCTTCAGAAAAAAGAAGCAAGAACCTGATAAAACACCCAAAACGAGATTTTCATTGGAGTGAGTCTTAAGGACAACAAACTTTGCGTTTGTTAAATTAAACCAAAGGTGTCTGTAATCAAGAAATGTTGCTTAGCAATAACAACATACTAAAGACTCCATATAAAGTTTGTTTAGTCTGGCAAAAACCTCAACCCATGAACTTGAAATACATAAATAGATTTACATTTTGCAGGTTTGTTTCTTTTGTTGTTAAAATAAAATGTTTTAGTGTTAAGAAAACCACATCTACATAAAAACTAAATACATAGTAGTAGTACAAAAAAATTAGTCAAGGTTTGGATTGTTACTGAGGCAACAATTTGATTCATGAATCAAAAAAACTTCACAGATAAACCGCAATTCTTACTATTTAATATAAATATGTCTGAATGGTTGATGTATGTATGTCTTTTTAGTAGATTGATGTATACATAATGAAATATGTATTTTAATCACCATCTTTATTTAGAACAGATCAGAATTAACAAAACTTAAGAGAAAAACACAAAGACACTGAAAAGACATTGAATGTACTGTATTACTTTAAACAATATCACAGTCTTCCTGGTGAACTTCAGCAGTAAACAAAACATAAACATCACTGTTCTTTTGGATCATTAAACAACAAATCTTGAAAATGTTCTCCACAGTTTTTCCATCTTCAAAGTTTAACTGACTACACTTCCAGTAGATCGCTGACAAGAAGAAAGCAACACTTATAACTTGTAAATGTACAACTAACACACAGTCTTTTCAATTGAAATGACAACTGTTTCCAACAGACATGTTTTACAAAATGAAGTTGTTTTTTATCTTAAGCGAAAATACTGAAAAATTACATGAATATTTTGCAGATGTGTATCAGTACGGCTTTTCCGCCATGCTAGAAGTCATATGACATCACGTTATTGATCACAAGATTGACGTTATTTCTGGGTATTTATTATATTTATTACTATCCAAGTCAGATATTCATGATTTTTTTTCTCCCCAATGCTCATAAGAACCCTAATCATTAGAATCCAAAAACATGCAGTGAAATTTAAAGCATTAGTAGTTTCTAAAACATGTCTACATTTGCTAAATGGAGCCGAATTTATTGCTTAAAATACAAATGGAGTCTACTAAAAAACTGAGTTTACTAAAAATATGCTTTTTATGATAACAGAAGAATCAAAGCTTGTCAATTAGGTTCATTTTCCATTTAAAACAACGTCTGGTATAAGTTACAGATCAGCAATGACTTCACTGTGACTTGAATTTTGATGCTCAAAGTGTGTGAATCTTTCTCTGAATTTATTTTAGTGAGCACAATATAGAAACTCTACATTCGGAGAACTGTTGTCACTTTTTTCTGTGTTTCAGGTGAAACCAGCTGCAGAGCAGTGAGTCACCTCTTTGGGTTTTCGGTTTTTTTTTGTGTGCTGTCACAGTAGTTCTGCTCTGTGTATGTGCTGCATCTTTCTGTGAGGGTTTTCTTGGGAGCCAGTGAGCAACGTTATCTCAAGCAGCTGATGCTGGAATGACAGGTTTCAGCCAGGGTAGGTGATACGAAGAGGTTTTTTGCCGCACTTTGCTGCATAAATTTGCACAATGATGAAAGTAGTGGTACATTAGGACTAAGAGGCTCTTGTTCAGCGCGAGCAGGACCCACTCTAATAACTGCGGATGTTCGGAGCCTCATGCAAAGCTTCGCGGCCGTCCACTCGCCAGTGAATTAGCTGCAATCACATGGAAGGCAATCATGTGGAAACGTGAACAATGCTGTAGCAACATTACGCAGGAAAATGACGGAACAGGTAAAGAATAGCATAAAGGGCATTGTTTACACGCTTGCATGAGATGCACACGAAGCCAAACGCGCTCGGATCGGTACTTGAACAACACGACAAAAGGCAGCTGTGACTATTTACAGTTCATTTTGAGCTGGATCTGTTTATCTAGTGGTTCAGCTAGAAAAAAGTATTCACGCCTCAACTCAACTGCAAGTACAGACTTCTTCATTAAAACTGTTTTGACACATTACCCTGGAAAAAAAAGGCAGAAGAGACACATAATGTCTTTGCTGCAAAGTAACCCTGTACATTATTGCAATATTAGTATTTGTGTTCCCTTCGTTAAAGCAGGCACCGTCTCATTTACACTGCAGATGATGCATCGTCTTTATTAGTAACATGTTTTCGAAGATAACTCTGAAAAATCTATAATTTTTCACCCAGTTATTATTCATAAAATGCTACTTTACAGCATCCCTGCAGCCTGGAGATCATAAATATTCATAAATGAGAGCACACGATTAGAACATCTCTTCTGTGCAACAATATTGATTGATTTTTTTCTTTTTTTCTGGAGATGCACTGGCGTCTTTGAAGCGAGCAGCAGCCAGTTATTGCTTCACACATGATAAAATTCAGGCCTCTGCGCTTTCAACGAACAGCGAGTGGCAGAAATACCCGACATCTGCACATAAAGGTACAACTGCTGCAAGACGAAAAGAACTTAATACAAAGAACTGAAGGGGGAGAAAAAATGTTGGAATTAAACTGTTTCTCTAATGTAGGAGAAGTATTCAAAAGCTGTCCTGACAAGACAAGGAACAACGAGGACATATCCACTATACAAGGAGAAAATTGAAAGCATTGTGTGGGAAGATGTAACTGACTGGAAGGCTAATAAATGGAAGCTACCTCGGTTAGCATGTTTAACGATATGTTTTATAAGTTCAACCAAAAAAAAAACAATGGAGTTCCTGCTGTACATGGCAGCACAGCTTCAGGAGGCCCATAGTAAAGAGTGTTCTAGTGCAACACATAACATTTGGTACATAAAACGAAGTCATTAGCCAATAAAGCCCATGCCAAGTGCCAGTAAATAACCCTTTATTACCGGATTTATTACCGGTCGCCGGCACAGGAAATAACGCACACTCTTCAAACAACCATAGGTGTTCGAACTACCCAAACTCTTCAACAGTTTATGTTGAAGTTTCTGAATGGTAGTTAAGTGTCACCAATTGGTAGAAAGCTATTGTTTTCCGCTTCAGAATCTGTCAAAATGACGTTAATTGCATAAATGGTAAAGAGTTATCGTAATTCAATAAATTAACATTGGAGCTAAATCTCTTGGTTAAAGGGTTCATAGTTTGGGTTTCTACCAATACTCGATTCTGATTGGCTGCAGGGTGTCCATTAAAAAGTGATAAAGAAGTTTTGGTCACAAACCCTGAATGTCCTAGATTATTGCCCTGGTCTAAACACCAGTTGGTAACCGGAACAACAGAAACTTGGAACATAATATTTCTCGTTATCAATTAATGAAAGAAATTTTTTGTTGATGCACATTTAATGGTCAGAGATAACAGCGGATCCCTCTTACAGTAAAAGCAATCTAGAAAACTACTTGTAGCCTTTTGCTTTATCATCTGCACAAAACAAGCTGAAAAGATTAGCTTCCCCCCCCAAAATGATTCTCTGGATCACTCAGCGTGACGATTAGCTAGCTAATCATTTTTCCTCCGTGAGATTTGCGCAGGATTGGTAGCTGTTACCGTGACAACATATGGCACAGAGTATCAAATGGTCTGCTTCTAATGAAGTAGGTTTTTAATAATTACATCATTTAAGAACTAATATTTGATTTAATATTTGATTCTGTGATCTGAATTGTTCAAATAAAGTTTCATACACTTTCTTTATACAATGGGACTTATTTTTCTTCAAATGGATCTTTATTTTCTAAATATACTAATTTGATTTTTCAGATTGAAATTTCTTTGGTGATATTTTTGTTTATTTACAGCACAATGCTTGTTTTTTTAAACCTGGGCATGCTTGAGTTGACAGTACCTGGCATGTGGGACTGGTTTTATGGAAGAATAAAAAACCTTTAAAATCCTAATAAAAAAAATCACTGCAAGTTTACTATATTGCAAACAAGGACTTTTATTGTGAAAATGGAGGTGATTCTCAAGATAAGTGCCACTTGCTTTTTCCCTTGTCAAGGACTTGCTTACTGTTTCATGTTCATCTATCCATCTCCTTATCTGGGGCCATGTCACGGGGGCAGCGCCCTGAGCAAAGATACCCAAATCTCCCTCTCCACAGAAAACATTCTTGTTCTACTGGGGGAACCCCAATCCTTTCAATGCCAGCTGAGAGGCAAAGCCCTCCAGTGCCCCCTGGGTCCTCCGCAGAGCCACAACCCTGTGGGACATGCCTGGAATGTGTCCAAAAGGGAGGTGTTTCTGAGGTATCCTACAGAGATGTCCGAGCCATCTTAACTGGCATCTCTCTGAAGTGAAGCAGCGACTCCACTCCACAGAAATATAGAGTGCAGTTCAGTTGCCTCTGTCTGGTATCTTATCCTTTGGGTCATGACCCAAAGTTCATGACCACAGGTGAAGGAAGGAATATTGACCAGTTAGTTGAGGGCTTTGCCTTTTGGCTCAATTCCTTTCCTGCAATAATATATCCCAGAAATGATTTTGGAGTAAGAATAAATAATTTAAAAAAAACAATTTATTTAAAATCATACAGACAATAGAACCCAGTCCTGCTTACAAAGAAAAAATTACAAGATGTCTATTTAGGCAAATGGACAAAGACACAAAGAAAAAATGTGTGAAATGGACATGTAGGTATACAAGTAAGGTTTATAATCCTTAAAAAATGTTTTTTTTTTTAATGTAGGATGAACATGAGGATTTTAGTGTATCTAAATGTGGTCAATAATGCAAAACATGGTCAAATACTAACTAGGCATGGACACATCACGGCTTTTTCAGATCTCACAGCTATAGATATGCATTATGCATCTGCTAGACAACAATTCATAAAGTTCTATTGCAAATCGCGATTTAGATCTCTATCAGACAACTTTCTCACAGCTAATTACATCGTCATCGACATCATGCATTGCGCATTGTAATCAAACCATTTGGTTAATTTCTTCCCACTGGACACAATATGTCCATTAGTTGTGTAATTGACGTGAACAATAGATGTTTGTTAGATGACTAAAAGACATCAATTGTAATATGTATATATGTATATATATATATATATATATATACATATATACATATGTATGTACATATAATATATATTTGTATGAGTGGAAAAAAAGTAAAGATTGGATAATTATAGTGATAATTTTAACTTTTTAGAAGTAACTTACCCAACACTGTTTAAATGTCTATTACAGTAGTTTTTATAACGTTTTCTAGATATTAAATAGAAAAGCCTTGTTCCTGTCATTGTGATTTTGATGGCTGTCATCCTTCTTATTCTTTTACCATTAAATAGAAACATGACAACATTGATCTCTTTTTTTAATCTATACATCAATGCAAGTCAGTACTTTTAGAACGTTGCCTCTGAACAGCAGCAGAGCATGCGAAAATGGGCTTTAAGCTCATTCTGATAATAATCCACTCTGACCAATAGAGGAAACCTTTTACTATGATTTTGTTCAGTTACATGACAAATTAAAATCTAAACAGCACAAAAAATCTTGCTACTTCTTGGAATGTAGAACTATGTGATCACTAGAACAAAACGGTTGCACAATGGGATGGTGGTCAGCTCTTTCACCTTACAGTGAGAAGAACCCTGGTTCAAATCCCAAGTACCTTTCTTTGTGAATTTTGCATGTCCTCCTTCTACAGGTATGGATTTTCTCCTGCTTCCTCTCACAGTTCAAACAGGTTTTATAGATTTACTGTTGTCTGTAAATTGCTCCTGTGACCGTGTGACAAACTAGTGCCCTGATTAGGATATACTCCACCACCTACCTCCAACATTAGCTGGGTTTGAAGCAGTAAACCTGTAACCCCACCCACCCAAAAGGGATTCAGCGGGTTCTGAAGATGAATGGATGGTTGTAAAATTGCTTCCAGGAGAACGGGCAGAAAGCGGGCCGGCGCGAAGAGGAACCAGACAAAGGCCAGGAGGAGAATGAGTGGGTTGGCACTATGTCTATAATGCTGATGTCATTGAATTTAAAGGCAGGGATTTGATTTTGATTGGCTGAGAAGAAGATAAACAGTTCAGCTATTGACTCAGAGTGAAGACCAGTTTATGACGTAAGGAGTGATGAATTAAGCATCCAGCTGTATGTGATGAGGTAGATCTTTCTTGTTGAAAGTGCGCCAAAGCTTCACCGGTAGACATCTATTAACAAAATAGAGATGTCATAGATGCCCCGCAGACGCTAACAGTAGATGTATATTAGGTATCTAATAGACATCCTTGCCTAGTGGGTAAGGAGTGAAAGCATCATACTTTAAAAAAAAATATCCCAAAAGTTAAATGTTTGATTGCACAAAATTGTTCTTGGGGGGGAATTTGGTATTGACCAGTTATGACCTATATGAGTTGAGTGTAGCTTTAATGCACGTCTTTGGATATTATGTATGAAAGATGAGGCCCACTGACCTTGCATGCAACTTCTTTTTTTTTTAATAATGTCCAAAGTTTCTGCATGTTTTCCCAAACTCTGAAAAAGTCTAACCCCCCTCAGGAAAGCTGATAGTCTTGCTCCACGGAACAAGCCGTGGATTTTATATCAAAACATAAACAGCTGTGTTTTTGTAGAATCTTGTGATAGGTGTTCACAGAGCTTTAAAGCCTGAGATGCAGCAAACAGGGTTTAAATGCTGACCTTGAAGTGAACTTGCTGATATGTCTACTTGCTGGGAGATTGGTGCATGTTTTCACCTGTGAATAATCTCACTGACAGCAAAACGATTGAAAAACGGCTTTTCAGAGTAACAGTCAAGATAATTGACTAATGTGTATTTTTCCAGACTAGCAAGCAAGTTAGCAGCTAAATATTTTTGATTTATGTGCACTTTACATCAACTGTTAGACTATAATATTCAGCTGTGAAGAAAAATTAAATTGGTCATATAAGCCTCCATCCACAAGTCTTTAATCTCATACATTCTAAATTTAAAATGTATTAGATTATAACTTTGTAATTGTAAAATATTGGCTCTTTCAAACATTTATTTTTTTTTCTCAAAATGTTACATCTTTATTCTAGTAAATAGATTTCTTTTATTTTTATGGTGGCTCTAATTTTTTTCTTTGTTGAAAACCAAAAGTAAAAGCAAAAATATGATTAAAAAAGCTGCACGTTTTCATTCCTAAACAGTCAAAAGTATCTAAAAGAATTGTAAAGATTTCATATTTCATACAGAATATATGTGTAAGTCTTCTCTGATGAAATCAAAGTTACTTTCTTTGATAAAAGCACATAATCGGAGGCCATCTTTTTTAAAGTGACATTTTCTATCAGAAGTGTCTGCATGCTGTGTTGTTGCAGCAGCATCACAAGGAGCGACTTTGTCTTTCATCACACCCCCACTTCTAGGCCGAACTGTTGCTGAGCTTTCCCCCCCAGGCCAATCTTATGATGCCGCCTGCCAAAAGAAGCAGCTTGCCGTGACGCCACGGACACTGAACCCCTATCCTGTTGTTCGCGCGGCACACAGTTTCAAGCCGGTGACCCAGTTACGCGTCAGAAGTGTTTAGTCATCTGATGTATTGTGTTGAATCCTTTGTTGTGAACTGCCACTCAGGTACAGGGGGAGGATAAAGAACGAGGGGGAAATAGAAAATCCGTCGGCTCAAGCAGCAATCCCATCCAGAGATAGTGCAGCTTTTTGCTTTTGTTTTGCTGTTCTGATTTCCACTCCCTTCCTAATGCCACCATCGAACTTAAACGCACCACAATGAAGCTGCAAAAAAAAAAAAGTTTCCAACAGTTCGATTGGAAACTCATCCGTCTTAGCTGGAAGTTCTTTCCTTTTTTTGTCTCTGGAATTCTGGGGAATGCAGTTTGCATATGGACAAGCGCTCAATAAAAAAGCGAGAGAAAAAGGCGCCCCAATGAAAGTCAATTGCAGTACTTCATCACCGCATAGCTCCTGGCGCGTGCTGCCTTGCAAGATTGATGATGGAAATCAGTCTTGGGGAATTTGGCCTCTTTATAGATTTTGTGCTGTACGTTGTCAACAATACATACTATGACAAAAACAAATATGGATTGAGATTGGAACCCACTGATACATAACACGTACGGGGTCAAATCAGAGTCAAATTAATGGAACATCGAATTGTACATTTGAAAAAAAATAAAATTGAAAATATTTTTAACTCAAAAGTGCAGATTGTAAATTTGAGGGAAATGTTTAAAAATTGAAAAATGGGACATTTTAAACTTGAAATATAAAAAATCTAAAAAGTAAAAATGTTGATTATAAAAATCAAATCAGCGATGGGGTGATACAGTTGGCGCCAACAACAGATGAGGTTTTGGAGCGAGAATTACATCACCAATACCTCTGAAGCAGATGTCGATTTGCAAACAGTTTTAAGTTTATAGTTGTCAAATTTTCCATATTTCTTTGAAATTTACAATTTAATATTTCTCATTTTCATAACTTTCGAAAGTTTTCAATATGTACTTTTAAGTTATTGTTTTTTTTTTTTATTTTACAGTTTAAAGTTTACGATCCATTTTTTCTTTCTTTTTAAGATTCTACTGACTGGATCTCATATAAATACTGGATCCAAGTGTGACAGCACAGGAGATGTCCCCATTTCTGTAATCAAAAATGACCGTCAATCAAACAGACAATAATTACTTCTTTAAAAAACTTGTGCTAATTATTGACCGTAACATTTAACAATAAAGATTGCATACTAGAAAACTTTGACTTCTTTCTGAAGTAATTGTTCACCGTTGATGTTATGAAGGCAAAGCCACCCCCAGACTATCACACTACCACCACCATGTTTCTTATATAATATGATTGTTTGCCTCAGATGCAATGAGAACACCACCCAGAAACCTTTTATCCAACTTTTATATCCAGAAATGACTCTTTTTCTTAGCAGTGCCTTTGTTCTTGAACACATCTATGGATCCATTTTGGTCCCAATGAGGCTTGCAGTTCTTTTCATGTCATTTTGCTTTGCTACAAAAAAAAATATTTTATTTGATATAATAGCACAAGGGATCACTGTAGTTTTATAGGTATTACTTTATGGTGCTTCGTGTCATATAGGCAAATAAAATCCATGTGCTGTTTTTTTAAGCTAGCTTGATTTTGCTTGGATACAGATACAAGAGATTGACTTTTTTGTTTTGTCAAACATACTCAACTGTACATCTGTAAATAGCCCCAGAGTCATAAACTGGTATGTTCTGTAATCTGCCGTCTCCTTGTGAGCCCGCATTTTACCCCCCATTGCTACACATCAACTAACAAAATCACAATCTGATGTAACATGAGATGCAGGATAACTAGACTTGTGGCAGGCAGTTCCTTTGAAGGTGGGAAAGATCCCCTATCTCCCCAGCCGGAGCTTGGCGGGGATGTGCCTCATCAAACTATCTGGCAGCCCTTTGTCCTCAGGCACTTTGTTTTAATCCAGATTATTATTTCATATATTTCAAAATATATATATTTATCATAAAAAATCTAGAAATGCAACTTTTTAAACCCTCGCTGTACATTTGTTTACTTGTTTTTTTAAGCTCCCCGAGCAGAAGATGAATTGATCACGGTTCAGATGCAAGGCAGTGGCTGACACAGATGTAACACATGGGCAAATCCACACTTTTGTTCATTCAACAGGGCTGCTTATGCAGTTCTATCGGAAAGCCAAGGGGGAGGGTTACCCAGAGCTCAGTGAACCTGATCAGTGAATGAATGGGTGGATCTACTGTCCATAGCTCAAAAGTGAACATCACAAGCGAGAAAAAGCCAACTGATGCAAGCATAATTGGTAAGCAGCATGTTTGGAAGCCCCAAAAGAGAATACTTTTTGATCTTCTGTGTAGTGGAAACGCACAGAGCTTACGAAGCATGATGCCAGGTCAAATGTGGTCTGAAATCGGCTTCAAATCCTGCAGCACAGAATCACAAGTCACACTTGTGTTCCCCACGTTTTAGCTGCTTCCCTCATGTGATCGCCCTGCCGAAATATGAGACGGTAGCCGTAAGTGTTCTAATAATATTAAGCTAATGACCCATTTCGAAAAGTGCCTCGCCCGGCCCACTTGGCACATGGACCAGGATCGCTGATGGGCTTTCACGGCTTGAGAAGACGTGCAGACGCAGCAGCACGAGCCGTCGGTTCCGTCCGTCTCTGAATGATAGCACAATTACATGTTTCACAGCACGCCGGCATCAGTTCAACCACTGCGGTTACTCCAAGATATTCTCTCTTTTTTTTCACAAAAGACAGTAATTCCATGGACAATTAGATTTTACATTTTCATTTAGTTTGAGGTTTTTTTTAGGTCATTTTACATTCTTTTTTTTCTCCTCTGTTCATCCAATAATGCATCTAAATCTTCAGAGGTAAGCTTTTGAACCTTTAATGCAGGACATACCTCTTGTTTTTTTATGCACATAAAAAAGAATAGCACAAACGCGCAGTCATCAGGCCACTTCTCACACTGCGATGCGTTCAAGTGTTCTGCAAATCATCCATATTTTAAGCCAGAAACACTCCTTCAACCGCAGAAGCAAGTCTTTTTTTTTTTTGTTTTTTGCTTTGTTCTTTTAAGGAATTTCAACACACGGGGTGCACAGTTTGATGGTTTCAAAGCTGAAGGGGGAATTTAGGAGTGATACAACTAGAAAAACCGATTTCTTTCAAGGAAAGTCTTAAGTAAACAAAATAACAGTGAGTTCAACTCAATTTGTCTATTAATTATGCAACATATTTGCTTTTACTATTGTCAAGAGCACCACTGTGCTTGACTGTATAACTGCTGTCAACATTTGAGGATTCCCTCCTGGAAATCATATTGATACAGCTGAAAATCCCACCGAATTATCTTTTTTGTTTAAACCAACATATGTATCTTTAAAAAATAATCTTCTGCAAATCAAAATCTGTCAAACACCTTTGATCATGAGTAGTGAAGGTGTCTTTTGCACCTGATTTCTTTCAGACTACTTTGCCATATCTGCATGCAGGAGTTGGAGAGTTTTACAACAACTTTGTGGATGGACCTACGAATCTCAGTTGGTGTGGATCTGACAAACTGCAACAAAGACACTGGATTAAAAAAAAAGGAAATACATAAAAAAAAAAATAGTAGTGCACCATGCTGATTTGATTGTCAAAAAATGAGTTAAAACTTATTTTCTGGTTTAACCATTCCAACGAAAATGTTGTTTTTCGTGTTTTTAAAACGTTCTTGTTGCATTTTTCTGATGATGCAGAATATTTATTAAAAAAACAAACAAAAAAGAAAAATTTTATTTATTCAAATCATTGTGAATCAGGAGCAGATGAAAAAAAATGTTGTAATTTGCGATGTCGAAAATACGCTGGACGGGTCAGCGAAGAGGGAGCGGGAGTGGGTGTCCCACCCACAAGTCTAAAGCAAATTTCTTAAGAACCCCTGCCGCTCTGCAGAAACTATGTCTTACACCGATTTTTTTCTTCAATTTTGGCGAAAACTGGCATAACCATAATTTAAAGGCAACTGGGAACAATTTTACAACAGATCACAGGATAATCCGAGTGGGACTCTAAGAATCATTGAAACTAGAAAAAATGTTGACAGTTTTTTGATTAAGTTAAAAAAGACTCTGCAACTTTATTGTAATTTCAAATTTTTTTCTTATTTATATCTTATTACACTTGATATAAGACAAAACAAACTTACCGCAACGTTTTCCTTACAAACTAATAACAATGTTTCTTTTTGACCTACTTAAGTCTGAAAACATGTCATTTTAAGACATGCTTGTTTCAGGGAACTGGAATGTTTTTGTTTTTTTTTATTTGACTCATAAGAGTAAAACTTCTTTTAACAGCACAGCAGAGGTGTGAAGGTAAACACAAACAAAATCACAAACTTCCAAATGACCCCAACAAAACCCAAAAATATGACTTTAAGGGCACTACATCACAACTTATTTTAAGACATTATCCCTAAGGGGATAAATATCTTGCATTTTAAACTTTTTTACTTGTTTTTAGAAGGCTATTTCTTTTCCCACGATGGTGTTGCTGATTCCTGTTTTTGTTGCATGTTGCTGTGTATTTGAGCAGTTGTGATACGTTGGAGTCCTGGGAAAATCCAACCCCGGGATCAAACCATTTCCCGAGACTAAAAATACACAAAACCTCATGGAGAACAACATTAATAACCCTTTGAACAAAAAAATCAATGTGTGTTCCATATTTCATGAGATTTTATGCGACCATCATTAGCAAACATACGTAGTACAGATGTATTTTCTTCTATTCAGTTCTATTCAACGGCATTTAAAAGATTAAGACCAAACCTTCGGATTAAAAACTTTTAAACTGGCTCCGTGTAAGGATAAGCAGACCCGATTTGACATATATTTCAGATAAATAGACAATGAAAAGTGACATCCCAATGGACCCCATATGGTCCCTGAAAACTAGGCCACTTGAGGCGAACATGCACTTGTTATGTCCATATCATGCAGTCAAGAGATTAGAGTTGTTTTTGCATAAAGATGTCGCTCATAGACACAATGGAAAACAAAACCTTCCGGTCGCTTGACAAAGATTAACAAAGGATTACAGAGATGGTGTTAGAATGATCAGCAGCTTTTACAACGTTGATGTCTTTCACATTTGTTGGAACATTTTAAGTACAGCGTATTTTACGTTAAAAAAGGATTTGTTGAATTCAAACTTAAAGGGATTATGTTTTGTTTGTTTGTTGTAGACTGCAGAATTTGATATGTCGGCTCGTCCTTTTCTTTCTTTTTTTACAGTGCCTTTTCAATACAATTAGACCAGGAGGCATTCAATTATGGACAGCTCTTCTCTGTCTTTGCAGCAGCATTTCAATAAGGTCAAGGTCTGGCCTTTTCCAGGAACATCTCTTCTCTGTTTTGCACCTATTCATATGCAAATGTGTTGATGTGTTTTCTCCTCATCTGACAGATGGCCTCGCGCTGGTATCTTGAAGAGAGCTTTATTGTTGTTTCAGAGAATGCAAGATTCCACAGAATGTTGCTGTAAAACAAGCCCGTCATCACCGTTCCATCACCGGGCTTGATGATTACTGTTTGTTTTGTTTTTTTTTAAACAAGCTCAAAGTTTTCTAAGCTTGGACAGAGCTGTGATGAACCATTTTTTCTGTTAACCCTTTAAAAATCCACTCTTAATCATGTTTTGATCTATTTTCAGTGTTCCCAGTGGTCTTTTGATTGCGATCATACCATTTTTAGCCAAAATCAAAAAAAAAAAAACCTCTGTCGTGTTTTTTAGGAAATACTTTTTGCAGAGCAACTAAACAAATTCAGCTCGGAGTTGTGAACAAAGCAACCCCACCCCCATTCCCGTCACCCATACCTGAACTATCTACTTACATTCTTTCTAGCTTACTCCCTTAAGCTAACATTAGAGCAACATTGAAGCCATCCAACTGTACAGTTTTGAGTACATTCCAGCTCAAACGAAGAAAACAAAGATGTACATGGATCTATTTGTCTGCAAGTGGATGCATCGGATGGAGCGGATCAGGGAGTTTGTGGCCCACCCAGCGCATTTTTGAAATCGCAAATACACTCTTTTCCAAAAGTCACAATAATTTAAATTAAAAAAATATATATAAATAAATGCCACAAGAACATGTTATAGCTGTGGGTCTTTATCACTGGAGCTGTCACCGGTGACGTAAATAACACAGTTTTTGAACTACCATAGCTTTCCAGCGTTCACGCAATTAACGTAATTCCAACAGATTTTGATGCGAAGAAATAAGTGCTATTCTCCGTATCAGAATTAGCCGGTTTAGGTTGATTGCATAAACCCTTTACTACTGTTAAATGATGAAAATCAGCACAAGGCTGCTTTTCCCAACTTCTAAACAGACGAAGGGTTACGTTCCTTCATGGGATGTCAACACAGGTAATAAAGGTCTGGTGTTAAAGGGTTAAAGCAAATTATTGGTTTCTGTTTCAGGGAAAGTCTTAAAAAAGTTATCAACATGTAAATAATTTGAACCAGGAGTTTTTATTTTTATGTTTTTAAGTTTTGGCACCAAATGTGTTTGTTAAAATACAAATTGAACCTGAAGGCGATTTCATTGAATTTCTGAAATATTTAGCTTTGATTTCAGATCTGGGGGGTCACAGGTATCAGTTTCAATAAAAATTTTCAAAACTGCAAAAAGAAATGTATGAATGACCAACAACATAGTTATTTCGATCTTGCACAGATAAATGTCTCCATACAGTCATTTGTTTTTTGCTTTCATGGAGTCTGATTGTCTGTTTTACAAGACAACCATGAAGTGATCAACAGATTAGCAATAAAAAGGCACGACATGTGAAGTCTAGCCATTTTAGAAAAGACTCCTGATGTGATTTTGGAAAGACTGATCAATTTTCTGGTGTAAATCTACAAGTTCATTGGTTAATCTGAATCAAACAAGACTTTTGGTTATATCCCCCTGGTAGACTGGATGTCCCCTTTTTTGGACTTTGTGGTGACTATCAGGGGCTTAAGACCATCCCCAGTTGAATTCATTAAGTCACTAAAGTCTCTTAAATGGAAGCTTCTTATTTCAAATTGCGGCAAGACCTTAATCTTGTGGATTTGAGGGATGCGATTGATCTGAGTGAATGGGGAAGGAAAAACACCACTAAATGTTGAAACGAATCTTTTTGACGGAACTCCCTTTACCTCCAAAAATACGGCTTCCTCTTGTCACATTAATCCAGAGATAACACCGAATTTGAGCCTCCAAAAGCTACAGGGAAAGTTCAGACTTTGACCTTTCTTCAAGAATATTTGGGGAATCTTACGAAAGGCTGCATGTTTTTGCCGTCGCATTGTTAAAAACAGAAGTCATACTCTTTAAGTCATCCTGCACCTATAGCCCTCTGCTTCACAAGAGCGAAGACGGAGAAATACATTTACACTTCCTCTCTTTTCCTTTCCATAAAGATCTGGGACGTATTAAATATTTATTCCCCTTGTGCCTTTAGATTTCATGCCGCAGTTGGTAAAACAGAAAGAAATTCTTAATTAGCAGCAGTTTATAGCACGATGCATCTGCACAACGTGTTCCCCTTTGGTTCTCTCTTCAACAAGAACACAAACTTTTTATTGTTTTTTGCCTCCCCTCTTTTCTCACTCCTCCAGGAGAGTTTAGGATGTAATCAAGGACGGTTTTGCGTGGCGGTGTGATTGTTGCTTTTACACTTCGCATAAATGTCACTGCAGCCTGCACTGGTAGCATAAGATGACACCCCCACACACATTCACACACAAGAGCACACAAGTCATGGGTTTGTTTGCGTAGCTCAGCCCGCTGAGGCGCATTCTGATGTGCATGCCACTAAAAACACACACGAGTCTCGTCTTGCCCAGGAATGACTGCGAGGACTTGACTCAACGTGACCCAGTGCACATGGCTGGATCTAGCGAGCGCGTGCACGCGGGATCCGGTGCGTCTGCGAATGCGCTGCCAGTCAGCATGTGCTCCTCCATACCACCCACGGTAAATCTCGCTGATATGTTCCCGATGACGGAGTCACAAACTCCCACTGAGCTCTAAGCCTCATCGGACGTCTTGACGCGTGTGAACTTTGCGTACGTTGAAGTCATCGCTCGTGCGGATAAAAATCACACAAACGAGATGAATCATGGCAGATTTTTTTTCTAATTTGCCCCCTCTTCAGTTTAATGGTGCGTTTGACGGGGGTAGACTTTTGACCGTCATCTATCCACTCCTGCTCCGGTCTTATCTACAGCCAGCCGGAGCATCCCCTCAATTCCCATCTGAATCCAACACACACTTCCAAAGGTGAAAGCAGGGATTTGTGTAACTGGATCTACACTCCTCAGCAGGGGCTCCAGCCTGCTGTCAGTGTGGAGCACAGAGGCGGCGAGCTCCTGGAGTTTGGCCTCTTCTCTCCTCTTTTGGATTCTCCACCCGCCTTTCACACAATCCTTCCACATGAACGCAAGCGAGCGTTGCTATCAGTCCCATGCCGTCTCTTTTGGCCCACATGGAGCTATTTATATCTGCTTTCCTGCAAATACGCAAAAGAGCTGGAACTTAACAGGGTCTGATTATGCTGCGTTAGCTGCAGAAAGTTAGACAAGGAAAGTAAACCTCCGCAGATCAAATCTGCTCTGTGCAAGGGCTTATGGAGCAGTGCAGGTGCCCAAATCCTCTGCATCATCGGTTTGTTTACGGTACTCAAGCGTCTTTTTTTACTCTTAGGGTTAAGGGTGTGAAAAATCACCAAAGAATTCTAACTATGTCCTCTTTGCTCTTTGGTGTCAATCACAGCTAAAGACGAGGGAAGGCTTCTACCGGCATGCACCTTCTGGTTTTGTTTTTCAATGCATTTTTTTTTCCCTCGCAAGAGGGGCCGGCCCGCCTTGGGGCCGAAATGTTTTCATTTCACTTTGAGTTAATTGCATTGAGGCTCACTGTCCTTTTGCGCTGATATCACCTCAGAAATGTAAAGATGGGGTTTTCATTTGACGCCACAAGTGGCATTCACCGATAAAATCAACAATAAAAACAACAACCAAAAAAAAAAACACACATTTATAGTGTTTTCTGTTAACGCACTACTAAAACTGTGTATTTTTTTAAAGAGATGTGTTTGAAAGGAGGTTAATTTTTCACAGGTGGGCTTGAAACGACAATAGCAGCTGCCATCAAATAGTGGAGCCCTGAGGGACAAGCGCATACCTGGTAATAACAAAAGGAACAAATGGCTCAAATGTCAGTGCGGCATTTCATCTGTTGAGTGAACATCAAAGTTGCTGCCAAAAACTGCACCCTGAACAAATCGGAAAGGAAAAACCAGGCACTGTAAAAAAAAAAAAAAAAAAGAGCTTGTGGCTTTAACTTCCAGCTATATGATCCTTTCAAAATGCTAAAAAAGCTGCATTATGCAGTAGCGCCAACCCCTCGCCGGATGGGGAATTGAACCCTGAAAGATGAAGTTTGCGTCTTATTGTTACCCAAAGAAGGACCAAGATTTTGCACAAGAAACGATGGGGGTAAATAAGGAGCTGGTGGGACATCAGTAAAAGATCTGATTGGAATCCTGTTCTTTAGACATACACGGCCGCACATCTTGTTCTTAGCCTTACATGGACATTTAGTTGTGTTCTGGCAGACTACTGCATATAAAAGCATCAGAAACACTAAGCTGACAGTTGATAGGAAGAATCTAAAGTGAATAATAAGTGTCAGCACATAAGTGGGTAAAAAAGACTTAGCTTAAGAGGGGAAAGAGAGGAGAGGCATTTCTGCAAAAATCCTATCTTTTTTTTGTTAGGTTTGGTTTGTTTTGTAGATTTCGATTTTGAGTGCAAACGTTTGTAGTTATAAACGAACAAACAAGCTTAAAATTAAAACAAAGAAGTCACTCCTCTATCCTTTTTCTGAATCCCTTTTGGGGTGTCAGGGTTGCTGTGGTACTTGTGTTGTGAGCCAGTGTAGCAACGGCCAAGAATTTATTTGATTTTGAGTATCTGCCAACAAGTCCCACTTTTTCCCAGAGCTTGCATTTTGTCAGCCATCTCACCCTGACAGCAGCACCAAGAACCATTCTCATTAAAAAAATAAACAAAAACCCAAACTTTTTTTTCTTTTAAATACTTTTGAAGGTAATTATTTGCGTTAAGACGAACCAATAGAGACACTTGCCGTCAGTTTTAAATGTTTATAAGAAGAGATATTGAGCCCGGCAGTCCGAATCTGTGAACATCTCGCTAACTATAATGAACTGTTTTTGTGCGGCTCCTGCTCAATCTAGTGTGCTTTACGGCTATAAAATGCAGACTTCTAGTAGAGTATATATCTGTAATTATAAGCTTATAACATAGAGTGGTGATAATGACAATTTTAAAAAATGTGATCTCTGATTGGGGCACAATTGCCAAAACAGATCGAGTCTGAAACTATCGGGTTGAGACATACTTAGTCATTTTCTAAAGAAATATGATTAGAGATTTTAAATTTGACACTAACTGGATGGTCCATGCAAGCAAATTTGAGATGCTAAACTTCTCCAGTTTTGAAGTTGATGCATTGATCTTGAAAAAAATAAATTAAAACAAATAGGATTTGCACAGAAATTGAACTTTTATTGCTAAACTTTAAATTGGGACAGTGTTTTTTTTTTCAAAAACCTTAAAAGGTATTTACAACTACTTCTACTTTGCAGAACCAAGACAGTGGCTTTGTGAGACGTGGCTTTGAAGTAATGGGGATTCTCCCTAAATGCATAATTCCAAGTACAAGCGCATGAAAAAATGAGCTTACAGTTGGAACTTCATTTTTTTTTCTTTACTGTGCTCAAGAAGGACTTTGCAATTCAGCAAATTCGACATGCCAGAGGATTAAATACATTTTTATGTTTATTATACTGAACAAGCAAAAACTTGGGAGCAGTCACTGTGACTTCAGAGTAGATTTGCGCTCCGTCCCGAATAAAATGTAGAACAACATAGCAAGCCCTTTTTTGTCCTTTGTGCCAAGATAATGTGCCTCGGTGAGGCTATGCTTGGGATTACTTTAATAACTTCAGTGCCATTTTCATTTTATTTGGAAAGCTGGGGTTTCTATTTGTCACTGTCTTGGAGGTGGGTGTCCGCTTGGTCTTTCAGGACGATTTTTGTGCAGGAAAATGTCAGCTGTCATTTCAGAACAAACAAATGAAGCGTCGGTGATTCCAGTCTCTCTCGGAGCGGACTAAACGGAGTCAAGCAGCAGATGAGCAGCAATGGATGCCAGCTGCAGTGTAATATACAATTAAGACAGCCCGCGTTCATTGCCAGAATATGAAATGGAAGTTTGACTGTGATTGCATAGTGTGTGGTTTTTCCCCAGCAGGGCTGTCAAATATAGAGACGTTTCCCCGCCTCGCCACAGTTTTGAGAGTTCAAATGCAAACGCTGCTGTTTTGATTTGGAAATCCTGCACAGTCACAAATTGATTCACAATATTTCACTGTCTACTAAAAATGTGTGCAAACAAATAAATCAGAGGAATCACTTGTTCACCATAAATGAATAGGTGGGGATTGGATGACCCAACGGTTTGTATTTGGATTTTTGGCAAAATGTGACAACATTTTTTGGAAACGAATCAAAAAGTCTGGACCTTTAAAGTGTCATTTTCATGACCAGTAAAGACATTATAGAGTTTTATGCCCCTAAACCTGTAGGTGAGAAAACATTTAAAGTGTGCTTTTACACTCTCACTTATCTATTCTTGTTGTTTTGTTCATTTTTGTGTGGCCCTGCAACAGACTGGCGACTTGTTCGTGGTGTTCTCCACTTCCCATGACCCTGAAAGGGATACAGCGGGTTAAGAAAATGGATGGATGGATTTTTGTTGATATTTTGTCAGCTTTACATTGGAGTGAATAAGGGCTTCTTTGGTTGTCTAAGACGCCCTCTAGTGGTTAGTTGGTAAACTGAGTTGGCTCCAATTACATTAACTATACAGTTTGCTTTAATCCATAAATCCACAGGAGTACTACATTGATTTTTTTTGGTGTAAAATTGATTCTGTTTTCGTTCTGTTTTCTGATTCTGTACATCTTTGGAACCGTTGATACTTCTGGTCAACTTTGTCTAAATGTTTGAACAAAAAAAAAGGAACCTAGGCTATGTCTGGATTCCCTTTCCATTTCCCAACTACTAAAAAACGCAGTCTGGATTTTAAAACCAATTCAGACATTATGCTCTGTATTTTTTTTTTTAATTGCAAATATTCTGTCATAGATGTTCCTTAAATAAAAACAATAAAAACTATGATTTTACAACAACTATTTATAAATCCACTGTATTCTACTGATAAAAACTTGGATGTTTAAAAAAAAAAAAAAAACTAAATACACTTGTTATTACATGAACAACTATACAAATGCAGTGCATTGTGGTCTATATTCACCAATCTATTTTGCATCAATGCACTCTGGTTTTTTGCAGAGACTTCTGGGAAATTTCTAGAACACTGGGTTTTGGAATAATAGATTTACACAGCCCAACAAAATGGCAAACGTGCTACATAGTGCACTAAGTAGTCAAGGAATTACACAACCTTAGTCACATCTGCAAAAATAAATCGACTTGCCTTTTTAAATTTATACTGGCACCATTGTCCTCTGTAGTAGTGGTTCTCTCGCCTTCTAGTGATCTGCAGGTCACAATGTATTTGTTTTCCAGGTACCATCTTCAGCTATATTATTATTTTTTTGTCTTCATTTTTTTGAAATTGTATTTGTAGATATGGATTTGTTGGTCTGGAAGAGTTGTGTAAAAATTGCTAAAAGCAATTTTTGATTTTGCATTCTACCTACTTTTTAGTTGCTTCTATTAATTTGTTTTTTTTTTTAAATAAACATCATAATTCATAATAAAATGTCATAAAACAAATAAATAATAATAATAATAATAAATAATAAATACTAAATAAAATTCATAATAAAACATCAGTTGGGATTTAAATACAAGCACACATTGTAAATAAAAAGATAGTCAGGGATTTATTTGACTTTTTAGATGTCCTACTTGTTGGTTTTAAAGGGGTAAATTTGTGGGACAAGATTGAATATCTATTTAAAAAAATGCTATAGAGATCCAAAACAATGCTATACATGACATAAGGTACAAGTAAGCCCATAATTCTATATTTCAAATAATCTTGAAGTTTTTGTTGCTGTGGTTTGAATGTTTTTTGTTTCTGTTTTCATTTACTTTGTACACCTCCTCATCTGTGGGTGAAATGCAGAACCCTCAAATGAATTTTTCCTTATTTAAAAAAGCTGTGCTGCCACCAGGTTGGTTTGCTCTGTCTTTGGACATTTGTTGGGTCCACTTTTATTTATTTTTTTATACTTTAAAATACATTTCAGAGTTTGCACTTTCTTTCCTACTGTGAAGATAAATGGAGTTGGTTCTTCAAGTGGAGCAAAGACTTCTGTAACCTCCAAATATTCCTCAACTTAATGCACTTTACTTTTTATCAGGGGTTGGCTGAAAGCAAAGGCAGCGGCAGATAATTCTGCTAAAAGACTAAGTTTGCTCAGCAGCTCTGCTCAGTTTTTTAAGTAAATTTTGCTAGAACTTCTGCGTACACATAGGCTGCAGTGTTACCTCAGTGTTAAAACAATGAAAAGTATTTGACCAAACTAAAAAAAAAAAGAAAAGCCTTTAAAGGTTTTTCTTCTCAAATTCGTAACCATATAAAGTCATCTACTATACATCAAAGCTGCAAAAAAAGTGACTTTAAAATTCCTTTTTTGCATTTAGCTGCATTCCTAAACCCATTGCTATTACTTCTGCATCATAGTCAGCAGGAATGTACTTTTATTAAAAATTAAAGTAAAAAAAAAAGAGCCAAAGCCCCAGTGCAACATTACCAATTTACATGTTTTGTCCCCAAATCCCCATGCAACACACTCCAAATTCTTTAAACACGTTTTGACATCAGTTGTGACACATTTTTACAGATAAAATTAATTGCTCTTCTGGCTTCAAAAGGAAGCCCCAGTAAGAAAACATAAATGTGTCATAGTTAACAGAGCTATTGGCATGTTTGGGGGGTTTATTCAAAGACAGAAGCTTTGGACTTATCTGGTGAAAGTCAGGTCCCTGACAGTAAGCAGGCTGAGACCCAACCCAACAGAGACACAATAAAACAACAATTAAAGACACGCGGAAAAAAGCAGGGCCTCATTTTTTCTGTGATGGATTACCCATCTGGAGCCGTGGCACTTTTCAACTTGTTTCAAGTGCAGAGTTGAGAGGCAGCAAATAGCTTCTTTTGAAGGGCTAAAAACGAGCCTTGGTGCATAGGGAGAACAATGATTGATTGAATTTTTTACCTCAATTTCTGTGATTTCTGCCTCAAGGAGAATTCAAATTACAGTCAAAAAGCAAAAAAAATGTTGCCGTTTTCTTTGTATTGTTTGTTGTGTGTATTTGCGTATGTGTGTTGTTATTTATTTTTAAAAAATGAACAAAGTTATGGTCAATTTTTCAGGCTATAAAATAAGTGCATGGAGTCAACTTTCAGAATATTATGAAATATTTACAGAGTATAGTAATTCTAACACGTGGATCACTAAAGTTTTTTTTTTTTTTTGATAATTAGGCAAAGTATCGTAAGGGCTGATGATAATAAACTGACCGATTGGACTCTAGATGCTCAAAAAAGCAACAATTTTGCATGCAAACAGGTTCATTTTTTTGTTAAGCTATACCGTAAAAAAAATATCTAATTTCTACCAAAAACTGTTACTAATTGGATGGTAGGAGCCAAAAAAAAAAAAAAGTCACATCATCAGTTGGTTTAAACCACACTGACTGTCTATGAGAATTAGACCAAATGAGCGTTAGGTCATCCATAGAAAATAGTTTACTTCCAGCACCAATGAAATAAAGTTGGACATTGTCATGTTGGAGCCAGTAAGCAGTGTCAGTAAGTAGTGATTGGTCCTAGTCAGTCTAAGCTAATGTCTCTATGGCAACTATTCTCACCAGTTAGGACTGAGCAAGTTCACACCTCTACAAATAAGCCAAATTCCCATTGACTTCTATTAAGAAATAAACAGCTATTGCTCATATCGTGTTTGTCAGAATAACGTGATACCTCTTTTTAACATCTTCTTTCTAAACCTATTTTTTTTCATGATACATTTTCTTTATCGCAAGTTCTTCAAGTTATAAACTGACCAATCAGATGCTTCAGTGAAAGCATGTGGTGCCCGCTGGCCCCCACCTCCAACGTTCGAAACGTTTGACAGATTCTCCCGAACCCGCTTTCAGTGGAAGGGGTGTGGCTTTCCAACAAGCTCACTCCTGATTAGCAAGAGTAGTTGCCATAGAAATGATGTCCAATCACCGCTTCCCAATGTCATCTGGTTCTGAAATGGTGAAGTCCACACCACGGGAAAATGGCGACTAAATTGACTTCATTTGGTTGGAAACAGAGGTAAGGCATTTTCTATGGGTGACGTCACCACAATGTTTTGTCCATCTCTATGTATGTCAGTGGTGTCCTCTGAGCAGTAAACATTATTTTACAGTAACAAAACTGACAAGTTTTTATAGAGAAATTCAATTGTGATTAAATAAGATGTCATTTTTACAAAGTAGTTAGTCTTTCTTAACTTTTTTTTTGCATCCTTTGTTATTTTGTAAACCTTTTTTATACCTTCTGCTAACTAGATATAATGTGTCATTTTTATGTTTCATTGTGTTGGCTGCAGGGGTGTGTTGGAGTTGTTGGAGTGTTAAGAGCGTTCTGTGTGTTTTAATTTCATATTTGAAGCCTGCAAAACACTCTGTGTTACTGTTTTCTGAAAAGTGCTTTAGAAATAAAATTAGATTTTTTTTTCACACCAGAGTTCACTTGCAAGGAAATGCAGACGCTTGTTTTCAATGGAGTTCTTTCGAACCAACAAAGAGAAAGATCACCACTGAGATAATTTGGAAGTTTTTGCACTTCTTTAAATAAAGAGCAATTGTGTTTTATATTTTAATTGTTTTCATTGGTCACATTGTTCTTAAAAATCATGATTTCCCATGAAAAAATATAAAAATTTTTCTTAACTAAATTCATCAAACTATAACATAGAATTTAGAAAAATAAATTCTAAGTAGTTTGTTCTTTTTATTTATTCTAAGAGGCAAAAAATCTGCAGAATATTACTTTTTCACCGATGAGTGTACGGATGATCACCCTGTGAACTAAGATGGCGTGCAGTTGAACAAACTGGTGCTCATTTGCTTTCAAATACGTTCATGTCGTAAGTGCCATAAGTGGGGATTAGACTTGTTTTTCCGATTTATCTGAAGGAGGTGTGAAGAAGTGAACCGATGCTGTCTGAGCACATAATTTCCCTCTTTGCTTCTCATCTTATCGCTGACAGATTTCAAAGTGGCTCGACTGGAGTGACTCCTTCAGGAGGTTCTTAACTCCAAAAAGATCTGCCGAGAATTGTGGCTTAACACAGATGAAACCACATTAGCAGGGGGCAGATTTATACTCTCATTCTAACTTTATGGCTTTGATATATTCAGAATGACATTTTTCTGTACAGGTGTCGCTTTCAGGTCATTCTCGCCTCTTTTTCATCATTTCTGTTCTCAGTTATGGCAGCCATTGATCAACACCACCAATGAAATTAATACTATTTATGTTCAAGGTACATAAGATTTCTTTCAAAATAATAAATACAAATATTCCTAGACAAAGTTGTGCACAGTTTGAAGGAAAAGATAAAAAATTGTTTTTATGTGTAAAATTTCTGTTTGAATACAACTTTTCTCTGTTTTGATCATGCCTTTTTTTTTTGCTTTGATTATGACTTTTTCTCCGCTTTAAACACAACTTTTTTTTCTGTTTTGAATCTGACTTTTATTTGCCTTGAATATGAATTTTACCTTCTAACTTGAATTACTTGAATTACTGTCAAAAATATGTTACCGTGTCACCGACATGTATATCAAGACCCATTACATCGATTCATCAAAGTGTGCATGCGTTCTGACAAAGGTAAAAGACGACTCTGCATTGAAAAACAATCAGGCACTGGTGAACAGTTTGCATTTTTATAATTTACTTCGGATTTTTTTTTTTTTTTAAGCATTGCTTTATTTGTTTTTTTGTGTAGATTGTTGGTCACAAAAAAAATTATCCCAAACATTTATGTAGCAGTGAGAACATCATCAAAAAGCAGTGTAGTTTAATGAACAATTATTCCATTATTACCCACTTTGAGGTGTATAGATAAAGATAAAACAATTCTGTATTGCGATCTGTTTCGTAAGAAATTTCAAGAAAAAAAAGAAAGCAAGTTGGGTATTTTGATATTTCTTTACACCTAATAAGTGTAGCAATCGAGAACACACCATTTTTATTATCTATTTCTGTCAATAGCATTATAGAAACAAATGAATTTCCCGGTTGTGGCATAAAAACAGTAAAATTCTATTTAATTTGTAGTTGAATGAGACTCAATACGCATGCGCACTTATTTGAATCGATGTTTCAGGACTTGATAGATATGCCTGTAACCCCATTGTGTATTTTAACTTTGATGTAACAAGGGAAATTTCCTAATTAAGACAAAGAAAAGTTGTTTTGAGAAAAAAGACAAATCGTATTCACAACAGAAATGTGAAATGTAAAGCTACATGTTGAATCCATACTTTTTTAATTAAAGCATTATTTTGTGCACAACTTTTTCTATAAACATGTTTTATTTTGACAGTGATTTTACCCTATACTATGGACAGAGGTTTAGATACTGTGGAAAGGTTTTTTGTGAAATCCAGTGCTTTCTTGATATTAAACATTTTTAAAAAGGGGCTACAATGACAAATTCCTGGACGTGTTCTAAAATGTTTCAGTAAAATGGTCACAACAAACACCCCCAACCATCTGCATTTAATTAAAATGCTCAAGACGTTTTATACAACTGAGAGTAAATTAAATAAATGTATAAGGAAGCTGAAAACTCTTTCCCCCCTTTTATTTTCAGTGTTGACAGATATATGACCTGCAAGCTCTAAAATGTTGGGGTTTTTTTTAGCCAAAGTGGTTCATTAAAAGAAAGTAAGAGACTTAATACTGGTGGTTGAACTTCCGAGGTCATTGAGAGTTGATAGTTCTCACTCTACCTACAGACAGACAAGTTTGCAGATTCTACTTGTTCATTCAAAAAGACTTAGACATGCATTTGCATTCTCATGTCTTATTTTTTACTTTTTGTTGTCATTGAATTTCATTCTTGGCACTGAATTGGCATTGATTGAAGTTACAATATTCTGTTTTTCCTAAATCTTCATTCTTACATACTTTTATTTAATAAATGTGCTTTCCCAGATCCTTCGGTTTTGATACTGTATCTTATCTGTTTTTAGCGCCGCTGTGACTGAAGCTCCACGATTCCCCGGGGGATGGGTCAAATGCAGAATACAAATTTCACACATCTAGGTGCGTAAAAAATAATATGACTTTAACTTTATTCTTTTTTGATTGATTATATTTTTATAATTTTCTGTGCATCTTGTCTTTGTTGCTTTTCCATTTAATTTCGTGTGATTGCAGCATTATTAATAGCATTTTTACAGTTATTTTGTTTTTAAATCCCAATGAAAATAATTTTTTACAATTTTTAAAATTATTTTGGTTAAGACAAATATAGTTTAATCAGTTTAACTTGGGATACATTTTAGCCCCAGATTAATAGTAGCAAACAAACTGAAAAGAACTCTAAACTAACAACCGAGAAATCTCTTTTTGAGTAAAGCATTTTTTTTTTTTTCATTTATATTTGATCCCTTGGCTGCTGCACCCAGTTGTTTTTATCCTTTCTATAAGTGGCGGAAAAAAACTGCTATCTGCTGTTCTAAGCATGAGTTGTGTGCCCGATCACAAGAAATAAATGATGATTTTAAGTAATTTTAGAATCCATGTCCCATCTGAAGGAAAGAAAAATGACATTTTTGTCAGTATTGACAAGCCAAGTGTTGTAATTTGGCTCTTCTCAGCAGGGATGCCGGTCCCTACCGAGTGCCACTCACTCGCAAAAAAAAAGAAAAAGTTTCACGGTGGATGGATGATGAAGTGTCAGTTCCTATCAGAGGCTTTCAAACACACTTACCATCACTGAAGGAATGAAAGTGTGAATTGTGTCGACATGGGCCATGCACCGTTAGCATGTGATTCACACAATGTGCTGCACAGAGCAGAGTGAGCTGAGGGTAGCACACCCTGGGGGTGATAGTAAAGGCATGATCGAGGGGGGTGGGCAGCTCTTAGAATGCCTGTAGTTTTGGACTCAAGTTTGCTGAGAGTCTTTTTGAGATCAAAATATACAGTTGCTTCAGGAAACAAGGGCTTGTGCCATTATTTTTTCAAGCTTTTTATGATTCTTAAAATGTTTCAATCTTCTATTCATGCTTAGTCGTGTGCCTATCCCAACCACTTTTGAGTAAAGAGAGGGTGGGGACACCCTTGACGGTCTGCCAGTCCATCAGAAGGCCACGCCCCCCACATTCCCACCTAAAGGACAATTTAGAGTTACTGTTTAACCTATGACGCGCGTCTGTGGGAAGAGGTTGGTGTGTCTGGAGAATCCATCCATGGGAAGCAGTGATATGTGGTAAGGTTTGTGGCTGGTGAAGCACAAACTCAGTCAGATTTACAAACATGCAAACTCAATATATTTGCCAACTACTGATTGTGTTTCAGATCTCATGTCAGCATTCTTTTTAAACACATAGCACGCACATTTTGGAACAAAAGAATGCTAAATGTGTAGCGGTTCAGTATATTTCCCAAAATACACCAAGGTGGGTGCTAAAGACAGACTAGAACATAGACACAATACCTCTGAGGATAGACTTTCACAAAATCCACTTTCACACCAGCAACCACTTCCTATGAAAAGTCTATGTAAATGCCCGCATGTGAGCGTTTTGGGCTTTCACGTTCAAAAACGAGGCATTCACGTGTAGCTATGCAAGTTTCTACAACCATTTTCAGGCTGTGAAAAACAAAACGCCCAGCCATTGTAAACACGTTGGAAGTTAAACCGGTTAAACTTTGACCAATCAGGGACTCGGATTTGGAAGGGACATGTGGGTAGCTTCCTTTTCAAAACATTGAAAGTGCCAACCGTTTGTGTCCGGCCAAAATGTCTTTTGTGTATCGGAAAAGAGCTGTGAAAGAAAAAGCCTGGAGCAAAATTAAAAAGATTTGCACCGTAATGACATTTTGTACCAAGCCCCTTCCAACTGCTAGTACATGTGGTAGTATCAGGTAGCAGTCCAGTGTGAACACCTTATGCTAAAAGGATGTTCGAGAGGGCTTTTTAGCGCGTTCTTGAAGTTGCATCACTGTTACTTGTAAATAAAGTCTCGCCTTCTGTTTAATAACATCAGTAATTTTCATGTTAAAGTCCTTATCATTTTTTTCGTTTGTTTTAGAAGTCTCTCAGTCTCAAAAAGGTGTGTTCAGCATCTCTCATCCATTAATGATAAAAAGTCCAACTATGAGACATGTTTTGATGATGTCACATCCACCATTGTTTCAGTCAGTTTGTCTGGAATCAATTGTCCAGCTCCACCTCCGACCACCAGAGGGAGCCCTCTCCCGAGTATTGACTGCCTCTGCATTTCCTTACTCAACTTCCCATCATGCTCCACTACCTCCCCTAACCTCACCAGCTGTTTCCCATTCCGGCTCATCAGTGTTTTGTTTATTAGCTTGCTCAACTCTGTACTCCTCACAAAGTCTTGTGTTGCTTAGCACACATGCTGAGCGTTAACTCCTAGTTAGATTCTCCGTGCCTCGACCTTTGCCTGTCTCTCGCGGCCGACCCCGTTGGCATTTCTCACTTCCGGAGCCACTCGCAGGGAGGGGGCTCTGTCGGGAATCAGTTGTCCTTCCTACCTCTGACCACCAAAAAGTGCCATCTACCAAGCATTGACTGCGTCTGCATCTTCCTTACTCCACTTCCCTGCGCACCTTTGGTCCAGTGCTGCTAAGCTTCTAAAATCTGACTAGAAAAGGCGATCCCTGGTGCATGGTAAGGCGTCCTACTGTTGCATGACCTAAGTCAGCATTCATTCATGAATTTTCCAAGAAACTCTGCATTTTTTAGAGTTATTACAAAGAAATCTCATCTTCTTGAAGAGTGATACATTCGGGTGAAATCCGATTTTTAAAAGTCACATCAGTTTTGTCATCACTCCATTGGCTTGTTAGCTCGTCGCTAACCCTCGGCTCTCTGCCAGCTCGCACATTTTTAACAAGTTTTTCTTTTTTTTTTTTATTTCTCATCTGTCGCAGTACTTCGCCTATTATCTTTTATTACAATTTTTTCTGACAATTTGTTCATATCCACAACGTGGTGCTTGGATTTAGTTTGTCAGTTTTGTCAACTTCATTTTCATAAATCCCTCACTTTCTATCTGGTGAAAAAAATGAGCGTGAAGCTGCTTTGAGCACCTCGGAGATTCATTTCTTTCTTCTTTTTTTTTTTTTTTCTATCCAAGTACATTCAATGCGGGAAAGAAAACAGAACCCTCTGTCAGTCTGTAGCTTTCATCTAAATCAAAATCATTTGTGTGAACTGCGCTGAATTATCATCTGAGGAAAGGCACTAATGACTCAAGATCTGGCGTGTGAGAAAAAGATGAGGAAAAAAAAAAAGGAAAGCTCCAATACTGCAAAAACACAGCAAAAGAGCTTATTACTATCTAGCAATCTCCTTTACTGTACATCCAGCTATCATTAGGCCAGCATTTTGGATATAATGACCTTGTGTTGTCACATGGCTGTCATGGGTTATATCAGTAATGGCCTTCAAGCCACTTTTTCTCTCTTGGTGCTGCTAAAGAGTGATGCGAGTTAAGGACACACATGTGCACTCACAAGTTGGTGACAGTATTTTTTCTCCAGCTATCCCCCAAAGGACGAGAGAGCCACTGGCCAAATTGCACTGTCTCAACACCTTGTCACAACCCAGGGTCTGAGTGCTCTGAATTGTGCGCCTCCACATGCGTGTTTGTGGCTGCTCGTGTGCATGGCTTCCTCGGAAGCAGCAAGCCATATCGATGTGGCACGGCGACGTGTGAAGCGGCATTCCTGGCTAACGGGAGGTGCGTTCGGGAAGGTCGTTTGCGTCAAGTCGTCGTTGATGTAAATGGGAGCGTTTTCCATTTGCTATTAGATAATTCAATTACATCATTGTTTCTGTGGGATCTATTTCCCCCTTCACTGAGCAAAGAGAATGAGGAGGAAGAGAAAATTGGAGATTTTTCTCACCATTCTCAGATATTCAAGTGATGTAATGGTCCAATATTTGATCTTCATTAGATAAAAATTAAAGGAGTGGACAGTAAAGTAACTGCCAACACTTCAGTGGCTCTCTATTTCCTTTGATATGATAAACTGAGCATGCAAATCAACAGTAACAAGCGTTAGTGTTGAAATACATTTGCGGTGACATCCGTTTTACCTTCGAAATGTGCCCCACATCAAAGCGGCAGCATATCTTTAGTTTCCTTTCAGATTTGAGCTGCTCCCAGGTTCACTGTGCACAATCCACTGCAAGACTCATCCACACTGTGTATCTTTCAGCTTGAACAGCAGGTTACTGAGGCGAAAGGAAACACTTTTCTTTCTGTTTGGTTACAACTTTCATCCATTTCGTAATACTCAACATGTTATGTCAAAAGTATGGCTCAAGTTTGAGTAAATATCCCTGCAACTACCTTCCTACCTCCTCCCAAAAGCCAATGCATTCTTTCAATCCAGTAAAAAGAGATTCTTCTTCCAGCTAATCCTTACCTTTATCCTTGTGGGATTTGAACAAAAAAGCCCCTATGACAGGAATACAAAGCACTTTCTGACCACACAACAAAACTACTCTTGGCCTCCCTTGTACCTAAACAGGAATTTGTTCCTAAAGTTACATTCAGTAAAAAGCATTCAGGTGACCACTTCTAGCAAAACGTCTATGTCAACGTGTAAAAATTTGTTTCAATGTAAAAAACGTTTGCGTTCAGATGTAGCGACGCAGTTTTTACTATCGTTTTTGGACGCTGGACAAAACGCACAGCCATCCAGTTGTACTTTGGCCAATCAGGAACTTGGATTTGGTTGTCACATATGGATGGCGACACCTTCAATTCACGGAAGTGGAGGAGAAATTAATGAGTACAGTTTGTGCGTGATCATGAAAGAAAAAAAAAACTGGCAATGATTTTCATTTTATTTAGGTTTTTTTTGGGTGCCCCCAATGACATTGCACCCTGGGCGACCGCCCACATTGCCCATAGATAAAACCGTCACTGATGGAATGTTCCACTACAAGACTACTACACACTTCAAGATAATTTATTATATCCCACATGAACGGCATTCTCACTTTATTGCCAGCAGTCCAGTGAGACTGAATAAACATCAGAGAAAGAGACGTGCTATGAGTTTGTGAGCAGTCTAAACAGGCAAAACATCCATTCCATCCATTTGCTGAATCTGCTGAATGTCTTTCAGGGTCCCTGGGTTGCTGGAGCCTGTCCCAGTCCCTGTTGGGCAAAGGTGGGGTACACCCATGACAGGTTACCAGGACACAGGCAAAGCAAAAATAACTTTATTTGTATGGCACCCAGACAAAACCAAAATGTGGTTAACAAATTTAGTCCACATTTTTACAGGATACAATTTTAACATTATTGTTATTATTATGTAATTAAAAAAAAAAGTTAGCCCAAGGAGTTGGGATTTTTAATGTTCTGATCTTTATTATAGCTCCAGATCAAGTGCAATGTTTTAACCGTCTATAGCCAGAACATAGTGGTATGCCCCCTTTTCACAGTTATACTTCTCCAATAAAGAATGGGGATTGCTAGATATTAAAATAATTTTTCATGGAGTGTTAAATGAGTGTTTTACATTTTTATTGCAGTCTTTCCAGTGAAGCACATTAATGTACCAAATTAGATTTATTTTATGGCTTTAAGCTCGGCCATTTTGTACAATTAACATCCCATCCCAACATATTTAGCAATCACATCATATCCATGCCACACCAGTGTCCACTGATTCAACCTCTGCCCCACTTCTGCCCACTGTTCTTGTCACTATTCAATTCAGCATAAAAAGGAGATATCACAGCACCCAAAAAAAGCAGACCTTGATGTCAAATGTACTTGAGCACAGTACAGATTTCTCTTTGTTACTTGGCCCCAACTTACAGAAAAAGTGAAGCGTTACCCCTTTATATTTAAACACTTTTTACAATCTATTACATAGATGCACAAAAATGTAAAAGACACACTCTGATCATCATTCAATCTATTGTAAAAGGGCTGCCAATGGTCTTTAGGTCGATGTAGTTTCCAGTCAAAATCAAGACACTTGAAGGTGAGATGTTTTCTAGGACATAGTTTCTGTAGAGCGGCAGGACTTCATTAGGAATTCCTCTCCAAGTTGTGGGCGGAGCTGTTGGTGTGGAGTGTTAAGGCTCTGAGCCGTCTTGGTTTGTCTTCTGTGGCCTGCTTTTGGTCTCCTCCTCCAGCACAGGTGCAAGGGTATCTCAGTGCCTCTGAACATAAGCTCCGCCTTAGGACCTCAACAAGGGGGAGGACTTCCATTAGCATCCGGGTCACACCTAGTTTCATCGCTGCAGTGTGGCGTTCTTCCGTGCTCCTGTCTGATGTTTTTTGTGCACATTAAAGTACTTTTGAGTGGAAAAAACCGGTTCCGTCTCCCCTCTTATTTGTTACGGTCTAGAGCCGGTCGTAACACGGAGCAAGCTCGTCCCCACTTCCCATCATCCATCGGTTTACAGTCTCTCCCTCTAGCTTACAACCCCTAAACCAATATTACAGAGCCCGATGCCAGCTCAGACGAGGAAGATCACGACCTACATGGATCTAGTCGTGTGCAACAGAATGCATCAGAATGGAGCGGAGCATGGAGCTTGTAACCCGCCCAACGTATTTTCAACAAAACAAATATGTTCATTCTCAAACTTATTTTTTCATCTGCTCCTGATTCATATTGATTTTAACAAAAAAAAAAATCTCAGAAATGCATTTTTAGGCTTAATGTTCTTAATTTATGTCCTCCATCATCAGATAAACACCACAAGAACTTGCTATAAACACCAAAACAACAGATTTTTATCAGAGCAGGTCATTAAATCAATAATTAGCTTCACCTCAGACCGGAGCTAGCTTTTTTTGTGGTTCCAGTAATTCTGCTATACCAGTGTGATTTCTGTATTCACATAAGATAACACCAGAAGGGAAAACCAACTGGACTCTAAATAAAATGGACTTAAGCCTCCAGGTGTGCAAGCACCCTAAAACTTCATATCCTTTCTTCTAACTGACATGGAAGACAGAATACATTACATATTTCATGATACGTCTTCTTCAATGCAGTCCTTTCCCTGGATCTCAGGTGGTGCAATAATGATGCCGATGCATGTTCTGTATGCACACATTTGCTGAGAGAAACTCACAAAATCCAGATGTCTGAATTATTAATGCCTGGACTGAAAGTAAACAGCTTGGATGTGTTGTTCTGAAAATTGTTTTCTTCCCCATTGACTCATTTTATGAATAGTCTGAGAGGAAGCTTGGTGATTAATCGGCACGATATGCTTTTAGAAAACCTGCACTGTCCTCTGAATTCATAAGCCATATCAATGCTTTTTTACTCCTGACGAATTAATTGAGCTTTTCTTTCCCAACACCTTGAATTGCCCTTAGAAACCGATTCTATCTAGTTTAAAGCTTTTCTCTTTCTCACAACACAACTGATATCATCTTGACAGCTTAATATGCAACGATAGGAAGGAGAGGAAGGTAATTAATTTTTAAATCCTTTCTTGCTGTGGTCTGTGTTTATGTGAAGTTCTTTGAAATGGCCTTTTAGGGTAGACCATTACTCTCCTCAGGGTCAAGCTGTCCCGCTTTGCTAGCATCATCTACCCCATGCCGCAGGGATCCCGGCGTTACCACATTGCTCAGCCTCTGCACACACGTCCTCATATGTGGGCACGACTGCAACAAGAAACTTATCAAAGGGGGAAAAAAGAAACGTTAAAACTGATCAAAAATATTTATCCACTGCTTCAATTAAAAGCATGGAGGGCAACAACTTTTGCTTCACCGCTTCTTTAATAGAGAATGCAGTTCTTGTTTGATATAGTTTGGGAGTCACCCTTGTAGGTGTTCCAGTTTTATGGTCCAAAAGTTTGCATGCTTTAGCTTCCAGAAAAAAAAAGGCAATGTAGATTAATTTAGAACTCAACAACAAACGTCAATCACAGACACGTCCAAACTCTTTAAAAAAAATGCTCCACAGGGAGAAAGCTGATGGTAAAAATGTGAATCTTTCCTCCCTGCCCACTTATTCGTCCTTATCGTATCCTTGTGTTGCATTTTACAGAGAGATCTTGGAAGACAAAACCCCAGGAGGCAAAAACTTTTAATGTTTTTTTCCTATCTGAGAGAAAGATACGAGCATACAATATATCTCCTGTGTGATGCTCACATGTTTCTGAAAATCTAAACTCTTCTTACAAGCAGAAATATTGGTGGTTCCTGCAGAGGGTGGGGGGTCAAGTACGGCAGTTTGGTTTCAAAGAGTGGCTAAACTTGCCTCTCAGATCTTATAACATGCTCCTGTCATTGGTAAAGCAAAAACTATCAATGTTCTTTATATATATATAGTTACTTATGTCACTTTATGTACGTTCACAACAGTCTGGGCAACTCATGTTCAAGCAACAACTTCCAATGAAAAGTCTATATGTGTAAATGCACATATTTGCGCATTTCAAGCTTCTGTGTTCAAAACTCATGCTCACAAGTAGCTACGAACATGTTCAGGTTTTATGTCCAAAACACACGTCCAATTAGGGACGCTGATTTTGTAGTGACGTAAGGATTGTGTTTTCCTTTTCATTAATGAAGATGCTAACCGTTTTCAAAACTGAAGGAGAAATAAATAACTGGTATATAATTGAATTCTATGACACCAAGTCTTTCATATATCAGAATAGAGCTGTGAGAGAACAAGACTTGAGCAAAATTTGCACCACTTCAATATTTTTGCCCCAAGCCTCTTTTTACTGTGAGTAAATGCACTATTATCGGGTAGCAACAGTCCATGGTGAACTCCATAGGCAAAACGGTGTCTTGAACATGCATCACGTGCTTTTTGGTGTGAATGTGGCATTAAACTGTTTTTGACTTTCTACTTACTTTAATTGGACAGATTTTGGTTTTGTTGAAATTAGCCCTTTTATGGCTTTGAGATTTCTGAGGCATCATCAGCAGAGCGCCCTACCTTTAGCCCTTTGACAGCTGAACTTCAGCTCCAGTGGTAATGTTCCTTAATGTTGCTAACTCTACAATAGCTTACGAAATTAGCGTAGTTTCAATGGATTCAGAAGCTGAGGAAAGCAGCTTTGCATTGACATTTCAACACTTTTTACACAATCAGAGTAAACTAGCCACCCTCACACTGGTGATCAAGTTGACTCCATTAAACATGCATACTTTCGGAGAGTAGGAGTGAACTAGAATACCCACACAAAACTCATGCATTCATGCAGGAAAAGGAAGAGTTTGCAAAGTCCACGAAGAGATGTCTCCAGTGATTTTTTATTTTTTAACTAGAAGCCATGGAGCAGTAGCTGTACTCATCACACCACCATGGCAACAATGTTTGGTTAAGGCACACACTTCATGTGGAACGTGTTATTTAATCTTTAATCAAGCATTAAAAGCTTCTCCAAGAATTTCCAGCTCTGCATGAAAGAGAGTGTTTGGTTCAAAGCAGGCGTTACAGTGACTTTTTTGCAACCACGCTAATCTCTTACTGCCAGACTACAGACGATGCAGTGACAAACATCCTGCTGTACCAGCAGGCCACTCTATAGGTGCACAACACTTCAGTTTAATCAAATTAGAGAAGACAGGAAGAATAAACCAACTTGATAACCTGTCCTTATTGAATTTTTTGTTTCTGTCTGGGGAAAAAAATACACTCTTGTCGAATGAGAAGCCTCTGACTTGCTTGGGGGCTATATTCATCTCCAAATGGCTGACAGAAGGTATCTATGTTTTTATGGTTTCCTGTCTGGTTTTTTGTCTGACTGTCTTCTATTCCGAGGAGGCTTCACGGGAGTCTTGACACTGCACCGTGCCACCAAAATTAAGGCCTGGAGCTTCAGGAAGTTTGCTTTTAACTCTTCTGCTTTAGGGCATCTGTTCGTGTCACTGACTGTGGGGCAAAAGCTCCTTTCTTGATTTATTTGCCAAAATCGTTATTGGAATACATCTAAATATCTCTTTACTTTGTTGTCGCTAGCAGAACAGCAGCGTCTAACAGTGAGTCTCCCAAAGAATTAAGTGTCCAAGGAGGAGCTATTTTAATATCATCGTGCAAAGACAACAGGATATGACTAATAGCCATCTAATTGGATGCCAACTTCTCTTTTTTTCTAGTATGGAGAAGCCTAAGGTTGGATAAGACAACAGATGGAGGCGGATTGGATTGTAAAGCAGAAAAACTACCCAGAAGAACAAATAGCCACACCACCCACAACTTCCCAGACGCAAGGCCTGATCAAGAAAGCTGGAACGTCCTCGTTTGATCCTGGTGTGACCCGTACATTTATAGCAGGAGGATTGTAAAAGATCTGCCAGCTGTTTTCCTGCTGCTTGAAAATATTTGTAGGAAATGAATGAAGCATCTGAAGTGATTTCTGTGCAAAAATGTATTGAAGTACTTGCTAGTGTACTCATTCAATCCTATGCATTGCTAATTACTTGGATCGTGGTATTAGTGAACTGAAACGTCCAAGCCAAGTCATCACCAGCAAACATTGCCTTCATCATAACTGCCTGTACGGGTGGATACAAGCTGTCTGTGGGCGAAAAATTGGCACTAAGGAGTCAGTGCACGCACCTTTACTTATGGTTAGAGGACACCCACCGTATGACCGCATCATCCACACATCATAAGACGCTACAACTTACACTGATCTCACAAAGGGTTGTCTGGTTGTTACTAAGATGAGAATTGCTGGAAATTCTCTTTATGCATCTTCAAGACAAATTCCAGGTGTTCAAACAGGCTTGGAGACTGAAATTAAAGGAGATCTTTTTAGTACGAGTTCCCTCTGAATAGTCAAGACAGGACCTGAAGCTATGCTGGCAGCTTCAAATGGTAACTTGTGTCTACTTGCATTGCTTTTTTCTACCTTGCTTTAAGTGCTTTTCAGTCAGTCCCATACACAAACTGACAAACACTGGCGCTTCGACCTCCAGGAGCAATGTGGGGTTTAATAGCTTGCCCAAGGACACCAAAAAGTCTCAGCTCACCCAAGGATCATTGGTGTCCTACCAGTCCCCAAAAGTTGTCAGGAAGTTAACTCATGGCTTAACTCACATAACTTTGTTTTTGAAGTGTTGTACCACTTATCAAAGTGGCTTTATCACTTCACAAAATCAGCTTCTGTTCTAGGTTAAATGGGTTTCCTCTATGAGAAGCTTCAAGGGTGAAGGTATCTTGGAGATCTAGAGTTGGACTCATGTTATATATGAAACTGCGACAAGCAGAGTAAAAATAAAACCTGTTAAGTTTCGCCATACATTTCACATAAAACAAGTCAACGACACTAAACATAGAGTTTGCATCAAAGTTGAACTTTTTAAAGTAACTTTAAGACCTCAAGGATTAGGAGACGACTTTAAGAAGAGAACTGCGCCAACTCGAAAAAGAATTTTCCCATCACAGGAGAGAAACCTGAATGATTTAAATGAAGCCAGGTTTACGTGCTCTAAGCAACACATCCAATGGGATTATGTGGAACTCTTCAAACAGATTTACGGGGGCTTGTGTGTCTGTGCAAAAGAATACTGAGCACTCAGCAGCCATATGTCTGCATAGCAATCCCACTGCACGATTACCTCCGGACATCTGGGACCTATAAACACAACGAGCAAGCCCCGGCTCCATCTTCCCTTAGTGAGTTGTCTCCACATCATTGTCCTCCCTCTTAAGGCTCTTTCTTTCCTCCTGCCTCATCTATATATAGCTTTGTCTTGCCAGATCCGAACGGATATATTTCTCTGCTCGGCATGCATATATTAATTTCTCTGTTTCATCCTCTCAGGCTTGAATGGCTGAGCATACACGTTTCCCTGTCTTCCTACCTGTTCTACCACCCCCTTCATCTGCGCATACATGCATTTTCCATCAGACGGCGAGTGGTTGCACACAACACCCACCGATGTCGCCTTTATTGTGCAGCTTTCACTTGTCATTCTTTTGGAATCTCATGAAAACACCACCTCCTCTTAGAGCACAAACACCAAAAGCTTATTTGCCAGTTAAATACAATAGTCACCGGGTCGGTGCACAGGTTTGCATAAGGGCATTATGCAAATATACTTCTACAGATCCTAAACACTTGAAAAAAAGTTTATGTATAAATATACTTTTGTGAATATTGCATGCATTTATGCCTGGGCCCTTCCTTTGTTTGAACACACCACTGGCAGTGCAAGCAACCGAACGCAATAGGACTTCAACACTCCTACACTTTTATGCAATTTGCATTTGACAATCAGCTGTGAAATGGGAGATGTGGACCAGTTCTAATGACTGACTGAGCATAAAAATGATCTTTATGAAAAAAAGAAAACACGGGGGCTGTAGTTTGGGTTTTATTACCATTTGACTCAAATATTACCAACAGATGAGCCTATTTTACACATAATAAATGTCTTAATAAGGGTAATAATAACCTTTTAATTCATGATTTTTACCCACATGTCCTTAATAATACATATTTTTCAATGAAAATGCTAAAATAAAATGCTCCACAATGAAATGTCTATTTAAAAGTAGGTATATACACATTTTGGACTTTAAAACTTTGGTGTTCGCATTGCTACTCAAACTTTTGTAGGCCATTATTTAGCTCTATGTACGAAACGCCCGTTGAAAGTTAAATCAGGTCAAATTTTGACCAATCAAGAACTCAGATTTGCTGGTGCTGAATGGATGGGGCCCTTATGATTCACGGAAGTGAACTATTTGGAAAATCGACCACGGAGGAGAAATTAACACTTGCGGTGTGTGTTTCTAGGTACATATATTAGTATCAGGTAGCGACAACCCGGTAGACTTATCATGGGAAGTGGTCACTTGAGCATGCGTTTTTTAACCCTTTGTGAACGTAACTTTGGACACGATGTCTAAGTGGAAAGATGATTCTGTAGGGGAACATGTTTTTGTCTTAACCAAGTAGCTTTTTAATTGATTTATTCACTGTTTAACATAGACATATTTCATAATTTATTTTTGAGATGTGATTTTTTTTGTGTCCACGAGAGAAGTCAATGAAAAAAATCTATTTTTTTTAAATTTTACTTTTATTGTATTAGTAAAAATAAACTGCTCTTTCACCTATATATTTTGGCAATTATGTACTTTTATTTTTTCAGTAAATTTTGCCAGCTGTTAAGAAAAAAAAAAAAAAAACAAGCATAAAAGCCATTAGAGCTTTTTGAGGTAGACTTTTGATTTAAATAGAAAATTGTAATTTATCGTCTATTACCACACTTTAAAGGCGAAGGTAAAGGTTATTCATGATTCTTTGTCTGGGGGTCTTTTTTTTTTTTTTTTTTTACTCAATCTTATTGTACACAGTTCTATAAATAAAATCTACTCGACATTTTTCCAATGTTTGATAACAAAAATTCATGAAAATGCTGCACAGTATAAAATTAAACTAAAAAAGCTACAAAGAAAATTAAAATAAAAGATTTTTTTTCTGTAGTTTTTTGCAGTGTAATTTTTAACCAGATAAAGATATAAAGGACATGCGTGCAGCTCATACATGGGGTATGTACTTTGTGCAATAATTCTCTAAGCGGTACCAAATGTTCTAGTACTTTCTTAAAGACACTCAATTTTTATGGTAAAATCTTGCTCAATTTTACAATTTTTTGAGTCAATCTTCTATTTTATTTTTTTTTGTGAGATAGCAAAAATATTTGTTATGTATATAATATATTTATTTAAAAACAAAGATGTAGCCAAAACGCAATGACTTTTTTTATGAGAGAAAGGGATTTTCTCTTATTATAACAATTTTCTATTTTCATCTCACCTTTAATCCTTTAGTCAAACACAAACTGGTTTTGTTTTCTGCTTAAGTCGTACTGAACTGTAATTGCCAAAGCTTGACGAATAAGCTAAGGCCAAAAGAACATTGTTTCCAAGATGAGAACCAATCCAGAAAACGATTTCCAAACGGAGCACAACGTCTGCCCTGGGTACAGAGCTTATCAGCGAGAGCTGCTCCAAATCCATACCATCATTTGTTTGGAGTCAAAATTATGTTGCAGTCATGTAGCAAGTAATGTAATAAGATGGAAACAAGCGTGGTTGTCGCAGCGCAGACTCCTAATGTACTTTATTTGTACTGCTTGCTGAAGGAAGGATAAATAATTCCTCCCTAGCAGGAGGTTCCAGCTTCTTGTGATGATTATTGGAGCCAGAGGAGTAAACGGGGCTCACAAAGTTTACCATGCCCCAGATAGCTCAGGTAGGCTGTCACAGCAATCTAAATAGGACTGGGGAGGAAAAAGTCAGAGTTAGGTAACTGTTTTTGTCCAGAGGATAAACAGGAGTGCAAAGGAGGTTGATTTAAAGGGGAATGACGGTGGGTGGCTGCATCCGGCATGAAGCAGCGATTCCTTCTCTCCGGAAATGTAAAGCACACAAACATTCTCCTGGTTTGGATTTTACCGCACCGGCTTTATATCTAAATAGCTTTTATTTCGCTTCGCCTCATGAGGAAACGAGTTCAACCACACACCTCCGAGATATCGCTACCCTCTTTCGTCTCTTTTGAATATGGGGCAAGGCTTTTCATTTGTTCTCCGATGCTGCGCAGAGTCCTTGAACTACTTGTCCCTGTCATCTGCAGTTTCAGGTGAAACTGTTGACCTTGTAAAACAAGTCCAGAGAGGCACTTCTCACATGCAAATTCCCTCACAGGGGCCTCTTGTCACAAAGCGTCTTGCTGGGAGACTCCACGAAGGATCCCTGATAGGGTTACAAGGATAAACTGAACGAGGACCAGATAAGCGCTGAACTGTGGTGACATTCTATTTTAACTAACTAGAAAAAAAATCATAAAAAGGTTCATGCACAGTTTAATCAAAAACCCCCTCTAAAAACTAGAAGGTGTATGTTTCCTTTAATATGCTATCTGAATAAAAGCTATATAGGTGTTTTTACCAAATTAGTTTTAAATGCTAAATAAAACCATCATGTGCTGTCAGTGTCTAAAACGGATCAAACTACTTTTCATCCTAAATCTAGCCACATCCGTTTCTTAAACTACTATTTGACTAATATTTGAAGGTTTGACATGAAAACCAATTTAGTTTTAAGGCCTAGCATTACGTCGGTCTTGACAGAGTTGGTCAGAAGCGTCACATTTTTAATGCTACATTCACACCGGACATGTGTTGCAAATTCATACGAGGTTTTATGAAGGTGCTCAGCCAGTGGGATTCATACCAGACAAACATGGAGGGACTTTTGTTTTTTTTTTTTACTTTTTACTAGCTTATATCCGCTACCTGCAGTTGGAGAAGACTAGTATTGATACTATCGTTACCGAGATCCACCGCTCCCTCTTATTTTACGAGCAGTTACATAGACTCCATAGAAAGTCTCCACTATGGTATGAGAAAAGTACTCCAGTGCGACTTATATATAATGTTTTTCCTTCGTTATTATGCATTTATGGGTGTTGCGACTTATAGTCCAAAAAATACAATACCCGAATCAACCAAATATGTTACATCTATATAAAACTGCAAGGTTTACATATTTAAAAAAGGTTTAATCTGGCGTCCACCCGCATATACATCACATTTTGGGTTCTATTACCACAGTGGTAATGTCTGCGTAGCTGGGAGAAAAGACAACTTAAACAAGAGCTCGGGTCTTAAGAGAATGTTTATTGAAATATTTGTAAAATACTTGAATGCCAGAACCAAACCAAATTATTTAACTTTTTTACGCACCTCAATTCCAACATAAAAAGATATGCGTGAATGAAAAAAAAAAAAAAAAAAAAAGGTCTGGTAGTTGATTTTTTTTTACATTTTCTAAACATACTTCAAAAAAAGTTTTCAATCAATATTTAAAGACCTCAACTTGTCAAAAATGTTAATGCGAATAGATAAGCAATGTGTTCCTTCATTATGTCTGTGGTCGCATTGTTTTGTGAACTTTTTTACAGTGCAATTTTGTTGTTGCTTTTTTTGCATTTATTTTTACAGTGCAATTTTGTTGTTGCTTTTTTTGCATTTATTTTTACAGTGAACAATGTTCTGCGTCCTGATTGGTTGTTTATTTTGTCAATGTCCTCTGTACCATGTCTCCTGAACACATTCCATACAGAAGTCATGGTAAGGGGGGGATTGATTTGTCTATCAAACTCCCCCATGTACAGAATGCATTCAGTTTGCCAAATGTACATACATCTTCTATTGCAATTTGAGCTTTTTTCATTCTATAACAATGGACAAAAGAAAAAAAAATGTGTCTGTCATACAAAAATGTATAACGTGTGTAATGAGGGTTTCTACAGCCTTAAAACATATGAACTTCACAGATTTCACCTACCGTAAGTTATTTTTTTAGAATGCAACTTCTCGCAATAAACAAGGGAACACGTGGTAAATCCATACAACTAAAGTGTATTTGCATAAAACGTAGAAATGTAATGTAAACATTTACCAAACTATATGTTTAAATCCAACCAAACAAGTTAATTACCTTAATTTAAGATGTGGTTTCCACGGATGTGAATGTTTCAGATTTTTTACAATTTCAGATAAAATTATTTCATTTATTTTTTCCTCTCTTGCTGTTCCTGTTCAGTTTGACTCTGTTTCATGTTCCTGCTCTGGATTCCTGTCATGCTTACACCTGGTTTGAGTTGAAACCACCACAGCTGCTTCCAGTTTCTTGATTATTCTTCAGGTGCTATGTATGAGCTACATAACTGTAGTCGATCTTTGACGGATCCTTTTGTTTGCCACCAGTCTTTTCTATTTTTCAAGGCTCATTTTCCCCAAACCTGCCTGCGTGCTTGCCTTCCAAGTGTCAATCTGTACAAGTTGGTTTTGATTATTTAATATTTTTTTGTATTAATTGGTATTAAAATTTTCTGAATTCTGTTACTGGGTCAGTTGATTCTGTCCCAACATCCATTGAAAGCACTTCTGCCAGCCAAGCCTCGTTGAACCCTTCCTGCATGCAGATCTGAATCGATGTGAAATTGTTAATGTCCTTGACTTCAAATATGTGTCAAGTCTAGTAAAACTATCATGCAAATCATTCAAACACAGAAAGATGCACAGAAGAGAATAAATAACGCCCACTTTCTACAAATATTTGGACAAGCTGGCTTTAGTTATCCTCCTCTTTATAAATATTTAACCCCCGTTTGGACTTTTTTTGACCATGGTTGGTATCAGTGTCCTGCAGCCAGGATCACCACCCTCTTGTCTTACCTCATGATTGTTTTTTTTTTTTTTTTTTTTTTTGACAAGAAACCATGAGGGGAGTGCATATTCAAGGATGACCACAGGGACACTGCCCAGGTGTCTCATTGCTGTAACAGGAGAGTGAGGTTGTCAAGGTGTGACATATGAGCTTACGACCTTTGACCTCGGTGGTGCAATGGTGGTGGTGGTGGGGATGGTAAAGTGCCTCGCCAACAGCTTTGAGTGCTTCTCAAATGAACGTGTCACTTAGTGACAGCAGAGTTTGAATGTCTTTTTGAAGTTTCTCAAAAACAAAATGGCTCCCAATTGGTTCTGACCAAATCCTTGAATCGCTTGATGCCGGTTTCTAGCATGCGGTGCTTGTTTTTCAGTGAATCCTGCAAGGCAGTCAAGATTTGACGCATTAGGAAGACAATTGTTTGTGAAAGTCTGCTGTAATCCAATGACCGACTTTTAGTCTTTTGCAGAAAACCTCATTGAATTTCTAAGGGTGTCTTATCGCAGTCCACTCCGGATAATGGATTCCCATTGTTGAATGTGAATGTAACGCACAACCACAAGTGTTTATTTTAACAAATGGAAATGTGGGCATGCTTTTGATTCCAAGGCTTGTTAGTGGAGTTCATTTTTAGACTTGATGAATAATGAAGTGATGATATTGCAAGAGTAGCTGAAGTCTTTGAAGCATTAGGGCAGGATTACCAGAAAACACTCTTTGCCTGTGGTGATGTGGCTTGGGGGATGTTTCAGCTGTGGCAGATGGTGATCATGTTTGCACACAAAAAACGGGTTCAGTTTCAAAACTAAGAGATAGAATTGAAGGAAAGGCCAAGGATGAAATGGTATTGTGCTCTACATTTGTATCTACTTTGTATTTTTTTGTATTTTATTTATTTACAGTTACATGTGATGTTGTTCTACAATTCAGTGTCCTACAGCTAAATCATTTGCCTGTCATTATTCTTTATGGGACGCTATCTGTGACTGCTAAAGGTTTTATTAAATCTTAAATCTTTTACGGGCCCAAGAAATATTTAACAAAAACAGGAAAAACTTGTGTCAGGGAAATGTAAAGGAAGTTATTATGGGACGGCCACAGGGCCTATGGCTTGGTGGCCATTTTGTGGCAAAGAGTGAAATGTGACGTTTTTCACATTTTTGGCTCAATATGGGAAAAACAATGTTTTGTTTAAGGAATCCTAATAAAATTTGACATACAGGACACCAGATTGAGTCTACAACTACTAAACACCTTTAGTATCAGATACAATTTGAAACTCCTTTTAGGAACTTCAATCTACCTCTGATCTTCTGTCCTCTTCTCCATCCCTGGTGGGGGGTCCTCAGCACTGGGGGCCTTTCCCTTGGGTGCTGGCTTCCTGGGCCTGGCAGCTCTCTCTCCAAAAAGATCCTCTCTTGAAAAGGAATTTCAGTTTATCACCTTCTAGCTCCTCGAGCATCAATAGGATGCTGTTAAGGTAAAAACAATTCTTAAAATTAGAAGTTGTGGATTTTGAACAACATTGGCATGGCAATCTCATCTGTACCCAGAATGTTGTTTTAAATTGAGGTGATGGGGGTCTGTTGTGTTTTTTTTGTGTGAGTCTTTTTGAAGGTGTTTTGTTTTGAGTAATCTGACACAATACTTTAAATCTTTAATTAAATAACCTACCCTTATTTTAATTCAAGATATGTGTGATATATAAGATTAAAAGCTGGGTCATTTTAAGATGAGAAATGACTTTGGCTGAATTTAGACTCGTTTACTTCCTTCTGAAGACTGCTCATTAAACAGTTTACATTTTCAGCAACTTGAAAAAAATGTTGTAACTTGACCAAAAAAAGAAAAAAAAAAAAAAAGAAGATGATCCACGTTTTTTACTGTTAAAATAAGAATCCACGATACAGGATGTTTGATTTGCATAACTCATCCGTTTTAGTTGCCTTTTCATTGAGTTGGGGGAATAAAAGCAGACGGGAGCCTTGAAAACATCAGGGTTTTTTTCTTCTACCCTGCACTTTCATTATCTTTCAGACCTCACTTTCAGAAAGCAGTCTATTAAAGTCACAAACTGTTATTGCTAATCAACCAGGTCTCTACGGAAATAAAGAAAATGCAGGATTTACTCCTAAACACCATTGTTTTCTGCGCAGTCACTTTTTTTGCAACATGATGTTGCTGGCGCCGCCTTCCTGTACAGTTTACCCCAGCAAGAATAAACAGGAAAATGAGGTCATTGTTAGGTGATAGCTGAGGAAAATTTTGTTTTCTGCTCCAGTCCAGCTGAGAGATTGTTTTTTAGAAACGGTCACAATTATTCCTTAGTCTACGTCAGTCGTACTTATAAAAATACATCCTGTGAGCTAATGCCATTCACTTTTTTTCAGCTTTTAATTCTAAATCAAGAGCTGTAATGTCGATCTACAAGTCAAGGAGACTTTTTAAGTGAAATGTTTTTTTATGGAAAGATTAGCAATGCAAAACACATACTTTAGATGATATGTTTCTATCGAAAATATTTGTAATCATTATATTTCAAATGCTGAGATAGTCAAATTAGACCTTGTTTATTAGGGCTAAAAATTCCCACAGAAAATTGTTATGCTGGCAACTTTTTTATGATGGAAGATTTATATGAGAAGCAATAAGCTACAAATTTAAATTCCAGAATTTTTCTTTATTTACATTTTTGTGAATCAGGAGTGGACATAAAAAACTAGCTACCTGCTTTACAACAGAAGGGGGAGGTTACTCCATGCAAACCGTCCAACACACAACGCAGAGGTGAATTTTTAAGTAATTACAGGCGCTCTGTAGAAACTAAGTCCTAAAGAAAAAAGTTGTTTTTTTAGTTTTTACCAAAATTGGCATAATTATTAAAAAAAAGACCACTGGGTTCGGTTTGAAAATAGCTCAAGCTATGACTGAAGTAGGTCTTTATAATCCAACTTTTCCAAGTTTACTTTTAAGCTGGAGGCATATCAAACATATGAACGTGTAGCATTATGTGTGTGTGAATCACAGATGCATTTTAACAGAACTTTCATTGGGAGTTCTAATAATGTTCCCTTAATGATGCTTTGACAGCCCCTTCAAAAAATACGAAGCTTTGGCAGGTTTTGTTGATTCTCCAGCATATCTTAGGTTTGCAGATGGGCCTCTACCTGGTTGGACATCTCACCAAGAAGATGTTTGCAGCCTTTCTGCTTCTATCTTTTAGTGCCGTTAACCTCTGACCTCCTTGATTTCGTCAGGTAAAGCATGCCTCAAATTCGTACATTTACTTTAAAGTCCCACTCTGATTATCTTTTGATCTATCGTTAAACAGCTCCCAGTAAACGTTTTTAATTATGACTTTGCCAAATTCAAGGCAAAATCGAAAAACCTTTTCTAAAGAACAGAGTTTCTGCAGAGTTGCAGGAGTTCATTAGAAATTCGAATGTTGGTGGCTGAGTGAGAAAGTAAACCCGCCCCCCTTTCCCGTCACCCATTAATATTTTTATGATTGATATAGCTTACAGCCCAGTACACCCCAAACCTAACATTAGTGGTGCAACAGTTTGAAAATATGCAATTATGAACTTTAATATTTTTATATATGTCCTCCAACATTAGAAAAATGCTACACAAAGGTAAAAACCCCATTTTCATCGGAGTGGAACATCATATTCTTTTCATTTTTGCTTACGTCTGTTATAACTCGACCTTGTTTTGAGTCTTGGTATTGAGATCTGCGTGTTAGACCGTAGGCGGACTCAATGATGGTAGAAATATGTTGACTGGCTTCGTCTACTCCGGGTTGAACAGCTCACTGTATGATATATTGTCAAACTTCTTTTTTTGTTAGAATTTTTCAATTGGATTATTACTTGAAACACTGAAGTATGTCCTCTTAAGCACTATTTATGTACCCTTTTGTTGTCGGTTTGACATCATTTCACTATCCACAGAAATAAGATGAAATTAAACAGGACATTAACTTCGGGCAACCTCATGTCAGATGTGATGAGGATGATCCATCCATTACACGGAGGCGGAGTAGACCGTAGAAAGGTCAAGAAAGATGAATGAAATATTGGATGGCAATGGCATCTTGTGGGGTTTTTTTCTGATCGAGACACGAATCCAAAATATTATTTTAGCAACTTGGAGAACATAATTAAAACATTTAAGGATGTTTTTTGAAGTAAATGAGCTCCATGTGCAAGGTCAGTGTAATGAAGAAAGTAAGGATACTGCTGACCTCCCCCGTCATGGGAGATCATCCGTCACCTTTCTAGAGTAAAGTGAAAGCAGGCAGTAATCATAAGCGCCTGACTAAAAACAGACGCGAGCAGCCCATATGGTCCGATAAAGAACAAGGCCTCAACACTGTCAACATCTCCAGTTTACAGGACTCTGAGTGGCCGACACTTCCCAGACCAGCAGAGCCGCGGAGCTCAGAGCCGTTTCAAATGTAAACTTGGCGAGAAATTTATTGTTGGCGCTTCTCTGGGCTTGAACCAAATGCGGTGGATTGCTTCCTCTTTGCAACATCTGTGCTTTCTAAGAGCAGATGTGTTACTCTGTTGTGATGACATACCGCTTTGATCTCGATTAAAAAAAATGAACTTTTTAGTTGCCCTGTTTTGACTCGTTAAGTTTGTTTAAAACCCGTATTTTTGATGCCAATTTCCCCTCAAAAGAAAATGTGTAGGTTGTTTTTTTTCTGCTTGTTTTGAGCTTATTTCTTTGCAATAAACACCCCCCCCCCCAAACAAACAAACCCTTTCTCCTTTCATTTTTTCAGTATTTTTTTTTTTTTTTTTACGGAATGCTTTGGAAATGCGAAGATCAAATACAGAATCTTTTTGATGATGAAGGAAACCAAACAAAGTCGAGCGACTTCAGTAGCCCTCTGGCATCGCCAGATATTTCCCAGATTATTCAGAGGCAAGAATTCACTCCGGTTTGGTATTTCCTGTGAAGACTGTGCTTCTATTCATACCCCAATCACTTTGATACCAGCCATCCTCTTTCTCAATGACCTCACTTGAGAATCCTCTCTCCAAAAAAAAAGAAAGAAATCACTTCAGATCAAAGAACTTTATGTTTGATCCTCTGATAATAATGCAACAACTTTAGATCAGACTGACTTTGCTTAAGCTCCTTCATTCTGGAGCTCAAAGAATTCAAGAAACTAAAAAGACCCATTTTGAGAACAACAAAGAGGAAAAAAGGAGTGAGCACTTAGGAGGGTAATGATGCCAGTTAGCTTTGCCAGTCGCTGGGTTTGTATGACCTAGATAGAGAGTGACACGAGCAAGCTGCGGTGACTGGAGTCGGATCCCTTCACACTATGGTGCAGCACCGCTGATCCATTTTCCTGCTGAAAGATAGGACGAGTCTCAAGCACCACATGCAAATTATGTATATTTCCTTGAAAAAAAAAGAAGAAAAGAAAAATGTTTGACTTTTGGGGATCGCATTAGAAGTGCGTAGCAGCACAGAAAAAGTTCAAGAAAAGAAAAAGAAGATGATGCTTTGTCGTTGGTTGTTTGTGATGCTAAACCTTCAAATGTGGAACATGATATGATTGCAGTGCAAAGACTCGTTTGACCGCTTACATATTCATGAGGGGCAACTGATATATATATATATTTTTTAGTCTACCGGAGCTTCATCAGACATGGAGAGTTCATCGCAAAACTGGCACATCTTAGAACGCAGACACAGCCCTGTCACTGGAGTCCACCGGATGAGGAGGACGGTCCAAGGGCGTCTCATTGTCCCAGAGTCTGACAAATCTGCATCGCTCTGCGTCTCCTGCATAATTCCCTCCACCAAAGGCCGAAACGACCTGCGTGATTGCAATGAATATCAATGTCACACGCGTCCGTCCGCGTCAGGTCGCTCGATGTACCTGCCAATAAATGCTTTGCTGCACCAGAGGAAGGAAATTTATTGTTCAGGTGCTTCAATGTCCCCTTTAAAATGTATATAATCAATTGAAAGAATGGTTCAGAACTTGGTGGGGGCTTTTACTAACGGCTCTAACAACTTTAGCTCTCTGAGGGAGAAAAAAACCTTCTCAACCTCTTTAGTTCCTAATGGGAAATTCCATCACGGTACCTCTGACTTTCAGAAAACAAGCCAGAGCAGAGGATTTACAGCTTTAATTGGATTCCACAGCTGCAGTCGTGATAGACCGCATCCCTATACTGCTCTTACATTTACTGATGTTGCATGTAGTTTGAATCATCACTGCAGTTGGAGCTTCTTACTGGTAAGAAAACCAAATTAAAGTGAAATTCTCAGGCAGTTGAATGATGCAAATGGTTGTTGGGGTTCTGGTTTTTCTATTGCAAATGGAGTGCAGTTGAACAGATTTGAAATTTGTGAGGGATAACAAAATATTAAAACAAACAGATGTTGTTTTTGTTGTCAAATCTACTATTAAAATAAACAGCCTTTTCCCCTTATTTGTCACAAATAGGAAATACAAGTAATATTCACCAAAATCCTAAAACTGAAATTATTATTAACATTATTTAACAAAAAGCAATGGAGAATTGCTTCCTTCATTAATCTGACAAGAGCTCAAGATAAGTCTGTCAGTCAGACTTTATTAACCGCAGTTATAATAATTCTAGAACTTCTTTGTAATACCCTATTCATTAGCCATTTATACATTACCATATTTACAATAACTGTAACTACCAAACTTGTTTGCAACAAGTTCAAAACGCAAACTGATAAAACAAATGTTACAGAAACTATCCTAACTCCAAACCTTGTTAGTAACCAAAGAAAAAAAAACCCTATCAGACACCCCTACACATTATCCGCATTGTCGTTTTCTCATAAACACTCAACATTGCTTATGAAACACAAAAAAGGCAAATACCGCTAAAACAAACGTTACGTGACTATGCCCATTTTCAACCTTGTGTGTAACACACAAAAAAAGATAATGCTGCACATACACAACAACACCCAACAATGTTTGCAACACATACAAAAAAACAAAAGTTAAAACAAACATTACTATGACTACGCTAACTCCCAATCTTGTTAATAACACAGAAAAAAGAAAAAAACAGTCCGACACTGCTACACATTACCTGCATTAGCATTATAACAACAACACCTATCCTTGTTTAAATACCGTAAAAAAAACTGATCGCCTTTTGACAGAACATAAAAAAATTGCTTTGACATCAGCAAGCACAACCAGAATTAATGCGTATATATGGCATTCTGGATTATAGGGCACACTGTTATTGTTTTTTTTTTTAATGAAGGCTTTAAGGTGCACCTCACAGTGCGCTATATGTAAAACTAATATAAATCTCAATCCACCAGGAAGCAAACCAGAACAGTCCTTTTAAAAGTCTTCATAGATGGAGATAACTGGTCATTGTACATGGAGATATGTTTCTCTAGGGTACTCTTATGAGGCAACCACACCTCTATGTAATTTATTGCCATGGTTATGTATTAATGAGTGTGGAAGAAACAAGACAATTTCTACTGCATCAATATTCTGTACCTGGATGCATGCGTCTCACTAGTTTATCCAATGAAATGCTCTTTTGTGGTATAATGTCACAGTGCACTCCCTATGTCATCTCGCATTAGTTCCTGTGATGTGACACAGGCCAGCACTGGTACTCAGCCAGGACAAGTGCCTTTCACAGGAAATCTCTCTCTGCCTGAATTCATCCTGCAAAGCCATCAGGCTCAGCTGCTGTAGCATCTGACCTCCCCAACTGGCTCCTCTCCACCACACATCACCATTGTATAATGATGACTAAAAAAGACCACAGCTCAGGTTTTAAAGGTTACATTCATCATCGATGTGTACTCGCTTTTGGTAAATAGATGCCACGCTCCATGTCACGTCCATGTCTCTCCTGAGCCAGGACAAGCACTTCTGAAAAAAGGAGTGTTTTAATTTATCAATAGTTTTGTGCGAAGATTATAGAAATCAATGGGAGATTCTCCAAACCATCCCCACCTGACATTTTAGTCCAAGTAAACGCCAAATTATTTGAAGCAAATACAGAGAGAAAGGATTATGAAGAGGACAAAAATATCTACAGCCGAGAGGAAAATCTATTTTTTGATTACTTCAGTGCCAGACCAAGATGATCCCTTTGGCTAATTTCAGTCTGCTCTGTTTCGTCACTGAATATTATCCCAAATGTCTGTCCACATGACACACTATTTTTGTTAGCTTTAAAAAGAGAGGTTATCTATCAAAGAAAACGCCTTGAGTTAACACAGACTCATGCATTTCTGAGTTTTATTTTTTTAATCCAACTGAAGCAAACTCTTATGTCAAAGAGAAGAGTCCCATTTCGTGGTACAAGTTCCCTTCCAGAGGAAAAACAAGCCGACAGTCACATCAGTTTTCTGCATAGCCTAGTGAGTTTTATTTGACGTATACCAAGAAGAAAACTTCGAGACAGACAGTAACACCTTTAGAAGTCAGAAGCATTAAAAAAAAAAAAAAAACTGGGTCTTGCTGTAAGTTTTTCAGCTTTTCTTTTGTTTAGCTGGAGCTTTCAATAATTGATTTGCAAGCACGAATGGTGTGTGCTCTTCTTTGCAGTCACCGCTTTTTTTTTTTTAAGCAACAAAAGAAAAAAATGACAGCGGCACAGTCCCAAATGTCAAACCGTATCATCACCTTCTCTTCCTTTGTAGTTGAGAAAGAAAATACGATATTTGCAAAGATGTTTGGGTCCAAACTCTGCTGAAAATGATGTCTTACTTACTGTAAACTGTATCGGGGATATTTTTACAACCAATTTTCCTTGAGTTTGGAGGCACCTCCAGGTTCTAAAGAATGTCCAACACCACCTACACAGCTTCTTCTGAGGGAAATTTGTATTTTGCATGAATTGTGCACCTAAAAGAGGATTTAAAGCCAAGCCACAACTGCTTCCTCTAGTGATAAACATGAAGGAAATGGGGAAATGGCAACAGATGACAGTGAATAGTACAAAAACAGCATCAATGATTTTAATGAAGAAAAGGATGAAAGCACAGACTGGGACCTTAAAACACAAAAATCCTGAACGAGAGACATATTTAGTGAGCTGGTATTCCCAAAAAGATGACATTTTGATGCACACTATATGCACAAAAATTTGATGGAAAAAAGTCGCAAACGTCACCTGTTCTTTTTAATTAAATATTGTAATTGCTCTGCAAGTGGTGATGGTCCCCGGATACAATTTGCTCTCTTATGTGGAAATTAATGAATCAATCAAACCTAAAAAATGAAAACATTTCAGGATGAAGATCTATCGACTACCTGTTGGGTTAGAAAAGAGCCATTCCATCCCCAACTATGGTGTTGGGTCAAGTAATTTACCTTAAAATTGATTAAAAATGGTTCACAAACCATAAATAGTTTCATAAGGCAACCATGAAGTCATAGAACATGTACAGAAAATCTTTATTTAACTCCTTGGTATGATTACTATAATGTGAAAGGGAGGTTATATGAAGAAATTGTCCTTTTAAACATAACAAATAGTAATAAAACTCAGAACAAAACAGCTCACTGAAAAAAATAATCAAGAAAGCATCATGATTACTTAAAATAATTCCAATAATTTGGTATTAAATGATTGAGGTTTGGCTCCCAACCGAAACTTTAAATTTTGTCTTTTTCTGCTATTTATTACCCAACACTAGTGTCATTCAGGACCTCATACTGTAGCCAGAGACAATCTTTGCTTGAGAGGACTAAAAGCTTAGATAGACCACATGCGGTGCTGTGTAAGCCACCTTGAATAGATTTTATTCTCGTCAGTTTAGTCACGTTAAACATTTTTGGAGAGCTGTGCTTGAAACAGACATGGATTCCACTGCAGAACACATATTCGGTTACATAAACGGAATAGAACAGACCACAAGACTTTGGATGAGAACAGAAAGATAAATGCAGCCAGAATTTGAGTTTTCAGAATAAAATGTCATATGTAGACATATCACTTTTCGGTAAACTTATTTTGCTTAAAGCTGCTGCTTTTCTGAGGTTTACAAGCCATGACAAGTATGTTACATACCATGACAGCTATACATCGTAACCATCCTCCATGTTTCTGAGCATTACATTTTAATTTACAAGGCTTTTGACATGTCTATATCAAGTTTAAACAATCTCAACTGTCAAATTAAAGCTTTAGTCACATGCACCCACAAGGGGTTTGATCCGGGCGATTTTTTTTTAGTGCGTTTCCCTAGATTTCTCATTGGAAGTGGTCGATTCAAAGTGCGCTGTGTACATAGCTTTTGTCACATGCTCATGTACAGGGATTCCCTGTACATGCGGCCACATTTTAAGAGGAGGGCAGGTGTGTCTCAAAATTCCCCCGAGGGCTGTGCAGTATGGAAAGAAATAAGCATCACTCCGATTTGTTTGTAACTCTGGATTTTTGTGTAATTCTTGGTCTGTAACTCATACAATACATTTTGTGCATGCGTACAAAAATTGCAAAATTAAAAGAAAATACAATTTACACATTCAAAACTTAAAATCACCACAACTTGAAACCAACAACACACAAAAATCTTTAAAATTATGCACAAATCACTTGTTTCGCACACACCTCGTCACAGGTTGCAGGACAGCGCCTGAACACCAGCCTTAGTTTTTGCTCCTTTTCTTTCTTTGTCATCTCATAGTCCTTTAGTTTATAGTTTGCACCAGACACATGCACACATGCAGGCAAACAAATCATTCACAGCATCATAGCCCAAATTCTGTTTATTTCTAAGAGTGCACACTTAGTTTTACATAGAGTTCTTCTCACCATCTAGGCTTCACAACATTCAAACCAGAGCCACACCTCATCATATACATAGGAAACAGGAAGTGACCTCATATGTCTGAGTTGAAAGGTTTTTTTTTTCTATCTTCTGTCTATTTGATTTTGTTTCATACTCTGTCCTGTATTTCACAGGTTAAAAAAATGTTTAATTGTTTTACTTTTTGGATTATGTATTATTTATTTCACAGGTTTAAAGGCAGGAATTTGTTTCTCCAAGTTTGTGTGTCAGTGATGTTTTTAAATGCTGCTAGAATGCTGGGTTATGACAGTTTTCTTATCTGCTCCTTTGAGCTTAGATTGGGAATAATATCTGGTGAAACTTGACATTTTCCCACTTTCTTAAACAGATATGCTAGCTAATTAATAGAAAAAAAAGTCTAAATAAGCATTTTTAAAACACTCCGACCAGCGCTCGGTCAGAGAGCTCTGGTCGCCATAGTGGAGCCACACAAAGAAATGTCACAAAAATAGGACGTACGATTGTCACTTATGTGGCCAGTGAATCGTGAAGTATGTGTAAAGGTAATGCAAGTTACACGCACTTATGAAGTAGGGATGATGCTGTTGTACGGTGTCCTTGCACCACACAAGTTGCACAAACTGGCTCCTTACTGACCTCGCACAAGTGCCGATGTGCACCGAGTGTGCAGGTGACATGCGAGTACCTGTTGGACCCCCAGGCAGGATGCACACACCAGGATGGCTGTAATCATCTAATTTCAATTCAATTCCAACAGTCATGTTGCACCCAAGGAGTGGGCACTTGTCAACAAGTTGGATTTAGGGAGATTGAAAAAAATAAACTATATGTTTAAACTGTAAAAAAAAAAAGCATGAACATTTTCTACAGGCTGACAGCGGTCTACAACCATAATATTTTCTGCATGCCTGTACAGGTTAGCTCAATTTTCGCCTATAGACAACACGTTTCCACCTGTAAGGGCCGTGGTGAATAAGGTCTAATCAGAACAATCTTATTGCAACAACAATCTCAAATTTTTCAATCCTTACAAACATATTGTTAAATGTTTTTTTTTTTTTTTTTTGGATTGGCAAAGAAAAGTGTCATCCCTTTTCTCTGCTATAAATGAGACGCGGTAGGGGGTGTACACTGGAGTGCGATTGCTGTCACATACTTGATCTGACTTTAATAAGTTTCTGCTGTGATTTGCTCCGTCTCTGTATGGACTCCGGATTTCATGTTGTGCCACAGATGAAACGAAGCATACCGGGATAGATCACTTCGTTATGCCAGAGGTTAATGTGAGTCGGAGAGAAGACTCCGTTAAATACGCTAACATTTTTAGGGCTGGAGCACAGAGGTTTGTTTAGCGCCTGAGGAGAATTTCAAGGTTATTATTCTGTTTAGCAGAATGATTCAATTTAAAAGAACATTAAGTTTTGATGATGATTCAGAATACGGGCTTTTTTTCTTTTATCAAGTGGGGAATTGTCAGATTCAAATTGACGTATAATTAGAGCAAAAACGAAACCACCTGGGTAATTAACGCAGACTTTGAGGTGAGATATATTAAGATGGGATTAGATGGAACTGATTGTCCTTTGAGGACTTTACTGCACTTCAATTAACTCTGCCAATAACCCGAATTAAAGAAAAGCATAGAGGAAAATGTATTTTCCAATGTCACCAACCTCTACCTGCTTATTCCAAGAAGCCCAAATCCCATTGACTTTAATTAAAAAAACAAGCAGCAATTGCTGAGTCATCATTTTTATCAATGACCTTTTTTTCTGCAGTGCAAATAATTCAAGGTATAAACTGACCAAACAGATGACGCAATAAGATGAGTATGTGGTCTTGCGTCAAACGTTCGAGTTTCAAGTTGTACGGGGGTGCACCTCCAGCAAGCTCACTACTCATTGGTGAGAGAGATTGCCATAGAAATGCTGACTCAGACCAACTCAGAAAGATTAGCGTCATTGTCTGCCTCCAACATGACAACGTCCATATTACCAAAAAAAAAAAGAAATGTTCTATGGGAGATGTCATACTCATCAGTTCTCATATACAGTCAATGTGTAAAATTGAAACAATTTAAGGGCTTAGATGTTGACAATTCTGAAACTATTATTTCATGGAAAACATATACACATATGTATATTTGTTTTTTTCTTTTTCATTAGGTAATAAGCCCCACTCCCATCATATTTTGATCTATTTTCAAAGCATTCCCAGTGGTCCTTGAATTAAGATTATACCATTTTTAGCCAATAATGATGATAATAATAATAATAACAATAATGACAATAATAATAATAATAAAAGATAACCTGTGTCGTTTTTTTAGGACATAGTTTTTACAGAATGGCAGGAGTTCCGTAGTTCATTAGAAAATTTGCCTCTGGGTTGTGGGCGTGACTGTTGACAAGGAGTAAGCCTGGGCTGATATCCCATCATCCCGTTTTTATTTTTTTTTTTACAAGCTTATAGCCACTTCATAGCCCCAAGCTAACATTAGAGGTGCAACAAAAATGGTGATTAATATTGAAGCTATCCAGCCATACATATCCAGCCATACTATTGAGCCACAAGCCAGCTTGGACAAGGAAAACAAAGACGTACTAGGATCTATTTCTCTGCAAAAGTATCCATCGGAATGTTTTTGTCTGCCCCTGATTCACAATAATTTGAATAAAGTAATACTCAGAAATGCAATTTTAATCTTGATTTTACTTGTATTTGTCCTCCATCGTGAGAAAAACTCTAAAAGAAAATGTTAAAAACACCAAACACAGTAATTTCATTTGGGTGAATCTTTAGCTTTCAATGGAAAAAATCAGACTTTGAAAAAAAAAGAAAAACTGTTCGATTTCCAAAAAAAACACCAGAGTTTCAATTTTTTTCCATGCATAATAGCATGTAACATGTCTTAAGCCAAACCCCAAGCATTTAGCTAGGCTATTGTAGAGTTAATCAAGGTTTTCACACATCTGCTTATAAACAGCCTTCACAGAAACTGTCTTCCATGAACTCCACCTGCTTATTCTCTTTTTTTCCAGCAATCCTAGGGGCAAGGTTCCATCTGGTTCAAATACTCCCATTCTTTCTAATATATTCAGATATAGTTCAGGATATTGTATTTTTATGAAGTCTGATAACTCATTCTGTGCCTCGGTTTGATTAGATTATTACTCTGTTCCACGTCTAAAACACTTTGAAGTTCTTAGATGATATTAGCATTTTTGGGCCAACTGTGTGTATCAGAAGAGGCTTGAACTCACGGCGGCTAACTCAGAGCGAATTCTTCTTTGTATTGCTTATTTGTCACATTGATGATTATCTGTTCAAGCCCTGCTCTCCGTCTGTGTGGGCTGTAATCTGCAGCGGCCTCAGAAGTCCAGATGCTGTGAGTTTATTAACTGTTTCAAAAAACAAAAGCAAGAAATATTCAAAAGTCAAAGTCAGTTGGTAAATGTGAGGACTGCGAAGCCATGTGTTAAGTCTGGATCTATCCAGAGTCGCTCTAAACAGGAAGTTGTATACATGAACTGCATTGCAAGCTCTACTACCCCAAACCTTGGTTCAACGTAGTTTCAAATCTACACTTAATGCAAAAATTAAGCAAATTTGCAATTTTGAAAAACTATGCATAGATTTTTTGCTCATATACTCACCAGAAAGCTAATGGTGTTTATAAAAACCCTAGAAAGAAGTAGTGGTATCCACACATGTGCAGTGGGAATCAATCGCAGTATGCTGCTCTGTTTCCTCTTTAACATCTGACCTTATGTGGGAGTTGGAGTCGTGGCAGAGGCCAAATAAGTTCTGCATCAAGTATGTCCGCATTGTGGGACAAAGGTGGGACTTTCTGATGTTTGTAAAAGCAGATAGAAGTGATGTAAAGGTTGTAAACATACAACATTAAACCAAACAATTCAAGAAAAAGAAAAGAATAAAAAATGGTGTGAAAGATATTTTTGTTACAAAAATACATAAGCAAAAAAGTACAAAAAAAGAAGAAGTAGTTTAAAAATCGTGCAGTTGTTAGTACAAACTACAACTGGCAGTTCACAAGCTCCCTGCTCCATTCCATTCTGATGCATCCACTTGCAGACAACTAGATTTATGAATGTCTTCCTTTTCCTCGTCTGAGCTGCATCTGGCTGTAAACTGTACAGCTGGATAGCTCCAACATTATTGGGATTTAAACACATGCATGTAATACTGGATGTAAACACATGGGCGATGGGAAGTGAGGGCGGGCTTGCTCTGTGCCAACAGTCTTGCCCACAACTCAGAGGCAAACTTTCAATGAACTCCTGACGCTCTGCAGAAACTATGTCCCAGAAAAAAACATAGTTTTTTAAACAAGTGTTTACTATTTACTGTACAGACTGAGCAATTTCCTGTCAATATTTTGCGTTATATGACAGACCTTAGGTTTCGGAATTCAGTGTGAAAGAACCGACTGCTGATATCAAAGTACAAAAGCTCAGCAAGAAAATGTGTTACTTTTTATTACAACACTCACTGGCTTTGAGTACCAAAGTGTTGGAGAGAGTTGCATTGTGGGAAACAATCTTACCTACTTTACCTTAAAATGTTTTTATTAAGTTTCGGTTACTCCGTATCAAGAACGTTGGAGTACTTAGTGAAGCTGTCGTGCAGGTTTTTCTTTGTGATATGGATCCAAAACATAGGCAAATATTGTCTCACATTTTCACAGGCGTTTATTCGTACAATTCCAATTCAATTTAATTAAATGTCAACATTTTTTTGGCTCTCTCGTTCTCTTGTGTTTTTTGGTAAGTCAAGAACTGGAGCCGTTACAAAAAAAGTTAGGACATTTAAAAAACAAAACAAAAAATCTAATGTTAAAAAACATAAGAAATAAAAAAAAAAGATCTGAACTTTAAATGAATAAAATACTATTTGATATTGGCAAAAACCAGCAGAAGCACTTCTCTCCAGGCAAAGTCATCCAGGTTAATCTCACAATCATCTTTAATCAACTTTAATCAACTCATGCTGCCAGTGGGAGAGGTTTGTCTTGAGGGCTCTCTGGCAGGTAGGCTTTCAGAAACTTGATGAACAGCATGTGATGTTCTGCTCACTGGTAAACAAAACCCATCTGCTCTTCTTCCAGGCCTTCAAACCCAGATAAAAACCTGTCTCACACTTATGGATATGCTATCATTAGGCTAAAATATTTCTATTTAGCAAAAGATTGTATCTCTTTCAAAAATGTCTAGGTTCAACAGAGAGCATGGGATTGTGCAGAATAAAGTGCCTCAGGTCTTTCCTTTTCCAAAAGATTCCCCATTGATTTCAACAGTTTGAACACATTCTAGTGGAAAACGGAAATTTAGCCCGAAAGAGATGAAAAAGGAGAGGCTGTGTAACATATGGAGTTCTGGCACAGCAGTTCTGACACATTTCACAAAAACTGCATTTCAGGAGATCAGTCAGCTCCCCGAGCCACTTTGTAATGTTTTCTTATTTCACTGTAATTCCAAAACATATTATGGCTAAAGCTGGATGGAGAATAGGAAGTTTCCATCATTCAGAGAAAGGTTTTCGCAACACAAAACAACTCAGGTGTATAAAAACACACACTAGAGAAATGGAGTCGGATCAAAGCTGCATTTTATTATTATTTTTTTTTTACATTGTCTTTTATTAAGCGCTCATACTTTGGTATAAGACATCAAAACAGTCTTCAATGATGCACACAAACACTTGTTTTTGCATCAATTATCCAGTAGAAAGGATTTTTCATGTGAATCCCTGTTGTTTCAAAAGACAAGTTCCCAGTTTTCTCGTTTTATTGCTTTACTACATCTCAAATATTAGTTTTTTTTATTGTGAAAGGAACGCATCGTAATATATTACATTTATACATTGATTGGAAAACACAAGATTGGACCTAAAATTATAGACAGCATATTTCTTTGAATTTTTCTTTTATCTGAACTGGAAAAGCCTCTGCTTATCTTCCTAAAGCAATATGTGTAGTAGTACCAAGTACAGATGGAGTATGAGGGTAAGGACATATCAAGAGCAGTTGCAGTACTTGACCTGTACATTTTTTCTTTAATTAAACCATGATGTCCTGGTCCACCAGGCATTTCAGAAGCTATCTAAGTGCTGTCTGTTTGTAAGAACTCAGAAGATCATAGGATTGCCCAAAGGTAATTTACTGCAGGCTGTACCTGATCTTTTATTTTGAAAAGTCAAGCCAATCATCTTTGCAATCTTATTTACTTTTTTCTATAACTAGCAATTCATATTGTTTGGCGAAAGAGGAGTGGCACAAAATACTAACATCTATCATCATCATTTCTGGTGTCATCCATTGGATTTTACTCCAACAGGGCACCGTGGTGCAGAGGTATAGCGGCCGACCTCTAACTGGAATAAAGCAGGTTCAATTTCCACTCTAGATGAATTAAATGAACATAGGTCCCTTTGCAACATGCCTGCTGTGGTGTTTGGTAGAACGGCAAAATGAGGTAGTTTTCTGGTTTGTGCCACATTCAAGAAAATGGTTAGCGTGTGGTTATATATTTTGTACACATTAAATTATCTTTGCATGACTATGGCTTAAAACCCAATCAAGGTTTTTGGTTAAAATTCCTGAAATCTGAAGAATGGAGACATAAGCAGCGCCCAAAAAAGGATACTTCTATTGTTGTCCTTTTCTAACTTGCGTTTTAAAACCCATTTTACTTCTTAGGCTGGAAAGAATCTCAACAAATTAACTTAACATTTTGTTCAACTCTGCCTCATGTCTCCTTGTCACAACGTACTGTTTCAGGTTATCATTTTAGCAAAACAAGTATGAAATAAAATGTTTCGCTTTTTTTTTTCTTACATGAAATCCAATCATTATGCAATGAACAATTACAAGAGGTCCAGACTTTAATAGAATTCTGGTCTTTATTTCAGCAAATACAGCCGCAGTACTTTTTCTGCAGCTCATTTCCTGATTGCAATTCCAGTTTGGATTGCTTATTCGTTTATTTTTATGAGAATGCGCCAACAAATGAAAGCAATAAATATAAAGAGAATACACTTCCTTGTTCCTGCTCCAGTTGGCAACCCCACCATCTCCAGTATTTGAAGAAACAGAATCAAACCCAAACTGTTTACACATTTTACTCAATTGAAACCATGTTATTTTAAATGGCTTTAATCAAAAGCTGCGAAAATTAAACTTCTCACAACCAGCACTGAAGATTAAAGCCTTGTTTAACACAACTGTCAGCCGAACACAAAATAGACGCATTCAGTTGAAATCTTTGTTGCTTCTTGCAAAAATCAACTCAGCAATTGGTGTCGACTACAAAAAAAAAAAAAAAAACTGTCAGTCAAACAGCTCCCTTTGCCTCCGTTTGATTTTTTTTTGTTTTTCATTGAAAGTTGAGTAGGAGTTTTCTTTTTCCCTTGATGTATGTGTTTGTCAAGGCTTGTCAGGATAATAACTCGGCTCTGTCTTCTCAAACCCAGATAGAAAACACGTTTTGCCACTAGACACCAAAAACTCAGAACAATGAGAGGTTGTGTGGTGGCTGCAATCAAACAGGCAAGTGTCAAAAACCAGCAAAGAGTCCAGAAATACTTACTAGTTTCACAACAAACTGGATGTTCATAAATTAAAGACCCTCACAGCGAAAAAGTTGTCAGAGATGATGGTCAAACAAAACAGCAAATACCAGATAGTTTTCCTCATAGTTTTGTTTACAGGGTGAAAAACTCACCATGAATGAAAAGGATATGAAAAAACAAGGTCAACAGTGCATTAACCTGAAAGTTTTGAAAGTTTGACACTGGTCCATCTGCAGTGCGTCTGTTACGGCTGGTAGTCAGAGAGGAAATCCAAGAGCAGGAAGGGCTAGAATCCAGGATGTGAGTGGTAATCAAGTTTGATAACAAAAGAGAAAACAGGAACAGAGACTTGAAAATCAGGTAGACTGCAGGAATAACACAAGACTCAGCGACACTGACAAATGCAGAGAGCACTCCTTGTAGACCTGATCGTTGATAGAGATAATGAGGCTGGTCTGGATGATCCCGATGGAAGCGGGTAATCAGGTCCCAGTCGAGGATGTGGCGGTCTAATCCCCGCTTCATCTTCACAGGCTTCAGCTTGCTGGCGCAGAATGGATGTGCAGGGAAGATCCAGCCACAGGGTTGATGATCTTGACGATGGGGTAAGGGCCGATGTAACAAGGCATTAACGTCCCCGGACCACCTTTCAGAGGCACGTCAGAGGTGGAGAGCCAAACTTTATCTCCCACCCTGTACTCAGGAGCAGCAACCCTCTGACGGTTGGCGACAGCGGTGGATCGTTCCTGATTCTGCAACAGCCGTAGACGGAAACCCCTCCAGATACGCAGATACTCCAGAATGGGGAATACCCTGTGGAGTTCAAAGAATTGTGAGAATATTCTACCCAGCACTACCCTGGGTAGACAGAGTGCTGGTGTTCTTGCCACAAATAGCTTTAAATGTGGTCTTGAGGTCCTGGTTAAAGCACTCTACCTGGCCGTTGGTTTGAGGATGGAAACCAGATCTTGGACTGACCTTGATCTAGAGGAGTTTACCACATTGAGTCCAGAATGCGGATACGAACTGTGGTCCCCGATCTGAAGCGAAAAACATGCAAGATCACCAATACAGCTAGTTTCTTAGCTGAAGGTAACTTCTGCAGGGGTAAAGCCTGAACCGGTTTAGAGAAGCTGTCAACGACAGTTAGAATGACTATGTTAGTTCAAAATCTGTTCAAAAACAAGCGTGCTAGAAACAAGTCAAGTATTGTTAAAAATGGGAAAATTAGAACGATATATATGTTTCTTAAATCAAGATTTCTTTTGCTACTTTCTTTAATAAGAAAGTAGCAAAATAAGACAGTAAAAGAAAAATCTCCAAAACCCCAAGTTTTTCAAGATTAAAAGCTTATTAAAATGTTTTTGTGACTTTTTTTTTTTACTGTTTTTTACTGTTTTACTGTCTCTGACTGCGTTTGATTACTCGCTGTTGTGCATTAGTCCAAGGAGGGAAAAAATAAGAATAAAATCAAAGGACCTTTTTTGCTATTGTCTCAATACAAATGGGAAAAATATCAAAGTTCAGGAGGAAAACCATCCAGTTTTCATCCATGTTTGTTTTGAACTCCACCCACTGATCACATCATCATCATGTCATGTGCCAAAGCCAGGTTTCTTATTGGTTTATGCGAATTCTTCACCAAATTTTAGATTTTCGAACACCTCCGATCGCGTCTGTCCATCAGCTTAATATTGAAACTGGACGCCCCTTTAACACAAATTAAATTTGGTGTGAATGTTGTTTTAATTACTAATGTTTACAGCTGGGACTGTGGATGAATGAAAGTATTGGTTTTCTGAATAAACTGGTATTAAATGCAAACTTTTTTTAATCATTGCCAGTTTTAGCCATATGGTTTAAAGGAAATCCCACAATGCAAGAAAGTTTAAATTTAGGTTCAAGTAAAATCTAAAACTTGGTTTTTATCAGTGTATTTGTCCAATAACCTAAAAATTAAGTAGATGTTGTACTTTCTTGTTACCGGACATCAGTAATCCACAACTTCTTTTTTAAAAATATGCATACCTCTGACATAATCCTTCATGAAACAATGTCCTGATCTCCTTGACAAATGTCTTTGATAAGCGCCACAGCTGAATGGGATTTTCTTTCAAGAACACCGATCCGAATCTTCAAAAAATCAAAGCTGAAGCCTTTAAACCTTGAGGTCAAGGGTTAAGACTGAAGTTTCCTGTGAGACTCCACTGTGGCGCAGGTGCAAATCTCAATTTTTCCCCTTTGCTCCGCGCTGTATCTCTAGGACATCCCTAAAACTTTTGGTTTTTGATTCTCAGCGTCATTAACGTTTCTAGGTCAGGTGGCATCCAGCCGGTGTCTGAAGACAAAGTTTTGACGAAATTTGTGAAAGTAAACAACTGGATAGGCTAGAACAGCGGCTGCTGCAATAAGACTCTTCTATTCTCCCAGCACTCTGTTTGCTTTCATGTTTGTATCCTAAGAGTGTTTCTGCTCTGAGCAAAAGGAAAGGAAACGGCAAGGAACATCAAAGAGGCTGTAAGAGAAACTTTACAACTCTCGATGCTGCATTCACCTCTGTGCCTTGAGGAGCGAGGCTCCATCGATCCCCAACTGCACGGCTATAATACAGCAAAAAATTGGCTTTTTCTCTGCTTTAACAAAGCCCAGATAACAATAGATACTAAGAACAAACCTATAACAGGCGCTTATCTCATTCACCACGTCGCCGTTTCGAAATTCCATTTAGTCTGTCCAGAAATTGGCGGCTCAAGAGGTTTGTGGCCCACTGGTCATGCTGATTAGACGGGCTAATCAAAGGATACATGATGAAGAGCAAAAGCTGAGATCTCTGTTCGCTCTTTACGTCGGCCTTTTTTTTCTCCGCTCTCCATTTAAAACCCTTCTCCCCGAGACTCTGTCACCTCATTCAAGCTCCGCAGCCTCTCAGAAATATAGCTCATTTCCAGAAGTGATGTATGATTAGCTCTGCCAGCTACAGCCCTAATTGAAATGAGTTTCGGCTGGGCGGCAGGGGAACCGGAGCGTGGGTGCACAGCTGCGCCGCCTTCAATTGGTTGGAATCAGCGGTTCGTCCCTTTCTCCTCTGCGGACTAATGATTTTTTTTTTTTTTTTTAGTGATTGGGCTCACTGATAGGGTCTTTTGAGGGGAAAGTTTGAACAGTGCAAATTAACAAACAACATGCTGTCCACACGTGAAGAAAAGTTCTCTTTCATTTAATAGAGAAACCGAACAGGGATCTTTTATTTGACTGTTCTATATGGTTGTCCTGCTTTGAAAGTGTCGGACTTGGCGGTTTGCTCCCGCATCAGGGTGTGAAAGCTTCTCAGAACAAGACGAAGTGGCAGTCAGGAGTGCAGCAGTGGCAGATAGCATGTACAAGTCAGAGTGCAAGAGCAGAGTGTGTGAAAACCCCACCAGCACCTTGGCAGTGTCAGCACAGGGCATCCATCCTTTTCAGAGAGAAGTGTTTTTCCCCCCCTACTCCAAATTAAAATTTGGTCTGCTCAGTGACTGATACGCTGCCTCGAAAAAGCAACAAAAGAAATAAAACAATATTAAAGCCCCAGGTGAACGCACTTGTTGCCGCTGCAATGACGAACATGCATCAGTGACACCCGTTTAAATTTGATTAGCAAATTATGACTCTTGTTCGCCGCTGCCGGCGGCTCATTACTATTCACGCGAGTGACAACGATGTGTCATCCTCTGTTTGCTGGGGATTATGGGATGATATGGCTTGAGATGCACATGCTATGTATGAAGAAGAAAGATGGCAAGAATTCAGACACTTTACTGGCTCGCTACGGGATGTCTTTAGGTAAAACAAAACCATTCCAGAGTTTAATCAAAATCGGTTCAAAAACAAGCCCGCTAAAAATATGTCAAGTATTGTTAAAAAATGTGAAAATTAGAACGATGGATATGTTTCTTAAACCAAGATTATTTTGCTACTTTCTTTGATAAGATTAGTTTTTCGCAAGACAGAAAAAGAAAAATCTCAAAAACCCCAAGTTTTACAAAATTAAAAAGCTTATTAAAATGTTTTTGCGATTTTCTTAATTTTTTTATTTTACTGTTATTGTTTTTTTAAATAGTTATATGGTTATTTTATTTTTAATTTTTAAAAAAGAATTATTTTTATTTTTTAAAAATAAAAAAAATGTTTTATTCTGAAAAACAAAGTAAAAAATAGTAATTCTGTCAATTTTTCACAAAACAATCCTACTTAACAGGCTTCATTTGGTAGCTGAAGAAAAACTGGAACAAGCTTGTTTCAACAATTTCCAAATCCAACCCCCCTATTTTGTCATATTTACTTTTAAAGGGAAATGTCAGGTCTGTGTTGGTTTTAATCTTCATAATTGAGTTCTGTTCAAAGCAGCATGACAAATATTTGGACATGATGTAGAATGAAGGCGCTGACACATTCTGGCTACGTTCAGGTTTGGCCCTAGCGCTTTGTGCTGTCAGCAAATCTTGTCCATCACTGTTGCTTACACTCATGGAGAATGACAGCTAAGGCTAATACTTTACATTTCTTACATATTTTACCGGACGTTAATGTAACACGGGTGGAAAACACAATAACATACACAAAAACAGCTTACAGAATCTATCTATCTATCTATCTATCTATCTATCTATCTATCTATCTATCTATCTATCTATCTATCTATCTAGATAATCCTCATCAATTCAACTTGAATTTTTAAGTTTACTATTTGATTCAATTACTAAAAAACTATAGAGTATGCACCGAATCTTTATTCTAAAACCTTTTTTTAAATAAATACTACAACTGGCAAAACTAGCATTTTTTTTATTTTGCTGAAAATTAAATTTCTGATTAAAAAAAGATAAATTAAAACAATGCAGGTTTTCAAAAGATTTTGTTTTTAATTTTATAAATATCTTTTTTTTTATCCAGACTAAAGAGAAATGGCTAAAATGGTCCAAAAAATGTGCATATTTTTAATCTTTGAACCATTACTTATGTTTCTTATAAGATTTCTAACAATCCATTTTTTAATAGTGCCCACCATTGGAGGTGGTTTAAATTATGAAACTGAGCTGAGACTGATGGGAGACAAAAATAAGAAATTGACTTTCAATGCAAGTTTCAAATGTGCATCCAGAATGTATCCCAATTGTTTTTCTTTTCTTTTTTTTCTTCTAGGGTTTTATTTTTCATTCCATTTAGTAACAAGCCATTACAGCCAGTTAACACTACTGTTGGCAAATTACAAGTACGTTTTGATGAAAGCTTGAAAATGTCTTAAAATACTTAGAAATGTATAACTTTTTCCCCAGAATAGAAAAAACTGAGAGTAAACTTTAATGAAAGAAGAAATACACTCAAAAAAATCTAACACATTTGGTTTACGTGGAAATTCTTGTCACATTTATATTATGTTCACCCAAGAAATGATTTTTTTGAGTGTAGCTGTTAAATGCGATAAGGTGAAGGATCTTTTTGGAACGCTTCATTGGAGTGATTGTAAACCCAGGAAAAAAATACTGCCTTGTGTAATTGAAGTGTAACAAATTGTCTAGTGTTTAGGTTGTGGTTCTTAAAATTTGACATTTAAAAAGTGAAGTTTTTGTGTCGTGGAGATACACCTGGGTTGCTTTGTCGGACAATTTTTCCAAATATGTTGCACACTTCAGTTGACTACATGTTATTGCAATTATATTATTATCAAGCAGCATGACATTTAATGCCTGCAACAGCAGCTTTAATTGCGTCTCTCTTCTGAAGCACATAAATCAAACTGTTGTCACCTTTGGCATTAGTAAAGTGGGTGTAAATGTGCAAAGGTGTCACTTTTCACAGGTTATCATTAGAGGTAATAGAGATACGACAACTAATTGTGGGGTTTTTACCCCGCTTTAGTTTGAGTTGTGTTTTGGTCTCCACTTCCGGTTTTATTTTGTTATGGGTCGTACTTCCTGTGTTCTCTCCCCAGTGTGTGTGTATTCCCTCTTGATAGTCACACCTGTTTCCACTTACCTCATCCCTTCCTCCTTGTTATAGTCTTCGTCTCCCCTGCACTAGTTGTCGGATCGTTTTGTTGCTTCTCGTGTTTATTGAGAATTTCTTGTTTGCAATAAATACGAGATTTTTGCATTTCCGATCCCTGTCTGCATTTGTGTCCGCCCGACAAACCTTGACATTACGATCCGACCTTTAACATGGACACAGCAGACACGGAGACGTTACGGGCACTACTCCGTCAGCGGGAGAAGCTGACGTCTTGTCTTCGCCAAGGGTTACTGGAGATGTCCAGCCGTCACGAGCAACAACTTGCCGCGTTGGGAGAGCGTTTTGAGCAACTGGCAGAGCGGGTCCAACATCCACCGTCTGTTCCTTCGCCACTCCCATCGTCTTCCACGCTGGTCCAGGGGATCCTGGATGGAGTTCCTGTCGCTCCGACTGCACAGCTGGCCCGTCCAGAAAGGTTTTCCGGAGACTCCGGGGACTGCCGGGCTTTCATTACCCAGTGTGAGCTTCACTTCCAGTTGCAGGCTCCCCACTATCCTACAGACCAAGCCAAGGTGGCCTTCATTATTTCTCACCTCACCGGCAGAGCCGGAGCGTGGGCTACCGCCGAGTGGCAGCGTGGAGCCTCAACCTGCACATCCCTCTCGGCCTTCTTGGAGGCTTTCCAGCAGATATTCCATCACACCAAGCCAGGCCGGGAGGCAGCCCGTGCGCTTTTGAAGTTGAGGCAGCGCGACCGACGGGCAGCCGACTACGCCATAGAGTTCCGGACTTTGGCCTCCACTAGTGGTTGGGACACTACTGCGCTCATGGACGCTTTCGTGGAGGGGCTGTCCGAGGAATTAAAGGACAGACTGATCGCACTCGAACTACCATTAACTTTGGACCCCCTCATCGCTCTGGTTATCCGTGTTGATAACCGGTTGCAGGACCTTAAGGGGGAGCATGGCAGGGTAGTACCCCGCCCTCATCGTCGGTCCACAAATTCACCTGTTCGTGTTGTTTCTCCCGCAGAATCCCCGTTGTTAGCTCAAGATGAACCCATGCAGCTCGGTCGGGGCAAACTATCTGCTTCCGAGAGACGGCGACGGATGGCGGCAGGTGAGTGCCTTTACTGTGGTAGGCGGGGTCATTTCTGCAAGGAGTGCCCAAAACTTCTCTGCTCGTCAGTAAGAGTGGGCGCGCTGACGAGCGGTGATAAGACGCTCACAAATGCTAAACCTGCTGCCTGCCTATTTCAAGTTCGGGTCATGTTTCATGGGAAGGGTTTTCCGGTTAAGGCTTTAGTAGACTCTGGAGCAGAGCAGAACCTTATGGATGCCGAGCTAGCGAGACAGGTCGGTCTTAAATGTGAACTACTGCCCCGTCCGTTACAAGTGGTCTCCCTAAATGGCCAAGAGGTGGCTACCATTTTTTACATAACCGAACCCATTCACCTTATTATTTCTGGCAATCACCATGAGGAGACCCGTTTTTTCGTTTTTTCCTCCGCCCAGAACCCACTGGTCCTGGGGTTTCCCTGGCTTATGGCTCATAACCCAGTCATCGACTGGCCCTCCAGTCGGGTTTCTGGCTGGAGTGATAAATGTCACACCACTTGTTTACGCTCAGCTCGGCCTCCTGGGGAAGACCCCGCTGTCCCGGTAGGGCGGCCGCCCTCACCTGACCTATCCGGGGTACCGCCGGAGTACCACGACCTTGCTGAGGTATTCTCAAAGTCACGAGCCCTCTCCTTACCCCCTCACAGACCTTATGACTGCGCTATCGATCTCCAACCTGGCGCTACCTTGCCCAAGAGCAGGTTATATGGCCTGTCTAAACCCGAGAGGGAGGTAATGGAGCGATATATTGCTGAGTCTCTGAATTCTGGTATCATCAGGCCGTCATCATCACCAGTGGGGTCAGGTTTCTTTTTCGTCGGTAAGAAGGACGGGTCTCTCCGACCATGTATTGATTATCGGGGCCTGAATGAAATCACTGTTAAGAACAGTTACCCCCTGCCTTTGATGAACTCAGCTTTTGAAGCGTTGCAGGAGGCCAGGATCTACACCAAACTGGACCTTCGCAACGCTTACCACCTCGTGCGCATCAGAGCCGGTGATGAATGGAAGACCGCCTTCACCACTCCCCTGGGACATTTTGAGTATCTGGTGATGCCTTTTGGTCTCTGTAATGCCCCTGCTGTGTTCCAGGCTATGATAAATGATGTGTTACGGGACTTCCTTCATCGTTTTGTTTTTGTTTATTTAGACGACATTTTGGTTTTTTCCAGGGACGCCAGTGAACATCGGCGGCATGTTCGTCTGGTGCTCCAGCGGCTACTGGAGAACAAACTGTTTGTAAAGGCGGAGAAGTGTGAGTTCCATTCTCCGTCTGTTTCGTTTTTGGGTTTTGTTGTAGCAGAGGGTGAGGTGAGACCCGATCCCGCTAAGGTGAGAGCGGTGGTGGAATGGCCTACCCCTACCAACAGGAAACAATTACAAAGGTTTCTGGGGTTTGCCAACTTCCTCCGCCGTTTCATCCGTGGCTACAGCTCGGTGGCTGCGCCTCTCACGGCTCTCACCTCTACCTCCGCTCCGTTCGCCTGGACGGAGGCGGCGGAGGCCGCTTTTAGCCGATTAAAGCATCTGTTTACGTCTGCACCTGTTCTGGCACAGCCTGACCCTTCCAGACAATTTATTGTCGAGGTGGACGCCTCAGATACCGGGGTGGGTGCAGTATTGTCTCAGCGGGGGGCATCGGACAGTAGGTTGCGCCCTTGCGCTTTTTTCTCCCGCCGGCTTTCTCCGGCGGAGCACAATTACGATGTGGGTGATAAAGAATTGCTAGCGATCAAGCTAGCCCTTGAAGAGTGGAGACACTGGTTGGAGGGGTCAGCTATGCCGTTCTTGGTTTGGACAGATCACAAGAATCTGTCCTATCTACGAACTGCCAAACGGTTGAACTCCAGGCAGGCACGGTGGTCTCTATTCTTTAACCGTTTTGATTTTGTGGTCTCCTATCGACCGGGATCCAAGAATGTTAAGCCGGATGCCCTCTCCCGACAACAGGACTCGGCTGTCCATGACTGTCAACCAGCCACAGTACTTCCTCCCCCCCGTGTGCTGGGCGCCCTCTCCTGGCAGCTGGAGAGAGACATTAGGGCGGCCCAGGTTCAGGAGCCCGACCCGGGTGGAGGTCCTGCTAACAAACTGTTCGTTCCAGACTCTCTCAGGTCCCAGGTCCTCCAGTGGGCTCATGCCACGCGACTCACCTGCCACCCAGGAATCCGCAGGACTGACTCCTTCCTGCGTCGCCGCTTCTGGTGGCCTAGTATGACCAAGGACGTCCGGGACTATGTTTCAGGTTGTCTGGTTTGTGCTCAGAATAAGGCCAGTACACAACCACCTGCTGGACTATTGCACCCACTGTCCATCCCGGGTCGGCCTTGGTCACACATTGCCCTGGATTTTGTGACTGGCCTGCCTCCTTCTGCCGGGAGGACCGTTATTCTGACTATTGTGGACCGGTTTTCTAAGGCCGCTCATTTTGTGGCTCTGACCAAACTCCCCTCTGCTGCAGAGACTGCAAGACTGGTCATAAAACATGTCTTCAGGCTGCATGGAATTCCCACAGACATGGTGTCGGATCGTGGCCCACAATTCATCTCACAGGTCTGGAAGGCGTTCTGTGGTGCTTTCGGGACTACTGCCAGCCTGTCTTCTGGTTTCCATCCACAGACCAACGGCCAGGCAGAGCGGACTAACCAGGACTTGGAGGCCGCTCTACGGTGCGTCTGTTCACGGAGCCAGACCTCCTGGAGTTCCTTGTTGCCATGGGTGGAGTATGCTCACAACTCCCTCACCTCATCCGCCTCTGGTATGTCCCCGTTTGAGTGCTCTCTGGGGTACCAGCCCCCCCTGTTTCCCGAGCAGGAGACGGAGGTGGCCGTTCCGTCGGTTCAACACCTGTATCGTCGCTGTCGGCGTGTCTGGCGGGAGGCTCGGGCGGCCCTGTTGCGTTCAGGGGCTACCAACAAGAGGCTGGCAGATCGTCGACGCACTCCAGCACCTGCCTACCTACCAGGCCAGTACGTCATGCTGTCCACTTCACACATCAAGCTTCGGACGGAATCCAAGAAGCTGTCCCCCAAGTACATCGGTCCGTTCGAAATCCTGAAGGTCATCAACCCTGTGGCGGTCAGGCTGCGCTTACCCAGGTCCTTGCGCATCCATCCAGTCTTCCATGTCTCTCAGCTGAAGCCGCATGTTACCAGTCCCCTGCAGCGGTCTTCCTCTCCGCCACCCCCTCCCCGCATCATTGATGGCCAACCGGCCTACACTGTCCGTCGCCTGCTGGACGTTCGGCGGCGGGGACGTGGCCTCCAGTATCTGGTGGACTGGCAGGGGTACGGGCCTGAGGAGAGATCCTGGGAGCCTGCATCACCGATTCTGGACCCTGAGCTCATCCGGGACTTCAATCGCCGGCACCGGGGGGGGCTTCCCTCTGCGCCAGGCGGCGCACCTTGAGGGGGGAGTACTGTGGGGTTTTTACCCCGCTTTAGTTTGAGTTGTGTTTTGGTCTCCACTTCCGGTTTTATTTTGTTATGGGTCGTACTTCCTGTGTTCTCTCCCCAGTGTGTGTGTATTCCCTCTTGATAGTCACACCTGTTTCCACTTACCTCATCCCTTCCTCCTTGTTATAGTCTTCGTCTCCCCTGCACTAGTTGTCGGATCGTTTTGTTGCTTCTCGTGTTTATTGAGAATTTCTTGTTTGCAATAAATACGAGATTTTTGCATTTCCGATCCCTGTCTGCATTTGTGTCCGCCCGACAAACCTTGACACTAATGCTGATAAAAAATATTAGAATGTTTATAAAACACAACCAGTAATGGGACTAAATAAACGCTACATGGTTTAATTTTTTAATCTCGGGCTACATTAGTTATCCCAATTGAAGAACGTAACTGAACTTTTTTCTTAAAAAAAAAAAAATAGATACCAGAATGTCACCTAAAATGTTATTACAATTAAACAATTAACACAATTCCAGCAAATTCTGAAGCTGCTTTGAGCCAATGCACAACAACAGTGAAGAGTTGATGCAATCAACGTAAATCAGCTGATTCTACTGCGGAGCAATGTGGCTTTGTGCCGATGCGCAACCGTTTAATGCCTTCCTCTAAGTCAGAATCTGCTGGAATGACATTCATTTAACAGCAGTTGAAGCGTAACCGTAGTTTTAGGGACGTTTGTTATTCAGATGTCGACATCTCAGGGGTCAAAGGGTTATCGTAGAGATGGACACAGCACAGGTTGGAGCAGAACTTAACTAGCTTGAGAGGTGTAGAAATCATCAAAAAGACGATGCTAGAAGGTACCATTTTATTGCTTCGACTGTTCAAAGTGAAATCCCAGGAGTAACCTTCTCACTTGTGGCGCCATTTACACATTGGCGCCACACAACCAACAACACAAAAGCTAACACCAAACAGAACAACAATCAAAACCAACACAAACCTCAACAACAGGAACATGGCAAATGCTCTAAAAACAACAGAATTAGTACCCTCAATGCACCCCACACACTCCTAGTTCTACATTGGGCAGGGTAATGACACAATGTGTGGTTGATATAAAGTTTGTTTTCCTACATGAAACATGATTTCACTGGAGATGAAGGAAACGGGGCTCATTATTGTATTTTGTCTACAGATAAACTTCATCGTGGTTTATTCATGAACAAAAATTCACACTAGATGTTTTTTCGTTGCCAAATGACCTGTGAAACATTCTCCCTCTCAATTAAAGACTTGTTTTCCTTTTTCAGTAAGTTGTTGGCCAGAATCCATCATCTCTAAAGACACGCTCTATTGAAAATGTCTACTCAGTGTTGAGTCGACATTTCAGCATCAACAGCATGCTTTATTGAACATGTCTACTCAGCATGTTTATCTTCCTACTTCTCATGGATTCATGAATGAACCTTCACTCCATTCAAAAGAAGTGAATGTCCAACTTCGATGAATTAAATCTTGTCTTGGAGGAATTCTTGTAAGAAAAGCAAATCGTTTTTGGTTGAATTCTATTCATGAGAGATTTTTTTCCCTTTTTTTTTTTTACAGTGTAACAGGAAGAAAAAGACGAGTGGTTATGGGATTCTTATTACACGTGAAGAACCTTTTCTTCTCTTCATTTGAATTTAAGGGGCTTAGTATAGTTGCATTCTATTATCGCCGTTTTCCCTCTCCATATTCAGCATAATTCTTTTCTCTCCCTCTTTTTATCTATTGTCATAAGCGGTAAAGTCATTACTCTCCAACATCCTCGGCACCGGGAATACAGCTGCAGATCCCTGAGCCTAATTCAGTTTTTTTTTTTTTTGCCTGTGCTTTACCTCCACATCCACACACACCTCTAATTGCCAGTTCCTGTCCTTTTCACTGAATCATTAGTACCATAATGCATTGTGACATCTGTCTTTGGGCCAGAATGCTGTGCTAAGCTCCCTGTGGGTCAGTTGTTGCAAGGAACACAAGCACGATTCTGGAACATTAAAATATGCCCACGCATGGCTCTCTTGCTTTTCTTTTTTTTTTAAGTTGCGTTATTAAGCCCTTTAAATCCTATTTTGAAGATGCTGTGAGTTTTTAAGTCGATATTAAAAACTCAGCGGTGTCCTGGGTAAAAATATAAAATGTGCTAAAAGGAAGAAAATCCTTTTCAGGAATGCCCAATCGTGCAAACGCTAGCCACAAAGAAAATAAAAGATGGGTTTTAATCAAATAGAAAACCTGTTTTTGTCTTTTTCTATAAAAAATGTTCAGTTAGAAATGGTATTTTTATAAAAAGATGAGACAAATAAACAGGACATACAATCTAAAATACATAAAAACATATTTTGGGAGCATTTTACATGTTAAAATTAAAGATTTAATACAATAATTTTCTTTTATAGTTAAAAGATATGGGCATCTAAATGGGAAAGCAGATTTTTACGTGATTTTATTGATAGGATGTCAGGAGTCAGAACTGTGTCTTGTCCTCTGGTCACCGGTGAGACCCGCCTCCAGAGTACCGACGGCACTCAATTACCCATCCACCCCAGCCCCCAGTGTTGGGAGGCCTCCCACCTGATTCTCATCAGCCAATCAGCCACAGGACACTTGAGCAACGCTCAGGACTTCACTCAGTGCGAAGTATTTGACTGTTAGCCTCTTTAACGGCTAACAGTCCCTTGTCACCTGCATCATAGTTACATTCAGCACTGGACAGACGTCGTGAGAAAAACTTTGTTGTCGGAAGCTTCCCCCTTGACAATGAATTGTTTCATTGGACTAGGTGTACTGAGCAGATGTAAACAGGTTCTTTATTCTCAAGAGCATGCTAAAAAAGGGGCAGGATCTGGTGAATGACATCCTGAGTGATTACTCTAACCGGAGCCAAACAAGGTGAGTTTAGCAGCAGACACGACACAAACCTTCATAGAAAAATAAGTCCAATATTAAAGAATGAAAACAAAGCTCTGATCGCAATAAAGGATTTATGTAAATTTGGGAAGGTAAACGCATTTTTTTTACAGGAGACACAGAAGAAATTGATTGACAAGGCCAACAGCCAATCAAAATGCAAAACAATGATCTGTGAAGGAAAAAAAAAAAAACGGCAAAAATGCACTGAAAAAAATCCGCGAAAACAGCAAGATCGCGTAAGATGAACTGCGATAAAGCGAGGGAACATCGTAATGAAATGTTCACGCCACTCTCGGCAACCACTTCCAATGAAAAGTCTACACAAACGCAGGTTGATGCGCATTTTGGTCTTCCACGTTCAAAACTCTTGTGGCCATAAATAGATTTATATTGTTGGGCTCTACGTAGAAAACCATTGTACGTACAATAAAAGTTAAACCAGTCAAACTTTGACCAATCAGGTATTTGGTAGTGATGTATGAATGGCATCCTGTTAATCCACAGAAGTGCCACTTGTTTGAATGCCAATGAAGGAGAAATGAATTTACTGCGGTTTGTGCCCGGCCTGAATTTTAGGACATCATATCTTACAAAAATCGGAACAGAGCCGTAGCAGAAAAAGTCGGAAGCGAGATTGACATTTCGCACCAAACCTGGTATCTGGTAGTGACAGTTGAATGTAAACACCATAAGCTCAAAGCACTTTTAAAAACCCGCGTTCAGCATGTTTTTGAGTGCGCATCACATGCTAGGTGTGTATATACTGTAGCACTGACCTTTTTTTAATTTTTTTTGAGTACACAACCCAAATTTTTTCGAATCAAAATACCATTTAAAATTCAGCTCAATTTACGATTAGTCCAGATAATTTTTGTTAGTTTATTTGTTTAGTTGTCGGTATAATCCCCAGACCGAAAAAGCAAAAGACAGCATGACAAAAAAAAAAATCTACTCCCTCTAAGCGATTGCAGGACATTGGACTGCACTTAGTAATAATTGATAATAGATGTCAGGCTAAAAAGCTGCTAACACACATCTACCTCACCAAATCTGCCACAAAAAAAGTGTGAATACCTTAGGTGAACAGAATCTAAACTAATACATTTACTTAGTTTTTTTCTTGTACAATAATCCAATGGAGTCTTAAAAATCAACTAATTCAAAATAAATAGGCTGCAATAAAAGTGGAAAAAAAAGGAAGTGATGTGACAAGGGGTAAGCATTTTCCCTACATTAGATGGGATGCATTTAATTGCTGCAATAAACTGCACATTGGAAGTCATTATTTAGTTTAATGATGCAGCCCTCCGCCTCTAAAGGGCCAACAATCTGAGCGACTGTAGCACGTTACGGCTGGAAAAAGTTATTTCCTAACCCATCTGCTGCGCTGCCTCGCTGTATAAGACCCTGCTGGTAGATGAGTTTACACCAAGTTCATTGTTTGCTTTTTTTTGCTCTTTTTTATTTTTTTAAATGTACACATCCAGAGACACAATTCCCCGGGCAATAACGCTTGGAGTCAGGCTCCTCTCTGTTTCTGCAGCGCTGGCACAAATAAACCGGGTTTCTTTGCGACACGTTCTCTCAGCAGACCTTGACATCGCCCCAAGCACCTTAATTTCAAACGTGTTCCTGTCAGAGTTAAGCTAAAGAAAAGAATAAAAGTTGCACGCCTAAGAAAATATACAAGGAGGTCAAAAAGGAAGTAAAAAAATAAACTCAGCTTTATATAGATGTGGGAGCTGCCCTTTTTTACCAAAACAGTGTAATGCAAAACATGATAAAATATGAATTAGCTGCTGTTAATTTAGTTCATGAAAGTTTAGTGGTTTTTAAATCCTTAAAAAAACAGCAGGGTTCTCTTTTTATTCAGATATTATTCAAAAAAGAAGCTGGTCTAACAATCCTGTAACCGTGGCGACATAAAGTAAGCTGAAGGTAGCAATTTGAGCTGTTAGCTCATCTTGAAATATTATGGCTTTGCATCTGACGAAGGGCAAAGAGGCACAAAAATAATCACAGCGTATTATTATTATTATTTTTATTATTTTGGATGATGGTCTAATTTTGCTCCATTTGAAAATCTATTATAATGAGTGAAAAGAAAGAGCGTCATTGTATCCGTAATCTATGCATGGGAGCCGGTAATGTGAGGAGACAGACTCAGCAGGGAGACAAAGATGTTCCTTTACAGCTGAAATATCACATCCATAATCATAATTGCAGCTATTATATAAGATGGACCCCAGTCTTGTTCTGGACATGTGACTGAAACGTATGGACCTACAAACAAAGCCCCTCACTAGGGCCAAACAACTACTAATATAATAATATTTGTTTTCTGACTTTGAAAAGTTTGGTTTTTTTGGATAAGAAAATGGATTTTAATCTGAGTTAACATAAATATGAAAAACTCATGAGTCACCTCTGAGGTTTGGGTTCCTGCCGACGCGCAGTCGCAGCCCCGCTTCATCAGGAAAGACATAAAACAGAGGAGTCATCGTATGAACTGCTTTATTGTGGGTCAACCGGAAAGCAGCCGAACAAGAAACGAATTTTAAAAAATAAAAAAGATTTACCTAAAATCAGGAATTTCATACATCCCATCAGATGTAACAATCCCAGACCATAACAAGACTTAAAAAAAATGTCGCTTTTATAATAATTTACCTACAAATGACAAAATATATGCAGCTTACTTGATAATTGTTAATTAAAAAACCCATCCCAATTATCTTTTGATATATTTTAAAAGCATTCCCTGTGTTTTATTAATTATGATTAATACGTTTCTGCAGAGTGACAGAAGATTCTTATAGATTTGCATCTGAATGTTAGCAGAGACCAAACCCTGCCCCCCTGCTTCTTGCTGAGAGCACTTTGTTTACATGCTCTCCCACTACAGGCTACACACCCCCAACCTAACTTTACCAGTGCAATAAAAATGGCAAGCATTATTGAAGCTTTCCCACTGAGGAAAACTAGGAAAACTAGGATCTAGTCGGAGCTTGTGGCCCGCCCAGCTTATTTTCTACAAGTAAACCCTTGTATCAAAACAGCTTTTGTTCATCTGCTCTTGATTTGCAACAACTTGAATGAAAAAAGTATTAGAAAGCTTTTGTTTCATATAACTATGTCCTCCATCATGAGAAAATCTCACAAGGATATATTAAAAACACAGTGGGCTATATGCTTGACCTACTTCCGCGTTCGGTATTTGACCGCTCAATCATTTCCAGTTGGAAGAGTGAATCGTTGTTACTATTAATATTAGATGCATTTTTTGTCTTTCTAGCAAAACACTTTAAATTAATACATAAAAAGGATTAAAATGTAGATGTCATCCTTCATAGAAAACTTCCAAGGTCATTTGCTAAGGTTATTGTCACGTATTTATGTGAAACCAGCTCAAAAATAGATGGAAATGTATGTTGGCAACACGTAATATTTTAAGTGCGTTTGTTGTTTCTGTCCGCATGATCGCAGCATTCAGGTCGCACCAATCCAAAATGGTCAAAACGGCATTTTTATAAAAAAAAAAAAGAAAAAAAAGATGAGACGATAGGTCTATGAAAATAATGATTTAAAACATTTTGATCTAAAAGATCCCTGTGGATGTTTTAGAAGGGATTCCAACAATCTCCATTGAAGGCTATTGAAACATTAATGGACCATGAGACTGCCAAGAACCTCCGGAGTCAAAAGTTTTCAGGAGACAACGGATGACCCGGGCAGATGGCAGCTTTCAATCCCTAGATGGAGAAAATTAGAACTCCGGCAAAACTTAAGAGGGATGAAATTAAAGGACAGCTGAGAGGGTTGAGTTTCACTATGAGACGCGGAGAAAAAGAATCTGCCACAACGAAAAACAAAGAAAGACTTTAGTTGTATTAGACATTTGTAGTATTTTTGAGCTCCCATCTGTGCTTCATGAGGCCATGCAAGGTGAACTCAACAAGATAAAACGAAGCCTCATTGGAGAATCTCAATCGGCCGTGTCCTGTTCGGCATTTTGAAAAGAGCGATGTTTAATTCCTGTAGCCATGGGGCAGAGAGCTGGAATTGTATTTTGTTATGACACTTTGATGCACAGCCTAAAGTGTAGAGCATATTCTTTTCAGGGGCCTCAGAACCCATGAAACTATATATATATATAACTTTATAGGACGCTCAAAAACAACAACAAAAAGGCATTTCTGATAGAAGTCCTCATTAATTTATGAAAAGCAAACAGTGACGGTGGACGGACTGAGTGTAAACGAAGACCGTGTGCTTTCTGAAGTGACAGCAGCGACTGACACCGAGGACGTTTTGAGGTTGACAGCTCGCTTAAATTTGCATAATTAGCTCCAACAGCAGCAATTAGACCGTCAAGATTCTTTCGTCAAAAGAAAAAGACAACGTCTTTGTGGATATAATGAATGATTAGGGTTTCAAATCAAGCCTTGAACAAATATTTTACCACCATGATGTGATATGAAAGGCTAATTAAGCTTTAGTTTTTTGGCTGATCTGGTTCTACCTGTGGGCAAACAATTGCCTGTTTAGATAACTCGCAGGAAGCGATCAACGTGACAGCCTGACAATACGGAAAAATCTGACAGAACTGCTGTGATTTTCCACACTCAGTTCTGTTAAGTTGTCATTCCAGTGTCTTCTCTTTAAATTCCACACATATATTTTTCAGGCTAAAGTTTCCATAATTTAAATTCAGTCTCATATCATATGGATCATGGATTCTCATACTGCTGCTACAGCTTTGCCTAATGGTGTATTTTAACCTCTTCCTAATAAGCACCCTCGATACTATGTAAAGCGAATAAAAAATTTAAAGCCAGATGAAAGTGCAGACAGAATATTTAAAAACAAACGTGCAGTGCACTTTAGCAAAAAGGGAAAAAGTGCACAAGATTCAATAAAAAACATTGAAATCAAAGTAAAACATGTTTCCTACACCAAGAAAAAGCTAGACGACTTAGCAGACAAACTAGTATACACCACAATTGATAGTTTAGATTAGAATCGAGTGATGTCTACAGTGTGAGGATGACCACTTCTTTTGGAAAAACTGCCAGAATACCAAACAAAAACAAGAAAAAAACTTTCAACATCATGAACTTTTGTTTTGTTTTGTGATTGATTGATTGACTGTCCAATTTGTTGAATACGTATTTTTTTTTTTTGTCTGGACTATTTACATCCAGGTCCGCACTTAATTCATTAAGTTTGGGGCTTACACACCAAAGTCACTTGAGAAACCCCTTTGAATCATCAGACTGGAACACCAAAATAGGATTAAAAATCCACAAAGGGACTTCCAAATCTAGAAACGATCAACAGTTTGGCACGGTAGATGTTATCCTCAAACAATGGCTGCCAATCTGGACCATCTAATTATCAGAAATGCAGCCTAATTAGCACAGTTGCAGCTCTACTTAAACTGGCGCTCTTCCATCACCAGACCAACCTCCTTTACCAATCATCTCTGGGACATTTCCAATGGAAAAGCCAGCAAATGAACAAAGAGACACAATGCAGTCAAATACACATAATTTACATGATCTTTGCACACATCTGCAATTCACTTAAATCTTACAAAGGAAGAAATGTGACAACATTGTCTATGGTTGGGCTCTTTGACTAACCAGAAAGTGCTTCCTGATGAGATGGGAGACAAATTAGAAACAAACACTTGAGGTCATTTTTACCTAACAAAATAATCTCTTTATCGATCCTTTACTTCTGATTTGTTGGAGGCGCACATTAAATCAGGTAAGTTAAGAAATACTGGGAGCTATAAAGAATTTGGACGTCCACTTCAGCCTGGTACAGGCCAGTCGATGACTTTAAACCGGTCTCAAAGAGGTCAGAGACCACTGAAAAAGATGATCATTGCAGCGGTTCATTCGTCTTCAAATGTGGATTATTTGTAATGGACGTTTAAAATGTAAAACTATTAACAACAAGCTCACCCATTTTAACCCTAATGCTTCGTTCACACCGCGTTCAGTAAACCGGTGTTTGAACGACCGCCTCCAATGAGAAGTCAATGTAGACGTACGTACAATATTTGCGAGTTTTAGGCTTCTGTGTTGAAAACGTTGCCACACAATTTTTTAAGCCCGTTTTTTTTGCTCTAAATGCGTGGTGATTAGTGCCCAGCCAGAAGTACATGACGCCGCTTTGAGGTTTCGTCTCTTCCAACTGTGAGTACAACAAGCGCGTGCAAAAACCCATAAAAAAAATGCCACACATGCCCGGTGTGTACGTAGCATAAAAGTCTCTGCCACCTTCACTCTGAGGTTTCAGCAACTCATGACAAGCAACATGATGCCCCATGCTGCATCTGGTGTGTGCCGGCGAGAAAGCCGGCTTTGATTCCTATTCCTTCGGTTATAGTCCATTAACCATAAATACAGTCTGAGTCAGTATCTAACTAGCATTAAAACTAAGCTGGTTAGAAAAAAAACAGATCTCTGGTCAAAACATTTCTGACCAATTAAAAGTGTTTATGGAAATGCTGCCTTCAGTTATCAGGTAATTTAGTAATTTGTGGAGTCAAGCTGACTTTTTTAATGAATGTGTGAAAAATGGTCTCACACTCTGCAGGGAAGCACTTATATGTGTGGGACAAACATTCACTTTAGATGCCATTCCTTCATAAAACTGTTATAAAAAGTTTTATATCTGTACGAGCCTTAAATGTGATGTCTTTTTTAGTATTTGTTTAACATTTTTGTATGGGTTTAAATCACATTTTCTTTCTTTTTTTTTTTTTTGGTGGTTTGTTTTTTTACTACGTCAACTTTAATTTTTAAATCATTCAATTTTATGTTGGTTAATTAACCCTTAGCCTGTGAAGGAGTCTGGTTTTCACTGTTCCTGTTTTACCTCCTTGTTTTTAGATTTTATTTAGATAGTTCTACTGTATATTGTCTGATGTTAATTACATACATTATGAAAAGTCTTTAATAAAGTAAAATTCATAGGAAATTGAAACAAAATGATTCTAATTCAGAGAAAAGCAAATTTACAGATATGCAACACGCATATGTGCAAAGCTACTTTTCTTTGCTTCAGGATCCGTTGTAATTGCAATAATTGAGGAGTTGCAGTAGCTCAAAGAGCGTGTTTTATTTCCTTATCGTGTATACATATTCAGTATGTAAGGCATACGTATTATCAGAAATTAGCAGACACTTTGAAGTGCATTATCCTGCTTATACCGTGGCCACTTACAGAAGAAAACAAATATTTGTACTTAATCTTGTTATTAATTTACTTGTTGAAAGAGAGATAATATTGAACTTTATTGCTACATAAACAGACATAAATAAAGAAATAAATATGAATGTGATGTTACCTTACAACAATAGCTATCCCGATTTTTTAAAAAACTTTTAATTTCTTTTTTTTTAAAACTTGTTCAGTCCATAAATCATAAGGAACACAAAATATATGTTAGTATAAGCCCCTTTTGTAATTCAAACAAAACTTTATTTGTATTAATTTTGTTGTGTTCTTTTCTTTGGGCAGGACGGAAAAAGAAAGGGGGGGAAGAGAGAGTTGTGGAGGTAATCTTGTTATTTTTAATGTTTAATTTTCTTTTTTAAAAAAAAAAAGCAGACTGAGGTAAGACTGAGGTATTTTGCGTTTTCATGATAAGGGTGAGCCTGCTCCTGGCTCTGATGCAGCTAGTGTATGAGGACTAACCAGCAGATGAAAGTACAATATTCGCTAAATGTCATGTTAAGTGATACAAAACATCACTACCAAATCTGAGTCCCTGATTGGTCAGAATAATTCAACCTGGTTTAACTTTCAACATGTGTTCAATGGACCTGCGTTTTGTATGGAGAGCCAAAAAACATTTGTAGAAACTCGTGTACCGATTCATGAGCGCTAGAGTTTTGAATGTAGTAGCCAAAAATGTGCGTTTACGCATGTTCACAGACTTTACATTTTAAATGGTTGCTTGAATTTGTGTTGCTTTCTTCCTCCCTCTGCTTTGTATTAGACAGCTCATTCCTTTACGTCGTCTATTAGTTTCTGGTAATGGACACCTCGTTAGGTATTATCCCTTACTCAATGGACACCCTGCAGCCAATTGGAATCGGATATAATGAAGGGTCAAAGAACCACAATGAAGAGAGCTTCTATATTAAACATTTATAAACAATTCCCACCACTTTTTTAAGAGTAAACACCATCTAGTAAAAATGATCTGCAAATGCTTCTGCTTCCAAGATGGAATGGAAGGAAAAAAATGGTCCTGAAAATTAGTAAAAGCAAACAAAAAAAAAGACGAAACAAACAAAAGTTTTAATTAAACCTGTAACCTAATTTTAGCTTTTTATCTCCCAATGTATTCTACTGAAGCTAAATATTTGAATAATAATAATAATAATGTTTGAAACCCCAGGCGATCGCCTACATTTGCCTAATGGTAAGTCCGCCTATGCTGAAAAGACAATTTCAAAAAAAAATGTGGATGGTGTCTGTTCAAGTGTGGACATTTTTGTTTTTCTTTCCTGTTTTTTTGTCTGTGGCTTCAGTGTGAAGATCAGGTAAAAGCCTGCCAGACATGACAGTTTAACAATCCTGCTGTACTGAAGAGCTTTAAAAACCCAGGCCTACTGTTTCACTTTCCCTCTCAAAGGAAGCCTCATTTCAGCACACAGGAACCTAAATCGGCAATGACATTACAAAGTTATGTCTTCCTCCTTGTGCTTTCCTGAGTCGGCACAGTCCCACATTCAGCAGAACGGAGGCAGCTGCCTCTGCTTAGCTGAATTATTAAAGTCACTGTGAGAAGTGTGAGAACCACACAGGTAAAGGTGAACCTAAATTCATCCTCAGGGTTCCCTGGAGTCACTTGGCTGATTCGCTAGCTTTTCCCAACTCTTCTTGTGCCCGAATTGCCCCCCAAAGGGAATTTGCTGTTTCCTTCTTAAATTCTACTTCTGCCGTCTTCCTGTAAAAAAAAGATAATAAAACCGCTGGAGAAATAAACCAAATTTTTTCCTTGGGAACCAGTTCAATTCTGAAAATATTTTGGAGCTTGAAGCACATGACTAATTAAAATAAATGTCGATTCTTGGAATTAAAAATTTGAAAGAAAAAAAGACCACATTTTAATGTCCCACAGCAGTTTTGGGCTGCAAGGAACAGATTGTTTCTTTCTTACTGCATGTTTGAGCAAAATCACCAACATTTGTACACACCTAGTACCTGGTGAAAATGACTTCGGCACAATGAACAACCCACCCTAAAAAATGATGACATCACAGCACCAGAAACCATTAAAAAAAACAATGAATTGGGCCAAAATTTCTTATGGGGCTTAAGAAAAAAAATCAAAATCCTCTAACAAAACCAAAACACACATGTCCAAAAGAATTTTAAATCATCATGGAATGGCACCAAGACCTGCTGCTTGGTGACAATTTTGTGGCAACTGTGAAAATTGGCAATTTTCACATTTTTCCCTCAATATTTTAAAATAAAACTTTTGTTTGAGCGATTTTTGCAAAACTTCACATACCCCACAAGGTTAGGCCTACAACCACCACCAAGGTTTTGCCAACTTTTGAGCTCCAGAAGAGGACCTGAATTTAAACTCCTTCTAGAGATTTCAATCCACTGCCTCCTAACTCAGGAATGTTAAACAAATGTGGCCGTAATTGGAAAAAAACCTCAGTTACCAAGGAAGTCGAAAAGTTTATTTTTGCAGATTCTTCTAAAAGTTATATAGACCTGTTTATCACCCCCAGGCGACCAAATAAAAAAATAGTTGCTATGGAGATAAAACAAAAAAAGCCGCCATTTTGATTTTTTTTTTTTTTTTCTCATGAATTTGTTGTAACAAACCAGGTAAGTGGCATGAAGTGGCTGCTCAGTAAGTGAGGCCAGGTCAAAGGGAGGGCGAGGACGGGGACAGGTAGCAGACTATACAACGTCATTATCAACTTTAATTTTTTTTAAATATCATTGCTTATTTCAGCAAACAAACTGCTTCTGTCATGCAAGTAAGCCCAAATGGTTCAGTATCACTCAAAAGACTGTGTTCTCCACTCAGCTTTTTGGTTGCTTTCCCATCCTCTGGTAATTATCTGCATAGGAATTCTATAGACGCGCATTTGAAGTACAGCTGAATCTGTTTATTTCCCATTTAAAGCGACTTCATTTAAAGGAAGGAAGTTGAGACAAACCGCATCTCGCATCGGTCACATGCTCTAAAATTAGAAGCCATGCAGCCAGCAGCTGGTGCTCATTTTTTAATTGCAGAACATTTTTTTCAAAAAGGAAATCTGCATATTATTTCTAGGATGTTTCGCACCATTGCCCAGGTTGGTGTCATTCCAGTCCTGCTTTTTTTGTTATTTTTATTTTTAGTTGCTGAAGCCTTCACTCCAGCAGGAAGCTCAGACCGTGTGAGCTTTTATTGTCTCGTCGTGTTTGTCCTAATTACAGTGGAGCATGGCGGTTATCCCTCCATCAGCGCAAAACTGCTAAAAGAAAAAAAAAAAGCCACACACAAAGCTGAGGCACTAGATGAAACCGATTAGATCAGCTCTGTTTACATTTGCGAATCTCTCATTGAATTTATAATAGTTTGACGCACAAAGAAACGTAGAATCGTGCTTCCTTTACAAAAACATGGCCAATCTTTTAACTTTTTAGCCTTGGAATCACATAAAAGAGCACAGAAGAACTCTAAAATCATCCTTCATTCGTGAAAAGATAGTGTAAACCAATAAAACAGAGGATATTTGGCGTAAAGTACATGCAGCATGAACATACAGATGGCTGACAAACAAAAGGGGAAATGAACTGAGCCTTTGGCACCAAGCCTGAAAGCCTCAGCTGGAGAGATTAAAACCATCCCTCCAACAAATATTTCCCCGTTTCATGTTGAGAGGGGAGATGGTGGTGAGGCTGTTTTCATGTTTACCCTCGGTGCTCGTTGGAGTTTATTTGGGTCCATTTGTCTCCGGAGTGAAGCCACAAATGCAGGAATCAGTGGTAGTTTGCCTCTGAGGCTCTCTTGGTGGAACTATTTTTAGGCTTGTATAAAAGGAAGGGAGAGCCAAGAGAAAGTGAAAGAAAAATGACGACCAGTTAGTGATAACCCCACTGGTCTGAAACTTCCCAGCTCCATTTCTTTTTCCAATGGAAAAGAAACCGAACAAATCTCTGAGATAACGCCTCCTTCTGAGAGGGCTGTTCCGGTCATTACAGCAGTGCAGAATCTCACTGGTTAAAGTTTGTTTATCGATGCATGAAACAGACTCCAGATGTCTAAAAAGTAAGTCTCAAATTTCACAACCTCCTCAGTTCTCTGAAGGTGTTAAGTCTCTCCCGGTGAGTCTCTTTGATCTGCTTCTATAAAAACAAGGTTTGAAACTCGTGTGTTTGTCACCACTTATATGGAAGTCAGAGGATAATATTAGCCGGACACGTGGAGCAACTTTCTAATTTGGGGCATTTCTCGGGTGGTATTAGCAAAACAGCATCACAGTCTACCCGACATCCTGCTGTGAACAGTGCAGAGAAAGGGTCCCGCTTCCTTCTAAAGCAACCACAGCAAAGCAACGAGAAACATTAATATTGGACGGAAGGTTGTATTTTTCTCACTGTTGTGGTCTAATCTTTCTCTTTAAGTCTACTGGAAAAAAAAGATTTTAAAGCTAAGATGCACATTATTTAAGATTTAGGAGCTTATGAAAAAATAAAATACTAACAACAGCACTTTTGTTCATCCCAATGAGAAATGACACATTTGCAGAGATGAGGAAAGGTGCATGTAGCATCTACGAAAAAGGATATATTTTAAATGGTATTTTTTGAAAAAGCTAATCTATTTGAATTGTCTGATTAGATTTTTGTTGTCTTGCGATCATTTATTGTTTTCACACTGTACTTTTGAGAGTGGCCCAACCATTTTCTGGCCACGACCCGGTTTAAAGTCAGACAATATTTTCACGGAGCGGCCATTTTAGTTTCTTTTGAGGATAAAGTTTATCTATGCAGCTGATTTAGAATTTCTTTGTTCACTAAAATCTGTGTAAGAACCGTTAAAATGCAACATGGATTTTCCCTTAACCCATAACTGTCAAAATGGAAGCTAAAAAAATCAGATGCCAACTTCAGTCTTGCATGAATTTAAGGTGTGACGGACAAAATGAAATAAAAACAAAAACCCTCACTAAAACCGATATTTTTGAAATCTAATAAAAAACTTATAAAGTAAGATAATAAAGTAAACATAAAAGTTAACTTATAAAATGAACAGCGTACTTGAAAAATTGGACAACCGGTTGGCGAAAACTAAGCATCATTATTACGGTGTTTGGGAAAAACTGTTGCAATGAATCTAATTTGGAAAAGAGACTCCTGGTTTTTGTCTGTTAAATGCAGCTTTCTTTTATTTTGAAGTTGAAGGCTCTTCTTCTTTTTCCCCACTGACTCTTTTCTATCAAAATAAACTTTTTAAACAAATTTGTTTTTTTGTTAACTTTGCTAGTTTGGGGCTTCAGTTTAGTGGTCTTTACAGTTGCTCAAAGAAAGTCGTAGATGGCCCAAACACTTGACCAAATGGCTTGACACGCGTCAAGAAGGAGTCATATGGGGCGGAGTGATTCCAGTAGTTTTACAAAATAGTCGTTCCATCAAAATTCGATTATAGAAAAAATGGAAAACTTCTAGGTTGGGTTTTTTTGTCCTTGGCAGCCAACTTTGCGCTGGAAAGAAAAAAGAAAAAAACGTACATTGTGCATAAAGCTATTTTATTTTTTACATTTAATATCAAAAAGCACCTGCACCTTTTTTCACACCTTGTCTAAACTTTAAATTATTTTAAATCCTCATCTTTTTCCTTGTTTAAAATGGTTAGCAAATATGCCAACAACTTCATGTGGTTTGCTTCTACTTTTTCATCTTTATTCACTTTATTATGAATCACACCAGAGTTCACTTGCAAGCAAACCATGACTTGTTTTCAAATAAACCGGGTTTATTTTTTTCTTTTTGGACAGGCCAAAACAACCAAACTATTTGGGTTAACAAAAAAATGAGGTAGATCTGGAAGGAAAAACACCCTAAAAAGATGCCAAAAAAGTTCATGGGATGTTGGGATATTTAGCACTGTCCACTCACACCCTGGTTCAAATCCCAGTAAGGTCCTTTCTAAATCTTAATTTCCCCCCAAGGTGCTCCAGCTTTCTCCAGAGTCCAAAAGCATGCCTCACATGTTGATTGGGGACTCTAAACAGTCCCTTATGAGTGATTATGTCCATGTGTTGGCCCTGTGGTGGACTAGCAACTAGACCACGGTGTAGCCCGTCTTCGCCCTTCAGAATTGGCTGACCCCCAAAATCCTGTTCTGTACAGGGAATAGAAGAAGATGGATGAATGAACGTTAACAATTCTGATGAAGAGTTTTAGCAGAATCTCCTGCTGCTTTACAACTTTAAACTTGTCTGACCTTTGAGACCCTCCATGTGACAAATGTCTCAAGCTACATACACACCAGGCCCATTCTTGAGCATGCATTTAGCCCATTTTTTTAACTCAAGACAAGTAAGGTGGGCCTTCTTCTTCCTATTCTATTTTTGCTGTTTACCAACGCATGCCCACCACCTACAGTTGGAAAAAACAAAATGTGAAATCGTGGGATTCCAAATCTCGTCAATCTTGCTGCAGGCTTTTTCTTTCACAGTGCTATTTCGATACACGCAAGACTTGGTGTCAAATAATTTCGGCCAGGCTCAAACCACAATCAATTTCGCCTTCGTGATCACTTTTCAAATGGTCGCAACCAAATCCAACGCCCTGACAGATCAAGGTCCAGCTTGGTTTAACTGGAAAAGCCATTCAATGGCCACGGGTTTTGTACATAGAGCTACAAACTTGCGTAGGTACGTATGAATGGGAGAATTTTGAACACAGAAGCTGGAAATGTGTCTTACAAAAACCTTTCATCGGAAGTGGCCGCTTGAACGCACTTTGCTCAAGTCGGTGTCAACATACTATGAGGCAGAGAAGACAAAGAAGATAAAAAAGGCGTTGTGATCAGACCAAACTAATTTTCACAAGATTGACATGTCAGATTTTCAAAAGGGAAATTACTGTCATGTAGGCTAAAAGTATGTAGACCGGAATGAGTAATACTCTAATGATCACAGGCTTGAGTGTCATTTACGGCATTTTGACCTTGAATGAACAGAAACTGAAATCTTCCATTTGAAAGGCCTAAAGGCATCTTGTTACTCATGAATATGCTGATAAACAAGAACCATGACCTAGTTCAAAGACAGCAGCATGGACAATAAGCAAAGTATTTCTACAAATCCATATTGTATGTGAACCAGCTTCTGTAATTAGTGTAACATTTTGAATTGTTTACTCGCTTATAGGAAGAGATGCCTTTAGTTGGATTGCAGAAGCCAAGTCAAATTGGTAGGACTGGGGCTTCTTTTTGGCCCTGACACTAGAAGTCATCATACAGGAAGTTCAGGGAATCTGGAGAAAACTTTTATGGTTGAAAACTTGCAGAAGTAAACACAGCATTTAATTTGTCCTGCATTAAGGCACCATGAGTTATTTCATGAGAGAGAACATCATGACTGAGTATCGCTGGAATCTGTGCTGCATTGACAGGATTACCTTCATCAAACAGTCTAGACATAAAATGAATCCGTTTTTTTCTCATATTAATATAAAAACTTTTATACGTGCTGCCATTCCAGCGGCTAAAAGTTTGGAAAAAAATGCCTGCGAGGGCTTTTCTATTTCATGTTGAAACACTGCAGTCTGTCTCTGCTCTATGCTTTCAGGATTATTGGCTTCAGAATAAAATAGAGGCAGCAAACCAGAGATTTTTCTCAGCTCAATATCGCAGCAGCGACACATTAAAAGTAACGATCCCGGGATTTTTTTAACATTCTCCATCAGCATCGATTGATTCCAAGGGTTGCATTTAAACTACCATAAGTACACGTCTCTCTGATGAGTAAAATGGTTAAAAGAAAGAACAACATCTTGCATTTGTGAACCAGACTTTTCAAATCAGCCTGGAGATGGCTGCATCTCAAGAATTGATGGTTTCTTTAACGTGGGTTTTAGTAGCATTGAGGGTACTGTCACATTCCCGGAGATCAGTGCACGTTGCTGGAGCTGGAATCAAATTCCCACACCAAAACACTCATAATAGACCTTGAACGCAATGTTAGTTTTGCATGAAAACGTCTGGGGGAAGGTGGGAACACAGATCCATTTCAAAATTGACAATGGCACCGTGTAATGGGTGCTTTGTGGATTTTCTGGGCCCGAGGGGCGACACTTAGACTGAGACGGTTTCACTTCAAGAAGAAAGAAAAAGAAGTAGCAGATAATGAATGCATCAGTGGAGACTCTGAAAATTATAAATGTGGGTGGAAGATTTACTTCTAATTGCTCAGAGCAACCCTTAACGGTCTGTTTTACATTCCTGGTGTGGCTTTCTGGGAAACGCCGCCTCACATTTACCAGGTGTGGGTGCAGCAATTAAAGGTAGAGGAGAACATGACAACTCCCCTCCAAGTGTCAAAACACACCAGCAGCTGCCAGGCACCTTTTGGCTCATGTTTACAGTGACCATCACGATTTACAGCGCCTGTTTGGACGTGTTTGACAAACTGCCAGCACGCTGTGATAAATTCCTGCTCGCCTAAGTGCTTCATGGGAAGGGCGTCGTCTTGAGCCCCACTCGGTATACATATGAGCATGCATGGTGGATAATGACGGTGGCCCTGAAGTGCAAATCACAACAACACATCCCTAAAGTGCAAAAAGAAAAAAAACTCAAAAAAACAAATTTATTGTAGAAATCAATAACAACGTTCCACAAACCAAAAACAAACAACAAAAAAAAACAAACAAAGTAAAAATGAAATGTTTTGGAAAATAAATAAATAAATAAAAATGAAATATTGAAAAAATAAAAAAGAAGCAGGAAGAAGTTGAATGGATGATGACAATTGAGTTTTTTTCAAATACGTATTCTACGTCCGCTTCTACTACGAAGTATACGTGTCAGCAGCCAAAAAATCCATAATAAAGAAGAGTATAAGTTGCATTTTTGGAAGAAATGTCAATAAACGTGATTCAGATTTGCATCCGCTACGTCTTTTTCCGTGCATATCAAATCTGACGCTCAATGTTTGTCCACAAATGTCTTCATAAACAAGGCGCTCCGACCATGAGTGGGAGACGCTATTGTCAGGTTTGTAGCCTCATTGCTACACGGAAGCCATGACTGTATATCTAATTTTCAATGCATGGATATCACAGATAACATTGGTAAACAAGTCTGGGTTCATGAGATCGTTCTGCTTTTTTTTTTTTTAAGGCGATGTTTACCTTCTAAACTGCAGGAGTTGCGTTTGACTAACAAGTGGTGTTTCTGTCTCTCTGCGACCTAGTGCGCTGACTTGCTGTCCCGTTTTAGTCCAAGACAGGAAATAATAAAGACAAGAACAAGTATGTCTCAATCCAAACAAGAAAAATATAAAGTTCAGAAGTGAAACTATCAGATTCCCCTTCTTGTTTGTTTTGGATGGCTCTTCTGCATTGCTGTCTCTAGCAAACAATGATACAAACATCTGCAGTGCCTTTTTAAAGGTCATTCGCAGGAAACATCTGCTAAAGGGAAACCAGTTGTTAGTAGGAAAATAACAAATATAAGAGTCTTTTTATGATTTTATTTATTTATTTATTTATTTATTTTAGTATAGGTCATATAGTATAGATTTCTTTGAGTATAGGTCACACGCATGGCCGAATTATGCAACAACAAAAAAATGTGACTTATACTCTGAAAATTCAGTAATCTCTGTATACAATAAAATAAAAACATTTGGGAAAATAAAAGTGCTTTCCAAGAAATTTAAAATCAAAGTGTTTTAAAATGAAACAAAATTTTAAAAAAATAAAGAGGTAGGTACTATTGAACATTGCTCCAATGTACGATTTCATTGCACGCATTTGAAGAACTTTTAAGAAATTAAAGGTCATCATCCAATCAGCAATGTTCTTACCTACCTTTTCCAGTCTCTTATTGTGTTTCGTTTTCAAGCATTTTATTTTCATTTCTGGAAATTACTTTTGTTTTCCGAAACGTTTTGTTGCATTTTTATGGAATTTTGTTGAATTTTGTAATGTAATACTTTTTGTGTATTTCTTTTTTCTATTTTTCTTTCAATAAATGCATTTCATTGTCTCAGTAATAAATTTGATAATCTTGTGTGTTTTTTTTGTTTGTTTGTTTACTGTCCAATTCATGTTTGAAATAAACCAATCAATCAATAACAATCAATTGTGATCTTTAATATTTTTTATAAGCTGAGGGATTTGTTGGTGTGATTTGCACTTCATGGCAACCGTAGAAAACACTGGGATTCGGTTCGCCACGTCTTCTCCAGAAGCCGCTGCCCGAATATTTGAAATGGAACGTTGACCCACTTAGCGTTCCTGTCAGGCGTGAGGAGGTCTGCAGGAAGAGCAGTCATTCGAAAGCGCGCTTCCCGCGTGCGCGGAAATGGCCACATGCCTCAAACCATCTTGGCACAGATAAAACTGGTTTCTGATAAACAAGTTCCTGAGAAACAATAAAAAATCACTTTAATGTATTCACAGACGAGGGGTTTCAAAACTGGGAGCTCTTCTGTTTTCCGTCAGTTGCCAGGATGCGGCTGCCTCTGGGCTGTTGACACCTGAGGTTGAGATTTTTATGAGGAAGGCCATTCTTTTGGCTTTTGCTTTCACGCAGCATCTGGATTGCCTGTATGCATGGGGTAGTTGAAAAATAAGGTGCCGCCTTGAAGCTCTTTGACACCTTGTTTTTCTTTTGCTCTCATACCCTTTGGGATCCTTTCCAATTTTTATTTTTTTCCCCCCTCTTATTTTTTAATGAAATCTTCCCTGTTGTCTCTGCTGCACAACAGGGTGACTGGACTCCAGTCAGAGGTGCAGGTCACTAACCAGCTGCATCTGTTCACCCTCCGCCACTTCTTTTAAAAAGCATTTTCATCTTTTTTTTAACCTTCCAGACTCTTTTAAAAAGTCTTTACTTTAAGTTTTATAATGGAATGTAATAGGAATGTTTCTCAGAACAAAAAATATCAAAACGTTTTCTCTACTGGCCTGTTCATTGGGACAATCCCATGCATTAAATATTGAAAGTTGTTGGCTTTCTTTTATTCATTTCCATGCTACAAAGACTTATCTGAACCTACTTTGAAATGTCTGATATCGCTGAACTCAAGAACCTGAAGTGAAGGCGATAAAGTTTGCACAAAAGTCCGCTGCTCAGCTCTGAGAATTTCAACTAAAGCGTTTTGAAACAGGTCGTCATAGCCGGAAATACAGATTTGATTTATTTTTTTCTCCACTTTCTTGTGTGTCAAGGAGCAGTAAGACACAAACTCACCAAATCATCTAACTCAGAACGCAGAATTTCCTTGATTTACCCAAATATTGAGCTAAATACTGAAAATAGAAATTGGTAAAACATGAAAAAAGTCAATTTTAAAAATGGCCCCCCTTAAATAATTCATAAATGTATATATATCTAAAAACACAAATGAAAGAGTAAAGCGGTCAATGAAAACAAAGAATGTAATTCAGACAACATGAAAATATGCGAAATGTCTTGACTTCCTGTTTGAAACCAGTTTAAAAATGAATCTAACTTAGTTTACCTGGTAACTGCTAGGTAAGCTGCACTCTAACTGCGTCTTTTGATGTTCATTGTTCCTTCACTGCATCGCAATTCACCGTTCGAAGACTGGACTTCTTCTGTATGGGTTGAGCGTTGAGAGTTTAATAAACAAGGGAGAAATACAGAAAAATGTTCTTGACTCTCTAAAAAGAAGAGTGTAAAGCAGGGGCGTCCAAATCCAGGCCTCAAGGGCCGGTTTTCTACACATTTTCCATCCAACCTGCCATTAAAGCCCCTAATTGGCTAAACACACCTGATCCAGGTAATCAGCGGTAGATGTAGCAAGATCCCTGGAAAACCAGCAGGAGGCTGGCCCTCGAGGCCTGGATTAAATAAAAACTAACTTCCAATCAGATTTATAAAAGCCACTACCTACTACCGTAACTCCCTTAAAAATAACAAACGTGTCTCAATTCATTTTAGTAAAATAAAGCAGGACATGTGAGGTGCTTTGTATGGAGTCAATGGCACCATGAAACTCAATTTTTGATGATTGGTGACTAAAACGAGAACCCATGTGTAGAAACGTTAAGTTCAAAGTGTAACTGAAGAACATCATCACAAACTTCACATAAACCTGTCATTTGCTCAATAGCTATTATGTTTTATTCTAAGTGAAAGCTGTTGCTAAGTACTTTCTTGCAAATGTAAGCCCTCAGTCACAGTTGATTATAACTCAGTGAGAGGCAGCCTTAGATGAAAGGGATGCTGGGAAGCGTCTAGTGTGATGTTCCTGGGGTCATCGGGGATCTTGGTTCTCCTCTCATTGAAGGAGACCCATCTGGGATTGATTAAATGCCAGATTGCATTCTTTCAGCCAAAACCCACAGGGTTGCCCTCTCAGACCAAAGCACCTAAGTAGCTGTCTGCAGTTTTTGTGACGGAGTGTGTCCACTTCAGCAGCCAAAGACATCCCTGTTTCTGTAAGAGCTTACATTACTTTAGCTGAAAAGATCCGTTGGCATTGATATGGCGGTGGGAGTCTCATGGAATGGGTTTTCAGGAATGAGTAGTTGACACCAAGTAGTTTATTGTAATATCCCATCTTATTTTGTTTGCAAAGCTTGATGCATCTGGTGAGTTTACCAAGAGAACAGAGTTTCAGGTTTGGCCCAACTCTGGCAAACCTTTTTGTAATGACTTAGAACAGGCTTTGGAATTCAGTTGTTATTGTCACCAGCAGAGGATCTCATTTTTGGATAACAAAGGGAATGAACCAAAAGTCCAATGGAGACACTCCAAAAACCATTAAACCAGAAGAATGGAAGCTGTTTTTTGTTCAGCAGGAAGAACCAAAACAGAGCTTCTCTACAGTCATTGGTAAAATGGATTTGGCAGTGTGTCGACTTTGGATATAGGTCTTAACTCAACTGCTCAAAAGACAATTACTAGCATGTGGTTTTTCAATATTCGGTATTCCTGTTGGAATATTTTGTCCTGAATACATAAGTTGTATTGAGTCCACCACACTGAACAACTTTCTTTGTTGTTTGTGAAAAGCTTAGGTTCCTCATCAGTTTTTAATGTTTCTCATCTAAGTTCTTAACTTGCAACGGACTGGTGACCTGTGCTGGGTGCACCTCGCCTTCAACCAACAGTAGCCTCCAGCAGTCCAATGATTCGGAAATGGATTCAGCGGGTTCAGAAAATGGATAGACTGGTCAACATTCCGAAAAAAAAAAAAAAAAAAACAGATTTATGTTTACCAAGAGAATCGGGCCCCATTCTTATTAAAGGACAGCCTAACTAAAATGCTTGATAATATTTTATAAATATATATATAAAATCACCTCTCTCACCCTCCGTGAGTGCTATCTCACTCCAAGCTTGGGTCCTCGGGCTTGAGGGTTCTGCCCAGTCTTTTAGCTGTTCCTAGAACTGCACTTTTCTGGACTGAGATGTCTGAGGTCTTTCTAGGGATCTGCTGTAGCCACTTCTCCAGTTTGGGGTTACAGCCCAAGGGGCTCCAATTCCCACCACTCCAACTGTCATCTTCCAAGTGTTCTCCAGTTCTTCTCTGAGTCTCTGGTATTTCTCCAGTTTCTCATGTTCCTTCTTCTTGCTGTTACCATCACTTGGTTCTGCTACATCCACCACATCATCTTTCCTCTGTTCTTTACCCAGCACTGCAATGTCTGGTTGGTTTTCCATTACCATCCTGTCCATCTCTATATGGAAGTCCCACAGTATCTTTGCTTTATTAATTTCTACCACTTTCTGAGCTGTTTCCCATTTTTACTTTGGAGAAACCAAACCCGTCATTTAAATATGACGTCATATTAAACAAACCCTCATTCCGCTGTGATTTTAGTGTATATTTACAACACTTCTTTTTCTGCGAGTCTCGTCTTCATACAATGGATTTACAAAGGTGGGCATACTTTTCTTAACTTTCTAATCTGAGTGTGAATGTCCATATTATGCAAGCCTGCGATATCTCAGCCCAGGCTCTGTCCTTTTTGCCGTTATTCCTATCAAAAGAATGTGTTGTTTAAAAAAGGATGGGGCAGTTCTGGATCTCTGTGATCAGCCTCTTGTTGTCCATGGTGTTATATGGCAGAAATTACGGGCTTCCACGCTTTTTGAAACCCCCGTGTCAGCAGAAATGACAAAATGTTAACAGCACGGTGAAAAAGGAAGTACAGAGAAGCGAGGACAGCAAAAAATAGTTGTTTTTTTTTTTTAATGCCCCAACTTCACAATAAAGTGCTACGGTTCAGCTCCGGCGTCCGGCAGAGGTGTGACCGGACCAGATGCAGTGTGATCTAAATTTTAGGTGAGATTTTTGTCTCCACCGTTGCCCACTGCTTCCTCGTTACCTAGGTTACCCCATACACCTTTTCATGTACACTAGTGGTCCCTTGCGTATGTGATACCAGTATTGGAACAAAATTAAATAGTCAGGGCTTTATTTAAGGATCTGAATTTTGGATTTAAATGACCTCAAATGTTCAGTATTATAATGATCACAAATAATGAAACCCTGGCAGTGAGCTGGCACTTTATGAATAGGTTTGATTGAACAGAATTTTGGAGACTTAAACCAGATTTTCCACTAAATTTGCAGGTTCATGATGGATTTTCTGGTTTTCCACTAAGATTGGTCTTGAGGAGACAAGCCTAATATATTTTACTGTCATTCTGGTTAAACACTTGCAATCAACTCAACTCACCATACACAGCCCAGCTGAGTGACCTTGTGGTAGAGTCTCTGCCCTGACTATGAAAGGCTGAAGGTTCAAATCCAGGCAGAATCATACTAAAGACTCATGAAATGGGTCCAATGCCTCCCTGCTTGATACTCAGCATGAAGGGGTTGGATTGGTGGGGTTAACCTACCAAAGTGTGTGTCTGTGTCTGCAGCTCACTGCTACTCTAGGGGTTAAATGCGGAGAACAAATTTCACACACCTAAGGGCTGTGACAGCTAATGAGCTGGAATCTATACAACAGTTTAATGTCTAATGTAGCTTTCATGTATATGTGCCTCCACGTTATTTCTTTTTTCATTTTCTTTTTTACTTAACTGCCTGCCTACCACAATAATATTGGTACACTAATATTACATAGAAATAAAGATTTTGAGTAAAAATACTCTGCTGTTTTTTTCTGTTGCTGCTGTTTATTATAATTATTTTTTGCACCAACAGATCTACTTGAATTTGGAAGAACTTTGTTCATGTTAGCTCTTTTTTTGTGGAATTGTTTTTAAAGATCTATATTTATTGTGTTTTTGGCCTTAAATCTTTCAGACTTTTAGCATTCAGGACAAAACAGACACAAAAGCGCTGGCGGGGAAAAACCAAGGGGCCACTTCATGTTCAGAATAAGAGAGATTTTAAATACCAGAGTTTATTTACAAGGGTGTTTATTTTTCTTTTTTTTTTTTATAAACTCCCCCTAACCTATTCTTGAACATATTTTTTGAGTCTGTTGGGATTTCTTTTTCCATATAAATGCTTTTAATAAGATTTGCTTTTAATAAGTGATAAAGTTTCCAGCAGCTTTGCCTTCACTGCAATTTCTTTTTTAATCTAAACAGCCCAGTAGGGAAAACGATATGCTATCTACAAAGTACATTTATAATTCCTTAAACTGCAAACAAGTCATTTATAACTCAATAACTAACAGGGTAATAATGACTTGTTAACTAGCTATATAACGGGTAGTTATTATAAAGTGTTACCGGTGTATTTGTGCAGAGAAAAGCTGACTGAAGCTTTGCCCCTGGGTCCGTAAAATCACCCAAATGTATTGATAGACGAGAAGTTACACACAGAAATGCAAAGTGTGATTAGATCTGCAACATATCAACGATGTGAAATTGCACATTCAAGTGTTCCCATGTGCCGCGGAGATGATAGGACATCTAAATCCCTTTGGACTGATGGATGACTGATTGTTTAATCAGATTATGTCTGTCAGAGGATTTTGCCTGTGAGCCATGGATATCTTGTGTGAATATTCTCACCTGTTCTGTTTTGTGCGGCCAGGTTCGTCCGTTTTCGGACCAACACAGTGACCATCTTGTGGAACCTGGGTCACTTGCAACATCATTTTACATTATCATTTTGTATTTTTGTTGATTAACAAGCAAGCTTGTTTATGGAGCTTTAACAGCACCAGTTTTCCACTTGAACGCCGGCTGACACCCGTGCCAAATCTGCATTAAACATCTCCATGCTCTTCGCAATCGGCTTGAAACGAGTTCATTATGAATGTTGAATATTTCCAGCACATTCCACTTTAATGGGGCTTCATCAGCTGGTTGCCGCTCCGCAAGCCTTACTTCTGTTATAATATCGTGTTTAATTATAAATGCCAAAGCCTCGTGAGAAATGTAATGACGGAGATTTTGATTCACTATAGATGCAGTGGGAAGTGAATGCTGGGAAGCATCCTGGAACAGATTGAGTATGTCGAGATAAAGATCATGAGATGTTTGTGTTACATAAGCTAATTAATAAGTCAAGTCAGGTGGGGTTCATAGCTTGTCATATGAAAATTGGAATAAAAGATTTGGAGTTGACTTCAGGGGCTTAAAATAAAAATAGCTCCTAAAGTGATGAGATTAATTTTTTAAGCAGTTGTCCTAAAGCACCTCTGATAAGCCAAAAACCAAGTCGAAAGTTTGTTTTAATATCATTATAAGTATTTGTTCACAAATAGAAACTGTGTTCATTTGGGAAAGGTTCAAATTGTCTTATTGTGTCTGTGTTTTATACTGTTATTTTTACAGCCCTTTGAACCTCTTTGTGACTCAGAGTGACTCTTATGCTACGGACACAATGGGCATTTGATGCGCATTCAAGAACCCTTTTATGCTTTTAGCATATGGTCTTCACACTGGAATGTTGCTACTAGTGCTATCAGTTGGTTAAAAAATATTCAGATTAGTCACATTTTTGGGTTCTGATTAATCATGATTAATCACAACGTTTCATTTTTAAAAACTTTTTTCCTTATACCATATCCAGCTTTTTGAACAAAATCAGGACAGAGAGAAAATGTTTCACTTTATTTAATTGTTTGAAAAGTTTACATGTATTAAGTTTAATTTGTGTGCACAAAACACATCAACAGTAAGATAAGCAGAATTCTATGGCCTTTAATGTCTGCAGTATTACTCCAAGAAAACAAAGATGCTGATATACAGGCGTAAGAAACAAACATTATGTTTCTGCACTTTAAACGGTCCATGTGAATATTCTATTCTGATTGGCCGCTGGGTGTTGATGCGCATCTAAAAGAGAGGTTCCGGATACAATGTTCTATAAGTCTTCTTTAAACGGGTGTTGCAGAGGCCGGTGCAACAGGTGGATACGTTGTTAACTGAAAAATTTGAAAGTGAAAATGAAAACGAACAAATTATAGGGATGTCTGTAGATTGTCATTGATCCAGGTGGATTCCATTCATGTCCATTGATGTATTAGCAAAAAAATACAGTTAACTGGACTTGTTTTTTGAATTCAAATACAAAGGACCATAATTTATCATGAGTTTTGAATAAAGGGGGTCAGATTCATTTAAATTTAGTTCATTTTCATTCATAGTGCTTTTCTTTAATATTTTTTTTCCAGGTGCAAACTTGTTTATTGTTTACAAATCAGCTTCCAGGCCATTTTGAGTAACATATGTCTGTAGGCAAACTGAAATTAATATAGATGGGAAATTTTCACTCTTTTCCCGCACATTTGAGTCGAGTCTAAAAGGGTTGTTTGAGTGTGTTTACTTTGACTTTGGTAACCAAGGTAAAAAATATCGTTCTTAAAGGCTTACTTTATTGTTATTTGAATGAAAATTCTTGATGAAAATGAAAATGAGCAAGATTTACAGAACAATTTATAATGAACAAAAATGAACATGGGCAGCACGGTGGCACAGTGGTTAGCGCTCTTGCCTCACAGCAAGAAGGTTCCTGGTTCAAGTCCTGGCTGGGGGACTTGAAATAGTGTCAACAATGGGGGCCTTTCTGTGTGGAGTTTGCATGTTCTCCCCGTGCATGCGTGGGTTTTCTCCGGGGACTCCGGCTTCCTCCCACCATCCAAAAACATGCTTCATAGGTTAATTGGTCACTCTAAAATTCTCCCTAGGTGTGGATGTGAGTGTGGGTGAGTGTGTGAATGTGGCCCCTGCGACAGACTGGCAACCTGTCCAGGGGTGTCCCCTGCCTTCGCCCATGAGTAGCCGGGTTAGGCTCCGGCAGCCCCGTGACCCCGAAAGGGATAAAGCGGTTTAGAAAATGAATGAATGAATGAAAAAATGAACATGGTTGATAAAAATCTTTTGCTGATTTGACAGCAGCTGAAGAAACCCCAAAGTCTAGATGCTGATGTGGTCGTGGGTAAAATGGTATCTCGGATGGAAGAGTTTGTTTATTCCATTGAATCATAAAAACAAATTTAAAAAAATGCTTTCGCTTTTCATTAATGTCATGCAAACAGGTTTTCTGTAACTAGGGTGGGAGGTCAAGGACGCCTTTATTTTCTAGGTCGGTTTGTGTGACAGTTTTCAGCTATCTCAACAATGGCCACTAACACCACTCAGCTAAAAGGTCAAATCAGGTGTCTTTATCAGTGTCTGTCATTTTCAGGTTGAAAATCTCAAAGCCCTCTTTTAGATAAAAATGTGTGTCATCTACATAAAAATTCTAAAAATAACTTATTTTAAAGTAAAATGAACTCTTTCCTATTTTAATTGCTCAGATCCTCAATACAATTACAATGACAATATTGGGAACCAGTGCTGAACACCTAAAATAGCAGACGACCAGGCTTTTGACAGACACCATAAACTAAGTTGACAAGGCAACAAAGAATTATAAACTAGACACTTAAACACATTAAGGATGATTAAATAAATTAAGACAGCTGAGGATCAACCTGAATCTAATATAACTGTGAAAAGGGGGAACTACACAAAACTTAGAAAGAGAAAATAATAAGAACCAAGAATACAACTGTGGAACCATACTAAAGGGCACCATCTTCACTGAAAAAAAAGACAATTTTAATTTCTACAACTTGGAAATAAAGGATAATGACTGAATTTGGGATGTTCCATTGGGAGTAAAAACAAAAAAAAAATCGAAAAAATGGCAGCTAAAAGTGATTTGACGTGTCTCAAACATTGAAGATTTACCATAAAATTTACCATAAAATTAGAATGTCATCAGCATAAAAAAACCCTCCAAAAATGTCAAACATTTATCACATTTTTTTTAGAGGGACCCCAGTTTTGCACAATCACGAGGACTAAGCATCAATCATCAAAATTAACCGACGTAATGCATTGATCAGGTGTGACTTTTTCTGGTTTCTGCTGGAGTCAGTCTATTTACTGAGGAGGCCTGTCGTGTTGAAACATGTGAGCAGGTGACTCGTGACTGTTTGTAATGCCTTTGACCTCAGGTAAAAGCCTTCTTGAGAATTGAAAGCCAGCAAAGCCCGTAGGCATCCTACAGAGTTCATTCCAGCTCATATCTTCAGCACACCATAGAGTCTCACTCGGTCCCACAGCTATTACTTATCTAAGACTCTGACCCATCAAGTTACACTTGATTCAACCACTGACAAATAATCATGAGATCTGCACCGATATCACAACAGTGTAGTTGGGGGTAAAATCTCCTTAATAGAGCTCTTTATCCTCCAAAAATGTCCTGTTCTCAAAATTGCCTGGAAAAAATGTTGTTTTCCTGTTCTTATCTGTTCATCAAAGAATCTTAACAGTAATTCCATCAGCTATGCGTCACCAGACCCGTCTTTTCACCTCTGGCATGGACAGAAATGAATGATCCCATATCCTCAAACAAGACTCCTAGTTACAGTTTGGAATCCTGAAGCCAAAATGCATAAGACAAAAGTAAAAACAGACATGACAGGATCAGGGGTTGTAAAGGTGAATATGTCATGAAAATCAAAATCAACTTGCATTTTTAATTTTACTTCAGTGTTTTTTTTTATTGGAAATAGCAGAAATGTTTTAAGAGCTAAGGGAATTTAATTGCATTTTTACAAGTCAGTCACGTAAGAGGTGAAGTGGTGCACATGTTTTTTTGTAGCAATCACTCAGGTTTTCTGTTAAGTTTCCCCAAGGCGGGAAATTAACCCATCCCACATTATGTAGCAGGAGCTTCGCAGTAAACTGTCAGAAAAGTTATGGGAACTTTGGATTTCTGCATTTTTGCTCTCACCATGCGGCCAAATAGAGGTTTTTGTGCAAATATCGGAATTTGCGAAAAAACCAAAGATTTGCTAATCAGCAAGAAAATGTGTACGTTTTTACCATTTGATGTTCATGATGCAAATTAGTTGTCTGAGTAAAGTAATCCGTATACACTCCTGCACCTCCTCATTCCACCACCATGTATCCTTTTCATTTTTTGTTTTTCTGATGACACCCAAGTACAGTCATACCTGTCTCCCTGATCACATTAGCTGTAGTTAACCAGTCATCTGGGAGTACCTTCTGACCACCCAGAGCCTGTTTCAACTGCTTCTTTAAAGTCATGCAACATTGTCCTTTTCCTTGTGCCTTTGCCATTTCTTTATTCATCTTCTTCATCACCAGAATCATCCTACACACCACCACAACCGGCACAATGATACCCTGGCTTGGCCTCGTGGCTACATTATTGCTAAAATTACTTTCAATTTTTCACACAGTTTATTCCCAGTTAGCTTGTCGTAGATAGCATGACTTGTCTGTCTGGTAGTGCCTCCTCATGGTAAAATATATATGTATGTGTGTGTGTGAAAAATCAATCAATTATGTCAGAAGCTTGGGCAAAAACCTAAAAGAATAAAGAATAAAGTGAAATAACTGCTTATTCCATCTTGTGCTTCTTTTCTTTATTCTAGCTCATCACCTTTTCTCTTACCCCTGAGGTCTTCAGAGGTCAGGGATCACCTGTTTCACATCTGAATGAGCAGGGCCCACCCAGCAGCAGGTGTCCCGCGTGACCAGCTGTGACCTATGCGTTATCAAAGGTGATCCTGAAGGTATTCCAAGGCCCTCCCGTGACACCAAAGCTGCTTGTTATGTTCCGAAAGTCCTACACAAATAGAATTGAGATGGCTTGCTTATGGGTACAATTTACCACACAAGACACCTTTATATAGAAACAATGAGAATTCACTGTTTTTTTTTTTTCTTTGCAGGGATTTCTTTGTGGAGAGTTGAAAATCCATATCAGTGTAGCCACAGGTAAGTCACAAAAGGCTGGCAAAAGAGAGAGCTGAAATCACATTTGGACAAATATCAGCCACAGATGTATGATGCCCCTTTTTTTAATAACCAGAAAGTGTGGGGACTTGAGGCACTAGAGGAAGATCCCAGATAATCTGTCAGCATACAGGCGTCACAAGTAACAAAAAGAACCACAGAGATGAGTGGAGTTTCACAGGAACCACAGGGGAAGTTTCATATGGGATTCTAACCCAAAAGTGGAAGAATAGGCTTACCTGCTGCAACCTGGCTGAGCTCAGTGAACTGCAGACAGCATCAGACCAGAGGCCTGAATTCTAGAGTTTAATTCTATCATGCAAACTAAATGATTTTTTTTAAATCTGTTCTTTTTAATTGGTACGCCTCTTTCCCATCTGGGACTGTTGCTGCTCTTCTGGGACTTGGATGTGTTCATTAGCAGCATATGTTCGGCAACAAAAAAAAAAAAAAACTGTGTCTGAATGAGAGCCTGGTGTTTGTGACAGCCTTCACTGACAGATCAATGTGCAAAAGTGGAGTGACATGTTCCAGCTTTCCAGTTCCACCAGTGAAATGAAATAAAACTGTTTTTTTTTTTTTTTTAAACCTGAAAATGTGAAAGCTTGTCTCATTCTAACCAGCATCCTCAAAGGACTGCATGCAGCTCTGTGATAAATTGCTTCTTTGGCCAAGCAGGATATTTGTTGCCTAAACAGTTTGCAACCTTAAACCTTTTTTCAGCGGGGAAGGGATGGAGAACTTCCAATATAATCCCCCATACATGTACAGGAGGTGAAGTCAGGCTGAAATCAAGAGACCAATAAAGATTTCAGAAAAGTACAATTGTGAATAATACATTTCCTTTGACTTGAAATGATTTTCTAGCGCTTTTATCAAAAATCCACAGTTTAATTCGGTCAAAACACCATAGAAATGTTAGGCATGTGACAGGCAGGAAGCCAGCAAAATGTTGGCTTGTGGTTTGACAATGAAATAATTATATTTATTTTCATCTTTTATGGATAGTAGGCATAGATGTCTGTAATGATCTGCTTTTGGCACGCTTTTTGCTAAAAGAGGGTTTAATTGGTACAGGTTGGGAAGAGAAAGATGGATTTCATGCAAAATAAACAGCTATATGATGGGATATTATGTTAGTACATGAAATTTCAATTGGCTTTAAAAAAAGCATACATTGAGTCAATGTAGAAACTTTGATTAAAAGTACGCCTGCAAATGAAGGTTTTAGATATTTTAATAACATAGTCATGGCCCCCAGCAGTCCTGGACTTCAAAGGTCATATGTTTTTGGCAAGTCTTCATTCTTACTGCACGCTTAACTAAAAAAAAAATCACCAAAATTTTCATGCACTTAGTAACCATGATGATCATTTCTGACAAAAAAAGAAGAATGATGACATCAGAGCAGTGAAAGAAATCGAAAAATGAACAAGGTTGATATGTCTTAATGACTATATATACATATATATGTATATGTATATACATATATATATATATATATATATATATATATATATATATATATATATATATATATATATATATATATATATATTATAATGGGATGGTAACAGGACTTAAAGCTTGGCAGCCTTTTTTTGGCAAAGTGTGATTTGTGGCAATTATTAAATGTTCATGAAATTTCTCTTACATGGCAAACATAAGTCTAAAACCACAACCAAAGTTTTTTTTACCTTTGAACTAAGGAACCTCTTGAAAAAACAAAAACAAAACACCTTTAGTATTTGCTACAAATGAAAAACTTCTCCTAGGGATTTCAACCTATCATCTCATAACTCTTGGGCATCATTTTGAAGCTAGTTGGGATTAGAAGTTGTAGATTTTGAAAGGGGTGTTAGCGTGACAAGCTCACAAAAGGGAAATTCTCCTGTTATTCGCACATTTTCTTTACCAAAATATTTTGAAAATTGAATGCATGAATCTCGAGCTCAAACAGGATGAACTGATTGGACGAATGATAGGAGCAGCTTAGGAATGTGGGTGTGGTTAGAAAGAAAAGAACCTTAGTTGCTTGGAAATTCCAAAAGCATATTTTTTCTGTGTCTTTTAACACGAATCTGTTCATCTTCACCAGGCAACCAGAGCATAAAATAGTTGCTCTGGCGATAAAAACAACATAATAACGCCTTTTTCTTAAAAAAGTGTTTTTGTTTTCTTTTTTTTCATCAATTTGTCACATGCTGCTCTGACAGGGGTGGTGGAGACAAATAGGAGAGCGAAGGGTCTGAAGCAGCTGCTCAGGCAATAAGGGTGGATAAAAATTGGTTAATGAAGGGGCGTGGTTGAATAGCGCCTGCAGCGTTAACTGTATTTCCCTTTTGTTTATTTGGTCATTTTTTTATGTTACAACTTTCCATTGCTTTGACATTCATTTTCTGTTTTTTCACTTCCATTTGTTTATGTTTTGATGATTATTTTGAATTGATTCACCTGCTGCTCCTAATGTACATGTTTTACCTTCACTGCAAAGCTTGGCTGCTTTGTTCTTTGAACCACAGCTTAATCAGGTTTGGGTTTAATAACTTTGGGCTGCTTTTTATTTTGAGTGAATCTGACTTACACTTGTATTCAGATTGAATTTAGGATCACAATTGATGTAAGTATTGCTTCTGAATGAACTAAAAAAAAAGATCATTAATGACCTTATTCAATATGTCAGAGTGGGGGTATGTGAAGAGGACTGTAGTGTGCAGACGTGAGGGGACAAATGCAAAGACGAAGAGATTCCTCAATGAGATGGAATGGAAGCTAACACATCATCTCTCTGCTTCACGGAGCCTCGCATCAGTCATCAGAGCAGTTGCCACTCACCTGCTCACTGAGAGGAAATGTGCAGATCTTTAAAATCAACAAAAGTCCTCAAACCATTCATTCTTCCAATAATGTACATATCCTGTGAATTCCTGACTCTTTTTGAATCCATCGATGGAAAAAAGTGTAAGAAATCAAAGCAATTAAATTCAAATGAGAAAAATGTTAAAAGGCATTACAAAATGTGATTTTTTTTAAATCAATTAAAAAAAATGTGAATAACTTAATAATAATAATTTTGAAATGTACCACGTGAGTTGAAAGTTTAAATATTAAAATTAGAAACTAAAATTAATGCCTTTTTGTTCAGCGATTTTTCTCAAGCCTTTAGTTTATTACAGCTCCTCTAAAACTATAAAAAAAACTGAGCTTTACAACAATTAACTTGTTCAAAAAAATTCTTCTATTCTTCATTCTGAAAAAGCAAAGTCTGATGTGGGAGGGGCATATATTTGCTCTGATCCCTACAATGTGTGTGTTTATGTCTATCCAATTCTTAATAAATAAAACAACCATAAATATGATAAAAATGACTGATATGAGCCACATGAAAATAAAATAAAATTATAAATATTGACATTTTTTAACTAGGCACTAAATGAGTTCATTTTTAGTGTAAAATCACACTTTTTTTTTTAAAATATGGGGTAATGGAAAATTGCTCTCTTCTGAAACCAGCCTCCAGAGGCCTTTTGAAGAACTGCAACATTTTGGCACTTTCTGGATGGTTCCACAGGGACGGAGAATGGAGGCTTGACAGTAACCCAAACACTCTAGACACTTATCCTACATAATATCTTTGCATCAACACAAGAACAGAAGGATGGTCTCATCTGAGTCCTTCATTAGCTCAAGAGTGAATCATCCAAAACACTCTTAGTAATGAGGTAAGAGTATCTATTTTGAGAGTTTTAGTCTCTTTATGCTGATGATGTCTTGTTTGTAAAAACAATCAATGTACTTTACTAAAATAGCATCTAATTAATGCATTGAAGTCTGAGATGAATCCTAAACTTATAAAACTTCTCTAACTTATAACTAAATCACAAAAAAGCTGAAAATCCATTACAATGGAACCAGCAACTCAACAAATAAAAATGGAACTTAGTAAAGCACTGCTTTGTCCATCTCAGCTTATTAATGGCCATAGATTTGTTCAAAGAAGGAGAAAACCTGAAAACAGTTGAAAAATGTGAATGGTTTCCTTTAACATCAAGTTACTTTACCTTTTAAGACAAAATATGACTTTTGTTGGTGGCTCATGGTTACCCATGTGGATTTTTTTGGTAAGAACTACTACTACTTTTCTACTTTTTTTAAAAAAAATCAAACTGTCTATGTAAATGAACATAAGCAATGCTGGTAGAAATTTTTGCTTCCAGAACATCTAATTATCCATCTGCATTGAACTAAAACAAGAAAAGCAACTAACAACGAATGATGGATTTCGCTCCTGCAGAAAGTTAGACTAATTTTTTTCTTTTTTAGATAGTCATCCTGTAAAAAAGGTGCCGTAGATTTTATAGAAACTCACTGGCAGCTGGATGCCAGTTCTAAATGTAAAGCATTTTCTAGTTGTTTTACTGTAAAATGAAATACAGTAATAACTGGCATCCAGCTGCCAGTTGTTACCATAAATGCTCCTCCAGTCACAGTAAAAATTCTCTCAAAAACATCGTCAAGGTAGGTTCTAAAGTAACAGGCATCCAACAACAAATTCCCTGTGGGAGCTGCAACTGCTGCAAAAAGTAAAAAGCATTACTTTAGCACATAAACATGTCCTGTCGTCCAGTTTTTTAGTCATGCCTTCAGATTGCGGTGTTATTGCTCTACATCTTTTATCCCAAATGCCATAAAGCTCTTAAATTAAAGTGGACACACCTATGAGTAGAAAGAACCTGTTTTTTAATTTCCATTTTTTAATGCTTCAATTTTATGAACGCATGTTTTGTTCATAGACCCTGAAAACAGGCTTAAAAAACTCACGTAGCAGCGTGAATTTTAAACGGAGGCCCGAAAACGCGCATGTATGTATTATTTTCATACAAGTGGTCACTTGAACGCTGAGGCTGGTGTAAATGTAGCATCACACTCTTCACTTTCACTGTAAAAACAAAAAAAAAAACAAAAAAAAAAAAACTCTAGTCATAATAACACATGCAGCTTATTTCAGGGGTTACTACATTTATTTTTTTACATTTGGGATAAAAAGTCACTCCACATTTGATTAAAGAGAAAATTGTAATAAGAAAAATGATCAATTGTCCAACATTTCACCTCATACACACCTGGCTGGCAGCAAAAACAGGGTTTTAGCCAGAAGGCATTGTTAGCCCACACGTTGATTGGCATTAATTAGAGTAGAGTAGAGTACAGCCTCCCATCTGGGTGATTATTTGCCGTTTTAGGTTTTGATAAATCTGACATCCAATGCTTTTTTCAGTCTTGAGTCACAATTTTGGAAACAAGGAGGTCCCCGGTTCTCATAAACGCGTCCTGGTACCAGGCTGTGGGCGGTGTATCCCCATCATTCGTGCCCGTTTTTAAGGCATCTTTTATTCAACCGTCATCAGCAGTAGATCATCCCACCCTAGACAAGTTTTAATGTCTTGTTTGAACCCCTTAAGACACTAAAATGATCTAATCTGGCAATGAAAATGCCACGATGATCTTAATTGTGCCTTCATGTGGAAGAAACCTAATTAAATGATTGTTTGGCTGAACAACAGGGCAAAATAATTAGTTCTGAAGCCTAATCAAAGTAAATAAATCGCTTGATTAACCGGCAGCTGAGGTAATGAATATGAATCATCAGTTTAATTTTAATCACCTGGGTCAACATGTGAAGTCTTTCTTTGTCATTGTTGCCCTTAACTACGACCTTAACGTCTGCTTATCAAGTCATAAATGTTTTTATTTCCTCATGACGGCAGGGAGCAAGCGTCAATTCAACACAAACTGACATGAGTTGAGATTTCAAGAGATGTACAACTTTGACTTTCAAAAACTGCCATTTTCTGTCAATCTGTACTCGATGATGCTCCAACTTTCACCCGACATGCCACCTTTTTTCACGAGGAGCCTGCAAACAGTGTCAGTCATCCCCGGATGAGCCCTTCCAAAGGTAAATCGTCCATCTGTTTTTTTTTTTTTTTTGGACCTACAAAAAAAAAAAAAAAAAACTCCAGATGGGGTGTTTAGCAAATCTTTCCTGGCTTCCGCTTGGGGTATTTTTTAATTTCTCTACCTCAGCAAAACGGCGTGGACCGCTGGTCTTTCACAAGTAACTACACAACAGCAATCTGCATGTGTTGGCATATGCTCAGGACACATGTTTTATTCACTCCCAATGTGGCCAAATTGCCATCTGCGCTGATGACATTTTTACATGACTTGACTGTTGGTTTTGTGATAATAACTGAATGTCATATATGTTTTACAAGCAGCAAATTTGGCCATTGGTTCTGAAACAACTGATATTTAAAGACCCACAAAAAAATGTGTTTTTCTTGCTGCATTTTTCTGATGTTAATAAGAAATATGAGCTTAAAATTTCATTTCTGAGCACTCCTTGATTCAAATCAATGTGAATCAGGAGCAGATGAAAAAATTCCCATTGAAAGGGGCGTATTTGGGACATAAAAAATACACAAGCTCGTCGAGGGGAAGGGGGGGAGGTACCAGTACTGCTACTCTGCAGAAACTATGGCCAAAAACGTACAGACAAAAATACATGTTTTTTTTTCTTTAAATATATTTTGGTTAAAAACGGTATAAACATAAATGAAAGAAGCACTGAAAACGCTTTAAAAGGAGATCAAAAGATGATCGGAGTGGGTTTTTCTGTTGCAGTTTGATGCTTTTATGGTTTTACCTATTTACTCTTTGACATATTTATTTGGTTTTAATATTTTTTGCTTCTATTTTTTTTTGTTTTTCTTTAAAAAAAGACTCTTCTGAGAATGACTGCTGGGATATAATTTGGAAAGAAGCCTTCTCTTTGTGCTCTGCTGATGCTTTCACTTCCACTGTTTCTCCAAGCACTTCAACTCCACGCAAAGCCAAGTACTCATTCTGAAGCACTCACAGCTTTCTCTGTTCCCACTTTGCCTCGTTCTTCTAATCAAATGTTTTATTTCATCCCGTTCTTCGAAATGTCACTTTGCAGCTTAAAAATTTAACGAGAGGAGGATTGTCAATATTTTCACAGCGGTTTTTGAAAGAAATATAATTAGGCTTTTGTTGACAAGAGTCAAAGTGTGTGTTTGTTGGGGAAGGGGGGGGTGCTGGTCATGGATCAAAATGATCTATTCATTAATTTAATTGGCCTCCATGAGTTGGCGTGGGTGTCTCTGTGACTGCGTGAACAGTGATACTTGTGGAGCACGGGGAAATGAGATATGGCTGCTCTTTGTGGCGGCGGAATCAGCCCAAGAGATCTTCTGACCCCCCCCCTTTCGGTGTTCACCATATAGAATGTGGCTTCTGAAATCTGTGGGAGAATGACTCCGACCATTACAGGGCCTCAATCTGCATTAGTGTGCAGGCTAGCAAGCCATGCTCCTTTTGGTGGCGGCGCACATACCCCAGCATACGAGACACAAAAGCCCCCAGTGTTTGCTGGAGCACAGAGGGGGCTCACATCTCAATTTACTAGAGCAGGGGGGCATATCAGGAGGCAATTTCAGACTGCGTCTCAGAGGGCAGACAATGGCGGCGTCTGATCAAAGTTGAGCTGAATTCAAGTTCAAGAGGGTGTCCGCCACATGCACTAAGGAGGATTTCAGACAGGTAGAGTTGCAGAAGAGAGTGGGAAGAGTCCGCGGAGGGGAGGAAATGTTGCAAGGGCGTCTGCGATGACGGAAGAGAGAGGCATGCATGAAGGCATGCCTCAGGAGTGACACAAGCGCTGTCAAAGGGGTCTCCTGTCTGTCCAGCTGGATGACAGACCCTCAAGATCGCCGATAAGAACTCTGCAAGTGACCGCCGGCGACCTTCTTCAAAACTCCTCACTTTTGACAGCATGCCATTCTGAAAAGCTCTGCGGGGGACTTTTTTCTTTTCTTTTTTTTTTGCCACCCCCTTGTACCGTCTTGTAACACAACACGACTTTCTCCAAACTGTTGTGCTTTCCCCCTTTTATGCGGCTCTACAAAAGGGATCGCATGTACAACAGGCGCCGCTCTGGGATTCAGTGAAAGTGGAGATTCCGGGACTTCACGCACCTGCTCGTTTCCTATGAACAGACCTGAAAACAAGCTAGGCTTCATGGAATGCAACACTCTGAGGCCTGAAAGCAGCACAAGAGTCCTTGGAAGGACTGCATGCAGTTTGAGCAAAACCTGAAAACAGGAAAAGTCCATCATTTTTCAGAGCACGTTTGTATTTGTGAATGCACGCAAATCAAAAAGCCGCATTCGTGCATGGCGTTTGTCACTCTCACGCCGCTGCATACATCAGAGAGAGGAAAACATGTCTTGGTTTTATCTCTGCTGTCACTTTCCTTCTACTTCCAGTGCTCTGAAAAATACTGTCAAACAGGAAATATGAATCTACACGTTTCGGTGCCTCGATCAATCAATTTTACTTCCCCCGCAGCACACGTCTTACACGCGAAAGGCTTTTCAAATGGAGAATTTATTCAAAGATGTGTGTTTGCGCTCCAGTGATTGTTGCATTCAAAGGTTCAGGTACAAACAAAGCCATCACACGTTTTTTTTTTTTTCTATTTTATGTGTTTTGCAGTTAAATTGGCTGCTAATTTGCTTCCTTTTGTACAATTTGATGACTTCAACTAGTCACAAGTTTTGACTTAAATTTGTTCCCAATGTACTTGCAGTTTGAACAAGAGTCGTTTTTGGTGTTTTTGACACGTTCTGGTGGCATTTTTCTGATGATGGAGGACATTTATAAAGAAAATTTAAGCATAAAATTGCATTTTTGAGTGTTTCTTTATTCAAATCATGAATCAGAAGCAGACATAAAACTGCTAATGTAAAAAGTTTGTAGTACTGATATAGAATCTACCATCGGCTGGGTTTCCGTTGCATCCGCTCCAGACCAATACATACATGTACATCTTTGCCTTCCTCGCCTCAGCTGGGATCTGGCTGAAAAGTGTACGGCTGTATAGCTCTATTTTTGTAGCACCGGTGATGTAAAGTAGCGGGAGAGAGTGTAAACAAATGGATGATGGTGAACGGGGGCAGGCTTACTCCGTGCCAACAGTTTAATCTTCAACTCAGAAAAAGAGAAGAAGAAACTATGTCCTAAAAAATGAAATAGTTTGTTTTTGTATTTAGGGAAAGAATGGGATAATCCTAATTTAAAAAAGAAAAAATGGGAAAACTAAAAGTAGATGTTTATGATTTTTATTTTTGTAATTTGCGATGTAACAAATAAATAAAATGAGCGAACTGAACTTTAGAGCAGCCATGCTAACCTTCGTGAATTAAGGCTTGAAAAACAAATGATGATAAACAGGATTTGTTTTATGCATAGTGGCCTGGGGTTCAAAGAAGCAAATGAGAAAGAAGTGAAGAAAAACCAAAGGAGAAGAGGAAGAAAGCACAGAGTTTGAAAAGAAAGCCACGGGGCATTTAAGTAAATAAAGAGTGAACCCAGCAAAAACAAACCCCTCTGAATAGCAACTGTTCCTGCGGCTCACCTGAGGCTATGTGGAGCCAGTGCTGGCAGTTGTCATGCGTTGTGCCGTATCCAGATGTCCCCGTGCTGAAGACATACTGAACTAGATGCAGAGCACGCGCAGCTGTGTCTCAAGCCAGTGAGTAGACAGTAGTCTTAGAGGCAGCAGTGGGGGGAACCGTGCAGCACATCATGACACAAATGCAAGATAATTAACCTGAAAGTTGTCTAACCTTTCATTTATTTATGGATAAGTGAATAGAGTCGTGAGTTGGCAAAACCAGTTTTTAATGTATGCAAATGCACTTCATTAATCCAGCAGTTTTTAATGTTTGTCAATATGGGCTCAGTGCAAATCACTCCACAGCAATGACACTGATGGTTTTAACTGAAGAAAGATCCACAGCAGTTAGAAAAAAAGGCCATCTCGTCAGGATTTGTATCGACCCCAAAAAAAGCATTTGACACCATAAACCGCAACCTTTTAGTGAAAAGAACAAATACAGGAGCCACCCTAAAATGAATGCTCGGTAATGTAATGGATAGAAAACAGTTTGTACGAACCATAACATGTGGGGTATCCCAAGGGTCGGTCCTGGGTCCAAAACTGTTCAACTTCTACATCAATGATTTTACAAGTGTATCCAAATGATTAAAATGAATCTTGTTTGCTGATGATGCTACGTTTTACCATGTGGGTGATGAAAGTGTCGATCCAAACGGAATCTAAACTATCAATACACTGGGAAAAACATATTTCATGATATTCAGCAATCACAAGTTTGAACTTACAGGAAACAAAGTTTTTTGAAGTTATGAATGAAAAAAATATAGTGGAAATCACATGTCAACTACATTAAACAAAGATTGCAAAACATCAGCTTTCTTATATAAAGTCAAATAATCCTTAGTTAAAAAAATCAGTATCCCTCATAAATAACTCATTGATAATTCCAAATATGATTTTTTTGTAAAGAAATTTGGATAAAAACACATAAGAAATCTATAAACTGTATATGTATACAACAGAAAAGAGCAATACGAATAATCACATCACGTAACAATAGGGACCCATCTATACCACTATTTATAAAATTGAAAACATTCAAATTTAAAGATCTAGTAGTTCGTGAAAAGATCATGAATGAATGAATCATAAATCTTAAGAAATCAATAAAGGAGTACAATTCAATTATTGCATTAAAAAAACTGAAAAAAACAAATGCTCAGACAGAATGAACTTTAAGGATGTGGTATATGGGGTTATCTTAAAAGACAAGAAGGATCTGAGGTTGTCGGCCATTTCATTTATTTCTTTTGTCAGCTTTGGTATCTAGTATTACAAATAGATATATTTGGTTCAATAAGTTCATTCGTTTCATGATTTAGTTAAATGGGGCAGAGATAATATGTTTCCCTCTTTCTGTATAAATGTTGTATAATTTACTGTTGTGTTCTGTGAAAATGAAATAAATAGATACACTAAATGACGATGTTTGAGGGCTGTACTGCTGCCACAGCTTTGAATTGATTCCATTTGTTAGAAAATGCAAAGGTGGACGCCAAAAGCCCTGCCATCTAGTACATGAACAATCTCACCATGGAAAGCAGAAGAATCCAGGTAGAGATCAAAACCGGAGACTATGGTGTGGCTCAAAGGCACAATAGGCAAGGTGACTGAGGCAGAAGTAATGCAGGGGGAAAGATGGGACCAAAGGTCAAGTGTGTGGGTTGAGATGAGGCAGAAACGGGCTAAAGAACAGGTAGGTTGAAACCTGTGGAGAACTGATCACTAAACTGGCAATGAGAGTACTGGACGAGGCAGGGTGAAGAGAGCATGGCGGATTGAATTGAACGATCAACAAAGATGACAAAGTCAAATGCCTTTATTAAAAAGGTCTCAAGAAACAGGCTGGTAGTACTCGTCTGTGGACATGAGGACAAGGTGGTGCTGGTGAGGCAGGAAGAAGAAGAAGAAGAAGGGAATTGTAGTCCGGAAGGGATTGTCGTCTTGTAGTGGTTGATCTGTGAGACGTAACTTGAAGTCAGGGACTTTGCGAGACAACAGACGATATGGACAGGTCGACGTCAGGATCACCAAAAGGCACAAAACGATGGACAGGCAGAGGTCAGGGTACTGGTAAAGCATCATGTGGTCATTAGGCATGTAGAGGTCCGCAGCTTGAATGAAGCATTGACTGCTACGATCTGGAAAAGAAAAGAAACATCAGTTGGAGAAACTTAGATGGACAGGTGCGTAGGACAGTAGATGTTGATGCCAAATGGGAAACAACTTGTATTTTTTGTTGCTAAATTTGGCCTCTATAGAGTAGATACTACAAAGTCAATTGTATCCCACTGCACCACTCCCGGTGTGCTCTTACTTTTTGCAGTCGACTGTTTATTTGTGCAGATTCTCTGTCATTCTGCATCCAGTCAGAAACAACTCCTGAGTCATGCGTGAGATTACAGGACCGTCACAGAGTAGCCAACCCTGTTCTCCTCCTCCTCCTCTTATAAGACAGAAAGTCACATCAAACTGCTTTTGACATGTTCCCAACCCCCTATATGTGAACTGCAAAAGCCAGAAAGATGCATTCACTGCTTTTTTTTTTTCATTCAAAGTCGGGATGTGAGGCAGCCCTGACAGGATGACAACAGCTACCTCGTTCAGTAGAGTTCATTGAGACGCGATGTGACCTCAGTGTTGCATAAAATGCCTCTGATCATGTTTTGCCTGATAAACATGTCGGCAAGTTAATCAGGTGTCATTACACTTAATCTCTTCTTTTTTTTTGCCTCTAAGTGGTATGGAGTCAGACAACTTTCTCAAAGTAATGAAGCTGATGTGACATAGACAAGACTGGGTGTTGGAGCTGCCTAACATTTATGAGTGGAATAATGTATGTATGGCAATTTTTAACTTTTAAGGCCTTTCAAACAATAAAAATAGAAAAGGTGTATAGTTGATTTGATTTATTAAGAATAGACAAAGGCGCAAAGCACTTTACACTCCCATTCACTCATAAACACACACATTCACACTGATGGCACTTCCACTATCTAACAGTGGTGCCACCTTTCAACCACCAGGAGCAACGTACGGTTCGGTGTCTCGCCCAAAAACACTTTTACACATTGAAATGCCAGGTGGAACAGAGGTTGGCCGGTCTACTTCTGCACCACAGCCACTCTGCTCGCAGAGGTGGGGACCTCCAAAATATACATTTGCTCTTTTTCCACTAAAAAGTGCTTTCAAACTGCACTTTTGAGTCCGAACTTGGAAATGTCTAGTCGGAATGACAGCTGCTCTTTTGGGGGTTGTGTTGCCCTAATCCGAGGGTGGCTAAATGTTGATCGGACTATGAACAGAGAGGTCCAGTTCATCAAGCTATGAAGGAGATATGACAGGAGAAATTTTGATTATGTCGTAATTCATCTAAATGTATCAAGTCTAGGTATTTCAGTCCATAAGCATGAACATTTCAATTTAAATATATTTTTTTATATTTTATATATATTTTCTTTTACATGTGCTGCCATACGATTAATCATTTAATCTATTTTTAATCTAGTCTAGTAATTGTAGTGAAAAGCCCAATTCTGAGGTATTTTCATTTAAATTAAGGACATTGTGGCACTCTGTAAGATCAGAAAAAAAACGTGTTATTACGTTTTTTTTTTTTTTATTAAAACAGACTTCCACCCTTTAATTTTAAACCACCCAAGAGATATTTTTTTCAATCTCAAACTTTACGAAAAAAGAAATGCAATGTATGATATATCACATTAAAAAAAACTGTAGAAACACTCTTCTAAACAATCAAACAAATATTTACCACAAACTTCTTATTAGCATCGTACATATGTTGACATACCTTGTTCCACAGTTGGCTGCCAAATGCAATCAGTCCTCCACGTACCCCATTGATTTATGGTAAAGTTGGACTATTTCCCTAACATAATAAATAATAGTTGTGGCGTTATGGCATTATTTTGTGTTATTCTGTTCAGAATGACAAAGTTATAAATAAAAAAAAAACGTTAAAAGTGTCATTTTCTTCACAAAAAATGTAATTAAAAACTAAAAACTTAAAAGTGTCAAGAGTTGCACTGTGGTACAGTGGTTAGCGCTCTTGCCTCACAGTAAGAAGGTTCCCGGTTCAAGTCCTGGCTGAGGGACTTGAAACTGTGTCACCAATGGGGGATCTTTCTGTGTGGAGTTTGCATGTTCTCCCCGTGCATGCATTTTCTCCGGGGACTCCGGCTTCCTCCCACCGTCCAAAAACATGCTTCATAGGTTAATTGGTTACTCTAAATTGTCTCTAGGTGTGGATGTGATTGTGGCCTATGCGACAGACTGGCAACCAGTCCAGGGGTGACTCCTGCCTTTGCCCATGAATACCAGGGTTTGGCTCCAGCAACCCCATGACTCCGAAAGGGATAAAACAGTTCAGAAAATAAATGAATAAAAACAAGAGAGCTAATTTGTCTGTAATTAGTAAAGTGCTATTATTTTACACCCCTTAAATTGAAAAAAAAAATGGTATAGATCTCTTGGAGCTGGTCATTCAAAAGTAGCTCAAAAAAGGGAGGTCACCCCTGACCTAGACAATCTGGAAAAAAAACCCAAAGAACGGACTAGTCTGGCTTTCTGATAATCAAATATTGAGAAGTAAGTTAAGTTTGTGATGACAGGAGATTTACAAGTGAGACATTTTTCAACCGTTTTCTTGTTTCTACTTATAATTTACAGCATGTATGTCTCTGTTCCATTCCATTCTGTGGTTTACCGGATAACCATGCTGCAGTGTAAACTTGTCAACCTAATCGCCATCCTTCCTTCACCACCCTGAGAAATGGTCTTGTTCCAAACCCGGAAGCATAAACCTAAAAAATGCCACCTTATTTTCACAAGAATCATCAAATGTTTTTAGGTCGATAAAATAATTATTAAAGACAAAATACTTTTTAAAACCAATAAAAGATTATTTCTGCCTGTGAGCAGAACGTTTCCTGCGTATGTGTGTGATTCTCCTGATGAAGCGAGGCCGGATTTTCTTCCGTTTTTCCTCGCCTGTAGCGCTCTGAAGTGATTGGAGTTTTGAAATAGAAGAACGCAATGTCAGCGATCCGTCTTCATTTGATGAAATGAGAGTGCATTTCCGGAGCCAAAAGGGCCGCTGTGTGTCACCACTCGCAACAGTGGATGTGGGCCATTCATCAGTGTTTCATGGTTGAAATTACACATTCTGGAACATATGTCATCCTTTTTGTTTACATATACACAAACTAAAATAAGAAGTGATTGTGTGTGTGTGTGTGTGTGAGGGAGGGAATTCACTCTGGAGAGCAGTTGAGCAGAAATACGCCTGAAGGGGATGTGTCAGTTTCTGGTACCGAGTTATCACCTTCCTCCTTTCTTTTTTTCTCCTCCCTGACCACTGTAAGGTAAATAAACAAAAATTAGTCATGCACATTCTGTTTATGTGTGTTTACCCGGTGTAATAGCCCAGCTAAACTTTTGTTTTGTGGAGTCAATCATGCCTTATTATCACTCAACAGAGAGCAATCCAACCTCAGAGCAGGATGTTATGTCCGCCATCCGGGGACCGATTCCCATTTCACCTGATCAGCAAAGGGTTGGATTAAGAGCTCAATCTGGAGGCAGAGAACATGCGTGCATCCAAAAATGAAAGTAAAACTTCTGAGATCATGGTTTATGAAAGAGGCTGGTCCGTCTGTCGGAGTGCAGTTCCTCATTTCGAACACGCGTTACACAAAAGTTGCTTTCAAATGCAGCATATGAGGACTAAATAAAAAGCAAAGCGTGTCTGGTTGGACATTAGCTTTTTAAAAAGTCGCTTCTGTTTACTGTGAAGGCGACCTCAAGCTGAACCCCTCTAACATTATCATCAATACAAGTGATGAGTAACCACAATACCCAGAGACAGGAACAAGTGTAACCTGAATTTAGACAACATCCACCGAGTGCATTTGTATTAAAATATAAACAGATGAATAAAGAATGAAAGAAAAAAAAAGAAACACAAAGGCTCTCTGAGGGGAGGGCTTCTCTGAAACTGATAAGAAGTCAAATAAGGCTGGAAAGGAGACTTTAGCTTGATGGAAAAATTCCCTGAAGACAATAGAAAAAGCAAATAAAAAGCTTTCTAATGGTCTGTACTTATCCAAGTTTAAAAAGGTACTTTGGACTTTTTTGAAGTGGTGTAAAATCAGGCACTGCACAACCTGCAGAGCATGTTTGCCTCCCAAAGCTTGTATAATGCCACAAATCACTATTGTGAATGAAAGCCACTATGTTTGAATAAAACTACAGCAGGACTTTGAATCTTAATGTTAAATGATAGACACGAATTTAGCTAGTTTAAGATGCAATCATCATTAATGTATTCATGTAGTCACTAAATCAGTGCTATATTCACCATGTAGTATCCAAAAACATTCAGATATCTGTTAAAGATTAGATTCCAACATCTGTTTTCTTCAGATGTTGGTGTCAGGAGCCGGTTGATGTCAGGACCCACTATGTCGGAGACAACACTTTGTGATAATAGCTTAAACATTACAAAAACTATGGAGGAAAAGAAAGGTGATAAATCAAATGACCTCAGTGTTTACTTGCGGTCTTTCAGGCTTCTAGGTAAACTCTCACATTCACCAGTTTTTACGCTCTATTCCTCTATGCACGTTGAAGGTCGAACGTTGACCAATTAGGGTCTCGGATATGGTAGGGATGTATAGATGGCGTCCCATTTCATTCCTGGAAGTGCCACAGTTTAAGAATTGATCACGGAGGAGAAAATAATAATAATTTGTCATCAAGTAAAGGAAAAAGCCTGGAGCAAGATTTGCTCCGTGTAGATATTTTGCACAGTGAGTCTTCCATTTGTACGTGGCGGACTTGTAAAAAGAGTAAAAAATGAAGTAGAAAATGACAAAGAAGAAGAAGCCCCTCCCTGCTTATCCAGTGTAAACAGCACAGGCTAAAATCTTTTCAAGAATGTATTTTTAGTGATTTCTTGAAAGAATTTCAAATGCTCGGCGTGTATGTACCCCGGGGACCTGAAGGACCTACAGAACAATTGCAAAACCAGGAAACTGTTTGGGTTCCTGCAGCCAAACGGATGTGAGGGGTATGCAGAACCCCTCCACAGGTACAGGTAGATGACCAGATAAAAATAAAAAAATTTTTAGGAAAATCAATCAGAAAAAAATTGGAAAAAAACTGTTTTGTTTTATTTCAAAAAGCCTTTTCTTTAACCTAAACCTACCAACCCTTCTCAAAATGAAGATAGCATGTGTCCTTTTCTCCTCCTGGCCTCCTGGATAAGCTGCTGTATTCCACAAGTGTCAAACTCCAGGCCTTGAGGGCAGCTCCTTATTGGCTAAGCACACCTGATCCCGGTAATCAGCAGCAAATGAGGCAGGATTTCTTAAAAACCGACAGGCCTCGAGGCCTGAAGTTTGAGACCCCTGAGTAATCCAAACCACACCAGGGTTGTTTTGCAAGCAAAAAAAAAAATAAAAAATTAGACCCTTGTTTCAGGCAAATGAGCTTTACCACCTGCCAAACACTCAGGACTATCCAAGGAATTGAACAACAAGACCAGGGTAAGTGCTGCTTTAAGCTTTGACATTTTACTATTCCAGCATTGGCTTCAATGTTAGGAATGTATTTGTAAAGACATATCAAAATAGCCAACCATCCAAAGAGTTTCTTAAATGCTTTTTTTGTTCTGTTGAGATAAGGGGTAAAGGGTTGCTAATATTAAAATAAATAAATCTCAAACTTCAGTTTGGTGGCCATATTTGTTTAAAAAATAAAGAGATAATTGTCCTATTTCAAAAGTGTGTAATTAAGTATGAATGTCAATATCTATTTCCATCATTAAACATACTATGGCCCCTATGGGGTTACTTTGTGGACCAAAGTGTAAAAATGATTTAAAGTAAATATGCACCTGGCCTCACTAATCCCAGATTGTCTTCCAACCAAGAGGAAAGTTCATGCAAACAATCAAATTATAAAAAACTCTAATCTTTAAAAAATAAAGTCTATCCTTTCTCTGATTTACCAGTATTTACTTACTGAATAGACTCCAGGCTTTTTCTTTGATGTTGGCCTCTAATATTAGGGTCCAAAGGGAACAAAAGCAAAATACACTCTGAGCATATCTCAGACACACCAGGGGATTAGGAAGAATAGCAGAATAGATACTGTGGGAATGAGAACAGGCTGCTGTTGTTATGGAATCATGTGACGAGATAGGGGGAGACACAGGATTCTGTAAGAGGAAAAACCTTTGAAAAGATCCACGTGAAAGCGAAATAAAAAGCTTTTCCTTAGGAACCAAGAATTTTTCTTGATTTGGTAGCTTCTCACAGTTGTTTAAAAGTTTAATTCAAAGCGTTTTAAATTGGTCAGACACAGGCATCACGCTGCTAAAACTAAATAAACTGGACATTCTGTTTTATTCTATGTTCTACTTGGTCGTTTTTACAGTTAAATTTTGACAAATGTTTTCGTCTTTCCTGTCCTCATTTCACTTTCTCACCGCTGACTCCTGCACTTTTAAATCTTGTCTTTAACTATAGATTAGAGATTTGTGAAAAATCTGAATAATGTCCCTCTCTGTTTTATTATATTTAGTAGATATATTTATGCAAGTATGATACTATTTTTGGAGATTATAATAATATTTTGAGAATTATTTGGTGTGAATTTCTCCATTTTTGGACTTCGGCTTGTTGGTGAAAATGCATACATAAAAAAACGAAACATTTTTAATGTTGAAGTGGTGCATTAGACACCAGGCTTTTTCTTTCACTGTTCTGTTCCGATATATAAAAGGCTTGGTGTCAAATAATTCTGCAAATAGTGAACGCAAGTATTGATTTCTCCTCCATCATTTGCGTAAATAAAAAGAATGCTATCCATAGTCACTATCCATAGTCAAGTGCCTGATGGGTTCAACCAGGTTTAACTTTAAATGCGCGTTCACTGGTTTTGTACGTAGAGTTAACAAACTATTGTAAAACTAGCATAACTACACATTAAGACACGAGTTTGGTACATGACCTTCACCCAACATTATGTTGGAAGTGACCACTTGATTTTTGAGGTCGTTATGAATGTAGCTTAGGACCTACGACGAAATGGCAAACTTTCCAGGGTGTACCTTACCACATCTGAGAGTACAGTGAGTTTAGGCGATGGATGGATGGATGGATGGTAATCAATCCAGAGGTTGACAGCCCCATAAGGATCTGGTTTGTACATTTTGAGGTGAGACTAAAGTCTATGATAAAAGTTACCCAGTTTTTGGAATTAAACCTACAATCCTTAGGGAAAATTGAAGGAAACTCTGATTTGAAACCAGCTGGATTGATTCAAACCTGTCTGCACATCTCATTGTGGGTGAGTTTTCTCTGTGCCTGTGTAAAGTTTGCCGACTTAGCAGACTGCTATTGTATGCGCCAACATTTAAGTTGAGTTTTTTACTAAAAAGCAGGCTTCAAAGAAAACCCACTGAGGGTGGTCCAAGAGGTCCAGACTAATGATGAATATTTGTAGGTTTGCTTCAAGAAACGTCAATGTGCATCTGAAAGATAAATGCTGCACAAACAGAAATCAATTAAACAGAACAAGCCAGCAGTCGCTCATTCTTCCCATCTTCCTCCTGCCTCCCTTTCTTCCTTCACCTGTGATTACAACTCCAAGAAATCCTTTTTGCTCAGTTCCATCCACCTTTTTTTGTCATGAAAATGAAGCCTCCCCTGCAGTGGGGTCGACACATGAGGCCAAAGATGAAAGTTTTCCGTGGTGCTGTTTGGAGGAAGAACTCGGACAAAAAAAACACGATTACATGAAATGATTGTTTTCTTTTTCACGATGTTTAAAGATTGAAAACAAGAACACACCTGAAACTCGAGCACATTCAAATTGATTGCCTGCACACTCACATGCATGAGTGGGCATGTGCAGAAGCGGGTGAGCATATGCATCTGTTTAAATTTGCTGTATTTTTTTAAGCATGTTCTAATCTGCACACGCAAGCTCTTCTTTTTTTTTTTTTTTGCGCGCCTTTGAAAGTGCACCATGAGTGGGAAGATCTTTCTTGCAGGCTGAGGTCTCCAACAGAACAGAGAGGAATAAATTAGCCTGTTTTCAAAAGCGCCCCGCAACTGAAGTGAAAAAAGGTCCTTCCTCAAATTTACAGTCGGAAGTTATAAAATAGCCCTTTTTCTCTATAAAATAATTGAAGCCTTTCGGGGAACAGTCAACCATCAAACTGTCTCTTTTCATTTGAAACACCAAGTACTGGTAGGAAGACCCAGACGGGAGACTACAGTGCATGAAGAAGAGTCAGGAGATAGAAGCGACAAGCTGCTCATTGGGACGCAGAGAAGCTGTGGAAATGGAAGAGGATTGAGGAAGTCAGTAATGTGTTTGGATCTGGTGGTCCGCTAAAAACCAAACCAGTTAGATAGCCCTGCGTGATGATGTCATCCCATATGCAGTGTATACAACGAGGCAGATGCCCTTGCTACTGGTGCCACTGGTGAAGAAGGAACTTTAGCGCATGGAGACAGAAGGCATAATTGAGAAAGTCACTCAACCAACAGAATGGTGTGCCACAAGGGTGCCAGTCCTCAAACCCAATAAAGGAGAAGTCCGCATTTGTGCAGATCTCAGGAAGATGAATGAGGCAGTAAAACGGGAGAAAAATGTTATGCCCACAGTGGAGGAGACACTACCAAAATTGACAGAATCAAAAGTGTTCATATGGCTGGATGCAGCAAGCGGTTTCTACCAGATTCCCCTGCAGGAAGTTAGCAAGACGTTGACCGTTTTCATTACTCCATTTGGGAGATGCACATTCAGTTGTCTTCCATTTGGCATAACAAGTGCTCCAGAAATCTTTCAGAGAAAAATGGCTGAGACTTTGGCCAACCTGGAAGCGATAGAGATCTTTATGGACGATATCTTAATCCGTGCAGAGACAGAGGAGCAACATGACCAACGCCTAGCCAAAGTTCTGAAAGTCATCGAGGCAGCAGGCTTTAGGTTCAGCACAGTGAAGTGCAAGTGCAAACAAAGAGAAGTTAGTTTCCTTGGTCACATAATTGATGAGGCTGGGGTCAGAGCAGACCCACGCAAACCGACCAGTATTGTGAACTTTCCACAACCGCAAAATGTGACAGAACTCAAATGGTTCTTGGGGATGATGAATTATTTAGCCAAGTTTGAACCAGAACTGTAAACTGTGGCTCATCATTTGTATTTTGTAGTTATTGAAATGATAAGTGAAGTGGATATGGGGACCTGCACAATATGAGGCATTCCAGAAAGTAAAGACTGCTCTAACTACTTCTCCAATCCTCACCTTTTATGACGCCAGCAAACCCACCCTCGTGTCAGCAGATGCGAGTAGCTATGGACTGGGTGGTTTCCTCCTTCAGCAACACGGGGATCAATGAAAACCTGTGGCTTAATGTTTCAAACTACTCAACGATGCTGAAAGGAGATATGCACATGAAGAAAGAGTGGCCATTTTGACAAATACGTATATGGCTTTTAGGTTAGTTACAGATCATAAACCATTAGAACCTCTTATGAACAGCAAAGATCTGGACTGTGTACCAATTAGGCGTCAAAGGCTACTGATGAGATTCGTGCGTTTTATCACCATAGCAGAATATGCACCAGGCAAGACGTTAACGGTATCAGACACGCTCTCTAGGAGCCCAGAGCAGCATTATGGCAATAATGTCAGTCATGAGGATGTGGCAGCACATATTGAGATGATCAAGAGCCAGGTCCGGGCCATAACACATAGGATGACAGAGTTAAGAGAAAAGGACAGACAGCTGCAGGCAGTCAGTTTTCATTAGAAATGGGTGGCCCAATTAAGTGGGCATGGTGCCTACTGAGTCAATCAAGGATTTTTACCATGTCAGAGGAGAACTATCAGAGATTAATGGTTTAGTCATACGAAGCAGACGGATTGTTATTCCCACAGAAATGAGGGAGATGATATTGAGGATAATCTACGATGGACATCAATTCCATGCAACCCCTGAATGCAGCAGCTGCTGCGGCGAATGTGAGGATCAAATCTGTGCAATAAAATCAGAATGAAATGTTTGAACCAATTCTGGGGTGGATGTTTGAGGGAGCCAAGTTGGGAGGGAAGGCAGACACCTATGATTTATTTTATGTTTCGAGATTACAATAATTTTCAACTACTATTAAACAATTAAAAAATCCAAATAAAATACTTTGTTCACATCTTGTGCAGTATCGTGTCGCTGGTCTTTACGCTCATACCGTCTGCCTGCTGTCACGTCAAATATCTCAGAAGAAGGCAAATTCTGATCACCGAATTAGCACAAGGTGTGAAGAAAGAAGTAGAAACCTTTGACTAATAAGAATACACGATTGAGACAAATAACATCAATCAGTCACTAAGAATTGATTTTCATAAGCCACACAGAGCCGCAACATAAGCATGAAAGAGCTGCATGCGGCTCCGGAGCCGTGGGTTGCCGACCGCTGATCTACAACTTTCTCTCGACTGCATCTCTGGGTCTCAGCCACAGTGATCTTTGGGTTCTTCTTTAACCCCCTCACCAAAGCTCTCCTTCACCGGATAGCTCAATTTGGCCGGACGGCCAGCTCTAGGAAGGGTTCTGGACGGCCAGCTCTAGGAAGGGTTCTGGTCGGCCTGAACATCTTCCATTTAAGGATTATGGAGGCCACTGTGCTCTTAGGAACCTTAAGTGCAGCAGATATTTTTGTAACCTTGGTCAGATCTGTGCCTTATCACAAATCTGTCTGTGAGCTCTTCAGGCAGTTCCTTTGACTTCATGTTTCTTTTTTGCTCTGACATGCACTGTGAGCTGTAAGGTCTTATATAGACAGGTGTGTGGCTTTCCTAATCAAGTCCAATTAGTAAATTCAAACACAGCTGGACTCAAATGAAGGTGTAGAAACATCTCAAGGATGGTCAGAAGAAATGGACAGTACCTGAGTTAAATATATGAGTGTCACAGCAAAGGGTCTGAACTATTCTGTGTTTTTTGTCAATATGGGTTGCTGTGTGTTCATTAATGAGGAAAAAATAAACTTCAATGATTTTGGCAAATGGCTGCAATAAAACAAAGAGTGATACATTTAAGGGGTCTGAATACTTTCCATACCCACTGTAAATGCAAAGGGACTGTGTTTCTGAGTTTCAGAGTCCAGGTTGTGTGTGGAGGTTAACCCAACCACATCTAGCTGGTGCCTCCTGCACTTTGTAAACATCAAACTTCTCATCTACCAGGGTGACCTCCAACACTTGTAGGCTGCGCTGGGAGCTCACAGATAAGCCCACACACAGACCCCTCTCACCATGAGCAACTTCAGAATGGTAGTGAGTCCAACCTGTCACAAGAGCCTGAGACTGGCTCCATTCACTCCCAGTGCATTGCCACAGAGGAGCTCTTGGACTCCCTTGGAGACTCCAGCATGGATGATGGACAGTCCTCAGCCTCTGTTTCCTCAGGAGGAGACATGTTTGCAGGCATGAAGAAATTCCAGGGACCTTGGTGAGGGTCCTACCCACCAGGTACTTTGGTCTACAGCAGGACTCCAGCTATGCATAACCGGACATGCATTAGAATCTTGACGGCTCAGACTCAGAAAGGTGGTTCTGATAAATTTATGTGTCTATATAGATGTATATATAATAGATATACATCTATATATTATATACATAATGTAACTCATCTCTTTTTATGATTCACATGTTCTATTTTTTATACTCTCACACAATCCCTCTGCATTTATCCGGACTTGGGACCGGCACAAGAGGTCACTGGAGTGTGACCCCTTGTGGTTGCATTACACACACACACCACAACACAGCACAACACAACACAACACAGCACAACACATCACAACACACCACAAAACACAACTACACACCACAACACAACACATATTTGTTATATGTACATAAATATTTATACACACAAATACCTGCACACACACACTTCTTTTTTTTTTTTTTTTTTTTTTATTTACATCTACTGAAGTTTATTTTTACTTTGTTTTTTTTTATTTTTTTTATTTTTTCTTTTGTCATATGTACATAAATACATAGATACATACACACAACAACCTTTACAAATACATAAATATAAAAAAAAAAACATAGATAAATATACACATACATTTATGACTGTGATTTTTGTTATACATAAGTACACACACAGACACACAGTTTCCTCTTGAATTCTTTTATTTACATCTATGAAAATTATTTTTTTTGTCATTGTTTTTTTTTGTATAATGTTTTTGTTTTGTTATATGTACATAAATACATAGATACATACACGCAAAAACATTTACACATACATAGATATAAAAAAACATAGATAAATATACATAGAGATATACATACATTTATGACTGTGATTTTTGTTATACATAAGTACACACACAAACACACAGTTTCCTCTTGAATATTTTTATTTACATCTATTAAAATTATTTTTTTTATCATTGTTTTTTTTTTTGTATAATGTTTTTATTTTGTTATATGTACATAAATACATAGATACATACACGCAAAAACATTTACACATACATAGATATAAAAAAAACATAGATAAATATACATAGAGATATACATACATTTATGACTGATTTTTGTTACACATAAGTACACACACAAACACACAGTTTCCTCATAGAATTTTTCTATTTACATCTATTAAAATTCATTTTTATGTTATTTTTTTCCCATCAGGACTGCCTAAATTAGTATTTTTGAAGGTCCTGGACTCGCCGGTTACCAGGAACCCTCCTTGGTGCGGCGCCCTGATGGTTTGCAAGTGCAGCTCTGTACTGGTGGAACCTGCCAGACCTTTCTTTTATGTTAGACGGTTCCTCCAACACAGGCTGACTTGTTTCTGGAGCAGGAACAGGTTCAGTTGCAGCTGTTGTTGTTGGAGCATTTAGAGAGTGTCTCAAAGGAGCGTTCTTTGGTTCTCCTTCTGGCTGCGAGACGTTGTCCATCCCTTCTAAATGCTCAGACATCGGCCTGGAGTCCTGGTGATGCTGAGAAGGTTCCGGGATCTGCTGTTTCAGGCTGTTGACTTCTCTCTCCAAAACCTTTTTATCATTTTGGAGAGAGGAAACCTGACGAGCCATTTTAGCTTGCTCCCTCTCCATTTCTAGAAACAGTTTTTCTAGAGTGGCATTTGTTTCCTTCTCAGACTGGATCCATTCTGTCTCTTTTTTGTTGTTTTCTTCAAGAACTTCTGGAGGAACTCCAAAAGTTCCCTGCATAAGTCCCCGTTCTTTGTAATGCTCCACTCTTAAGGCTTGGAGCTTAGAGATGAGAGCTTTTTTATCTTCAAAGACAGTTTTGCGATTGGTTTTTGTTGCAGCAACTTTGTCTTTTAGTTGGGCCAGATGTCTTAGTTTCTCCTGAAATTCCTCTATTTCTTTGAGGGTGTTTTGGTTTTGTTTTTCCAATTGTTTAATTTCAGATTTTGATTGTTGATTTGTCTCTGCGTTTTCATCAGGATGTGGGTCCTTCTCCGAGGTTCTCTCCAGATCCATCAGCTCCTTCTCCAGAACGGACTTTTGCTTCTGCAGAGACTGGAACAACTCCAACTCTTGTTGGTACTTTTGTTCCAGATCATCTGCAGAAACACCAAAGCTTTGGTGGACACGTGCCCGTTCTTTGTGGAGCTTCACTTTAAGGATGGAAAGGTCGGAGGTGAGGACGCTGTTCTGTTTCGAGATAATTTCCTGGTCAGTTTTTGTGGCTGCAATTTTCTCCTTCAGTTCTGTGAGCTTTTGAAGGTTTTCCTGGAGCTCTTTCACTTCTTTGGACATGATATTGTTTTGCTTTTCTAAATAAGCAACATTTGCTTTTGCCTGGAGATAATCTTGTTGGAATCTGAATGGCTGTTCCTGCTCCTTTTTAAGCTTGTCCCGTTTCTCCATGAGGTCACTGTTGGTTTGTTTCAGTCCAGCGAGTTTGGTGGTGATCTCATGGAGCTGCTGAACAAAGGGTTTGGCCTCCTCACACTGTAGAGTGAGCTGAAGGATTTCAGAGTCCAGTGTTGCATTCTGGACCTCCAGAGACATGCTTTGGTCCAGGATGGAGGCACAACGTTGTTTAATTGTTGCCTCCTCCTCACAATGTCTCTGGAGATCCTGTAACTGGCTCTGAAGAACCATGTTTTTCTCTTGCAGTGTTTGGAGGCGATCTCTTTCCTCGTTCAGCAGTTTCTCCTGAGGTTCAAGGGCCATGATGTTGGTTTGGACCCTCTGAACCTCTTTCTGTAGATCTTCGTTCTCCTGACTGAGAGATTTGGTGGTGAGCTTGAGTTTCTTCAACTCACTGGACAACTCTTCAGGATCCCAAACTCTGGTCTGGAGTTCCTGAAGAGTTGCTGTGAGTTGGGTGTTGGTCTCAGTCAGGAGGTGGATCTTTTGCTGCTGTTTCTTGCAACGGTCCTCCAGAGGTTGTTGGTTCTGGAGTTGCTTGTTGAGCCGTTGCAAGTCTTTTTCCAGCTGCTTGGTGAGTCTTGAGGCGGATTTCTTTGCCTGGCAGAGTCCAGCGTAGGTTTCTCGAAGGTGTTTTTTACCTTCCAGCTCAGCGCCGAGGGTCTGGAGCTGGCTGGTCAGCGAGGTGATGTCCTGGACTTTGCCTTCAAGATTGGAGAGATTGTTTTTGAGGGTGCTCTCCTCAACTGCAGAATCTCTCAGACGCCTAAAGAACATTTTAAATGATGTTTTTCTGTAAAACACTGAAAAACTTTAAAATGTTCTTGCTGAAATCTGAGCGAATGGATGCAGTCTTCTGTAGCGTGTAAAGGCTTCGTGTTCCTCAGTATATATAGAAGGTTCTTGACGGGATGCAAGGGTTCTAGTCGGAGTGTTCCTCAGCGTAGGTCGAAGGTACTTGACGGGATGCAAGGCTTCTAGTAGCTGTAAAAAACAGAAGGTTTGCTCTCAGGGTTTAACCACAATGAGGGCAAGAAATCATGTGTCATCCCTAGATCAAAGGCGATGATGCGTACAAAATAAGATCACCTGAGGCATGTCTGGGCGTGCCTAAGGTGGTGACAAGTATGACATCATCATGATGTCATGATGCATATAACCCCTCCCCCTTCCCCCATTATCTTTAACATGTGACACGCAACATTTTCCTACGCATCATAATCTATGATGGGGGTGTTTATCTCCCCTTTTGGTCAGACGCTCCACAGTGGATCATTCAATCTTCTGTCTCTGGAGAAGAGCACAGAGGATGCCTTTCCCGTGTCTTTGTGGTAGAAAAAATGATCGGATGCCTCCTTCCCCAACAGATTTGCTTCTTTAACATTGATATTTATTACTGGATTGGCCATCATGTGACATATCAGCCCTTTGAGGTGTTTTTATTAGGAAAATAATTTTGTTACCTCACTTTGTAAAGTTTGTTAACCATTCACACCATTGTAACCAGTTGTTCTGTCCCCGCAGCTGAAAAACACTCCCACAGCATAATGCTGCCACCACCATACTTCACTCTTGGGACTGTACTGAACAGGGAATGAGCTGTGCCTGCTTTTCTCCACACACATCTCTTAGAATTATGGCCAAAAAGTTCTAGCTTGGTCTCATCAGACCAGATAATCTTTTTTTGTCACCATCTTTACGTGTCCTTCAGGTGTTTTTAAGCAAACTCCTTTCAGGCTTTCATGTGTCTTGCACTAAGTGTAGGCTTCCGTCTGGCCACTCTGCCATAAAGCCTCGACTGGTGGAGGGCTGCTGTGATGGTCGACCTTCGACAACAGGGGTTGGCAACCTTTAACACTCAAAAAGCGATTTTGACCCAGTTTCCACGGAAGTGACAACACTGGGAGCACCCATACATAAATAATATTATATATGCAGGGCTCTAAATTAACTTCTTTTAGTTACTAGCCGAGGTGGCTGGTAACAACCAAAGTCTACCAGACAAATCTGGACTCTACTTGCCAAATATTTCTCAAGAAAAATAATGTCTGTCTTTCAAAGTAAAACACTTATTCCCTTTATTTATTCTGTCCACTGCTTTTAGTGGACAAAAAAGAAGTGGTGGTAATCTCTTTCATGAAAGTTGTAACATAAAATGCAGAGAATCTTAAATGTAAAATTTGATCAGTAAATAAACATTATTTTTTTCTGTCATAATATGAAAAAAGAAAGAAGGAGCTCAGGTCAAGTTTTTAAATAAATTTAGTCATACATCGACTGTTAACTTAAATTGATTTAAATGGGAGTACAATTACAACATTACGTCATATCGTTACGCCAGAGTGAAGTCATGCTAAAAGCTAGCTTCTAGCTTGAAGCTCCACAGTGAGACAAATAAAATACACTTCGATCGGACACCTAGAATTGATTTTCCTAAGCCACACAGAACCGCAACATAAGGATGAAAGAGCTGCATGCGGCTCCGGAGCTGTGAGTTGCCGAGCCCTGATCTACAACTTTCTCCTGACTGCATCTCTGGAGCTCAGCCACAGTGATCTTTGGATTCTTCTTTACCTCTCTCACCAAAGCTCTCCTTCCCCCGATTGCTCAGTTTGGCCGGACGGCCAGCTCTAGGAGGGGTTCTGGTCGGCCTGAACATCTTCCATTTAAGGATTATGGAGGCCACTGTGCTCTTAGGAACCTTAAGTGCAGCAGATATTTTTGTAACCTTGGTCAGATCTGTGCCTTACCACAATTCTGTCTGTGAGCTCTTCAGGCAGTTCCTTTGACTTCATGTTTCTTTTTTGCTCTGACATGCACTGTGAGCTGTAAGGTCTTATATAGACAGGTGTGTGGCTTTCCTAATCAAGTCCAATTAGTAAAATCAAACACAGCTGGACTCAAATGAAGGTGTAGAAACATCTCAAGGATGGTCAGAAGAAATGGACAGTACCTGAGCTAAATATATAAGTGTCACAGCAAAGGGTCTGAACTATTCTGTGTTTTTTGTCAATATGGGTTGCTGTCTGTTCATTAATGAGGAAAAAATAAACTTCAATGATTTTGGCAAATGGCTGCAATAAAACAAAGAGTGATACATTTAAGGGGGTCTGAATACTTTCCATACCCACTGTAAATGCAAAGGGACTGTGTTTCTGAGTTTCAGAGTCCAGGTTGTGCGTAGAGGTTAACCCAACCACATCTAGCTGGTGCCTCCTGCACCTTGTAAACATCAAACTTCTCATCTACCAGGGTGACCTCCAACACTTGGAGGCTGCGCTGGGGGCTCACGGATAAGCCCGCACACACCCCGCCCCTCTCACCATGAGCAACTTCAGAATGGTAGTGAGTCCAACCTGTCACAAGAGACTGAGACTGGCTCCATTCACTCCCAGTGCATTGCCACAGAGGAGCTCTTCGACTCCCTTGGAGACTGCAGCATGGATGATGGACAGTCCTCAGCCTCTGTTTCCTCAGGAGGAGGCATGTTTGCGAGCCTGAAGAAATTCCAGCGACCTTGGTGAGGGTCCTACCCACCAGGTACTTTGGTCTACAGCAGGACTCCAGCTATGCATAACCGGACATGCATTAGAATCTTGACGGCTCAGACTCAGGAAGGTGGTTCTGATAAATGTATGTGTCTATATAGATGTATATATAATAGATATACATCTATATATTATATACATAATGTAACTCATTTCTTTTTATGATTCACGTGTTTTATTTTTTATACTCTCACACAATCCCTCTGCATTTATCCGGACTTGGGACCGGCACAAGAGGTCACTGGAGTGTGACCCCTTGTGGTTGCATTACACACACACACACACACCACAACACAGCACAACACAACACAGCACAACACAACACAACACAGCACAACACATCACAACACACCACAACACATCACAACACAACACACCACAAAACACAACTACACACCACAACACAACACATATTTGATATATGTACATAAATATTTATACACACAAATACCTGCACACACACACACTTCTTTTTTGTTTTTGTTTTTTTTTTAATTTACATCTACTGAAGTTTATTTTTACTTTGTTTTTTTTTTTTTTTTTTTTTTTTTTTCTTTTGTCATATGTACATAAATACATAGATATATACACACAACAACCTTTACAAATACATAAATATAAAAAAAAAAACATAGATAAATATACACATACATTTATGACTGTGATTTTTGTTATACATAAGTACACACACAAACACACAGTTTCCTCTTGAATTTTTTTATTTACATCTATTAAAATTATTTTTTTTGTCATTGTTTTTTTTGTATAATGTTTTTGTTTTGTTATATGTACATAAATACATAGATACATACACGCAAAAACATTTACACATACATAGATATAAAAAAACATAGATAAATATACATAGAGATATACATACATTTATGACTGTGATTTTTGTTATACATAAGTACACACACAAACACACAGTTTCCTCTTGAATTTTTTTATTTACATCTATTAAATTTTTTTTTTTTGTCATTGTTTTTTTTTGTATAATGTTTTTGTTTTGTTATATGTACATAAATACATAGATACATACACGCAAAAACATTTACACATACATAGATATAAAAAAACATAGATAAATATACATAGAGATATACATACATTTATGACTGTGATTTTTGTTATACATAAGTACACACACAAACACATAGTTTCCTCTTGAATTTTTTTATTTACATCTATTAATTTTTTTTTTTTTTTTTTGTCATTGATTTTTTTTGTTTAATGTTTTTTTTTGTTATATGTACGTAAATACATAGATATATACACACAACAACCTTTACAAATACATAAATATAAAAAAAAAACATAGATAAATATACACATACATTTATGACTGTGATTTTTGTTATACATAAGTACACACACAAACACACAGTTTCCTCATAGAATTTTTCTATTTACATCTATTAAAATTCATTTTTATGTTATCTTTTTCCCATCAGGACTGCCTAAATTAGTATTTTTGAAGGTCCTGGACGCGCCGGTTACCAGGAATCCTCCTTGGTGCGGCGCCCTGATGGTTTGCAATTGCAGCTCTGTATTGGTGGAACCTGCCAGACCTTTCTTTTATGTTAGATGGTTCCTCCAACACAGGCTGACTTGCTTCTGGAGCAGGAACAGGTTCAGTTGCAGCTGTTGTTGTTGGAGCATTTAGAGGGTGTCTCAAAGGAGCGTTCTTTGGTTCTCCTTCTGGCTGCGAGACGTTGTCCATCCCTTCTAAATGCTCAGACATCGGCCTGGAGTCCTGGTGATGCTGAGAAGGTTCCGGGATCTGCTGTTTCAGGCTGTTGACTTCTCTCTCCAAAACCTTTTTATCATTTTGGAGAGAGGAAACCTGACGAGCCATTTTAGCTTGCTCTCTCTCCATTTCTAGAAACAGTTTTTCTAGAGTGGCATTTGTTTCCTTCTCAGACTGGATCCATTCTGTCTCTTTTTTGTTGTTCTCTTCAAGAACTTCTGGAGGAACTCCAAAAGTTCCCTGCATAAGTCCCCGTTCTTTGTAATGCTCCACTCTTAAGGCTTGGAGCTTAGAGATGAGAGCTTTTTTATCTTCAAAGACAGTTTTGCGATTGGTTTTTGTTGCAGCAACTTTGTCTTTTAGTTGGGCCAGATGTCTTAGTTTCTCCTGAAATTCCTCTATTTCTTTGAGGGTGTTTTGGTTTTGTTTTTCCAATTGTTTAATTTCAGATTTCTCATGTTGATTTGTCTCTGCGTTTTCATCAGGATGTGGGTCCTTCTCCGAGGTTCTCTCCAGATCCATCAGCTCCTTCTCCAGAACGGACTTTTGCTTCTGCAGAGACTGGAACAACTCCAACTCTTGTTGGTACTTTTGTTCCAGATCATCTGCAGCAACACCAAAGCTTTGGTGGACACGTGCCCGTTCTTTGTGGAGCTTCACTTTAAGGATGGAAAGGTCGGAGGTGAGGACGCTGTTCTTTTTGGAAATTGTTTCCTGATCAGTTTTTGTGGCTGCAATTTTCTCCTTCAGTTCTGTGAGCTTTTGAAGGTTTTCCTGGAGCTCTTTCACTTCTTTGGACATGATATTGTTTTGCTTTTCTAAATAAGCAACATTTGCTTTTGCCTGGAGATAATCTTGTTGGAATCTGAATGGCTGTTCCTGCTCCTTTTTAAGCTTGTCCCGTTTCTCCATGAGGTCACTGTTGGTTTGTTTCAGTCCAGCGAGTTTGGTGGTGATCTCATGGAGCTGCTGAACAAAGGGTTTGGCCTCCTCACACTGTAGAGTGAGCTGAAGGATTTCAGAGTCCAGTGTTGCATTCTGGACCTCCAGAGACATGCTTTGGTCCAGGATGGAGGCACAACGTTGTTTAATTGTTGCCTCCTCCTCACAATGTCTCTGGAGATCCTGTAACTGGCTCTGAAGAACCATGTTTTTCTCTTGCAGTGTTTGGAGGCGATCTCTTTCCTCGTTCAGCAGTTTCTCCTGAGGTTCAAGGGCCATGATGTTGGTTTGGACCCTCTGAACCTCTTTCTGTAGATCTTCGTTCTCCTGACTGAGAGATTTGGTGGTGAGCTTGAGTTTCTTCAACTCACTGGACAACTCTTCAGGATCCCAAACTCTGGTCTGGAGTTCCTGAAGAGTTGCTGTGAGTTGGGTGTTGGTCTCAGTCAGGAGGTGGATCTTTTGCTGCTGTTTCTTGCAACGGTCCTCCAGAGGTTGTTGGTTCTGGAGTTGCTTGTTGACCCGTTGCAAGTCTTTTTCCAGCTGCTTGGTGAGTCTTGAGGCGGATTTCTTTGCCTGGCAGAGTCCAGCGTAGGTTTCTCGAAGGTGTTTTTTACCTTCCAGCTCAGCGCCGAGGGTCTGGAGCTGGCTGGTCAGCGAGGTGATGTCCTGGACTTTGCCTTCAAGATTGGAGAGATTGTTTTTGAGGGTGCTCTCCTCAACTGCAGAATCTCTCAGACGCCTAAAGAACATTTTAAATGATGTTTTTCTGTAAAACACTGAAAAACTTTAAAATGTTCTTGCTGAAATCTGAGCGAATGGATGCAGTCTTCTGTAGCGTGTAAAGGCTTCGTGTTCCTCAGTATATATAGAAGGTTCTTGACGGGATGCAAGGGTTCTAGTCGGAGTGTTCCTCAGCGTAGGTCGAAGGTACTTGACGGGATGCAAGGCTTCTAGTAGCTGTAAAAAACAGAAGGTTTGCTCTCAGGGTTTAACCACAATGAGGGCAAGAAATCATGTGTCATCCCTAGATCAAAGGCGATGATGCGTACAAAATAAGATCACCTGAGGCATGTCTGGGCGTGCCTAAGGTGGTGACAAGTATGACATCATCATGATGTCATGATGCATATAACCCCTCCCCCTTCCCCATTATCTTTAACATGTGACACGCAACATTTTCCTACGCATCATAATCTATGATGGGGGTGTTTATCTCCCCTTTTGGTCAGACGCTCCACAGTGGATCATTCAATCTTCTGTCTCTGGAGAAGAGCACAGAGGATGCCTTTCTCGTGTCTTTGTGGTAGAAAAAATGATCGGATGCCTCCTTCCCCAACAGATTTGCTTCTTTAACATTGATATTTATTACTGGATTGGCCATCACGTGACATATCAGCCCTTTGAGGTGTTTTTATTAGGAAAATAATTTTGTTACCTCACTTTGTAAAGTTTGTTAACCATTCACACCATTGTAACCAGTTGTTCTGTCCCCGCAGCTGAAAAACACTCCCACAGCATAATGCTGCCACCACCATACTTCACTCTTGGGACTGTACTGAACAGGGAATGAGCTGTGCCTGCTTTTCTCCACACACATCTCTTAGAATTATGGCCAAAAAGTTCTAGCTTGGTCTCATCAGACCAGATAATCTTTTTTTGTCACCATCTTTACGTGTCCTTCAGGTGTTTTTAAGCAAACTCCTTTCAGGCTTTCATGTGTCTTGCACTAAGTGTAGGCTTCCGTCTGGCCACTCTGCCATAAAGCCTCGACTGGTGGAGGGCTGCTGTGATGGTCGACCTTCGACAACAGGGGTTGGCAACCTTTAACACTCAAAAAGCGATTTTGACCCAGTTTCCACGGAAGTGACAACACTGGGAGCACCCATACATAAATAATATTATATATGCAGGGCTCTAAATTAACTTCTTTTAGTTACTAGCCGAGGTGGCTGGTAACAACCAAAGTCTACCAGACAAATCTGGACTCTACTTGCCAAATATTTCTCAAGAAAAATAATGTCTGTCTTTCAAAGTAAAACACTTATTCCCTTTATTTATTCTGTCGACTGCTTTTAGTGGACAAAAAAGAAGTGGTGGTAATCTCTTTCATGAAAGTTGTAACATAAAATGCAGAGAATCTTAAATGTAAAATTTGATCAGTAAATAAACATTATTTTTTTCTGTGTCATAATATGAAAAAAGAAAGAAGGAGCTCAGGTCAAGTTTTTAAATAAATTTAGTCATACATCGACTGTTAACTTAAATTGATTTAAATGGGAGTACAATTACAACATTACGTCATATCGTTACGCCAGAGTGAAGTCATGCTAAAAGCTAGCTTCTAGCTTGAAGCTCCACAGTGAGACAAATAAAATACACTTCGATCGGACACCTAGAATTGATTTTCCTAAGCCACACAGAACCGCAACATAAGGATGAAAGAGCTGCATGCGGCTCCGGAGCTGTGAGTTGCCGAGCCCTGATCTACAACTTTCTCCTGACTGCATCTCTGGAGCTCAGCCACAGTGATCTTTGGATTCTTCTTTACCTCTCTCACCAAAGCTCTCCTTCCCCCGATTGCTCAGTTTGGCCGGATGGCCAGCTCTAGGAGGGGTTCTGGTCGGCCTGAACATCTTCCATTTAAGGATTATGGAGGCCACTGTGCTCTTAGGAACCTTAAGTGCAGCAGATATTTTTGTAACCTTGGTCAGATCTGTGTCTTACCACAATTCTGTCTGTGAGCTCTTCAGGCAGTTCCTTTGACTTCATGTTTCTTTTTTGCTCTGACATGCACTGTGAGCTGTAAGGTCTTATATAGACAGGTGTGTGGCTTTCCTAATCAAGTCCAATTAGTAAAATCAAACACAGCTGGACTCAAATGAAGGTGTAGAAACATCTCAAGGATGGTCAGAAGAAATGGACAGTACCTGAGCTAAATATATAAGTGTCACAGCAAAGGGTCTGAACTATTCTGTGTTTTTTGTCAATATGGGTTGCTGTCTGTTCATTAATGAGGAAAAAATAAACTTCAATGATTTTGGCAAATGGCTGCAATAAAACAAAGAGTGATACATTTAAGGGGGTCTGAATACTTTCCATACCCACTGTAAATGCAAAGGGACTGTGTTTCTGAGTTTCAGAGTCCAGGTTGTGCGTAGAGGTTAACCCAACCACATCTAGCTGGTGCCTCCTGCACCTTGTAAACATCAAACTTCTCATCTACCAGGGTGACCTCCAACACTTGGAGGCTGCGCTGGGGGCTCACGGATAAGCCCGCACACACCCCGCCCCTCTCACCATGAGCAACTTCAGAATGGTAGTGAGTCCAACCTGTCACAAGAGACTGAGACTGGCTCCATTCACTCCCAGTGCATTGCCACAGAGGAGCTCTTCGACTCCCTTGGAGACTGCAGCATGGATGATGGACAGTCCTCAGCCTCTGTTTCCTCAGGAGGAGGCATGTTTGCGAGCCTGAAGAAATTCCAGCGACCTTGGTGAGGGTCCTACCCACCAGGTACTTTGGTCTACAGCAGGACTCCAGCTATGCATAACCGGACATGCATTAGAATCTTGACGGCTCAGACTCAGGAAGGTGGTTCTGATAAATGTATGTGTCTATATAGATGTATATATAATAGATATACATCTATATATTATATACATAATGTAACTCATTTCTTTTTATGATTCACGTGTTTTATTTTTTATACTCTCACACAATCCCTCTGCATTTATCCGGACTTGGGACCGGCACAAGAGGTCACTGGAGTGTGACCCCTTGTGGTTGCATTACACACACACACACACACCACAACACAGCACAACACAACACAGCACAACACAACACAACACAGCACAACACATCACAACACACCACAACACATCACAACACAACACACCACAAAACACAACTACACACCACAACACAACACATATTTGATATATGTACATAAATATTTATACACACAAATACCTGCACACACACACACTTCTTTTTTGTTTTTGTTTTTTTTTTAATTTACATCTACTGAAGTTTATTTTTACTTTGTTTTTTTTTTTTTTTTTTTTTTTTCTTTTGTCATATGTACATAAATACATAGATATATACACACAACAACCTTTACAAATACATAAATATAAAAAAAAAAACATAGATAAATATACACATACATTTATGACTGTGATTTTTGTTATACATAAGTACACACACAAACACACAGTTTCCTCTTGAATTTTTTTATTTACATCTATTAAAATTATTTTTTTTGTCATTGTTTTTTTTGTATAATGTTTTTGTTTTGTTATATGTACATAAATACATAGATACATACACGCAAAAACATTTACACATACATAGATATAAAAAAACATAGATAAATATACATAGAGATATACATACATTTATGACTGTGATTTTTGTTATACATAAGTACACACACAAACACATAGTTTCCTCTTGAATTTTTTTATTTACATCTATTAATTTTTTTTTTTTTTTTTTGTCATTGATTTTTTTTGTTTAATGTTTTTTTTTTGTTATATGTACGTAAATACATAGATATATACACACAACAACCTTTACAAATACATAAATATAAAAAAAAAACATAGATAAATATACACATACATTTATGACTGTGATTTTTGTTATACATAAGTACACACACAAACACACAGTTTCCTCATAGAATTTTTCTATTTACATCTATTAAAATTCATTTTTATGTTATCTTTTTCCCATCAGGACTGCCTAAATTAGTATTTTTGAAGGTCCTGGACGCGCCGGTTACCAGGAATCCTCCTTGGTGCGGCGCCCTGATGGTTTGCAAGTGCAGCTCTGTATTGGTGGAACCTGCCAGACCTTTCTTTTATGTTAGATGGTTCCTCCAACACAGGCTGACTTGCTTCTGGAGCAGGAACAGGTTCAGTTGCAGCTGTTGTTGTTGGAGCATTTAGAGGGTGTCTCAAAGGAGCGTTCTTTGGTTCTCCTTCTGGCTGCGAGACGTTGTCCATCCCTTCTAAATGCTCAGACATCGGCCTGGAGTCCTGGTGATGCTGAGAAGGTTCCGGGATCTGCTGTTTCAGGCTGTTGACTTCTCTCTCCAAAACCTTTTTATCATTTTGGAGAGAGGAAACCTGACGAGCCATTTTAGCTTGCTCTCTCTCCATTTCTAGAAACAGTTTTTCTAGAGTGGCATTTGTTTCCTTCTCAGACTGGATCCATTCTGTCTCTTTTTTGTTGTTCTCTTCAAGAACTTCTGGAGGAACTCCAAAAGTTCCCTGCATAAGTCCCCGTTCTTTGTAATGCTCCACTCTTAAGGCTTGGAGCTTAGAGATGAGAGCTTTTTTATCTTCAAAGACAGTTTTGCGATTGGTTTTTGTTGCAGCAACTTTGTCTTTTAGTTGGGCCAGATGTCTTAGTTTCTCCTGAAATTCCTCTATTTCTTTGAGGGTGTTTTGGTTTTGTTTTTCCAATTGTTTAATTTCAGATTTCTCATGTTGATTTGTCTCTGCGTTTTCATCAGGATGTGGGTCCTTCTCCGAGGTTCTCTCCAGATCCATCAGCTCCTTCTCCAGAACGGACTTTTGCTTCTGCAGAGACTGGAACAACTCCAACTCTTGTTGGTACTTTTGTTCCAGATCATCTGCAGCAACACCAAAGCTTTGGTGGACACGTGCCCGTTCTTTGTGGAGCTTCACTTTAAGGATGGAAAGGTCGGAGGTGAGGACGCTGTTCTTTTTGGAAATTGTTTCCTGATCAGTTTTTGTGGCTGCAATTTTCTCCTTCAGTTCTGTGAGCTTTTGAAGGTTTTCCTGGAGCTCTTTCACTTCTTTGGCCCTGAGATTGTTTTGCTTTTCTAAATAAGCAACATTTGCTTTTGCCTGAAGATAATCTTGTTGGAATCTGAATGGCTGTTCCTGCTCCTTTTTAAGCTTGTCCCGTTTCTCCATGAGGTCACTGTTGGTTTGTTTCAGTCCAGCGAGTTTGGTGGTGATCTCATGGAGCTGCTGGACAAAGGGTTTGGCCTCCTCACACTGTAGAGTGAGCTGAAGGATTTCAGAGTCCAGTGTTGCATTCTGGACCTCCAGAGACATGCTTTGGTCCAGGATGGAGGCACAACGTTGTTTAATTGTTGCCTCCTCCTCACAATGTCTCTGGAGATCCTGTAACTGGCTCTGAAGAACCATGTTTTTCTCTTGCAGTGTTTGGAGGCGATCTCTTTCCTCGTTCAGCAGTTTCTCCTGAGGTTCAAGGGCCATGATGTTGGTTTGGACCCTCTGAACCTCTTTCTGTAGATCTTCGTTCTCCTGACTGAGAGATTTGGTGGTGAGCTTGAGTTTCTTCAACTCACTGGACAACTCTTCAGGATCCCAAACTCTGGTCTGGAGTTCCTGAAGAGTTGCTGTGAGTTGGGTGTTGGTCTCAGTCAGGAGGTGGATCTTTTGCTGCTGTTTCTTGCAACGGTCCTCCAGAGGTTGTTGGTTCTGGAGTTGCTTGTTGACCCGTTGCAAGTCTTTTTCCAGCTGCTTGGTGAGTCTTGAGGCGGATTTCTTTGCCTGGCAGAGTCCAGCGTAGGTTTCTCGAAGGTGTTTTTTACCTTCCAGCTCAGCGCCGAGGGTCTGGAGCTGGCTGGTCAGCGAGGTGATGTCCTGGACTTTGCCTTCAAGATTGGAGAGATTGTTTTTGAGGGTGCTCTCCTCAACTGCAGAATCTCTCAGACGCCTAAAGAACATTTTAAATGATGTTTTTCTGTAAAACACTGAAAAACTTTAAAATGTTCTTGCTGAAATCTGAGCGAATAGATGCAGTCTTCTGTAGCGTGTAAAGGCTTCGTGTTCCTCAGTGTAGGTAGAAGGTTCTTGACGGGATGCAAGGGTTCTAGTCGGAGTGTTCCTCAGCGTAGGTCGAAGGTACTTGACGGGATGCAAGGCTTCTAGTAGCTGTAAAAAACAGAAGGTTTGCTCTCAGGGTTTAACCACAATGAGGGCAAGAAATCATGTGTCATCCTTAGATCAAAGGCGATGATGCGTACAAAATAAGATCACCTGAGGCATATCTGGGCGTGCCTAAGGTGGTGACAAGTATGACATCATCATGATGTCATGATGCATATAACCCCTCCCCCCTTCCCCCATTATCTTTAACATGTGACACGCAACATTTTCCTTTGCATCATAATCTATGATGGGGGTGTTTATCTCCCCTTTTGGTCAGACGCTCCACAGTGGATCATTCAATCTTCTGTCTCTGAAGAAGAGCACAGAGGATGCCTTTCCCGTGTCTTTGTGGTAGAAAAAATGATCGGATGCCTCCTTCCCAAACTGGTTTGCATCTTTAACATTGATATTTATTACTGGATTGGCCGTCACGTGACAAATCAGCCCTTTGAGGTGTTTTTATTAGGAAAATAATTTTGTTACCTCACTTTGTAAAGTTTGTTAACCATTCACACCATTGTAACCAGTTGTTCTGTCCCCGCAGCTGAAAAACACTCCCACAGCATAATGCTGCCACCACCATGCTTCACTCTTGGGACTGTACTGAACAGGGAATGAGCTGTGCCTGCTTTTCTTCACACACATCTCTTAGAATTATGGCCAAAAAGTTCTATCTTGGTCTCATCAGACCAGATAATCTTTTTTTGTCACCATCTTTACGTGTCCTTCAGGTGTTTTTAAGCAAACTCCTTTCAGGCTTTCATGTGTCTTGCACTAAGTAGAGGCTTCCGTCTGGCCACTCTGCCATAAAGCCTCGACTGGTGGAGGGCTGCTGTGATGGTCGACCTTTGACAACAGGGGTTGGCAACCTTTAACACTCAAAAAGCGATTTTGACCCAGTTTCCACGGAAATGACAACACTGGGAGCACCCATACATAAATAATATTATATATACAGGGCTCTAAATTAACTTCTTTTAGTTACTAGCCGGGGTGGCCGATAACAACCAAAGTCTACCAGACAAATCTGGACTCTACTTGCCAAATATTTCTGTCTTTCAAAGTAAAACACTTATTCCCTTTATTTATTCTGTCCAGTGCTTTTAGTGGACAAAAAAGAAGTGGTGGTAATCTCTTTCATGGAAGTCTAAACATAAAATGCAGAGAATCTTGAATGTAAAATTTTATCAGTAAAAAAAATGTCATTTTTTTCTATGTGTCATAATATGAAAAAAGAAAGAAGGAGCTCAGGTCAAGTCTTTAAATAAATTTAGTCATACATCGACTGTGTACATCTAATTATTTTAAATGTACTATTACAACATTACGTCACATCGTTACGCCATAGTGAAGTCATCCTTACCCTTGTAACTCAAGAGTGAGACACAGCACCTCCTTAAAATGTGGTCGGGTGAAAGCAGGCTGGTTAAAACAACTTTTAACATGATAGACATTGTTTCTCACTGTTTTCTCAACAATATATTTGTAATAAAGACTTATCATCCTACATTTATTGCCAACGTCTCCTCAGTACTGCAGTTTCTAACATCCTCTGAGTTAAAAGAGTAACTAGCACTCTACGGATAGTATTTTCTTACTTTGCATTAGATACACTAAAGCTAATCCAAAGAACTTCAAAATTGCCCTCAAGCTCAGACAAATCGCCTTTTGTTGCACCTCAATGCAAACATGTCATACAGTTGGAGGTAATTTCAGGAAAGCAGTCAGAGCCAATCATGACAAATATTAGGCTCTGTTCTTAGAAGTCGTTGTGCTTGATCAATGGGAATGGACCCAAGTAGTTTATGTAATTTGGGAATAAGGAAAATGATTTTCATGCCTAAAGAAAAAGGACGCTTTACATCTCTTCATTTAAAAACAAGTGTGTTCTGGGCAATGAAGACAAATGTCAATTCAGTGTGTAACTTCACATCATCTAAAGATCCACACTGGAGCATGACTGGAACTCCCCACTGTGCTTCACTTGTACTTACTCCCAGTTTGCACCTCTATTTTACTCCTCTCATGAAAGTAGGTGGATGGATTTGAATCTTTTGTTGGTTTTATTATTATTATTATTATTATTAGTCCATGAAAAAAAAAAAATAAGAGTGGTCTGGCTAATATTAAGTCAGAAAGCTAGCATAAACATAAAGCTTAATACTATGTTCACACTCAAAAAAGTGCATTGAAACAGCCACTTCCAATGGATTTCTGCGTGCAAAACTTTTGTATTCGTGCATCGCTACGGAAATTTTTAAGGCAATGCACGGCCCTTAAACGTACGTTGAAAATTAAATTAAACCAATTGACCGTTCAGGGACTTGGATTTGGTAGTGGCATATGAGTAGAGTACCTTCTCATTTACGGAAGGGCCAACTGTTTGAATATTGTTTATGAAGGAGAACCTAAGGAGAGCTTAATAAGAACTTAATAATTTCTCTAAAACTTAACGCTTAACTTAACCCTAACTTTCATATATCGGAGTAGCTGTACAAAAAAAAGAACAAAAAAAAACCCTGTAGCAAGATTTGAGAGATATACACCACTTTGACGTTTCGTACCTAGTCCCTTCCAACTGTGAATGCAAGTGCGAGTATCAGGTAGTATGTTTAACATGCCAGGGAAATGCCAGTTCTTGAATGTGCAACGAATGCTCAGCGCGTAGGTAGCTCAACAGTCAAGTTGTACGCAAGGAGCACGCTCTTAGTAAACAGCTCTTATGGTTCCCTTGTGCAATGTTGTGGGGGGTTGAAAAAATGAAAAATCTATTTTCCATTCATGGATTCCAATCCATGGAATGATTATTTGTCAAACAAACTGGACTTTAGAAAACTAATATGCAACATTACCTTAAAAGATGAGAGTTGTTGACAGTTTGTTACTTTTTACCATCATGAGCTTTTTGTTTTTTATAAAATAAAAATAAAAAACATGCAGTTTGTTTGAATTTGAAACAAGATACCCCCAACAATACAGACAATACCTCAAGGAATTCCTCGACTTTGTGCAAATGCATGCATCACTCTGCAAGTAGTCAGAGAATAAAACGCCCCACCAGCACAAGATTTCAACTTTCTCATTACCAATTATATAAGACATGCAAAATTCATGATTCAATTATTTGCTTCCACACAAGGTTGAAAAGATAAGCTTGAACGGTTGTTTAGGCCTGTAGCTACCACTGCTCAGTGCGGACGGCAGCTTCATACTTTACGCTTGTTTTCAAACTAACTAACTAACAAAATGACAATCACTTTTAATTCAACGTGTCTTACAGCAGCAGCATTATTGGTAATTCGAAGTTTTAGATGTGCCGTGACCTTTTTGAACCTCAAGTCTTTACCTAACCTGCCTTTCACTCTCTCTTGAACTTTTCAGCCTTTTCAAACTTCTTATACAGCATTCCCTCCACATCTACATTCTCCCAATTCCCAGCTGCTGTATGTGAAGTGTTTCCATCTCCTTGTGTATCATTACTGACCTTTATGGCCTTTGAATGCCTTTTTTTTAAATTTAATTCTTAGCTGCTTCTGACCTTACTTTATTTGCCCTGACCTTACCATCCTGAAAAAGGTCAACATATCCATCCAAAACGTGGCAATATTTTAAACAATATATAACTTAAACTCTGTGGAGACTATGGTGGAGCGGAGAACAACACCCAGGTGAAAAGCTGTGATGATCCACCTTCTTCAACAAAATAAACTCTGTTAGTGACGAGCTGCTATCGATTCAAGATTTGGGAGGACAAAATAAATAAATAAATAAATAAAAATTATGTGCATTAGGATTTGGATGTTGGCAAAGCAGCACATGGCAGACAAAATTAGTCAAAATCAATTTTTTCAGTCGATCTTTAAACCAAAGAAGTCTCTGTAAACCCCCATAAAGTGCATTTCGGACTTCGGCGTTCAAAACTCTCACTTTTACACCTTGCTTCGCACATTTTTATGTCTGTTTTCATGCTCTACGCCACTGAAGGCGCGTTGCCAATTTAACCAGGTCGAACTTTGACCAATCAGGGACTTGGATTTGGTAGTGGCGTATGGATTATGCCCCTTGTCATTCAGCGCAGTGTTAACCATTTGAAAACTGATCATGAAGGACAAATGAATTATTGTGGTTTGTGCTGAAATTGTATGACACCAAGTCATTCATATATCATAATAAAGCTGTGAAAGAAAAAAAGATTTGCAAGATTTGCACTGCTTTGACATTTTGCACCAAGCCTCTTCCAAGTGTAGGTGGTGGACATGCGTGGTAAACATTAGAAAAAGAAGAAGCCCCTCCCTGCTTGTCCAGTGTGAACAGCATGGACTAACCACTCATTCCAGAACCCATGTTTAGCACATTCTTGAACGCACCTCCAATGCCCAGTGTGTACTTATCTTAAGAGTTCGTTCTATCATGACAAAATATTTTTATATCAAAGTTTTGAACAATTCAATGTCTTTAACACCAAAATAATAATTGTATTTAATCTGACTTTTTAGAGCATTAAATAAGACATTGAAATAGATACCAATTTTAGACATGGTCACTCTAACATTTAACATCAGGAAGTCAGAACTAATACCATTTTAAACCATGACTAATTAAGGAAATTGTTCAGCAGCATACATTCTGGAGAGCCTTAAATGATCTTTGAAGCCTATTCAAGAATATTTGTCTAACAAGGTAGTTATTTGAAGTAGGTGACAGTGTTAGTCCTGCTTGTCTCACTTTGATGAGGTCACTTCCTGTGATCAGGAAAATGCCTTCCACCTGTGGCCTGTAAGTAGAAACTGGAAGCAATTAGGATCTTGCAGTGTTGGTTCAAGATGTCCACCTTACTATCTTGAATGATCATGATGGGTATGTAATAGTATCTTTGGAAGATTGACGACATAAAATATTAACTCAAGAACAAGCACAGGTTCAGTTATTCTAAAAAAAAAATTAAAAAAAATAACTGAAATGTAAATATAAAAGTGTAAAATTTAGTATTTTCTGTTAGTCTTGCAGTTGTACAGAATGATTTCTTGCTTGACTCTGGGTTTTGTAAATTTCTATACATTTTACTTCTTGACATATAGGCTGCAGTACCTGTGGAAATACTTAAAGGTTCTAATCCTTGGAAAATCTGTCAAACTTGGACGACGTGCAAGATTCAGTGCCCAAAATTACTATTTTTCATGACGTGAATGTTAAACGATCTTTAGGTGAGCTTAAGACTTTCAGTTTTGGCTGAAAAGATGGAATAAAACGTGTGTGCGTTAGGAAAAAAACAACAGTTAAATAGTCAAGCTTCAAATATGTACTCATTCATAAAATGAAATAAGTTTTATAAAACTTTTGATTTTTCCTATTGAGTCCAGAGTCGGCGTTTTTTTTTCTTGTTACAGTAGGCTGAATTTCACCTAAAATCTCTTTTTTTATCTCCAGAACTATCAGTACTAAAAGTCTGATAATCCTGCGTGATGTAACTGGCTGTAAAGTGATTGATGTCTAAATTCCTTTCTTTGCTTGATGTCTTTTTCTCCGTTGTAGCTTCGTATTGATTTTATCTGCAGAACTTCATTGGAATTCTTTGTAATATCTGGTCTGAAACATTACGTGCCCCGGAGTCTAATAACTGTTGTATAGATCTAACTTCTGAAAGGGGTGGCTTTTAGGTGGATTTGTAATTTAGGTTGGAAAAGTGAGCATTCGTTGCATACAATTTTTTTTCATCATCAATTATATAAATATGTATATATATATATATATATTTGTTTAATATAGGTAATGTGGCGCTACATTCAGCCTCCATAAGAGGAGAAGCATTTTTTTTTATGCACCCATGAGGTATCTAAGGTCATGTTGAATAAAAACATTAAATGGAATTGAAGATGTTGATGTGCTTGGTGCTTCTGGCTTTAAATTTTGTCTTTAAAGGAATAAGTTGTTCCCTCCAGATGGATCTGGGCTGTACCTTCCAGAGAACACGCTTTACTGCTAAATGCATCAGTGAGCTGTTCAGCAGTCAGATATGTTAGACTGTCAGAGCTGAGCAGCTCCCAGCTGTGGATGTGTCTAGATGTATAAATGTGAAGCATGCTATTGGCAGGAAAGGTGTCCATGTTCAGAAAATCACTGTTGGTTTTTTTCCAACACAAAAAACCCATCAAAATATGTTCAGAATACATGTTCAGTGGTTTGACTGGCAGGTGGGGGGATCTTTGGGTGGCTTAATCATAACATATTACTCTTTCCTACCAATTCTTACCATTCCAAAGAGAAAGTTGTACCCACTGGCTCCAAGAAGCCAAAATACCGTAGACTTCTATGGAGAAATACTCAGTCATTATATTTGTTAGAATATGCATTCTAGCTATGCTACTAAAAACTACTGTTTAATACGTTCTTGTTAATCCTAATTACTCCACCAACTTGGTTATTTTTTTCTCAAAAAAATCTGATAGTTTGATCTTCTTCACCTTAGATTGATCAATGTAGCTGTTTATCCAGACGTGTTTGTTTATTAGACATATATTTGTTATTCAACCATGTAGTTACAGAATTCATTAAGCTCACTTTTCTTTAATAGTTCTAGCACATCACCTGTCCGTCTGGGGTTGAGGATCTCTCCTTCATGTGGGCAACCCTGAGGATTCTTAGTTTTTTTTCCCCCCAAAAAAGAGATTTTTTTTTTTTATGAGTTTTTCCTCACCGCGAAGGAGGATGTAAGGGCAGAGATGTTTGTTCAGCTTAGTCTGTTTTATAACCAGCTATTGTTTACTTTTACATGTTTAATAATTATTTTTGCTTCTTGCAATATATTCATAAACAGTCCATTGAGACGGCTATGGCTGTAATATTGGGCTATATAAATAAAATTGAATTGAACTGAATTGAATCAGTGTACAGGAACGAGTGCCCTGTGACAGACTGGGAACCTGTTTGTCACCCGCCTACGCCCACTAGTTGTTGCGGCAAGGCAACCAACTGAAGGAGATTTAAGCAGGTTAATTAGATGGAAGGATGGATAAAAATGAACCAACTAAATGTTGAACATTATCGAATGTTAAAGTGATTTAAGGCGTAAGATGAACAATAGTCATGAGTTTTATTCACTAGATATTTGGTTTCATAAGGCTCTTCAAGGTTTCATTGTAAACCAAAAGCCACAGTGTCCTAAACATCAACCAACTACAGGTCACTCTGAAATCCAACACAACCTGCCACATTGGATATCAAAAAACCCTTTTTACCACCCTTCATTCAATGGATGTGAATCTTGAAAATTGTATAAAAATGTGCGATCATGCAGTATGGGAAGATTTTTTTGAGAGACCAAAACCAGGCATTGTGGTTATTTCCTACATCTCTGGTTGGTCAGACAAACCTGGAATGGTTTTTAAAAACATAACATCCGAAGCTCACATGAAATGTGTTAATACAAACAAAAACTGGCTCATTTCAAGAACATTCTAGTCAGAGTAATGAATCCACTGCAATTGAACTGCAATAAACAGACTATTGGTGAAACCGAACAGCCCTTTTCATTAGAGGTTAGATGAACACTCCAGAGCCAACTCCAATGGACCAGAGTCTGCGTTACACCTCCACCTGAAGACCACAAACCCCTCTTGAGAACATGGATGTGTATCTCTTAGCCAAAGAGAAAAGATAGTTTAAGTGAGTGAGTTGTTTTTGTCAAAAAAGAGATCAACCTTTGCTCAGTAGTAATGGTGGCCATACATGTAATCTTTCATTTGTCTGCACGTTTTCTGTAACCCAAACAGGACAAGTCAGCTTCTGTGAGGGAAAGGATGTATTGGACAACCCTTGGAGGCACACACTGAGAGCTAGATAAATGCAGTTCATTGAAACTCAGGTGGTGATGGAGCAGTGATGTTACCAGATGAACAGGAATTTTGTATCAGAAACACAAAGAGTTTGAATGTTTGGGAGATTCGGGACACAATGCACAGGCAGTAGTACTCCACCTCCAGGAAACAACCTCTGGTGTAGGGAAGCTATCTGGAGACGTCAGTGTGGCAATCTCTGGGAGCACCAGAGAATCCATATAGAGTCCAGATTAGGGTCATGCATGTGAAATTGGACTGGCTTGCACAAGGGTAGAGAGAACTATGAACTGGCAGAGTGGGAGGGAAGGAGAGCTACTTAAATGCTCCAGGATCCAACTGCACCAAATGATCAATCAGTGGCGTCGGGAGAGTGAGAGTGTATGGCAAGCCATGAGGACCTAAAGCCTACAGATCCTGACCGTTTCAGCCAGGTCATTAACACCTGAAGGGGCTAATCAGACAGTGGAGGGTAATGACTGTCCCTCACTCCAGCTGAGGATGAAGGACTTCAATAATGATTCATGTTGTTCACTTAGCTGTCATCATTTTTATTGCCAACTCCTAAAGAAAACTGTCCTCTAACCATTTTAATTCTGTGTAGGGCAAGCATTTTGGATAAGAGACAAACCACCTTTAACTTTAACTGGTTTAACTTACAAACTTACAACTTACAAAAAGTTCAAAAACTTTTTCTGCCATGGATCCATCCAGCATGAACAAGTCTTACCTAATATTAGAAGTACTGAGTGAATTAAAAGTTTTCTTTCATTTTACTTTTGGATTGTTCAAAGTCTCCAAAATAAATTTGAACTGCAAGCTACAGAAAATTGGACATGGGTAGAATTTCATTCAAATGTTTTTGCGCTTTTGTCTGGTATAGCAACAGAAATAGGTAGGTGTGGTTAAAAAAAACAGGCTCCCTCTCTGGCTGCTTTCATTCGCCTCTCCCCAGGCACAGCAGCGGCTTGGGAGAAGTTATAAAGAGCAAGATCATTAGCCAAATAACCTAGAAGGCAGGGAGAGAGGCTGTGCAGTGAATTACTGCTTGAACTGGGGACAAATTGGCAACCTTGCCAGTTCGAGTATCTCTTTACGCTGAATACATTTCAATTTTTGTCTCCCCTCTTAGTCATATTGTGCTTAAAATCTTGTTTAAAAGTTTCTATAATCAGGTTTTTGACTAGAACAGGAAGAAACAATTATTTTTTTTCAACAACAGTATGGAAAACATGGTGATGATTGTGCAAAAATGCTGCTTAATTTGACTTTGATGATGGTGCATCCAATGGAAAATGTTCTGGGCTTATTACAGCGAAACTCTTACACTGTTGTTCCTGTGCAAATATTAGAAACTGTACATCCTACCAAAGTTGCCCCTTTTCCTTTTGGTGCTTCATTAGGAATAATTGGCCAAACGACAAGTTGCCATGTTGCAGAGCTATTTCATCAGCAGAAGTCACTGTAATTGGGAAGACACTCTGCAGCAAGAAGAAGGTTACCGACCCTAATAGGGAATGAGGCTGACTTCAAGGTCCACTCCTGAATGCACCTCAGCTTTAAATGGCTTTAGAGAAAGAAGTGAAGTGGTTGTTCAAGTGAAAACAATCTGGCACCAATGTTAGGCAGCCAAGGTAGAGGGATGCCAACAAAAAAAAAAAAAATCAACAATGAAGTCAGCATAGCACTAACACTACACAGTCCCTCTATGGGTGACTCTTTTATTCTGCTAATTTAGAGAAAATGAAGGAAATGCAGGCAAGTCCTTGAAGATAAAAGAGAAGGACACAGGTTTGCTGATGATGCAAATGCTAAAGAGATCAGTGGCACAGGCTGTTATTTATTTTAAAGAAATCACTCACAAAAGTTTAAAAAAAAAAGATCTGGAAAAAGCCAACTATTTTCTATTTTAATTCCTATAATTAGACCAAGAAAGACCAGGATTTAATGGAAGAAAAAACCTAATTATACGTTTCGCTTTCTCCATCCCCTCAAGCAGGTGCAGAGAATCAAACAGAGCTGCACTTTATAGTTATTTCACAGTTACTGGTCACTATATAAGTGACAAATTCCTAATACAAAGTCAACCAGTTCAGCTTCAACACATGATTGGAAAATTAGCTCTTAAAATAAGGTAGAAGGCTTGAAAAAACATCCATGTTCAAATATCCTTTTGTCTTAGTGATGTATGTTGCTTAAAATGTAAACATTTAGTGCAAATCTCCACAGTTTTATTACCCACAATCTTTTTATAAACATTTTAGTTTTTATTTAGTCAGATTTGCACCAAAGGCTTAAATTTCTGTTTTTAATGGTTTGAACTTTCTTCATTTACTGTTGGTACCGTTTTTTGGTGCATGAAGGGCTGAAGTGAACTGTACCAAAGTGTATTTATATGTGAAACGAGATCCATCACTGTCACTTTGCGGTTGTCAGTATCTTCACAGACGCTGAGCCGACCTGTGAAGGTGTTCAAATTACAACCAATCCAGTTCCGGTTGCAGAGGAGTTTGGCTGGGGGGGGTGTTGCTCGTTTTGGGAGGGCTCAGTAATCACAAGTTGTATTTAGATATTTTTAAAAGCAGTTCTTTAAACTCTCACAACAGAAAGGAAAAAATTGGTCAAACCTTTGATGTAAAGAAAAACGTAAAAAAAGGAGAATTCATGGCCTGATGCTTAGTGTGAAAACGTCTTACTAAATGCATAAAGGATGGACATACTTATGAACATAACAATAGGTAGTAAGTCTATAACCTACATTTTATTTAAAAAATATAATAAATTAAAAATATATATATAAAAATCTTCCTGATCTTAAATCCCCAACACATGAGCTACAGAACTTGACTGACTGAAAGGGAGCATAACAATTAATCTAAAAACAAAATTTACATTTCAATATTGACTCCTGAAAACTAATATTAATAAAAATATAATTTAAAAAGTAAATAATTTATATAATTCAAATTGAAATATTGCACAAGAAACAAAAAAACATGATAATATAAAACAAATGTAAAGTCAAAGTGATTTACTGACCTACAGATATGATTTTGGCACCATCTTATTCAAAACATGTTTATATAAGGAATACAAATACATATTTTAAATTTTTTCCTTATTCTAAATCTTTTTAGTCTTTGTATTGGTTACTTTTTGACATTTTCCAAACCTAAACATAAACCCTACTTACAGAAAATGTTGGCATCATTGCAGTTATGCAGTTCTTTTTCCATCTTCAGAGCAACTGAAAATATTTCCCTCATAAAAAGAATCCATCTACCAGCTACTTTTCCCCACTCTGTGCACCTCTCAGCTTGATTAAAAAAGATCCCCCTCCTCTAAAAGAAAAAAAAAGCCTGAAGTGGCTTTAAATCATCACGATTTCCTAGACCTGGCAGCGGATTCTGGGTCAACAATAATTCAAACAGAGATAACAATTTCACTGGCTCCAACTTCCCGTTGGAAAACAGACCTGGAACAATGCTTTGAAATGGTCTCCAGCAGCGCTTTTTTAGACTGAACACGTGCGTATCATTCCTGAATATCTCTAGGAGAGTGGGGGAAAAAAAGGGTCATCTGTGCAGACACGGAGATGAGACGATGAAAAGAGATGAAAATAGCTAGAGCTCCAGTGTAGTAAAGTAGAAAGGTTGCTCATATTTAAAGGCATTGCACTAAATTATTTTTCTAAAATTCGATCATTTCATTGACAGGCTAATAACTGTGATTAAGGCACTTCTGTAGGTGTTGGCCCACCTTTGCTGCATTCGTTAACCGTGTGGAACTGGACAACTTTCCGTGTAGGTTGGAATTCATAACCGCAATCATTTGCATGAAAGATGCATGCTAATGGCACTAAGCTGGAAAAAGGAAACCTTAAAAAGTGGAAAGGAGGGAAAGGGGCAAAAAAGTTCTTTAAAATTGAAGAATTTGACACATCAAAATGGAAAGAGACTTTTTGAGAGTTTTGGGCCTATTGGCTGAAAACTTGTAAGAAATGATTCATCAAACTCACCTAGACACCTCAGCAAGACATTTACTGCATGAGCATATGTCAAAATAAGAAAAAGCTACAGTAGGAGACTGACTGCTTTCTGCTGGGAAGAAGGAGTGAGTGCACAACGACAGGAATAATAAGATCGGTGAGCTGTCAGACAGGCGAGGTGTGTTTGTACACATGTGCTACAGCAGGTAGCTTTGTTGAGCTCTTGTCACAAGAAGTGGGGGTTTGGAGTTTTGATGTGAGCATGAAAACTCTTCATGGAAGCAAGAAGTCACTCCAAGGCTTCATCTTTCCCAGAATACTGTCAGATTACAGGGAAAAAAATGTATAAATGTTGAATGTTAATTGGATTTTTTCAGCGATGAACGCACAACAAATAGGTTTATGTATCACTCTTGAAATAGACCTTACTAAATTACATTGAATTGAATTGTGCTGTAATTGGATCGTGTTGTATTTGATTTCACTAGTTACCAGGTTTTACGTAACCAAATGTGTTTGAGATGAACTGAATTTGCTGGCATTTTGATCAAATCAAACTTTATTTCTGAAGCACTTTTCAACAGAAAGATGACAATAAACAAACTAAATCCGACCGTTTGTTGGAATTGAGCTTCAAGAGTTTCTAGATAAAGTTCCTAAAACAGGGATGGGCAACTCCAGGCCTCGAGGGCCACATTCCTGCATGGTAATCAGTCATGACTAGGGCTTGGATATCTGGAAATCATGCAGACACTGCGGCCCTCGAGGCCTGGAGTTGCCCATCCCTGTCCTAGAACTAAATTTGTACGTTTAACGTGCATGAAGGATGTTTGTACTTGCCACCCAAGACACCATTCACCTGCATCTATCATCCCTTCTTCTAACTAATTTAGACCTTCTAGTCTCTTTCCTACGCAAAAGTTTTACTAAAACTGGAAATGTACCCATATTTGACATCAAAGTTTTAGGATGTTTCATTGATCCAAAATAGCTCTCTAGTTCTGATAACCCCCCCCCAAAAAATTAAAAGTTTTTGTCCTCTGGCGTAATATATTTTCGGAGAATATTCTACTCACAGTAGAATTGTCCCATATTTCCCTGTTATTCTTCTGGACTAAATATTGATTGCAGTCTAATTCATGCACATTTCTGCTGCTAATTTGACACAAGTCGAATTTGCTGCTTGATGCTCGTCCAAAAATGTACCCGTCAATTTGGTTTTAACCTCGTTGCTAAATGCATGGAAGGCACATATCATGCAAAGAGATCAGATTCATTTAATATGTAGAGCTCTACAAAAGCATGAATAAACACGCCTCTATGTCTGGGTTCACAAGATCATTTACCGCAGGAGCTGTATCTGAATAACGGCCACTTTCAGCGGTACTTCCGTCTCTGTTACCCAGTTTGACAACTTGCTGTCCCACATTGGTCTGTAGAGGATGAAACAAAAATATGAATAAAATTGAAGGAACTTTTGTTGTAGTCTCCAAACAAAAAACTAAAATATCATGTGCTGATCGTTGTCCTCTATGTTGGTTTTGGACTCCACCCACTGATCACATCATCAACACGTCTTGGGCCAAAGCTGAGTTCCTGAGTCTGATGCGTCAAAAGTTCTTCGCTAGAGTTTAGATAATTTAATTTTGAAAACGACGCCACCGCTTGACCAATGTGCCAGGCACTTAAAATGCCCTGTAGGATCTCTGACTGCATCTGTACGTTGAATTAATATTGAAAATGGACGCCCATGTCGCGGTGTGAACATAGCTTAAGATGCATCTAGGAGTCCCACAATGCTAGGTTATCTTCAGGCTCCACACAAGGATTTTTGGAAAATATTAAAACAAAATCAGAAAACCTTGATTTGATCTAATGAGTTCAGTTTAGGTATAGAAATGTGAACTTTGTCAGTTAAAATGAAACTGTTTCAGTGATATACAGCTATCCCTGCAATTGTATTCCATTTTCTTTTTTCACTTGTTTAGCTTCTGTCTTGCACTCCGTCAAAGTGGAGAGGTGTGACTCTACGTTTGGTAGCATTGTATTCCTGCTGCTGCATATTTCCATCTACTTCACATTTTAAACAGGGCTATCAAATGCATTATTGAGATCCACTGCAGCCACAGTGTCTGGGGTAAAAAAGGTTAATGTAGATAAACAAAAGTACATTCAAACCCAGAAAAACTCATATAGCTGACTTGCATTAGTTTTTGTAATTGCAGAGCAACACAAACAACAATGCTCAATTTTAAAGGCCAGAAATGGTGCAGATCCCTAGTGGAAGGCTCTTCGTATTAGCTATGCAGGAACATAAATCAAGTTTCAGTTCATTGCAGTTTGCTTTTCTTCCAGCGCTTGATTGCATATACTTTCCTGTCTAGTGCTAGATTGTTCTTTCTTTTTTATTTTTTCCCACTTTGTACATGTAAAAAATTCCCTACTTTTGGTTTTAGCCTCTCTTACCGAAGACATAACTCTCAAGCTTGGATTGTAGACTTGACTTTTTCCCTTCTTACAGTTTCATTCCTTTTGTTCATCACCTGCCTTGATAAAAATACCTTGATATTGTTTGTAGTATGTTCTAACTACTTATATTTTTCTTAACTTTATATTGAGATCTTTACTTGATTAATTGGTGCATCTTGTGTAGATGGTTGAATTCCTATCAACGCTACTTAAAAATTAAAGTTGGAGTTAAAATTTGTAACAAGCCTTTGGACGTGTTGAAATGGAAACCAATTACATAATGAGAACAGGCATGGGTAGTAAGACATTGTACCAAACTCCCCAATAACTTTACTTCCTGAGAGCAATTACTCACCTGAGTTAAAATTATTGTTTTTCACATTTGAAACATCCTTTTCGACAGCAGTGAAATGCACCGGAAACTGCTCTTGGTGGTTTAACCCCCATTCTTAACCCCTTAATGCTGAATATCAAGCAGGGAGACATTGGGTCCCCATTGCATGACCACCCAGTCTCGATGGATAACTAATCTGCTTTGGACTCAATCAATCAATCAATTCATTTTAATAGCACCTTTCATCTGCATGGCTAGACACAAGATGCTTGACATAAAAGACATGTATAAACATAGGTCAAAATGACAAAAAGTCATAAAACACAGACTATACACAACACAAAAGACAAACATAAAATGAAAGAAAAGCTGAAGCTAACGGTTTCAAGATATTCTTCAGACTAAAAGAAAGGATAAAAATGTACAAATGATAAACCATAAAAGCCACACAACACCTAGACAACCCAACACATAATTAAATATGCAAATGCTATGATAAAAAGGTAAGTCTTTAGCTAGCTTAACTAGCATAGGTAAGTTATTCCACAGGTGAGAACCCTAGTACTGAAGAGGCCTCGCTGTGAGTCCTGGTTGTCATATTGAGTAAAGATAAGAGAACAGAATTTAAGAGTTCTAGAGTGTTTGTAAGGACTGAGGAGATTGAATAGTCCTGGTTCAAGCATAGACACCAAAAAGGCCACAGAGCTGATGGGAGCAGTGTTGATGCCCAAAATTAGTAATTTGCTTTCCCTTAAGCACATTTACAACACTCGTCTAAGCAATCACTTCCAATGAAAGGTCTATGTAAACACGCTTATATGTGCATTTCGTGTTCAAATCTCTTGTGCTGCACAAGTTTCTATGACTGCTTTCAGGCTCAGACAAATTGTGCGACCATTGAACATTTGTTGAGCGTTAACCCTGTCAAGCTTTGAACAATCAGGGACTCTAATTTTGTAGCGACGTTTGGCTGGTGTTCCTTTCACTTCACTGAAGTGCCAACCATTTAAATAGTGATCATGGAAGAAAAAATATAATTGCGGTTTGTAAAAGGCCAGAATTATATGACAAGAAGTCTTTAAAGTATCGGAATGGAGCTGTGCAAGAAAAACCCTGGAGCCAGTTTGGGAGATTTGCACCGCTTTGGTATTTTTTTACACCAAGTCTTTTCAAACAGTAGGTGGTGAACATGTGTTAATATGGGTCAATGTGAACACCGGACGTTCAAGAACCCTCTTTAGCGGTTCATGTCAGCTTTTGTCCACCAAAAATACTATGCATTCACACTGTTGTAAGGCACACCAAGGTTCAATTGCAAGGACATCTTCATTCTCGGTTGAGTTGACTGCTTTCAGACACGCTTTCACACTTCACATTGAGGAAATGGTTTGGACCAATTAGCCTAATGTAAAATTACTCAAGCCTTAGGAAGCTACTGCCTAGCCCTGGAGCTAATTGTACCTTTTGTCGTTCCATGTTACTGACGTGACCTTTTCTTAAGAAATTGTATTAGTTTTCATGTACTTTGCTGTAGATGTCAAATCAATTATGACTGTCATGCAAGGTGGTCACATACAATATTATCACGGTTTACTATTTTAAAAAAAAAAGCTGCCATACTTATAACTGGATTTCAGATAATAAGCAAAGCAAAGCTGAAAGCTTGTTCTCTATTTGAACAAAAGGCTTTGGCTTTACCTCACAGACACTTAGGATCTTTAAGTTCTTTTATGATGCAAGTACTGCAAGGAAAGATACGAATTTCTAATTCCACTCACTCAACTGCTCACTATTTAGTTTGATTGAACAGTGATTGATCACGCACGGCCCTATGATTGCTCGAACAAAATCAATACAGCCCCTTAAAAGATAAATGTTGCCTACCACTGGTGAGGGAAAAGGGTTGACGGATACAAATGGAATTCACCCGAACTTTGTGTTTTCAAAAATGGATCTAAAAACTCCCATTGAATGGTTTTGGGGGGATTTAAACTTTGATAAGATGCAAGGAAATGGTGACCATTGTTAGCATCAATGTAGCTGTACAAAGCAGTGGCTATAAAACAAATTTCTGAAAAGACCCAGAACAGTGTGATGGTTGAATGAATAGGCATCGATGTGAATATTTTGATGTCAGATCTGAGTCCAAACCATCACGAAAACATGAAATGTCTATTTTAAATGACACGGCCTGACAAAGGCAGAGCTAGTCAAGTTGCTCAGTGTGCATAGAAAGTAATACACAAACCAAACGAAGCCCTGCAAATGATTCATAAGGAACTTAAGGACAGAAAAGAGAAGGTTTATAGTTGAAATCTTTGTGACTTTGTTATACCTTAAACTTGGGGATATGAAGGTTCTCCATAAATCTAGGTGATGTTTGTCTTGAAGGTAAATTATGGCATCTGGACTTGGAAGTCTGTTCTTCTGAAAAGTTTCACCGCCCAAGTGGCTTCATCAGTCTGGGTTGTTCTGTCGTAATGCCCCACATACATCCTCCTGGTGGGTCATTGCAACAACAACTGAATGGCTCATTAACCCTCTCAGGGCCAAATTAAGTCTTAGTAACAGCCTGTAGCTGTTGCAAATCTGCTACCCTCGTCTTGAGAGGGTTTAGGGGAAGATAGAAGATAGAGCAAAGTAAAAATCAGAATCAGATTAGCTGTAGTGTCACTGTACAGATGCAGCAAACAAGATATGCATACGATTGTTAAAAAAAAGTGCTAATTTCTAGTTAAATTTAGGGCTGGGACTGCTTCGGGTAAAAAGCTGTCTTTAGGACATTCTGTTCTTGTTTGTAATAATGACCTGTATCACGTCCCAGAGGTCAACAGATCAAAGAGGTGATGTCCAGTCTTTGATGTAAAAGCTTTCCCTCTTGTAATGGCCCCGTCACAGGGTGTGGTCTCAGTGGAGTTTTGGTGTTCTTTGGAACTAATGAAAGGGCAGCTTGATAAATGGGAGACAAACGTGTCTGAGGCCTACCCCTCTGTTGAGGGAAGAATTTCAAAGAAATAGCACTTGAAGTGAAAGTCCAAGACGCTTCAACTTAGCAAGTAAAAAAAACAATCCCTTCTCATTCGCAATGGACCTATGAAGCCTGCCATTGGAATCTGAACCAGGACCTTCTCGCTGTGAACCGACAGTGCTAACCACCTCTGCAGCTCCATTTCACTAATTCTGCTGTTAATGCTGCCAGTACAGAACAGTCGTTTGAGGTACTTGGCCGAGATCAATTTGTACAGTTTTGGCAGTTTTTCCTCTTACGAGTTTTATGTGGGTCCAGCAGACTTGGCAAATCAGGTGGAGCAACTTTCTCCTGCCCCTCTTGAGGGTACTTCCTCATGCAGCTTAGATGAATAATTTCTGCAACCGGCTATTCTGCCAGCCACAGGGCATCCAGCCTGGTTAGACTTGATAGAAATAAGTCCACACCTGATTCAATACTATACTCACCTTAAACATGACCTGCTGTTCGTCTTTCTTTACATTAAATTTGAGACCAACAGTAATTTGCTGGACTGAATAAACAAACCGTGGAGTTGCTGTGTGCTAAAATATCTCTTAAGGTCATAGGCCGTTGTATCAAGAAGCATTTGGGGTAATCAAAGTGGAAGTAACTCCAACTGATGTTATCATTTCTGAACGCTTCGGCAGATGTTTTTCACTAGATTCAGCCTCATTCTTGGATTTAAATCTTACAAGCTCACTGAAGCATCAGGTGAGCATTTTTTCCTTTTTCTCCCCACACATGACTGAGATGGCTGAGGACAAATGCGGCCTAAATACTGTATTTCCTTCTGAAAAGTTGGCAGAGCCCGTAAACGAAAGTATTTGTTTTGGAAGACTTTCTATAAAACTTCAACTTCGGTAGGAAGTTACCTTGAAAAATACAGCAAAATAAACTGAAGGAATGATCCAGAGGACTAAATGGTGGCGCAGTGGTCAGTGTTTTTTATCATTCACCGTGAGAAGGCCCCAGTTCAAATCCCAGCTGGTGCCTTTCTTTGTGAAGTTTGCATGTTCTTCCCGAGCATGCATGTGTTTTCTCCGGGCTACAGTTCAAATACATGCTTTTTAAGTGTATTAATTACTCTAAATTGTCCCTAGGTGTGACTGCGAGTTTGTATGGGTGCGTCTGTGACAGACTGGCTGATGTTCTAGAGACTTTCTAATTGTTTTGGCTGTCAAAGCTCCTTCAAGTATTTCAAAACTGTGCAATTTGAATTCAAACAGTGGCTAAAACATTATTAAAACTTGATTGTTTTCACTTTTTTAAAAATATAAATCAATCGTTGAACCAAATAGCTGCTGTAAAACTGAAAACATCTGTCAACTAAATGGTACCGTCCCTGTTAAGCAATTTCAAACTTAAATAAAATTTAAAAATTATTTAAGGTTTTATTAAAAAGACAAATCCTGTAAATATTCATGATCAAAACATAGATTTAAACCAGGCGTGTCTAACCCCGCAATTAGTCGTCACCTGGATCAGGTGTGTTCAGTCAGTCTGAAATTGGGCTCACTCAAACCAGCCAATCAGCCATTACGGAAGAGGGGTTAGCTGCAAACAAGCAGAACAGTAGCTCCTGAGGAACAGGGTTGGATACCCCTCATTTTAAAGGGTTATTTTAATCATTTTTTGTAGGTTTTTTATTATGTAAAGTAAATGAAATTTGCCTGTGACCTGGCTGCACTTACTTTTGTTTTGAAACCTCCCTCAAACAGGAAGTTTGGTGGTTTCCTGTAATGATTTCATCAGGGTAACTTCCAGATGGTGCTGTGATGAAGTGAGGTGGTTCCTCGTCCTGTTTGTATTCCAACCAACCTGAAAACCAAGTTTATGCTTGTGGTCTTGATCTCCCTACCACTATCTGTGGCTTGTGACCACACTTTAGGAAAAGAATTTAGATTGACCTGTTATATAGGAGATTAGTTGGTCAAAATTTAAGGATTTAGCAGGATTTCTGGGTTTGAGTTTTTAGCTTTCTAAACTCTTGCTTGGACCTGATTTATTTATTTATTTCTATTTACTTAGATGGTTAACCCTGTTTTTGTGCAGAAGTACTAAAGTGTTCTCACCTGTATGCAGTTAGCCACCACAGCTGCTGCTGAGTTTATTTTTATCGCTTTAGGGCTTCCCCTTTGCCGCTGCCAGATCCTAGTTTAGAATTCCTTTTTGCTTTTTGGGTGGAGATGTCCTCCTTTTCGTTATGATCCCCTCTCCCGTATCTGTTGTTGTCTTGTCTCCTCTTTGTTGTTTACTCAAGAAATAATTTTCCACCTGCCTGCCTCTAGTCTGTAGCATTTAGGCTCTCTGAGTGTTGTATCTCCAAAAAATCTGCTTCTCAACTGAATACCTTCGCTTTCACCCAAAGCCCTCATTTAGTTTTCCTGAAGGAACCTGCTCGTTTTTTTCCCTCATGACCTTAAAGAAAGAGGTGCTACATGTCATTTTAACATCTTCACACTTGACTACGTAATTGGCCTGCAGGAGTTGGGGATTACAGTTCAACTTGGGAAACAAGAAAACTATATCAGTTAGTCCCTTTACGGAGAAAAAAAAAAACTCTCTTTTGAAAACATGAGTTGCACAAGCCACACGGGGCCAACACTCACCATGATCCCATTTGCTGTTTGAAGTGAAATGCTTTAACAGTGGGATGAATTTGCCATACTTCAGCAACAACCCCAACAAAAAAAATCCTCCATCAAACGTTTCATCTGATCTTCAAATGACTATGAAATTCAGACTCTTTATTCCAAAATAATCGGTGTGACTATTAAATGTTTAAGTGTTGAACCTTAAGTCTCACTTTTGAGCTGTTTTTAAAAAAGGCTTATTTGTGATCTTTTTGTCCTAACTGTGACGTTTTAGGTAAAACCAAAATCCCTGTGTCGTTTTCTGGGACATAGTTTCTGTAGAGCGACAGGAGTCTATCAGAAATTTGCCTCCAAGTTGTGGGCAGGACTATATAGGTGTAATAGGTAGCCGAGTCCTCTGTTTAAACACTCTCCCGCTAGCTTACAGTCCCTCACAGACCCAACCTATCATTACCGCTGCGACAAAAATGGTAAGCAGTACTAGAGCTATCCAGCCGTACCGTTTTGAGCAAGATGACAGTTCTGATGTGGAAAACAAAGACGCACACGAATCTAGTCGGACCAGGGAGCTTGTGGCCTGAAAGTGTACTTTTTAAGTAAAAAAATACAACCTTTTTCAATTGTCTGCTCCTAAATCCCAATGAATTGAGTAAAGAAACTGAGTTTATTTTTCTCCAGATACAGTATGTCTTCCATCATCAGAAAAATGCCACAAGAACATGTTAAAAACACAAAAACGACAGGGAGGATCAGCGCTTTCAGTTGTTATAGCTGCTGATTCATTTAGTGTATTTTTTATGTGTGATTGAGAGGAGAGGTATACAATACAAATGGCAGAAAACAGTTTTCTCATTTAGCCAGTTGTTTTTTTCCATGGAAAACACGGGATGGCTTTTGGCTGCTTTCAGACTTTAGCCGTGCTGTGTCAAATCTCTTTCCTCTGCCTTTTTTTAATAGGAAAGTTCAGCAAATTAAATCTTATTCTCCAAGGACATAGGTTCCTAGAAACCTTTTGAAAGAACTAATTCCTTCACAAAGTGACGGAGGAGACTAAAAACAGCATATGGGAAAGTTATTTTTATGCATCTTTAATAGCAAAGCAGTGATGTTTTGGCAGGTAACTTTGGATTTAGACTCTCTCATCTTTAATGCCCTTCTATGGTGAAACCCCGGCCGCATGGGCAGGTAGTAATGTCACGATTTACGCCCAACAGTTCTTTGAAATCACATATTGGAACTTGTTGTTCACAATGTTGAAGAAAATCTTCTTCCTTTATTTAGATGAGATGAAATTTTAATTATCCCTTTGGGGAAACTGGGTTGCGTTTGCAGAAAAGAACAGATATAGACTAGAATAGATCAAATATGGTGTATTCAGGCTAATGCCAATAATGGATCAAGGCAAAGAACATATTGGACGTTGCATAACAAATGTACGGATACAAATAATGACACCACATTTTTTTTCCGGTGTGCAATCTCCAAATTTAGCCTTCAACTCAGTTTTGGAAGTCATGCAAACACTGCAGTGCTCAGAGTGGGATATTTTTAGCCACAAAATCTGGTTTGATGGATATGATGATGGACTTTTGAGCCAAGCCTATGAGCAACACATGCTAATATCCGGGCTGCATAACCAAGTGACTGCTGTGGCCTCTGATGCACAGGCAAGCATGCATGCAGAAAACAATCTATCGAATTCATCAAGGTGAATAAGTTTTCCTCTGGGGAAGAGCGATGCAACCCGGCAAAGTGAACGAAGACTGTCCCAGATAATGCTGTGAATAATTTATAAACCGTCGCCGGTGCTTCTTCATAATGACTTCAAATGGACATCGACCAAGCGTTAAATGACAAGGATTAATCTATTTTAGAAATAATAGTCCTAATGGAATATTGAATCCTCCGGGACACTTCCCAACTTAAGAGCTAAGTGTGACACATTGCCTCGCCTTCAGTGCCCAGTGACCCCAAAACGCACTATTAAAAAGTTCAGTATTTGGAAGTTCACCACGTTGGCTCGCACTGCTACATCTCTATTCTAGGTGAAATTTAGAAGTGTGACCACAAAATTGCCTTGAGATTCTTCTAGGAAAATTGAGCCACTGTGCAACCAAGGTACATGGCTAATTTAATCTTTTTAGAGTAAATAAGTGCAGGAAGAATGAATTGGGGGGTTAACTCAGACACAAGGACAAGGTGACATTTTTAATACACTCTGAGCTGTACAGTTGATGCAACAACAAACTACTATTATCAGCAAGGAACAGTTGATGCGGCTGGTTTGATGTTTGCTCAGAGCAAGCCTATAAAAAGACCCCCTACTTTGCTGCTGCTGTACTGACTGTAAGTGGTCGCTCGGTTTTACTACTTTAGTCTTTTCTTTAAACCGTTGACACCCTCAACTCGCACTATAAATACCTTTTAAAATAATGAAAGTACAGTTTCTTCTTTCACCTTTTATTTTAGCCTTACTCAAAGTTCTATGTATATATATATATGTGTATGTATATGTATATATGTATATATGTATATGTAATCTATCTGTAATAGAAATTGTCAGGAACCAGTGGTGTAGAAACCCAATATGTAACGCTTAAAGTTTGACTCCAAACATCCTTTAATCTATTCTGAAAGTGTTATCAATGGAACTTTAGCAATAATCAAAATATCTGTGTTGTTTTCCGGAACATAGTTTCTGCAGAGCGGCCGGAGTTCATTAGAAATTCACTTCTAAGTTGTGGGGAGGACTGTCGGCGTGGAGTAAGCTTGGCCCCAATTCCCATCACCCATTTGTTTACACACTGTCCCACTAGCTTACAGTTCCTTTTCACCCCGAACTTAACATCATAACAAAAATAGTGGGACTAGACAGCAGTTTTGAGCCAGTTGCCAGTTTGAGCATTGAACTTTTGGCAAGACGATTGCGGTTTCTATGTCACGAATAAAATATTTTTCAAACTGTATTTTTGTCTTCCCCGAATTAACAAAATTTTTAACAAATAAATTCTCAGAAATGCAATTTTCATTGGATTCTCCTATTGTCTTCCATATGTTTTTCGGCACATAAAATTCCTTCATACTTTCAGTGATTACAGCCATTTTGGTATCAAAATTCCTTCAGGACATTACTGCTTGTACTTTTGATTTTCGTAAATTTTACAGTTTTTAAGATTTTGCGCAAATTATGCTTTTTTTTTTTGCCCCATGAAAAAAATGTAAAGGATTTTTAAAAAACCCTTAAAAAAACTTTGTGCACTTTTGAAAATTACACAATATTGTTGTCAAACCGTTGAGCAATTTCAGCATGTTCAGCACATCCATGCTTGTACTTTTAGCATTCATACCTTTTACACATTTTTAAAATTGAACGCAATTTTCACGATTTCTTTTTCACAAAATTCTTCAAATTCTTTCTGCACTCTTAAAACCTGTGCACTAAAGGTATCAGAATGCATTCAGGACATTCATGCTTGTACTTTTGTTATTCATACCTTTAAGGCAATTTTAAATTTTACGCAATTTGTACCATTTTTTTTAACAAAGATTTTCAAAATCTTTCTACACTTTTAATACTTTTACATAATTGGTATCAAAACATTTAGCACGTTCAGGACGTTCATGCTTGTACTTTTGGTATTCACCTTTTACGCATTTAAAAATTATTAAACAGTATTTACAATTTTTTTCCTCTATATTTTTCCCAATCTTTTGGCACTTTTAAAACATTTTGTTATCCTAAATATTGGTATCAAAACATTCAGCACTTTAAGGACATTTCTCAGCAATTACAAAAAAATGCTTCAGCATCTTCAGTGACAACATTTAGCAAACCGCAGTCACACTAGTATTATCGCAGGTAATGGAACTTTTCTAGTCTATATTTATCTCTTAAATATTTATCAATTCAGCCTATATATGTCCCGACTAAGACAAATGAAAATCCAAGAATTGATTCACTGGAGACAGGAAGAAATTCCTTTGACTTTGCCTTGTAATAGTCATATTTGTCACAATTATACCATTTCATCAACCACTCTTTTCAATACACAGGAAAACCTACAGATTATGGTCTGTTTGAGGGTTGATCTAATAAAGTAATTCAGTTTCATATGTGAGTGAAACTCATAATCAGCCAGAGGTGAGGTTTCATCAATAGCTCGAGCTCATTCATTGAAGATCTTGCTTAGCGATGCAAATACTCCATCATTCCGCCTAAATTATCCAAGCTTCAGGGTTTGCAGTAAGACGAATGGGATCGCTCTTCCAAACACGCACACCACTGGCCACAACTGCAAGGCGTGAAGAGGAAAAAAAAAAAAAAGACAGATCCAGTGGAACGCATTCATTACTCACATAGACTTGTTGCTTTTAGCAATACAAGACTGGTGACATTTCATTTTACAGCCTTCCAAGCATTTTCTCCACCGTTGTGTCTCGCTCATCCATCCTTTTATTCTACGAGTTTACACTGGAATGATGAGAAGTCACGACCGGGAGTTAAAGCAGGCGCTGTGAGCAGGGCATCTGCCAGACGGAAACGAACAGGTGAAATGTGAGGCTGGGGTGATGAGCCACTACTGTGTCAAGGACCAGGATGTACCAGGAAAAAGAGAGCCTCAAAAGAATAAAGGGAATATTTAATGGGGCACAAATATTCTTGGAAATTAAAAACATATTAGTCGCTTTTCTCAAGTTTTGCTCTTAAAGGTCACTGAGTGTATCAAATTCCTATTTTCTTACCATAGCAGGAGATAACCCTGATTTGATTTATTTTTTTCTTAACTAAAGCTTTATCCGCTAAAAGGAAATTCTCCAAGAAAAGAAAAGAACCATGGTAAGAATTTCCCAAAGAACTTTTTTTTTTTCTTTATTTGATTGGCAGGAACCATATAAAACATCAAAGAAATGAAAAGAAACTCAAAATTGGAGTTAAGACTTGTTGTAAAAGAGAGCTATCACCACTTTCTTTTGGAGGATTGATGAACTAAGAGGGTTCATCAATCAAAACCCCAGGATTTCCTGCAGGACCATTGACTTTGAGTGTTTGAAACAACATGCAAAACCTGTTTAATTACTGTTTGCATAATTTCATAAATAAAACGGAAATTGTGTAAAAAATTTCTAAGTTTTAAAAGAATAAAAAAAAAAAAACAGTTGTGAAAGGGAGCTAAAGTTTATAAATAAACAAAGCCATAACGTCGCACTAATCACGACAGTTTACCATTTTTCTGACCAAATTTTTACCTTGAAGGTAATAGCAGAGGCAAAATGTCCTTAATCTGATCAAATTAGAATTGAAATGTGTTCATGTACCCTAAAAAAAACTTTACCTCAATTCTAACAAACGTTTACACCTGCCACACGTTCCATTGGAAGGAATCATTTTGACGTGTGCAGAACGATCTACAATACCGGAAATAGGCGTAGCAATTAGAATACATGTGAATAACATCAGCCTTTGTTTATTTGGTAACATGAATTCACCTGATTGTTCGCATGGTTTCAAGCTCGGAGTGTGAAGCAGCATTTGCGCGGTCAAAAGCCACTTCTCGGCTGTGAGACACAGTTCTCCGTCGCCCGGCTGCTTGCTTGCTGTGCTCCAAAACCTCCTCTGTGGCGCGCACCGTAGCAGAGCGCCCTCCCATAACAATCAGAAGGAAACTTTGATCCGAATAAGTCTGATCCGATCAGAGTATTCCGAATGGTGCGTTAACATGATGCAGTTTTATTCTGATCAGGCTTTTATTCCAATTCCAAATTAATTGTGTCCATGTAAGCACATCTACTAAATCATTTCAAAGCCTTTTTGGCCACTTTCAGCTATTTCTTTTTGAAATCTTTTATTTTATCTGAGCAGTTGACTCCTAGTGGCTGGATGGCAGTGAACCAGGGTTCGTCTCCAGTTAGCTTAATCCAGAGTGGGTCCTTAGGGAAGACCCTTCACGCTAAATGTGTAGCCACAAAGCGGCCCAACTTTGGGTTTCTCTATTTCAAGGTTGTGTCAGAAATGGCATCCAACTTAAAACTCCCTTAGTCTTATTTGCCCTTATGGGTGAATAACAACCATCTGCAGGTAAAAAATGGACAAACATGTATGGGGCACACTGGTGGCGTGCACAACATATAGACAACTTAGTGAACCCGGCATGCTGTGGGGGACACTTGTACAACATAAGGGTAAGTTGGGGAGAAGTAGGTGAGACGCAGGCGTGTCGGACAGATTTTTCACTTTTTTTAAACCCCAAACCTGCGCATTGCGCAATAAGCCAGTCAGTGCTGTTCACATGATAAGTGTGTGCTCCTAACGTTCACCCTGACTGTTAGAACTTAGAAAATTAGGCATTTGGCGAGTCTTTTGCGTGGGTATCCTGAGGGCATTTGCATATCTCCTGCACACCATATGCGTGCGGCATTTGGGCGGGGCCAGTACGGGAGCAGTTCTCCCGCCTTACTGATGAATACAGTGTGGCATAAGGGGACCATACAACAACATCACCCAAAAACGGTAAGTGTGGACAACCTGCGTTATCCTTCCAAATACTTCACGATACACTTACTACGTCCACAACAATGGTACGTTCCATTTTCGTGACGTCCCTTAAGGTGGTCGTACAAACCTTAGAGAAATTGCAAGACACGCCTGTACTTCCTCTAAGATGTGATCCATTCTCTTTACGACCCTCCGGGGGCCTGGAGAACCCAAATACCTTCAGAACTCGTATGGGTCAACCCCCCATACCAAGTATGTGACTAAGGCTTTACAATTGGGTGAACTAAACAAGCAGTTTGTAACCAGTTGGACATTTTTAGCTCTTTGGCCCTCTCTCACCACAAAAAAAAAAAAAAAAAAAAAAGCTTGATAAGCACAACTGGCAGAAAATGTAAAATGCATTTTTCAGATATCTGCTTCGATTGAAGGAAAAGCAACTCGACATCAGTGGTAAACATCAATGTCGTTGAAACTTAAACAGAAACAAAATCTAACGCAGACGGTGCTGTGATTAAACATTTGACAGTTCCTGTTGCCTAGAGACTGAGTTTGTTAGTTCATCTTTAAAAAAAGCAACATATGGAGATTTTCTAAGATTTTTGGCCATGTTTGAAAGCAAACACAAAAAGATAAGATGAAATGAAAATCCCTTTCCAGAGAAACCAAAGGAGACATGTTACAGGGATGGAAGAAAGATACAGACCTGGAATTGTGCTGTGTTTCTGGTATTTCATTTTTTATTAAAAGCTAATACATATGTGTCGAGGGTGTAGGGTAAGGCGGAGGAAAAGGCTGAGTTCAATAACTTGACCTGGAGGTTTCTCTTCCTCGAGAAAACACTTTAAGAAAACATTCTGTCTGTATCAGCACATCAAGCAATCTGCTGTGGGGCTTGTCAATCCGCAGTCACGAGAACTGACAGTGAATGGCACTCTGTTGACCCAGGAGTAGCTGTGGTGTCGACGCACAAACACACAAAGGCCTGTTCCTTCGTTGCGGCTCGCGTGCACACGGAAACCAAATCCCACACGACTTTTAACTTGTCTGAACTTCCGAGCTGATTCACACACGACGCCTGATTTGATTACTATGGAGAGCTGCCAGCAGTGTTTGCGCAGGGGAGCCGAGGCGCTGACACACTCCCGCTCACCCGTGACAAAAAACCCAAATACACACAACACCTCCTCATCCTCTCAGGCTCTCTGAGGTCTTTTTGGTCGCACTGAATGGACTCACTCGGACAATGTGTCTAATCTCCCTATGGGGACTTGTGATTACACAGATAAAGGGCAAAGCACATTGAAAGAGGCGAGGCCAGAGGGAGGAAATGACCACTAACACGCAATGGATACAGACAAGGGCGTTAAGATCCACCAAGGGAGGTCAGGATTTTGATGGATCTCAACAAAAGTCCTTGTGTGATTGGTTTGACACTGTGACCGGAAATGATAGAGAGATTATGCAAAAGGGCAAAAAAGTTTTCTCTATGATACAGAAATGATAGCATCCCCATAAAGTTTTACTGACTGGCTTAAAAAAAGCAGTGCAGCCCTGAAACAATCATTCAAAACCCTTTTGTACACTTATGGATAAGGCAAAACTAAGCCTTAACCTTTTCAAAAATGAGAAAATATTGGGAGAAAACAAGCTGAATGTTGTTCCTGCATCCCAGACATAAGATTTGATACATTCGTGCCAATAATTGACTCAACATGTTTTAGAACTTGCTTAGTTTGAAGCAATGATTTTTTTTTTTTTTTGTGTGTCTGTTTTAGCCGTTAAAACCCACCAATTAAAGAAAGATTTTAGGCTTTTTTATTTTGGTTAAAAAAAACAAAACATTATTGTTAATATTTTAAAATATTTTATTAATTTTTATATTGGAATAAATAAGGATGCTTTTTTAACAAACTACCATTTGCTTTATCCGATGTGACTAGTTCTTTTTTCTATAGCAGCTTCAACCTGGAAGTCATACGGTTGCCCCTTCAGTTTCCACTAAAATACTGTATGGGTTCTCTTTAAAAACTTTACATGAATCTGTTTGGGACTTTTTTCTCCTGAATAGTTGTAGTGATAGTTCTTTGTTTTTATTTGTGTCTGTCAGAAGAACAAACCACTGTCCACTCAAAGAGCAAAGGTTCTCTTCTTTTATGTCATTTCTTCAGGCAACTTCAAAATGAAAATGAAAAATGAATCATTTGGGAACAGTTAGACAGGGGAGCAGCTTAGACTGCAGCTCAGAGGAAGTCATGCAACAAAAGTCCGAGGTCCCTTTTATAGTTCAAATTCAAACCCAAACATCATATCCTAAATTTTCAAATGTATCTTACCTGTAGCAATTATTAAAGAAAGACGACCACCAGTTTCTAAACAAAAGTACAAAATGAAAAGAAAACATTTTTAATTTAAAGCAGATATGTAAAATCAATAGGTGGGTCCACTGAATGATCCAGGAAGTTCTCCCAAGTAACCAGGAAGTAAACAGCAAAACGCAAAAAGAGAATAAAGTGAATTTCAATGAATAGCAGAACTTTCAAACTGAACAGTGTGTGATCCCACTGATGCTGTCAAAAAAAAGAGAGAAATCCACTTTCTTAGACACATACTCAGTGACAGGTTGTTTAGCGTCAGACAATTGTTCTTTTTCAATAACCTAACCTATCTTTCTTTGTTGTTTATTACTTTTATTTTTAACCCCTTGACGCCTGTTGATGCACATATGCACTTTGGCTCCAAAATGATCTTGATGTATTTTTTGTTGTATAGCTCACACGGGAGTATAAGGCACAGGAACCAAAAAACAAACATAATAAATAAGAAAAAACCAAAAAAGAAGTAACTCCGGAGTATAAGTCTCACTTTTAACATAAAAGTGAAATACTTCGGAATAAATCTATGTTTGCGACGTTTTCATAAACTAGAAGCTCCCTTGCGTATGTGGGAGAAGTTTTTAGCCTCGTTGCACATGGAACCATTGACTATATATCTCATTTATAAACCATGGAAGACACAATGGCGTTGAGAGATCAGGTCTATTGACTTTGAGGAGCTCTGCATAAGCTCGTCTCCATGTCTGGGTTCATGAGATCATTCAGTCTTTTCATTATGGCGATCTTTACCTTCTAAAGCAGGAGGCAGCATCTGAATGGTGGTACTTCCATACTCTTCATGGTAGTAGTAGCAAAAAACGGAGTACATTTTAAAAGAGTTGCTGTAGAGTTAGAAAAACTCAACACCATACTAATCAATTTGAAACTAAATGATTGTAAGTTGTTTGTGTCAGCAAACAAGCGCTGCAATGTTTTTTTAATCAGATTGTTTGCAGGAGGTGCTGGGTAATTCCCCTACTTCTGATTACACCTATGTTCTTAGAGGTAATTTCTTCATCATCTGGCGTCGTTAAAGGGGATTCAAACGAAAATTGTTGTCCCGTGTGTGCCTGCCTCCCAAACACATCCACCACTCTGACTGGAAGGCAGCCCTCTTCCGAGGAATACCGGAGTGTGCATGATATCCATCCTTCTGACAAACCATAATTTATAGTGATGGGGCTTGATTCGGTTTGCGTCAATGCTGTAAAAAAAAAAAAAAAACTGACAAGGATTTGAAAATAAGAGACAAATGGTGGTAGACACATCGACGTGACCCAACTCATTGCTTAGGTTGCCACTCAGCAACGTGTAATTCTGCTTAATTAACCTCAGCACATTCGTCCTGCAGTCATACACGTTTGAGAAGGGCAAGTCAGAGCTAATGACTTTCAGACAGATGTAGCAGCCTTGTATAAAAACCTATTTGCGTCATCAATTCATTACCTTTCCAAACTTTATTGCATTAAAGTTAGTTTCATCTAAAATAAAATAAAAAAAAAAGAAACGAGAAATCTTATCAACTATTCTGAGAAAGGTTTTTATTTTTCATAAGATTCTTTTTTATTCTATTTTGCTGTTATAAAACGTACTAACTTCATTATTTTATTACAGTCTATTAAATTCAAAGACATCTGACTATCACATGGATTTATTGAAACGTCTTCAGCTGCCAACCGTTTTCATCGGTCTGCAAAAAAGCAAAAAAGTCTGGTTGTACTTGCATCCTCTTTCTCATTTTGCCCTAAAATCAACAAAAATGTACAATATTTGTCTTTGAAATGTATTAACATAACCAAAAATGAAGAAGCCGAAGGTATTGGCTAGTAAAATTGTACGTAGATCATCCAAAACTTTAATTTAACCCTTTAACACCCCGGCGACACCTGAATAATTCACTCATTGACAACTCTTTGACCGTTTACGAGATCAATGTGAATCAGCTGATTCAGATGTGGCAAAAAGGTGCTTTTTATATCGACTTTGTACCGATAAGCAACCCGTTGCTTGTTATTTTTTGTGGTCATCTCTTCTTTTTGAAACAGTAATTCCAACTTTTTTTTTGGTAAATACTAAAATTAGACTTGAAATGCATCCTTGTAGTGAGTGAATTTCGATTTTGGAAAAGAAAAAGTTGTTCTTTTTTTTATAAAAGCGAGCAAAGCCTCCTCAAAATGATCCTAAATAAACAAAATACTTAAATTGTATTTTTCTTCTTAAATATTGGATTTAAAATGGAGTAGAAGTGAAGGACAAGAATTAAAACTGACCCTCTTTGATTATCTTTTGACTTACTTTCAAGGTGTTCCCAGTGGTCTTTCCATTATAAATATGCCGTTCGTCGGCAAAATTGAAACATTTTGTGTCATCTTCTAGGACACAATTTCTAGTTTCTTGCTAGCTTAGATCTAATAATACTGGTGCAACAAAAATTGAGGTTTCAACGTAATCCTAAGCTTAATTTTACTGACGAATGACTTCCATCACGAGAAATATACTTAAGAAGTCCAAAAACATATTTCATAACTTAAGAGCAGCAGTAAATATCCTCTCATTTAGGCATCATCTTTTCTTTTCTCCACATCTCCTCTCAGCTGCAGTTGCTCTACCACTTCATTTGCAGCGATGTGCTTGCTTGTGGTGTTTTTTTTACCCCTCCTCCGTCCCCGTTCAAACAGGATCTCGCCATTCATCTGCGCTCTGATGCCTTCATTGGCAATGCGGTCCTCGTCGCCGGGCGGCATTGATTTCATGTTAGTACCTGCTGTAACTGCCCGTTTTTGTTTTGAGAAAACCTGAAGCATTTCAGATGGACACCAGCAAATCCCTTTATCCTTCTTAACCACGGTTTTCCAAATGGCTGCAGATTCTTCATCTGCACGGTGTTATGAAGCTATGAAGCCGTCTGCATAGCCTGTGATTAACCTGCAATTATTTTCCCAGTTAACCCTGGGCTACTTATTATTATTTTCAAGCAGGGGTCTTGTGTTACGTGGCTTTATGAAAGGTTAACGCGGCGGCGTTGTTGACTCTGACTAAACCTGCTGGTGTAAGGTCTCGCGTAGCCCAAAGCTACAGGTGTAAAAATAATGATGAGGATTCCAAAATACGCTTTTGTTTTTCGCCCTCTCTAAACGCTTTCTTTTTCTCCTTCAACCTTCTGGCCTCATTAAAATGATTATTGTAGTGTTTATTGCCCTTGTCACAGCAGGACTCGGATATTTGATGATGGTGGAAATGGGAAAACATTGTTCTGGCTTGTTTTTATCTCTTAAGCGGTAATTGTTTTCACAACAGCAGCATATTTAAATGAGGAAAGATGCTTTTGTGAAATCAGAAGTGTGTGTGAACCAGATTTTTTTTTTCCCCATCTGGTGCTAGCCAAGGTTTCAGGTCACAAGGGCAGCAGTCTCGGGAGCAATGCCCGGATCTTCCTCTTCCATGACGATATTGAGTCTGCTGAGGATTTCTATCCCTCCGGCTTGTTTGGGGTCGACCAACACCTTACAAAGAAGGCGTACAGGTGTTATTCTTGCCAGATGTACAAGCCTCTTCAACTGGCTGTGTGTGGAGCAGCACTGGCTCCAATTTACATTCTTCCAGGTGGTCAATTTTCACACTAAAGGGGAACCCTCAGGGCAAAAATTATTGACAGTGTTTAAAAGCCACGAGGAGTCTCTAAATGATGTTATGGCATAAGTTGCAAAAACATTTGCATTGAAATTAGTGTCATGAAAGTTGAGAAGTACCTTTAGGCTAACAAAAAATGTCTTCTTAATTACGTGTTTTTTTATTGTATTTTTGAAATGTTCTTGTTGCATTTTTCTGATGATGAGGGACATATTTAAACAAAATTCAGTGTATTATTTCATTCTGAAGCAGACAAAAAAAAATGCAGCTTGAAAAAGCTCATTTGTGATGTCATAAATGCACTGGGCCGCATGACGGGTAGAACCGAGCTGACGTCTGGCTCAAAACTGTACGGCTGGATATCTTTATTATTTTTATTGCACCGGTAATGTTAGGTTAAGAGGTTGTGAGAAGCTTTAAGCGGAAAAGTGTAAACATATATGTGATGGAAAGTTGGGACAGGTTTGCCGCACGCCAACAGTTCAGCCCACAACTCTGAGGCAAATGTCTAATGAACTCTTGCCGCTCTGCAGAAACTATGTCCTTGTAAACGACACTGATTTTGGGGGATTTTGGCTACACAGCATGATCATAATGAAATGACTGCTATTTTAAAATAGATTAAAAAGTTGTTTTTGTTTGTATTACACACATTTGAGTTCGTACTTCTATTCACAGTATCTTAACTTAATAAAAGACATTAGGATTTATATTATTCCTACTTTGCAGGGCTTGGAAGACTTTCTTTTTTGTTAGTATCATCTCTCAAAGACATCCATGGTAGTGTGAGCCAGTTGTTTGAAATTATATTATTTACTAATAATTCACTCAAGCACAAAGAACAGCAAAGTTTGCCTTCTGGGAATGAATTTGTTGCTTTGAGCTTGAATGGAGGCGAGCGGTATGAAAACGTCAACACAGCTGAACTGCTTCGACAGCACAAACTGCACAACCTACATAAGAAAAAAAAAAAGGACTATTCTGTATGAGACCAACCGAGATCTCTAGAAAAAGTCATTATATGCAAATGCGTTCTTTAAATCATAGTCATAGAATCCCAAACCGTGAAAATATGGAACTATTTTTATGGCTTTCACATGTTTAAACCATGTTTTCTCTGAAGTAACTTTTTTGATGTTAGTTTAGCAGTAGGGTTTCTGTCATTAATACATTTAAAAAGGTTGCTTTATTTTTACTAGTGCTGTCAATTGATTAAGAAATATTAATTTGGTTAATCACATTTTTGGATTGTGATTAATTACAAATATTAAAAAAAATATTACTACTAAAAAAACATTAGCTGCTAGCTCCATGTACTTAAATTGCATAATCATTTGAAGCCCACTATGTATAAAACTTCCAGTATGCTGCCTCGCTTTTAGTTTAGACTAAGGGATCCAGCAGATCAAAAAGTACATTTGGTCCATTTCTTTAGAAAAAAAGGTAAAATACTTCACAAAACAAACAAAAAAAACCCTTAAATCTGTGAGAAAACTAACGTTTTTGATAAAGAACTTGTAGTATTGACTAGTTTTAACATTCAATTGGGTAATTCAATGTTTAATTTTTCAATTTGTTGCAAAAAAAAAAAGAAAGAAAACAAAAAAAAAATGTCAAAAAAAAATTTCTAACGTTCTGTAAATAAATATAGTTTAGTTTTTGAAAATTCGTAAAAAACAATGAAAAGGTGTTCTCAAAGACTTTATTGTTTTGACATAAAATGTTCAAACTCTAAATAATTTATCGGGTTTTTAAAGGAAAGCTTTATTTTACTTCTCCAATCCTCAAAAGTTCACTTTACACCGAGGACTTTTGAAAGTCTTGATCATTGATCTTTTTCGTTACTGACCAATACAAACAGATGGGGGAAGAGCAGTAGATTGATATCTTCCAGTTGATTTTATAGCATTAGAGGTCATCAGAGGCAAATTCTCTCCACTTTCATCAGCAGCTCAACATGGAACCAAAATGATCTTTGAGAGCAGCCCTGTATATCATAATAAATCATTTTAGTTTACATTTACACATCCATTCAGGCTGGATTCACTTCAAATGTGTTGTTTGCACTTTGACTTATTTATATATTTTGACGGCACTAAGGTGTGTTTTCCAGTTTTTCCCAGCTGTACTTGCTCCTCCATATCTGGATTAAGTTTGTGTAATCAAATAAGACCATTGAAATCACCAAATTCAGCTCATCCACTGAGTGTAGTTGCAGAGAAGTCGATGTCTAACATCCAACGTCGGGAAAGCTTGGATGAATTTGGCTCACGCATGAAAAAAGCAACCAATTCTGTTGTGTCTTTTGGTGAACGACAACATCACTTGGCCTTGAACAAGACAACAAGAGAAATTGGCCTTCTGTGAAGCAGCCGTTCTTCTGGAGTAACATGAATATTCATTCGCACGACTTTTCATGACAGCCGTTTGGTCGACACCAACCCTGCAACCAGTAACATCTGTTGTCAGTCTGTCCAAAACAATTGTGAAGAAATCCCTGCAGACATTTCTCACTCAGGATGCTGCTTTGTGTTTTAGGGAAGACAGATATTTGAAAGAACGGATTTGCCCTGTTCCTTTTGTAACACTTCTAATGTTCAGACTATCAAATTATTTCACCGAGACACAACTAGTAAATACATTAGTGTTTAGTGTTTGCCCAAAGAACCCAGTGATTGAGTCACTTTTTTATGCTACATGACTGTTTTTCTGTTTTTTTTTACATAATGCTGAATTTAATTTAATTTAGCCACACAAATCTGTATTGAATTGAAATTTAAATGCAGAATTTGATTAGAACGCACTACTTTTCTGTGCTCCCAAAGGTAGACTTGAGGGTCACAAGGTGATTATCTGACATTCTCTTCCGGAACTTTCTGGTAGAATGCAGAAATCACATTTCCATCCCGTAGTATTTCACTACGCAGGTGTGTTTTGGCGTTCCTAACGTGTCCTTGTGGCGTTTTTCTGATGAGGGAGGACAAATATCAAGAAAATGTATTTCTTTATTCGAATCAGAAGCAGACTATTGAAAAATACCGTAATTATGATGTGGAAAATACAATGAACGCTGCACAATCATATTTAAAAGACCACTGGAAAGATTTTACAATAGTTGAAAAGATGATCAGAGTGGGTCTTTCATGATTCAAAGCAGGTATAACCAGGACACCACCACTTCCAAATCTGACAGTTTGACCAAAGCACGTTTTGTTTAATGAATGAAAATGTGGTAAATCAAAAGCTCAAAGGAAAACATGTTGCCCTGAGCTATTTGTGTTTTTTTTTCCAGTTGCATCCTTTCCCATTATTCGTATTTGCTGGTTAACATACTAGGTTTGTAGTTTTTAGTTGTTTTTCTTCTTTTTCCACTTTTTGGATTATTTTGAATCAACGCTGAGTTGGATCCATCCATTTAATGTGCCTCTACTGTTGTTCGGATCTACCTGCTCTCCTCGCTGCTGATTACCTAGATCAGGTGTGTTTGGTCAGTCTGAGTAGACACTTGAGTCAGCAGAAAGCAGTGGATTGAAACTGTAAAACAGGCAAGGGTGGCAGCTCTCGACTACCAACATTGGGCTGTCCGGATACAATTATGCGCCATAAAGTCAATGAACTTTGTCCACTTCAAGAGTGCATTCCATGTTGCAACATTCACCAGCATTCTTGGTGAAATGTGTAAAATTCACATCATTGTCGTGGTTTTTAGATGCACTTTATTTTGAAAGTGTAGTGGACGTTATAACTTTGTCTGCTTGTTGTTGTTGTTCTCTGGCTGTGAGTCACCAGGTTAGTGTGGAGACTTTGGAAAATTCGATTTCCGACCTAATTGGAGCGTCGCAGCGAGTCGTTGCTACAACGCATGCATGGCGCCTCCAGAGTGAGATGTCAGATTGATTAAAACAGAAAGCAGTTCACTCGTGTCTGCCGTGAAGCTGCCGTGATGCCCTGCACTGTGAGTTAAGGGGGGGGTTAGATCACATCCAGTTTTTATTTAATTTTTTGGTAGTCACTTCTGGTTAGATTCCCCAGATTTCCAAGTATTTTTCCTTTGTGGAAGACATTCTCACTGAACACTTTTGAAGGTCTTGAATCGGAGAAAAGGATTTTGCACCATTTCAGACTGTTTCTAATCATTCCCTACATTTCTTTTGTTCTGTCATGTAAGAGTCCTCCACTACGGTGGCCCTGAAGTGTAAGTCACATCAACAAATCACTCGGTCAAAAAAACATAAAAAAAAAAAATAAAGCAAAACAAATAATAGAAAAAAAACACACATTTTAGAAATCAAGAAATTCCAGAAACCAAAACACAATAAAAAAGAAATTACCAAAATAGAAAACAAAACGTAAACAAAAGTAATTTCCAGCAATGATTACATTAGATTTTTCTACTTTCAAATGTCCTCATACGTTCGACTGAAATGATGGACAAACGTCATCATCCAATCCATGATAGTGCCGTCTTTTGTGGTTTCTGTAAAAAAGAAAAAAAAAGGTTTGTAAAAAACCCAGTCATCTCCAGCAATCAGAATAAAACAAGAAAAGAATACAAAAATGCATTTTGATTTAGTTAATTTAATGATGAATTTAGCTTTTAAATAGTTGCTGTGATTTTGAATATGTTTTAGCTTGGAGTGATTTGCTGGAGTAATTTACACTTTAGGGCCACCGTACTCCACTTTTTCAGACAGTCCATAATTAGGGTTAAGTAAAACCGAACTTACCATTGAAAAGGGCAAATACTATTTTTTCACCACGACCAGATTACAGAGGACCAATTTTTTTCCCCATGAACGAATTCAGTCATCATCTAAAAAGTGCACTTTTGTCTGTTTGTAATAAAATATTCAAAAACTAAAATCTAACAAATAAGCAATTTTTTAAGCTATATTTTTTAGATCAACAGCTTCACAAGTAAATCCTTCCGCCTTGTTCAAAGATATTAACAAACATACTTTAGAGGTCTAACTTTAGCCGTCTTCTCAAAGATAAGTCACATGTTGGCTCAAATGGGCCATTTGTCTTTAATTGCTTTCTATTACCTCTGTGATTACCCCTCTTCTCAGTTTACTTCCTCGGCGCAATAACGCATGTGCCTCTGCTTTGCATGATCATCTGCAGAACCCCAATCAAAAAAAAAAAAGGGATGTACGTGTGCAAAGACTGCACAGCTGCACTTGTCGCAATTAAGACAATTTATTGTCTGTCGTCATTTCCCTCCAAAGCATTTTAATTCTCTAATTATCACTTAAATGCTAGCATTTAGGGTCATCGCGGGTTGTTTTGCAAGGTTGGCTGAACTTTAACTTACAAAAGAGACAGTTATCAAGTTTGTCATCTGTTTTTTTACCCAGAACATTCCAACCTTTGATAGTTCTCATTTGCGTTCACTCGCAAAAAGCGACTAGTATTAGCAAAACATTTGACATTCTTCTGACTTTGTTAGCTAACTTGATTATGGGCAGTTAAGCTCGGGTTATCTTGCGACTTGTGACCACAAGGCTCCATATTCACGGAGGCTTAATTTCCCTTCAGGGATTAATAAGGTGAGTCTAATTTTATTTAGTACAAAAAAAAAAAAACGTCGGTTAGTCCGCCTGTAGTGAAGAGTTGATCAGTTCAAAGACTTCATCTAAATGCTCCTTCTCCGTTTTAAGGAAAATCGAAGACTTACATCTAAATCAATTTTTCACTCCATAGGAAGCTTATTGAAGAGTCTCAGAAGAAAGATTTGGAAACCTGCCATTAACATTGGCCTATATGGGAATCTGTCAGCTATCACATTAAACTACTTTTTCCTCTCCTCCTTTGTGCTGAAACAAGCCACCAGAGCTCATTTGGAAGTGCGGTTCAATGCCGGAGTATTGACGTGGGGAGCTGTCAGCCAGCCGTCTGCGTTCGGCTGTTGTAATATAGAGGCTGGCTGTGATGCTGTTAAACACTGCATTGTGCAAAGTCGGACTGATCAAAGAAGGGCAGGTAATGAAAAATGGCAGAAGAAAACTGCTTGCCGGGCAGGTGTGACTTGTCTGCATTAAATGCCAATTCATTCAGAGGTGAAGAAGTGCAGCCAAGATAAGTCCTCATGCAGATGATGATTCAGCGTAGTGCGAAAACACATGTGCTCAAACATTTTACCAAAATGACATCACATCCTGGAATAAGTACTTACTTAATTATGAATACTCATATATTACTGCCAATATCAAGACATTGGGCTTGTTGTTGTGCACCTTTATGTCTAGGGGTGCACACTATACGTAACCCCCAGAATATAAGAAACAAATACAATAAAGGTCGTAACACTGGTCATAAGATCCACTCTGATCAAAATAACATTGCTTTTTGTAAAACATGTTCTTGTTCTGCTGATGGACATACTGTACATAAAGACAATTAAGATTAAAATTGCATTTTTGAGTGTTTCTTTTTTTAAGTAAATGTAAATCAGGAAATGAATAAAATAGCTAGTAAGTGCAATGAACTACGTTGAGCTCCCTGCTCCGCTCCATTCCGATGCATCCACTTTTAGATAACTAGATCCACGTAGGTCTTTGTTTTCCTCCTCCGAGCTGACATCTGGCACACATCTGTACTGCTCAATAGCTCCGTCATTGTTGGCTATTTTTGTTGCACAGGTAATGTTATTTTGGGGGTTGTGAAGGGCTGTAAGCTAGCAGGAAAGAGTGTAAACAAAGGGATGAGGGGAAATGGGGGCAGGCTCACTCTGCACCAACAGTCCTGCCCACAACTCCAAGAAAAATTTCTAACAAACTGATTTGGGCTAAAAACGGCATAATCATAAGTAATAGATCAAGATTTGTTGTTCTTTAGGATTCAGAAATCTCCTTATTTGGAGTTACATGGAAGCAGGCTAAACTTTAGGTTCATTTGTGCTAAATAGTCATTTTTTTAAAGAACATACTTATTTTATTGAACTGCAACAACAGAAGACAGATTTATTTGTCAGAGATGTTTAGTAATTTTGCATATTTGACTATATTATGAATATTGTAATCAGCTTCCTAAAAACTGCACACAAAGTCATTGAAACCTCTCAGATGTGTTTCTATTGCATCAAATCCTTCTTCGGGTTTGTTTAAGAAGTGGTTTTAGTTTGCTATATTTCAGTAAACAGCATGTGACACTTGGGTTTACTTCCTGTCAGGAGGCAGCGCTCTGTCTCCCCCTCTGGTCACCGGCGGGAAACGTCTTCACAGTACTGACTGCACTCAATATCCCATCAACCCCAGCAGTGTCTGGATGCCCCTCACCTGACTCTCAAGCGGCTGCTCAGTGGGAAGCCTTGTTTGTGCCATTCGGCCTGCATACCAATCATTTTCGGACTTGATCTTCCGAGTACCCGACTCTGCTTCTTGCCCCCTGCCCTGACCCTTGTCTGGACTCTGACTCTGATTTAGTTTTGCGGACTTTTAGTCTGAGTTTTTGCTCCTTTCTGAACCTATAATCCAGCTGCATTTGGAACCAGCCTTCTGCCCGTTGTGTGACACCGTCAAAGTTTTGGGGACTCGTTTGTTATTTGTATGACGTGAGAACGCCTCTTTCAAGTGTTTCTTGACATCAAATACGATTTTGTCAAATTGCAACACTAATCTGTTTGATAAAAAGAAAATATTGCTAATAGCTAGCTAGCTAGACACCAGCTTTTTGCAAACTTGTGACATAAAGTCATGTTTCCTGATTGTTCAAAGTAAAATCATGCCAACTTAGTACTACTTTGGGAAAAAAAGCTGCTTATTAATTAATTTCCAGCCTTGTTTTTAGAATGACTTTGGAGATAACCCATAAACTTGACTGGTTAAAATCTCCTATATGCCAGGCGCTTCCCTTTTAGTGGGATCTCTGCATGTCCCTAATTAATGTTTCATGTGGGATAAATGCTTCTGTAATTTTTCCTATGCCAGAAGGATGAAAACATCATTTTTTCATGTTCAATCTACAAAGCTGTTCAGGCAACCCAGCACTGCCACAGATGTTTTGTGCAGGGCGGTATGAACATGTCTCTTTCATTTCCCAGGTCCACAGGTTCAAGGCACTCGTGGATCCAAGCAGCTTTCATGCGGCTGCGGTTTTTATTCTTGCTCTTTTATCAGAAATGTGCATCAAATCTGCTTCCTGTATGCTTGAATGACATATGTCTTCATCTCTGTAAAGCTACGGTCCTTTACACTTACTTTTTCAAGGTGTTTTAGGTTGCAGTGAGCAACGCTGAAACATTGCCAGAGGCTTTATGTCAGCAGGGACCCTCGTTAGGGAGCGAGACCGAAGGAATCTTCATCAGCTGTCTTCCCTGACAAATGCTGCCTCTCCTGCTGACTCCCGTCCTCCCACCTCTTCGCTCTGCTCTGAGACATCCCTGCATGCCAGCGATAGGCAGAGGTCAACCCTCGCCGTCACACCTTCTGTTCAGTCCCAACAAGAACTATCATTCACTGTGGATATTTTTGGCAAATTTAGAATTATTTTAATGAGGCTGCACATTTATGCATAATCTATCCAAAGCTTCATTGCCTAAAGAAAAACATATTATTCAGATAGGATTGAGGTTCCGCAATCTTCTAAAGATTATACTTAATGGGCTCCTATTAAATTGTAAGCTTGCCCCATTTTGGCAGAGCTATTATAGCCAAAACAAACTTCCTGTGTTGCTATGGGAACAAATTGGATAATGGCATAAATTTGAAGTTTATTTAGAGAAAAAGCTTTGTGCTGCTTAGGTGGCTGGTCTGCTGAATTGTTTTGTTGGGACTGTCTCAGAAGTAAAGTGAGCTACATCATGCTTTGAGATAAAGTTGCACTGGATATGCAAACAATGAGATTTCTACTTCAAAACCATGAACATTGATACCTAAAATTCAATTTAATTTTCTAATTAATTTAATTTAATACCTAAATATCTGAATACTGCAGGCTAAAGCTGTTAAGCAAAAATGTTAAAGAAAATAATGACAGCAGAAGACAGAAAAAAGGAAACACTAGCTGTCTCATTACTTGCAATAATTTGATAAAGCTACAAAAAATAAATTAAAGCCGAATAAAGTTAATTTGAGTCAAACAAAAAAGGGATTTCAAGTAAAAAACGAAAAAAGATATTTTAGCTTTTACCAAGTGCCGTAATCGATCTAAAGAATTAAAAATCTATGTAAAATCTAAAAATACAACAAAAAAAAAGTTAAACAAAACATTTGGTAAGTTTAATTAAAAAAATCAGTTTAGTAAAAAACAAACCCAAAAAATATAATAAAATATATTTTTAACCAACTCCTAATATTTAATAATAACTTCCTGTCAACATTAAAAGTTAGTTTAAGATTCTGAAACATCAGCAATAATATTGATCCATGTCCTTGATGTGTGTGTGAATAATTATAATGGTAACAAAAGCCAAAGATTCAACCATTAATGATGTGGCTCCAAATGTCAAAAAAACAATCCTAAAATTGTCTTTATGTTTGTTTTTATCTATTACTTTTAATTTTTTTTTACTTCATCATTCCTGTTTTTGTATGGTTAACAAAATGTAATTGATAAAATTAGAACAAAAACCTATTCATACGCCCCACTTGTATTCTGAAAATTCATTAAAAAAATGTATTTAAAGCTTGTCAGAATGCATGTTTGTTCCTCCAAAGAAATTTATTAAAAAAAGAAAATCGTAAAAATGTTAAAAACATTAAAACAAACTGTTTTTTCGACGTAATATTTTTTATTATGCATTATTTATTATGAACAATAATTTTCAGGAAAGATGCAAAATGATCATCTTTCTACAAGGTTCCTCTTGTCACACTTTGGGAAATGTCTGGTTGGTTTTTATTTATTTATTTTTTTTGTGCTGTAAACTTTTTAAGAAAAACATTCTGAATAAAAGCAACATTTTGGGTTTTTTATAATCAGGAAAAAAAATGATGCAAAAGGGATAAAAACAAAACTGCAAACATTAAGAAGCTCCACAACCAAATTAACCAATAAGAACATCAAACATTAGCACAATAAACACAGGTTTTGGATATGGATTTACTTTTCTTTTAGGATATGCTCAACAAATCTGACTTTTTTTTTGCAAGTTGAAAAAAATATGTCTATATCAACAAGATATGCGATCTGGTAGCACAGAGTTTCAAAGCCTTTTGAGGCTGATAAATCACTGCAACACATAATGATGACCACAGGCTCACATTTATCCGAAAATCTTTCGAAGTCTCATTTCCAAGTCGTGCAGACGCTTTTAAGGTTGATTGTGTAGCGTTGTGTAGGCCACCCCAGAAGGACCAAAAAACTACAGGCTTATTTAAAAAAAAAAGATTGCTTGAACCTGCTGGGTTCTGGGTCATCACTGCTTACAACTGGTCATCTCAAAGCAGGGTATTATGCTGAATTTGGCTGCCAGTGTTTCCATGGCAACATGAGCAAAAGATTAGACATTTTTGGCTGGGAAGCTTATGATGCACGCCACCCACCCTTAGTGTGCTCCAGATGCATAAAGTCAAAGATTTTTTTTGAGACCTTGTGGCCTTGGTGTTGAAAAATGTTAGTTATAACTTTCATATTTTTAGGGCTGGTTATTGTATAAATGATCATAAAAATGATGACGCACACTGAACAGAGCCAGGGGGAAAAGTCCCAGAGGTCTTTTTTTTTTGGTGGGGCATAAGTAACGGAACTTTTACAGCTCTCCCGGTGCTACTATCCAGACTGAAGTGTGATTACATTAGCTGTCTGCAAAATGTTTATAAAAGTGTCAACATATAACGCGGGGGTCTTGTTTTTGTCAGTGTGCATTATAAATAGTCTAGAGTGAGGCTTCTTTAAACTTTCCTTAAATAGTTTAGCTTCAGTCTTTCACTGTAAAGCATCGCATGGACACGTCTTCACCAGAATCACTGGAGCTTAAAGCTGGAGACTTGAATCCGGACTATAAATGGTGTTTTGACCTGGTTGTGTGGATGGGTAGGTCAGAGAATTCCTGTCACCACAATTCTCGTTGAGTTTGATTTGCAGTTTTCTTGCTTTAATAGAAATTCGACCTTTTCCTTTCATTGAATATTTTTTTGTTGATTGAGCAGCACGGTGGCACAGTGGTTAGCGTAGTGCCTCACAGCAAGAAGGTTCCTGGTTCAAGTCCTGGCTGGGGGACTTGAAATAGTGTCAACAATGGGGGCCTTTCTGTGTGGAGTTTGCATGTTCTCCCCGTGCATGCGTGGGTTTTCTCCGGGGACTCCGGCTTCCTCCCACCATCCAAAAACATGCTTCATAGGTTAATTGGTCACTCTAAAATTCTCCCTAGGTGTGGATGTGAGTGTGCGTGAGTGTGTGAATGTGGCCCCTGCGACAGACTGGCGACCAGTCCAGGGGTGTCCCCTGCCTTCGCCCATGAGTAGCCGGGTTAGGCTCCGGCAGCCCCGTGACCCCGAAAGGGATAAAGCGGTTTAGAAAATGAATGAATGAATGAAGTTTTTTCTGCTTTCATAGAAAATCCTTTTTGGGTTTTCCTGCATCATTAAGAATTTGAATATCTTTCATCAATTAAAACCAGATTTTAAGTATAGCCATCAAAAAATACGTCTTAATTAAAGGAAGAGGACTGATAAAAGCAAAGTCTTACTGTCTATGGGCTTCCGTGCAGCTTACTATCACTATCAAAGACATTTAGCATGAATATACAGTAAGATCTCTGTTTCCTTTTTTTTTTTTTTTTTGATCCACTCTCATAACTACTGCGTTTGGGTTTTTGCTGAGCTTTCGAACCCCACTGAAGCTTTAAAAAGAAAGCACACCAGGTTTGAACCAATAAAATAGACATTCGGGTGTTTCCGGAATGGTTATTTTGTTTGTTCCATCCACTGTTTACGTTTTAGTTGTTTTTTTTGTTTTTTTTTTATTTCAGGAAAGTCTTTGTGGAGTTATTTCACTACAAACTCAATCCAAGAGGACAAATTTCTACTTTCAAATGTGTTTATGCAAGTTTGACAGCTTTATTGCTTTGATAGAATTTTAAAAAGTTTCCACAGAACTGGGTTTATTCACTGTTTTCTAATCCAAAAGAAAAACAAACAAAAGGTTTATTTATTAATTAGGACTATTTTTTTTCTTTAAATTTCAATTGGTTTTATTTTAGTCAAAGAATCCAGTTTAGTTTTATTTGGCTTTCTGTTTTATTTTGGCGAGCCAACCCAACCATCTCAGGAAATAAATATATAAAGTCAGAATTCTGGATTGGAAGTTGTTTCAGCAGGTTTTGTCTATAAGTTATGATGCAAAGTGGTGCTAGTTGTCTTTCCGACCGCCTACTTACCTGAAGTCGGTGGAGTTCACATCAGCCCAAACGCAACTCATTAAAAGGGTGAAAAACAAACATTCTGGGGTCCCCCGGCGTTGCTAACTGCTGTTCCAGAAGTGATTTTACAAAAGCCTCTGGCAGCCATAATGGAGATCCGCAGGCTGTGACTGTGTCTGAAAAATAGTTGTAATTTAGTGTGGATGTGGGCCAAACCAACTGGACACACAAGAGCACTTCAGTGGCAGCAATCAATCAGCGGGAATACTCTGGGTGTACAAATATCAGCTAGAAACAGATTTTTTTTAAATTATCATTTGTTATTTTTTTATTAATATCAGTTTTTGAATTTTTGGACACAATTTGCCAACCGTTACACTAAATAAAAACACTATTATAAAGTATCAATATGTAGTTTATGAAAAATATTAATGGTACCTTCAATTATTCAGTTTAAGTTTAAGCAATATGGTTTGTCATCACTTTTGATGGAAAATAGTGAATTGCAATTAGTGAAAGTAAGAATGAAATTAGTGAGGAAGCTTCATACAGACCACAGTCAACTCAAAACCAGACATTTACAAAGACAACAAAACAAAAGTGTTACAAGCTAAACCGGTTTGAGTCCAATTCCATAAAAAGAAAAAAAATTCAACATTAAACTAATTAACCTTTTAACGCAAGAGCTTTAGCTCAAATGTTTAGATTATTTTCAACTACCATAATTCAATCGTTTATGCAATTGACGCAATTCCAGCCGATTCTTTACCCAATCAACGTAAAATAGCTGATTCTTTTGCATAGCAGTGTGGCTTGGCTACTCTTAAGTAAGGTTACATTGATTGGGTAAATGGTCAATGAGTTATGGTATGTAAGAGAGCGTATCTTATTTAGGTGTCGCCGGGAACATTTGCCTCCCTGGAAGACATACAACATTAATGCTTAACCGTGAATGTTAGCACTGACGTTCTTCAAGTTACTAAAACTCTTCAGCTGTTAATGCACTTAAAGAGCCACTCCAATGAAAATGTTTGTTTTTTTTTGTGTTTTCATCGTGTTCTTTTCTACATTTTTTCTGATGATATAGGACTTATAACAAAAAATTAGATGTAAACTATTCTCTGAGTATTTCTTAATTCAAGTCATTGTGAATCAGGAGCAGATGAAAAAAATGCAGTTTGGAAAAGCTTTTTAGAAGCTAGTGCACCAAGCTACAGTCTTCCTGCTCCGCTCCATTCTGAGGCATTCTCTTGCAGAACACGAGATCCATGTATGTTTTCCTCGTCTGAGACGGCATCTGACCGATAGCTCCAGTTTTGTTAGCCATTTTTGTTGCACCGCTAACATTAGGTTGAGCTTGTGAGGGGCTGTAATCTAGCAAGATATGTGGTAAACAAATGGGGTGATGGGAAGTGGTGGCGGGCTTGCTCTGTGCTGACAGTCCCGCCCAAAACTCAGATACATTTTCTCATGAACCACTGCCGCTCAGCAGAAACTATGTTCGAGAAAACGACACAGGTTTTTTCTTATTTGGGCTAAAAATGGAACAAGACTAGTGGGAACGCTTTGAAAATGGATAAAAAGGTCATCGGAGTGGGACTTTAACGTAATTCCAACGGACTCTGAAGCTGAGAAAAGCAGCTTCGGGTTGATATGAAACACTTACAATAGTCAAGTGTTTGCAGTCATTACACTGTGTGCATAAATGGTCAAAGAGTAATTGTAGTTCAGTGTTTGTATGGTGCCGTCTCCAGTGACCACTCCAGTGTTAAAGGGTTAAGTTGTTGGATTGGGGGGGTTAAACTACCAAATGGTTTCCAACCATGGGTGTGACTGCTTACTATCGCTCCCCCAGAAGGATGAATCAACTGCAGAGACCAAACAGTTTCAAAGCTTCTACATTACTTCTAAATATGCTACTTTACACACAAAACATGAGTGTCTTGTTGTTTGTATAAAAGACTATCAATAAAATCTTTAAAACTTGATTCCCACATGGCTGCTTTGCCTAAAGTGAAAACTCCTTCAATAAAAAAAAGCTTTCTATTGACTCTGCAATGATCAGATACAAACTAATGTAATGAAGAGTCCCTGTGTCCTCCATTACAACATTCCAGCCAATATCCCTGTTAAATTTGGTTACAAAAAGCCACTTTAAATTGCATTTTTCCTTGGAAAGTACCGCTTTTTTATGGCCCATAATCCTCTAATCCAGTAACAACTTAAACTGATTGACTTTGGGGTGTTTGAAATAGCATTTTTAGTAGGTTTGCAAAGCTTTGGTGACATAAGAAACCACACTGAGACATTTGGAAGCTTTTCAGTCCAATGTGACATCATGAATCGTCCATTTAGCAGTTCCTCACGACGGTTTTTGTTCATTACCTGCACACTGAGTGGATTTCTTTCGGTTTTCCTCCCCTCTCCCTTCTTCAAAGGGGTACCTGGCCGGCTTATCGGAGAGGGTGCTGAATCATGCAGGCGCCGAAACGGCCAACAAAAGAGGACACACCTCACTAAGTTACAGATATGATTCATGAAAGGGGGCACGGTGCATTTTTCAGTGCCCCCTCCTTCGGTCCACTCAACCCCTGTGAGAGCAATTCTGAATAATGATGGGCTTCAATACCTAATTTTTCTCTCGGATGTGAGTGCTCTGTGCACAGATGACAAGGCTGTCAGCTGCAGGGTGTGTGCCATCATTCTCTAGTTTGATGAAGATGAAGTAGAAAAAAAAAGATTCAAAGAAATGCCACAGCTGTCCGAGCTGCCAGATACGAAGACAAAAGTGATGACATCAGCCTGTTTTATTTTAGAAGCACCCAGCTTCTTATGTTTAAATTTGCTTACAGGCTCATGCATATGTAAAGAAACTGAGCTGCAGTTAACCAAAAGAGGTTAGGGCACCAAATGCATTCTCTAATGATCTGAAATGAAATTTTGGAAGAACATAATCTGGGTTCAACTTGAACAAAACCGACTGTTTCAACCCCTGGAGAAAAGGAAAGGTTGTAATTGATTTATTTACCCAACTATCTATGAAATAACTTGTGTATTCATTTGTGCGTTTATGCTTTAATTGTTTGTTCAGGTTAGCTATGACTACTCCCGGGTGCCAGACTCTGCAGGTTGTTAATCGTCTCTTTAGTTTCAGAAACTTTATTAGCAGCACTTGGCACGTGAAACGCGTTTAAAAAGCAGGGAGGAGCTTCTTTTTCTTGTTATGCTTCTGTTTTCTAGCGAATGTCTGCCACTTATAATAAGAAGAGGCTTGGTGCGAAATGTCAAAGGGATGCTAATCTTGCTCCAGGCTTTTTTCACGGCACCTCATATGTAAGACTCGGTGGCAAAGAACTCCATGATGTGACGATTTTATTCTTTGAGTTAAATTCTTTGAACCTCCTGTATTTGTTTGAGTTCTCCCAGGTTTTTTTCTACCAATTGTAACATTCCCATTCACTCTTGATACCCAGGTAATCAAAGACTATTAGTTGTAAAAGACAGAGTGGCGGATCTTCAGGACCAGCCCCTACAGTCAATCATTTCTTAAAGGAATCTGATCAACAGTGACTCCTACCAGAATCACGAGTTTCTTTAGGACATTAGTATTCCATCATCAAAAGAAACAGTCAAATAAAGAACACTAAAGTGCATTTTTTCTGAAATAAAGTCATTATTTAAATTCACTGAACAGTGTAAAGTTAATGTACCAAAACGTCCTTGGTGTTTCGGTGCCTTGCTTACTTAAATGTGAAGAACAGTTTAAATACACTGAAAGAAAATAAGCTTGTGTTGTTTGCAAATCTAACCTTATAGGCTCAACATGGACCACTCTCTCTAACAGATCTAATTTGAACAGCAGGATCTCATCTGATCAGCAGATCTACTCTGAGAGTTGTCTTTCCTCCTGCCTGATTTGACGCCAATCTTCGGGTTGTCCTTCAGCATCCTCCATGGCACAACTACCGATTATTCTTTGACCAGTAAGCATCACACCTGTTTTTGGGATGTTGGTCCAAAACAGCCTAAAATGAACTTTTCCCAAGTTCTGTTTTGTCCCAATTTTCTTTAAACAAATCTTTTTTTTAATAATAGATCGTTGTATTCAATTAACCAGTTAAGTCTCTGCCAGACACAACCGTGAAGATGTATACATTGGCAAATATATATATATATATATATATATATATATAAATATATATATATATATATATATATATATATATATATATATATATAACACACAAACTTTGGCTAGAAAAAGAGTTTGACCATTTAGTAATTCCCAAAATCTTGTTTATATCCTTTACCAACAATGCAAATATGTTGTTTAGAGGACATTTCTAAACCAAAATGTCTCCCAAACACTGCATATAACTGAATTCACTTATTTTGGCATCTATGGATTAGAGTTGGACCTTTCCAATGACTTCAAATGTGGAAGGATGGGGCTCTGGGAATTGTAGTTCCGAGTGGATTTAAAAATAAATGTTGACTGGATAAGAGAGTTATTGAAATACTTGAAAATTAGCAATTGAATCCCTAAATTTTTATTTAAAAATCCTGTACTCAAATTAGTTATTGTAGAAGCCCCATATCATTCTTTTCTTGATAAATGTGAATCTGGAAACTGCAAATCAACAAGGTCAATGTTACCCATAAAAACTGTTTCAGCAAATGAAGAAAAGGGTTGTTAGGTGAGAGGAGAGGCTTTGTCCTTTTCTCCGTTACACAACATAGATTAAAGGTAGGGCGTGGTGATTTGGGGGAGTTGTTCCTGCACCAGGGGCCGTTTAATCATCACGTTCATAATACGAGCCACATTTTAGCCTCCTGAGGCAATTTTCTGGGCTCTGTTACCACAGAACAATAACGCACGAGCAAAGAGCTCTCTCTTTTAAAGGTGACATTTGGCGAGAAAAGGTTGCCGCAATGCCACCACCGACTTTGATGAATTATTTTTCATCAAGCAGAAGCAGGCTTTGCACCTGTGCCTGACGAAAGACGAGAACGGTCCGGCCATGGTTGCATGGGTGAGCACGGAAGCCTGCGTGTTGTCCTCCGGAATTGGGAAACTCGAGGGAGCCTCTCATGGCCTATCAGCTTCCCCCCTAATGAAAAGAAGTTATTGAGTCAGCATAGGCAACAAAAGGGAAAAAAAACATGAATTATGAGAGGAGAAAATAAACAAAGAATACACCCTGTAATCATAAAACTTTTTATTTTTACCTTGTTCAATTATTTCGGCTTCTGAGTTAATAAAAAGCTTAGATACAGCTCTCTGAAGCTTTTCTTCAGAGCAGAACTGAAGTACAAAAAGTGTCATGTGTGTGTAGAAGCTATTGTGACTACAAAGGCAGCTACTTCTGTCCTGAAATGTAGGAGAAAGCCAACGAGGCAATCACTGCCTCCTGAAAGCTGTCAGCACTCGAAGCATCCACCCGTCAACTGAACTCCTGCTGTCTTCTTAGCTGCAGGCATCAAATTTCTCACAGCCCTTCTTTATTTATCTGTGTGACTCCTCTTAAGAAAGATGTTTGTGTGTCTTTGCGCTTACCTCATTGAGGCATTAAATGAAAAGCTGGCAGCATCAGAACAGATTTGGTCGTGTGCTTGAGGGACAGCGGCGAGTGCGTCAGAATTCGCTGATGCTCCACTTGAATCATCCGTGTGATAAAAGTTGCCACGTTTGCTGCCTCTGGTGAAGGGCTTCCTTGTGAGAATCCTACGCCAACAAAAGGTGCATTACTCATACCCGTTTGCTGCCCCAATGGGGTTAAAAAGTTCTGCAATTGCTGATTTTATTTATTTATTTATTGTCATTTCCTGCAACAACCAAAAAGATTTTGAATTAAATGCTGTTTATTTGTGAAGCGCCAATTTACGACGGGGTTAACTCAAAGTACTACTACAAAAAGAGCAAATCATTGAAGTCCCACTCAAATAATCTATTGTAAAATCGCTCCCAGTGCCCTTAAGATCAGACTGCTTCGAACCAAAATCAGAAATATATTTTTGCAGAGTGGCAGGAGCTCATTTGAAATTTGCGGAGTGAGCCTGCCTTCTTCTCCCATAATCCCTTTGTTTACACATAAATCTAGACAGCTACAATCTTTTTCAAAAATAATGTTTTTCATCTGCTCCTGAATCACAATAATTTTAATAAAGAAATATTAAGAAATGCAAATTTAAGCTTAATGTTATTTATGTCTGTTCTCCATTGAAAGAAAAATGCAACAAGAGCATGTTAAAAACACCAGAAACATGATTTTCATCTGAGTGGGTCTTTAAAGCAAAAGAGTGTTATAATCCAATACATTCTATATCATAATAATCCAATTAAATCTAGATCATTAAGACAAATTCATACTGTGGTGGTTTTATTTTTAAAATGACCTATTGACAGATTAGATCAAATATTTTCTTAGTAATAGTCCAACAACTAAGCAAGCAATTTTTCTCTATGAAGAGAAGGACTTCCTCTGAATGAAACAATAGAAAAAAAATTCTAGCAGAAGAACGGCTAGCAAAGAAAGAGCAAAAGTAGACAATAAACGTTAGCATCTGTCGCAGCTGTGATCGCCCAAGGATCTGTCGAAGTGTCCTTGGAAAAGGCACCTAATATCACATTGGTGGCTCCATTAATGGGTAATGGGATTGTCTTTGTGAAACACTTTGGGCCTTGATCACTAGATGTGTTTACACCATTTCGCATTTATGTTCCTTGGAAAGAAGGAAAGTCAAACTCTGTTTGAAAGCCCTAAAGCATGAAATATGATTATCAAATAATGTGTGTAGGTGTGTAATTACCAACATCATCAACATTTAGACTCATTTGACCACTTTCCCACTTCGAAATGGTCTAATCTGAATAAATTCAACTATGTTTTCCTTTTCTCACAGATTGAGCTTTGTCATCTGCATATGGTGTGTTGGATTACTTTGACAGAGGTTGTACAGATTTTCTTTGGCCCTTTTAATGATACTACTAACCCAAACATGCAAATGAGTAGATGCAGTGTCAACTGAGGGTCTGAAGGCAAAATGCCCACCATGGAGGGCTTGGAATCCATTCCTTATCCACAGATATGCAAAAAAAAAAAAAAAAAACATGTGAGCTATTTTTATAAAACAAACTCAACTTTTATGTTCAGCAGCCTCGTTCTGCCATTTCAGCGTGGGTCTTTCCAATATGTGCACCTACAAAGTACCTCTTTTTTAAAATACTAAGCATCACGGGCAAACAATTCCCAATGAGAAAGGTTCTCAGCTCCCCTTGGATTGTGTCTGGTATATATAAAATATCCAGAAGTCCTATAAACTCCATATTCGGCCGCAATGGTCAAATTAGTCCTCTGGTCCCCTAGCAACGGTTCCCTGTGGGAGAGCAGACGTTTGGAAGCTCACATCAGTTTCTGCTATGCTGATTTCTTTTGGTTTTTTTTTAGTACAAAACCTAGACGAAACATTTTCCCCAAATATTTTTTGTAAAGTATGCAGAAGCAGGCTGGCTTAAACAACCAGAGGTGTATTAATTATGGATACAGGCGCCTATTGTTCCGTCCAGTGTCTTACAAACAGTTGGCAGCAGGGTATTTGTATAATGGACCTGTCATTCATTGTTTGTTTTTTTGAGGAAACCTTGGAGCATAAGTGGAGAGACAGCTAGCTGACAGCTTGTGTTACATTTTTGAATGCATTTCTTCCGCTGTCCTTTAGGAATGTGGAACAGGCAGGTGGAAAAAACTAAACTGAATTTGATGTCTTCTGGCATCTGGACTGTAAGTCTTTACAGAAGTTGTGCTGCTTTTTATATAATGCCATTAGTCTCTCTTAAGAGCTTTTTAGTTTAATCAAAACTAATGTGTTTAAAAAAATAAAACAAGCACTTTGTTTGAAATGAAAGCATTACAATCGTTAGTATCACTAAAAATGGGTCTAATTCTTTACAGTAAAGTTCTTTGGCCTGCAGTGGTCCCTTTGGAAACCAATGTTAACAGCTCTGTATAATCAATTTTTAATTGGATCCTTTTGTCTAAACACATCAAAGATTATGATTTTATGAGTTCTATCAAAAAAGTGAAAAACATTGTGAGCATGTAGTAATTGCAGAGGAACAGTAGGCTAAGTTTACCTTTTGCTCTCATTCTCTTGAGGTTGTTTAAATTAATAATAGCTTTGAGTGGTAGACAACTGTGTAGTAGGGAGTGATTTTTGTATTTTTAATTTGTAAAGGCTTTTTTTTAGCTTTATGTTTTAACAGAACCCAACTTAATACCTTCAGCTGGTATTACTAGAAATGTGTCAATAACAAAAGTGTCCCTTTTCTAAAAATATTTTAGCAAAATTGGACGAATTCTGCTAGAAAAAGGTTGACTGGTTTACTGAAAATGAGAATTCAGCTGCATTAAGGCACCTCTTAATAATTTATTTTAGTTAAGTAATGGTAAATGTTGTTTCTAGTCCTCAGCTTTACCCTTTTGTGTGAGCATCCGTTATCCAGGTTTGGGAAATCTCAAATCTCTTAGATGGGAAAGTGCTGAGAAGGTTCATCCTGATGTTAGTTTGTAAGAAGATTTCCTCCAGTTCTGACTGTTGTCCCTTACAAGTATTCTGTCACCCTGCCTTGACCAGCGTAAAGATTTTAAGTGACGTCTCATTCATAATCCATACTTTAGTGTGTGGTAGAGCCACTTTTTGCAGATTAAACGTCTTTGAATTCTTTGTAAAAGCTTTTTCCAAAGTTGAGTAGTGTGATAATGGGAATTTTTGACCATTCTTTCAGAAACAGCCAGAAAAATCAGGGGACTATGACTGGCTCCATATTTTTACTTGAATTCCTCCCAAAGGTACTTTTTAAACTGAGCTCCAGACTTTCAGTTATCTTTTTACTGACATTGCTTAAACCGAGGTCATATATCCCAAAATGCCACTGCGCGGTGACCTACATGAAATTTTATTTAGCAAATTTGGCAGATGGCTGTAGAGGTTTTAAGAAAAAGTAAGACATTTGATGGTGAATTTTCTCTAAAAGTTCACATTGGCTAGCAGCCGCCAAGGCACATTTCAAGGTCACACGGACAGCGGTCCAGTGAAAGGTGGGGATGTGCTACAGCTGGGTGGCCACAGGTCGGTTTATTGGCCGGCAGTAGCTCTGACTGGACGTTTTGTAAATATCCCCGGATGGCGGACAGCCATTCTACACGCCTGACGGCCGCCTAACTGTCCCCACCTTTAGTCATGACCACACCAACGATTTAAAAAAAATCGGGTGGCGGCATGAAATCTTGAAGATTCTGGCAATGCTTCCCCATCGTGCGGTTGCAATTGCATTTGGAACTGTAGCATTATTTTGTTGTCTCTGCCGATATCTGTGACTCTAGCTCGTGCATCAATTTTCCCCACAAAGTTAGAAACATAGAAATTTCCAAAATATCTTGGTTTGCTGAAGAATTTTGTTCCTTTCACTGTTAGCGTGGTCTACAACTTCCTGATTGCTTACATCTTGTTGGATAAACCACTGGCGCTAGACTGTCAAATATTTAATCAGTGGAAATTTGCCAAATGGACTTGGTGCACAAGTGTCATATAAAATAGTACTGGAATTCAGTGAGAGCCTAAGAGGGGCACACATATTCAATGTTTGTAGAATTAGTCTCCAGGGCATGTCTATATTATTTAGCATGTGTTTAAACCTTAATCATAAGGATCCGTACAGGGGGCTGATTCATCGAGTACATGTAGGTTGCAGATGCAAACCGCACACTGATTACCTAATTTTCTTAGCTTTTCTGCTGGAAATAATGCACACTTATGGTAACGAAGTGGCGGAGACGTTTGGATCCACGTGCAACACGTTTATTTTACATGAGAAAGACATAATGTGGTCACAGTCCAGGCAAGGGTCAAAAACATTGGGAGACGAAGAACAGGCAAAGGACAGGGCACCGAGAAAACAAACAAGGAGAACCGCTCAGACTGTGAGTAAATCAACAAGACTTCGCGCATAGCTGAGTTCAGCGGGTGAAGGCAAGAGTCAGAGAGAGGTGACTAACAGGAGTAGAAGTAAGGCAGGAGCAGAGGAGCTCAGTACTCTGGCGAGGGCTCCCTCTGGTGGTTGGAGGTCGAGCTGGACGGCAGGATTTTCTTTTTGGGTGGAAAATCTGTACGACATGCCTGCGTCTGATTTACTTCACCCTTACTCACGTTACATGTTATTCAAGTGTTGGTTATTACCTGTCGCTTTTTGTATGCCTGTACAAAAAATAAATAGTGAAACATTTTTGCTCCACGGGATCACCGAGTGATCTACATCCTTGATATATTTTACCTGTGGGTCACCTGAATACTCTGTACAGGTTTTCCCATTTTCCGCCTGAAGATAGCCTGCATTCACCCATAAGGGTAATTGTGACCATGACTTAAGTTCCATTATATTTCTGTTGACTCATAAAGTTTATCTTTAAGTTTAGGTTAATATCCTTGCTCCTGTGTCCTTGGATTGATCATTTCAAGCATAATTCCAACAAAAAAAAAAACACCTTCTGATTCCAAAAAAGAAATCCAACAGTTATACTTTAACTTGTTCTTGTTGATTTATTTTATTAACATTGATTTTAATCCAATTAAGCATCTTTTATATCATTTTGTGCGGCAACGTTTGTACCATTAATCCACTTGTCGGGAGTAAAGGCAGGCTGTCATGGTCTGTGGTTTTTCCTGGGATTGTTGCCTCCAGAGTCCTCTGGTGATTATCCTCCACACCTGCGATCTGACTTTCCAACAGTTTGCTGCGTGTTTTCAGTTATCTTATTGCAAGTCTACTGTTTATCACTTGGTTGACTCTTGTCTCTGTTGCACACTTACCTGGCTGTCAGCCATTTTGCAAAAGAGCCTTTTTCTATGTTTTCTTGGAGAAAACTTTACTAGTTTCATTTGAGTGAGGGACATTCTATGTGTTTTTGATCAGACAGAAAAATAAATAAATTTTTTGTCATTTATAATACAGTTTTTTAGCTAAATAAATAGCTTGATTAAGATTGTTTAAACAACATAAATTAATCTGGACAAACATTAGTCATTAGCCACCTTATGTAAAATGAAGACTTTTAAGGACTCCTAGCATCTCCAGAAAAAGACCAATCAGTTTATTCTGAAATAGAAAACACACTTTCCTAACATTAACAATTAACATTAACATTAAGTAAAACCAAAACAATAGTTGAGAGTTTAAGCCTGAAACCTTATAGTTTTTTGTCACTTTGTTGTAATAACTTAAACAGTAGGTGAAAGCTACGCATTGGTTGGGGGTAAAAAAAATGCTACTAATGTTCAGAAATCTCACATGGACACATTAATAGTAAAAACATGAATGTGGTTCAAATGGCGGATGGTAATAATTTATATTTTAGAAAATCTCCAGTTTTAGCACATCAATATAAATCATAGTCATGTGTCCATGAGAATGTAAGTTTGACCTCTTTCAAGGTCTTAATTTAGTTTACGGTAATGTGTGATCTGTTCTGGTCAAATGTCCACTCACGAAGATAAATAAAAGAGTGTGAATGATGTCTCATCATTTGATCTGGCTGGACAACCTGAGGAGATGCAGGATTTAAAGCATTACCTAAGCTACAGTCCTCTGAGGTCAAAAGTTTGGGATTTTCTTGCCAACACTTCCTTCACACAAACCAAACCTTTTTTCCCTGTTTTTTTACTCAGACTACCATAATATTACCATCTGTGGTGCAGCGGTGAAGTGGTCAGCCTCTGATCGGAGGATTACAGGCTCAGTTCCCGGCTTCCTATTTGTTGAAGTTCCCTTGGGCAAAAAACTGAACCCCACATTGCACCTGGTGGTTGAGGTTGGCACCATTTAAGGCAGTGGCGGTGCCATTAGAATCTGAATGTGCTTGTGCATGAGTGAAAGTGCTTTGGGCCTCAAATCAAGGTAGAGAAGCACTATACACAATTTACCATTAGTCTTCTGTTACTTTAAAAATGGAGCCAAAGGTTTACACTCTTATTCCTGTTTTTTTTTCTTGGTGTTTGAGAGAGCTGCTAGACTACATTTATATTAAAAATATCTTTTCGAGATGCTGATATTCAAATGAAAAATCCTTCAATAGCACATAATGTGAAGTTCTGCCATGATTTACATTAAAAAAGGAGCTTTTTTTGTGGTTTTCAGATGTACTTTTCAGTGTGTTAATCTGTTTCATGAAGTTTTAAACTAAGTTTTCCATCTTGAGGTTTACTGTAGAAACAACTGGAACTTTCTTCATGTAATCACATTTAAGGATTACAGCAGACTGGCCCAAGCCCTCATTAATGTGTTCCACCACCACCCTGTATTTGGAGTCCAGATCTATCGTTTGAGGTGCCCCAGAGGAAATCCTCTCTTTTTTTTTTCTTCCTCCTGAATGAGTCTGCCTCATTCTTCAGTGTCAACCTGCCCGCTGCTGAGTGTGATAAAACTCAGCTGGTCTGAGTGGGAGAAGAAGAGTTTTCCGTTTTTTCCTCGCCGACTGACAGCACAGGAGGGTCAGAAAAATGTGATGAGACGTGATGGAGAGTGTGGGAGCAGGAGTACCATCGAGGTTGGAGAAAGGAAGCATAGGAAGGTAGAATACTAGCAAGAAAGCCTTAATGCAAAAAATACATATATATATATATATATATATACAATCTTACTCCTCTAAACTCAGCAACAACTTGACCTTAGAGTCATGTTTATATGAAAGCATATGAAACAATGCCAGAGACGGTTTTAACCATGTTCATATTCCCTTCTCTCTTTACGAACACGGATGGTTGAATGCCTGATTTACCCACTTTTGTATAAGTGCTTCTTTAACTAAGCTAATGCACACAGTGCTCACACTCCAAGGGAGCAGCAGATAAAAGACAACTGCCAACCTTCAGTGAAGGATTTTTTTGATATTTGTCAGCAACTTCAAACTCTTCTAAAGCAAACAAAGGAAACCGGATAGGTTTAATGATTGGCAGCTCAAAAGGAACAATCAAATACGCTATTATTTAGCACTTATTGTGGTAAAAATAGTCATTACTTGTCCAGGATTTGATACCAAAGCTCTTGAGAACCGGCTTTGACGGTTGACAGAGTGTGAATACACTGAGACAGCTCTCTTTAAAATCACCTCCTATTTGTGGATTTTCCCTTCTTTTCTTTTGTCTTTCCAACCCATTTGCTGTTTCAGCTGAGGAGCCGCTGTATTCATTGTTTCTCCTGTTTGTGTCGTGTTGCTCAAAGGTGAATAATCAAGCGGATCATGAGACTGCAGGAGAGCGGTTTTTGTTCACGTTTTGTTCCCAGTCGTTCATTTTTCTTCTCTGGCAGATTTTTGGACTGGATGCTCACTGCTGAGACCAAATTACACTTGCTGATGCAGAACATATATGCAAAAATGGGAGGAAATTATCTCTTCTTTTATCGGTTACTGTGAAACCAATAGATCATTATGTGATCATGATTATGGTTATTTTCAACCATTAGACGCATCCAAAGATGCATTAGTGGGAAAAGTGCTTATGTGGACATTAACATATAATGCATTACCTTTAGAAATTCACTATATTTTTTTAAACAGGATTTTCACAACTAGTATTTTTCTGTTATTTTTACACTTTGAATTTTACTTTTTGTCATCATTGTTTTTTTCTAAAAATTCTACTACTTTTTTTTTTTTTTACTCATTCTACAGATTTTTTTTTGTTTGTTTTGACCTTTTTCTCAGTTTTTTTCTTGTTTGTCTTAAAAGTAGAAATACGTTTTTAGTTCCCAAATCGGAAATTGCTTTGCTGGAATGGCAACACTTATACCTATAAAACGTGCCAGAAGAATAAAAAGGAGAAAAAAGATAAGAAACTGAAATGCATCAACCAGATTGTTTGTTTTTTCTGGGTGGGTGGAGAGCTCCTGTCACAGATGGAGGAGTTTAAGTGTCTTAAGGTCTTGTTCACAAGTCAGGGAATATTGGAGTGTGAGATCGACAGGTGGATTGGAGCAGCGTCTGCTGTTATGAAGATTTTTACGTCGTGTTGAATAGAGAGCTGAGTCAGTTCTCACATTACTGGTCAATCTTTGTTCCAACAATCACCTGCAGTCATGAGCTCTGGGTCATGACCAAAATGGCGAGGAGCTCGGTCACCAGGGGAATTTGGAGTAGAGCTGCTGCTCCTTCACTTCGAGAGAAGCCAGTTGAGGTGGCTAGGGCATTTGGTCCGGTTGACACCTGGACGTCTCCCTGGGGAGGTGTTACAGGCATGTCTCACCGGGTGGAGACCCCGGGGAAGACCCGGGACCACTTCAAGCTCTTCCCCAAAAGAGCTGGAGGAAGTGATTCAGCCATCCATCATCCTCAGAACCCGTTTAATCCTTTTCGGGGTCATGGAGTTGCTGGAGCCTACCTAGCTACTTTTGGGTGAATGCGGGGTACACCCTAAATACAAACTTGCAGATTTACGTGCACACCAAGGGGAAATTCAGTCACCAATACACTTAGGAAGCATGTTTTTGTATTATGGGAGGAGGCCGGAGATCCCAGAGTGAACCCATTATAGCTTTCCCCAACAAAGGATAAAGAAAAAGGAACAATTGTCATAATAATGTAATTTTTTCCTCAGTGGGGTAACCTGCAGTACTGTTAATTATTTTCAAAGAAACTTTACTTCTTTTCCTTTGGTAACCTGCTGTTGTCAATTAAAGGTAATTTACTTTGAACATAAACTAAATTAAAGTTCCATTCCTAGTTATCCCCTCAGGTAAGACTACCCCCACCCCATTCAACAAACGCACTATATAAAAAAAGTTGCATGCGTGCCCCCCCCAGTCAGTATTCATTGTCCTGCAATAGCTTAGCAACTGTAATTGAGTACGGCTGGCTTGCAGACCTCAGATAGCTCTTTTCATGCTGAGCCTGCAGGCCCAGTGCTATAATTTACAGCATAAAACCCTATTCTTTATTAATTATTGCTTCAACACTCAAGTCGCTTCTGTTTTTGTGTGATCCACTTTGGGCCATGTAAAGGACTGTCACCTAGCAACAGAAGATGGTGCAGAAACTGGGAAACACCAGTTTGTGTGTGAATTGAGTTTTCCTTGGCTTTGGGGGAAGTTTTTGTTTCCTTTATTGCTTCTCTTGTGTTTCAGTCAACTTTAACTTCCCTATATTATGCCTATTCCGTATTATATGCTTGACTTGTGTTTGCTTGTGTGCATATCCGTGAATCTATTGTGAATATGTATCTACATGCAAATATTTTGCTCCTTTTTGAAATTCAATCTTCCCCTATTCTTAAGTCATCCTCCAACGTATTTGCCCCCTTTTTCCTTTCTTGTACCCTTGTATCCCCATCCCTACTATCCCACTCTCCCTCTGTCTTCCATTTGGTTCATAAGGAAACTAAAAATAAAGTTTAGCCTCAAATACAAAAGGGGTGTGTCTGGAGCGCCATTCATTTTCTTCTACTCATTTGACTCTGAGGCTTTCCCAGGCAGGTTAAGAGAATGGAGTAGTCTCTCCAGTTGGACACACCCGGAATACTTCCTCAAGGAGGCGTTCAAGAGGATTCTGGACCAGATGCCCAAGCCACCTCAACTGGTGATGAAGAGTAGCAAAGCTTCGAGCTTTCTCCAGGTGAGAACCTTCTCACCCTATCTCTAAAGCTACTTTCAGAACCGCTAAACGCACATTCAAAAACCCACGTTCAGCACATTCTTGTGCCACACATGCCCGGTGAGTAGTTTGAGAGGGTGTCCAGCCATCCTGTGAAGGAAGTTCATTTCAGCCACTTGTATTGAGGACCTTGTTCTTTCAGTCATGGCTAAGAACTGACTATAGGTGATTATTCGAACCAAGATCGACTGGTAAATGAAGTAACAACCCCCCCTTTTGTATCAGTACACCCTGTCCAACACAAGAGGCCCTTAGCTCATCTCTGTTTGCACTGCTGTCGGACAAGACAAGTTAAAAAGCAAAACAAAGGCTGCATTTTACCTGTTTTTTTAGCTTCCAGGCTATTGATAAAAAAGATTAAAACATGTAACTGAATTTATTTCATGGTGACTTCATGAAAGCTGTGCTGTAGAAAGAAACTGGCACCTCCCACTGTTTTTCTGTGCAAGGCCTCAAAATTCCACTACTTTATTATCTGATGGTAGCCGTGTAAACACAGAAGTAAAACATAGTTCCGATATTTGGTCAAAAAGCATCATACATCTTCATCTCTTATTAGAATAGTAAATATGAGACCTAAATGTTTTTTTTAGCTTTCCTTGAACTTTGACTTGACTAATGAACTGCCCTTGAATCCAGTGGTTCAGTTGCTTAACTCATTCTCTTGTTAAAACTTTTCTGTCTTATATTTACATCTGCTGGTCGGTTTCAGAAAAGAACCAACAAAATACCCCACTTAACATCAACAGTGGTGCAACAGAACAAGTGGAGTAACACTAATGCAAATACTTTCCAAAAGCAAACATTTTTCCTGAAACATCTCAAGCTTTCTCAGAAAATGTAAGCGCCGTGTTTTCCTGTTTACTTTCTCTATCATTACACTTCCTACATAAGATCATTAAACTAATCATTAAAATGACTGAGCAACAACAGGACCGATTTTCACTCATCTACAGGTCCTCATATCTGAGGGAACTTAAATGCTCTCCAATCACAGAACCAAGAGAGCAATGCTTCAATTCTCAATCAGTCTTAACAAAAACGATTAGGTATTTATAGTGGTCTTATATATCTCCCCCGTGATGATGTCTGTGTCTGATTAATGTTGACGTTTCTCTCAAGGTTGTGAAATGATGAATTTTCTAGAAGTATTGATTAATTGATTATCTCCAGCTTTTTTTACCAACCAGTGAATTTCACATGTGGGAACTGAACATCCGCCTCCAAAGTCTGACATTTATTTGGTTTGTCTTTTTCCATTGTTCTCGGTTTTTGTTTCTAATTGTTAAAAATTGAGGCTGACCACACCGATCTTAAGCTTTTAGATACGTACACACCGGGCACTCAATGCATGTTCGTGAATGCACTTTTAGCCCACACTCGACAAAACACAACAGGGTTTTCGGTTCTCCATGCCTGTATATGGTCGTGGAAAGGAGCAGCCGGACCTTAGGACATTTGTGCTTCCATAACCTCGCGTGATGTCATGAAAACGAAACGTACAATTGTCATACTTGTGGTAACTGTACCATGAAGTCTTCGTAAGGCTAATGAAAGTTATGTACACTTGTGACAATGAATGATGCTGTTGTACGGTGCCCTGACGCCACACTCCACTTGTTAGTAAGGTGTGAGTAATGGCTCCTTACTATCTGTGCGTAAATGCCACACACGGGTGTGCAGGTAATACATGAATGGATGCCCTAAAAAAACTACACTCTGACTAATTTCCTTATTTTCAACGGTCAGGAATCTTACAAGGAGAGCGCAGGTCTTTAGCAGACAACCTAGCTGCTAATCTGCCAATCTACCAACTACAATCTATGTATCTCTGGTCTTAACCAACGTCTTTAACTACATTGAGACTTTGTTGTTGTGGAACTTTGCCTCAAGGTTGTTTTTCCAATCTTTACCGCCCAAGACTTCTGGAGTTTAAGGACCTTTGGGAAAAAAAAAAAAAGTTGGAATTAAATCTGCTGCTGTAAATGTTGATAGAAGTGTAATCTCAAAGTCAGGATGACTGCTCGGTAATTTACAGAAGGTGAACAAGTAGGTGACAGCTCTGCCAGCTCAAGTGAAGACAAGTATGACAACCACGCTGGATCCTGCCTCAATGTCAGGAATGATGCATGGCAAAATAAATAATCAATGAAGTTAAAGTAGAGGTGATGCTGTGAGTATTTAATGAAGCCGAAGGAAAGATTTCTACAACAGAAAACTTTGCTTTAACATGGAAGACTAGAAACTGAAGGCGTCATTTTATTTTGATGAAAGCAACAGGGGAGAGAATGAATGTACTATTCATGAAAGATACTTTATGGACAGTACGTGCAGCCACATCAATTGCCTTGTTTAATAAAACACCCAAATGCATAAAGTTTGATGTTTGGCTTTGATCCTCTCATGAAATAAAGTCTGGACTTGTGTTTTGGTGAACAGAGGTAAAGCTGTGGCACTTCCTTCTGTTTCAAATTTAATCAGATCATATATTTCTGACAGATTACGACTGATTAAAACTGGCAAACACAGACACTGCATAAAACCAGAGCTCCTATTTGTCCACTGCTGCCAAAGGTTTTTGACCCATTCCTTTAAATACTGAAACCTGCTGCCATTGAGCCCAATGGGCCTTTTTCCTTGGGATGAGGTACATTTTTTTTCTCAAAGGATAAAATATGGAGCTTTCATAATATAAAAGAACATCTCCTGACATCAAGCTGTCATTAAATTCAACCAAAGCAATTAAGCCAATCAACCACCATGGTAACAGACACAAAAAAGGCAAAAAGTGGAAAGTCTCAAGGACACATTTTAACATTCCTGAATCAAAAGAACCTCTGCAGCCAGAGGAAGGATTATGGTCGGAAACCGGAACGGATGGAACTAGAACTTTCCCTCAGGGCTAATTCTTTCTGAGCAACAGAGAAAGGGATCGGACCTGCATGAAAATAGTAGACCACATTTCCCATGCTTTTTCTATCCTGTGACCAAGTTCTGAGGAATTCAGCTTTGTAGCTCTAAGTTATACAAAGCAAACATGTAGCGGTAGGAAAGTGTAAACATTAACGCTTACATAAGCAGGTGTGGCTTTATTGATTCAGCAGTGACTAGAAGGCGAGCTTGGGAAAACAAGAAAAAAAATCTGTTTTTCTTTTTAGTTTTTTGCTGTACAGTTTGAAGCTTTGCTTGGCTCGGCAGACCTGCCCAACCCTGGTTTTTGAGATATGTCTCTGCTTGTCTTTAGACTTTCCTACCAAGGGAATTAGCTGGATCGTGTTAAGTAAAGTTCCTGATGGACTGAACAAACCTGATCAACGTCATCATCTGCACGCAGAGCAACGGTAGTTGGAAAATAAGAAGAGGATGTGATCTTTCAAACGACGATTGAGGGAGTTTTATTCCATAAAAAAGTATTGGTTTACTTTCGATTTTAATCATGTTCTCACCTAAGGCCTTAACTATCGAAAGTATCATATGCTCCATACCATAGTGCACACCGCATTATAAGGCGTGCCGTCAATGAATGTTCTATTTTCAAACTTGTGTCAAAAGGCACACCAATCTAAAAGGTGCTTTAAGCGAGACAAAAGATTCAGAGAGAAGTCTTCACTTCAGTCACTTTCATCGCTGCGTTCACAGTCATTCTAATACTTGTTTTGTAATGCTACACGTTAGCTGCATCAGATGTGTTAGCCTTGTTAGTGTATTCACATTACCTGTAACTCCCATCTATCATGAATCAGCCTCCTGTCCTTCCTTCTGACCACCAGAGGGAGCCTTCTCCAGAGTTTTGACAGTCTACTCATTTATACTCCAATTCCCATCAACCTCAGCCTGCACTTCCCAGACCTCACCAGCTGTTTATCATCCAGTCAATCACTGCAAAGATTTAAAAACAGACACCATGCCTTACTGGGTGCGAAGTCTTGTTCTGGTTTCCTCATGCATTACTGAGCATTCTCTCCAGCAATCCTGCAATCTGCTTCATCCTGCCTTCATCCCAGCCAGTCTTAGACCTCTGCTCTGCCTCAGCCTCTGATAAACTCCTTGCCGTGCTTGACCCTCGCCTGTCCATGACCACTGCTCTGCCTCTGACAAACCCTTCGCCATTCCTGACCTCTGCCAAGCTCTCCTCTTATTCTCCATGCTCTCTAAATAAAAACACTGCATATGGATCCATCTGCCTGTGACTCATTGTTACACCAACCTTATTTGCAACACGTAAAAAAATAGACCAATAGCGCTAAAACAAACATTTGTGCGACTAAGCTAACTACCAACGTTGTTAGTAACACATAGCACAAGGCATTCGCATATTTTGAATAACACCCAACCTCATCATAAAAAACAGACTGACATTTTGTACCAGAACTGTATGACCTCAAGTCTTTTATATGTCAGACTAGAGCTGAGAGAGAGAAAGCTTGGAGTGAGATTCACGAAATTTGAACCACTTCAACATTTGACACCAAGCCTCTTCCAACTCTAGATTGCAGACACGCAGTATTAAAAAATAGAAAAGAAAAAAGAAGCCCCCTCCCTGCTTGCCCAGTGTGAACATCATGGGCTAAACCTGGGTTCAACAACATACTTGAACGCGTGTTGGATGTCTGGTGTGTCCGTAGCTTAAAAGGTTGGTTGAAATAAATCCATATCATCCAACCGTAGTACAAAAAACTCTGTGCCAAGTTCGTACTAGTACTGATGAATACAGTACTACTGGTACTGGATAAAAAGGCAGATTTTGCTGTTAATTTTGATGCTTGGTTTAGACATATCAATCACTTGTATTCTATTGAGTTTTATAGCACAATTCCTGCCAATCGTATTACCTTTCCAGCAATGGTGGGCTCATATAGTCCTGGGTGAGACCATGAGGGTGGACGGAGCTTTAATCATAATTTACTCTACTTCACAGCCACATATTCAAATTCAGCAACCTGATGAAAAAGAGTGACATACACAATGTTCACAAAAAAAAAAAAAAAGGCTGTTGTCGTGGCGATGAGCGGCAAAATTTGTGAGTAGTTCAGCATGTGTGAAAACAGAGTGCACTGTTGTAAAGAGAGGAATAAAGCATCGTAAGCACATCAAAGCTCTCTCCTTCACCCTGTGACAGTGCATTGTCACGCTTAAATGTCGATAAAACCCAAACAGTACTCATCTCTACATTCTGAGGCAGAGTAGTCCACCACTGATTGGATGTCTGCAGGTTATGGGATGCTTTTGCACACTGTTATGCCTTCTCTCTATCATGAAACGTCTTTCTGTCACATGCAGACCCAAGTGACCTGCCTGCACATTCACACTCTACACTAAAAATAGATAAAGCTAATAGATAAAGCAATTAGAATATACTTTAGCCAAGAGGTGACGTGGTGCTTTTTATTGTAAAGCTACAAAAATGTTTGTCAGTTTAGCCTGTAGTCGTATTTTTTTAGCTCTGCAGATCATTTCAAGTTTCACATTACTGATGAAACAGATGTCATTGGTTTATTAGTATTTGGCACATCCACTTGTGTATTTTGGAATGAACATAAAAGAAAAAAAAACAAAACATCTCTGCATCGAGAAAGAAGATTAAAATCTAAAGCTGGCAACGCACCACTAAGTTCCAAGAAATCGGCTTGTAGTCTTAAGTGATAATTAGCAAACAAGTTGTGCCTTGTTCAGTAAACAGTGATTACATGAGCAAAAGGTGTGGTTTGCAGATGTCAAAATGAGGAGACAAGATCATTTGACACTTGTGACAAGTTTGAAAAGCATAGATTAAAAGTGCATAGATTTCCTCCATGAAAGTGTTATTTTTATCCCCAAGTTCAGCTATTTATAAAAAAATAAATAAATAAAAGTGACAGATTTTCATTTAACCTGCCCTGGACCGAGAATCATTCAGCTGCCAACTATGAAGCTAAAAATAGTGGTAAATGCAACCTTTGGCACACAGGGTTAATAATCAGCTCAGCTCTTTTGCTCATTCTTGCATCTGTTTGCTGATTCTAGTTATGTAACTCAGTCTTTTTCAACTGCAGATTCCAATCCAGCTGTTTTTTTTTTCTTTCTTACGCATGATACGACTATGTACCATAACAGCAAATTGCCCTTAATCTAGTTTGAGGTAAAACAGCAGAGGTGGAGCGCATTCGTGCTGCTCTATTAAAATCTCAGCTGCCTAAGTGGTTTCAAAGGGCTGAGAAACTGAATAAACTTAGCTCCTGTTGGTTAGAGAAAGCTGGATTTGGAGTAAGGTGCTACAGTGTGTCATCAATATTTCCGAAATTAAGAGGAAAATTTTCCGGAGGAATAAGGCTCCTTTGTTGCCGGCCTGACCTTTTGCAAAAGGTTTCACAGTAACGAACGTGGTAAAACCTTCTCTGCACACGGAATGCCTTGGCTTAAACAAGCCTGTGGAAAACAAAAAAAAAGAAGCATGTATCTCCTGAATCCATAACTGCTAGCTGGATGCCCTGAAAAGTGGCGTCAAATTTTTAAAACTTTAAAGGGTTTTGGCTGCAGGAGCCATTAGAGATTGTGGACACAAATGCAGTGCAGCAGAGCAGAACGGCCCATGCTGTCAAAGAGAAGTAGGGCAGATAAGTTGCAAAGATTTGAACAACCCTTTAAGGTGTCTATACCAACCCTGAATACCCCTACTAAATTGCAGTGTATCCCTCCTGCGTCTTTTTGTTTTTCATGGAACATTGTACAAAGTTTCATGGAACTGTCAGACATGGTCGAACTTGTTGTCTGACCTGACGTGTGATGATCAGTTTCCATCTTGTAGGCAATGAGTGGGAAAAGACAAACCTGACAAACAGGCGCCGAGGCAAACGAGAGGCTCCTGCGGTGAGAAGTTGGGGAATTAAATGGCACACAAAGGGCTAAAGCCACCAGGTTCCTTCTTATTCTAAGTGGCAGATGTCACACAATCCATGAATGCTTTCTCCTGAATGAGGCGTCCCGATGTGAATATCTTTTTTTTTTTTTGGGGCCTTTCACTCCTAACAAGACCTAGAATGTTGAAGTGCTTAATCCAAATTAGTCTGGAGTTTACAGAAATCCATTACTGCCTGGCGGAATTAGCTTTGGGGTACAAATCTCTTGACATTAAGTGAGAACGCTTAGCAACTACAGAGATTTTGACATTTCTTGTTTGAGGTCGCCTCTATTTGAGCACAAATACAAAAGTTTAACTCTTTAACACCGGAGCTTTAGCTTCAGGGATTTAGATGTAGTAGTGACATATGAGAAGCGTCCTTTTTAAAACAAGAAAGTTTCAACTGTTTGAAAATTGATCATAGAGAAGTTGGATGGAATTATTTAACACAGAATCTAATATGTATCGGAATAGAGCTGTGAAAGAAAAGCCTCCAAGGTTCGTGAGATTTGCAGATCAGTGACAGTCTAGTGTGAACACCTTCTGCTAAAAGCATGTGCAAGAATGCCCATTTAGCACCTTCTTTAACACTCATCACATGCCTAGTGTGTACAAACCATCCAAAAAAAACGCAACTTATACTCAGAAAAATATTGTTTTTAATTTAATCCTATTTTTTTTAAGTTAGCTTTGTATATATGTTTCCTATATGTGTATGTTTCTTTTTTTAGTGTAGCTGTGTATATAAAAATACATTTCTTGAGTACTTTATCATTTTTTTACATTTTCTCTCAGATGACCTGAACCTAAACTGACAGCGTTAACATGATCTGATTACTTTGACTTCATACATCTGAAAAAAACGTAATTTGTGAAGCATCAGCAACAACTTGCATTAAAGTAGCATCGAAAAACGTCAAAGACGCAGCCTTTTAAACCGTTCTAAACACTGCTAGTGAATCAAAAGAGTTCTGAGCAGCGTGACACAGGGCATGGTTGGAAAACGAACTGTACAGCCCCGGAGCATGCATGCATCCTCGCATTAGCACAGGCATGTGGTGTAATTTTCCGCTTTCAAATGATAATTAACAATTTTATGTCTCAGCACATAATTGCAGAGGCGAGGAATTGATCACATTATCTCTATTATAAAGTTGCTCAGGATGGTGCGAGCACAGAAGAACCTCCTCCTCCTCTGGTCCCATGTGTTTTTCTCAGACATTAAAATGCTCCAATTCTTTATCCTTATTAGCTCCTTCCTATTCAGCCTTCATTTATCTGTGTTAAACGCATAGCTGCATGTGGATAAACTGGACTTTGGTTCCATGATGTAGATGGTCTGACATTAGCTAAGACATTAGGGATGAATGGAGCAATTGGGTGACATTAATTTCCACCCACCTGTCCTCTACGCCCTGAGTGTTGATGCGCACGATGAGGCTCCGACTTGATTAAGTGGACCTAAAAATACGCAGATGGTAACTGCTGTACAGTGCTGTGAAAGGTAGACCCTTCCAAAAAACAAAAGGGATTCGCAAATGAAAAGTACACACATAGAATCTGCATATATATTAAAATGCAGCAAAAAGTAAAAGAGCTTCGTGATGGATGATCACGAAGGTTTATACAATTATCTTTCCTACGTTTTTTCAACAATATGCTCCGTTTAAGGTCATGCAGAAGCATCTTAATCCAATTTAAATCCAGACTGTGAAAAGACACTCTTGTTTTTTGTTGTTTGTTTTTTTTTTTCTCCAACTAATCAGAGATGGACTTGTTTGTGTTTAGATAAACTCCTTCAGCGTAACACGAGTGCTCTTTGAGGTCGCAAAGACGAATTGATGGACAGTTTTCTCGTGAATTTAACAAAATGTTGGGATTTGATCAAATGTTCAGACCAGGAATTTACAAAGCAGCCCCAGACCATCAAGCTACCACCACTGTGTTTGACTGTGTTTGTGAAGGTTTAATTGTGCTGGCACGCTCATCTTGCCTAAATCTTTCAATTCCTGTTTTTGTCAGCGAAAACCAAACTTAAAGACCCTCTTTGATTATCTTTTGAGCCATTTCAAAACCTTTCACAGTGGTCTTTTAATAATAATTGTTTCATTTTAAGCAAATATCAATGAAACCCGTGTTGATTTCTAGTATATGTCGGCTCGGATGAGGAAAACACAGACGTACATGTATGGAAAGCCTTTTTAACATTTATTAGATATCCTTGATATCAGATGTTTTAAACCTTACTAGTAATGCCAAAATTACAACTAGTTAACTAGTAACAGCCAAAAATGTGAACTAGTAAACTAGTAATCATTAAAAGTGTGCACTAGCTCACTAGTGGGCACTATTTGTGCTCACTAGTGAGCTAGTGTCAATCTAAAAAGGCCACTAGTTAACTAGTTACTTGTAAATTTTCTACTAGTTTACTAGTTAAGGTCCTGTAAAGCTCACTAGTTAACTAGTGTCACCAAAATGCTGTACTAGTTCACTAGTGACATGACAAATGTTAACTAGTTGACTAGTGAGGCATATTGAAGTCTTACTAGTTAACTAGTGGGACAGAAAAATGGCACTAGTTAACTAGTGTACTGCAAAAAGACCACTAGTTAACTAGTTGGCACAATTTCTTCTCACTAGTTAACTAGTTCATCCTTGTAAGAGTCACTAGCTAACTAGTGAAAAGTGACATGGTAGCTAGTTAACTAGTGTTTCAGTATGCTAATGTGGAGGAGTGCTGGAATTCAGAAAAAGTCCTCCTATTGGCTCTGCAGCAAAGCTCCAACCCTCTCAACCCAGGATTAACCCTTTCAGCCCCAGTGTACTTTTACTGTTGATAACTGAAGCCATGTGGTTTTTATTATTCTTTCAGAACAAAGAGAAATATGTGAACATTGCATTGTCAATGTAAAAACATTAATGTCAATATGATTTTACTTTTTCCATTATTATGTTTTTTTAGGGACCATTGTGGGGTTTTATGTCATAAATAGAAAGGTACTAACATTCTACACATGCCTTAATAGAGGAATTATTGAGCCAATGTTGTGATGCATTCTGGTGGTAATTCTTGAAATCATGATACACTGACCTCACCTGTCCATCATGCGAGAGGATCCCTCCTTCATGTGGACATCACAGAGGTTTGTTTTTTCTTGGCTTTTCCTTACTAAGAAGGAGGGTCGGATGGCAGGTATGCCCATCTTAATTTAGTCTGTTTACTATAGTTAAACAATCAGCTACTGTTCAAATTTTATAACTGTGTTGACATTTTTCTGTATAAATATCGATATGAAGTTTACAAGGAAATTATGGTGTAAGATTGGTCAATACAAATGAAATTCAACTTAATTGAATTCATTTAAATTGTATTTGAGTGTCTGTTTTTGTTCTCATATGCAATAGCAGTCAGATGGTCATTGGTTAAAAAAAAAAAAAACAATCACATAGAAATAGCAATTACCTACCTCACACAGTGGCTATTAGGCTACTACAGTGATTGGACAAACTGTGACACATTTTTGACTGTTATCCAGTTAGGATTGTTGTCTCCCGCCCTTAATGAAAACGTTTTCTTTGCAGTATAAATGACAAAATAAAATGAATAAACAATGTAATACTGGGGGTTTTACCGTATCTGCATTTACCTATGAAATATTTTACCATAATCATAAGATTGACGCTAACATTTGACTGAATGCATAAAGAAGCCACAAAATAAAACCCCTAACTGTCTCTTTGTTTCTGTTGTTGAAAAACATATTCATGTTAAGTTTGTAATAAATATACTGCTATGCCATGAAACCATGTTTATTTTTATATCCATTATAACACTCATGTCAGCATTCCGTTTTACCAGCAAGAAGAGACATTTCTAAACAGCTTTGAAAATGTCAACATTAACTGTTTTAATAAAGCTTTAAACTTCAAATGGTAAACATGGAGCCAGTAAACACCAACTCCTAAATAAAACAAGTCCAATATGATGCAGTCCTTTTGGATGTTGTTTTCCAGCTCATCAGCCCGACACTTTCAGCAGGAATCATGACTCCTCTTCCCCAAGACATCCTTAACAACCAATCAGACTCATGTAGCAGGTCAAGAAAAAATGGCTTTTCCAATGACCTGCAGTTTAGAAAAATGTAAAGATTAGAGTCAAATAATTAATAATTGTATTGCATATAAATCAGAGAAATCCATCATAGTGATTTGTCTGTATGCTATATACCATGGTGAAATTACTTTTGTCTTCTTTTTATTCCCTTGTAGAGCTGTCCTCTGTTCTTCTGGTTCTGCACAAACTTTTCTGGAACTTTGCTTCTAGAAACTTGACCTGCAGAAATCACACATTTTAACTCAACATCGTATTTTATGCTTTATTGGAGTTTACTGTTGGTGTCAGTTTATGTAGATGTTCAAATGTCATTTTCAATATAGTTTAATATAGTAATATATATAATAATATAGTTTTACTTATTTACTGATTTAACTGTTATATATAAATTAAGCAACTTTGATCCCATATAATTACTGTATGAATCACAGAATCATCCAGGCTGGCTGGGGCTGTTTCTAGTCTTATGCGGGGCCCTAGAGTAGATGCTGGTTAAGGGCCTCCATTTTGTAAACTGTAGTGAAGAGATTCCTTATCCCTTTGGTCTACTAAGACAGCTCTATTTAAGAAAAGAAACCACTATAAATCACTACAAGGGGAAAAAAAAATAAAATCCTCTTCATCTCAATAAATAGAAGAGATTCAATAAACTAACAATTGAAATTAAAACAGCAAATGTACACTTAAAATAGTGCTTGACTGTCGTAGTCTCACATTTATTATACCTAATAATAACACCGTGTTTTTTGTAACAGTCATGGTGCTTTGTCCTCAAAACGTCGGCTTTCTGGCTTTTCTATTATTTGCAAAGTCATCCAGCTAAGTCTGTTTTATCTTTTCCTCACTAGTTCTTTAAAGAAAGTGATGCTAAAAGCTTCTATTATCTCCTTTTTTGGAGGAAGGGGAAATGATCTGAATTGTCTCTCTGCCTACTTCATCAGTCCTGAATAAATTAAAGAATACATTAGCCAGTCATCTGCATCTACTGGTTTAGCAAAAACAGGCCAATATCCATGTACATGTGCAGATGATACCTTTATGTCAGAGAGATCCTCAGAAACCTGATAGTCCTGGAGCTTTTTGATCAGGATGTTCCTAAAATCCCTCTGGCTTAATGTCTTATCTCCAGATATTTCAGAATTGCTCCTGCAGAGAAAAAGCTCATTAGATTATTGGAAAAAAAAAAACATAATGAGTGCATATTCCTATTTTTTTATTGGTGATGTTGCAGTAATGCAGAAAAAAAATAAATTATTTAGTTTTAATAAATCTATTTTAGGGTTTTTCTAAACACAAGTTTACACACAGTACTGATTACAATCAAAATAATTAAGATAAATGATCCACTGCCACAATCAAAAACAATTCCTTTTAGAATATTTCCAGAATAATTCTGTGAATTTTTAAAATAAGAAGAAAACTTTCACTGAATCAGTGCTCTGTCATTGCTAAAGATCATAACAACATGTCATGTTAGAATCTGAAGAAATGGCTCTGGATACTTTCTGGATTTTCTCCGCTACAGCTGTTAGCGGATAGTTTCCCCTGCGAGAATTTATATCCACATTTCTGACAATAGTTATTACTTGTCGGTTGAAAAATTATTCCACAACAACGGTTTCATAAATTTCACATTTCTTATCCTAAATTAATCAAACAAAGCTCTGTTTGTGTCACTGATCCCTGGAACTACACCAGTGTCTGACGCTAGCTCTAGCTAGCTAGCAGCACATTCCACACTTTGGAGACGCTGCAGCTACGAGACGCTGCAGCTACGTTAACTTGTGTGGTTCAAAAGAGATGAGACACAGCTGATTATTGCATTTTATTGTATTTACAGTCAATATTTTTTCATATATAATTACATAATGGGTTTAATAAACTCAAGAAATAGCTACATGTAAAATCGGACATTTTAATTCTCCTCATGAGAAAGTTGATGAACATGCAACTTGAATGCCTCCTTGTTGCTTGGTGGCCCTTAACAACGTTATTACCAACAACAGGAACGGTTTTCAGGTTCCTTTAGTGCATCCCCGAGTTTCAGTTCACAACAGTTACTTGTCAAAGCAAAACGTCTAACAAAGTAACATCGTCAGAGAAGTGACGGAAAAAAGGTAATTAAAAGGATTCTTACCTGGAAAGTGAAGGAATTATTTTCAGTTATCATATCTTGGGTCTCTGGGTTTCCTTTTACGGTTGCAAAACAACAATATAAAATATTTTCCCTTTGCTGAAAGACAACTGATAGCACGAGCAGTGGATCAACTTTCAAAATAAAACTCCACGCAAACTACTTCCGGTTGACCCAGACTTTTCAGACGAAATTGCGAGAAAGGAAACTGAACGTTCGTTATTCCGTTTGTTCCATTTTCGATTTAATATACAAATTAGAACACGGAAAAAAAAAACTATTCGTTGTTAGAGCAATAATCTTTGAATTTAAAGAGTATTTTAATTTTTAGACCACCTAAGTTCAGTTAAAGGTCATCAGAAGTACTTCCTGTTTCTCCACTAGCATAGTACGTCTAGAAAGCACGTTCAAAGTTGTCCCGACAAAATTTAAAAGGAGCAAAATTGAGAAGGTTGTTTTTTGTGTGTGTTAAAAATCCACATATAAAATGAATTAAATGAACTAACGTTCATTAGCAGGCCAAAGTGGTATTTATGTATATTTATGTATGTCTATTATTTGTGTAAATGATTTGTGAAATTCACGTTTTATTTTTAAAGTATTACCTTTTTGTCTGTTAGTTCTACGGTGTTGGCGTGGTGTGAAGTTGAAGAAAAGAATACCACATTAAACAGCACTGCATGGAACTCTAGTGCCTCTCCTGTGTGTGACAATGAACAGGCTGTCATGTGACAAACTTTATCATACACCTTGTTCCTTTCTGTCATTCCTTTTGTCCTTCATCTCAGCTGCTTTACTCTCTCAAAATAAAATTCATATTATAATAAACCACATCTTTGTCTCAATTTCTGTTAATTCCCTGAGCAAAATCAGCAAAATGCCTGCTGAAGTGATAAAAACAGACTGCTCTTCCTTGGAAGCAAAAACAAAAAGATCACTGCCCCTTTAAAAGCCTCAAGTCCAGTGCTTTGGAACAGACCAATCAGGATTACAGCCCCGCCCCTTCATTTGCATACAAAGTGCCACTAGTTAACTAGTGGGCACAATTATGCCCACTAGTTAACTAGTTAGGTTTGTAAATTGCCACAGGTTAGCTAGCTGACTTCGAAAATGCTCACTAGTGAACATGAATGAGCCAGAATGGCAGCTAGTATACTAGTTGGCCCTAAAGACTGCTACTAGTCAACTAGTAAGTGCTAAAAAGCCTTCTAGTGAACATGTTCAGATACAATTGTGTCACTAGTTAGCTAGTGAGACCTAAAAATCTTACTAGTTAACTAGTCATTTGAAAAAATGTGTACTAGTTTACTAGTGAACGCATTTTGAGCTCTACATGTAAACACGTAAGGCCAAAAAAGCATACAAGATAACATGTCGCAGTAAAAAATGTGAACTAGTTAACTAGTGAACCTTAAAACTGTGAACTAGTTCACTAGTGAGCGCTATTTGTGCTCACTAGTAAACTAGTAACAATCTAAAAGGGCCACTAGTTAACTAGTTGCATGCTGACAGCCCTACATGTTTTCTAGTAAAATAATTGTTAATGCAACTAGTTAACTAGTGGCCCTTTTAGATTGTTACTAGTTTACTAGTGAGCACAAATAGCGCTCACTAGTGAACTAGTTCACAGTTTTAAGCTTCACTAGTTAACAATTGTGCCCACTAGTTAACTAGTGGCACTTTGTATGCAAATGAAGGGGCGGGGCTGAAATCCTGATTGGTCTGTTCCAAAGCACTGGACTTGAGGCTTTTAAAGGGGCAGTGATCTTTTTGTTTTTGCTTCCAAAGAAGAGCAGTCTGTTTTTATCACTTCAGCAGGCATTTTGCTGATTTTGCTCAGGGAATTAACAGAAATTGAGACAAAGATGTGGTTTATTATAATATGAATTTTATTTTGAGAGAGTAAAGCAGCTGAGATGAAGGACAAAAGGAATGACAGAAAGGAACAAGGTGTATGATAAATGCCAGCTTGTTCATTGTCACACACAGGAGAGGCACTAGAGTTCCATGCAGTGCTGTTTAATGTGGTATTCTTTTCTTCAACTTCACACCACGCCAACACCGTAGAACTAACAGACAAAAAGGTAATACTTTAAAAATAAAACGTGAATTTCACAAATCATTTACACAAATAATAGACATACATAAATATACATAAATACCACTTTGGCCTGCTAATGAACGTTAGTTCATTTAATTCATTTTATATGTGGATTTTTAACACACACAAAAAACAACCTTCTCAATTTTGCTCCTTTTAAATTTTGTCGGGACAACTTTGAACGTGCTTTCTAGACGTACTATGCTAGTGGAGAAACAGGAAGTACTTCTGATGACCTTTAACTGAACTTAGGTGGTCTAAAAATTAAAATACTCTTTAAATTCAAAGATTATTGCTCTAACAACGAATAGTTTTTTTTTTCCGTGTTCTAATTTGTATATTAAATCGAAAATGGAACAAACGGAATAACGAACGTTCAGTTTCCTTTCTCGCAATTTCGTCTGAAAAGTCTGGGTCAACCGGAAGTAGTTTGCGTGGAGTTTTATTTTGAAAGTTGATCCACTGCTCGTGCTATCAGTTGTCTTTCAGCAAAGGGAAAATATTTTATATTGTTGTTTTGCAACCGTAAAAGGAAACCCAGAGACCCAAGATATGATAACTGAAAATAATTCCTTCACTTTCCAGGTAAGAATCCTTTTAATTACCTTTTTTCCGTCACTTCTCTGACGATGTTACTTTGTTAGACGTTTTGCTTTGACAAGTAACTGTTGTGAACTGAAACTCGGGGATGCACTAAAGGAACCTGAAAACCGTTCCTGTTGTTGGTAATAACGTTGTAAAGGGCCCCCACGAAACAAGGAGGCATTAAAGTTACATGTTCATCAACTTTCTCATGAGGAGAATTAAAATGTTCGATTTTACATGTAGCTATTTCTTGAGTTTATTAAACCCCTTATGCAATTATATATGACAAAATATTGACTGTAAATAAAATAAAATGCAATAATCAGCTGTGTCTCATCTCTTTTGAACCACACAAGTTAACGTAGCTGCAGCGTCTCGTAGCTGCAGCGTCTCCAAAGTGTGGAATGTGCTGCTAGCTAGCTAGAGCTAGCGTCAGACACCGGTGTAGTTCCAGGAGTCAGTAACACAAACAGAGCTTTGTTTGATTAATTTAGGATAAGAAATGTGAAATTTATGAAACCGTTGTTGTGGAATAATTTTTCAACCGACAAGTAATAACTATTGTCAGAAATGTGGATATAAATTCTCGCAGGGGAAACTATCCGCTAACAGCTGTAGCGGAGAAAATCCAGAAAGTATCCAGAGCCATTTCTTCAGATTCTAACATGACATGTTGTTATGATCTTTAGCAATGACAGAGTACTGATTCAGTGAAAGTTTTCTTCTTATTTTAAAAATTCACAGAATTATTCTGGAAATATTCTAAAAGGAATTGTTTTTTATTGTGGCAGTGGATCATTTATCTTAATTATTTTGATTGTAATCAGTACTGTGTGTAAACTTGTGTTTAGAAAAACCCTAAAATAGATGTATTAAAACTAAATAATTTAATTTTTTTCTGCATTACTGCAACATCACCAATAAAAAAAATAGGAATATGCACTCATTATGTTTTTTTTCCAATAATCTAATGAGCTTTTTCTCTGCAGGAGCAATTCTAAAATATTTGGAGATAAGACATTAAGCCAGAGGGATTTTAGGAACATCCTGATCAAAAAGCTCCAGGACTATCAGGTTTCTGAGATTTTCTCTGACATAAAGGTATCATCTGCACATGTGCATGTACATGGACATTGGCCTGTTTTTGCTAAACCAGTAGATGCAGATGACTGGCTAATTTATTCTTTAATTTATTCAGGACTGATGAAGTAGGCAGAGAGACAATTCAGATCATTTCCCCTTCCTCCAAAAAAAGGAGATAATAGAAGCTTTTAGCATCACTTTCTTTAAAGAACTAGTGAGGAAAAGATAAAACAGACTTAGCTGGATGACTTTGCAAATAATAGAAAAGCCAGAAAGCCGACGTTTTGAGGACAAAGCACCATGACTGTTACAAAAAACACGGTGTTATTATTAGGTATAATAAATGTGAGACTACGACAGTCAAGCACTATTTTAAGTGTACATTTGCTGTTTTAATTTCAATTGTTAGTTTATTGAATCTCTTCTATTTATTGAGATGAAGAGGATTTTATTTTTTTTTCCCCTTGTAGTGATTTATAGTGGTTTCTTTTCTTAAATAGAGCTGTCTTAGTAGACCAAAGGGATAAGGAATCTCTTCACTACAGTTTACAAAATGGAGGCCCTTAACCAGCATCTACTCTAGGGCCCCGCATAAGACTAGAAACAGCCCCAGCCAGCCTGGATGATTCTGTGATTCATACAGTAATTATATGGGATCAAAGTTGCTTAATTTATATATAACAGTTAAATCAGTAAATAAGTAAAACTATATTATTATATATATTACTATATTAAACTATATTGAAAATGACATTTGAACATCTACATAAACTGACACCAACAGTAAACTCCAATAAAGCATAAAATACGATGTTGAGTTAAAATGTGTGATTTCTGCAGGTCAAGTTTCTAGAAGCAAAGTTCCAGAAAAGTTTGTGCAGAACCAGAAGAACAGAGGACAGCTCTACAAGGGAATAAAAAGAAGACAAAAGTAATTTCACCATGGTATATAGCATACAGACAAATCACTATGATGGATTTCTCTGATTTATATGCAATACAATTATTAATTATTTGACTCTAATCTTTACATTTTTCTAAACTGCAGGTCATTGGAAAAGCCATTTTTTCTTGACCTGCTACATGAGTCTGATTGGTTGTTAAGGATGTCTTGGGGAAGAGGAGTCATGATTCCTGCTGAAAGTGTCGGGCTGATGAGCTGGAAAACAACATCCAAAAGGACTGCATCATATTGGACTTGTTTTATTTAGGAGTTGGTGTTTACTGGCTCCATGTTTACCATTTGAAGTTTAAAGCTTTATTAAAACAGTTAATGTTGACATTTTCAAAGCTGTTTAGAAATGTCTCTTCTTGCTGGTAAAACGGAATGCTGACATGAGTGTTATAATGGATATAAAAATAAACATGGTTTCATGGCATAGCAGTATATTTATTACAAACTTAACATGAATATGTTTTTCAACAACAGAAACAAAGAGACAGTTAGGGGTTTTATTTTGTGGCTTCTTTATGCATTCAGTCAAATGTTAGCGTCAATCTTATGATTATGGTAAAATATTTCATAGGTAAATGCAGATACGGTAAAACCCCCAGTATTACATTGTTTATTCATTTTATTTTGTCATTTATACTGCAAAGAAAACGTTTTCATTAAGGGCGGGAGACAACAATCCTAACTGGATAACAGTCAAAAATGTGTCACAGTTTGTCCAATCACTGTAGTAGCCTAATAGCCACTGTGTGAGGTAGGTAATTGCTATTTCTATGTGATTGTTTTTTTTTTTTTTTAACCAATGACCATCTGACTGCTATTGCATATGAGAACAAAAACAGACACTCAAATACAATTTAAATGAATTCAATTAAGTTGAATTTCATTTGTATTGACCAATCTTACACCATAATTTCCTTGTAAACTTCATATCGATATTTATACAGAAAAATGTCAACACAGTTATAAAATTTGAACAGTAGCTGATTGTTTAACTATAGTAAACAGACTAAATTAAGATGGGCATACCTGCCATCCGACCCTCCTTCTTAGTAAGGAAAAGCCAAGAAAAAACAAACCTCTGTGATGTCCACATGAAGGAGGGATCCTCTCGCATGATGGACAGGTGAGGTCAGTGTATCATGATTTCAAGAATTACCACCAGAATGCATCACAACATTGGCTCAATAATTCCTCTATTAAGGCATGTGTAGAATGTTAGTACCTTTCTATTTATGACATAAAACCCCACAATGGTCCCTAAAAAAACATAATAATGGAAAAAGTAAAATCATATTGACATTAATGTTTTTACATTGACAATGCAATGTTCACATATTTCTCTTTGTTCTGAAAGAATAATAAAAACCACATGGCTTCAGTTATCAACAGTAAAAGTACACTGGGGCTGAAAGGGTTAATCCTGGGTTGAGAGGGTTGGAGCTTTGCTGCAGAGCCAATAGGAGGACTTTTTCTGAATTCCAGCACTCCTCCACATTAGCATACTGAAACACTAGTTAACTAGCTACCATGTCACTTTTCACTAGTTAGCTAGTGACTCTTACAAGGATGAACTAGTTAACTAGTGAGAAGAAATTGTGCCAACTAGTTAACTAGTGGTCTTTTTGCAGTACACTAGTTAACTAGTGCCATTTTTCTGTCCCACTAGTTAACTAGTAAGACTTCAATATGCCTCACTAGTCAACTAGTTAACATTTGTCATGTCACTAGTGAACTAGTACAGCATTTTGGTGACACTAGTTAACTAGTGAGCTTTACAGGACCTTAACTAGTAAACTAGTAGAAACTTTACAAGTAACTAGTTAACTAGTGGCCTTTTTAGATTGACACTAGCTCACTAGTGAGCACAAATAGTGCCCACTAGTGAGCTAGTGCACACTTTTAATGATTACTAGTTTACTAGTTCACATTTTTGGCTGTTACTAGTTAACTAGTTGTAATTTTGGCATTACTAGTAAGGTTTAAAACATCTGATATCAAGGATATCTAATAAATGTTAAAAAGGCTTTCCATATACATGGATCTAGTCGTCTCCGAGTGGATGCATCAGAACAGGGAGCTTGTGGCCTGCCCAGTTCATGTTCTTCGTCACAAATAGGATCTTTTTGAAACAGCATTTTCTTCGTCTGCCTCTGACTCTCAACAAATAAATAAAGAAGGTAAGTTTGGGCCTAATTCCCTTAAATTATAAGAATAATGCCACAAGATCACAGTTTTTATTAGAAAAATGTAATGACCAAAAGTTTTCTGGGTCTGTGCAACTAAATAACTAAAAAAAAGGTTTGTTTTCAACAAACTGTATTGTGTTTTATGTTCTTTTATGATGCATAGACTTTATGCAAAGATCTTTTCTTTTTGCCAAATATCTTGTATAAACATCATCAGAAGACATACAGCTGGACATCTGTCTTGTCAGTGACCCTTTAGATAATGAATGTGTCTGTATTTCCATATCACAGAGCCTCTCTAATGTAGGTCCTTAGTAGCTGCTTTCCGTTCCCTGTTATCCTTCTGGAGGTTTAAGTAACACCTTATTGTGAGTTTAGTGGAGCAAAGTTATGTGCGCTATTGCTTTAGCACCTCCAGACTGAAGAGCATTCCTCAGATAATCTGAAGTGCCCACATGTCCTTAATGATGTCATTTGTTCTGATATGCGAGGTGCCTCAACACAGAGTCCAAACCTTTTTTAAATTACATGTTGAAATGTTGAAACATCTTAGCTTTGAGTTTTACTAGGATACATTTAAATAGTACATTGCATCTGAGTCAAAGAAGGCTTGGAATGGGTTCTGGGTTAAAACCCAGCTGCACATAGCTGTGTGACTCAAGGCCAATAGAAGTACTTTTTAACTGCATTTTAAATGGGAAATCAAGGATGGCAAATCATTTCTGCAGCTCAACCAAGAAAAAAACGGAAATTTTAATTATTGGTCCTGAAACAAAGAGAGAGAAACAGATTTTGAAGCTAAAAGAACTCACTAAATAATTCAGAAACAGTTAGAAACCTCGGCGTTATTTTTGACTCTAAGCTTACTTTTATCCGTCATATTAAATATGTGGTTAAAATTGTTTTTACCATCTTAGAAGTGTGCCAAGGGTCCGCCCAATTCTCTCTCTTTCTAATATGGAGATGCTGATGCATGCTTTCATCACCTGTAGAATCGACTATTAACGCCCTTCAAACATTAAGAATCTTCAGCTTCTCTAGAATTCTGCCGCAACAGTTCTCGCCAAGACTAGACGACGGCCTCACATCACCGCGATTTTCAAGTCCCTGCGTTGGCTCCCTTTCTGCTTCACCATTGATTTAAAAATACTTTTAATGGTTTATAAATGTCTTAGCGGTCTTGCACCTTCTTATCCGCCTTCTTATCCGCCTTCTTATTATTTTACTACTTTAAATGTTTATTTATGCTTGAATTTCTTCATCTATTTCATCATGTTTAATAAATTTACACTGGATGATTAATAATTTATTTTAATATTTCTTCTTTCAATGTTTTATTGTTCATTTGCTTATTGCTATTATTTCTTCCTCCCACTTTACTTCTTTATCTACTTTTTGCCCAGTGCTTCCTCACTCAGGTCCTTCCCCTCTGGGTCGGCTGCTGTTCAGCCGCTGTGGCGCTGGACGGGGGCCTGCATCGCCGCCTAGCTGTGATGCGGGTCCCCACCCATGATGCTGCAATTGGCTGGCTATGCAGCTATTCACAGAGATTGAGGCCCCACTATTAGTGTTTACAACAACCATTTTACGCCCTCAGCCTATTTTCCACTATCTATCTATATGAGGTGGGAGGTGTAAAAGGGGTGGTGTGTTGTGTGTGGGTGTGGGGGAGGGGACTCTATTGTAATTCTGTGCTTGTTTTTTTATTTATGTGCTTGTTGTAAAGCACTTTTGTGTTATTTTTTATAGAAAAAGTGCTTTTTAAATAAAGATTGATTTATTTTTTATTTAAAAACGCTGCAAAGAAAACTTCAAAAACTGCAGAACATAAATTGAGCCTTCATACTTTTGCAAAAATTACTGTTATAATTAAAAGAAATAACTCAAAGACAAAATTCTGACATTATCAACGGGGAAAAAAAAATGAAGTTGCATATTCAAAATTGAACAAAACTCACATTTACTTGAATCTCACATTAAAGCCCGCCCCCTTCCCCATCATCCATCTGTTCTTACACTCTCCCGCTAGCTCCTTACACCCTCAAGATAACATTACTGGTGCAACAAAAATGGCGAGCACTATTGGAGCGATCCAGATGCCAGCTCTGACGAAGAAAATGAAGACGTACATGAATATATTTGTTTACAAGTGGATGAAAATCAGGAACTCGACATCTACCAACTGAAGGCGAAAGACATTTTTCCGCCTAATATGACCACTTTTATGACTGATTGGTGCTCATTTAAAGCTTTGAAGGCTATTTTAAATGGAGAGAGACCAAAAGTTTGGTTAAAATAGTTTTCAACAGTACGACTTACTCAGGTAAAAGTCAGATTTTCAATTTTGTGACCTTTTCAGAAGCTAAAACGTGATTTTAGGTGAGGCAAATTTAAAAGGACATAGATTTTCGTCTTATTTTCCTACATCTTTGAGTAACTCTTTCAACTCAGTCTTGAGAGTTTATTCCAGTTGTCTTTGGATTAAGCTCCAAACAGAATATTGAAGATAATCATAAAAAGTAAATCCATATTTTTACCTTTCTTTTATATCTTCACATTTTTGTGGCAAAACTACAATCAACATTGAACTAATCAGCGTTCAAAGCTCAGGGTTTCATCTTGTCTGTCTGCACTGCACTACAATCTGATTAAATCAGAGCCAACATGCTTCTTCTAAAGACTATAGGAGCACTTGTGATCCAAGAAACAGTACTTTGCAATTGCTTGGCCTCTCACAACCTCCTCATTTATAGCAGTTAGACTGTGAGACGCACAACTCCATTGCAGAAGTGTTGAACCGCTTTTTCGCCATGAGTTCTTCCCATTTTGTCTCCTTGGAAAACAAGTGACGCAAAACAATTGAGTCTAATGTACGTCTAATGTCTAAAGTATGTGACACGAAAGCCAGTTTTAGAAGTGGGACGATTGGATCAACTGTTGCTCCAGGCTCACAAATGTCTTTAAAAAAACCACTAGGTATAGACTCTTAAAGGGTTTGTTCAGCGGAAAGATCTTTTCCCTTCTTTGAGCTGAAATGGCAAAATGCTATGGAGGTTAAAGCATCTTCACAATCATTTCAAATATCCCTCAACCTCATATCATTCCAGTTCTTAGTTACCTTTACTTTTTAAAAATTGCTTTTATTCTAATTATTTTTGAGGCATTTTAAGGCAACTTACTTTTAGGTGTTCCAAACAGCCCTTCGAACTACATGTACAGAGGGTTTGTGTTGCCATTAATGCAAAATGTGTTTTGCAAGAGAATGACTTAAAAAAAGCAAAACTACCCAGAATGCAGCACTTTTAAACCTTCCAGAAAACTGTAAAGTCACAAAATTTAAAAGACTTTGCTCAGAAATCAAAAATGAACTGTGCAAAATGTCATGGTCATAGACCGATTGGTGAGCCGGTAGTGGAAAATATTCATGAAACATTTTCTACAAGCATGTTGCAGGCGAAACGTCATAGCAAACACATATACAACACCTAAGGGTGCAGTCGCAGGAACGCTGTAGAGATTTTTCGTTTTTTCTACCCCCTAAAACCTCTGCAATGTGTAAGGAAACCGTTAGTGCTGCTTAAGAGATCCTTGCTAGCAGCCTATCTGTTAAAAAGTGGGAAATTAGACAATCAGACTGCAGTTTATGTTGCTACAGGCACTTGCGTATCACCTGCTTTGTCATGAAGGGGTCAATTACGCTTAGGGCGCATTAGCTCACATAAACCTTTCAAAAATGTCACGATACACTAACCACACAGGACAACGCTGAGTTCCACTTTCATGACGTTCCTTACGTTGGCCGCACGAGCCTCAAGGGGAACATCTACGCTCCCTTGAAGATTATCCACAGATCCAGACGATCCGAGAACCCGCAACAGCCGTTCAGGTCAAACCCCTCATGTGACAAAAGCTTTAGGAGGCATTTTAACAACTGATTCACGTGACAAATATTTCCGAAAAAGTTTAGTATGACTTGTTCTCTTTTTGCGTTGGCATAAAATCTTACTTCAGGAATCTAGGAAGTTGGGTATTAGTTGTAGAAGTGTGGGATGCACCCCCCCTAAAAAAAAAAAAAAAAAAAGCAGAACAGCCTTTTATTTAATAAAAAATAAAGCACATTTTTATAGTGTAAGTCCTAAAAGGTACAGTTTAAAGTCTAGAATGTATTTTAATGCCACACAAGCAGTAATTACAAAATAATTCAGACCAATTACAGCATTATTTACAGCTCTCATTACACCCATAGGGAGCTGTCAGTAGGCTTTTAAAACTTGCCAGCTCCAGCAGAAGGTGTACTGCAGACGGCTAAATGAAGTTTCCAACACACGCGGGGCAATCAGGTTGCGGTTTGGGGCCGGGAACGAGGTATCTCCAGGTGTCGCGGCTCTAATTCACACGGATGTGTGTTCGGCGAGGCCATCTGTGATGGTTGCGCTCACTTCTCTATGACATTCAATCAGTGTACAGGTACTGCAAACCAAATCTCATTAGGATGTTGAGAAGTGGTTGGGGATTCATCTGTTGGCCTTTCTTCAATTTTGTCCAAATTTAGCGGAGTGTTCAGGAAGACGAGTCAGTAGGCATGAGTGATGCCAGCATTTCAATACTACACTACAGGTCTATGACATTTTGTATCCACATCATATTTAAATACTTTTGATAATTTTACCAAAAAAGAACTAAAATATGTTTAAGGCATAGATAGTTTTCTTATTCATGACACCTTTTCATTTAAACCACAACTGTTAAAAGCGTTGATATTTATTATAGATACATAATTTATGGTTTCTATGAAGACTATTTCAGTAAGGCTACATTAAACGTATTGTATTGTACTCTAAAGAATATAGAACTTGCAATAAAGCTTTATGTTTGTCAACTAGAGGGAATTTGAAAGTCTTAATCAAGTATTAATCTATGAAACCATTAATTAATTAACTGTAAAAGTCTTTTTTTCTGGCGTAAGCAGACTGGAATGCATCAGGACCTAATAAAAACGGATCAGAGGGGTCTTGACCTGCTACTTTCTCTTCCTGCAGTGGAGTCCAAGCCGTTGGAGAACAGGCCTTCCGCCCAGTTTTACTGCAGCAGTGGCTGTCATGTTGTTTACAGCTGGAGATTTCTCCGCACTCTCCTCTTAATCCTCCTCCCTCCTCCACACTCATGAAAGCGCAAGCACAGCATTGTCAGTCTGTAAAACAGGCCCCGCTTTCTCTCTGATGTGAAGAGATCTGGCAACCCAAGAGATCCGGAGACTTCTGCATCTCAGCTGTGTAATAAGTCTTCAGTGATTTTTATGGCTTGTAAAAGCTCTCCCAGGTCTGGACCTCAAAGAGCCACAATATTGGAGGGCATTGCAACTGTAATGTTTTTTAATAGTGTACTAAATAACACAAGGCTTCAGGGAGCAGGAGAAGATGAATCAAGTCAATGAATTCATTGGTTTCTTATAGAAAATCTGAATGTGAAACACATTAGGGGTTTGTTATATTACATATGTGCATTAAACACAACATGAAAACCAAAAGTGCTTCAATAAGCATTAGATGATATAGGATATCTTCAGATTTTGTCTCCGGTGCTTCCAAGCCAAACTGCAGAGGAGCTCTTTCTCCATCTTGTGGCGTCTTGGACTCATTACACCCAAGACTTATGCTGACCCCAAAAAGACAGCCCATCTATTTCATGCATCATTACCAGGCGCCAACGACTGACAATAATGACGATGATTTCCTTCTAAATGAACACAGTTCTAATTTTTCCCCAGAGATTGATCGCGATTAATGAAGCCCAGTTTTCGCCGCGCTTTTTCTGACGGATCTCCTTAAAGACAGGGTGACACTTGGATGTGGAAAACATTTCTACAAAACAGGTTGTCTAAAAGGCATAGATTAACAAAAAAAAAAAAAAAGATCTTTATATAAAAACATTTTGTTTTGGGTTCATTCAGACCCACTCCAATTGAAAATGGAGCTTTTAACACGTTCTTGAGGCATTTTTCTGATTATGGAGGACGTAAATGAAAAAAGATTAAGCTGAAAATTGCATTTGTGAGTATTTCTTTCGTTTAGGGGGTCTGTAATCTAGCAGTAAAGTGAGAGGAGCGCTCTCAGCAACAGGAACTAGACATTCATCTGTGATTGTAGAGAGAGACGCTTTTTTCTGCTGCAACTCATCATGGAAATTGACACAAATATAATAGACTTTCAAGCGCAGTGATACGTGTTCTGTCTGAGTACTATTATCCATTATTTGTTCTTACAGAGTAAAAAAACAGTTATTTTAAACAGATTAAAAAGAGGCACCGTCTCATAGATGTGCTTTCCTTTGTCCCATTGATCTATTCTTAAATATTGGAAAAAGATAGATGCCTGAATAGATACATATTTAAGCGTCATTTGAACTCAAATGTTGCTAAATAGAGGTGAACGGTTGACATATTGCTAAATTTCAACTCATTTCTAGATCTGGTTAGTGTTCTGTAAGATTACAAACTCTTCAATGGGCTGTTTGCTCAACTGCCAGAAAGACAAAAATGATGGTAAAAAAGTTTTCAGGTTATTAGCACTTGGTGGAGGGCTAAAGGTAAAGTTTTACCAATTAAATGCCTATAATCCTCCAGTTATGTCACTATTTATTTTTATATTTGAACAGAGATCAAGATGAGTTTTTTTTTTCTTTACTCTGGTACAAGATTGTGGGCGTGGCTTATGTTTTTAAGATCCCCGCCAAAGGATGTGGTCCATTAAATATTTTTATTTATATTTATCACTTAGATTTTCATTTGATATTTACTTTAGTTTTCAAGAATCCTTTGTTCATTTCAATAATTTAGTATACATTAATTACAGCAAACATTTGCTTATTTTATTTCAAATTAACTAGTAAATTTGCTACTTTAATTTTTTAAGATTTTTGGTAAACATTTGCTTTTAAGAATAAGCATAAAGCCTTAAACTTTTACTATTTATGTTTGGCATTGACATATGGACGTTTGGAACTAATGTAGTTGCATTTAGCAATTTAGATTGAATGTTTATAACATATTGTTGTTTACTTGTAAACAAATAGGATTACGTTTTTTTTTTGTTTGTTTTTTTCCCATTCATCCACCCATTTTCTAAACCCGATTTGTCCCTTTCAGCTGCCTTTTCCTAATCCGGACGTGTTTTTTCTTTTTAGTTCTATCATTATATCAGTATTTATACGTAAAGAATGTGAATAATTGGTATTGATTTATATTTTTATAAATATATATATATATACATAAAAATACAGCAAATGTCGGAAAATCTGAAAATTTGTTTTGTTTTTTTTTACTACAATTGTCCTGCTTTACTCTGGATTTCACTTTAGTCTTTACAGCAGTTTGTTCCCATTGCCAAAAGCAGTATTACATAAAAAATCCCTAAAAACAAATCCAATCATACGAAGAAACTGCTTTGAGATTTTATTTTATTTACAAAAATAAACATATGATATTAAAAATTTCTGCATGAACGCTCACTGGTAAGTGGTCTGTCATAATGCAGCCCTTTTTTGATTTTTAGTGATTACATAAAGTAGCTTCACTCATTCGGAAAACACTCCCACACAGGTATAAGTGGAGCTAACCTGCAATTAGGATTAAAAAAAAACATCACACATTGAAATTCCAATCAGTGAGAATCTTTAGTCTTGTTCTACCATCTTAGGCCAAATACAACTGAACTGCACTGCTAGACTTAGGCTTTACACTCAGTATGGAAAAATATGGACCTGATGACTTCAAATGTGTTGACTGAACAGAAACATCTGGGAAAAATCTCTTCAAAAAATGTGCTTTTTTTAATTTGAGTCCTTCCAAAGACAGCACACTTTCCTTTCATCTGTTTTAGATGGGTTTCAGTTTAATTAAAAACGAACATTTGACCTTTTTACATGGACTTAACTGGACATCCTATTACATGTGACCTGTGATTTGATTACAATGGCTTTACAAAGAGATTCATTACTTTTGTAAGTTTAAGGTCAATCAATCAATCAATCTTAATTCATAAAGCACTTTTCATATAAAACATAACAAAGTGCTTTACACAAAATAAAAATAAATAAAACAAAACAATAATGATACTAAATAAGCAAATAAAAAACAAATAATAATATAAAATAAGCATAAATTAACATAAAGTCACCTCCTTCAGATCTGTACGTAACCACCACCCCTTTCAGACCTCCCACACCCTACTGATGGAGATTGGCTGAGCATAGTCTGTTTTTAGAAACGCTAATAGTTGGGACCTCTCTCTCTGTACAGCCAACCAAATGCAGCGACACAAGCAGCGACCCGCCTCACCACAGCTAGGGAGCGATGCAGTTCCCCATCCAGAGCCGCCGCAGCTGAACGGCAGCCGACCCAGAGAGAGAGAGAACCCAACTGAGGAAGCACCGGAAACAAAATAAAATTAAATTAAAAACTAAACATTGCTAAAAGCTAAAAAACCAACAATAAAACATTATAATGAGGAATTTAAAATTAAGTAATAGTTTATTGTAAATTGATAAAACATTATGAAATAGATAATAGATAAATAGGTAAAAAGATACAAAGTAAAAATTATATGAAAGCCAGGTTAAAAAGGTGGGTCTTGAGCCTTTTCTTAAAAACATCTATGCTCTCTGCAGCTCTTAGATCCTCTGGCAGACCGTTCCACAAATGAGGGCCATAATACTGAAAGGATGCCTCTCCATAAGTTTTGGTTTTTACTGCTGGAATGGTTAGAAGACCAGTGCCAGAGGATCTCAGGGTCCGCGAGGGTTCATATGTAACTAAAAGGTCAGACAGATAAGAAGGCGCAAGACCGTTAAGACATTTAAAAACCATTAAAAGTATCTTAAAATCAATCCTGAAGCTTATGGGGAGCCAATGCAGGGATTTTAAAACTGGAGTGATATGGGCCTGTCGCCTGGTCTTAGTAAGAAGTCTTGCAGCAGAATTTTGGAGAAGCTGAAGATTCTTAAGGTTAGTTTTTAGAAGACCGGCAAGCAGGGCATTACAATAATCAATTCTACTTGTGATAAAAGCATGCATCAGCATCTCCATGTTAGCGAGAGAGAGTAGTGGGCGGACTCTAGCCAAGTTTCTAAGATGATAAAAACACGTTTTAACCACATGTTTAATATTTGGGATGAAAGTTAGCTTAGAGTCAAAAATAACGCCAAGGTTTCTTACCGTTTCTGAATAATCTAATGAAAGTTCTTTTAACTTCAAAAACTGTTTCTCTCTCTTAGCTTCAGGACCAATAATTAAAATTTCAGTTTTCTCCTGGTTGCGCTGCAGAACATTTTTTTTTTTGCCATCCATGATTTTACATCTAAAATACAATTAAAAAGTGCTTCTAATGGCCCTGTGTCATCAGGAGACATAGCTATGTACAGCTGGGTATCATCAGCATAGCTATAAAAACTCATGTTGTGCCTCCTGATGACATTCCCTAGAGGAAGCATATAGATGTTAAAAAGTAAGGGGCCAAGTATGGAGCCTTGAGGCACACCACATTTAATTTCGTGGACCCTAGAAAAGTATGTGTCCATGTTTACCATAAAGTATCTCTCCATGAGGTAGGATTTGAACCACTTGAGAACCATCACTGATATGCCAAGACTTTTAAGTCTGTTCAACAGGATCAGGTGATCTACAGTATCAAAAGCAGCAGTTAGATCTAGTAGGACTAATATTGAGATCTGACCTGAATCCAAGGCACACCTGATATCATTAACCATCTTTAACAGGGCTGTCTCAGTACTGTGGTTTGTTCTAAATCCAGACTGGTTTGTCTCAAAAACGTTGTTTTGTACGAGAAACTCATTCAGTTGAATAAAAACAAGTTTTTCTAAAACCTTGCTTAAAAATGGAAAGTTAGACACTGGTGTGTAGTTATTAAAAACTGAGGGGTCTAAATTATTTTTCTTAAGTAGTGGTTTTACAACGGCAGTTTTAAAGGCAGCTGGGAAAATTCCCGTCTGAAGAGAGTAGTTCATTATATCTAAAATCTCACTCTCAAAAGACCCATAAAATGTTTTAAAAAGGGATGTGGGGATGGGATCTAGAAAGCAGGTTGTTGGGTTAACTTGGGAGAAAACTTGACTAAGCGTTGCAGCTTCAACCAGGTCAAAACTGTCCAGTGCTTCCCCGTGTAATATCAAGCCATCATTTTCAATAAAAAGGCTTTTTTGTTCATTTAAAATACTGGATCTGACAGAATCGATTTTGCTCCTGAAGTGGTCAACAAACTCCTCACACAATGACGTGGTAGCTGGCATTGTGGAGTCCGTGCCGCTGTGGCCGCTGCCGAAGGAGCCGGCGAATCCGCAGCCAGACTTCCGAAGCGGTTTGAGAGACTCAGCGTAGGCTTTTGAGTCTCATCAGGAGTCCTTCTGGGCATTCGGACAACCACTTCTTCATCCAGGGACCTTTGTTTGGGAGTCGAGAATGAAGAAGGCCGAGGGCAGGTGGAAGGATCCATGGAGCTGTGTCCTGGAGCCTGGAGAGCGGCGCTAAGCGAAGTTAGCCGCTTAGACTAGAAGAAGGAGACATCCATGAACTTGGAAAGTAGAGCGTCTTTCATTTTCAGTTCAACTCTTAAACGATGGATGTCTTCCTTGAGTTCAGTAATGATTGCAGCAGTTTTACCAAAAAATTGTGAGTCCAGATCAGCCGCTGGTGTATCTACTGTATGTCCGCCATGTTGTCTGCCAACATGTGACAAACAGGTGACAAAGGAGAGGATTTTTTTTTTAAATGTTATTTTTAATTTTTTTTTTTTTTTTTTACTACCATTTATTATTACTATTACTACTCTTCCTCCTCTTAATCTGTCCAAATATCTCAATCTGCCTCCCTTCATTTATCTCAAAGCGTCTTCATCTCTGTTACCTCTAGCTCTCCCTCCTGTTTCTGCATTAGTTTCTAAACGAACATGGCTTCTCTCACTGCAGCCTTTGGCCGCACATCACACCTGAAACCTTCCACCACTCTTCTCCAGGCCGGTTTGAAGAAATAAACAAGATTAGAGCATAAATTCAATTTAAAATTGTCATCATTTATACGAGTATATAATTTTTGGAGTTCAGTTAGAGTCAAACTATTTTAAAATGTTTATATAAAACAAATGAGATTCTTTTTTTTTTCAGTTTTGTACTGTGAATTTTTTTAAAACACAGTTTTATTCATATTATTAAGGGGTATTTTTTAGTAAGACATGAAGAATAATAGAAGAGAAATCAAACTTTTTTTTTTTTACTGATTTCATGATTGCTGGTGGCATCTAGCAGATTGCTGGTGAAAAGCTAAAAGCTTAATATTGACATTAGAGAAACTGAACCCGCTTTTTCCAAAATCATCCTGCACTACGGCTCTGTTTGCCTCAAGCAGAGCTGCTGTCCTTTCCACAGAATAATTACTGGAATTAGTCTCGGTGCATCTCGTACCTTGCATTGCTATCACTGCTGTTGCTGACCATAATTACAGTGAGAAACAATTATATGCCAAACGGCTGTTCAGCAGCTTTTAACTGAACATGCCATTAGCAGCGCAGGAAGGTGCAGCTGGAAAAATGTAGACAGGGTCTTTATTGTACGAGCGTTTAATGTTGACAGATGCACTGAGAGGAGACAAAGAAAGGGCTTTAAGTGGGTAAAAAAAAAGAAACGTATTTCAGCTTCTACAATTACAGCAGATCTGAACGTGTTTTCTGATGATTGTTTATTTTACCCCAAAACATGTTTCTTCTCTGAGTTCTGCCTTTAAATTAACAAAATAGTCTTTAGACTTTAATTATGATATAAAAATATATAATTTTGATATGAAGATGCTGACCTTGCTCTCTCTGAAAAATCTTTATTAGTAGAATATAATATGACAAATGGTGTCAGAAGTGGGATTTGAAGACCCACTCAGATAAAAATTGTGTTTTTTTTTAACATGGTTTTGTGGCATTTTTCTGTTGGTTGAGGACTTATATGACGAAAATTAAGCCCGGAATTGCTTTTCTGAGTATCACTTTATCCAAATCAGGAACAAAAGAAAAAAAAAAAAAAACCTTTGAAAAAGAAAAAAAACTCCATGCTTCCCTCCATAGATGCCTGCACTTGTAGATGGCTAGATCCAAGTACGTCTTTGTTTTTCCATGTCTGAGCTGTCATGTGGATCAAAACTGTATGGCTGGATAGCTCCAATATTTGTTGCCTCTATAAGGTTAGGTTGAGGTTGTGAGGGGTTGCCAAATGGGTTTAGGTTGAAACAGAATCTAGAGAGAACGTAAACAGACAAGATGACAAATTCAAGACTTGTTAAAGAGTTTCTCCTTTTTGCCTGAACATTCACATTCAGGTTTCTTCATCCCACAGATATGTTTAAAGCTTGAATAATTATTTTGTGAAGAAATCCCCTTTTGTATGTTTGTTGTAGAAGATACTCCGATAGACAGATCCTGTTTTTGTTTTAACATTTTCAGTCAAGTATTTGATTTTTTTTCTTCAAATGTATCATCTGAAAGTGTGTTTTGGAGATAAAAAAATTCTTTGGTTTGATTTTAAGGTCATGGAAAGGCAGGAACACAGTGCTATTTTATGACTTACAATTGCCTTTGCTAGAAGTTATTTTCTAAAGTACAAGTGCACTGCTGAGTCTCATTTTTCGGGATAAAACAAAAATAGTGTCAGAAACAGAAAACAGCAGTACACCAGCAGGGTTGCATTGATGCTGCAAAAACTTTTGGAAAAATAGTTTTTTTTTTTTTTTTCATTTTTGGCTTACCTGAAACAAATGTCACAGTGACAGAACAAATAAAAAAGAACATCCAAATTTCTCATGCAGTGAGAAAATTCTGAAGATGTGGTAAAATCATCTCTCTCATGTCTACAAGACAGATGATTAAAACTTCAGTTTTGTCCTGATTGAGCTGCAGGATTTTCTCTGCCATCCACGACTTTATGTCTAAAATACATTTTAAAAGAGTGTTTATAGGTACAAGGTCATCAGGAGACACACCTATGTAAAGCTGTGTATCATCAGCATATCTGTGAAAGTTAACCCCGTGTCTCCTGATGACATCCCAAAGAGGCAACATGTGCAAGTTAAAAAGTATAGGACCTAAATTCGACCCTTGGGGAACCCCACAACTTGTTTGATGGATTCTTGAAGAGCATGTATACATACTTACATTTTAAAATCTAGGAGCACCAGAACAGAATGTTTCTGTGAGTCTAAATGTATTCCAAGATCATCAACGATCTTAAAAAGAGCCGTCTCTGTACTGTGGTTCATCCTAAAACCAGATTGATTTTTTTCTAAAATGTTTTGTTTTTAAAAGCTCATGCAGTTGAGTAGCAACACTATTCTCTATAATTTTGCTTAAAAACAGTAAGTTGGATACCGGTCTGTGGTTCTTTAGAGTATTTGGATCTAAATGACTCTTCCTCAGAAGGGGCCTCACCGCTGCTGTTTTACAGGCAGAAGGGAAGACACCCGTCTGAAGAGAGCAGTTTACCATGTTTAAAAGCTCTGACACAACTAATCCATCAAAAGTTTGAAAAAGTGAAGTGGGAATAAGATCTAAAAGGCAGGTTGTGGTGTTCACTTTGGATATAACTGAACCAAGCATCTTTGCATCAACCAGGACAAAACTCCCCAGTGTTTCTGCAGGTAAAAACAATGCTGGTGATCTGTTAAAACAGAGTTTTAAAGCACTGACTTTACCCGTGAAGTGCAAAGTCCTCACATGCATCCTTCGATGATGGCATGGAGGACTTGTTGAAGTCTTTGTTTATTAAAATATCAATTGTTTTAAAAATAATGTTTGTATTGTTTTTATTTTCTAAAATGCGATTTGAAAAGTACAGTGTTCTGGCCTGTTTGAGTTATTGTGAATTTTGAGTTGTTCTTTTAAAATGTCTTTATGAATTGTTAGTTTAGTCTTCTCTCTGTTATTCTGCATCTCTGCTTCAGACGCTTAATGTAATCAGTCTTCAATGGCATTTTATTAGTGGTTCTTGATAGTTGCGTTTTGAATGGAGCCACTGCATCTATGAGTTACTTAAATCATCAACAATATTATCACAATGTGCAGGTAAAATCTGAGCAGAAATTTGTTTTAAAACATCAACAAAACTTGCAGCAATTTCAGGAGTTGTATACCGCTTCTTCACAGTAATCACTGAGACTTCCTGCTGGATTCCACTGGTGACATAAAAAAAAAAACGCACAGGAGTGGTCTGATACAGCCGAGTAAACAACAGAGGACACCCTGGCAGACAGGTTGTAGGTAATGACAAGGTCTAGGGCGTGTCCCCTGTCGTGAGTCAGCAGGGTGACATGTTGTTTAAAATCCATGCTGCTAAGAAAATGTAAAAACTCACAGGCATAGACATCATCATTTTTGTCGACATGTAAATTAAAATAACCAGTTATTAAAACCCTATTGTATGTAATATGAAGAGATGATAAAAATTCTAAAACGTATTCAGTAAAACAGGAAGGAGGGTTTAGTGGTGTGTATGTACACTGTAACAGTTAAAACAGGTGGGTCACCAAAAAGAAGTGCGTGATGCTCAAAGAGTATTGGCTTCGTAAAATATTTTCGGATGTTATTGTTTTGTGAGCAATTGATGCAGCACCACTACCTCTCTTACCTTCCCTGATAGAAAATAAACAGTTAATGTTAAGTGGGGAAGCCTCAGTGAGATAAGCAGTGTCACAAATGGGCAGACAGCTGGTTCCGTTTGCAGCGGGTTTTTTTGTTTAGACAGAAACCAAGCACAGCTAAAAGTCTACAAAGCTAAATCAGTGTCAGGGAGGCAGCGGGTGGGGCAGGCAGCAGGAAATCTGAGAATTAGCCGGATCAAAAACAAAAGATCAGGTCAAGATGGAAACGCTTGGTAAAGCAGGCAGGGTGGCGGAAAAAAAAAATACTTCGCACTGAGTGATGCTCTGTGTGCTCCTGGAAGATGTAGCGAGTTTAGTACTCTGGAGACAGCTCTCACCGGTGACCGAAGGGGGAGACAGAGCTCTGACTCCTGACAAGCAGGTGCATCAGTTCCAAGCCAGGTTTCAGAGGTTAAATCATGTCTAAAATCAGATCATTAATAATAATAGACTTATTTAGAGGTGATCTGGCGTTTAAAAGAGCTTTTTTTATCATTGTAGTTAAAATATAATGTGAGAATTAAATGGATTAAGTGACTGTGAGTTGGACAGAGACATCTGACATGTGAGGTACGTGGATTTGAATGGAAATGATTTGAATATTCTTAGGTGATGTGAACTGGAATATGATGCTGTGTGGCAGAGAATGGTAAGTCAGGGGTATGGGTGTCCCAGTTCAACCGTCAGCTGGGAGTGGCTTTGAAAGAATTGAGGATCAAAGTTCAAGCTGAGTAGACGGGAACCATTATTGTTAGGGTGTAAACTGCCTGTTTTGAAGAGGTATGGTCCATTGTAGAATGTTGTGAAATTATCAATGGATGGAATGACAGTATGTTTTTTAACCAAATGTGAAGCTGGCGGACGCGTGAGAACATTGTGTCCATACCGAGGTGCAGGAAGTGGACCAGATATGATAGTTTCTGTTTAACTGTTGGATGTTGTGAATCAGGTTGATGAAATCCATTTTCAGACTTTTAGATTTCTGCACTTTGAGGTTATTTGTGCCTGCATGTATGAAGAAAACCTCAGCAGAGGGGTGTTTGACAGACAGTTGGTGCGCAGAGTTAATTATGTAATTAACAACCGCTCCTGAGAGTGAGTGTGTGTGCCACCTGGCAACCCGTACATGCCGAACAATGAAGTCTTCAACGATGAGCACTAGCTGCTGCACAGGTCCAAGGTCTCGCCTTGATGGTAGCTGGGAGACGAGTGGGCTCATGTGGAGAAATGGGCGTTTTTTGAAGGGGATGTTGATTTGAGTAATTTTTTGATTGAACAGGTTCCTTATAAAGATAATAACAATCCAATCATTTTATTTCATAATAATCCTTAAATTGTTCTTGTCTTGCAGTGTTCAGCATCCTTAAATACAATCACAACCAAGCAAAAAAAAAAGGCAACGCCAAACATTCCCTGTAACTACTCTTTTGCAACCAACAATTCAAATGTAAACGTTTGCATTTAAACGTAGACAAGTTTACTCTTATGTGGTGCTATTCTCCAAGCACATCACAAATATTTAATTCTCGATTCATTAAGTAGTACTTGAGAAAAGAACTGTTTGGAGTGCTGTACATGTTCCAAAGCGAGTGTATACTTGTGTTTAAACAGATGGATGGGATGCAAAGTTCCACATGAGCTTTCCTGCCCACTGCTGTGTGTGGGAGGAACGAGAGGAAGCCAAACAGAATAATAATGACACGGAAGGGAATGTGCTCCTGCACTCCACGCGAGCAGATTTTTCCTTCAGTTGAAGGATGCTGGTAACAGTCAGCAAAAAATAAAAAAAGAAGGGAAAAGTTGCGGGTGTTACGGAAGAAAATGGCGCCTGTAATGAGAAACAGTGGTAAGTAAATTTGAAATGGCTTTGGCTGTCAAAACAGCTCATGAATCACTTGGTTTTAAGAAGCAACTTAGATTTAATTTTCCAAACCGCAGCACACCAGTTGGTTTAAATTTATCCTTCACATTTATTTTTTAAAATAAAACAGATTTTCTTAAGACTCTTTAAGCTGAGCCAATGGGTTTCACAGTGTATGCAATACATATGTTTACAAGTCATTAAATCTTAATCTTTAAATAATTCACTATGAAAGTGAAGTAAAAAATTGGGGGAAGAATGTGCTGTTTACCAATGAAACTGATGCAGTAAACCCATCAAAATACTTTCAAATCATATATATATATATATATATATATATATATTTATATATATATATATATATATATATATATATATGCGTGTGTATGTTACATTTATTTGGGGGAAAAAGTAATTGGAGAGCAATCTAAAGGTGTAAATCCCATATGTTGACATTTTGCATAAGATTCTATTATGTAAGACCAATTTTGCCAATAGAAAACATTTACTTTTCTATGTAACAACACACAGACATTTTTGGGGCTTTTTTTGAGACTACCTGAGTTACATCAATAAAGCCTTAGTCACCTGTGCCCATACCGGGGGTTGGCTCATACGCGCGCGGTGTGTTTTTGGGTCGTTTTTAGGGCCCATGGAGGGTTGTATTTAGCTGCATTATAAGGGGAGCTCAGATGTGTCTTGCAGTACCCTTCAGGCTTGTATGGCCACCTTGTGAAAATGAAGCATTTTCGTGTGTGTATTTTGAAGTATTTGTAAGGATAACGTAAGTTGGACGCATTCATGACATATGAGTTATGGTGTCCTACGGTGCCCTTCCACACAAGTACTGGGCCAAATCCGTCCAACCCTGTGTCTCAACTATTGTACTCAGTTGCTCTATGTATTGTTTAAGTGTTTGCTACAACCTGTCGCCCACAGCATGCCCGTAGAAAAATTTGAATGAGGGCAGTAGTCACAAAGGCCTTCAAGACTATGCAAAATCACAATTAATTCCCTACCCCTACAGCTCCTCCCTATTGCTCCAATTGTAAGAGCATTTGAAGGTTTAGCGGTGTCCGAACTTTTTGTTTTTAAGGGTAAACAATCATCCCTCTGCTGGGTAGGGTGATCCATGTCCCATCAAGAGTTAAAGAATCTGAACTTTTGAACTCAGGTTTGGGCACACGATGATTTCAGTGACTCGATCTGCGGGTAAAACACAAATCCAATATGGCTGATCGATGGGAGGGGTTCTCGTCCTGAAGTACCATTCATTTTCTGGGGCCGCGGGGTTGTCAGAGTCCGTCTCGGCTGCTATTAGGCAACAGAGGCGATAGGTCGCTAGCCTGTCGCAGGGCCCATGATTTTTTTTCAATAAATTCTGCCTAATCTGCTACTGATTACCTGGATCAGGCATATTTAGTAAATCAGGAGCTTCATTTGCAGGTTATTGGAAGACATTTTGGACACTGGCCTTTGAGGCCCGGAGTTTGACACCTGTGTCATAAATGGCCGAAGAGTTAAAATAGTTCAGAGTGCATGTGATTCCTTGTCTCAAGAGACAGTTCTGTTGTTAAAGCGATAAAGATGAGTCACAACTAAACTATTTTTTGCCCCTTTTGCAGCTTTGTGACTAAATTGTCTTAAAAGTGTGATGCTGGTGAAGTAAAAGCTTCCATGCAGGTCATAATTCCTGGATTTAGCCTCTCTGTATTCAGGGAACACATCTTACCATACCCTGCTAAATATTTGATTAAAGCTTCAGGCTAACCTGCTGCAGTTGCAAAGCATATTATAAGGACACAAAACCTGCTCCATCAGCAGCACACAGATAGGTCGCATCAAGTGAAAATAAAGAAGCAGTCAATAGATTTGTGAGATCATTTGAAAAAGAAACAAAGATTATTTTGCTTTGTGACCCGCTTAAAGAAAACTGTCACATTTTATCCAGAGCTGTTTTGGAAAGCAGAGGCAGTTAGTGTCATGAGCTGCATCTAAAAATGCAATGATAAGTGGGGCCAGAGGGGTAGATGGAGCTCGCTGGGTTGCAAAGCACGCCAGAAAGTTGGTCAGGGGTTCAAAAGACTCTTAAGAGAAGAGGGTAGATGGCTAACCTCACACAGATTCATCAGACTGAGTCCTTTCCCTCGTTGTGCAGACAGCAGCCCATGTGCCCTAGTCTTAGCTAACACAACAGCCCCTCTATGAACTCAAGTAATTGATAGTCAGCAAGTGTGGCCATCTATAGACAAGAGCAGAGGTTTGGCTGTTCAATCAAAGCATTGATGTTTACTTAATGGAAGGAGCAATCATAATCAGGGATCTTATTCAAGCTGTCCATCAATCTGGTAAAATTTCAAAGGCTATTTTCTGGCAATTAAAAGGCTGTCAAAGCGATTCCCTGGAGGAGAACCCAGAAAACTGCTTCCTGTCTTCTAATTCAAGATCTTATTTCATTAGTAATGCTGTGGTGGGTTCCAAACAGAGTTCTGATGCTCAGAAACTTAAGTAAACTGCCTTAAACTGGGATAAATGTCTGTATTTATTCACATAATACTGCTTTTCAGCAGTCACCAAAATCTGCACACCTAAAACCTGGTGAGAATTAATTTTGAGCATAGCATTTTTGAGCATAGAACCCCCCCCCAACCACCACCACCACCACACACACACACACCCACCCCCACCCCCCACCACACACACACACACACCATCATTTTTGTCCAGGCCTGTTTCATTAGTTTGTTTTTTTTTTAAATAATTATGTTAATCAGCAATTCATTAATTTTCAATACATTTTTATTTATTGTTACTTTTGAAAGTTTCAAGTGATTTCAGTGAGAATTGTGGGTTTTTCCTTCTTTAACTGAGGGGTATCAACAATTTTGTCCACGTGTGTACTTAGGAAAAAAATGTTGGTTCTAGAAGTGGTAGATCTTGAATGGCATTAAGCTCAAAAAAAGTGGCGTTCCCATGTTGCTTGCACATATTTTACAGAAATATTGTGAAAATGTGTTACATGAATCCCTGGATCAAGCTGATCGAAATGATATAACATATGATATGTGTAATGCATTGTTTGAAACTAAAGGCTAGACGCTCTGACATGCACAGAAAAAAAAAGTCGTCTCAAGGAGCCCAGTGTGTGTAAATGAAAACGCAAAGTCTATAATAGGAAAGACTATAGGACTCTAGTCTATAGACGATAAGACTATGATTGGAATGTGGGCGTGGTTAACAGAAAACCTCAGTTGCCAAGGAAACACAGAAATGTTTCTGCCGATTCTTAAAAAAATTACACATATCTATTCGTCACCTCCAGGGGATGAAAATATAAATTGCTTGCTATTATGGGCGGCTGTGGTGCAGTGGAATGGGCAGTCAGCTTGTGATCGAAGGATTGCAGGTTCGATTCCCGCCTTGCCCGCCAATGTGTCGAAGTGTCCTTGGGCAAGACACTGAACCCCACATTGCCTCTGATGGCGCCAGCGTTCGGCAGCAGAGCCACCATCAGTGTGTGAATATATGTGTGTGAGTGGGTCTGTGACTGTAAAGCGCCTTGGGCCTTCAATGAAGTTAGAAAAGCGCTATATAAGTATACGCCATTTACCATTTACTATGGAGATAAAACCAAAGTAAAAAGCTTTTTTTTTTTTTTTTTTAAAAAGGGGGTTTTCACTCATGAAACGTGGAACTCTAACCAGGGATGCAGGGGTAGAGTGGAAGAGGGGTGTGGAGCAGGTGCTCAGATAGGGATGGAGGTTTGAAAAGGGGGCCGCAAAGTGTCAGTGCGTGGGGGTGCGCCTGGGGGGCCATACAACGTTTCGAACGGCTTTACCTTGTACCTGTCTTCTCTTTTTCTGCGATAGAATACATTTTTCAAAACATAACGTTATTCTGGAATATGTCTCCGAAAAACAAATCGCTTCCCTTTCTGACCTAAAGGTGATCAAAGTTCCAGAACTTTGATCACATTTCCAAACTTCTGTCTAGTTTTGATGCTAAAAAAGCTTGCAAAGCCTTACTTGGCTGCTAAAACAAGCATTAGCTTGAGTGTAAGCCGTTGAAGGGAAAGCATGAGTCACCAGTAGCTGTTAATCATCGTCAACTATGAAACGAACTGGTAGTTTGCTTCTTATTTTAGCCACTGCAGCTCTTTCTGCTGCTGCAAATCATCCTCAAAACTTCATGCAAAAACATCTTTTAGCACAGTGTGTTTTACTGTCTGAAAAAAGGCCATGCAAGCTAACGATTGCAACGCCTTAGAGATTTAGGGAAGGTATGCTCGGTAAAGCTTTTATTTCTCACCCTGCTGGTTTCCAATCAGGAGGCATTTTAGTACAACACGCTGATCAAATGGAATCAATGAGGTTTAGAGCTTCTTGGGGGGCAAAAGTCACCATCAGTTTCTGCTTACACAAAATTTTATTTAGATTGTTTTTTAGAGCTGTTCCACAACCCAAAGGATACCACCAAACCCACCTGAGTAAATGTACAATTGCTATCGTGATGATCCAGTCTGGCAGTATGTAAACTTTTCTACCAATAATAGTAATAATAGGAATGATTAAGAAATGAAGTGACGCTTATTGATGGAAATGTGCATTAAAGCATGTTGGCAAAGAAAAAGCATAGGAAACAGCTTATTTTGCAATAAACAAAAGGCTATTTTTTCATGTTTTTCTTAGTTAAATGTATGAAGTTTGTCAGAATATATCTAAATCTTCTAGTGGAAAATTTGAAGAAATAACAAACTAAGGAACCTGGCAAGACTTTTTAAAAGTATTTCTATTTTGTTGCATTCATTTTTTATCAAAAAAAAAAAAAAAAGCAGCAGTAATTTTATTGTTTTAATTTTGGTTCTGGTCACGAGAGGACACGTCTACAGCTCTCCTGCCATAAGCCACCTAATCTTGAATTCTGCAATATAGAAAGCTGAACATGGCAGTAAAACCAAGAAACATCTGACCTTGCAGAGCTCAGAACTGCGCTTGCAAAGCTAAGCTAATACTACTGTTGGAGTTAGATGCTAAGCTAACACCTCTGATGCAACTTGCGAAAGATTTCCGACGAGAAAGTGCATGAAGTAACCAACCGGATTATCAGCTTGACAAGCTTGACAGCCAGACAAGTTAAATTCACACATGACGAGGAAAAAGACAATTCCATTGACCTACTGGATATAAACATTACTCATACAACAAACAGCGAAATGAAGATTAAAGTATACAGGAAAGCAACACACAGACCAACATTTGTTATGGACGTCAGAACACCTCACAACACATAAAAGTTCAGTAATACAAACTTTCATTGACTGTTCACACCTGGAAGTGGACAAGGTAGACAGAAAAGAAAAAGAAAATACATCCAAAATGCATTGAACAGGTGTCAATATCCACTACGGGCAATAAAAAAGGGACAAAAACAGGTTGAGCAGGGGAAATACAAGGGAAAAAAAGAAGAAACAGACAAATAAGACAGAGAATAAAGGAGTGGTCATATTGCCATATGTCATAGGATTAACTGAACACATTCAAAGAGCCATGGAAAAACACCACATCAGGACCGCGGTTAAACCACATCAAAAACTCAGACAACTCCTGGTCCACCCAAAAGACAATATCGATAAATGCAACATCATCTACGAAATTCCATGTCATACTTGCAATAAAACATACATTAGAGAAACTAGATGAAATTTCATCAAAAGGAAAACAGAACACCGGGAGGAATGTGAAAAAGGAAAGAAAAAAAATCTCAGGAAAACCCGAAATCAGCCTTAACAGTTGACTGCAAGCGAGAAAATCATGTCATGGACCGAGAAAAGACAAAAGTCATCCGCACTGACGAAAACCGACATCGTCACCTGTCAAACTTTGACAGCCTCAGTGACAATCAGCTGTATTTAAACACGTCACACTTTTGGTGAACTTTTTTTTCTGGAATACCTACAGCTGCGCTTTAAAATTCTGATCAAGAATTTACAAAGGCCTTCGCTGATGAAAATGTTTTTTTTGGTGTTTTAACATGTTCTTGTGCATTTGCATAAAGAAAATAAGGATCGAAATTGCTTTTTTGAACATGTTTTTATTCTAAACACCCAGAATCAGGATCAGACAAAAACATGCAGCGTGACAAAGATAGTTTGAGACGTAGAAAGTACACTGGGCAGGCAGTATAAAACATAGTTAAAAGCTCCTAAAAGTGTTTAAAAGATCCAAGTGGGACTTTAACAAAAGCTCTTTATAAAGACCCACTAATTCAATCAAAGGTCCAGTGAGTGAGTGAAAAAAAATAATGAAACCTGAAGGCTTGTTGTGTGTTTTTGTGATGTTTAATGTCACATGAATCACCTCGCTGTGACACAGAGACGGTTGGAAACAAAATCACTCATTATGGATTCAACCAATAGCTTCAGAGCAGCAGGAAATTTAGATCATTTACACAGCTGTCTTTGGAGATTAGACTTGGGTGACTGTGCAGGAGGAAAAAAACGGAAATGACAAAAGCCTGTGGTGACAGCTGTCTGTTCATGATTGTTTGCTGTATAGAGCAGGGAAATGTAAAACTTTCATCATCAATAATTTGACGTATGTTTTTAGTGTTTAAATTAACAAATTAATAAAAGCAAAAACTGTGGTGAAGTATTTAACGTGGCAAAGAAAGCACCGTATTAGCAAAAGGATACTTCAACTTTATAGTGTGTAATGAAATAAAAACACTCAAATCTTCATGGGAAGCAGATTAAATTTTAAATTAAATGTTTTATGTCCAAAGGTCAAGAATTTTAGCAAACCAGCTGAACCATTGTTATGTGTACATCTTTTGCAGTTGCATTCTTTAGCGACAATCAGATCTTTTCTTTTTTCTTGCATTAAAACGTTATTCTTTCGAATGTTTATTTGAAAATTAACGCTAAATGGATCTTTTAGACTTCAAACAACAAAATAGGCTTCAGGTATGAATCAAAATCTTCTTTTTCATATGTCTTTGTGCTGCCATGAGATTTTTATTTCCCTTTAAGCTGCATGTTTTACAAGTCTAAATTTGTCACTTGGTCTCACTTGTCTTGATTGTAATTAAAATGTTAATTGTTTAATAAAACCTTTAAAATTCAGTCAATTGAAAGAAATGAGGAATACGTTTAAGGTTTAGAGACATCCATTTTCCTTACCCAGAATAGGGTCACAAGGTTGCTGGAGCCTATCCCAATTGAATATTAAATACCTACATGAAATGTAAATGTTTACCTGCAAAAATTACATTTTATGATTTTGAACCCCTGTGTTACCACATTTCTGCGGTAATTTTCCTTTCACTGTCATATTTCTGCGGTGAGATTCAACACTTTCACAAAACTGAAATATCTAAAGGCACTTTTTGCAGTAAGAAAAGAGAAGAGAAGAAGGCCAGCCCCCCAGTAGGAATCCAAGTATGTTGTAAAGGTGGTAATTGTGCGACTTTAGCCGCCTGCAGACGGTTAGCAGATGGCCTCCCTCTGACCGACCCAGCCAAGATTGACAGCACCTTTTATTCAGCACTGAAGCAGTGTGGGAGTTTGCACAGTTTGGGACTCCAGTCACGTTTCCCGGGGCTTTCACAAAGATATCCAGCTAAGTAGCAGACACCACACAGACAGTTTAGCTCAGCCTTGTGTTAGTTGTGGGATTGGCACTGCCATTGCGGGACAATGAAATAATTCAGGGCTGCAGGAAGCTGGGGAGAAGACGCTCTGTGTCAGACAGGGAAGAAAAGCATCGAAGCAGGAATTAAGATGCTGTAGCTGAAGCTCATTACAACTGAAACCCAAAACAAGATCCCCCTACATTTTATTATGTCTCTGTTATTCCTGCTTTTGTCTCGCAAATCGCTCCTCAACAGCCTTTATGGTTGACGGCATTAGTCACAGTTTCAGATTGTAATGAGTTAAAACGTCTTTAATTTCCTGATTTAATTCTGTTTTTAATACTATTTTTTAATGGAATACATTTTATGAAATTAATAATCAAATTAAAAAGCACTTTAATATTTGACCTATCAGTTAAAATCAGAGTAAAATGTGTGTTATTTTTTACTTTTTCATGTTGTCATGTTTGGCAACCGAAACCGAGGATGAATAAAAAAAAATAACAAAGTTGGGGTTTGACACTTTTACTGATACCTATTATATAGAAAGAGGAAATGAAAGATTCATTGATGCACTGTTGGAGTTTTGTTTTTTAATCAGCATGCTGTAGCAAAAGCATTGATATTTGGTTTCCTACACTTAACTTGGTTCACAACATAGCAAACTCTTTGTTATTTTTGTCCTGAATAAAAACTTGTTCTTGTGTAAATATTAGAATACATGTTGACTTTAACGAGTGAAATCAGGAAAGAAATATCTATCTTTCCACTTAAAATTTCAAATATTGAAAATACTGGTAAATCCCCCTTAGATTTGAAAATGTTGGCTTAAGCCAAAACTTTGCAAGTGGCTTGTTCTCACTCTTCAAAGCAATTATCGACACACAAAAAACAGCTGGACTCATAAGTTTTACATACGCTGGCAGAAATTATGATTTTTTTCAGATATGAAAAATGTTTATCTAACTATATCATAGTTAGTGGGTGGTTAATTATTGTCAAAAAAAATCTGTTTACCCTTTTTAAATCAAGATGACAACAGAAGTTTCCCACATGATGCTGTTTAAAATTTACTCGGACTTTGTTCTGAAAACATGCACACAAGCGAATACAAAACGGTTTGAATGGCAGCTAAAGGTAACCATCCTCACCTGTGACTCGTTTGCCTGTAATCAATGTAGGTGCACATATGTTCTTGGAGTCTCTTGGCACCCGTATATCCTTTATCCAGTGCTGCACTGACTTTTCTGGATCCTGAGTTGTTAAAAGATCTATGGGAAAAGGTAACTGAACTATACTATACAGGAAGGAGATATCCTTCCGATAAAAAGATATCCAAGAAACTGAGGATGTCAGTCAGCAGTGTTTATACCAGTCAAGAAGTGGAAAATGAGGGGTTCTGTTGAAACAAAACCACAGTCACAGTAATGTCTGTAACAACTGCCAGAGTAATCATTAGGGATGCAAAAAAATAACAAATACCTTCAGCTGGCATCCAGGACCTTCTGGAAAAACTGTTTTGTGGATGTTTTAAGATGTACAATAAGGAGCCATCTGAAGAAAAATGGGCTGCATGGATGGGTTGCAAGAAGAAAGCTCACTTACAATACGCCAAACATTAGAGACAAGCTCCCAAACTTCTGAAGCAAAGTAATTTGGAGTGATGAGACCAAAATTTAACTTTTTGGCCTCAACCATAAACGCTGCATTTGGAGAGAAGTCCCATACTAGTCAACCACTGTTTGTGTGCATGTGATCAAGGCTTTACTAAAGCAGTTTACCACAGACAAGGGAGAAAGGGGGCTTAAAAGAAAACAGTTTAAAAATGTACAGTTTTAAATTTACACAGGTTAAATGGATAAGATCCAAAAATTGATCCATTTCTGTCAAGACCTTTTAATTTGCTAAAACTCTTTTTGAGCAAATAATTTTATATAAGAGTTAAAAATGTAAATTTACAGAATGACAATATTTTAATTTTGTATATGCAACATTCTTGTTTTTTTCTGCACAAATTATTAAACCCCTGGGTTTATGGGGATTTAACGTAACTCTAGAGAAAGTAATTAAATTAAAGTATTTTTTTTGATAAATTAGTCGCTCGAGAGAATAAGTCACAGCAGCCAAACAATGCCTAATAAAAAAGAAAAAAAATCATAAGTCGCACTTTTGGAAGAAAAGTAAGATGCTTCTGATCAACTCGACACGAATGATGTTAAGAGACCAGGTTAATTTATTTATTTTGAGAATTCTATAAAAACATCGGCAATCATGTCTATATGTCTGGGTTCATGAGATGATTCAGACACTCTCTCAGTATAGTGAGCAGCTTTACCATCTACTGACGGAGCTGCGTCTGAATGATGGACGCTTTCAGCGATACTTCCATCTCTCTATAACCCAGTTTGTTGACTGGCTGTCCTGCATTAGTCCAAAGAAGAAAAATAAATAAACAAGAACAATATTGTCTCAATGCAAATGATAAAATAAAAGTTCAGGAAGAGAACGATCAGATTCCCATCCATGTTTGTTTTGGATGTAACTTCTTCTGCGTAGCTGTCAATAGCAAATACACATACAGTGCAGGTTGTTAGTGGACAAATAAAAAGCAAACACGCCTGTTCATGTATCCAGTTTGTTAAGTCCCCATTACATGAACCTAAAACTTGGTTCTTTTCATCCCACACATCTGCTTATGCACTTTAACACACAAAAGAAGCAGATTTCCATTCTCTTAGGATGGTGCATTTGGCAGCAGTGAAGGAAATTTGATGCAGAAAAAATAAAAAATCTCTGGTGTGTATTAATGCTAGAACAGATAAAGCAAGTCTGTCAGAATAATACTGGAAACGTTGACAGATTTGGGGAAAAAACACATAGATCCAACAATAAGGTTGTTGTTCACTTCCTTTCTTTTCTATCATTGAATCCTCAGTTTCCGGTTACTAAAGCACACATACAGTAACTGCAGTAGTTTCCAGATTTAATGACAGTTTTTACTGAATTGTATCATGCGATTCCAGTGCAGGAACACTGTTTTTGTAGTATTGATTAGCAGCTGACAAGGATGTGGCATGATGCGTCACCTAAATTGTGCAATTTTCTTTTTGATAGTGTTTGGAGTCGATGATACCCACTGCCATGATTGCATCTCGGCCTCAGAACGTTTCAATCGAACAGGAAAAATCGAAGCTTCCAAAAAAAATGAGCGTCACACCTGCAGCTACACCAAAGCGGTGCTTTCTGTAAACAACAAAACTCCGGGTACGGCTGGATAGTAATAGCACAGGTTTTTATGCAGATGATTCCGAAAAGACTCATTTGAAGGCTGAAAAAAATAATTGAATTGATTTTAATAGTGGGGGCTAGACGGTGGTGCTGTGGTTAGCACTCTTACCTCACAGCAAGAAGTCCCCAGTTCAAGTCCAAGCTGGGACCCCCCAAGGTTTACCTTGCCTTCGCACACAAATAGCTGGGGAAAAAGGGAATATAAAAGTTCAGAAAATGGATGGATGATTAAATATTGTAGCAGTGCTTCAAAAAATTACAATAGCATCTGGCGTGCTTTTTTCTTAAAGTCAAAGATGCATAAAAGCAAAAAAAATACATTAACAGTACAAATATATAATTCAAAATCCAAGTTACTCTACACCCCTATGGACATTTCCTAATTATATAAATAGAAAAACTATGATATAAATGTTTAATTTCATTAAATAAATACATTTATTCATGAATAAACATATAAACTGATTTAGATTTGGTTTTAGCTTTTATTTTGAGTCATCTTATCACTGTGTTCAGAAAAAAAGTATTAATAAAAAAAAGTTTTTATTAAGAACACAATGTATTGTACACTGATTCAGTATGTGGCGCATCTACAGTTTTATTAGGTTTTATCTTGTTTTTTAGACATGGACAAGAGAAGAAACAGTCCAACTACTTAAGTTAAAACATTTTTTTTTAAATTGTTAAAATTAAATCAACCTACAGTGTGAGCTGCAGCACAAAAAAAAAAAAAAAAGAACAGATGTTCAAAAGGAAAAACCTCATGAGGGGTTATGTAAAACGATTCCCTGGCACACAGAAGTCACTAGGTGGGGCTGTTGCACTGAAGAAGGAATGTCGGCGTATGACATGAAAGGAGTGCATGAGGGTAATGCGGAGGAAAGATATGGTGAGGGGCTGGAAGAGATCCAGAGGCACAGAGAATGAGCTAAAGAAGTAAAGAAAGAAGCACAGCAGTGGAGGGGCTCCGAGGCAAAACAAGAACACCGTTTCATTTCTTTTTTTTTTTTGAGAAAAGCGTACGGAACAAGAAGATAAAGGATTGCAAAATAAATATGATCCAAACATCATATTGCTTTTCTCACTGTGTTAATTACATCCATTATTGCCCTGTTAGTTTCTGCCTTAGATGATTTCTTCTTCTTTTTTTTTTTTTTTTATCCTCGATAACAACGCAGGAGGAGTGAAAGCTAAAAAAAAAGAAAAATGTTGAATACCTCGTCAAAGGAGGCCCGGCCTTGTTTATGGGTAATTGTGAAAAGCAACACTCTGCTCTGCAGGAGCATGTTTACCACTTGAGCTCTCCCCAAGGGCCTCGCAGTGAGAGACACAGCAAGCAATACATTTGTTTTGCCTTTTCCTTCTGCTTCACACTGTATTCTGAGAGGTTAATGAAACAGTGCAAAGTGAAGTCACCATTCTCTGTAATTACCTGGAAATGGTATGAGGATCGAATAGTCTCAAAACACTTGTGTGCGTGAAATACTTGATTTGTAATTGTGTCAACCTGTTTGTATTTTCTGGATATGACTGTGTCTAATACTTGATTTGTAACTCATACAATACATTTTGTGCATACCTGTGTGTACCTGAAATTGTGTATTTGCATGTACGCCCAAAAATCAAAAACGTCCTAATCCCATTTACACACACACAACTTGAAATTACACCATCTTAAAATGAACTATGAAGTCAAAAGGGCTCCTATGCATCCCAATCTTGGCAACCTTCCTTTGCTAGTATGGTACTTGATGTAAAAGGAAGCGTTACCCAAACCTTTAAATAGTGCACACAGACAAAACCGCACATATACACAGATCAGAGTGAAGCTACATACACGCCAGCCATGGAAACTTGCATTCAAATGGCCTTTTTCAATGAAAAGTCAATGGAAACGCACTCGAACCCCGTTTCGGGCATCCATGTTTAAAACGTTCGCTTTTGCGTTTCTTGACGCAAGATTTCAGGAACTACTTACAAACGTGCATTAAAAAATCGTGCACTGGAAGGTCCACCATCTGAACTTTTGACTGTTAAATCGTGAAACAGCTAAACTTTGACCAATCAGGAACTTAGATTTGGTAGTGACGTACTTTTCAAAACACTGTATGACCAACCACTGTAAAGATGATCACAAAAGAGAAATGAATAATTACAGTTAATTCCCAACTGGATTTCATTTATTGGAAAAGAGAAATAAAAAGCTTGGAACAAGATTTGTGGGATTTGCACCGCTTTGATTTTTCGCACTGAGCCTCTACCAACTGTAGGTGTCAGACAAGCGCTACGAAACAGTAATAAAACAAAAGAAGAAGAAGCCCCTCCCTCCAGCTGGTGTGTGAACACCACCAGCTGAGGGTGCGCTCATGAAACTGGGTGTTCTTGACATGCATGGTGTGAATGTAGCTTTACAAATACACCAAGGGTTTTAAGACTCTTTTATCCTCTCCACATTTGTGCGTACATGATGCGTTCATAGGTTGGTAGAACGCTGGATCATCAGTTTTTTTCTTATCGGCCCTGTTGAACTTAGATTGTAAAAATTTAACAGATATGGTCGATAATTAAGTACGTTGTATTTCGTGTTTGAACGTTTTGGATTTTGAGTGTACCTGTGAATACACAATGGAGAGTACACACAGTTACACACAAAATGTACTGTATGAGATACAAATCAAGTCTTACACACACACACAAATGTTTTGAGACTTTCTTCTCTTCACAGCATGGCACAGTTACGGCCCTGGGCTGTTTAAGACTGTTCCTGCTGCCTTCCCCTTTGCTCTTGCTCCTCCGGCGCAGGTGATGGTGTTTTGCACTCTGAGGACGGGAATAAAAGATCCGCCGTAGAGGTGTTTGATACACTCCTCCTCCGGGCTTAGGGTGATGTCCATATCTGTTCCTTACACGATTAAAGTGCTTTTAAGTGCTAAAACCGGTTTCGTCTCGTTTATTTGTCCCGTTCAGAGCCAGTCGTGACGAATCGGGGGCTCGTCCTAACGTGTTGTTTTGTGGTTTCCTCGTCGTTTGTTGGCGGGCGGTTTTGTGGGCTTACTGGCTTTCATTTGTAACCAGTCGCCACAGGCACCTCTATGGAACAGCGTCCCCGTCCTCCATCGCAAACCAGCGCCTTTGTGTGTGTCCCCGTTTCCAAAGCCCTAGTGAGGCGCAGTCAGTCTGTGTTCTGGCTTTTGATGAGCAGATATCCCAACACTAAGGAGCTTGTCAGCTGCTTGTAAAGGTTTGCAGGCTGAGAATGCTGGGTTCTCCCAGAGGTAGCTGCTGCTCAACGGTCTGTTCAGACAGCATGGGGGCGGTGGGAGGAAGAGTGCACCGCACGTGCAGACACAAATACACGTCTCTGAGCTTCTTTTTTACGCCAGACGGAGGGTGACGCAGCAAGTCTGTAATGACTGCAACACCACGCAGTGGTGAGCATGAATCATTTATTTACTGTGGAGGCTAAAATCAAGCAGAGCGGCAAGAAAAAGAACAAAGAACTTCTTTATCTGTCTGTGACTCAGCTAAGCACACAAAAACGCTCACACTAAAAGGCAGAAAGTACTAGACCTCACCTCTACTGACAATTTGGTGGCATCTCACTTAGATTGGACTGGATTTTTTTTAAACTCTGCATGTTTGGGGTTCTTTCTAAGTAAAAACAGCATTTGTTCACTATTGAGTGACAAAATCCACATAAAATGTCATTTTTAATTTCTTAACCGTGTAAAACGTTTTTGAAATATACACAAGAATGTCTTTATCTCCTGGCACTTTTTTATATAGAAGATTTCTGTCTTTAGAATTTTCTGTAGATGAAACAAAGTTCTTATTATCCTCTCCATGTCAATCCATCTGCACATAATGTATATCTGCTTTATCCTTTGGGGAACACCTTACGCATTTTTGTAAACCTACTCTGTTTAAAATAATCTTCTTTTGTTACCTGTTTCACCAGCGTTTGCTGTTTAAATTGGTTTGTAATTTCAGATCTTAACATGTTTCCAATGTCATGGAAGCTTGATTCTTAAAAAAACAAACAGTGTTTTCTATTTTTTTAAAAATGCATATTTTGTCTAATGTTTTGCTTAACACCAAAGGGTTGATATTCTTTACACTACTGTAAGTCTTCAACCATTTACCCAATTAATTTAATTCCAGTAGATTCTGAAGCGGAGAAAAGCCACTTTGCACCATAATGCACCATTTTTTACAGTAATGTGTTATATAGCAGTGCAAAAATGCCGCTTTCCTCTGCGTCAGAATCAGCTGCTTCACAATCAGCTGCTTCACGTTGTTAGGGTTACGGTATGTCAGAGAGCAGGGTTTTTAGGTGTCACTGAAGACATCTTCGGTGTTAAGAGGTTGAAACTAAAATATACAATACCAGTACTATAGGTTGGTTATGGTATTTTCCGGGTATTTTTCCTTAAAAATTTAAATATTTAATACTACTACTGCCCATCCATGAAAAGAAAACGGATAGCCTGTTTATTATTATTATGACAGGAGGGACCTGTGGGTGTCGCTGTCCCCACAGTACAGAGAGTATAAAAAGGATGTTGCGTGGTTGTTATGACCTAACTTCCTGTTATGGAACAAGGTGGCTCATGGGGCTGTGGTAGCTGACTCAAGTCTTGATTGTAGTGAGATTGTTCTTGTTCATACCTGTGGCTAATGGTTTTAATTTGCGGTTGATGTACTTTATGACAGGATCATGGCAGGTTCACATTGGGAAAAATGTGTAATATGTTTTTTTTTTTTTCTGTTTTTAGAGTTAGAATACTGTGCTCTGCTGTCCTGTTTATTAATTTTGTTTGTATTTTGTTTGTTTGCTCCCCATGGGGCTTTCAGCTTGGTTGGTTGACCAGGTGTGGGAGCGAACCATTTCTGTTTTGTCACTTTTGTTTGTTAAAGTCACTTCCCTCTCTTAATACTCCTGATTGTTGTTTTCTTTCCTGTTGAATCCGTATCTGACCTAAAGTGTGCTGTGCATCACAAGGATTGTGCATTTTTCAGTGTTTGCTGCGCATTGTATTTTCCCTGTACGTTTGAAGTGGTGTCATTTCGGTACGGTAACAAATTACTACGAATGATGTAGAAAAGGGCTTGGGAACATGTATATTTAATGTTCTAATAAAACTTTGTAACCAGCGACTGTCTGAAATCATCATTATCTCAATGCAACACTTTGACTTTTAATGACTGTTTATCTCAGTTCAAGTTTTGACATGCTAGGTTCACACCGGGCATGTGACGCTTGTTCGTTCCTACTAAAAATCGCATTCTTTAGTTTTATTTAGGCCATGGTGTTCAACCTGGACAAGCAGGGAGAGGCTTCCTCTACTGTATACTAGCTCATGTGCGCCACCTACAGTTGGCTTGTTCCGAAATGTCAAATCTTACAAGTCTTGCTCCAGGCTTTTTCTTTCACAAGCTCTATTCTGATAAATGATATACTTGGTGTTGTATATTTTTGGCCGGGCACAAACTGCAATTATTAATTTCTCCTCCCTGATCAATTTCAATGGTTAGCACCTCCATGAATTAAAAGGGATGCCATACATTTGTCACTAATGACGTATGGATGAATCACAAATCTGAGTCCCAGACTGGTCAAAGTTTGACCTGGTTTAACTTTTAACACGCATTCTAAGGAGGTACTGTATATCTTCTAATAATAACTGGTCTCTAATAGACGCTGGTCTCCAATAAAAGCCGGTCTAACAGGTGTTAGTTGTAACAGATGTTGGTCTCTAATAGAGGCCTGTTCCTTTAAGACCCCCCTCCCCCCCGCCGCGTGCTTCGTCCTGACTCAGGCAGAGGGTGGGGGTTGGGTGTCTGGAGCATTCAGCCAGTGTAGCATGGATTACAACATTTTGGTTCATTCCATTTTGTTGAAACTTTTGGAATATACCAAAGAACATTCTGGTGACGAATCTGAACCACATTTTGGGATGAATCCTAAACATATCAGAGAAAGAAGCAAGCAGATGGTTGAAGGAGAGAAGACGGCTGCAGAAAGAAAAGGAGAAAACTAATTTCTGGTGTTTATAGTGGATCAATTCCTGGATTCTCCTGAACTTCATTCATTTTTTTTAACCCACTGGATCCCTATCGGGACAGCAAGATTTCCGGAGCCCGTCCAGTCTGCTGCTGTTGGACTAAGGCGGTCCACTTTAGAGCTGGAGCTCACTATGGCCGCCGGGGAGGAGCTGGCAGCCAGACAGAGAGCCGGCGCGGGATGGGAAAGCAGTCTGCTCTGGCAGTTTCATCAACGCCTTTGAACAGGTACCCTCATTTTAATTCTTCTGGTTAATGCGGGACAGAAAGCCGTCAAACTCTGTAAGAGAGAGAGAGAAAACACCGGAAAGCAGCCGTTCAGACACAGTGGAGAGAAGCTCTCGGTAGCTTGTAGGAGATTCTAAATGTTTTCATGAACGCAAACATCATCCATGTCTTTTATGCATTGGAAATGAGATAAACAGAGATCACTTCGTGTAGCTAACATGCTAAAAACATTAGCTGTTAGCTCGATGTAGCTAGCATGCTAAAAACATTAGCTGCTAGCTCCACGTATCAATTCTGGGGTGAATCCTAAACAGCAGAGAGGCTGCAGAAAGAAAGAAAAGGAACAAGCCTGGTTTCCTGGTGAGCAGAGAAAGCAGCAACAAATGAGAAGAACTGGTTTGAACATGGATTACGGAGCAAAGGGAAAGGTGCTCGTGTCTCCAGGAAAATGATCAGCATGAAAGTGAAACTGATTTTTGATACAGAGATTGACGTTCACAGCCAGTGTGAATCAGAACAGAATAAAATGTTCTCATCATTTCAATAAATCCAAAATTTTTTATCTGTTATTTTCTGCATTTTATGATCGAATTTTAGGCAAAATTAGCCCATTAACCATCACCATTCTGTCTGTGATGGAATAAACGCCGGTCTCCAATAGATGCTGGTCTCTAATAAACGCCGGGTCGACCGTCTTTTTTTTTTTTTTTTTTTTTTTTTTTTTTTTTTTTTAAATAAACGCCCAAACTACTATTGGAAGATACACGGTATTATGTAAGTGGTTGCTGGAATTTATGTTATCGAGAGCGTTCCGTTTTAGGCCCAATCTTACTTAGGAGCTTAGAAACTGGTTTCTATTTCAACAGAACTGGCCAAGTTTTCTTCAAACACTCTTCATGTTCTCCTGAGGTAATTAACTTATGTCAGAAAAAGTTCTATTCGAGTCAAAATATTGAAACACACACATTAAGCGGTCTATTTTTGTTTCAGATTACTCTAAACAGTAAAGTTAAGATCACAGTATTTAATTCTGTTCAATATTTTAGCCCATGCAGTAGTTAAAATGGCCTGAAGTGAACTGACTCCTCTGGCACTAATTACCTATTGAGAACTTTTTAATTAAAACTTTCAACTGATGTCTATCACATAGATTTGTAGATTGAATGTGAGTTTTACAAAATTGTGATGGCTGGTTTTATGACGGACGACCAGTCCTTAAGATTTATTCCTCAGTATTTGCCAGCTTTAACATTCTCAACCTCTCAGTTTGATACCAAAAACTTGTTTTGGTTTTTTTGTTCGTTACTTTCCTCTTAGTGACTATCCTTATGCTGTGGGCAGTGGAGTAAGATGCCAGAATTTTGTGGTGTGATGACGCCCTGCCCACTTATCATATGTGCTGATACCTCATTAACCAAAGGCCAAGACTGAGGCTGATTGAAATCATTTTCCAGTCATAAAAAAAACCCACTTCTGATCTAAAATAGTGTTTCATTACCTCCTTCTGATTTATTTTAGGCAATATTGATTGTTCTTTAACAGATCTAAGAATGGTATGCTCATTTGTATCCTATTATACTAAGTGAGCATAGACACATCTATTAGATATCTAAATCATCACTATTTTGATGATCACAACTTTAGATGTGCATTATGAATTTGACAGACATCAATTCATAGAGACCTACTGCCGTTTCTCTAGCAGACAACTTTTCCACGGCTAATTGCCTTGTGGTCCTATCATAAATTGTGCATTGTAAACAATTTTTTTTTTCTTAAGAAGGGTTAGGGTTAATTAAATAGGGTAAAAACATAAATAATAATTTAGAACGTGCATTAATGGTGTTTTTGTGTGCTTATGCAGCCATATTTATAACTCTGATAACGCAACAGAGGACATTTATTCGTGAAAAGGCATTCAACAAGATCTGCAGTGATAAAGGACCACCTGATGGCGTCTTAAAATGGGATCACTTTGGTGAAAGGGACCATTCAAATCATACATGTACAAGTATGTTTAGCAAAGGTTACTGAACCCTGTTTCTGTTGCAGTCACTTGTTTTTTTAGGGATATATTTGTGTTCAAAATGACCCAAGTTGTGTTTTGATTTGTAAGATTGTTGATAAATTGAGATGTGCATGAAGGAATGACTATGCTGTTTAAACTTATGTACAATCATAGTGTTTATTTAGGTCTGGTAAATGTTTAAAAGAGTACATGTGTAGGAGACTTCTATTATGCAAAAAGCTTTTAAATGGAGATGACTAAAATACATCTAGAGTAGATACATACTCGTCATCTTTGAGACATCTTCTGCCCGTTGGGTATGCTGCTTAGTAGTGTAAGTCATATAGCGTTTCAGTAATGCACATATGTGAAACTTTGGTTATGGCCATTGTTGTACTACACATACCAATGAGAAAAGCAAACACTTGGGTCGTTTCAATGTATTTCATGGCATAATAGTGTCATTAGCAGTTTACTGCTCCCAATGCAGCCAATAACGGGACCCATTAGGAAAAATTTCTTCCCTGACAAAGAGTAAGCAGAGCCTTTTTTCTTAAAGTGAGGACTCGCATAATGCACAGCGGCACTTTATTGGCTCAAATGGCTGAAAAGCCTGTTTTACATCAGGAGTCATAATATTTACTGATTTAAGTAGCTCCCTGTTAAAATATGACATCCATTTTTTTCTTTTTAAAATGGAATAACTGGAGTGTCTGGGTGTTTGCAGAAGTTTTTTGTTTTTTTTAATCCATGGGCCTACTTATGTTAGATTTGGATTTGGTGCATTTATCTTGTTTTTGCAACGCGGCGGAACTGTATGTCAGATGACACCCAGGACATGTATAAGAAGACAACAAAATGAAAATGGCTTAAACATGTCATTGAGGCTAAACAAGACATAGGGATTTGGGGGGAAATTGCTATTTTGTTTTTTTCTTTTTTGGTCAACCTACCAAGCATTTATGGTGGTTTCGGATTTTCCCACCAAAACAACCACTACCCAATCTCCGACTTTGCACTTTCTAAGTATCCTCCCAATTCTAAGGCAGTCCCTTTTGGTCAATCACATTGAGAGGCTAGACAGATTTACAGCCCATCAGAATTTCCCACTTTGAGCATACTGTGAACAACAGGTTGCAATAAACCTTTACACAAGACGTAAGGGGAAGTAGGAGTCAAGTAGGTGATATGCAGGTGTGTCATATAGATTTTCCACTTTTTCAACATCCATAAATCCTGCACACTGCACAAGAAACATGCTAGTGCTGTTTAAGAGATGTGTGTGCTCCTTCCGTGCAACCCGACTAATAGAAATTAGGAAATTCAACAATTAAAGTGTATTTTGCGTGGGCATCCTACAGGCACTTGCATTTCACCTGCATGACCCGTGCATGCAGCATTTTCATTGGCAGTAAGAAGCCAGTGCATGCACCTTAAGAATGAATAGAGAATGACGTAAGGGCGCAGTATGACAGCATCACCCCCACATAAGTGTGTGAAACTTACATTCGGCACAGAAATACTTCTCGATACACTTCCCACATGCATTACAATAGAGCATTCTTTTTCTACGAGCTTCAAGGGGACTACAAGACACGTCTGAGGCATCATTAAGGGGAAAGAAATGTACTTTTTAATTCTATAGCCAAAACTCAAACTCTACAGCAAACAGCTTAATACACTCACCAACGAGGGTGTCTGACCACTCTTTAAATTTAACATATGGGCCAAAATTTACAAATGAAATGCACCTTTTCTCCCTTTAACTCAGATTTTGTCACTGGTAAGCAAAGATAAAATTGTGACCATATTTTTGTAGTTTTATTAAAAGCCTGAACAATTACTCTATTGGGAAAAAAAAAGCATGGCTGCTATTACAGACAGAATATCACAGAACAAGTGTATCCATTAAAGTAAGCCTGTGTGTGCAGTTTTTGTTTACTGTCGTAGTGGAAAAATAATCCCCAGAGTGAGTATCATGTAGTTCAGCACTATCATTATCAAGCAGGAAACACAATGCCAGGGAGCATTAGCTTATTGCTTTGGCAGAATGAAGCAGCAGCTTTGTGTCAGTCAAACAGGTTGATGCAAAAAAAAAAGAAGAAGAAGACAAACTGCCCTTTTGATGAGTCGCCATTGTTGAATCCTTTACAAAACAACAGAGGTCTGCTCCAAGGCAAACCCTCAAGCCTGTCGAACATTTCGGGGCTTTGGGCTCCAGTAAGAAAACAGTCGGCTCTGACAATAAAAGAATTTCAAAGTTAGCATTTAGCTTTAAAACCCAAACGGCGAAAGCTACAAGGGAGATATTGTTGCCCACTGATTTTCAGGTCAAGGACAATTTTCGTTTGGTGCCAAACCGTTGAGTGACATAAAAGAAAATATCAAGGGCAAGTTGAGGTCCACCCACAGACACACTGTCTACAGCCTGTTCCGTCGCTGCTGTGCTCTGCAAAGTAGCTAGTCGGCTGACTTTCTACAAAAAGTATCCCACATTGGCCCCAAGTAAAAAAAAAAAAAATCTGCTGAATGCCATCTGTTAGCATTTTTTAATCCCTTGCTTGTTGCATTACTAACTTTAAACTTATTATGAGGGTCTTTCTGGGAATTAAGTAACTTTCCTGCATGTTTGAGATGGTGTGTCATTGAATTTCATCAGTGAAATTCATCAGAAAGGTATTTGTGGAGATTTGATGATATTTTTAAGGTTCAAAAGCTGCCTGGATGATTATGGACACAAAGGAGAAATTGTGTTTGTTTTCTTGAACATGTTCTTGTGGTATTTTTATGATGATGGAAGACATAAATTGAGAAAATTAAGTTTTGAACTGTATTTCTTAATTTAAATCGTTATGAATCAGGAGCACACGAAAAAATGCCATTTGCAAAAGACTGTATTTGTGATATAGAAAATAAGCTGGGCGGGTCACACAATCCCTGTTTTCACAGACATTTTTAGACGACTAGATCCATGTACGTTTTAGTTTTCCTCGTCCGAGCTGGGACCTTTTTTGGCTGAATTGCTCCAATATTACTTGCCACTTTTGTTGCATCAGGAATGTTAGGTTGAAGGTGTGAGGAGCTATATGCTAGCAGGAGAGCAAGTAAGTAGATTTGATTTCCATGGCACCTATAGCATATCATAGGGTCTTTATCTAAAAGTAATCGGACGGACCTCAAGATACAGCATATGTTGTAAACCATGCCAGCTGGGGTCATTTGTACCTATAGCCTTGTGATTGTGTGTTAATATGCTACAGCACAACCGAACAGGTTGTTTCCTGACACCAGGTCGGCTTCCACAGATGCTGTTTTGTTCAGAGTTTTGTTGATATTAAAGCCACCACCATTTGATTGACTTATAACCCTGCTGCTTATCTACATTGGAGTTGATGCAAAGATAGGGGAAGCAAAAGAGGACAAATGAGTTTGTCATAAATCAGCTCCAAATGTACCCTCAAACTAAAGTACAAAAGCACAGAAACCTCAGTTTGATCATTCATGGACATGGTGCCTGCATGGTTTTGGTAGAAAAAGAAAAGTCTTTACTTTGGCAGACTGTCAGAATGATGCAATTTGTCCACTATATTGTGCAGCATAGTGTACATGATGGTTTAATATTCTCTGGTTTTCAGCAAGAATACATTTCTGCACCTCCATTTTAAAGATTCATTCAGAGATTGCAGTGGCTGGGCGTTGGTTTCTTGGATTAAAAACAAGCTTTATAGTCAGAATAGATAAGACGTAAACTGATGCAATAAATGATAATGGCTGTCATCATTTTACCTGATTTTATCTGCTATAAGGCCGGAATTACTTACTTTTTATCTGTACAAGTTGCTACAATACTTTTTGAAGCATTTTTATTTAGGGTAGAAGACAGGGAAAAGGTTTTTAAAAAATCATTTAAAGTGAGCCACACTGGCAACACTGTGACTTTTAAATCATAAATCAGGGATTGATCATCTTGATGGTTGTTTTCCACACTTCCATCTCCATTCCCTTGGTTCTATTCATTTACTGACTCAGGTGTGATTGACTAAACACACATTGATAAAACATATTTTTAAAAAAGAAATCACTTCCAATACTGGCTAGTTAAAGAGTTGCTTCACGTAAGATATGAGGCGGTTCATTTTTTGTAAGATATGTGGTTACTTGAAGTATTCAAATAAATGGACGTAAAACTGCAGTTCACTACAAACTTTTATAACTTTTGTTCCAAAATTTTCTGAAGCCTGCAATCGTGTCTGTTCTTTTTCTGATAGTTTTCTTCCCCTTTTTGTTATGCAGTTAGAAACAGCACTCTGTGAACAACCACCTTTATTGGCAATAATCTGTTTTTTTCCGCTTTTTTCTCATTCAGGGTGTTAAAATTAGTCTCGACGCGCATCCACAAAAAGTCTCTAGGGCACCAAGCTTCAGGTTTTATTTACAATAGGCTTTTACATCCACTATAAACAAAAAAAATACAATTGAAATTACTGTTGTAATGCTTACTTTTAGATATGTTTGGACCTGTCACCTTCACATACTCTAATATTAAATATTTGTACCCACCATTAAAGACCCACTCTGATGAAAAATGTTTTTTTGGATGTTTTTAACGTGTTCTTGTGGCATTTTTCTGATGATGGAGGACATATTTAAAGAAAATCAAGCTTACAATTGCATTTCTGAGTATTTCTTTGCTAAAATTGTTGCAGATCGAGAGCAAACAAAAATTGCCTTCTGACTAAGAGAATATATTGGATGTAGAGAGTACCCTGGTTGGGGCGAGGTTTTTTTTTTTTTTTTTTTTGGCTAAAAGCGGCATGATCATAATAAAAGACAACTTGGAACGTTTTAAAATGAGCTCAAACTGATTTTACAAACTAGTTTTTATCATTATAATTTGATTTTATTAACTTTTTGTGTTTTGATTTGATTTTAGGATCTTTTTGCAAAGCACCTTCTGATTTTTTTTTCAGTGAAAAATGCGATGGAAATAAAGGTATTCTATTCTAAACTTCGATCAAAGTAAGGCTATAATGCGTATCTTTAAAATAAAGCCTCTCTGAAATCTATGTGTGTGTTATCGTGATGCTAAAAAAGGTGGAGAAGAGTAAGGCAGTAGAAGTAGGTAGTTTTTATTGCATGCAAGCTTTAAAACATTGCTCTAAATTTTAATTTTTGATCATTATTTCCAGCTATTTTTAGCAGAAAGCCAAACTTTTGAGGAGGCAGTGCAAAGCGTCCTGCTTCCTGGAAAGGATTAGTAATTTAAATTCAGATGAAGAGATGCACTTCAAGCAAAAAAGAGAATATCTAAAATGAAACATCCATAAAACATTCGTACTGTTAGTTTCCATATCCATTTCAAGGTATTATTCATGCAAACTTGGGAAAACAAAAATCTCCTGAGACTGGATGACTTTCTTGTACCAAAATAAGAGTAAGCTGATCAGTTAACTCAGTAGGAAGTGTGAGGGCAGACAACAGTGTTTTACAACATCCCCAAACCCCAAAACACACACTGTCTGCTGTGTCAGAGTGTGCTGGCCAGGGCTGCCATTTGCAGTCAGTGCAGCATTTCTGTCTGTCTTTATCATGACAAATAAAGCACTCTGATATCCCCTCAGAGGCGGGCACGAGAACACACAGACACAGAGGCATCTGTTAGAACTCATGCTGTTTTTCTGGGTCCCAAAGACAGACGATTTATCGGACTGGACGTGTGTAAACTGCACATTTGTGGCGCAGCAGTCCTATGGAAAATGTTCTTTAATGTATGTTTGTACAGCTTCAGGTCCCACAAACAGGAGGATAATGTTCATTTTCTGACGTGTACAGCAGCTGTTTGAAAGAAAAATGGTGGTCCGTTTGCAACATTCTCTAACATGTTTTTAAAAAAATGAAAATGGTGCTTGCTCTGGAGGCCAATACATGAGCTAACCTGCAATTTTACATAAAAAGCTGCTGTAAAAATCACAATCACTGGTCTTCAATAAATAAAACAGTGGATGTGATGAACAGCAAAGAATCTGCACAGGTTTGGGTGGGATATGGAACACATCTCCATGAATGATGGGTAATACAATGAAGCTGTGAGTCACCCATGGATTTGTGCGAGAGATGTTCCTGCTGTTTTCAGCATTTTTTATGCTGGAGTATTAAAAAAAAAAGCAGTGCAGAAGGTGCTAGTTTTGATGAGAAATAATTCCCTAACAGCATCCGTGACTTTAATTTATTATTTGCTATCTCTCGCAATAGACTAAATCTGGAAAGTAGGATTCTAGATGTTTTAAAGGCTGTGAAACTCCTCACTACACACTTTTCTCATACAGACATGCACATTTTCACACTTTTCTTGCTTTTTGAAACTCTCAAAATTCAAACATTCATAGAATAAAAACTGAGATCTGCTCGAGGTCGAAGAATTATGTAAAGTCGGCAAACTGAATGTAATCTGTACCGTAGACATTGAAGTGGAGAGTAACAGTGGTCTACAGCCAATCAGAACACTGAGCTGTAAAAAAAAAAAAAAAAGCAAAAAAAAAACCAAAACAGCAAAACTGTACAAAAAAATAGGGAAACAGCAAGACCGTGAAAGTTGAACCAGGAAATGGGAACACTACATATTTTACCTATGTTTAAACTGATGATTCTGTTAAGTCTTCTACCCGGTTTTGTTCTTTAAAAAAAAGAACAACCTGAAGACATTGTTTCAGAAAGAAAAGCGTTCAGAATACAGTGCTTCCTTGCACGGTCACAGTTCACCTTTGTAGTCTCACTGTCTTGCATTTTTTTTTTTTTTTTTTTTTTTTTTTTTTTTTTTGTGTAATTGCTCATCTATTTTTTTTTTATAGTGCATTGAGTTCTGCATCCTGATTGGCTGTTAACCATTGTCAATCAATCTTCTCTGTGCTGTGTCTCTAGTACAAAATGCCTTCAGCTAGACAAATTCACATAACTCTTTGATCACAATCAGATTGTTCTCATTCCATAATACTGGACTTATTTTTCTACAAAGATTTGAAACTTTAATAGAAAATGGAACAATTGAAAAAAAGTTTAAAAAATGTGTTAAAATCTTTGGAATTTATCAGCTTGAGCACATTTATAATTACTGTAAGAAATAAGGATTACTTCTCGGTGTGCTTCGTCTATCGCTAGTTATTTTTAGAACCTGTTTTCCGCTATGAGCGAAGAACCACTGAACAATTCTGGACTTCATCTGGCTAATAATTTTCACTCACCATCTTGTCTGCCACCAGGTCCCCAGTGCTCTTTTACCCATCACTTTTATATACTTACCTTGATATGCCAGCTATCATGCAGGTAAATAAAGTAGAAAAAAGAAATCATTATTTAGAAACTTTATAAATAACTAGTCCTTAAATATTAAACTTTATTTTTGCTACACTGTAATGCATAAACAGGAAACACAACAGAAACCCTATCTTTGTTTTCTTAATAAAACCTATTTTTTTCATACAAAAATTCAGTTACATTTTGTTTTGTTTTCACAGTCTGTGCAGAACTGGAATGGTAATAATGTTGGCATTCATTGAACCATTCTGATGATGAGTCATGCTTTTTTTCCTGTTCATTTCTCTTATCAAATCTCATGAATAAAATTCTGCATTTAAATTAAAAAAAAAAAAAACACACACAACGTCCCCATTTAGCGTGGCTTAAAATATCCTCTGAAATTAGTGCATCTCAGCTTTTCTCTGGAGCATTGCTGCTCCTGCTGACAGCGTTGCCACCACTGAGCAGGAACAATATTAACACATGCATTCTCAGAGATCATAGCTAATCTTTGGAATTAATTGAACCCCCCCCCCCTTCTCTTCCTTTCTTTTCTTGGGATGGTATAATGGAGTCAGAGCTGGGTGTGAACCGACAAAGCTAATCCCCCTTTTAAAAGTGAGATTGAAATTCCACAAATCAACAAGATACTCTCCATTTCTATTTATAATTATTTCATTATGTTGCACCATGGGTGTTATCTGGGAACAATTGATTGTACCAGCTGGCGATTGAGTCGGCTTGATGAGGCTACTGTTTGTTTCTGACAGCAAATTATCAATCTTCTGTTGCTTGTCTTTCAACTGACTCCTTCCTTTCTGGCTTTGAATTCTCATGCGGGCTGCATGTCCTGTACGGAGAGCCAAAAGTGCCAAGACTATATAAATTAAAAAAGCAGTTCAGTCAATAAGGTTAAAGACAAAATAGTCTATTATTATTGTAAGTCCTACAATAAATAATTTGAAGGCTGTTTTTGGTTTGACAAAAGATCATGTAACATATATATATATATATATATATATATATATATATATATATATATATATATATATATATATATATATATATTTTTATTTATTTTTTTTTACACGTGTTGTTTAACCAAGAAAATGTCGGCAAAAAAAGTATGATTTCACTTTTTAGAAATACAAATATTTTTCTTACACACAAACACACTTATGGTGGCAACGGCAAATGAATATTTTATAAAGATGAACCTGAATGTAAAGGCAATGCACTGAGCTAGCTTCCCATTGTGTCTAATTGATTAATGTGGCTTTCTTTGTTTTTTTTTTGCAGATAATCGATCAGATTTTGTGACACAACACACACAAAAGTTGTTTTAAAATGTTTTTGCAAAAAAACATCAAAAATCGAGTTATGCTATTATCTTAAATAATATAAAATATAAATATGATGAAAAATTTTTCCATGTACGTGACAGATACGATTTCTTTAAGATAATATGTGACATTAATCCACAACAATTGACATTAAATAAAAAAATCAGCTTTTTCTTTTTTACTTACATGTATTATATATTGATAAAAGTTTTCCATCAATAGTGCAAATTATCACATCATTTTGTGTTTAAATAATTTTTATCGCATTTCAACAATTTTTCTTGAAAAAAAAAATTACGTTTTGCTATTTGTGGCTTTCCGCAGTTGATATGAATTGTTAGTTCATATTACCTACTTTCACAAACTTTAGCATTAATTCTTTAACGCCACGGCTTTAGCACCAGTGTTTACAATCTTTTGATGACTCTAACTCTCCAACGATTTACGCAATTACATAATCTAATGGGTGAAACTACTGATGTGCACGTGGTGTTTCCAAAGGAATGTAATATCAGCAGATTTTAAAAGCAGCTTTGTGCCAATATGCAACACTTTACGTCGCTTTTCACTATGTCAGACTTTGCTGGAATTGCATTAAATGTGTTATCAGTCAAAGAGTTCCAGTAGTTCAAAGAAAGTGTTATTTGCTGTTCTCTGTGACAGCTCTGGTGTTACCGTGCTTATAAAGGCAGTGGGCGGAGCTAACATTGATGCAGTTAATCCCCTTGACAAAGATTTTTCAATCAAATTTTGCAAGAAAACATTTGTTCTAAAATGTTTTTGCAAAAAGAATCAGCTATTATTTATTTCATATGAAAAATGAAAAAAGGTAACAAAAATGTTTACAGGTAAGTGACATAGTACAGCTTTTTGTTTAAAAGAAGAAGTAAATACTGGACATAAACATATTTTTTCTCTTATTTTGGCAGAAATTTATGACATGAAATTGTTGTCATTTTTGCAGATTGTAATATTTATTGTTGCATTCAAATATTTTTAAATACTTTTTTCTTGTCTTTTTTTGTCACATGCGGCTTTCCGTAGTGGTCCTGCACTATTTTTTACACAGCTTCTTCCTTTACAAACTTCAGTATCAAGATTAAAACTGCAATTTTCTTATATTATAAATGTATTACGGCCGATTCCCGTCCCTTTATTCCCGCCTTTTGTTCAGCTTCACCTTTGTTATTAGCCGACACTTCTCCATCCTTTCACCTTGCAGTTTTTTTTCCCTTCATGCAGACACTAACGAGCAGCATGCGATGGGGTGCCCTGCCCTGCTCCCCAGCGCTGCCATAAAAACACCTGACTTTGAAGCCCAGTGCAGCAACAACAAGTCATTTAGCGGTTTCGGTTCAATGAGCAGGCCGTTTGTTAGTTAGCCCCGGGGTGAAGCTGTCTGCAGGAGGATGTGGTGAGGAGGAGGAGGAGAACGGGGAATAGGATTAGGATTCACTGAGCTTCCACTGAAGTTTAAGCCTTCTAAAATATTGTCACAGCCAGCTCACAGACACAAACATATCAGCTGCTCGTGCTAGATGAACAAAACACTGCAAAAAGAGTAAATATGCCATGACAAATACTTAAAAACTCCAAATATCTCTGAGAATTAGTAGATTCCTTTAACTCTGACTAAAGCATCATCTGCTGGCTTTTTGTGCCTCTCATAAAGTGCTTTTCATTCAAAAGACCAAAGGCATGACACTCGGGGTCTATTTTTAAAATGTTGCCGAGCAGAAAATACTGACAGCTAAATACCAAACAATGATGCTGAGGTCATTCGGTTTCACACATTCCAGTGAGAAACACAGTGATGACAGATAGTTATGATGTGATCACTTCTGTCAAAGCTTTTCTCAGGCTCCAAACCACTTTGGCTGGATGGATTTGACACTTGCAATATGTGGGGTTGAAATGGTTTTGCATTGATTTATTTCATGAATCAAACATTTATTGAAGGACCAGTCATTTATACCTGTATTTCCAGAGGACAATAAGTTGAAAAGTGCTACAAAAATTGGTCATGTACTTTTATTGAGCTGATCTTTGCAACTTGAAAATAATCATGAAATACATATTGTATTGCACAGAATTGCAGATATAGATAGTTTCAACTGAAATGTGTCTCCCCTATGCCTGAAATTTAAAATTATAAATTCAACTTTATGGAATTGTGACATTGTTCTTGGTCATGTTTTAAGATGCTAATGATTTGGTCTTATACAACCAGTAAAAAGGTTTCGACTTGTCCTAACTCAATGCCAGTGTTCTGCGGTATTGTGCCTGTCACAATTAGCTCAAGAAGCCCCAAAAATAATGTTTGTCTTCCAGCTTGGCTTAAAATGTCAGTGGGTTTCCATTTGCTAATTTATGGGCAGTCAGAGACACGCTTTGTTTGTTTAGTTTGTGCCAACATTAATTGTCAAGCTACGTACCTGTTTTATTGTGGAGAATCATTCTAAATAATTAGTTTATGGTTTATTTCAAGCAGGCAAGAGTAAGAATAACACATATGTAACACAATCAATCATCATAGATTTACATTAATAAGAAAAAAAGAACATGTGTCAAACATAGGACAACTTGGCATAAAAAGATATATAACTTGAAAGGGAGTGGGAGGAACTTGTATAATCCCACCCCGAATCGACCACACCATTTACTTTACATTAGATATTATTATTTTTTATATTTTTTTCTAATAATTGTTTTTTTTAAATAAACATTTATAACTTTATTTTGTTTTTCAAGTCAATGGGAATGTGTGGCACAGTAACAGCTTGACCTTTTAAAATCTGGTCCATGTAACATGTAACAGTCAATTTAAATGGAGCATCCTACTACCAGTTAACTAATTCTGTACTAAAAGTAAGTCAGTATATGTGAGGTTTACTTTTGACGTACTATTTAGTCAAATGAAAAGGTTTCATTTAGTCTGAAGAAGTATTTAGTTAGTAAACTTACACAACAATACTTATAGTTAGGCATGCTAAAAAAAAAAAAAAAACTTCCATTGTACCACTTTTTTCTAAGGGATATAGCGTCATCTTTGAACAAACCAAAGCAGCTTATGAGGTTTGAGTTTAAATGTATTTGAGATGTTTGATACGTATAAAACTAGACTGTGCCTTTAAGGCTGGTTTTGCCATTTTTTTACGGCGCTACGTTTGATCACATTGGTGGAACCCGTCTTTCAAACAATGTAAAAATTCTTCAAATAAATATTATGTTACTCTTTGTGAAGAAATATGCAAGTATGCATGCATAAGTATGCATGTATAAAAAATGTAATTTATATTCAAATGAGAATTCCTCATAAATCAAGTAAAAACGAAACTATTGAAACAATAAATCCATATGACAAGTTTGTGCTGAGAGCTTTTACTAATTTAACAGCAACTTTGAAAAATGAGATAAAATGTCAAATTATCATGGCAGTAAAAATCTGCAAAAACACACAAAAAAGCAGTAATATAACCAAAAAGATTGGCAAAAAAACATTTAGATTTTCCATTTGGGCTGCAGTCACAGCTAAGCTCAAAAAGCATTGGCCTAAGCATCAGGGTCTCACTTTTAGAGTCTTTCGTATGACTGTTCTGTGGGTTTAAAACTACAACCTCCCAGTTTTAGGGTGGACAGTACACCCTACACTAGACCAATTTAACTCAACATTTATAACTTACTGGTCAAAAACATACTACAGATTTGAACTCATTTACCAGAAAATCCTTTCCTTTTTTAAACACCTCCTTCCATTCATAAATGTCAGGTTTTGTTGTTCATGCTCACAAAGAATCCATTAAAAGCATCGTTCTAGTGCAAGAAAGCCTTGTTTTTTCTCACCTGCTCAGAAGTTTTACAGAAACACCTCTCAGTCTGGCAGAGCATGTGTTTCTTAGCTGATATTAGTAGTATATTAGAAGTGTTACATTAGGTGTTGTTCACGTTATGTGTTGTTAGCTTTAAATGAATCTCGTGTGAATTAAAATAATACAAGCATTGGCACCTTTTCTGGCTATTTTAAAAAAATATTTAAGGAAATAATTGCAAAAATATCCAAGAAAAGATGATTACACATGCAGACATAGTTTACATAATAGACCATTATCAGTGCTAACTGGCGCTGAACCTGATTCTCTAACGTCAGCGTGTGAAAATTGTTCCACATTAAGAGCAGCTCCACAATGCTGAACGCCGTCAGGCCTGCAGGAAGTTGTTGAGTTTGCAGCAAACGAGATGCTGTTTTGATGTTCTTGCCACATTAACTCTTCCATTAATCACCCAGAGCCACGTCACTGCATGTGGTGCTGGGGCCGGTGCCGGAGCGTGTGGTCGGTGACCACAGCGGCCCTGCAGATCATTAATCAAGTCAAGGCAAAGCCAGCCGAAGGGGGCTTCCAGAATGTCAAGGGGGCTGGAGCGGAGTCGGCTCTCACATCAGTAGAGCTGATAGCAGCACAACGCTCCCGTCCGTCCCAGATGGTGGAACACAGCAGCATGATTGAAATTATAAGAAATGTATTTTAAGACATTTCCAAAGCTATAAAAGCCTAGTTTCACACGCAGCAGCTTTTATTTTGCTGCTACTCATCTTTTATCAATCAGAATACTCGATAGGATGATTGAATGAAAAAGAACATTGAGATCAGAACTAAAAGGCATGAAATTGGAAAAGAAAAACGGAGTGCATTTGTTCAAAAGCAAATATTGAAATGTTTTAACATTTATAAAAATGGTTCTTCAAGTTGTGTTGATCTAACAAAAGGAAAGTGAATGAGAAAGAGAAATATATAATAAAAATGGCCTGGAAATAGATCTGAAGACAAAACACAGACGGTGCTCATTAAGGGTCAAAACACTAGCTCCAATTATTTTTTAATGGAACCAGCCGTTATGTCAACACTCTGAATGAACCCAAACGCTCTTTTGTTGTTTTCTTCATTATTGTTGTTGCCAACTTGGCTAATTTGCTGCTAGGCTTAACAAGACTTTGTCACAAAAGGATCTGGTCTTATTGCCAGGTAGTTGTACAACAATGTTGGCTTTAGCAAAAGCTCTGACAACAATTACAGCAGAAACCTTAGCCAAGTGTCCACAGTCCATTCACATACGGAGGCTTAACTTGACCGGCGCTGCCTCCCAGTCTCAGTTAAAATCTCGGTCATCCATCGCTCCCACGAACAAAGATGCGCGCTTTATTTCGCTTTTCCTCCAGTGTACCGGGAACCTTTCTCTTAAGGCCTGAAGGAGACCTCGCAGAGTGTGATCAAACATTGTTTCCCAGGAGCTCAGTTTACCAGAATCACTGTCTGTGACCCACCTGTGTCCCTCAAAATTGCCACAGCGCTTTCATCCGTGCACTCGCCGCTCCTGTGTCAGCGAGAAAAAGTCCAACAGTCAGTCTTGCTGCGCACTTCCCAGTGCTGCATAAGAACATTTTTACAGATTTTGGAACTCAGTGCACACAAAAAGTGCACCACATTAATAAGTGCTTGGCTGATTTTTGAAAAAGGTTTAGGCTTTTAAGTCTGCCTTATAGTGCAGAAAATACAGTACTTCAAACTATTTATTTGAACTTATAGTTGAATTGTTAACAAATAAATCTATTTTGTACATTTTGGGATTTGTATCACAAATGTGAACCCCTTTTCCAGAGTGTTGACATTCTTCAGACAGTACTTCAACCGTTTACGCGATGAACGTAATTCCAACAGATTCAGAATCAGAAAAAGTCAGCAGAATCCGTTGGCATTACAAGAATTGTGCAAATGGTCAAATATCTACTGGCAACAGTTTTTGCACTTTGAGTTTGACTTGGAGTACTTTCAGGTGGGGGCAATTGCAAATGGTCATGGTGGAACGTCTTTGTATTTTGAATTTAAGGTTTTGGGTTTTCAATGAACAAAGGTGAATATCATTATCTTGAGAATGAAGAACGGTTTGAACAATGGGTGACATTCCTGGGGGTGACCAACTGGCCATAAATATTTCCATGATGTCATTACAGCAGCATAACAAGATGTGCAGGACTGTAGGCATCACTTGACGAAGTGAAAAACAACAAAAAAACAGAATGAATAAAAATGGGAAAGTAAAAGGATAAAACAATTTGTGAAAAGATAAGACAAGCTGCAATTTTTCAACGTCATCCCTTTACATGTAGATTAAAAATAACATCTGAAGAAAGCATCACTGTGGAAACGGTCAACATGGTGGTGACAGTATGATGGTATGGGGCAGCCATGCAATACGGCTTTTATGGAATCACGAACTTTACGTTCTAAATGATCTGAAAAGAATTGATCCCCATTAGAAGGTCTAAATTTTAACTGCCCTGAAAAATACATTCAGATTTTTTACACTTATTTATTGTCAGTAGTGTTTGTTATTGTATTTCAGTCACTTACTACCACATTACCGAGCTTACTTTTTCTTAGATTCGACTTGTACAGTTCTAGTTTTTTAGTAGAAGGTACTAACAGGAATAAAGATTTCTTTTTGGTTTCCTTTTCAAATAAAAAAATCATTGACGTGTTACAAATCAGTAGAAGGAAATCGCTAAAGAATGTGAAATAAGACGTTTTACACTCTGGAGCTTTTTGCTCTTTCTGTATGAAGTACCTAAAACTTCCAAATTTATGCTGAAGGGGAATTAAAAGCAAGAGAAAAGATGAAATGGAACTTTTTCTGCTTTGTTCAAAGAAGGAATGCTTATGTTAGAAAGCACTCTGATGGCAAGAAGGCATAGAACATGTTACTATTTGGAGTATCAGTGGATTCATGTTGGAAGCTGCATCAGCTGACAGCTAGCCTGAGGTATAGCATAAATAAGGGATGGCTATGGTGAGGGGTGCAGAACTCTTCATGTGGAAATACACTTGAGGGGTTGAACAAGGCTTTGGATGCCAGTTTGTGTGCTTGTGTAGGATTTTGGATATACAAGACATAAACAAATGAAGAGAGAGCACTAGAGCTTAGATGTTAAATCCCTCCCTTCAGGAGACAGATAGTGGACAAACTCAACTTTCTATACCTCGTTCATCACCTCCAAAATCTACAAAAACACCCTCTCCGCAGTATCTCTGCCTGTGTCCTCCTGCACCGAGTCGGTCATTATCTTGGCGTGCCCTTGTTCGGCTGCGAGACATTTTCATCTGTGATGACTCGTCGCTTTGAGACTACACCAGCTGCCCCAATGCCCAAGCGTGTGATCATGGCATGAAGTGTACAGGTGGGCTCAGTGGCTGCCTGGCAAGCCACCGCGACAAACTTAATTAAGCCGCTGAATTGAAAAGGCAACAGGCCTAAACTGCGGCTGTCACATTGTAGATTTTCAGTAATAGATGCAGCCAAAACAAGCCAGTGTTTGCTGATTACAATGTGATCCCTGAACTGGAAGGCCATGGTGTGAACATGTGAGGGGGTAGAAGAATGCTGTGGTGTTTGTAGGCAATTAACCCTCATTTGCCCTTAAGCAAGGCCTCCCACAGGTCTGGTACCATTGCTCAATTGAACAAATGACTTCCTTGGTAACCAAAGCATTCTCGAGTTGTGAAATGTGAGAATTGTTTAGAATTTGACACACATGAGCTAAGGCAATTTCCTGGAAAAAAAAACGATGTTTATGCTCATCTGCAAACCTTTATTACAGAAAACACCAAACTTAGTTTGACATTAAGACCAACTATTGACACACATGTAAAATAGACCAAAGTCGAAGATTACGACAGAAAGAATAGTTGCATGAATAGTTTTTTCTAAACATGCTGATTTAGTCACCCTGAACATCGGCTCTGATAAAAAAAAAAAAAAAAAAAAAAAAAAAAAGTTAGTTTTTTGGTGTTTGAAAGTGTTCTGGCATTTTTCTGATGATAGAGGACATACAATGAAAATATTAAGCAGCATATAAAACAGCATATTTGTTTGGTAGAAAATATGCTGGGTGGGCCACAAGCTCCCTTTTCCACTTCACATCAATTATAGAAGAGAATTTATGTCTTTGTTTTCCTCGTCAGAGCTGGCATTTGGCTCGAACGATATCTCTAATATTCCTCGCCATTTTTGTTGCACTGACAATGTAAGGTTGGGGGTATGAGGGGTTGTAAGCTAGCAGAAGAACATGTAAACAGAGAGCTCTCAGTTACGAAAAAGGGGGGGCAGGCTTGTTCTGCTCCATTGGGTCCCGCCCACAACTTGGAGACCGCAAAGATTTTAGGCCTGATTCACATTTTCTTCAAATGAACTGACTGACTCCAGTTATTGGACTAAACGAAGACCCAAAAATTCCAAAGTGCGAGTACAGTCAGAAAACTCACTAAATATCTCATCAAATGATGAAAAGGTTTCTAGTCGAAACAGGATTCCACAGAAGTGGAGGACGCCATCTTAACTCTCAGTGCAAAACCCCAACGATAACAAATTTCAGTCTTTCTTTTGGGATCCTCCAGGGTGGATAAAGAAAGGACTGAACCTCATACAAATGTTATGCAGGTAACACAAGCTGAACACAATATATGTCAATACAGTAAATAGTTTACTGCATGGGGTAGCCATAGGAATAAAGGGAAAGGTTCTGTCAGTCCTCATATCAAATAGTGGTCATATATTTTACTTCTAACAAAACACATAGTGTGTTGTTTTTCTTTATATCTAAACATGAAATACTTTTCATTCTGTCAGCATGTTATTGTGGTTTTATCTGACAGCTTTGGGTCTCACATAGAGAGCTTTTAGGTTGTCGTTTATTCAACCATTATAGTAAAGCTATAATTATTATTGCAGGTCACTGTTAATAGTGTAATAGTTAAATGCAAAAAAAAAATGGGATTCATTTTTTCTACATAAGCTACTAACAAGTTTAAAATAGTATTATATCTACATACATAACAATGTGATTCATTGTTAATTAAGGATGCTTAATGACATGAATCCATTTTGGTAGAGTATTATCATTTCCGGTTCCGGTTCACGACTGCACACGGCGGTTTCTTCGGCTCTCGATTCCTAACGTTTTTTGGAGCGTTTTTTATATATTCTTTATATTAAATAGCAGATATTCTGCTACAGAGAGAGCTGAACATGGCACCTAAAGCTGAACTGGCAGAACTTAAAGCTGTATTGGCAGATATCCAAGCCAAACAAGCGGACATCCAAGCCAAGCTCTATTGCTGGCTATGGAGGCCAAGTTAACTCCACTGTTGTCATTGGAGGCTAAGCTAACACCTCTGCTGGCACTCGTGCAGGAATTCCGACAAGAAAAAGTACGAAATGAACAACAGGATAATCGGCTTGACCTCATAGATAGAAGACAGAACGACGCAGATCAACAACCAAGAATGAATAACATCATTCTTACGGGATTTCAACTCAAACCAAGAGCCAAGTCTGGAGCAGCTAACGTTAGCATGGATGCTAGTGGAGCAGCTATGAATCTGCTGAAGCTCAAGTCGGATCATTCCTCACTTCCAAAGGAATTTCCTTGGATTTGGATAATATTGAGATCTGCCACCCGCTTCCCAGGAGAAAGGAGTCAGATAAACCAGCGGTCCTCATCAGGTTTGTGAATCAGAAGCACAAAATTGCTCTGATGAAGCAAAGAAAACTGCTAAAAGGTTTGGAGATTTTCATTAATGATCACTTATCGAAACATCACGCATTGTTGGCTAAGCATGCCAGACTCCTGAAGCGGAAAAAACAGATCCAGAGCACATGGGTGCTGAATTCCAGGATCTATGTGAAACCGCTCGGTTCGCCTGACTTGACCAAGGCTGTGGTCATCACCAACATGAAAGACTTTGAGAAGTGTGTGGTCACGGACGTCTGAGCCTTTATTTGAATCAAAATAAGAATCAAAAATGATTTCAAGAAAATATGGCGCCCAGGATTTACCACTGACTCTTAGGTCAACTTTGACCTGATTTTCAGCAGTGATTTCTGCCCTGCAAACAACACAAAGTCTGCAGTCATAACAACGAGGAGAAGTTCATAAACTCTGTTCTAACCTGAAGGACGGCTGTTAATCAGGCAGCTGAACGCAGGAATACTGTCTTGGCCAAAGTGCATGAATCATATCACTTGACATAGTTCCCTGAAATGTGATTAATGTCAAAGGATCTACTAATGAAACAACCTGCACTTATTGATTTTCTACATCTGATTAAAGTAAACGATCTTTCGGACACATATGATTTATTGTTGTCTTTATATACTTGATCTGAAGAAATGACTAGTCAGCATGTACTTGATATTTACTGATTTTGATCTTTTTGTTTTGTCTTTATTTACTTTTTTCTTTAATTACTATGATTGTTTTTATTATAATTTTTAATTTATTCACATCACTGATTTTTTATGATGAAACTTTTCAAAAAAAAAAAGAAGAAAAAAAAGAAAGAAAAAAAAAAAGAAATGTTTTTTATTTTTTTGATCATTATTCTCTATCATTATTATTTTTGCATAAGCTCCAATCAAGTCTAAAATAGTGTTCTACTTACATGCAAAAAAGTATGACTTATTGTTACTCAAGGATGTTTAATTACTTGTATTACTTTCAGTACAGTATAAGTACCTGATTATTAGTTACGAACCGGTTGATATCTAATGTAAAGTAAATGGTATGGTCGAGTCGGGGTGGGATTATATAAGTTCGCCTCCTCCCACTCCCTTTCAAGCAGTCAATTTTCTGATGTCTAGTTATCCCATGTTTGACATTTGACTACTGTTGCAAATCTTTGTGGGTGTTGATTGTGTTACACATGTCTTGTATATCTTGTCTGCTTGAAATAAACCATTTCAAATCAAAAAATCAAATCAAATGAATATCTGATCATAAGATACCAACTGGATGTTGATAACAAATGTAAAGTAATTGGTGTGGTCGAGTCAGGGTGGGATTATATAAGTTTGTTTCCTCCCATTCCCTTTCAAGCAATCTATCATTTGATCTCTAGTTATCCAATGTTTGACATGTTTCTTGTTGATATAAACCTCTATTGATTGTGTTACACGTGTTATTCTTGCCTGATTGCTTGAAATAAACAATTTCAAATTTAAAAACGGCTTTGTTCTTCCTTGGAGCTTGCGCTTTTCTCAATTTAAAGCCTGTTAAGTTTCGAATAACTTTTTTGGGGGGTCAAATTTATAATGCTCTAAATCTGAAAGACGCTATAGCGTCTTTTATACACTGTAGTAAAACACAAAGCAGATTTGTCAGACTTACTGCTGCAGTTTTTACAGCACAGTCCCTCTGTTAGGAGATTTCTACCTTCTGTCAATAGACTGGAACTTACAAGTTGCCCTTAGCATTTCAAAATAACTAATATATGTCTATCTATCTCTCTGTCTGTCTGTCTTATTCTATTCTATTCTTCTATTATTTTCTTTTATATTCTATTCTATTCCATTCCATTCCTTTCTTTTCTTTTCTTTTCTTTTCTTTTCTTTTCTTTTCTTTTCTTTTCTTTTCTTTTCTTTTCTTTTCTTTTCTTCTATTATTTTCTTTTATATTCTATTCCATTCCATTCCTTTCTTTTCTTTTCTTTTCTTTTCTATTCCTTTCTATTCCTTTCTTTTCTTTTCTTTTCTATTCTATTCTATTCTATTCTATTCTATTCTATTCTATTCTATTCCATTCCATTCCATTCCATTCCATTCCATTCCATTCCATTCCTTTCCTTTCCTTTCCTTTCCTTTCCTTTCCTTTCCTTTCAAAGCACAAGTGTTCCATCTATACGTGTGTTTTGAAACATAGCAGTGCAGTTGTCCTCAAAGACTGGAGAAGAAGACATCTCTAGGGCCTGTCAGGGTCAAACTCTGATAAGTCAAGGTGACTATTATGAATCTATACTGTACTTAGCAGAGGCTTTTATCCACATCTACCTATAGTTTCCCCACAAATGGGGAGTAATGAGTTAGATTTTCTGCCTAATTTGGTCAGATTTAAACTCTCATGAACCAAATTGGTAAACAATACCCACCACAGCTAAAGTCACACGCTTTATGGAAATTTGTGTGGCATCGTTAAAACAAGACGACTATCAGCCAGTCGAGATGCTCTTACATACAAAACATGAACACATCACCGTACTACTGCTACTGATTTTACCCTTGAAGCCTTCCATTATCATTGCTCTAAAGGAGTAAAAGCTGCTGGTATTTGAGCTGCAATGTCAACCATCCAGTGTTTGACACTGAAATAAACATCTTTTGTGGGCAGTTGCTTTAAAAATTGCCACTAAATTGGTCATGAAAATGCATCAGGTACTGAAAGCCAAGGCTGAAATGTAATCAAACGGTCCTCTACTCATACACTATCTGCGTGAGAAAACAATATGTTTTAGATGATGCATATAATTTCATATACAGCAAGTTTGTACCTTTGAAATATGGGTTTCAGGCTTATATGCATGTAACTGCTTTGAAGCGGGGTCTGAATCAACAACCTTTGTGCCATTTTTGGTGAGACCTATCATTTGCTCAGACAATTTTATTCTTTTACGGCTCTCACCGCAGTGTTGAATCATGATTTAATGTCCTGACTTTTATGAAGAAAGAAACTCCCCCAAAAAAATGTAAAGAAAGAGAGGCAGGAGAGGGTCATTTGTACCCATTAAACCTGAAAATTGGACACGCAATTTTGAATTACTCATCTCATTACGCCAAGATGAGGACGGGATCTCAGTGGTACTTACTGTCGTGTTTAACAGCAAGTGTATTGTCATCTGTGGCATCGTAGATCTGTGCATCTGCAGCACAGTCGCATTCTAGCTGCGCATTAAATGACACAGTTATCATCCAACGAAAAATACCATGGAAAACCATTGAAAAGTGGACAACTCTGGACAAATTAAGGTGGATGATGACTCATCTACTCTGTCTGGGTCTTGTTAGCAGTAATGATTTATGGGCGACGCAACCATCTCCAACTGCCTTATCAAACAACTTTACTAACAATGTACCTCTGTGGTACATGGATGCGGTCTCTTGGTATCATTACCTTGGACATTTTAAAACAACCACAAGATAAATAAACAACTTGTTTTGACATTAGATTCTAGAGGTGCTGTCATAAGCGTTCATATGAGTATATCTCTAGAATGCTGTTGCCAGGAAACAGAAAACTGCTCTTCCTCCTTCCTCTCTGTTTGCTCTGTCTTTCTGTCAACTGTGTTTATCCAATTTGACTGTTTTCAAAGGCAAAATAAAGCAAAAGATTAAACAACTTATTGTCATTCTGATGTGTCGTTATAAGATCCTCACTCTAAATGTTTCTGCCGTTATGGCTTTGATGTTCGTAGTTTCACAGTAGTCATTCTGTTTTTTAGTTCCCGGTTGTTGTTGTTTTTTTTGTTTTCCTTTAAATATTTCTCATGAAACCCCATTTGTCCATGGAACCAAACAGGAGGTCATGCCAGTACTCTTGAAACGACTTGTACAGCCTTTGAGTAGAAGGTGTAATTGAGCAAAGTGGCTTCAGCTGTTTGAGGGTCATCCACTGCACACTGGCAGAAAGGTGCCAGATTCCCTCCTTAACCAGTAACAGGGTGTAAGTGGGTGGATGTGGTTGGTTTTTTTCCCCCCAGTGGGTCTCTCCCCTCAAGCTAGGAAAGTGGTGGATGTCATTCCCTCAAACTCACAAGTACTGATGTACTCCGTATTATCCTTTGTTTATCAACCAGCTATTGTTGATATTTTTATGACTTTGCATAAATGTGAATGCCCATTGAGACGGCTATGGTTGTGATATTGGGCAAAAGAAATGAAATTGAACTGAATTTGATTAGAGCACCTCAATAATGTGACATAACTTGTTATGTTTGCTTAAAACGAAACAATTTCAAGCTAATAGTTCTGAAGCCTTCATGTAAAATTTTGAATTAAAACTGCATCATAGTAAACAACCAATTAGTAATGTATCCTCCATGATCAATTTTCAAAAGATTGGCAATTCCATGGATAATGGACATCATCCATACATCACTACCAAGTCCGAGTCTGTCAAAGTCTGACCTTGTTATACCTGCAACAGGTTTTTTGTTCCTGTAAAATGGTTGTTGAAATCTGCGTAGCTACGCGTGAATGTGGGAGTTTTTAAAGCAGAAGCCTGAAATGCGCATTTACGTTTGTTTACGTGAACTTTAATTGGAAATGGTCGCTTGAACGCACTTTACGAAGGGTGGTATAAACGTAGCCTAAGAGTTGAGGTTTGTTCCCAAACAAGTATCGATTCTTCAAGGATTATCTGGATGAAACACCTTTGTTTCTTTCTTGCCTTAGCTTTTCTTCAATCCCAATGGTCCACCTCCGACCTCCAAAGTCCAACCTTTCTCCTTTATCCAGCCTAAGTGTCTAGCAACTGCTAAATCTGGAACTTTAACTTAATTGACTTATACATTCTAGCGGAAATAAGCTGGTGCATCAAAATAAGGAAAATATGAAAGTGCTTCGGGGTTTAGGTCAACCAGTCCTTTCCTCTTGAGAAAATAAAGACAATTCCAAATGGTGCTGCAGGAGATGATAGTCCATGTCAGTTCCTTGGAAAATGAAAACCAGGTATCTGAAATAGCCCTTTTAATTAAAAGCGAGCATGGCTTTCCTCTCCCAGTCTTCATCCAGCTCCGTTTCCTACCCCACACAGATGTAGCGTTTATCCCCCCCGACAACAGCGCAACAGATCTCTCACCCCCTGCTGGTGCGGTGACTCATATTTTTGAGATATATCAGGCCCACGTCGCTCTCTCGTCTGCACACATCAGTGAAAGTATTCAGGTACTCAGCTAGAGAAAATGAGGATGAGAAGTCTCTGAATGCAGCCAGTGTTTTAGGGTGAAAATAACAAAGAACGGGGTAATGTTTTATGAAGAAAAACTTTAAAAAGAAGATCAGTTTTTCAATTACCATGAAAAAAAGATAGTTGATGAATAACACTAATATCATTCTGGTAATTTGAACATGTTCTTGTGGCATTTTTCTGATGATGATGGACATATATAAATAAAATTGTTGTGTTTTTTTTATCGTGTTTGTGTTCCTTTGTTCCCTTCATGAAGAATACCACAATATATTACCATATTCAATACCTCACATGAGTCCATGCATCTTCATGTTTGGAAAGGAACAATGATGAAATTCTGATTTAATGTCTGCTCCATATATTATTTTAAAGGAAAATAAAAAGGAAATTGTGTGGCTTAAAAAAAGTGCCTTAAAAACTTAAAATCATATCTCCTTCTGTGATTTAGTAATTCATCTTAAAATTTCATTTGTGCGTATTTCTTTATTCAAACTTTTGTGACTCAGGAGCAGAGAAAAATAATGCAGTTTGAAAAAGAGCTTATCTGTGTCATAAAACATGCGCTGAGCGAGCCGCAAGCTCTGCTTAAACACAGAGCTCTCAGCAACGGGAAGGGGAAGTGGAGGCGGGCTCACTGCACCCAAACAGTCCTGCCCACAACTCAGGGTTAAGGTTTTTTGAATTTGGCTAAAAAGGGCATAATCATAATTGGAAGACCACTGGGAACGCTTTGAAAATAGATCAAGAGGTTATTGAAATGGGTTTTTGATTTATTTCAAAAACGTCTTTCTAAAAAACAGAAAATACTTGCTCAAACTCTTTAGAATAGTCGTGATTCTGTCTTATTGTTATGACTTTGGATCAATCTACAGAGTCAATTTCGTTTTTTTTAATTTGCCTAAATGTATTATGTTTCCTTTGCTCAAAATAAGACTTTTTAAAGTATGATCTGTTTTAATCCGTTTGCTGCCTTTCGGTCATCGTTAAGCGTTTCTTTGCATTTCTAATGTCACGCGCTGAACAGATCTTTTGATGGCTAACATCAATAAGCTCAATACAAAACGAGGAGATCCATTTGTGTGGAGCATGTTTCATTGACTTCATAAAGCCTGTGCAGGGAAATCCATTGATTGCTTTCATTTAAGATTGCTGCCAAAATGAAAAAAAAAAAAGATTGATTTTAAAAATCTACAGTTTTTTTTTTCTTCTTTTTGTTTGGAGTCTGCCAGCTATCCGCCTGTGTCCTCCAGTCCCTTCTGCGTCTAATAACAGGCCTTTTTGTCCCTCCATTTGTTTCCTTGGTGTCGACTGCCTTGTCGCAACACACTTGAAGTGAGATTACATTTGTACTGGCTGTCTGTCACTTTGCAAATGCCCATCATTAATTTTACAGACTGCAGGCTGATTTTAGAGACGCTGCATAAGATAATAGCAAAAGGCTCTGATGTTCTGGCAAGAGAGGAATCCAAAGAGTAAATGTTATCATGCCCGTATGCTTCTATTGAAAAGATTTGATGAAAGCTCAGAAAGACAGACGAGTAAGTACAGCTACATGAATCGCCAAAATATTGCTAAAAGATTGATCTATATAAAGCTAAAAAATCCACTCATGAGCCTTATGTTCAAAAAAGATTTCTTGGGACGGAGTGGTCTTATGGTCCGGGTGAATACTCTATTCTGATTGGTTGCCGGGTGTGGATGCACTCCTAAAATTCCAATGCAATTCAAGCTCACTACCAGATAAGCGACGCATTGACTTACCTACTTGACCTACCGTGACAACGGGCCGCATTAAATACAGACTAGTCTGCCTTTTGTGAAATGGCGATCTAAACCTAAAAAAAGATATATATATACAAAGAATAAAGTACTAAAAATCTATTGAATTGTGCCCAACAAAGTGTGTAATATAAGAAATTGCCGCACGCTGCGGAAGCCTGAACTGGGGGAAGATGGTTCTTTTGCGGTGTGTAATTAATTAGCATTCATAAATATTAACATGCTTATTTTTTTCATTCAGTTATTTAACCACAGAAGTTCTCTTGAAGTTAAAAATCTCTTTTTCAAGGGGCCCTGTTAAATAAAGACGAGAGGATCTTGTTTGTGTGAAGCTTTTTCTCCCTTGAGAATTTGTATATGAGAGGAAAAAAAGTAAAGTAAAGTAACGAGTAGTGAATTACCTTTTCAAATAGGTCATAAGTAAAGTAATTTAACTACAATTTTGATCCAGTAACTAAAGTAATCAATTACTTTTTAGTAGGAACTCACCCAACATTGTCAATGCAAACTATAGTGTGCATGGAGATGTTTGTCTGACTGTAATCGCTGGTTTTCTTGTCTGGATGTTGACTTTCCTCTTAATGCCCAAATCCCGTAGAGGCATAACTGGATAATAAGTAATCCATTACACCTCTGCAGCTGTGACGCCTGTCTTACAATTTCGGCGAGACCCCGAAGACATCTGGCCCACTTTGCTTTGCATTTTAATTAGCTTTAAGAGAAAACAACAACAGCAACAGGCATAACCGGAGCTTTTCTGTGCTCTGTCTCTGGAGCGTCTTCTTTCCTCCGGTGCTCTGCAGATCCACAGGCCTGACAAATCCTTATTAGGAACATGCACCATACATCGCTATGATATGTGTGTGTGCCCATGCGTGGAAGGGGGAAAGGCTTTCTGATTTTGCACTGCTGCCTAAGAAAGCCTGTTTGACCAATTAAACCAGGATGCGTTTGCTGTGTGTGTGCATGAGTCTGCTGTGTGGGCGTGAAAATATTTAGAATCCTCTTGACACCCAATTAGAGAGCAACCCGACATGACCTCCAACTTCAAGAGACACCAAAAGCTCACTTTAAACAACAACTTGGAACTGCTTGACAAAATGGCCTCGCTAATGAGCGCCAGTGAATACAACTTCATCCTTGCTGATTGGTGTTAAAAATAAGGGAAACAACAGTGTATGCGGAATCCGTGGCATTAATTAATGAGCATAATGAATTCAGAGACACTGGTCATCCTGCTTCTGGCAACTTGGTCATTTTGACCATACTCTCTGCCTATAAAGTTGCTTTCTGTAATGAAGTTAAAACACTGGAGCCAGCAACTCAAATTGTTGCGTATCAGTGCTTTTTCTGCCTTTACTATTCCATAAAACTAATCAGATTTCTGTTTCATGCTTGCAGCAGCAAATCTCGGGTCCAGGGCTTTGGTTTGTGGCCCCAAAATGAAAGTTCTTGAAGATAGATGGATGCTTGTCATGCAATCAACTGGGATATTAACTGTAATCAGTCAACAACTGACTCTCTCTAAAGTGACTTGGCCTTACTTTTTTCTAGAAATGTTCAAATTTCGATACATTGACGGTTTTACTAGCATGATTTGCTTGTGTAAAGACGCACTCCGATCATCTTTTGAGCTATTTCTCAAGTGTTCCCAGAGGTCTTTTAGTTTGGTTATACAGGTTTTAGTCAAAATATAAAAACCTGTGTGGTTTTCTAGGACATAATTTCTGCAGAGTGGCAGTAGTTCATTAGAAATGTGCCCCCTCCCGTTGCTGAGAGCTCTCTGTTTACACACTCTCTGTTTACACGCCTTCCTAGCCGTACAGTTTTGAGCCAGATTCCAGCTCAAATGAGGAAAATGAAGACGTACTGGGTAGGGAGCTTTTGGCCCTCCCACCAAATCTTTTACATCACAAATAGTCCTTTTTTTCAAAATCGTTGTTCTTGTCTGTTCCTGATTCACAACAATTTGAAAAAAAAAATATTAGAAAAGAATATTATTAGAAAAGTGTCACAAGAACATGTTAAAAACACCTAAAACCCAATTTCATTAGAGTGACTTTTAAGTCAAAGACATCACTATTATTGTTTGGTTCACACTTAGAAAAGGCAATTTCAACATCTTTTTTTTTCTATGACCTAAACGGCAGTCAGACGTCCTGCTGCAGAATCCACTATTCTTCCCATGACGTGGACATCATATTCTTCTGACTACCAGAAATGCTAATTTCTTCTAAACACTGCATAGTACTGAATGAACTCCGTTTGGTATCTGCACAGGATGTTTGAGGATCTTCAATGATACCAAATGTAAAGGGGTGGTGATCTGGGAATTGTAGTTTAGGTGAATCAAAAAAAAACCTTTTTTGACTAGATGTGGGGTTTTTTTCCCCCTGCAGGCAGTATGAAAGTTTTTATTACAAGTATATATGTGTTGAGGATAATTTCTGTCTTCTAAATGCTTTTTGGGCAGAATTTTTAGTGGCGCACCATCTCAAAAACTCCAGCCCATCGATGACACTGGTGAACTGGAACAAAACTCTTGATCAAAGCCATGCACAAGGCTATGGTCTTACAGAAGAGGAGCAGGACTGTGGGAATTGGAGATGAATGTGGTCGGGGGTGGAGGATGAAACGGCATGTGCAACATTCAAACGGAGATCAACTCTTTGGATCCTGCTGTTAGATCTCTGCTTGTTCCCTTTTCAAAAATGGTCGACTCCACACAGTCAGGCACTGCTGATGTCTATATACATCTGCCGTCTTCCAAATCACTGGCCATGCTTACAGGGGGGAATATAGTCATGTTGACTGTGTTTACAACCAAATATGTCTTCAGATAACATAAAGGTTCAGTCAGGGATACTCAAAACTACCAACATTTTCCCAAACTCTTTGGAAACACTAACAATATTCATTTGAAAATATTTAAACACAATTCTTTGCATCCACACAGCTTGACACACCAAAAACAGACTATAATATCTTTTGGGATAACGCACACTGCTCCCAACTTGCTACACATAATTGTGTTTTGAGGCTTTCTAAATTGAATTATAGTTTTTTTTTTTTTTGTTGGGCTTCAAACGGACAAAATGAAACAATGCATATTGATGGTAAGTTTTGGTCAGTAGCATTCTTGTATTCTTATATTTAAGATGGGGGACATTTTAATCATACTTGTGCATTCCTCGTAAAAATCCATGGGAAATAGAAGTGGAAGGCTGAGCGGGACCAAATGGGGTCAAGCATGTTTAACGGGTATGGCCACACGGGTAAATCTGACAAGCCTCATTAACCAGTAGGTTATCCTGCAGCCTCAGGTTTTAGGAGCCAGACATTTTCAGCAAAGCGCATGGAGACAGCGCTCACCCTTTTTCTCTGCACTCCTCTAAAAACGTAGACGATATAAGCTGCACATTGCTTGGTTTTTGACAAATCACGTCCAGATCATTACTTTCAGCCACGCTTATCCATGTTTTATGAGTAACTACCAACAGAGAAGGTATTTACAAGTTGTTTTAGCTTGATTAATCCAAAAAAAAGATAAAAACTTTGGAAAGAAGATTACAAGTATGTCAGACATTCCAACAAACAGATATGTAAGAAAAGGGATTTCATTTATTTCATCTCAATCATTCAAAAAACAGGGGGATTACTGGTAATTAGAAGAAACATGACTTAAAATGTTTTTCAAAAAGTTGTTGATAGAAGACTTCCCTCTTAAGCTGGGTACACACCTGGCATGTGTGGTGAGTTTAAGACCGTGTTTCCCATCGCTACCCGATACTAGCATGTACGTACAGCTGGTGCAAATGTCATTAATCTTGCTCCAGGCATCTTCTTTCACAGCTTTGTTTCAGATTGGCACAAACCACAATTATTCGTTTCTCCTTCATGATCAATTGTCAAAGGGTTGGCGCTTCCATGTTTTGAAAAGGACGATTACCCATACGAACTCTCCAACTTTGAGTCACAGATTGGTCAAATTTCGACAGGTTGAATTTTCAGTGCATGTTTAATTGCCAAACAGACTTAAACACGTGTGTATGCGTGCATGAATGCGAGAGTTTTTAATCCGAAAGCCTGAAATGCGCATATGTGTGCTTATACAGAGACTTTTCATTGGAAGTGGTCGCTCAAACCCAACCGTTTCCTAGCCTGGTGTGAATATAGCTTCTGCTATTTTTAAGTACCAATGTTCTCTTGTACCTGTTCTACTAAGCACTTAAAAAAAAAGAAATGTATATGTGTGTGTATTTATGTATGCCCATCCATCTATTTTCATCCATTTTTCCAAAACTAGGTTGTGGGGGCAGCAGTCTAAGGATCCCCAGACCTCTATCTCCACCCTAAGATGCTCCCAGGCCAGCCGAGAGACTTCAGGCCTTTCAGTCTCAAAATGTCTGGAATACCTCCCCAGGGAGGCGACTAGAACGCATTTAAACCTCAACCTAAACTGCACCAATTAGGCCAGGAGCTCTCCATCTAAATGGAGAGGCCCAAAAACGTTTTTTCAATGGACCATGGAACAACATCATCTGCTAAAATAAACCCACCATGTATGCTTTTTTTCCAACTATCTAATATTTTTCATATGGTTTCCCCCTGTGTCTTCCAGGGTTTGGGTTATAAAATTATGCAAGGAAGTACAGTTTTTTCGTTTGGTTTCTGCAGTTGTTTTTAAAGCTCGTAGTGTGAGCTTAGGGTTGCTTTGATTCACATGTGTGGAGAACAAAGTAGCACACCAAAGACAGGATACATTTTTTTTACCCAAAAAACAATTAATTTCAACGCAGTAAAAGGTACTTAAATGTATGTGTTTGTGCCGATAAAAGATAAATGATTGGGGCTTAAAACTTCTGAAGCAGTTCAGGAAAGCTGCTCACAAATCTTCCTTTACTTTCCATTGCTCCTCCTGTTCAGTGGTAATGCTTTGTCATTACTTGAGCAGATAATGAGCCGAGAAAGACTCTCAACAAGGTAAAAGTTGTCAAAAGAAGAAATAAATATTTTAGTGCTAGTTCAAATGAGTGTGCTCTGCATTTGGTTGAAAGTTCTGAAGTGCTTTTCAACCAAGGTCCAATGGGACCGTTGAGGGTTTGTTTGTACTTGAATGGCACATCATGAATAAAACTTAAAAATTGCACATTAGTTATGGTGCAACATAGACCTTGTGCAACAAACAAAGAGAAAACCGTCCATTTTTAAAGATATTTCATCATATCGATCTGTTAAATAAAAAACGAAACTTGCTTGGGAATGGTTCTTCTTCTGTTGCTACTTACTGAAAACAGGTTAATACTGCGTATTTAGGCTTCAGTCCTTTTCGTGGAATCAGTTCCAAAGGGCTTTTTTCCAACGCTTACCTAACGTTACAAGCTGTAAACTTTTACGGACGGTCCCTTATGAAAGAAATGACACACTTCCTGATTTTAAGCTTCGGTTTCCTTTAGGATTCTGTCGATTCTGTCAGAATGTATCGTTTCACTAATCGTGGCAAGTTCCATAGGTTCTAAAGCTGCACTGCAGATTCCCATTATCCCACTATCACCACCAACTTACCCATACGCATCTTTTTGTGTTATTATGTATATATTTTAGGTTTTTCTTCATGAGTCTAGAGATAATCTCTCATTTTTGTGCTCGTTTTCATTTAACATCTTTCTTTTTTAACCTTACCATAACTTCTATTTTGTCAGCTTGATCTACATGATGTTCTGGTTCGTTTATAACCTCATGGGTGACTCACCACAGTGTTCATACACTCATTTGTTGGCAGTACTTGTGAGCATGAACGCACATAGACATTTGAGCTTGCTCTAACAAATGTACCGGTACGTAAATTGGCATGAATTTAGTCAATTAGCTTAGTGATCAGAAAAAAAGATATATTTAAATATATAAGAGCTTTAAAACTGCTTTGACAGAACATTTTCATTTGTTCAACTTTTTTTTTAAAGTTAACCTTTTAGCCCTCTTAAATCTGTGCTTTGTTTGTAAAATTGGTTCTTTTCAGAACAGCCACCTGTCCAGGATGTACCCTAGTTTAGTCCAGTGACAGCTGGGATGCGCTCCAGCAGAACGCCGTGACCCTGAACATGAAGAAGCAGGTATAGAAAATGGATGGATGATTTTCCATTAAGGCATTAGTTTTGTTTTTCTGTTCCTGTCTCCTGTCCTTCTCTGTGCCAGGTATGTCTTCCATACAGATCAGCTTTGATTTTCTTTTCTTCAAATTGCTGTGTGCTGCCATTATGAAGCCTTGTTTAATTATTGTGAAATATACTGTAAATTTGGAGTCTCCTCTCCAGGCGGAGTCAGATTTTCTTCTGAGGCAATATTGCGAATATACTTGATAGAAAAAGCTCAGTGGTCTTAGGCTGGCATAGGTTAAAAGTTATAGCATCACTTTTAGATTTATGTGCAGGAAACCTACAACTGCCTCTTAATTTACAAATTTTTTTTAGGAACTGGACCGTAACATTTTATATCAGCGAATGCTATTAGTTTGTTTGAACTTTTAAACATTTTATAACTTTTTAAGAACTTGTTTTTAGTAGTTCAAGTGAGAAATATAACTAACTGAGGTTGTAACATGTGTTAAAATACATCTGAGTGGGGCTTTAAAATATCCTGACAAGGTGTAGAATCCAGCATTCACTTCCCAGGTTTCCCCAAGGCTGTGTTCTTCTCTTGATAATGTGTAGCATCTCTAAGGGTGTTACCATATGCTGATGACACACAGTTTTTCTCACCCTTTCAAGCAGATAACATCACGAAGTTCCTGCACGTCTCTAAACACAACTCCATCTCACCATGAAGCAGCCTTGCTCTTTCCTGCCAACTTTTCTGTCCATCAACTTGGAATGTGGAGTGTCTGTCCTCTTTAGATGGGGTTAAGTCATTGCTACAGTGCAACCATTGTTAGCAGTGTAACACATTCGCAGTTCAAAGCTATCAAAATGAGTATCTTAAAAGCGTCATTCAAGTCTTTCACCCTCTCTGTGTGCCTCATCAATGTAAGCCAGCTGATGGTCTCTGCATGCAGCCCAAAACCACAAGCAAAAAGCTTTTCAGCCCAATGAACCAATGCGGAAACATACTATCATACTACTTTGAAACAGAAATGTTTTCTGACAGGGAAGACTGTGCTCTTGGATGTGATTGTCAGTTTTATTTTCTTGTTTTTTGTAATATTTTGTGTTTTTCCTCTGTCAGTCACTCCAGGTTCATGCTGATGATCATCCACAGCTCTTGTTTATACACACACACACATTTATATATATATATGTCCTACATCATCAAAGAAATGCAACAAGGAAATGTTAACAGCCAAAACATTTGGCTGTTAGTTTCATCAGAGTGGATCTTTAACACTAACTAAAGGCTTATAAAGAATTACAAATGTGTTGATAAAAAAAAAAAAAAAAAACCTTTGTGGCTCCAGACAGAGACATTGCTCCAATCTCACCTTTGCTGCTTGTTTCAGAGGAGAACATCAGCAACTTGAACTATCTCCCACCCCCAACAAATTACCCCACTTTGTCTCTGTGTCTATACCTAATGACTGGTTTGTGTTACCAAGCGTCCTCTATTCTTTTTCTCCCGCTCCATCCACTCACCTTTGGATTAGCTTTTCCACTGCGCTGACCCCGAGATCAAGCAGAGAATTCAATGGCTCTGCGGGGAGCTCAGGTACGCTTGTATTTATTTTTCCCTGAGAGCGTCTGTGTGCAATGTGTTCAAATATTATTTTGAGGCACTTCCTGCGTTCCGGTCTCTGGGTGGGAGTTTTTAAGGCTGTGCAGCTGATGAGAAAAAAAGGGGGAGAGCGACTTGGTCGCTTGCAGGAATGATTAATGGGGAAAACTTTCAGTGCTGATGCTGTTCAAATAATGGTAGCCATGCCAGGAAATACAAAAAAAAAATCTTACTTTTAGCTCAACACAATTGATCCAAAAGAGAAAAGGAGGAAAAAAACATTTCAGTTTCTAAAACTGTGGTTTCTGTTCTTTTACAGCACGTGTCCTGCTTTGAGAGATCTATGTTGACTATATGGGAGTTGAAGGAAATACATTTTCCCAAAAGACAGCCAGAGTAGGTTAAGTTGCAAACGCTACTTCTGTATTCCAGGGTGATTGATTTCAGCGTTCAGCATCTGCTCTTTCTACATTTTTCTCCGATCTAATTAGCTCCTGAAGCTGACATAATTAGTTATCACAGATGGACTGAAGATGTCTGGCTGTCACCGTCTCACCTGCTTAGCCTCGCAACCCGTTTATAGCTGGGTTCTGTTTAAACGTGTTCATTTTGGCACTTCCTGCATTTGTTCCACAATTGCATGCTGCTCTCATTTTTATCATAGTCGGAAATCAAATGAAATGAAGCCTAAAAGGTGTGAGGATTAGTTCATTTTGCCTTCAAAACTTAGAATTGTTCAGCCAGCCAGACTTGTTTGTACTTAAAGCTCTTGAATCTTCTGAGTGCTGCAAAGGAGGGTGATGACCTTGCAACACAAGCTGTTTACAAAGTATTCTGATGCGGAAAAGAGTCCCGAGCTATTTTCAGTCAGACATATTGTTTTCTAAGGAGATGCTGTTGGCCGAATGTGTGCAAATCAGGAAAATATAAAGGTTCGAGTGTCGATGCATAATGAAGGTATCCAGATGATTTATCCTGCTTTATTCTAAGGGCCGTGACCACTGTGATCTCAAATGCACTACGTTAAAGACCAACTCCAATAAAAATTGTGTTTTTGTTGTTTTTAACAAGTGTAGTCTGTTGTGGGAGGCTGTAAGCTAGCACGAGAGCATCTAAACATACAGTTGATGGGATATGGGGGCAGGCTTACTCAGCAACAACAGTCCTGCCCACAACTCAGACGTACATTTTTAAGGAACTCCTGCCGCTCTGCAGAAACGAGGTCCTTGAACATGACACAGGTTTTCTGATTTGTAAAAACAGTAAAATCCTAAAAAATCCGGTCCAGCTTCTCCGGTGCTCCAGATCCGTTTTGTGGGCTTCAAATTTATGCCGTACGCCGGAGCGACTTCATTGGGAAGTTGGCGCAAATGAAACGACCTAAGCCGGAAATCATGTGACCGAGTGTAAAGTTCATCTGGTACATTTTTCAAAATAAGACCTATTTTCCGCGTAACACAGTCAAATATGTACATTTAAGTCTTATATAAGACGATGGTATTAATTAATTAAATTACCCATTGTATGAAGAGGAGTAATAAAAAAGTGTGTCAAATATATTCCAAAATCATGGCAGAATGAAGGCTATGTTTACTTGTACTTCCTTTATAAATGGCGGGTTGTCGCGAGGTTGACAGCAGAGCCTGTGGCTGCAGCAGGAACGGCAAGTCATTCAGAGCCAATATGAGTCATCTGCTAGTCATAGCTAGATCGTTTGCTGGACTTCACGCAGTGTGAGCCAAGGATTGGGCTTTGACCCCTTGTTTTGTTGATATATTTCTTACTGTATGGAGACAGTAAAAAGTCATCAAACTGGGTCACAGAGAGACGGAAGTACCACTAAAGGTGTCCGTCATTCCGATGCAGCACCTGCAGTAGATGGTGAATCTCACAATACCCAGAGAGTCTCTGAATGACCTCATGAACCCAGACACGAAGACGTGATTACCGGCGCTTTTGTTGAACTCTTTCATTAATTAATTTCATTTAATCTCTCATCTTTTTCTGTGCATTGTAAATGAGCTGTACTGTACAGTCAGTGCTTACGTGTAGTGTAGCTCCTCCCACACACAGCGGTCAAGTTCATGAACTCATTTTTGGACCAGCAGCGAATTTGTTGCACATCCAAATCAGACGGTGAATGTAAATTTGATAAGTCAGCTTCAGACTTTCATCTGAAAAAGCAGTTTACTTGTCAAAAAAAAAAAAGGTTAACATTGTTCCTGCATTTGCTTCAGAAGATCAAAAATATTTATATCAGATGTAAAAATAGGCAGATTACTTTTGCAAAAGATGACTCAGATGCATAAAGTTGGGCTGTTTGGGCTCCATGCACCATCACCCTCATTCCTGCCTGCGCATTTCAGGTCTTTTCCCTAAAAAGAAAAAAACAAATGAAATATACAGTAATGAGATGGCAGTGTTTGCACAGTCTCTGCTCAGGGCTGTTATGACTTATTTGTTAGCAGCAGACACATATTATCAAGGCGCTGCAATATTCATTGACCTATCACAGTGCATCTGAGTCACCAGGGCTGAAATTTCGATGACACCCAGGGAAAAGTTTGCCCTCTGCTTTTTTATGTTATTTTATTTCATTTTTTTAACCGAGAATTGAAAGAGGAAAAAAAATGAAATTAATAAATAAAAAATGTCAAACTGGGATTAGCACATTGATTAAACATTAAAGCAAAGGTCAGCGCTGGAGGCTGCAGAAAAATTCTCTCACTTTAACGCCTCGGCAGCCAACAACACCTGTGCTGCAAAAAGGAAACAAACAGAACATTAGTAGAAGTCCAAAGATCATTACCAGCAATTACAGCAAGAGCCCTCTGATAAATATCAGGAAAATAATATCATGTTATGAAAGTGTGCTAATTTCAAACAGAAATCCCATTGCTGCGGCTCCTGAGCATCCAGTGTCATCGTGCGACAGCGATTCCTCTCACATGCTCATTAAAACGGGAGCGATAAAATGACATTGATGAAGCAGGCGGCAATCTATTATTCAGCAAGCACAGTTTATGAATTATTTCCTTTGGAATTAACTGTGGCGTTTTGTTTTCAGGCACAGCTACACATGCCAGACGCTGTGACTTCACCGTGTCCTGACGGTGATCACCATACGTGAGCGGAATTCAATACCGTGTCGCGTTATTACACCAAACCAGATCATTCCATTTGTAGATAATTTTCTTTTATTGAAGCAATTTCTCAAAAGAAAAAAGAGGAGTTTTTAATAAGTTGCACAAAGATTTAAATCTATCAGCGCCGTTAGGCCCTTCAAATCTCACACATATTGAAGTGAGGACTTTGTGTGGATCATTGAGAGTCTAAAACCAGACTTCATTCGTGAGAAATCCCAGCAGAAAATTCCCCCCCCTCACCAAAAAAGTGTTAAAGTTGGGTTTGGTGCTGACTATACAGCAAAAGCTTACATGTCAGCGCTTCTTCAACACTTCAAAAAGGCCCCCGAACAGCTTTGATGCACTTTCAGGCTGGAGGCATGTGACTGCAGAAATGAGTGAAAGTTCTTCCTGGTCAGTGTTGACTCAGTTCCACCTGAAGTACAGACAGCAAAAAGTGAGGAGCTGTTATGTTCCCATTTTAGAGGATATGCAGCCTGAACTACAGTCAAACAAATGTGTCCTGTCAGCACTGACGCTTGGAGAAGGGAAGACGATTCTACATCTGATAAAACAGGAACATTAAATACTAACTCCAATGACAATTGTGTTTTTTTAAACATTTTTCTGATGATGAAGAACATAGAAGGAAAATTAAGCTTAAAATTGGATTCCTGAATCTTTATTTTTGTCAAATCGTGAATCAGGAGCATGTAAAAAAAGCCACTGGAAACAGAGCTTGTTTGTGATGTAGAAAAGTCCGTTGCTGTATTGCTGTTTTAACGTCTCGCTGTTTTGTGGATTTTTTTCCTGCGCGACTTTGCATGCTGTGTCCTGCTCGGCTTTGGATGCTGCCAATCATTCTCTTCCATGCTGTATTTATTCTCTATTTCTGGACTTCTTCTAGGAAGGTTTAGTTTTGAGAGATAAAGAAAGAAATGTATGAAAAGGTTACAGTCTTTTGAAGAAAATGGTATAAATGGTATCAAGTGTGTAGTGAGGAGTTTTACAGCCCTAAATATCTTCAATCCCACTTCATTTCAACTATTGCAGGTGATTCATGGAATGAATCTCCTGAATCAAGGGAACACTGTACATCTGTACATCTGTACAAACCTCACCTGTTTGTCCAAAATCAACCAAATCTGGACCTAGGTTGGTAAAATGTATAGCTTTTATGATTTAGAAATTGAAAAAAGTAATAGGATTCCTTGCTGAAAGACTCTCTCATCTTTTGATCTACGTTCCTCCATATCTAAAATGGAAGAAAACTGGCACAAACACACGTTTAAAAATAAATTAAAGCCTTTTGTTGGGTCTCCAAAGACACCAAAAACACAATTTTCATTAAAGTGAGTCTTTAAATGTTTTGGGATGCATCCAAATCAGTGACAATTAGGTGGCATTTTCAAAAAACTCCACAACAAGCAAAAACACTTGCAATTTATTGATCCCTTTTCCCCCCACTTTTGTTGTTTCAGGTAAAATCCCAAATATAAGCTTTGATATTGTCTTTACTTAATTTTATTACATGTTGAAAATCAAAAGGGAGCTGGGTGCTTTAGGGACATGACTGTCCATCCATAAGCCTGACAGTGGTCTGAATGGGCATGGTTTGACAACTACAGAGGCTCATTTGTCTGGAGGTTTGGAGAAGGGAATGAGTTGATGACATCATATCCTGTCAAAATGGCCATGCTAATGCAAAATGGCTGCATGGGATGTGCCATCAAACCATAGCTGAAGCGGCTGATATCAAGAAGTTCTACTAATGGCTAGAATGGGTTGGCCTACAAGACAGCACAGAAGCGCTCATCCTAGACTCTGTGCTTGGAGGGGAACAACCAGATCAAACAGCAACCATAGCCGGGCATTACGGGCCCGTTTGAGTTTGATGTTTGTGGTGACCTGACACTTGCTGCTTCAACGGCCGACACCGTTCCAGCAGCGCCGTGTCCTCTCCACTGACGTTTGTGCAATGTTTAACAATAAGTAAAACCAAGAACCCAACCTTATGTATGTCTTATGCTGTCCCAGATGTAATACCCACACTATTGTGTATCCTATGTGTAAAACAAGAGGCCTAAAACTGGGTGGAATGACTAACAGTTTACCCTCCAACCCTGTAGCATACAAAGTGTCATTTTCAACCAAAAACCTTGATCCAGATCTTTGTTTTCCCTCCCCATCGTCAACCTCCTTAGGGCCTTAGGGCCCACTGAACTTTGCTGGAACGTACCTGGAGCGGTGCCGAATTTTGACAACGCTCGTCACCACGCACAAAATGGGGTGTGTGTGTGTGTGTGTGGGTGTGTGTGTGTGTGTGTGGGTAATCAAACATGCGGGTGTTGGCGTAGCGATGTACCGCTGAAGCCGGCGTAGCTTTAGCATTGGTTTAGCGGCAGCGAGCTATAGCGAGTGTTGATGTAGTATTGGTTGCTTCAGCGTAGATATAACGTGTTCTGCGCATGTGGGCGTCTCTCAGGATCCATGGTGATGCAGTTTTTGGGCTAATTCGATGTCCATTCCTCCCCTTGTTTTTGGCCAATTACTAATCCCGCTCCGGCTCCGCTATGACAACGCCACATCAAAGTTCATCGCTGCCATGGATCGCTCCTTCAACGGCCGACACCGTTCCAGCAGCACCGTGTCCGCTCCACAGACGTTTGTGCAATGTTTAATTGCCGCCAGTGCAGCGCTGGCGAAGCAGCGATGGTCCAGCGTTCAAGATTTCTGCGTTGGTCTAGTGGACCCAAGCGTCCACGGACTTGCGTCTAACGCAGCCACACTTTGACTGGGCGTCGGTGGAGCGGGAGTGAACTTTGCCGGAGCGAAGAATGGACCTCTCCTCACCGTTCGCAATATTTTGTGCAGCTCAAAACTTTCAAAGCGGGGGGAGGGACCCTCGAGGAACATCAGCGGTGGCTGAGCCTATGCAGCGTTACTTTAGCGGAAGCCAACTTTTGTTAAATGGTGATGAACGGTCACGAGCAGTGAGGGTTTTTTTCACCGCTCCAGGAACACTCCAGCAAAGTTCGAGCGGTGTGACCGGGCCCTTATACAACTTAGACCAAGAAGGATCAGACATCTGCAAAAAACATATCATTTTGAAAACCCCAGTCAACACTCACAGGCTCCGGATAAATTTTTTAAATTTATTTTACATTTATTTTTATTCTTTTTTTTTATTTTAAACATATTTTTTAGAAGGAACATACACATTTCATGCACTCAATGATACTTCACAAAAACATTTTTTTAAATATGTATTTTTACTAAAAAATAAATAAAAGTAAAGTTAACAGTTATAAACATTGGGGGGAACTAGAGTTCCTTGAGAAAACATCCACAAAAACCTTTTTGTAAATTAAAAATGTTTACTGAAAAGCTTAAAAAAAGTAAAAACATGAAATCTTAATTGAAGTTCCTACAAAAGTACAACATAAGAGCTAAGTTTATTACATAAAATTTTTTTTTTTTTTTTTTTTTTTTTTTTTGGCGGGTCCTCGAAAATACATCCTTGCTAGAGGATGATATGACGTCCACCGAACACGATTCCATATATCCGCGATGATACCGTGTATAATCCATGGAAGGGTGATCTACTTTGCAAATCCCCCCAAAACGTAGCAATTGTTATTGGTGGATTCCAGAAACCATCCGAGAAGTAGATTTAGAGGAAAAAGAGTTGTGTTAGCATTTTCACAGCCCTTTGTGGCGGGGTCCCTCAGGGGGCTTACACTGTGAGAAGACAAAGTTGTTGTGCCATTCATCACCTTCTGCTACAGTCTACCTGCCTCCCCCACTGGGGGGTGACACAAAAAAAAATTATCTTTCTTCGTGGGATGGAAAGCAAGTTTAGAGAGATAAAAAAAAATGCCGATTGTTCAATGAGATTCCACTATAAACAGCGGCGTGTACATCGTGTTCCCTTCGGTGACTCAGCATTGCATCTTCAGCACTTCAAGGGGAGTTACAAGAATTAAAGAATGTCCAAGTCTAAGGAATTTCAAAAAATATGTTCCTCAGATTACACATAATACGTCTGTTGGCAAAGTGAAATACAGTGATAGTAGAGAGAAAACATATTGTTTACAGCTTAATAGAGGTGGAATTTTGGTAGATTGTGCTGAGTTGAGCCATTGGGAAAAAACAAGTAACCAAGAAAAGGAGACTTATGGTGGTTTTTTTTCTCTGTTAAAGGTTAAAGGTTCAGCTAAAGGTTAAGTATCACTCCAAGCACAATAAATACTACTCAACTAATTTAAAAGAGGGCTTCCTTACTTATTAACATTCTTCTAATTAGCACACCCAAAAAAGTTTAAAGAAAAAAAAACCTAATCAAAGCAAATTAGAAACAATTTAAGACTTACTCCAAAACAAATGTGTGCTTTTCACATGTTCTTGTGACATTTTTTTTTCTGAGAAATGAGTGCATACATAATGAAAATTAAGCAGTATGTTTTTATTCAAATCGAAACAGAAGCAAATAAAAAATGCTGTTTGAAAAAGATTTTTGTGATGTAGAAACTACAATGGGTGGGCCTCAAGCTTCCTGCTCCACTCCATTCTGATGCTTCCACTTGTAGATGATTAGATCCATGTAAGTATTTGTTTTCCTCGTCTGAGGTGATAACTCTGCAGAAACTGTCATAGAAATGAAACGTTTTTTGATTGTGGCTATAACCCAGCAACATTATAATTAAAAGACCCCTGGGAACACTTTAACAAAATATTAAAAGATGATCGGAGTGGGCATATTTGTGCAGGGTGATTGAACTGTGTTAATATGGCTGCAGGTTTGATTTATACATACAATCGAAGGTCATTCGGGGCCAACAAAAATTCCTTTAAAGTGGAATCTTCCATCATTTCTAATCTAAAATCTAATTTCTTTGTGCCTTTGATTCATTTTGCATAGAAAAAACACATTTTCTTTCTTAGTTTTTGGGCTTTTGCATGGACAAGAAATGCCTGAACAGTATACTGAAAGAAAAGATTAGTGGAGAGCAACAGAGCGGCTTAATCTTCTTTTTAGAGAAAAACAAGTTTCCAAGAAAAAAAGAGCACGTTAATAAAAGTACACTTTATTTTGAAGGGTTTTTCCTTTTGATCGATGTTTTCTGCATGACGCTTATCCCTTAAATTTTTAAACAAAAAGAATATCCTTATTAATGCTATTCTTTACTGGTTATATATAAACTGAACTATTTATTGCCTTTACATCAAATACGACGATAAAGTGTGGCCTACTTTGCAAAAGGTTGTATTTAAAAATGGCCTTATTTTTGGCTCGCCCCCTCAAATAAAAGAAAATCCTTGATATTTGGACGTCAAATTAAAGCTCCAAGTTCAAATTGACAGGTGAGATTCAAACCACTTCAGTGTAGATCATGTGATGCCCGACTATTGCTTTGAATAAGAAGTAAATTGATGGTCCACAGTGGCAGTCACTCAGTTTTGGAGCTCTTTCTTTTCTGGGCAGAATTTAAAAAAGTGAAAGATCTTAATAAATGCATGCTCCTCCAGGACTATTAGATGAGCGTTAGATTCCTTAACATTTTTTATCGTTGTTTTAATATAGTCCTTGCAGTCAGGGACTGCTGCTGCAGGCCATAAAGAGGAGTAATTTGTTTTTGGTTTTTTTGAACTAGTGGGGTGACAGGAGAGGGTGACATTTGTATTCTATTGTAAATCCTTTCAAATTAAGGAAAACATGATGGTATGAGCGCTAATGAGGAGGCTAACACTTATTGTGTTTCTATTGAAAAAGCCTAAAAAAAAAGTTTGAAAGGACGCTGAATGCACCGTGCCAATGTGTAATTATATCAACTGTAAACACCTGTTACGTCCACTCCAGGGAACATGCAAGGAGCAGGTTAGTTTCTTTAAAATTCTTGATTCAACTCGTTTTTAAATGTCTGTCATTCTAAAATTTGATTTTCTTCTAAATCTTTTATTTATTTTCTAAAACTTTTTTCAGTAAGAAAAGGTCAGTGAGCAAACAAACCAACCAAACAAACCAAGAAGCCTGAAGATCCTCTGCAGCAACATATCTTTGGTAGGGTGCATCACAACGCAACAGAAAAATAAACTTTTCTTTGATTTATAAACTAAAGCCCATTCTTCAGCTAAAACAAACACAACGTTAAAGATAAGGATAGTAAAAGGGAATTATTAATCAATTAATAATTATTAAGAATCTTTTAAGGTTTATTTGTTCCGGATTTTTCTTTCTTTGTGGTTCTACTCATTTCTACTTGAATACAATTTCTGAGCATGTGTTTGACTTGATTTGTGGAGAAAGTAAACCGTTGCATCCCTAGTGCCCACCACCTCTTGACTGTACCCTACTTCACCCATCTGAATGACTGCACTTTCTGCTGGGATTCTGTGTCTCTAGATCAGTTTGATGACCTGATGACCCCATTAATCTGAGGCAGGAGAAATAAAAAGAAACTAATGTAATGCAGGCAAAAAAAAAGTTTATTAAGTCAGATCAGATCCTCCTCTATGTTTGTCTTAAACTGTGCTTCTTCTGTGTTGCTGATTCTAGCAAACATATAAAGTCAGCCAAAATGAACATGAAGGCATTTAATAGTTCTTTGTGTTTTCAAAAGACTGGCTTAGTTTCAGATTTGATAGACATGAATATAGACGAAACAGTATTTTCACATCTGACTTACATCACCTAGCACTTATGTTGTAACTTCTTTTTGTGTCATTTTTCACACTGTTGTCTGAATTCAAATGAAGCCAGGTTATGTCTTGAACCATGTTCATACCTTGCACAAGGTTATTGCTTTAAAAATATATATATATTTTTTTATTTATTAACCTTTTTTAACCACAGACGTCCTTTTGAGATTAAACATTTCTTTTTCAAAAGGAAGCTCTGTAAAATGAAAGACAAGAAGATCTTGTTCGTTCCCTTCAGAATTTGTATAAGAATTGGAAAAAGGTAAAGGAAAGTAACGAGCAGTGAATTATTTTTCAAAGAGGTAATGCATAAAGTAATTCAATTACACTTTTGATCCAGTAACTAAGTAATCAATTACTTTTTAGAAGGAACTTACCCAACACTGCCTATGAAGTCTCTAAAGGTCGAAATGCGTCTCTTAAGGTGTCTTACAGTAGTGTTTGTCCCAGAAAATGTTTTCTGAACCATTACGTACTCTTTGTGACCTTTTTATCCCCTTAACCTCCTCTTTAATTTTATAAGTGATGTCATACTTTCTTTTTTTTTTATCACGAACAATGACAACTGGTTTTGTTTGATTCCAACTTGGAAAATAAAAGTGCAGAGAGTGAAAGCTTCAACAAGAGGGATAAAAGAGAAGCAGGAAGCAACTCTGAACCGTGTGCAGCCTCAGCCAAGACTGCTGAGTAATTCAGCAACTGGAGGTTCAAGCAGACACACTTTGACTCACACAGTTGTGTGCACAGGCATTTAAGTGAGTCTTGCCCAGTAGTCTGCAAAAAAAAAAAAAAAAAAAAACCTCAAGTGATGAGCTTTGGCAAGAAGAACCAGGATTTCACTGCTAATCTCCTAAACATGTTTTTTTTTCATACAGCTTTGCACAACATGCCACTGGATTAAAAACATTCTATTAAAGAAAAAGGGCTTAACATATGGAAGAGTGGGGAAAAAGCCAGAAACATTTGGATGGAATTAACTGTATAAGCTATAGTTGAATAGTTCCCTTACTGAGAGCATTTGCTTCACACTACTGCCACTGTACTGTGTACTGTAGGATGATCCTTGCAGGTCGAAAACATAGTAATTTTTTGTAATGTGAAAATACATTTATTTTTGCCAAGATCATTTTCATATTTATTACCAATCTTGGGTCTGCATTTTCCCAGAGTTATGTCCAAGACACACATGAGGAACAGAAAATACTATTTTGCAAGAAAGAATTAGCTTTATCCTTCGTTTGAGTAATGGGTATTATAAAATATTTCTTACTGGATGCATCTCGAACTACTGTTTTCTTTAATAAGATAACAGACAGCAGCTTTTACAAACTCATTAGAATCAGAACAGATTAAAGTATATGTATTTTTTAAACTAAATATTTTATAAATAATACAGCAGTTCTTCACTAGCCTAAAGCCTTAGTCACATACACCCATCTACAGGGCTGACCTGTAGGGTGCAACAGCTTTTGGGCCCGTGGAACATTGCAGGGTAGAGTGGCTGCTTCTTTAACCTTTTTACAGTACAGCTTTAGCTCCAGTGTTTAGCTTCTTTGAACTACCAAAACTCTTTGACCAATTACACAATTATAGTCATTTCAATGGATTCTGAAGGAGAGACAAGCACTTTTGTGCTCTACACTAGTGAAGTGATTAGGTAATGAATGCAAATCATCTAATTCTGACAATGAGAAAAGCAGCTTTGCACTGTTATGCAACACTTTACCTTCGGAAAGTGATCGGTGATTGCGCAAAAAAGCCGAATAGTTGCATTAATTCCAGGAGCGGCTGTTTATAGATAACACCAGGGACATCTCAAATGTTAAAGAGTTAAGAGGAGTGTAGGTGCATCTTGCAGTTCCTTTGAGACTCATACAACCACCTCATCATAAATATGGAACCTATGATTGCAAGTGCATGTAATAAGTTTATTGTAAAGTAATAATAATCAATTTTATTTGAAGCACCTTTCAAAGCACCCAAGGACACTTTACAATAAAATAGCATGAATTAGCAATAATAAGAAGAATAAAATACACATAAAAACAAGGCACATTAAAATCAACAAATTGTGGAAAAATGGGTAGTGAGTCAAAATTCGGATTTAAACCGGTGGGTTTTGAGTCTGGATTTGAATAAGGGAAGAGAGTTGACATTACGGAGGTATGGGAGGAGAGAGTTCCAGAGTTTGGGAGCCGAGTGGCTGAAGGCTCGGCTACCCATGGTAACCAGATGGGTAGGGGTCACGGCGAGCTAGAGAGTAGCAGAGGACCGGAGAGAGCAGGTGTAGATATGCAGGAGTTCAGCAAGATACGGAGGAGCCTGGTTATGAAGCGATTTAAAGGGGAGGAGAAGGAGGAGTTTGAACTGGATTCTGAATTTGATTGGAAGGCGGTGTAGTTGCTGGAGGACGGGAGTAATACGGTGAAACCACGGAGTTCTGGAAACGATGAGGGCAGCTGAGTTCTGGACTGCGAAACAATGAAAACTGATACTGAATTTACAGAAAATATTGTGAAGTGGTAAGTGATGAAAAGAAGTGGACCAAGGACAGAACCTTGTGGAATACCAGAGAAAACAGTTGAGGGCTGAAGGATTTTAGCTGAATTAACAAAGTGCGGGCTGAGAAGTAGGATTGCAACCAGGGGAAGGAAGGTGGAGGGGATATTAAAAGGTCAAGGAAGCCAAGGTCAAGGAGGATGAGGATGGTGATGAGTCCAGAATCAGCTGCAAGCAGAAGGTCATTTTTGGTTTTTACAAGAGTGGTTTCTGTGCTGTGGGAGGGTCACAAACCAGACTGAAAGGGTTCTGAAAAACTATTTTGCTTGAGGTGTTGATGTAGTAGGGATTTTCATTTTAAAAATGAAAATTGTAGAGTAGAGCGGCTGCTTCTACTCTGGAGATGGGATGGAAATGACTAAAAATATTACGATCAGAACCAGGTTTCTTTAAGATACATTTAACACCAGTAGTTAATGAGAAATGAATGATGGCTGAGATGAATGGAAAGAAAGACATGATTTAACCAGGATTGTCGGGAGGGGATCAAGCAGGCAAGTTGAAGGTTTGGACTTTTGGATGAGGGAGCAGATTGCACTGGTGTTTGGAAGCTGGAAAGAAGAGAATGTTTTGGTCACTGAGAAGGAATCAGGAGGGATGACAACTTGGGCAGGATATGGAAATGGTGGTGATTAGTTTTAGCGTTCTGGTCAAAATAAGCCTGAAGGGAGTTACAGGTATCACTGGAGTACCAATGATGATAAGAAAGATATTGCCCATGAGGGAGACAAGAGTTCAAAATTGCCTTCTGTTTTCAGAGCACATGCATAAAGTATGCATAAGTTGCACACACTTATTACATACAGGTGATGTTGTCATACAGTGCCCTTGCACCACACTGTCGTCATTAGTAATGTCTGAGTACTGGCTCCTTACTGACCATGCGCAAATGCTGCATGCACAGGACATGGACTTGATACGCAAATGTCTGTTGGATGCCCAAACTATAATCTGATTGTCTCGTATCCTACTTAAATTTTTAAGTTAGGCTGCACGCAAGGAGTGAACAATTATGATTTGAACAGGACTAATGGGTCCCTTGCGGAATGTGCCGGTTTGTCTCTCCTACTTTACCTTTACCTACCCTTGCATGCTTAATAAGTGTTCACAACAAACTGACAGCATAAAAAAAAAAAAATGGCATGAAAGGTCTACAAGCTCACCGAGTAGTCTATGACTACAATATGTCATGCAGGCCACATGCTTACCCTGTACAGATTTGCCCGTTGTTCGCCCGCAAACAGCCCGTATCCTTGTGCAAGGACAGTTGTGGCTAAGATGTGTCTGGATGCATCTTCTTTAAGATCACAAAACAGCGCCTTTTCAAACAGATTAGAATCAGAGCAGATTGAAGTATACACAGTGTTTTTGACTTTTTTTAATCGAAAAAGAAGTTCTTCTGTTGTCTCTACTGGAGGTTTCCTTAGATTTCTCACCAGCATGTTTAATGTCGGTTTCATTTTTCATTTGCCCAAAATAAAAGAAAATAGCAGCAAAGCCTTCCCTAAAAATAACACATTTGCTTAAAAAAAACAGTATTTTGAGCTTTCATTCAAAAATCTTAAACAACATTGAAAGATTACTTTGAAGAAACAAAACTTTTACTTCTTATTCTACATTTTTCCACAGAATTCAAGTGATGAGTCATCTTGTGTGCTTGTTCTTATTTTCCTCCCCTCATTTCCTCCATAAGGTCTATGAGTGAAGAAGAAACATACTATCTGTTGGTGTGTGAGAACTACAAAGCCTCACATCTGCATGTAATTAGACAGATTGGCATGCACGCCATTGTAAAAAGCATAATCACAGAGGCCCAGGATTTTAGGACGGTGAGACTGACAGGTTAATGCAGTCAGAGGGAGAAAGTTTGAGAGGTATTAGAAGTCACCTTTTAACCAGCCTGCAAGTATTTACTGACAGTCAATTAATGTGGGTCTCAAAACCCTTTTAGTATAGTTGATTGGCAGCAATCCAGGCATTTCCCTCCTTCATTTCCAAATAAAGTGCTGGGGTTTTAGCCGTAATTTGCATTACCCATTAGAAGGAGGAAGCACATTATCTCGGTGACATGCTGCGGAGGTTGCCTCTTACCTATACAAAAAACAATTAAATATGCACATGTCTGATTATTAGTATTTTTCATGCCAAACGTTTGTAACATGAATTTTGTTTTTGCCTTTTCATTTGGAATCATGCCACCAATCAAGAGTGCAGCAATTAATACTGTTGGCACAGTGTATTGGTTTAAAGCTGCAACGAAAACATAGAAAACGCTTCAATTAACCTTATTGGCTTCCCTGAGTCTTTAACTTTCATTGTGATCAAGTGAGCCACCACAGAAACCCCACTTGTATTATCGACTAGTTTTAGTTTAATTGTGGAAATGCTCCAAAAATATATAAATATTGAATGTTTATTCAGCATATTTTGTCTTGAGTTTATTCATGATGGGTTTACATATGAGCTTGTAAAATCTTGATGAGGTTCTGGATGGTTAAGTCGCTAAACTTTGAGGCAAAGAGGGCAAAATGGACTTGAATTCAATTCCAATAAACAGAAAGACTCCTTTCAGTAACGATTTTACTCAGCTTACACTGTTTTAATGCCTTTCATTATAAATAGTAAAGGACGCGTGACTCAAATGAGCTAAATAAACTAGGAGTGTCAAATTATTGCGTTGATCACGATTAAGTAACTACAGACCTTTTAGTGCGTTATTTATTATTTTTTTATCTCATGCTTCTGTGAAGTCAGTTCATGTCTGATAATGCACACCTTAAAGAGCATTATCCCGCAAATACTAAGGTCATTTACGAAAAAAAAATAAAATCAATTATTAAAAATTCAACTCTTATATTTTTAAGTTTAAATTGTTTTTCACAGAAGCAGACAATTTAAAATGTGTTGCGTCGTGTTGTCATGGCACCGCCACAGTGCACGCACCAACCGCGCTTTGTTCTTGCTCTTTCTTCTCTGAGAAAAGTGATCATCCTGAGAAGTTAAACAAAGCATCATTTAGGTTTTAATAGATCAAATAAATTTATCACTTACATGACACGATTAATTAATCGCACCAAAAAAATGTATCGCATGGTAGCACTTAAAAAGTAAATAAATAAATAGGTGTCATCCTATTTGTGGAATTCAAAGGAAAAGCTCATGAATAAAACAGTTCAACAACATCCAGATTTAAACCAGTTAATCCAGATTGGAAAAACCAATTTGGAATACGTAATACTTTAGAAAGTAAAAAACAAATTGACAACAATACTTGGGGGGGGGGAGTGAAATGATCAAGTCAATACCTTAAACTGGGCATGTCCAGCATGTGGGCCAAATGCGGCCTGTCTTCAAATTTCCACCGCCCTGCAGGCTCCTTTCATTTCCCATAAAAATGTGTACGATTTCTTGATTGTGTTGGGCTTCCATTACAAGAGGAAATTGGCACAATTTTTTCATTGAAAGATGAAACAAATATATCTGCATATCATGCCTGGAGACTGTAGCTGTTTTCACGGAATTCAATATCAAGAGGGACTACCAGAGAAGAAATGCTAACTACAACAAGCTATCTGGAACTTCATGGTGCAAGAAATTGACAATACTTTTGGCAAAAGCATCGTTAGAGGCATTTATTTTCCATGTGAAGAAATGAAAAGTATGCCAAAGCAATAAAATATTAGTTAAATTGCCAATTTTTAATGGTGTTAAAAATAATTCAAAGAATGCTGCCCCTCAAACATGTTCACCAAATGTAGTCCTCTTTCCAAAAAGTTTGGACCCACCTGCCTTAAACAGATCCTTGAAAATGACTATATGAGAAGTTGTATATTCAAGAAGGTTGATTTGATGCTTCCTCAAACTAAGAACTCTATGTGGAAAAAACCTTAAGATGACACTTTATGAACAAGGAACTAAAAGAAAGACGACGTGTCTTCTACAACAAGTAAAGAAACCTGTGATCCAGGTTTCAGTTTCAATTTTGACTCTCAGGAATTTCTATCAGGTACTTCAGAGCATCATTCTTGTCTTTAAGACATCTAAAAGTAAGCAATTTTGCATCAAAATAACAGCAACACATTCATCTCTTAAAGAGAGTCCCAAAGTGTCATGCAAAACCAAATATTTCATTCTTGTTTCACCAGTTAATTCTGTTTCATTCCTTGGATTTTTTTTTTTTTTTTTTGCCTTATGTTGAACCTTCTCTACACATTGATTCCTTTGCCTGTCGGGGTTTAGGGCATGAGAACTGGCTGAAGTGATACAGGAAGACGTCAAGGCTGAGTGGTTGCTATGGCAACTGGCTGGAGAGCAGGGGAAGGACCTCCAGTTGCCTCGGACAAAGCATTCTCCCTCTCAGCTAAAGCCTTGGAGTCACATTTTGGAATAAATCAGGGGCACATTTAGAATAAACTTTCAATTTTCAGCACAGTGATCTATGGGCGTATTTCGGATGCTAATCGGGGGAGCCAATGGAGGAATACATTTTAGTGCTAAAGAAGCTGTGATTCTCTTGCTTTACCTTTCTCTTTCTTTGCTGTTGACAGTTGGGTTTGGGGTTTAAAGGAAAAAAATCCTTTGCAAAATGCCCCAAAAAATTACTGAATATTTTTACTAATATTTCCTGCTGTCTAGTTTGTGACTTAAGTTGTTTTCAGGCATGACATCTGGTGCAACTCAACTTTTTGATGCTGTGTGGGTTTAATCATAATTAAAATGGCTTTCTGAGAAAATGAAGAATTGTTAGCAGATGTGGAAACTTTCTGTTAAAAAATACTATTTAGAGTAGGGATATCTGGTAATAAACGGCCCAATTGAATTAGTTAACAAACACAAATTCCATTTCACTGTTGGACATCAGTAGGTTTACATTTTTAGTTATGGGACAGAGGGAGAGCTTTTTGGATGATGGTGGAAGTTGTGTTTATTGCAGGAAAAACAAATAAAATTCCAGCCTTTGTATTTACCAAAACAAAATCTCCTTGCCAGATTTCAAGATAAAGCATTTAGCTGGGGATTCAGCTAAAGCTCTGATGCCATAACATCACATACACACATAACAGGACACTTTGCTCACTCTGCCTACCTGCTGGAGGTCAGTGCACCTTTCGCCAACACATGCTTCAACTATTCTGGTAGGGCTAGCCTCTCAGGTCAGAGGTGCGATGCTCTGGGAAGAAAGATTTACTTTTGTTGTGGCGGAATTCTCTGAAACTGTTTTACTTATTGTTTTGTCAGGGCTCACAGGGACTGTTGTGATTCTTACCAGCACAGACTGGCACAGAAGATGTCTTTGGAGTTTTTTTCAAATGTGTTATAGGCTCTTGTACTGCTTCACTGTGGTAAAAGACTGGATCAAAATGTATCACTGCTGCTACACTTGTAAAATAAAATCCCCCTACGGCAGATGGCAAAGGAGACATTGTTTTTAGTAGTTCTGTCAATTGATTAAAAAAAAATGACTCCGATTAACTACACTTTTGGATCGCGATTAATCACAATGTTTTACTAGATACATTTTATACGACAGTATGCGGCTTTTGAACAAAAAAAAAAAGCTAGAGAGAACATTTTTCCTTCATTTTTTTTTGTCTGAAATGTTTTTATTTGTGAAGTGTTGACTCAGATATCCCTGAAATGTAAATTGTGTGCAAAAAACACAGTAAGATCAGCAGAACTCTAAAGATTTTAATGTCTGCGGTATTACTCAACAAAAACAAAGATGCTGATATACAGCCATAAGAAACAAACATTGTGTTTCTGCACTTTAAATGGTCTGGGTGAATACTCGAATCTGATTGGCTGCTAGGTGTTGCTGCACAGCTAAAAAAGAAGTTCCGGTCACATTGCCCAAATGTTCTATATCACTGTGCAGACTTCTTTAAAACAAATTTTACAAGCAGTAAGAGGTGAACTTTCTCTCTAAACTGATGCTTCATTGAATCTATCATGACGATCAGCACATATATCGCTTTTCTTAGCCGCTGCAGTCGAGGTCTGCCGGCCTAGCGACACATTCTCGTGTTACAGCGACGTCGGGCCTCACCACCAATCAAATAGTTTGCTTTTTGTGAGAAAGTGATCTAAACAAAAAATAAATAGCAAGCATCAAACATTACTTTCTGACATACAATTAATCTGCGTTAATAAATAGTAACGCTTTCTTTTTAAATTAATTAATCGCGTGAGTCAATGAGTAATGTTGACAGCCCTAATATTTATTTACTGTAAAGTAGATATACTATACACAGTATACTGCTTGTCTTTCTTGCAATAGTTGAAGATCAGTAAAGAACATTATAGACATATGGTTTAAATTTAAATACTGGGTAGCAACATTTATTTTGTTCAGCAAATGGTTGTAGATGTGTTAGTCCAGTTTTTTCTGACATCTTCACCAGTATTTTGCCAGGGTCATTCTGCTGTACTTTCACCAATGCAAGTATCTTCCCGTTCATGACATTTAAAGACATGTCGCACTAGTTTGCTAATTTGTCTTTAAATGTCTTTAAAATGTATGTAACATTATACATTTCCCACAGTCCTGAACTTTGTACAGATTGTTTGCCACAAAATTATCCACAACACTTGTCCTGAACTCTAAATGAAGCAAACACTTCAATGGGTTGTCTTCCAATCACCTTTTCAGCTCTCCCTGCTAGCTTTGCCTGATGTGAAATAATCTGTGAGGTTGCTGCAAAGTTGAATCTCACCATATGTGTTTATTTTTTCTCATTAAATCTGGGTTGGGACCAGAAGCGTGCGGTATCCCATGTTTTATTTATATCAAGATGTGTCGACTCTGCTCGTCTTCAGCTCAGGCTTTTTGATCTTCTTTCATTAGAGAATGTTCAATATTTATCAGCATGGTCTCCCATTATTTTGCACATGGATAGGTCCAGCTCTTTTACCACTTCAGAGCTGGGCAGTTATCATTACTCTCTTGCAAATTTGTTCAGGAAATGATACAGTTATTCTTCTGAAATGCTTCTGAAATGAAAGGCTTCTTTTTATTTGAAAGCATTTGACTTGGAATCTGGGCTGTTAATAAAGATCTTTGGTAAATCTTCAAAATAAAGAACTCACTCAAAGAACTCACTCAAAGAGCCAAATAAAAACATGGAAGTTATAACATCACAGATTGTTTTCCTAAAAATATGGCATTAATTAGAACAGCTTTTGTCGGGGCTGTGGTGCAGAGGTAGAACAGTTGATCTCTGATCGGAAGGTTGCAGGTTGGGTTCCCAAAGTGTGCTTGTCTAAAATGTTCTTGGTCAAGAGACTGAATCCAACGTACTCCTTGTAGTCCTTGTGGGCCTGTAAAGCATCGTGGGTGCTGAAGGTGAATAAGTACTAAGTATAAGCCATTTACCACCGCTGACATGGTATTCGTATTTCTCAGTCAACAGAATTGGTATATATCCTTTCAGTAATTGCAACACTATGACCGTGTTGATAAGCGCAGTGGCAAATACATGCTGTGCGGCAGCAGCTAAAGTTTTAGGAAAAGCGACAAGCGACTGAACATTTTTTTTTACATCGGGCAGTGACCGCTTGGGCACATTTGAAGGTTGTGCAGTGGCAGTCCGGCGGCAAGAAGGCAGCAGTGCAAAAATTGACTGACTGTAGGGTCTCCGAGGTCCCCAAAATCATCGGATGATCGACTGATTTCAGACTGCCACCCCCGTGCCCCCATGCAGCCGTCCGATTTTTAGAAATTATACGGTGGCAGCATGGGCACTCGATGGCTGTTGATCGTGGATGTTTCATGTGTTTGTGCATACAGACAAGCTCACTGAGACATAAGAACCGCTGTGAGCACCCACACCGCTGCCAAGAAGGATGAACTTGTTTGAGCAATTTAAGTTTTAAATTTTTTTTTGAAGTAAATACCATTGTTGTTTCTGTATGTAGGCTAGTATGTTATCATTTCTTTTCTGCACTGCGAATGTGCGAGCAGTGCACAATTCCGCATGGATGCAAGGAATGTTGCACCGGGCATTTCATATGCAGAGACATTTACACATTGTCCAATCAGAGCTGCTGCTGGCTGGCAATCCATCTGCCACCACCCTGTGGGCGCCAGGCCTCCTTGAAGGTTCTGCCAAATGCCTTTCCATTTCGCAGTGGGAGTTGTAAATGTGACCTACGGCCAAAATAGCAAAATATAACCTTTGTTTAATACTCCAATTCCAATCAAACCAAGTTTACCTGATAACTTGAGTTTGAACTATAGCCTGTAAAAAATATATATGAACAAACCAAGTTCTTACACTACTCGGGATAACATTGCTACGTTCAGTCGATTACAAGCTTGTCAAACCCCTACCTATCCAACAATGGTCAATGGGTCAAACGTACCTGTCATTTGGTCCTTCTGCGTTGTGTCTCCGTTGCGTGGATACAAAAAGAACATTCATCTATCAATCGGAATGTTTACGTAGAATCTGTCATGTTCATGTCTGTGTTTGACGTCCTTCCCTTTGCAATGCAGGAGTTCTATTTCCAGTCCATCAAGGCGTCACTTTTGCGGCAAAAAGCCGGATGAATGGGTCCGGGTTTCAAAATGAAAGCTTTCATAATGCTTTTAAAATAAAACTTTATTTTATACTTAAGGTGACGTGCATATGCAATAACGTGCGTATGCAACAACGCACGTTAACGCCGCAGATAACACCGTTGTCCATTTTCACCATGGCCAATGAAAGTTTTCAAAACATAACATCATTTATGACACATGCTCCTAATAAGGACTCTGTGAAGACGGTCACAAGCAAAGACTGTTCAACATGGGGTGGCAGAACAAACCACTCCCCCAGAAGCCAAGGGAGAGGAGAGACGGACCGGGGATGCAACAGAGATAATGCCTACTGACAGTCGTGAGACGGACACACCAGGCAACTCAAGGGAGACGCACTTTTGCCCCCTTTTGCAGTTCTGGACGTTAAGTTCACTCTAACCAAAAGTAAAATGAGGTTTTTCTACATTTCAATGGTACAGACAATTCCAAAGTCATACTGTGTGGGCATTGGTTCATAACACTTGTATCAGAGTGCTTGGTCATTACTATTCATTTATTGTTCTTTTTTTTTTTTTATTTTAGATTAGACATGTTTGACAATGTTGTCTTTGTTTTTTAGGCACACGTACTTATGCAATCATTTAATACCTGTTGCATCCTATTGAGGGATGCTGGGTGAGTAGAGTGCTTCCTGTCTAAGTTGGCCAGAGGTAGAGTAAACCCTATGTTGGTTGACAGGCCTCTTGGTATTTTACCAGACAAAATAAAGCTGCCTTCATTAAAGTAAAACTTCAAACATCAGGGACTCAAGCCCAGCTTGTCTGCTCTAACCTATTCTATCAAAGCTTTGTACCTACCAGGGGTGTCCACACCTGTCTTTTCTGTTTTGGCCAGTAAGGTGTAAGGTCATCTCTTGTTGCTGCAAGCTGCTGCTGGTCAGATTGGTATTCCTGCAAATCAGACTCAGCTTGACAATAGGGCTTCGCTTGAGGTCAAGCCTTCCTGCATGTCGGTACAGGTTGAATGCAAAATTGCAGCACAGAGAGAGGGTGGGAGTAGAGTGCTACTTTCAGTATTTTCCGTGTGACATGAAAGAAGGACTCTGACTGCAAAGTACATAAGAGGTTGCAACTTTGTTCACCCTCCTGTGATTTAGAAAAAGTGCAAAATGACAAAGTGCAAGGGTAATACAAGAATAGAGGACAAAATTGCACCACTACATTTTGGTTTTGTAATTACTTTTTCGATTTATGCAACTTGGAGAGTGCTGTGATATGGATGACTCTATTCTTGGGTGGTTTGTCACAGTGACACAGAAAGTCATCGTTTTGAGCTTGAATGAAAGTAATTTTCTTATTTGAGTAGTTATTACACGTTCCTAAAATTACAGTGGCTTTCACAACGCAGAATAACATGTATACAGCTTCTTTTTTCATCAACTACCAACTAAAATGTGTCATTGAAGTCTCCATGAGAAAACAACTCCTTCCATTTTTGCTGGATTATTAATACATTACAGTTTTATAAGTCTAAGAAATGTTGCCGGTCAAAGAGGCGACCAGGTCAAATGACATTTTTTATCTCAACTTTTCCATCCATGTAAGCAAGTTACTTTTCAGACTAATCTAATTTATGTTTTAGCTAGCCTAGCTATAAAAGATGTTCAAAAGAAATAAAACAAAAAAGATTATTACTTAAAAGAGTTTTTGTATTTTGATAGACCTATTGAAAGTGATCAAATCAATATGGATTACAGATCAGCTTCACAATCAAGTCTCAGCTCTCCCAAATATAAATACAGTTTTCTGATGGTAAAGATTTGCATTTTTAGGTCACTAGTGTTGCATATGTGATTTGATTGCATGGTATGTGCACAAAATATGTCAGCAATGGAACAAAACAGAAAGTATTCCACAGCTTCTTATTTTCACTATTTTACTTTAAACTTCAGATTACTGACTGGAGATGAAAACCATTGAAGTAAATCACAAAGCCCGTGGTCATTTAGTTCTATGGCTCAAATCAAGTAACTTATCTGAACAGTTGTTGTCTGTTTGGTGAGTATGCTAAGTTACCTTTAGTACTTCCCATAACAAAAAGTAGTACACTTGATGTTGATTTTGTCCCACTCCAATCTTCTTTTGGAAAAGGATTTGGAATAGTCTTTTAATTATGATTAGGCAGTTTTTAGCCCCCAAAAATGGGTATATTTTATATCTATTCACAAAACCAAAACACTGCAAATATTGAGCTTTTTGGTATATTTACAATTATGACTTTCATCAGAATTACTTTATGCTTTATTCTTTAATAACTCATGACTTTGTGGGTTAAGTGTCTTCCTCAAGGAAACGATTCCCGTCTTCCAGGGAGTTGAACCCCTGACTAATCAATTGGCAGATGGCAGCTCAACCCAGTCATCTATAGCCAACTGATGGTCAAAAACTGCTAACATTTCTTGGCTTTAAGGTTTTCTGCCACAGCAGTATGTAATAGCCAGTGACTAACATAACTGACAGCCCGTCAAAAAGACCTTAGAGCAAAAGACTCAGCATGTGGTTCAAACTTTCAGACTTTCTATTATTTTTCCCCAACATTTCATTCATTCCGACTCACAAAGACGTTTCTAAAAAAAAAAAAAAGTTGACTGCTTCAGAGCCTTTTATATGGTAATGTATTAGACCAAATTCATATTTTGGACAACTTAAAGTGAATGTAAGGGTAGTTTCTGATTTTTTTATTGGAAAAAATACTTTTTTTTAGCAACTAGCAGCCTGGTGAATAGATCATAGCTTTGAATATTCTGTTCTCAGACTTTTTTCAGATGTTCTTACAGCAAAGTTGCTTGTGGCTCAACAGAGTTGTTGCCTTCCCACAGTGATGCAACTGTGATGTGCAAAAAAAAAAAAAAAATCATGTCCCATTTTCTTTTGCAAGAAAACATTTTCACCTGCTCTGTAAGACTGATTTGTTTTGAAAAATGAGTTCCAGCAATGAAATGGAAAGCTTTTTCTTTTCTATCAAGTCATCTGCAGAGGCAGATTTCTCAGCACAGCAACAAGGCAAAATGAGACTGTTATTGAGACAACTGTGCAAATTTAAGCACTTCTTTTGTGTAATCACTGGAGCAGAAATGGCTTTTAATAGGTACATTTTGTGTCATGTATAGGGGTGGTCAAATTCTTATTACCAGAGATCACCATGTATCACTTGTTTGCCTCAGGCATTACCAGAGGGGTGAAGGGGATGGGAGTCTAACGGGAAGATGGTTCTGAATATATATATATATATATATATATTTAGAGGACATTTTAGCTCCTGTTAGATTGTGGTGGAGCTTCACATTATTCTCTAATTTGAAAGAAGTCAAATGATCAGAAGTAGTTTTTTTCCAGCTAATTTAGAGAAAATAACTGATAGTTTGACTTTTGTAGCAAGAGGAAGTTTTAAGATATACATGTGTAAAGTTGTTTATCTATTTTTAACAATGAGCAGTTAGTTTTCAGCAATTTCAGAGGAGTTTTTAGTTTATTTTGAACATCACTTTTTGTACATAAAATGTCATAAAATGCAGTATTATTATACCAACATTAATAGACATTTTTTAATGCAAATTAGAATTTGAATTTCATAACAGAACCCTGTTCTTTTAAACTGTGATTTCTCAAAGTCCCGTCCAAGCTCTTCTCCACTGCCTCATGCCAACACTGGTAAAATAATATCCCGTGCTTCCTCTTGTCTGCCCAGCAGGACAAAGAAGGGTCAGTTAGAATCTAATGAAGCAGCAATTTCCTTTCACAATTGAGTACTGATACCAAATATTTAATTTGAGCCAATGAAATCTGCGATAGCTGGATGTCTACAGATGATTATGCCATTTTCCTGGTAGCTCATGAGACTCGGTTGATGCGATTAGGTTTGGCGATGCAATGTGCACGTACATAGAGGCACTTTATCATTTAGTAGCAACTGTGTGTGGAAAAGAAGGTACGCTTTCTTCAATTCTGAAGGCTAAACAAATCTGGAAGAGAAAAAAAAAAAACAAGCATTAAATAAAACAATTCAGCTTTAAACATATTACCATAATCCAAGTTATATTTATTAAAAAAGAAAGCCAATGTTGGAGCTCTTTGTGTGTATTTAATAGAATCTGATAACAGGATACGGTGCAATATATATATATATATATATATATATATATATATATATATATATATATATATATAAATATACTTTTTTAGGTAAACCATGCTAGTATTGATATGATAGCATCATGCAGCTGCTGCATATCCATGATGCCGATCTCCCGTTCCACTACATCCCAAAGCTGTTCTGTTGGGTTGAGATCTGGTGACTGTGGAGGTCATTAGCGTCCAGTGAACTCATTGTCATGTTCAAGAAACAAGTCTGAGAGGATTCCAGCTTTATGACATGGAGTGTTATCCTGCTGGAAGTAACCATCAGAAGATGGTAACACTGTGGTTATAAAGGGATGGACATGGTCAGCAACCATACTCAGGTAGGCTGTGATATTGTAATGATGCTCAGTTGGTATGTAGAGGCCAGAAGTCTGCCAAGAAAATATCCCCCACACCATTACACTATCACCACGAAGCTGAACTGTTGATGTAAACCAGTGAATTCTGACCCATCCATCCAAATGTGGTAGCAGAAATGGAGACTTATCAGACCAAACGATGTTTTTCCAGTCTTCTATTGTCCAGTTTTGGTGATCCTGTGTGAATTGTAGCCTCAGTTTTCTGTTCTTAGCTGACAGGACTGGTGCCCAGTGAGTTCTTCTGCTGCTGTATCCATCTGCCTCCATGTTGGACGTGTTGTGCGTTCAGAGATGTTCTTCTATAGACCTCTGTTGTAACCAGTGGTTCTTTGTGTTACTGTTGCCTTTCTATCAGCTGAAACCAGTCTGGCCGTTCTCTTCTGACCTCTGACATCAACAAAGCATTTCTGCCCACAGAACTGACGCTCACTGGATATTTTCTTTTTTTTTGACCATTCTCTGTAAACTCCAGAGATGGTTGTGGGTGAAAATCCCAGTAGATCAGCAGTTTCTCTGAAATACTCAGACCAGCCCGTATGGAGCCAACAACCGAGTCACGTTCAAAGTCCCTTCTATCACCTTTCTTCCTGATTCTGATGCTCGGCTTGACCTGCAGCCGATCGTCTTGACCATGTCTCAATGCATTGAGTTTCTGGAAATTTGTGTGAATAAGCAGTTGGAGATGTTTGCCTAATAAATTGGCCATTGAGTGTATATGTATCAGTCAAAAAAAAAGAAAAGAGTTCCTGCTTAGTTTAAAGTCATTGACAATTTTGCATCATGGATTAATGCTGAATATCTTTGCTTGATCAGTGTCTTACAGATCTAAATCTTAGATCGTGTTGTGTCTTTAGTTTTTGGTTTATAATTGCAGTTTCTGTTGGTCCAAGACTTTTTAGTCTCTTGCAAAATGTCTTAAAAATGCTTCAACGTCCTTAAAATTTCAAGAAAAAATATAATATAGCAAAACATTAGAGTCCCAGTGGTGTTGATAATGTGATGGTTGATCAATAAAACTATCCTGTGACTTACTGTTGACAACAATGAGACCAATGTCATTGGACATAATTGCTTATTGCATTTTTTTTTTTTTTTGTAAAATTGTTAATCTCTAACTGGCCAAAGACCGATTTTATCTTTTTAAGATACAGCCATTGTGTTTTGTTCTGTCATCCTATGTAAAAAAAAAAAAAAAAACTTGCTTTGCATGGTCTTTAGCTTTTATTGTCCATTTTGCAAAATGTTGCACATCTGGTATTTTTGTCTGATTCTACAGCTGCCCTTGCATTTGTTGTTTTTTTATGTAGGCCTTTCTTTGTATTATTGTTACAAAGAAATGTTTAAATGTTAACTCAAGCTATAGTTTATCGATGACCTTTTTACCTCTTAGCAGCAGTCGTTCTGTTTTTTATTACCTGTTGTTTTCTTGGAACTAGGATGAGGAGGTTTATGACACACTGTCCTTAGCAGACGAGAAAGGGTGGTGTTGGAATTGAAAGCATTCCTCCAAAGGTTGATTCTATGAAACCCCTAATGAACTTTTCAACTTTATTTCTCTGAATGTTGTAACGTCCCGCTTGGATTTTCAACAAAAGGGGGCAGGAGAGAAGCAGTCCTTTGAGAAAAAGGATGGTGGCTTCTTCCCAGCATTCTTGTTTCTCCCTTATTTAGAAGAAAACGTTGCTTGTTGTGTTGCTTTTCTGCGTTTTCCTTTGGTGTTTAGGTGAATTTATCTGACAGTAGGATTGGTTGTTCTTTTACCCCATACGTGTGACTTCAAGTCAAAAAATATATATTTTATAAATCATTTCTTTAAAAAAAGTAGATGGGAATTTAGGAATTAACGTAGCTCAGATGGGTAGCTTTGACAAAGTTCCCATTCATATACTTTCTTTTAGCATTTGACAACCATAATTTTCCATTTGTCAAAGTCATGTGTTTTGAGATGTTTGATTTATGGGCCATGCCTGCAAGGGAAGTACCATTAAAATATCTTTGTAAAAATGGTTTCAGCTTACTTCACAAAGATTCTGCTCATAGGGTTTACAGAATAGAGGGGTTAAAAATGGTCATTAATCACATCTTTCAGTCTTTGCTCAACTATCCAAGTTGCTCTAAAAGCCAACAGGAAAGAGCTCCATACATTACACAAAGCACTGTTTAAACATTAAAGAACGATACGATGGAATATGTTTTGAAATAATGATGTTTGGCCTTTTAGTGGTTTCATTGACCCATGCAACATCTTTCTAAGTTGCCTTTTGAATCCATTAGTCTGCTGGACACAGCTTCAGCATATGATGCTGTAATGGAATGTCAAGGTCACACGTCAAGAACTCAGACACTCAATGTTCTGCCAGCGGACGATTTTGACGTATAAATGTTCCCTGAAACAGTGGCTTGAGTCCGCTCCAGCATTCATCAAGAGGAAGTCATCCTCTGCACTTGTATTTGGCCTCACAGTTCCCAATCAATCTGACTTTGAAATGTAGGAAGGATTCCAGGGAGAGTAATCAAATTCCCTGCAACAACAGTCACAGATGGCTCTGGTTCCCGTGAGGTGGCAGACTAACCACTAGGCCTGCTGTGAAAGAGTCCAATAATTCCTAAAGTATTTTGGGTCCAACACCTGAGGGTTCCCATCGTTTTTGTCTTAAGGGACTCAAAAGACAAGCAGTCAATTTGTTTCTTTCTTTTTCAAATGTGTCTGTCTGTGTATGGTGTTTGCTACACATTTTAAAGCACTTAAAAAATAGGTAAAGTGCCTGACCCCTCAGCTCTACAATTAGTTTTGTCTGATGCAGCTTTTCCTTCTATCGATCCCAACTCCCTGGTGCAGGCAAAGAAGAGAGTAGATGAATTGCTTTACCCCGCTTGCTCGATTGGATCACACTAACCTTGTTTAGCTAAGTAACTCAATGCTTTCATACAGTTGGGTCCAAAAATTGTCAATAATAATAACATCTAGCCAGCATTTTTCCCTGTGTTCTAAACCATCAGCTATACGCTTCATTTATGTTCCGATTATAAAAACGGTTTGTGCTCTTTTTTTTCACCTTTTAGCGTTTTTTTTTTTCCTAGTTCTAAGGACAATGCAAAAAATGTTTCATAAACTCACTGGAATATTTTCAAGTCTGTTTGAATAAAGTCGCAAGTTGATAAATGTCAGGCAACTGATGAAGTTGGACGAAGCGGTGGATGAAAGTCTGCCTGGGAGATCAGCTTTAGCAAAGTGTCTTTACTTATTTCCACACCTCTCAATATCTTTAGCTGTGCAGATGGAAACATTTTATGTGATAGCATCCTAATATTTCGTGAGATATCAAGAAGAGATTTAATCTTAAAGTTGATTGTTGGACTGCGGGCAGAACTCTGGAGTGCCTAGAAAAAAAACATTTGCACAGGAAGGACATAGAAACTCTTCAAAGAAAGAATCCAGTAGGGATTTAAACCAGGGCCGTCTCAATATCCGGCCGAATAACGACACCACCATATAGTAAACTTTCAGTTTGAGTTGAGACAATTTAGCCAATTTAACAGAAATGTACTAATTAGGAAAGTAAGGGGGTTAAATGAGACTATTCCACATTTAGCCGGTATTGCTAAAGAAATGAATAACTGATGGAAAAGATTCAAAAAGAAAATAAAGAGTTGAAAAAGTGATTTGTTTAGGTAGATCCACAGACTTTGTAGAATCAGAGTGGAGAATGGATATTTTTTTATATATATAATTTGGTAACACTTCATAATTATCCAAACGAATCATTATTAAACTGTTAGTTATTAAGTTGTAAATGACTTGTTAAATAACAGTTAAGTTTGTTAAGGATTTATAAATGTAGGGTTAGGATTAGGATTAGGGTTAGTTGGTAATGTTCCTCATTTACTAACATTTAATTAAAATAAATAGCTACAAATTAAAAAGAACAAAAGTCCCAGTAACATGTATAAAACATTAACTGATTAATGAAAAGTCATTAGTAAGTAATTTAGTAACAGATTCTTCATTATGTGTTACTAATTAATAAGGTGAAGTTAGAAATGAGTAATATACATGGAACAGGTCATTTATAACTCGCTAACTAAAAGCTTGTTAGTTTGAATTTGTAAAGTTTGAATGTACAGTAATGTATGGTTGAATATATTTGTTATCTTAGAAGAAACATTTTCACATAGTTAATACTTAAGCAGGTGATGCTTTTCGCTTTCTATTTACAATGTGGTCTTGGCTGCACGGTGGCGCAGTGGTTAGCGCAGTGGTTAGCGCAGTGGTTAGCAAGAAGGTTCCCGGTTCAAATCCTGGCTAGGGGACTTGAAACAGTGTCACCAATGGGGGACCTTTCTGTGTGGAGTTTGCATGTTCTCCCCGTGCATGCGTGGGTTTTCTCCAGCTTCCTCCCACCGTCCAATAAAAACATTCATAGGTTAATTGGTTACTCTAAATTGCACCTAGGTGTGGATGTGGCCCCTGCCAGTCCAGGGGTGTCCCCTGCCTTCGCCCATGAGTAGCCGGCTTATGCTCCGTCAGCCCCGTGACCCCAAAATGGATCAAGCGGTTCCAAAAATGAATGAATGAATTCAATGTGGTCTTCTCTGGCACAGCAAACCATTCATATCTACATTTGGACTTTTAACTGGTTTGGTAATGTTTATTGAACTGCAATATTTGTTGTAATTGTCTGAGACTGTAGTAGGTCTCAGGGTTTGAAAACCTGTGCTTGTAAGTGCACCAGAGTTCACTGGTTCAATACCAGATTTTTTGACAGGCTTTCTCAAATTAGACTTTCTGCAAAAACAGCTTCTAATGTGGACCAAGAACATAAAGGCAAACCATTAAACCATTTTTAATGTCAGGTTACTTGATTATTTCCTTTTATGATGCAGTTTTGAGCAGCTCCAAATATTTGAGGAATATATTGAATTTATTTAGCAAATGTAACTTGTTCAAAAGACATGGTCTTTAATGTGCAGTGAACTGATTTGTTTAGCATTTGATTATGAACAGTATATTTCACAGAATTCCTTCATAGAGCAGAACGGCACAGCAGGAGAAAAATCCCAAATTGTACGAAGGCATATCTAGAGGGAAGCTTAGATTAGTATTTTATTTCAGCTGAAACAAGCTTACAGAGTAAAGGCTTAAAATATGGATGCTTGATTTTATAATAACAGCACTGCCTTATTTTGCACGACTTACCTCCCTGTGAGTTTATAGTTCCTTTAATTTATTCTGTGTGTGTCCTGGGATGTGGGAGGGCTCCCAGTAGAACCTGCTGCTTCTTGTTGAAAACACATTTTTTTGTTTAGAAATTTGCTGGTATCTACTGAAGCCGAGAACAGCCTACCTTGCTTTTTTTTCACCATTTTCTAGTGATAACTGGAAAAAAAAAGAAAATTCCTTGTGATAAAGAGATAGTTTATTTCATTCTGTCATGATAATAAGATCATGAAGAATGTACTTTTTTTTCTATTATAGGAAACAAAAATGCAGTTTGTCAGAGAAAATGTCAACCACCGAAAGAACAGTCAATTTGTAATTTATTACTTTAATCGTGGTCTAACTCAGGCAGAGATTGTGCTAATTTTGCTGGTCATAAACAAAGTCCAAATCAGTCATCGTGGTCTGAGGAGACGGTTGGTCCAGCTCCAGCTGCGCAGGTGGCTGCAGTTCAGTGATCCTGCAGTTTTATTGTTTTTATTTAGTGACCAGATGAGGGGACCAGGTTGTCTACATGGTAACAGAATGGTAAAACGGCAGAACGGCAAGTCATCGAAGAGTTTAAACAATGTTTCTGGTCCAAGTTTGACAAAAATGAAGGATTTGTAGTTTGTTATGTTGTTACGTTGTTTCTGGTCTCTGAGTTGCCCTGTCACACCTCATTTCCAGGTTAATCCTAATCCACAGCTGTTGTCATTTCAGTTGACTCCTCTCATCTTAATTTATTGTCTGGTTTTCAGTTCATCCTCATCAGGCCATTTGCTCTATGTTGTCACTCCTTTGTTACTTCCATGAATTTTGTCATGTTTTCGTGTATTAATTTAATGTTTTATTTTCTGCCACCAAGCCTGGCCATCTGCATACTGGATCATCCACCACCAGCACAGAGAAGAAGTTTGTTAAAGATGACAAACTTGGGTAGATTAAAACCCATCCCCCCTTATCTGGGGAAGGGTTGTGGTGGTGACCCCATGACAACTAAGAGACTCTTGAGACTCCACCATGTTTCGGGTCTCTCCCTGTTGGGACATCTATGGGACGGAGATGTCAAGTTGATCCCAGAGCCACCTTAGCTGGCTTCTCTTAATGGAGAGGAACACCAGCTCTTCTCAGAGCTCCCTCTAGTGATAGCCACCCCGCCACAGAAACAACTTTCAGCTTCTAGTATCCTTGGTTTTCCTTTACGACCTCGAGCTCCTGACCACTGATGATTGTTGCAAAAAAAAATTGACCAGTAAATTGAGAACAAAGCTTTCTCGCTCTGCTCTCTTGTCAATGGACGAGCCAGTACAGCAACCACATTAGAACGGATCCCGCACTGTTTTACCAGTTAATCTGAAACCTTCCTCACTTGTGATGAAGACCCCAAGATGCTTCTGTATCTCCACCTTGGAGAAGCAGCTCTCCTCTCACTCAGTGAGGACCATTACTGACTATCAAGCTAGCTTTTTCAAACTCAGCTGTAACTCAGGGCTGCATCAACCAAACCACCCCCTCCGGCTCTATGCCGTGCATAGAAATATGTAACTTGAAAGTACAAAAAATATATAAGCATAAATATATAGTCTGAAAGTCAAGTATTCAACAGTTTATGGAAAATTGAGGTTAATGACAGTATTTGGCTGAGCAAAAGCTTGCAGTTGTGCAAAGGTTTCATTTTCTCTGATTGAACTATTTTAACTCCATACTTTCTTTCATTTCTGCACGATCTTCTTCCTAATGACCACAAACTGAAGTTTACGTATTACATTTTTGGTTTGCTCTCAGTTAATTGTGGCAACGGTGTGAGCCTCATTTGCGCTAACGGTCCCACATATGATCAATATGAACAGCAGCACGCTGAAAAGCAGTTTTTATTATTTTATGAAAGGTCAGTTGCAGTGAATGGCAGGAGGCGCAGCAATCAACTGGGTGTGCTTTTTTTTTATGTTTTTCTTCCTTTTTTAGTTTTGAATGCACTGCTTGGCTGTCAGTCAACACTTGCGTTAGGTCAGGTTGACAGGCTAAAACAAACAGTCAAGCAGACGATGAGGATTGGTGTGGTGTTGCACATTTGGTATTAACACTAGAGGATTTCTTCTTAGTCTTTAAAACACCTCATTTGCTTTAATAACATTATTTGGCCCAATTAAATTGTCTTGCACTTTTTCTGCCTCCATGCAGAGGAAGGTTTAACAGTTTAAAAAGCTCAAATTTCAAGTTTTGACAGAAACTGCTTGATCTGACCTTTGATGATGCTCTGCATGTCAGATGCCTGACTTTCAAATTGATAGATTGCCCCATTTTTTTCAATTTTATTAGATCGAGACCTTTGGTGGATTTGGCCTCCTTCTCTTTTCACAAGAACAAATAACTCTGCGTTACAGATGCCTGATGTGACACTAAAAGCATTCCAATTAAAACACTTAAGGCCACTTTGTAGAGTCTGGACTCTGGCCAAGGGCACCCCTGGTGCATCAAGACCTTTAAGATCAGCCACCCTGTCTGGAAAAGGCCTCTCGAGAGTGACAAAAAAATGCAAAAGATCAGAGGATAAAAGAGACTCTGGATAATTATTCACTGACATTAAATTACCACATTTATAAACAGCTGTATCATGTTAAAGGTAGCAAAATGGTCTTAACCGTAACATGACTGTGGCAAATTAACTTCTGATGATAGGTTGACCCTACACCAGAATACCATTAGTCACTGCATTATAAATCATTTCTAGAAATTGTTATACGTTTGGTCACATGCCAGTGATTCAGATCAAATAATGTTTGCCACACACCAAATACAGTTTTGAAATAATTATTAATAATGTTTGTAATCTAACTCGGCACTGTGAAAAATGTTGGTCTTCGTAACCCTTTTAAAGTTCCACTCCGATAATTTTTTGTTCTTTTGCCAGTGGTCTTTCAGGTAAATAACTGTAGAAGAGGAAGCAAGCCAATGCTTTAGCACAGCACTATATCTCGTTACAGCAAACTTGTCCAAGTTATTCGTTGTAGCTATTAAAGGTAGATCAAACACTTACAGCTAGAAAGTTTTGCTCTGTAAAATGATAAAAAAAGAATGCCAGTGAATGTAGCCTGAATTTATGGAACCACATAACGGTTTCAAATTGACACAATCTGGGGGGAATCGTTTTGGACAGACAGAGCCATGCTGGCAGACTGTTAAAAAAATGTACTCTTGGTTATAAAGCTATCGCTGCAGCGTCTCTAATGCACGGTGTGCAGCTGGCCAGGCAGCTTCTATAAATGACTTTCTATCTTTGAAAATGTGCAGAGCTCTGTGTTTATGTTGCTCTCTCTTACACCCCATACTGTAAGTGTGAGCAGACTTTTAATGTTATTGAAGTATAAATCCTGAGGAAATGACAACTTCGTTGCCTTTATCCCGCAGATGACAACATGCAAAACTGCTGCATCATGCAAATGCTGATGAGCACATTCAAGCTAAGAGTCAGCAACGAGGCGGCAGCATCTTTGAACCTCCCCTGAGGCTATGAGGACCAAACTCAAACTGAGATGGCTGGTAGTAAACTAATTTAACAGCGCACCATGAAGGAGGAGGTCGACTACTCTGCGTCGTTACTCTCTGGAAGAGTGCGGTTGAACATGTCACAAGAAATCACAGAACTCCAATAATAGATTTTCTGAGCATTAAAACCTCACAACACCATACACAGTAGAGCCTTTGTTTAGTTTTAAACCCGCTTAAAGCTACATAAATACTTCAGCTATTCATACCCAATCAATTATTTTGGACACCACGTACCTTTAAGTTATTGTGGAAGGCTTTGGGTTGCTGGAGCCTATCCCAGCCACTATATGGTTTACCAGTCCATAACAAGGACACACGTAGACATATAACCATGCAATCACATACACACTTAGAGACATTGCAGAGAGTTTGAACTGTGAGAGGATGTCGAAGAAAACTGGAGAAAACGCACACAGGTCCTAGCTGGGGTTTGAACCACAATCGAGGCAAGAGTGCTAACCACTACCCCACTCTATAACATTGCTGAGAAAGCCACTTTCCCAACATAAGTCATTTATTGTTCACTATTTCTTTATTTCATTTTTTTTCTTATAAAACAGATTGTATTATAGTAGCATTACCTTCCTAGAAAGCCCAAAGTGCTTTGCAGTCACAGTCCCATTCTCCCATCAACACACGCATCGCTCACTGATGGTGGCTTTGCTGCTGAATACTGACGCCAACCTATAACCACCAGGAGCAATGCAGGGCTTAGTGTCTTGCCCAGGGCCCCTTTAATGCATGGGTGAGCAAGGCGGGAATCGAACCTGCAATCTTCTGATCAGAGGTCGACTGCTTTACTTTCGCAACACGACCGCCCACAAATGAGTGAATGGCAATGAACAACAGAAACTGGCCTGAGTGCTTAAGACAATACACAACTCAGGAGAATGCATTTCTAACTGTAGTGTACACTGTTAATCAGTTGTAAACTGATAAATACCTGTTTAGCGCTTTATTACATACTTTGAAGGCCTAAAGCACTAAACAGTCACAGTCCTGCTGACCCATTCACACACACGTTCACACACTAATGACTGCTGAATACAGGTGCCAACCTATAACCACCAGGGGCAGCGTGGGGTTCAGTGTCTCGCCCAAAGACGCTTCAACACATAGGTGGGCAAAGCGGGAATGGAACTTGTGGTTTTCCCATCAGAGGTGGACTGCTCTACCTCTGCACCACAGCCGCACTGTGGGTAGTAGTAAAGACTGTGGGTCTGGATGAGTGGCACGTAACTGGAAATGCATTTGTGTATTACTTTTCACGTATTGAATTCCTGCTTGTTAGTTTCAAATATGGCAAACGGCATTGGGTGTATCTGAAAAAAGCTCAGTCTAAAGAACTGGTTTATAAATATAACACGGTCTATATGGTCACTGGATAGTTTTTTGAGAGACTTTATGTTAAATTAACACGCCAATTTCACTTTCACTTTTTTACTTTTTAGAATTTCCCTCAGATTACAAAGTCAACAACTATTGACTGAAAATGAATTGCATGTCTAACTTCCTTTTTTCTAAAATATTTGTATTTTTGCCATTTTGTGATAGAACACCCATTTTAGAAATGAAATGAAGCCCCTCTCATTCCATCCCTGACTTTAATGCAAACCCAGAATTTAAAAATAGGAACAAAAAATGAAGCCTGACATTACGTAAGCACTTACTGCGCAATATTCCAAATATGTTGGCTGATGATCAGAAACAATGCTCTATAAACTTTAACTAATACTTGATACTTACTGTTTAAGCCTTAAATGATTCAACAGCTTATATTTCCAATTTTAAGTCACAAATCTGGTACAAGGGAAGAACAAGTTTGGCTAAAAATAACTCAAATTTGTACTCCGCTAAGAATTAAAGTTGATGATTGGTCAACTTGTGTTAATAACACAGATATGTTGGTGGACTGTCGAAAAGCAATCATATCAAACAAATTAAAATCAATCAAGTGAATACTTGTTTTCTTTGTCTTTTTCATTTTTTTCTGCAGTCGTACCTTTAGGTTTTGGCACTAGGTTTTGCTCTTGTGATCCAACCCTGGATGAGCAGTTTTACACAGATTATATGTATCTGTTTTGCAGGTACCATTAAATCCAGAGTGCCACCTAATTAAACCAAATTTGGAACAAAGAAATCATTTAGGAATATTAATTTTACATGTTCCCCCAAATAAAAATATAATGCATTATTTTTTACGTAACTATACCACAACTACAGCAGCTTCCATCATTCATTCATGTCTGATTTTATGTTATATACGTTTTTAAATCGGATGTTTTCAAAATTAGGACCATCTGTCCAACTCCACGGATTATTTGAAAGTGAATAAATATATGTAGCTTGTGTAGCTTTAAATGAAAGAGGAAAAAAAAAAACACAAGTTCAATCAAGACCTGCCTATGCCCTTTGCAGTTAACAAGTGACGATGTCAATCATGCCTGCGGGTGACGCTGTTTGTGGGACGTCACAATAACAAATTAGCATCTGTCAGAGGTTGTCAGACGAAGTAACACAGAGCTGGGTCAGCGGCTGCCCACAGTGTGATTAAAGTGGCTGCCAAGTTAACAGAGAAAAAATCCTTCCAAAAAAAGACCTCTGCTTAATTAGGAAAGCGTTTAAAGCACGCCAGTTTTTTCCCAACATTTTGTAAACCATTCATGGAAGTAGCTGTCATTCTGTTTATGCTGCTTTGGCATTTGCTCACAATTTTAAGTGACTGATTCACCTCTTTTAGCTTCACATGTGATTTGATTATATTTTTTATAGATGCAACAAAGTCAGAACGTACCTTTATAGCAGGAAGATGTTGTCCAGGAACACTTGATATGGATTTCTGCTCTATTTTTAAGCAACTTTCTATAATTAGTACAGTGTGTTTTTGGAATCTACCATCCCAGTTCAATCAATATGACTGACAAAAATGCTTTCATTACAAAATCTGAAATATAGTAAAGCTTAATAGGGTGCACAAAATATTGCGAGCGGTGAGGAGAGGTCCATTCTCCGCTCCGGCAAACTTCACCCCCGCTCCATCAACACCCAGTCAAAGTTTTGCTCTGCTAAACTCAAGTTCGTGGACGCTTGGGTCCGCTAGGCCAACACAGAAATCTTGAACGCTGGACCACCGCTGCTTCGCCAGTGTCGCACTGGCGGCAACTAAACGTTGCACAAACGTCGGTGGAGCCGTCATAAGCGTCTTACGAGCGGACACGGCGTTGCTGGAATGGTGTCGGGCGTTGAAGCAGTGATCCATGGCAGCGATGAACTTTGATGTGGCGTTGTCATAGCGAAGCTGGAGTGGGACCGATAATTGGCCCCAAATACCAAAATACTTGGAGAAATTCACATCAAATTAGCCCAAAAACTGCATCACCATGGATCCTAAGAGACGCCCGCATGCGCAGAACACCTTATACCTACACTGAAGCAGCCAACGCTACATCAACGCTCGCAATAGCTCGCTACCACTAAACTAATGCTAAAGCTACGCCGGCTTCAGTGGTGCATCGCTACACCAACACCCGTGTGTCCGATATGTTTTTCCCATTTTGTGCGCGGTGACTCTCCTGTAGGTTCACTGCTTCTGGACAGAATAACAATGAGAAACAATTGCACAAAGACATGGGTGTTGGGTGCATGCATCAGGCAGTTGGTGACAACTGACACACCTAGGTCATTGAACTTCTTTTAACTTATTTTACTTAGTTTTGTTCCACTTGTGAAATGGTAAATGGTGTATACTTGAATAAGATTTTTCTACCTTCATTGAAGGCCCAAAGCGCTTTACAGTCACTGTCCCATTCACACAATGGCAGCTACGATGCCGAACACTGGCGCCAACCTTCCACCAGAGGCATTGTGGGGTTCAGTGTCTTGCCCAAAGACACTTCGACACATGGGTGGGCAAGGCGGGAAGCAAACCTGCAATCTTCAGATCATAGGTCGACCGTCATGCACCACGGGCTCCCCGTCTTGTGAAGCAGAAAGCATTTCCATTACACACGCCTTCCACCTGAAAATATTCATGCAGTATAGTAAGGATGATCTGCAGTAATTCAGAAGAGTGGAGCAATTTTAATACTTTGTGGTGAATTAACAAAAAAAAGTACATTAGCTGACATTCATTATGCAAGGAAATGACTCATAAGTAATGTGCAAAATTGCTAGCTCTTTGCAATCCATTATTTTGACCAATTTTCACACTGGCTAAATAGAAAAGGGTAAAATGGGGTGGAAAGAAGAATAGGATGAGACTAGACTGGGCCATGGATGTACATTCATGCATATCCACCAATAAGATCACTTTAAATTTCTTTTTTTTTTGCTAAAAATGGTAATGTCATTACCCAGCAAAAAAATGTTTGTGATCCTTTTTTTTGTATGTGCGTCTTCGAGTGTGTCTGGTAGTTTACATCTGTGTGCGAATATTACGACCGAATGAGCAGTCAAATTTGTTCACTGCCACTTAGGAGCGAAATCAGACTGCAGCTCAACTTCCTGGAGGCCATGCAAGTTATTACAAAAAAATCTCTAAGTCTCTAAATGAGGGGGAGGGGGGGCAAACGAGGGCGAGATGACTGGAGGGAAAGTGAAGGAATGGAAACAAAGTAGGGCAGAGGAAAAGGGAAAGGACAAGGCAAAGCAAAAATATGTAAACATATTTGATTAATGGGATTTCTTTATTCCTTTTCATTTTTTATCTTGATTACTTGAATTAAACCAATTTTAATTTTGAAAAAATCTTAAAAGTCTTCAAGTTCCTGGTCAATGCCATGGTCGCACACGAGTGCTCAGCAGCTAGCATCAACTTAAAGAGCCACTCCGATCATCTTTTGATCTATTTTAAAAGCGTTCCCAGTGGTTTTTTAGTTACGACTATGCCGTTTTTAGCCAAAACCAAAAAGCCTGTGTCGATATCTGCAAACCAGCAGCATTTAATCAGAAATTTGTCTGAGTTTTAGACATCCACTGTGTCCATCACTGATCAATGTACACACTCTCGCTATAGCTTACCTCATAACCCTAACCTAATACTAGTGGTGCAGCAAAAAAAGCGAACAATATTGGAGCTATTGAGACATACAGTTTTAACCAGATACCAGCTCAGATGAGGAAAACGAAGACAGACTTGGATCTAGTCGTCTGCAAATGGATGAATCGGAATGAAGCTGAACAGGAATGATCTTTTTCCAGCCACATTTTTTCATCTGCTCCTGATTCACAAGAATATGAAAAACTAAATACTCCGAATGTAATTTGGAGCTTCTTTTATTTTCGTCTTACTGTAAGAATTAGATCAGATTAGTGAGATTAGAATTTTCTTTCTTTGGTAAGATTAGAAGTAAGTTTCTTTTCATTTCTTTTAATTCCAAAAACTTAACAATCAGTATAAATGTTGTCCCATATGTTTTCTTGTTTCCAACAACCAAATTTAAAAAACAAACTTTAAATCAAACTAAAACATCAAAGTGAGAACCTGATTAAGACTTGAGCAATAAGAAAACTAAAATGCAATAAATATTGCAGCTTTCTGACTAATTTGTCTTCAACAAAACCTAAAGCGTTAATATGGATTCTGGTGTTCATGTATTAAAACTCTAAGTCTTTCTCTACAATGTTGTTTGCAATTTAGAACAACAGAAATCGCTAATTAGGCAGTTTTTACACCAACATGCTAATATATGGAAATTAACGAGGAAACGTTTTCAATTCTGATGAAGGGGAACCTTAAGGTTCCTGTTAACATTTAAGGACACCTTAAAGTACCCCAACAAAAAGAAAAGAAGTCAAACTGGAAAGCAAAGCTTTTTGCACAATTTCATGGTCTGGCTTGATGAAATTAGAATTACTGACCCTTTGAATATCTACAATCAGATTCGCTTTTGCTGTAAACTCATGGGAAAGAGTAATGCAAATGCATCAAAGCAAGTCTGGGAAAATACCTCTGCATCACAAGTTCCTTCAGCGATTTCAGGCGTCATTAGTTCATCAGTCAAATAACATATAGTTTGTTTTCTCTGGTTTTTCATTTCACCAGCAGTAGTAATTACAGGTTGTAAAAGAATAAAATAGCTGCTGCGCTAATGAGCTGCACTTAACTTTAATTGCATTATTAGACAGCAAGCAACTAAATGCTTTTATGAGCCATTCAGTGGTGGTTTAAAAGTTAATAATTGAAACAAAGGTTTGGGTAGAGGATGTTGAAAGACTATTCTTTAAGTTGAGAGTTTTATATTTCCTTGAAGGGTCAAAGTATTAGTTGGGGGGCTACTGACAACCTTTAAATGATTACAAAAACGATGGGAGCGCTTCAAAAGTGAGCAAACCCAGCTGAGCTTCAGTAAACGTAGGAGAAGGTGCTGATCCTGTAAACGCAGCGGGATTCCCATTACAGTGTCACATTTTGTTTTGGGGGCTGTTTCATCTACGGTGAAATCAAATTTGGCATTTGCACTCCAAGGGGGAGAATTGGAGGTATACGATTGAGTTAGTTCATGTGATGGGGTCTTGTTTTGAACCCTGACATGGCAACGGTTTAATCTAAAGCTCAATTAATTCCACAGCTTTGTGCCACATCAAATAAAGCCCCCTTTTGTGATATTAGATCCAATTTTCACTACAACTAAATTGTGCACAAAGGCTTTTTTTTTAAATAATCCCCAAAGATCTCATTTAGAGTCAAAATGAGTCTGCATTTTTTTTTGCTGCTGATTGGAAATCCACCTGATAAAAATTCAACTTGACAACATCAGTGAACACATTTAAAGATACTTAAAAAAAAGTACATTTTCTGCCTACCCTCTAACTAGTACAAATCAAAATAATGTGGTACTATCTGGTTCCCTGGATTTTAAAAGCTTTTTTTTTTTAATCTGACAAAATAGATTTCCCAAAATAAAAATCTAATAAATATAAACATTTTACAAAAAAATATAAATGAATCCTCAGTGTTGTGAAAAGGAAAACTTGGATGATTAAAAAAAATTACGTGTGGTCTTTATTTGTCAATTTATTATCATCAGTGCACCATGATCTTTTGCAAAGACTTCTGGGAGATTTCTAGTGCACTGGATTTTGGAATTGTAGATTGAGAAAGCTTTATCACATGACAAATGCTCTATATAGGGCACTAGGTAGTTATTAGTGAAGGATTTCTAACACAACTGTTGGTTTGTTGTCTTTACATTTGGAGAAAAGTAGAAAACCTTTATAGTAGATTTAAAATCAATACTCTTGAACAAAATAGCAGTAAAGATGAATGGATCTCTCTTTGGATTGGACCAAGGAGTGGATAAAGGTTGGATGTACTGTAAATAGGCTGTGTCCTTGAACAACTAAAATTGCTGGATAAATTATGATTTTTACCCAAAGTCAAACCCAACAATAGCAGGAATTCCCTATTGACTTTTTTGGGGGAAAAGAGAAGTTTGATCAGCGATTAGATAGTTTTTCTGGTTTCCGAGTTCTTGAACGCATTTTAAGCATTTAGCGTTCACACCAGACTGTGCTACCTGATACTAGCTCATGTACTCACAGTTGGAAGAGGTTTGGTTCAAAATGTCGAAGTGGCACACATCGTGCTAATCTTGCTCCAGGCTTGTACTTTCACAGTTCTATTCCAATATATACAATACTTTAAAGCCTATAATTCCAGCCAAATGGCAATTGTTAATCTCTCCTTCACTTTTCAAAAAGTTGGTACTTCCATTAATTAAAAAAAGATTCCCTCCATACGTCTCTACTAGAGTCCCTGATTGGTCAAAGTTCAACTTGGTTAACTTTCAACTAATTTGTACATAGAGCCCAAAAACGGACTTGCCCGGGACGTGCATCTATACATATTTACATATTTACTTCTTATTGGAAGGGAACACACTTTGCAGAGGTCGGTGTGAATGTAGCAGCAGAGTTTTGTGAAGGGTTATAACTCTTTATGATAAAGCACCAGAGCTCTGGTGCTTGTATAGTTATTTGATTGGCAGAACTTTAGACAAGTAATAGTTACTTACAGTTACTCTGAAGTATTTTCAGGCTGTACCCGTTCAACAGAAGTCCTAATACACATGAAGTACTCTGAACGGGAGCTGTCTACTTTTACCAAGTTACAGTTTTTTTTCAAACCTGCTTCAAATTTTAAGTCCAAAGATCAAAGCTTTACTTGGGACAATAGAAACATTTTAACGTTGTATTTCAAATAATATCTGTACTTTATTCACAACTGTGGTTTTCTTCCATGTGTTTAGCTTAAGGGCCTTTTGTTAAAAAAAACAGCTGTTCTAACATATTGAAAATGGAGTTAGCACCGAGGGACTCATTTTGTGTTTTTCTTCCACTCAAGGACAACTGTGTCTCAATGATTCATTAAGCACTTTGCATCCTTTTGTGATCAGCCATATTGAATAAACTGCCCGTATAAGTAGGCATAATGTTTCAGTTGAAAGTCCTCTATAAAACAAGCTCTCCACCGAGATGCATGAACATACAGAGCACACACTCCAGCATCCCATGAGGGAAACGAATGAAAGCACATCAATTTGAAAATGACTGCAAGTTTGCCGTAGACGGCATTCAAAAGAGTTCTTTTTCTTTTTTGTTTTGGTCTTGTTAAAGTAATTTACTTGGAAGCGGCAAGCAGGCCATTCTCATTGTTTTTTAATTTTTTAATAAGGAATCTGCAATTCAAATACAAATGGTGAGTTGTCGCTAAATGAGTAATTCAATATCTTACTAAATGAATATTTGTGACTGTTTATGGGAAAAGTATTTTTAGCTTTTCATATTTTTTGGTTTGCCAAAAAACAAAAAAAAAAAAGAAAAAAAACTTTTTTTTCTGGTTTTTTTTTTTTTTTTTTTGGGGGGGGGGGGGGGGTGTTAACACATACAAAATAAATACAATATCGCTGTGTTTATTTAAATGCTTTTCACTGCAGGGCTCTACCCAAGTTGAGAAGTTCCCTGCTGCATTAGTATCATTAAATAATATATTTCTTATAATTAGTGCTAAATAGAGTATTAGCTGAAAATAACATGTGTCTGCTAATCAGTGTGGCCGCCTGCTGATAAAAAGGCTGAATTTACCGGCTTCCAGGGTCACAGTTAGACCACTACTGACTCTAATTACAGGACAGCTCTGGTTTGGCCTAATTAAGGGAGTGTACTCAGGTTGTACTGCTACATATGTGTTAGACATGCAGTGTCTTTGTGCTGAATTCAGCTTAGTAACATCTTTGAAAACTGGGTTTTGAGGAGTTGGACTTTTGGAGTTGTAACAAGAGACTGACAATGAAATTGATTTGATTCTACCTGCATGTGTTAAACGTAGCATTATTTCGTCGTGCTGTTCGTCTTGGGGAAACACACAAAAAAATGCAATAAAAATATAAAACTAAGCAAAACCTAAAGTTAATTACAATTTATTGCGACTGAAATCATTCAAGTATTTAATAATAGGCTGAAAGGAACTGAAAGAGTGACCGTCTGGCTTGACATTTTAAGACGAAGATGTCCAGATGACGGTGAAACAGTGACAAAAACACATGAATTTGTTTTGAGACTAGCTAGGAACTGGCAACAGAAAAGTCCTTTGTATTGCATCTTATTGTGCGACTGAACATCAACTGTTGAAAGTGTAGTAGAGTGTTATTGAGGAAACATTCAAATTAAGTAAGGCGCACATACTGGCTCCTCATAGACCGGGCTCAAACACATGGGATGTGCCTAAGTGCCTGTAGGACGCCCATTCTGTAAAATGCGCACACACACTAAGCTCTGATTATCTAATGTTCTTATTTCTACAGTCAGGCAGTGGGCAAAGAGCATGTACTTGAAAGAGCACTATCTGGCTCCTTGCATGGTGCACAGGTTTTGGGAGTGTTCTTATCTCTTTTACCCTTACTTACTCTTTTGTGTTGTGTGGGTGTTCGCTACGACCTGTCGCCCACAGGCTGCTTGTAAGAGACTTGAACATTGTGCACACCGAGTGGTCTACAATCTTGACATTTCATGTGGGCCACCTGTGTTTTTGTAAAGTTTACCTATTTTTCGCCTACAAACAGTCCGTATCCACCCACAAAGGCAGTTGCGACTAAAGCTAAACTCACACCGGCCTCGGTAAAGCACGTTTAAGTGTCCACTTTCAATGAAAGGACTCTGTAAACGCTTACGTGCATGTTTTGGGCACCAAACCTCTTCCAACTGTTGCATAAGTATCAGAGTTGCGACAGTCCAGGGTGAAAAAATCCTAAGCGTGCGTTCAAGAATGAGTGTCACCAGCCTGGAGTGAACATGGCTTGTGCAAGCTATTTTCCCAGAAATGGCTTACAACGTAAAAACATCTATTAAGCATGACTGTTTTTAAAGAAAACAAGTAGAACTTTATAGAAATTACTGCAAAATGGGAGGTTTTGAATTAATAATCTCGCCAAACTGTTGCATAATCTCATGAAGTGTTGTGATGAAGAAATACACAAGAGGGAAATTTGCTGACCAAGTATAAATAAAGATAGCAACACACAAAACCATTTACCGATTGATGCTTTTTTTTTGTCATGTCAAACAAATGTTTAACCATGCGTTGCAAATCGGATCTAGTCTTGTTTTCATTAATGCAACACTGTTCTAAAAAAGCTGAGAAGTGAAGGGGATGGGATCTCACTGACAAATGAGAGGTTCCAGATGATTTCAGGTGAAAATCAAAGGTAATATTTTTGGTTTTCTGAGGACAACTTAAAAAATTAACATTAATCCCAATGCTATGTCATCTAAGTATTTGGAATCATTTCCATAATTAGCACTGATGCTCATATCTGGCCGCCACTGCAAGACTAATTATGGTGGATTAATCCATTGGCAAGGTTACATGATGAATGTGTGTTTAAGTGTGTGAATGTTTAACCACCACCTGGATTTAACAAAGCGAAGAGGTTCAAGCCTCCCAGTGGAAAATGGCTGCAGTGATAAATAGGTTTCTGCTGGCAATATGGTATTTAACTCAAACCGATGCGGAGTAAATCTTGATAATCCATTGCCAGATTTGTCATGAAGCCCATTCTGAGGTCACCGAAAAGTTTTTTTGTTTTACTGCTGCTTTAAAGTTTGTCAAAACTCAATTGGAGCCCTGAATAGTACGACTTTGAACTTTATAATAAATGGACAAATTACACATCTATGATATCCATTGATTTCAAGGGCAGATGTAAGGCTGGTTTGTTTTTATGGAAATCCTGGAAAGGTCTGAGACTGCTAACCTTGATCTTGTGAAAAAGAAACAAAAAGCCCAGGAGTTGTTGGAACACACCCAGTGAGACCATTTAAGTCTATCAGTCAAAATGCTGCACCCTTGATTTGGCACTTTTTGAATTGCAATGACGGGACTTGGCAATGGTATTAACTCTGGACGCAAAACATGAAAAAAAGGTACATTTTGGAATTCTTTCCAATCCCTCAAACTACCTTGAGGGTAAAGGTGGTGTGTAGACAGCTACCAAGCGGTAACTTTATGTACTGCACCTGGTAGTTAAATTGTTTTTAAAAGTGCTTCTAAGATTAAGACGTTTTCTTAATTTCTTAGAAATGTCTTATTCTTATTAGAAATGTCTTAATTTCTTAGGAATTCTTAAGAACCAGGCTAATATAAGGGATAACCCTCTATACACATAGCCCCAATTAAGGATAATTAACCACTGTGGCAATAAAACCCAAAATGTGACGTCTGCTCATGTGTATTTTTTTATTTAGGAAACAAGTTTCTATTAAAAAAAAAAGCAATAATTATTATAGTTTAGAATAACTGTTTCCAAGCTTTTTTTGGCGATGCCTTGACTCTGGAATATTATGTTCCCAAATCGTTACTGGTTTCACAGGAATATGCCATGATACTACAAAGATTCAGAGGGTGTAGCGAATCATTTTATTTTCACACTTTCACACTTGCTTCCACACCATAAACCCAATGAGGATGCGTAAGGTGTGCTTTAAAGTTGCAGCCTGTGCTGTTCTTGATCACCAGTGTCCAATTTCCTATGGATCAAATGTTGTCCAGTCCCTGATTTTGTATCAGGAACTCGAATGTTAACTGACTTCTTTTCTTTTAGTTTTGTTATTTAATAGCCTTTTAGTGAGCTCAACTACTTGAATTTAACAACCCACTGTCATAAAAATTGTGCTTTTGACATTTTCGTATTCAAATTGTGGTTAATTAGGAGTAGACAAAACATGCTGTTTAATAAAGCTTGTGGTTGTAATGTACAAATTCGTAAAGGCTCCCTTCTTGGTTCCATTCCGATGCATCCATCTGAAGGCAAATCAATCCATCTGAGGTGGAAACTGGCTCATCTGGATAGCTCTGATCTTGCTTGCCATTTTTGTTGTTGCACTGCTAATGTTAAGCTGAGGTTGTGAGGAGCTATAAGCTAATGGGCGAGAGTGTAAACGAAGGAATTATGGAAAATGACAGCAGCCTCACTCTGCACCACAACCCGGAGGCCAATTTAAGCAGAAACTGGCATCATCATAAGGCAACGGGGCGGGGCTTTCTTTTTCTTTTTTTTTTAATCTGCTTTAATAGAAAAAATAAAAGGGCGGATGAAACGTGGATTAAAACGTTAAAGAACGACCAAGAACAAGATAAAAAAGTGCAGCGGGTTTTTTTGTGCTTTAAGTTTGACTCGTGTAAATCACTTTATTAGGTAAATATACATGTAGACTTTAGTTACCATCGGTTGGGCGACATTACAGACTTAAGGAGAGCACCTTGCTTTACATTAAAAAAAATGATGAAAGAGAGCGCTATGAAAAAACGGGTGAAAGCATGACCTTAATGAACGTCAAAAATACGTCTGACACACCTGGATAAGATATGACAATTTCACCATAATTTATTATTCTTTGTAAATAAAATAATTAACATTTATAAATTTTTCATATAGTAATGTTTATTAATTACTGCAATAAAAAATCCTGTTAAATGTACATTGTCCAAGACGAGTAAAAAAACCAAACCCAGATAAATTCTTTCATTTTCTTTGGTTGTATTGTCGTTGTAACTATTGCTGATAGAACATAATTACTCAAAGCTGTCTTTGAGCTTGGCCTCCATATTGAGTAACAAAACCAAAAAGGATTAGTAGAGAAAAAAACCTTTAAAATGCCTGACAGAAAAAAAAAGTTACATGTAGCGCCTGCAACATCCAAAAAGATTGGGGACATGTTATGTTCCTTATTTGATTGATATGATTCAGGTACCATCAGTCACACTGATTCTAGATCAGCGTTCTGTAATTGAGATGTTGACCCAGCTGATCTTTTCGGATGGGACGAAAAATTTGCCACGTTAGCGGTCACGGTGCAAATCTAGCGTTACCCAGTTACAGCAACAGGAAACTAAATACCCATGAAACCTCTTAGATCTGTACCCTGTCCACATCCAGAGACCCACTCAAAACCCATTATACAGTATGCACAGCTGTACAAGTGCATCATATCACTTACCCAACAGTGCTGATCCGTTGCTGCATGCCAGAATAGGTCATCAAACACGAAATGCCAAATGTATCTTGTCCTTTAGAGTATTTTACCTTTCATATTTAAAGTCTAGTCAGCTGAGGTTCAGTGTGATGACACAACCAGAGGGAGAGCTGAAATCAATGAAAATCTAATTTAGATAAACTGACAGGTAAGCCTCCCCCTCCAGCCGGCATTGAAGACCGCAGGCTTGCGCGGCTGCATGTTAATGGAAATTTCCGTTCAATATGCGATGAGTGACGAGGCATTAAGTAGCTGCAGCCAACCAGAAGCAGAGGTGACAAAAGGTATTTTAGAAGAACTCCGAAAATATTTCTTTGTGACTTTTTGACAAATGTATACACTAAAGGTGTTTAAGACCAAACTTGTAAAAGTGTGAGAGTTAAAAAAAAAAAAGTTTAACAACATTGAAAATCACTTCACAAGTCAATTTGTAGTGAAGGAAATGTGTCAAATTATGACAGGTTGGTTCTTCTAACCTCTTCGGACCTGGCATCCACTTTTTGGGTGATATTACCACAAGAGCTTTGTAAATACATATTCAGATGGTTAGCTCAATATTAGCTTGGGTCTTAAGAGGTTAAAGGTAACAATGATGGAAGAAAAAATACATTCTTAAAAGTGTGGAGTTCTCTGAAGTTCTGTATGGTGTAGAGTGTCTTCTGTCATTTAATGTTCACCGTCTGTCTTTGATAATCACCACATCTATCTCCATTTACTATTTTTGTCTAACTTGTCAAACTTAATGCAAGTTTGTCTGTTCTAATTGTGATATATATTCATCTCAATATAACAGTGAATTTGGTTTACCAATTCCTTTAGATAAAACGTTTTCCCTATTTAAAGAAAGGTATACGTAGTTGGATCCAAGTCCCACTCCTATCAGATTTTGATGCATTTTTAAAGCGTTTCCAATGGTCTTTTAATTTTTTTTTTTAAATTGTTGTTTTCTAGAAGATAATTTCTGCAGGAGTTTGTTAGAAATTTGCCTCTGAGCTGTGGGCCATTGCTGAGAGCTCTTTGTTTGCATGCTTACAGCCTAACATTACCGGTGCAACAAAAATGGCGAGCAATATTGGAGCTATCCAGCCGTACAGTTATGAGCCAGATGCCAACTTAATTGTATGTTTATATTTGTCTTCCATCATGATAAAAATGGTTCAAGAACATGCTAAAAACACCAAAAATACAACTTTTATTAAAGTGGGTCTTTTACTGCCACCTCCTTTTCTGTGTTTTTACAATTCAGATAATGATTCACTGCTCGCTTGTCAAGCAGATTCCGTCTTTCCAATTTAACTGCAGTGGAGAAACAACAGGGAATCTTGAGTCCCTTTTGGGATATTCAATTTATTGCATTAACCTTCAGTGACCGAACAACTTGGGCTCAAATACTAAACTCAGTCAAGGCTCCATTACACTAATCATTCAAGGAACCAATAAAATGTTCCCAACTTGTAAAGCAGCAGCTTAGATTTCAAACTCATCAAATTGCTATTAAGCTGTTTCCCTTTGGAATCCATTGTTTTGTCCGTGTAGGTCAAAAATATGAACGGAAAAGTGCAAAAACCCAAACACTAAAGATAAACAGAGAGATAGAAAAAAAAAAACCTTTGAAAGGACAATTTTTTATTCAGAGATTTCTTTATCTTTATTGGAACGTTTTCCCTCTACCCATTCCTCAAAAGTTGTTAATCTTCCCCCTTTGGAAAGGACTCACTCATCTGTAACGTTAAGTTTCCCAAGTTTCCATTACTCCACCTCAGAAGTACTTCAAGCAAAAGAACGTGATACGACTCAGTGACAGACACTGTCAGAGGTTCACAAAGACCCTCCATCTCTAGATTTCAGACTCTGGCAGGCAGCAAGACTTGATAAATGAAAAGAAGTAGAACAAAAGTTAAAAAAAAAGCACTTCTGTGAGTGTCTCCTGCTCAGAATCCTTTTGACATGTCGACAGCTGATACTCCGGCTCTAATAGGGGTTTGACATGGGGCCAATGGGCACTCAGCCTTGCAACACCGAGGTAAAAGTGAGTCCCAAATTCCCACTGTAGATATGACAGCAAGCAACTGCTGACAGGACACAGGTTGAGTGAAAAAAATAAGACAGGGTAAGGATCAAGAATTGGGGGATTTCACACAATTCTGAATAAACAAACAGCACTAGTTAAAAAAACAAGTTTATTTGATGGGAAGTCATTTTCCTTCAGAGGTGGTGTGCATCAAAAATGTAGATTTTTAGATCATTATTAAATATTTTAGGAGCAAACCATGTGTGTACAGCTTTAGAATATCGATTTCTGCTGATCCATTTTAGTCAAACATTGACATACTTTAAAAAAACAAAATGTTGGTTTTTGCTGTGGCCAGTCATCAGTCACTAAAACAGCTCGTTGCCGTTGGCGCTCTAGTCCTTTTATAACATCAAAGGAGTCAGATGTTATCCCAAGAAAATCTGTCTGATCCGCTTGGATCAGAAATTTGAGCAGCTTATGATGAAAAGCCCAGAAACCAAGATGACCTGCTTTGTTGATGTGACACAGTTCCCCATCTTCTGTTTGCCTCTTTTTCAAGATGGACCACTGTCGTCCGCTTGTTTCAGCGAGTAACAAAGCATTTGGAGTGTTTTAACAAGCCGAACATCCCAACGTTGCTTTTAACTTGGGACTGTCACCCACTGGGCATCTTCAGCCAAATGTTTTGAAACTCTGATCCATGTATGGGATCATTTCTTTCATCTTTCAGCCTTTTCTCCGTGTGCTAAAGCACAATTAGTTAGACGAGAACTAATTTATACTCAGTGGTGACAAATGGTTAGTGAATCGTAAAATTATATAATTACCTTTCAAAAAGTATGGTGGACCTCATTTAACTGACATTAATTAGTCAAACAGTTTGAAACCGCAGCTGAAAAACTGTCCAACTGTGAATGGTTGTACAAGTTCTACTTATAATTGGACTCCATTCTTTTGCAGTTATTATCTTTGGACTCAAAAGGATGATAAGACTTTTACATAGGGAAAAGAACACCATTTAGAGCACTTTGCATTAAATATGCTGCAAACATTTCATGTTTTTCGAATTTTTCTAATTACTTCTTGACAAATAGTTAGTTACCATTTTTGGCGTGACGTAAAATGTACGTACAAGTCCCCAGAAGATTTATGTGTAGGTATACAGTCTTAGATGAACATCTCCTTCATCAACACCTGTGTCTTTATATTTTGCTTACTTTTTGTCTCGTTATTGCTGCTCTGTTCTTGTTTATTGTGACCTTTCCAAACTTATTCGTATTGTTCGGCTTGCTATTTGCTGCACCTTCTAATTAGCACACCTGTCTCCACTTGTATGATTATTCCAAGCAGTGTTTAACCAATCCGTCTTGTTTTTTTTGTTTTTTTTGTTTTCTTTGTCAGATTTTGTGCTTTAGTTTTCAAATCTTATTGGATGAAGTACCTTTTATGCTTTTGCATTTCAGGTTCTGGCAAAAGTTTGGTACAAATCCAGTTTAATTCAGGACATGACTGTTGAAAAAGAAGTCAAACTAAAGAAGTTCTTATTTCTTTTTCATTTTGACCTTTTTTTTCCAGGAAAATGTTTACAAAAGAACTGGCAGCAGGGTCTCTGTTTTACTCAAGACTTTTGCTGATATGGTTTTTAAAAAGCCTCCTAAATGTTCTTTATTGCATCAATAAAAAAGATGGATGTTGCAACAATTGGTCACACGATGCCAAGTGTCTCCTTAAGAGACATTGCTTGCTGTTGTCTGTTGAAGCAAAGGCTTGTTTAAAAAAGAATCACTCAGCAAGCAAGTTAATATGTGGTTCATTTCTGTCATTTTCAATAACAGAACAAGCATAAATAAAACATGGTGCCTTAGTGCTGAAGTGGTTGCCATAATTAAAGCTATTAAAGCATTTGCAAATCATCCAATGGTCCTCGAAAATATTCAAAATGCCCCGGTGTTCTGATTTTTTACTTTGCACCATCCATTCAGGTTAAAAATGGACTAACTGGAGCCTTTAGGGAAAACTCTGCTTTACTTTTTACCAATTCTTAGGAAAAAAAAAAGAAAAGCAAAGGCACTCCTGGCTTATATTGCAGTATTCATATTTCACTGTCCTCACAGTACTAATGGACCTAATTTCAGTGCCTATGATTACCCCTAAGTTAGCATCCATGCATTACAGAGAGCACACCTGTCATCTGCGGCAGAGACATCCCTGCCTTAAACCTAAAACCCAGCTGGGACCACCACAATCCATTCCCAACACACTGTTAAATCATGCGCTGTGGGTTTCCAACATGGAGTCAAGCTATCATCATCCATCAGCTGCAGCGTTATACCCTTGATTTTTTTTTTTTACTTTTTATCTGCAGTCTTGCAGTTATTTGCGTATTTCCTTACACTATGTAAAAAGAATGAGCATAAACACCGCTGAGGAACTTCATTAATTGGTAGTTGGAAATACAGAGTGTTTCTGCACACTCTTAACGTAAGGGCCATTAAACTGTTCAACCAGCCCACCCTTAAATCTATCAGGGTGCCGTTAAGTCGAATTAAAGCAGAGGAATGGCACTAAGAGTCTTAAAAAAAAAAAAAAAAAGAGTTTGCCGACTTCGGGAAATAGCTAGACGAAGACTGTACAGGAAAAGGCTCGGAACTGCTTTAATAAATGAAGCATAAACCAACAACTTCCATGAATCACAGTAATGTAAATCTAATGAGGAGGACAAGAAATAAAGTCTCCTTTTATCACAGATGAATTGTTTTGTGCATACAAGTCAAACCAGGCATGTTAGCCTGCTTTTGTCCCAGTCTGTTACTTATGATGATTGTGGCAGGAAAATGTTTCCGTTTTACTCTGGTGAGTCCTCAGCATAGAAATGTCTCGCTACCGTGCTGACACTAATTTCCCTTTTCTACTTAAATGTCATAGCTTTACAAAAGATGAAGGTGGAGACATTTAAGCAAAGCAATATCAACAATTTCAGGTTGTGTAGTTTCTTGCTTTGTGGTTTTAGGAAGCTGAAATTGGAAAACCAATCTACCATATGTGGATTATTGCTTTTCATTGTTATTGGATCTTTGAAGACAGTAAAACCTGGGTGCATGTTCCCTGTAGAAGAGTTCCTGATTGCCATCTGTGCATCTGTTCTGCTAAATGTTGGCCCACTTGAGCTCCTGAAGACTGCAGAACTGGCGCAGACAAAGCGTGAGCTCTGTGGAGACGTATTTAAGTTTGTCAGTTGGTCCTGATTGGTTTGGTGCTTCGGCACACAAGCAATTCTCCGCATAATGTTTCAAAAGCAAAGTTTTAGTGGTGTTGGCTCAATAGGAAAAGGTCTTAGGGTCTCCGGTAGGATTTGTTGGTGGAGATGCATCAACAGTCAACCAGGGAAATGTTGCAAAGACAAACAGGGCCTCCAGTTTATTCACCAGCCAGGGATAATTATTTCAAAGAGCCGCTTCTGATCAGTTTCCCAAACACCTACCTACCTGAACAACTGACAAGCAAGCAGTCAAACTTGGAACAAACAGAATTTAAAACACAGATCTGTGCACACAGCCACCCCGTCACGTCGCCATAATCTGCCGTCTGTTTCAAGTAATTGTTGTTGTTGCAAACAGAGAAACTATTAAAAAAAAAACAAGTAAAAGAAGGTAAGGTCAGGAAAATAAGCAACACCACAGACTGGTAAGACTGCCAACACTTGTTCTTAATAAAAAGAGCAAATTAAAAGTTGACCTTTGACATAATTGCTTTTGCACGTTACCAAACACAGTGACAGTGCTGTTGTCATAATCTTTGCTCATGTTTTTCTTCAGTATTGTCCCTGTTGTCGCTTTGTGTGTCTGGTTTTTCCCATCTGCAGCAGTGGCTAAAGATTGCTGCTTAGCACCTTAGTGGCCGTCTGTGTAATACTGCCATGAATACAACTCGTTTTTTGTATCTAGTCGTACTCAAAAAATACGTAGAATTATTTTGCTCTTCAGTGGTATTTGATTCTTCAAAGTAAAAAAAATAATCTATCATTAAAAAAGAAGGTGTATATAAAAGTCGTTGTGTAACTTAGTTCTAAAGGAAGCTTTAAATTCAGCCTTTCTTGATCATTTAATGAACTCTCTCTGTTTTTGCGCATGAAATGTACACAACATTCACACTATGAAGGATTCAAATATAAGTACATTGTTTTCAATGTGACAAAGTTGAGTGTTGAATAAAAACGTTTATTTTCAGTCTCTCCTGCTACTGATAAGTCTTCAGAAAGAAATGATTACATTTCATCTAATAAAAGGCCAGCAGATGAACAGCTCAGCGTTCATATGAAGGTAAAATGAAATGCGTTTTGGAGTTGATCTGTGTTTGGATTCATTCTGGGTCTGACCCCTGACGTTTTGTGATGACTGGCCCGCATTGAAGGATTATAGACATCCAGCATTGTGTCCTCTGGAATGGAGAGCTGCTCATTTGTAGTTTGTTCAATCGAATGCATGCTGTTCACTGGAACATCCGTAGAGCCTATCTGTCTTTCTCCATTTCACCAAAAAAAAAAAAAAAAAAGAGAAAAATCCTCTACCTCTGAAAATAGCAACAATTTGAGCCGCCCCCTTTCTCGGGGGCTGCCCGGCATTAGTCATATTCACTGGAGGTACAAAAGGACCTTTTGAAATCTTCTGAACTTTGCAGCAGCACACACCGTTATCACCTTCTCACCGGCCCGCCACAATAGATTGCCCTGTGCTCCGGTAAACAAATTTTCCTGCTTTTACTTTGAACACCACTTTTCTCTGCTCAGTTTGTGGGTTTTTTTCTACAAATGTGTGAGGAAGGGTGAGAAATAAAGAAAGCGTGGCATAAATTGATGATCAAAACCCACTAATGAATTATTCATGAGGATTTTACCGCCTTCATTATCCTTCCGAAAGTCTGCATACTTGTTTCCTGCTTAAAAGCAATGCGACTTGTTTATTTTTGAGTGTATTTTTACACATCTACCCTTAAGTCTCAAAGGGAGCCAGATCAACATGATCCATCTTCTGATTTTGCCGGATCCATTAAAGGAATAAGGGAATAAGAAAAGCTTTGTGGGAGAGACAGAGAGAGAAAAACCAATGAAGAAGAGGAGCGGTGGTGGTGTTCTCGTGACGTGGCAAAGGGCCAGGGTTGGTGACGGCTGACTAATGACTTTCACTGAGGGTGTCAGCCTCAGATTTATGCCTGCCCCCTCCTCTGCCTGAATCCACTGTCGCTGCCTTAAAGCAAGGGTTATTCATGAACTATGAGGATGCTGAGTCCCTTCTAGATTTTAGGAGCTTAAATCTCTCAGAAAAAATGGAATATGTACACATAATCTGTCAATTTCACAAGGAGTAAACCACAATTCCAGATGGCGATCATTGTCAGGCATCAAGAACACAAATGGGAACAAATGTTGCTTTTAGACTTAAGTTAGTCAATTTATGGCTTTGGAAGGAACTTCTGCTGCGTTGCCTGTTTTCTGGAGGCGCGTTTTCTAAGAAAAAGATCCCAATCCCAGAGAGAGCCTATTATAAACCACCGCTGTTTAATTTTGAGAGGCAGGGCTTATTTGTATGTCATGCTGGGAGACTTTTCTATTCATAAACTATTACTGTGCCATTTTGTTTGTACTAAAGAGCAAGTTTGCAGTTTTCGTAAAGTTAGTAGAGGCCAGAATCTCTGGGAGAGATTTTATAAAAAGAAAAGAACAGGGAAAGGTTTACTACTTACAAGTCAAATAATGCAAAGCGTAAAAACTTCCAACCATATTGCTTCAAATCTTGTTTCGTCTTTAAACAGTGAGTTCAGCTTTGGATTGGCGATGAAAAGATTCATGAGTGATCAGCCGGGGCTATGTTTAAAAAAAAAAACCAAAATTCTACAGAAAATCCTTTATCATACGTACAGATTGAACGTGAACAGCCCTTCAGGAAAAAAAAAAAACAGTTTAAAGCACTCAAAAGCCCCAAACATGTTGACAATCTTCAAACCCATGTCCTTATTGTTGGAGTGGACTGTATTTTCTGCGTTGTGGTTCAACTTATGTAATCTATAAGGCACACTGAACTACAAGGTGCATTAAGTGAGATAAAGGAGACAGAGATACAAGTCCTTCAGTCAGATTTTAACCTGCGTTCAAAGTAACTGTCAAATTTGTAACTTGCTACACATTAGCCACATTAGCATATTCACAATACATGTAGTTCTCAACACGTTAAAAACAGGCTGGTACCACTAAATTAAACGTTACCGTGTCTACGCTCACTCCCAAGCTTGTTAGTAACACTTTAAAAAAAAAACATTAATACACTTTAGCCTCGTTGTTCATAATAACACCCAAACATTTTGACAGAGCTCCAGTACCCCACAAACGTCAGTCTAAATCCATATCGATGGCGCTCCAGATCATAAGATGCACTGTCGGGTTTTTTTGTTTTCTTTTTTTTAAGAAAAGTAAGGCTTTTAGGTGGGCCATAAAGTGCAAAAATACATGTGGAGTCCAAAAGTAATAAATATAAAGTCAAATGAAATGAAAAATAGAATAACAAAGACTTGACTCACTTTTCAACTGTTTAGGTCATTGAATTAAAAACCAGTGTAAATTAACAGTTTTATCATCATGTTTTTTTAAACTTATTTACCTCAATATTTAAAATTTAATCTTGTTTTAATTCTGAAATCCAGTGGATTATATTTAGTTTCTCTGGCTGATGAAACATTTACATGGTGTTACTTCCAGCAATAAGGTGAATTAATTATTTCTTGACCTTTTGCAAAGTCAGTAGCACATCTGAAAAAGAGGTGAATCCTGTACTTCTACCGAAATGACTGACATTTGCTAAGATATAACCACTATTTTTTTTAATGTTATTTCGTTCCTGACATGAACATTTTAATGGGGATTCCTGATGAAAAAAAATGAGGAGATGTAGGAATAATGTAAATAACCTAAAATGAATTTTATATCTTGTTATTCTCTCTGACAACGATGGTGCAGTGAAACTATTTGTTGCTGCCCATCCATTGAGGGGTTAAGCTGTTGTTAGAAAAATTCTATAAATCGACCAAATGTGGGGGAAAAAAAAGTTTTGCAACACAGTACAGATGTCTTACTAAAACCCAGGAGAAATAAGTAAGCAGCTTATCTATAGTCATTTGATTCTGTACATTTTATGTAGAAAATGTTGGGGATGTAATGTGGACACTAATCTGTTGATAAACAAAGTAGTAATTCTGTTATGTACATAGAGTACTTGTCAGACAGGATAGTCTGGTGGACTTAGTTTAAGGGTATCAACTGCTAAAAAGGTTTTTGCACAATATAGGTTAAAATGCCAGCCAAAGGTATAGAGATTGTGTTTATAGCTTCCTGATCTCTCATTGCTACAGTTAATATTCTGCTTTATTTTCATAAAACAAATGTTCAAGTGTTGTTTTGATTGTGTGTGTTTGTCAGTCTGTCTCTGATACTAGATTGCTGAAGGTTTCTATATATTGTTTCATCCAGACAGAGTTTTCTAAGTGTAAAAGCTGTACAGTCATTGAATTCAAGTTCAAGTCATCTTGATTGTCAGATATACTGGACACACATGATACACAGCACAGATGACATTTCCTTCCACTCAACCCAAACAGCCAATAATAATAGCAATAATAATGACCATTTCTAAATGTACAAAATATACAAAAAGGAGGAAGAATGGACATGGTATGATGGATTGAATAATAAAGTGGCAATGGTGAAAAAGTGGTTATGAGATAGATATTGTATGAGGCGACAACAGTGCTAAAGGAGCAGTAAGTAGAGGAGTGAGTGATGGGATGCAGGTGAGAAGAGAAGGATGAGTAGTTTTCCAGTTTGAGTTTGTCGCAGCAGGAGGTTGAGGCAAAGGGGCTAAGGCTGGTAGAGAGTTGAGTTTCCTTATCACCTGGTGTAAGAAACTGTCCTTGAGCCTGCTGTTTCTGGCCTGGAGACTTCGCGGTCTCCTCCCTGATGGCAGCAGGCTGAAGTGGCTCTGGGATGGGGCCCCTGCTATCCTGGTGGCTTTGGGGGGTGAGGCAGGAGCAGTAGATGTCTGAGAGGCCAGTGAGAGAGAGACACCATTGATCTTCTCAGCTGTTCTCACAGTGCGCTGCAGGATGTGCTGCAGGCTCCCTACCACACGGATGTACAGCTGGTTAGAATGCTCTTGATAGCTCCACTGTAGAAAGTCTGCATGATGGGGGGAGGAGCTCCATTCCTTGTCAAGTTCGCAGAGGAAGTACACGCATTTTTGGGCTTTTTTGACCGGCGATGCGTCGTTGTCATTCCATGATAGGTCTTCACCCAGGAAACTGGTGCAGCTCATCCTTTCCACAACAGCACTGTTGATGGTCAGTGTAGTGTGTGGGGTTTGAGTTCTCCTGAAGTCCACAACCATCTCCTTCATCTTCTCCACATTCAGGTGGAGACTGTTGCCTTTGCACCACAAAGCTAACCTGCTCATCTCACACCTGTAGGGCGTCTCATCATTGTGGTTAATGAGACCCACCACTGTTGTGTCAGCCGTAAACTTGATAAAGAGGTTTTAGCTTGATGTTGGAGAGCAGTCACGATTCACTAGAGTAAACAGAAGAGGGCTCAGCACACATCCTTGGGGGACCCCTGTGTTTATCGTGATTGTGCTGATGGTGTTATTGCTGAATCGACCTGCCTGTGGTCTCCCTGTCAGAAAGTACAGCAGCCAGTTGAACAGGGAGGTGTAAACACACAGTCTTCCGCTACGGGTTTCCCCCCCTCGATAAGCGTCCTGTCGTCTCGGTAGCATGCCAATCCAGCTAGCTGAAAAGCCCAGTCCGGGATGCTGTCTGTTAGCCACGTTTTCACAAAGACACATCACTCTTTCACAGTCCCTGTTTGATGTGCGGAGTAGGCGGATGTAGTCCAGTTTATTGTCCAGTAATTGTATGTTGGCGGGCGTGATGGTTAGAATAGCTGGCCCGTGAGGACTAGCCGCTAGCCTCGCTTGGAAGCCTCCACTCTTCCCCCTGTTTTTTATCCTCATGCACCACCTGTGACGCCTCCACTCTGGCCTTGTTGCAGGAAAAGAGGTCAGTGCTTGAATGGGCCTCAGGAGCAGACCCACGTAGCTCGACTATACGTTCGTCAGAGTATGGTCCAAAACTGACATTCCGCCTATGACGAGCAGAACCTCACAGGTATATGTTCGCATTCGGTTAAAAACAGATAAAACACAAAAACAGAAAAAACACAGAAAAACAGGTGAGTGAGGAGCTGCTGTGTGTGCATACGCCACCATCCACACAAGACACACAACAATGCTAAATTTCCTTTTTTATTTGTATTGGTTTGCACAGAGAGTGGACCAAACCGCCTAGAACTTTTACTTGGTTACAAAAGCTTGCTGTTTAGGTGTAGCATTCATAAAGAATCCAAAAAGAAACCATTTAGTCCAGGAGTGTCAAACTCCAGGTCTCAAGGTCCGCTATCCTCTGGTTTCTTGGAAATCCTGCCTTATCTGCTGCTGATTACCTGAATCAGGTGTTCACTGGAATTCACTGGAATTCTGTTATTGCATAATCGTTTAGGAGTTTCCCTACAAACTAAGGTTTTTGGTAAACCAAAAAATTGGTTTTCACTTTTTACACTCATTTTGCAAGCATCCATCTTCAGCTTTATGTCCATGTATGGAAATTGTTTTTGCATTTTACTTTAGTTCTCTGACGTTGTATTCTTCGACTAATTTCCCACTTGGTTTCGTCGATTGTCTTCCATAGCTTACTTCAAAAAATGCGTATTTGCCTGCTGGTTTTATTAGTCCTTTGCCAGCTCCTTATCTGTTTGATCACTGCCTTGAAGTGTTTCTTTGAGTTCTCTTTTACTATTTTCCGTTTGCATAGTTTCAAAAGGAAAGAAATGGATGGAATGAATTAAAATGATTACAAACACATATCTAAAGCTCGCCATGCTTGAGAACATTACAATACACATAAAAAACACATAAAAAATGCAGAAAGAAGGAATTTCTGTCAAGGTCAGATAATCACTTGATTTGCATAGAATATTATGCTGCTTGGTAGTCAGCTGTAGAGGTGCCTTTCAGCATAAATTGTGATGGAATTTCACACGTCACACATGGCGGATGCTTCTAATCCAAATAGCTTCGGTGTGCCCTGAGCACACAATAGTGCTGAGAGTGAGAATGAGTTGGGAGGGAGTTGCTGAGAAAAGACAGGGAGGTGGTGTTGGCAAAGAGATGATGAGTCAATTATCTGAACTGCGTGTGTGTCTGCATGCACCAAGTGTCAGGTCCTTCCCTCACTGATGCCTCCTGTTATCCGCGCAGGTTAAATGCCAAAATGGTAATCAAAGTAGAATGGTTTCATCGGCGGCTTAATCCAGACTGGCACCAAGAATCAGTCAATCTAAATGTTTTCACTTACTGATCATCAAATGCATAGAAGGCTTCACAAAGTGATGTACACACAGACACATTTCTGCTGATAGTCATAAATACAAATGATTAAACGGGATGTACACAAACCCCTGAGTGGGTGTGTGACTATTTCCACTGAGTGATTATCAAGCGCATGAGGGCATTTGAAAGTGGGAAGCTGGAAAGCCAAGCCAAGTTAGTCAGTGTTTGGCAAGCAAGGTAGGGAACAGTGATTACACTCTGAGAGCTATTTCTCCATCAACCCCCAGATGGCTAATTGGAAAAGGTTTAATGCCACCATCATTTGCAAAAGATGGTAAAACATAACCCCTTTGGAATGGAAAAAAACAAAACCATGTGTTGTTGTTTTGATTTGTGCCATCTAGCGCTTAGCAGTGAAGAATTTAGATCATTTAGTTAAACGGAGATCAATTTTAAAAAGGGGATATTAAAACATATATCGCAAAAAGAAGTTCTAAATAATCGCTAGTTTACTCTACAATGTATAGTTGTAAAGAGTGGTTAACCTTCTGATGCTACGTTCACACCAGCCTCTTCAACGTGCGTTCAAGTCACCACTTTCAATGAAAACCTGAATATTTGTGCATCTTGGGTTTCCGCGTTCATAAGTCTTGCGTTCACTCATCACTACGTAGGTTTTTAAGTCAGTTTTTGGGCTCTACGTACAAAAAAGTTAAACCGGCTGAACTTTCAACAATCATGGGACTTGGTAGCGTCCTTTTTAATTCATGGAAGTGCAAACTGTTTATAAATTGATTGTGTAGGAGAAATGAATAATTGCGGTTTGTGCTTGGCCAAATATATATAACACAGAATCTTATATCGGAATAGAGCCGATAATGGATCTAATCTGCTGGGCTGCAAATGGGATCGATCAAACCTTCTCTACCATGAGAAGTGGGACAGTGGACTCCACTTGCCCAGGAGGTATGTTTGTGGCTGGATATGTAAATGACCGCAAATGGGGAGTTTTCTTCCTGTTGCAATTCTCTCTGGAAAACGTTAATGTTTACGTCTGTGAATTAATGATCTCCTGCTTTCTGCTAATTGAAATGTGCGGAATCTGGATGTCTCGGAATATGGCAAAGCAACTTACAGCAAAAGGCGGGCTGGGAGTTCTTTGTGATGGGATACTTGTACCGACTCTAACCTATAAACTGAATGCGTTGGAGGCCAAGGTGGATGCATTGTCCGCCCACGTGCATTGCATCGAAGTCTCCCTGGGAAAAATGGAAACCAACAAGGACGGAGTTATGGCTCGTCTTGGAGGAAATCTGGAGAATTGACCCATGATGAGTGGATGTTCCGCCATATGCAGCCTGGACGTTCAGCAGGCAGGCAGAAGCTTTGTCTGCCTGCGCGTAAACAATCATCTCCAATCAAACATTCCCAAGTCGAGGACATTCTCCCTTGAGCAAACCAAAACAAATCAGTTGAAAGTGCAATAATCAGAACTTGTTATCATGGAAACTTACATTCCTGCCCTCTCCACGACCCTTTCCCTAAATTTCAGCCTTGGGGACTCTCTTTCTTGGCCTCCCGTGGCTTTGCCAGATACGGCTGTGTGTGAGGACTCATGGCACCAACAAGGCTGGTCATGTGGGAGCTCGTGTGTGGTCTATGTCAAATCATTGTGCTAATATGTAGATGTATTTTTGCTGGTGTATCTCTTCTGGGCGATTAGCGCTATAACGTGGCTGCTGCCTACCACCTGGCAATGTGTATGTTTCTACGTGTCGCCCACCTAATTTCCCCTCCCCAGGATCATTAAAGTATCTTGAAATCTTGAAAGAAAAAAATCTGGAGCAAGATTTGCACCATTTCAACATTTCCTCATCCAACTTCTTCCAACTGTGAGTACATGTGCAAGTGTTGGGTAGCGACAGTCCAGCCTGAACACTGTCTAGTAAACGTGTGCTCAAGGGCGGACGTTCAGTAAGATAATACAGGAGCTGTTGCTAGCAACACAAACTAACATGATTTTCGAATTATTGTAACTCTTATAACGTTTACGTAATGAATGCATTTCTAATATAAACTTTTGCATATCTACACAAAGCCGATCTATGCATCAGTATCAGTTGGTTTATGTTATTGTGTCTTTACCACTGTAAAGTTCTACATATCAGTGCACAGCTGCTTTTCTTTGCCTCACAATTTTGGAATAGCTTTTGTTGCGTTAGTATTTGAAGAGTTAATCTAATTCAAAGAACATCAACATCAGTTTTACCTTCAAACTAGAATAAAGTTGTAGGAAAACTTGTTGGACATTTATACAAATTTAAGCCCGTCTTTTTCTATGAAAGCTTCTCATTCAGAAAACACTTTATTTATCCAAATTTCAATTAGGGGAATTTTAAGCAGTTTATACTCAAAGTCTTCAAGAATGCAGCAAGCTTGAGCTTGATTTCACCTTCCAGGCATAATTCAACACATTATTTCAAAACAATATGACCGTTTCCAGCAATATAAAGTGACTCCTCTACTTTTTAGATCCAGGTACATTCACAGTTGTCTTTTTGTGTATATATCACAAAAAGCCCAAAACGTTGGCAAAGAACCATCTACAGTAAAGATTCTACGCAAGACGCGAAGTGGTTAATGTAGGAATAAATGTTTAAGTCAACATAAAGATGGAAAATCCTTTACCTAATGATATGTCTTACCAGATTGTGACAAAATTTTGTGTTTTTTAAATGAAGTTATTTAACTGCCAGTTTAACCTTGAATTATACTTAACTAGTAAACAGCTTGAGGACTTCACTTTCTCTTAAACCTGACTTCAATACCAATCTTTATTGTATTTATTTATTAAAAATCTGTATTTCGTTTTTTTTACTCCAGAATGTCACGTTGGTATTGTTTTGAAGTTTAATCGACTGCTGCTGGTTAATGATGCTGTCAGTTGTGGCGAGATGAAACCCTAACAACCCTGGAGGGTTTATTTACCAGACCTTTGCCTTGTTGAAGCATACTGCGTCGAGTGAGTTGAGGTCTTCACACATCTTTCAAATTCCGTTTGTGTTTCCTTGAAATAATCCACCCTGGTGCTTCAACGTCGGATGGGTGCACAAGGTCAGAGAGGTTTCTTTATCTGCTGTATCTTTAAGCCTGGTCATTTCTACCAATAATATATGTGGAACATGGACATGTGAAAGTTTTTTAAAGGAAAATGCAACTTGATCAGATCCTTAAATCAGTAGAAAAAACATCTGCATTGCTGCCATGTTTAGTTCAGTAAATCCAATTTTATCCTTGCATTGACTGTGGACTAGTCTCTGCGGTGGACCACCATGTAGTCAAGACCCTTTGTCATCTATTTATTTTTCCTGTTTATGAATCCTGTGTGACTCTAGTTAGGTCAACGTTTTTAGATCTAAAACCATGTCAAACTCAGAGGCCACTGAATGTTCCGTAACAGTTCTGCAGTATTATATGGTAATACTGTTTTAAATGATTTAGGATGGCATTTCACCTTTTTGTCACAAAAGACTTCACTCTTGATCAGGACAGTTGCCTTCCAGAATGCTGGGTGAATGGGTAGCAGTTGCAATTTATCCACTGGTAAATAACTTTTTGCTGCCTGCTGTTTTTGATGAGTGTCTAGCTAAGTTTCCTCAGGGGTTGTCTTACATCTTTTTACATTCAGTGGTGAAGACTGCAACAAAAAGCCAAATGAAAGGGCATAGCAAGTCGTTGAAGCCTCTAGGCTTCTGTTTTGTGGCAGTCGACATAACTTTTTTTTTTTTTTTTTTTTTTTGCTTTTCCCACAGGATGTTAAAGCTGCAAACAGGCATACAATAAAATCTCACATTGAAAATCTACAAGGATTTCACTAAACAAATGAGCGATGAGTCTTACCACGTTGGTCATTTAATGCAATGTGTCTTAGAAGTCCTTAAAAGGCAAAACCAACAGCTATTTCTGTTCTGATAGAACATGTTTTTTAAGATTCTGACAGACCCAGATTTTTTTTTTTTTTGAATAAATAGGGATTGTGATAATGAGACTTACTATCTTGATACACTGAAAAGCCAATTCTTGGGCGACTTAAGTTGGGAATTTTTGCTGATATTATTTTGTTGTGATATAGATTGTTGGGGTTATAATAATTTAAGTTAAACCCAATTTATGTTTTGTTTTCTTTTAAGTCCCCAGAAAAGGCTAGACCATTTTAACCTTGTTGTTGGGTTAAAACCAGCCCAACTTAGGTTATTTTTATCTGTGGAGCTTTAAGAGTGTAGAATCTTGCTTAAATGCTTAAGTGCATCAGCAATATTTAGTTAACTGTGGAGATTGTGTTATGATTCAGATCTTTTATTCTGTTATGCTTAGTTTGCCTAGGCTATATCTAAAAGATGGCATTCCCTTTTGCACAAAAGATAATTTAAAATAGTACATTGCTTAAAAATCTTTTAAAAGTTTTTTCCAAAAATGTTGTCAGTCGCTAAAAGGACATTGTTTCAATAAATAATACTCTTTTTTTAAGAAATTGTTGCATGGTGCTAGCTCCTGTTTGTTTAATTGATTTTAGAATTGTCATGGTTCCAGTATTAGTCTTTCTGGGCTTTTACTTTGAAGGTCTTCCTTTTGCTCCCAGGATTTCCTTCCAGTCAGCCTGATGTGCTACAATATTCCCCCCCTTTCTTCATTTTTTAGTTTCCCAAACCTGAATGCCACATGCTCAGTGTTCGCCTTTCTCCTGCTCAGTTTTGGGCTGCCTTTCTGTTTTGACCCATTTTCTGACCCAATCCAGTTTCTGAGCCCACCCGCCCAAGTGAGTGACCTTGGCCCTCTGCCTCTCCTAGGATTTTTCTTTCTCTGGTTACTGGACCTTGGATTGTGCCCCTAAATCTGGATGGATTTGTTTTGCATGACCTGGTCACTAACTTGACCTTGAGGTGATGTGAAGACGATTGCATTTGCGCAATCACGTGTAAGACACGAAGAGCGAGGAGCTCTTTTGCATCAGCCAAAGTCACTAAAGGACACACCGCATTGCAGGGCCTTCTCTATCCAACCTCATTGTGTAAAAATGTGTTTCCCCCTCCTTTGAAAAAAACAAAAGACCTCTACTTGCTTCAACAAGCTTAATGCTCTAGCTCTGAGTTCCGAGGGCCTCTTTTATTTAGAGGTTTTCAAATCTCTTGTATCCAAAACTCAGTTTTTGTAAATCATGCTCACGTCTGTTATGCCATTTTGTTTGTCTACGGGATCTAGTTGAGAATAAAATGGATTATTTATTGACCCAACTTTAAATCATCAGCAAAACCAAGATTGTCTGTTAAAAAAAATAACCAATTTTTTTGGCAAAAATGATAAACTATTGATTGTTTGATTGATTAATTGAAATGGTTTATTTCAAGCAGACAAGATATACAAAACATGTGTAACAAAATCAACAACAACAAAGATTTGCATCAGTAATCATGTCAAACATAGGATAACTAGACATCAGAGGATAGACGGCTTGAACGGGAGTGGGAGGAAGCAAACTTATATAATCCCACCCCGACTCGACCACACCATTTACTTTACATTAGATATCAACCGATTCGTAACTAATAATCAGGTCTTTATACTGTACTTAAAGTAATACAGGTAATTAAACATCCTTGAGTAACAATAAGTGGTACTGCTTTGCATATTAGTACAACACTATTTTAGACTTGATTGGAGCTTATGCAATAATAATAATAATAATAATTGAGAATAATGAATTTCTCTTTTTTTCTGCTTTTTAAGAATAGTTTTGTCATAAATATATCAGTATACAATTTTGAAATATGATTTTCACAGAATTATCTCTTTTTTTCCCTACACCCCTACTTGTAGGAATGGAATTTGACCTTTCACAATTACATCCTTTAGAGAGGAATGACATAAAAGCCTAGTCTGTGCATGACTCATGACGTGAACAGCAGTTCCTTTATTCCACTATTTTCCCTTCATTTCTGCAAGTCATTTCTTCACTGAATCAAGATTTCATGAGGTGGACAGCTGTGATACTAAGCAAAGGATTACACAACTACAGGTTATTAATTCATATCCATTGGCTAGCACTCTGCATGTTTACTGTATGCATTATTAATGGTGCCCATCCTATAAGATAATTAGAAGCAGCCAAGGGTGAGATGAAGTTGAGCTGAGGGTACAAGGGGCATTTGATGGGCCAATCACATGTTTAATTTAGGAAACAGACATGACAGTGAGCTTGTGTAGAAGCACCACTAAAGTATTATTCTGCTGCCTTCATTTAGTCAAATCTTCAGGCCAAAAGACAAAACGTGGTTCTAGCCACATGCTCCTAAAGAATACACGTGCATTTTAAAAGGCACAGTGCTCACAGTGTGGGCTTGTTAAAGTGTTACTGCAGGAGGTATGGAAAAGAATCACCAGTCATCTAGCGGTAAATGTGACAGAGCCATTCACAGGTCTACTTAGACATGTGGGAAAAGCTCCCAGCTTTGGAGAAAGATACATCATTAAACCTTTGAAGGCTTGGAACTTAGATCAGATTCAACAGAAAATGCTTAAAGTAAAGCATGTTTCTTTTCTTTGGCGAGTTATGTCAAAATGCAATTAATCAACTTAAAATCTTTGAAACATTGTCAGATATACGTGGACATGACCTGGAGAGATAGTAGAAGAAGCTTTGCAATCACTTCAACGTAATAACCTTTTGAATGTTTTAAAAATAGGATTGTCCCGATCTAAAAATGATGCTTTGTTCATCTTGAAACAACAGCATTAGTCATCTCTTTGTTTGAAGAAGGCATGTTGAGAATTTTCTTGCATACATTTCCAATTAAAATTGGCTTCACACAAAGACAGATGTAGATTTATCTGGAGGATTTTGGAAGAAAAATGAATTTCCAGTGAGTTATTTGTCTTTCTAGGAATTAAAACATCTATATCTTACTCAAAACTAATTTACACAAGAGAAAAAAAAAAAAAAAACTATTTCACTTGATATTTGCCAAAATAATAATATACATATAGAGAGAGAGAGAGAGAGAGAGAGAGAGAGAGAGAGAACAAGACAGAAGTCCATTTCAGCCTTAAACCCTTTTTTTAAGAGTTCCATTTCACAGTATCATAAAGTAGCAGTTACCATACACTCAAATAAAGCATTTGGATCAAACTGGAGAAGCCAAATATTTCCATTTAAATCATATTATAGTCATTTTTTTTCTCCTCCTACTCTTTTTCAAGCAATTATACTGTTTTTGGCAAATTTAACACTCAATGTATTATGGACTGTATGTATAATATATAACATGTATGATGTATAGCATAAAATAAAACTATGTACAGATTAGACTACTTATAATGGCATTGTTTTTAGATATATATAAATATATAAATCACAGCTGTCAGTTGAATAAAAAAAATGATCAGATTAATCACAATGTTTTATGAGGTAAATTTTATGACAATACACAGCTTTCTGACCCAAAAAAAAAAAGCCAGAGACAAAATGTTTCCTTTCATTTTTATTGTCTGAAATGTTTCAATTTATAAAGTGTTAACTCTGAAGTTTAATTTGTGTGCACAAAACACATAAACAGTAAGAAGAGCAGAACTGTAAAGACTTTAATGTCTGCAGTATTACGCCAAAAAACCAAAGATGCTGATATACAGCCATAAGAAACAAACATTGGGTTTGTACACTTTAAATGGTCTGGGAAAATACTCTGTTCTGATTGGTGACTGGGTGTTCCAGAAGAAGTTCCGGTCACAATGTTTGCACAGGCTTATTCATAACAAACTTTTGCTTCATGATCCTGACAAAAACTAGCGGTAAGAGGTGAATTTTCTCTTTTAACGGATGCTTTATTGAACCCATCGTGACGATTAGCCGCTGCAGTTGAAATCTGTCTGTTCAGCGACGCATTGTGTTACCGTGACAACGGACCGCATTATGCATCAAATAGACTTTTGAAATATATTTTCTTTTGAAAAAAATAACCGGATTCTCTCAACTACACCTTCGATCATTTGAGCTGTAAAGTTTTGTGACTACATCTGAACAATCCTTTTTTTTAATCTTTGGGTTTTGAAGATCAACCAAATTCTCTTGATTACATATCAGTCACTTGAGCGCTAAAAGCATTAAGGCTGTTTTACTTCTATAGAAAAATACACAGCTATTACTAGTCATTATATTGTTAGGAAAAAGCATTCTTCCTCTATTCTTGTTCGTCCTCCTTTATTTTTGATAATTTTTCTGTGGTGCAACGAATTTATGAACTGACCAATCAGATGACTTAATGAAAGTTAGCTGTCTCACACCGAATGTTCGAAATGTTTGACAGATTTCGTGTTGCCCGCTTTCAAGTGGTAGGTGTGTAGATTTCTGAAAAACATGGTTACCGTAGAAACAATGATGGATTTGGACCAATCGCTGCTTACTGGTGTCATCTGACTCCAACATGGCAGCTGTGGTATTAACGGGTGCAACGCTTCAGATCGTGTCACAGATTTAGTCACAGTTTGGATCTTTTTTCAGTAAAAAACAACAAGACAAAATAATAAGGTAAAAGCCTGCAATTTCTTTTGTGAAAAGCTTCAAATATATTTAATGAAGTATATATAACGTTTCTTTTAAATATACACACACATGATATATGTATTTATATATATATCACATCAAAACATTTGCTCATTGAGGCCTAAAATTACATCTTTGAACTCAAAATATTCCTGTAGATAAAACAAAAAAATAAAATAAAAAATGAAGATTCACCTTGATTGTTGTCTTTTTTTGTCCATATTTTTGCAAACATTTTTGGTTATTTTACAGGTTAAGCGCTGGACTTCTACTGGATTTATTTATGATAAATATACATAAATGATCGGCTCTTCTGTTTTTTTCTGTGGCATCCTGAAGACGTGGTTCAGTGGATTCCATCTTACCATTTATTTCTGTCATTTTATGCTTAAAACACATTCAGTCAACAAGAAGGTCAAACTCCTGTGCTGAACTTATTTTTCACGTTCGAATCCTCGTTAAAAAAAAAAAAGTAGGATATTTCGTTATGTCAATCAACCTAAAATACTTTGGCCTTGATAAGAACAAATGTCACAAGATGGTGAGTTCTCTTGCCATGTCCTCCTCCGTCCTTCTGCTCAGATAGTAGCTCCAAAGTGTCCCCAGGCTCTTTGAGTTCTGACAGAGATTTATCTGTGTGCATGTGTGTGCGCTCGCTGAACCTAACGCTGTCTGTCTCTAAAAGAACCTCTGGTCCCATGAGTAAGCACACTGACACACAAGTGAACCCTCATCATTCCCCTATCACGCACCCACCATCTAATATTTTTAAGGCATGAGTAACGAAAGCCTGAAGTCGGGGAGATGACCTTGCTTCGAAACTTCAGCAGTCCTCTTCGGAAGTGTTTGTGTCCAAAAGCTACAGCTGTCCCCCTTCACACCCACCTTTCCTGTCTTTTTCGGGGAGTCCAGTCAACTTTGACCAGTTTTCTATCATTTTTAATTTAGACAAGTTTTACAGTCAACTAATTTGAAAGAAAACCCCAATAAGCAGTTATAGACCTTCTCCAATTATCTCTTGAGCTATTTTTGATGCATTCCCAGCAGTCTTTTAATTGGAATTAGGCCGTATTTAGGCAAATTAAGAAAAGCTTTGTCATTTAAGACGTACCTGGATGGAGTCGTCAACAAGTGGATACATCAGTATAGAGCAGAGCAGGGAGCTTGTGGTCCACCGATTGTACGTCACAGCTTCAAGCTTTTCCGTCTGCTTTTGATCAACTATAATTTTATTTAAGAAATGCTCTAAAATGCAATTTTAACCTTTATTTTAGGTCCTCTATAATGACTAAAATGCAAGAAGTACATGTTAAAAACGCCATTATCATTTTCCCAATCCAATTAAAGTCAACACAGCCAAGTGTCATTGAAAGCTTATCATTCTTTCTTTCCTTTGAATCCACCATACTGTAACTATGGTTAAAAAACACCTATGCAAATGTCAAAGTTTGACCTGAAACCTTCCACCTACTCCAAAATGATCCATCTCTTGTACTCTACATATATGATTAGAAATGAGGTGATGCTGTTGCTGTGTTTTAGCCTTCTCTAACGACCATTTTTTAAAATGCTATTTGATATTTTAGCGATTTTCTTGATGTTAAGCTTCACCCTTACTTTTTTCAGTAAGCAGGATATGGAGCCCTAAGCTCATGTGATACCATTAAGTATTTACAGAATGCGATTCCCACTTAGTTTCATTCAGGACAAACGGTTCACCTTTTGCGGTCTCACTGTTTTGTGGATTTGTTTTTCTTTTTAAAGGTGCTCTGATTGGTTATAGACATGGAGATTGGTCTCCTGTTCAGAATGCGTTCATCTTGCTAAATTTGCAGAAATCTTCGATTGCGAGCCGATCTTTGTTTTCATTTTATGGTATTGGACTTCATTTTTTTATGAAGGTTTGAACTTTGAGAGTTTAAGCAACAGTGGAAAATGTAGAAATGTTAATACCTGTCCAAGAAAAATGCATAAAAGGTGTTTATAAGGTTTTTTTTTTTTTTTTAACCTTAAAACATCTGTAATGGTCCCCACCCCGGCTCTGTCTGCAGCTCGCCATCCGCCCGAGAGGATGGGTGCAATGCAGAGTACAAATTTCCCACTCCAAGGTGTTTAACTTAATTGACGTTAATAACTGTAAAACTGTGAAACCATAAAGAGGTTTTTTTTAATTAATTGAGCAAACACTGCTTTATGGTGTCTGCATGGATGTGAAAACTTTGACATAGTTTACCTTACTACTCAGTAGATCTCAACCATAATAACGGAACTAATCTAAATTAAATTATTTAGTAACCATTACTCTTAAAAAATGTTATTATTTTTCTTCAGCAAGAGAGCCACTGATATAAGAGTAAAACAGCCACATGTTGTTTCAGAGCCTCGGGTAGTCTGTCCTGACAAAATGCTTCTCAATCTAAATTTTGATCACATTTGTCCACAGGATATTTCTCCAGTTGTGAATTGTGATCAGACTTTTTAATGGTAGTTTCGGAGGATTTTGGTTCCTCCTTGCTGTAAAGCCTGGTGGTGAAGAACTATTTTTTACTCAGGATAATGATGCTTTCCTATTTTGTAGTGCTGCCATAGGGGATGCTCTTGCTTCCTCCTTGTGCATTCACATACGGTAGACGCGCCTTTGAAAATATTTACATGTGTGCCTCTAATTTTTTTTTTTTTTTTTATAATTAGATGCTTTAATTTCATGTTCTTGAAATTATATTCTGCTTATCAAATATCTATCAAATTAAATGTGTAGTTAGTACTGCCATGTTTCAATCAAGACACAAACTTAACTCCTTTGATTAGCCCTTAAGGTCAAATGAAATGTGGACATCTAAGATTGAGTTGAACTTTTTATTCCTCTAAATTTGCCAATATGTTCCTTTTTTTTGTCTAGAGTTAAAAAAATATATAAAATTTCAAAAGAAAAGGAAACAGAGATGATGACTTATTCAGCCCCTGGTCAGATCTAATTTATTTTCCTCTCAGTTCTTCTATCCTGACCGAGCTGAGTCACTCCAAAGTATTACTTCAGCCATTTTAACTGGCATTCTTCTCACAGTAATATCCTTTTTTTATGTATCTTTATGTGTGTGTAAGTGCAAGTTCTTTTATTATTAGTGGGAAGGACAGGGGGGGAAAAAACCCAGAGCTTTGCTTTCAGAGACATTGAATGCTTATGGCGTCAGTTATAAATAACCTCCTGTGAACTCGTCTTAATAGGACTCTGCTACTTTTTTCTTCCTTTTAAGCCAAGAAGTGGCAACCAAACTGTACATATTAAAGTCCCAATCTGATCAAAAAAATTGTGTTTTTAACATGTTCATGTAGCATTTTTCTGATGAAGAACATATACAGAGAAAATGCCACTCTGCAGAAACTATGTCCTAGAAAACGACGAAGCTTTTATAATAGGTTAAAAGAGGATCAAAGTGGGTCTTTAAAAAGACCAACTATGCCAATGTTTTTATAATTTATGAAACTGTTTTGATGTTCTGCCTAATTTGCTCAGCAAAACATATATAGCGACTAAAAACCCAAATGCACAGATCGCTGGACTCCAAAGAGACTGATGAGAGCCGCACGGTGGTGTGATGGTTATGGCCCTGGTTCTGTGTAGAGTTTGCATCTTCTGCTCGTGCATGTGGGAGTTTTCTCTGGTTATTCTGGCTTCCTCTTACAGTTTAAAAATATGCTTCATAGGTTGATAATTTGCCCCTCGGGTGTGTGTGGTTGGTTTCATGTCCTGTGACGAGCTGGCAAACTGACCAGGGTGTACCTCGCCTTCAGGCTACTTTGGCTTGGTAGACTCCAGCATTCCTGTGACCCTGAGCAGGACTAAGTGGGTTCAGAAAGATGAATGAATTCATGATTGCAACAGCATTGTGTCGTTTGCCGCAAGGTCTGTTGGACCCTGACAGCATGTTGAGTTATGCACAGAACCAGAGCACATCACTGACTTTGGCTAATTTACTCTGCTCAGAACCTTGAAGCTTAATGTACTTACAAATCATCTGAAAGTCACCCGTGTTTATCACCATGTGCAGAGAGTTTGTGCTTCATGCAAAGCGTAAGTTGACTTTGGCCAATAAGCTTATTGATAATAATGTTAAATAAATCATTTGTTTTTCCTAACATGAACGAACAAGAGACCAACACACACACATTTAGGAATAGCCGACCAATGTTTTGTGGAAGACTGTGTAATCCGTAAAAGACCAGACAGTTTTGTTCATGTGAAAACGTTTCCAGCATTCACGAGTTATCACATTTTTGTGGAAAGCATATTTGAACCCACACACCGTTTTATAGATGAATTCATGCATGCAGCTGTGGCTGAGGTGCTATTTCTATAAAGGTGTTGTAGCTTTTCATGCGATGAACACATTGGGCGTGCTGAATGGAGGTTTTCGTACGCGCTAGTACGCTAGTACGCGGACAGCAACAGTCCGATACTAGCGCGTATGAAAACCTCCATGTACTCACAGATGGAGGAGGCTTGTGCCAAACGTTGAAGCGGTACGAATCTTGCTCAAAGCTTTTTCTTTCACAGCTCTATTTCCTAGAAACGAAAGACTCTGAGTTACGTGAGTCTGACAGGGCACAAACTGCTATTATGAATGTCTACTCTATGATCAATTTTCAAACAATTGGCACTCTCTTCATCTAAAAAGGACAATGTCTACCAAATCCAAGTCCCTAATTGGCCAAAGTTCAACTGGATTAACTTTCAACTCGCATTTAGTGGCTGTTTGTTTTGTACGTGGAGACTGAAAACAACTTGTGTTGAGAGCGTGAAAGTCCGACATATCTTTATACGTGAGATGACATAGATGTGGTCGCTTGAACATGCATTACCAAGGCTTGTGTGAACGTGGCATCAAATGTTTGAGGCAACATGTTGTACTTTAGCTGCATTTGTTTAGCTGTCTCTTCTTTTTGGTTGTTTTTAAAACAAACAACCATCATTAGATAACATTCCTGGCTGCAAAATTGCAGACTGTGTTCATTCATTCTTGTGAAACCCTCTGTAGATTTCCAAAAAGAGTTCATTCAGTGGAATGCAGTTGTTGGGAGATATTCAGGTTTGCATTGCTGGCAGTCATGAGAACACATTATATGGTTTACTTTGTGTGTATCTGTAGTATACCTTGAGTATAACTGCTGCTGTCTTTGTGCAGGTTCTTGCACTTACTTGACCATTGACTGCAGGAGCCATCCAAGTATTTGCTCTAATTTGTCCTCCAGGACTCCTGTCAACAAAGACTGATGTGCTGAAGGATTGCAGTCTAAATGCTCATCCGCATTTGTTTAAATTGCACAGAGTTGTTGTACTGGCACTAATGGGCTAATGAACTGAACGACTCGCCTTGTCAGGGCTGAGTGTTTATTTAAAATCATTATGATTTATTTCACTCCATTTTGTTCTCCTTTCAAAGATAAAATCTACAGAATTGTTTTGGTTTTTTTTTTGTCTGAGTACCTGCAGTCTAATGGTTTGCCCAGCTGGTGGTGTGCCTCTCCACTCTCAGCTGGCCCAATAAATCTGCGCTTTCGTGACGTCCTCTCATGCAGAATGAGCAAAGACATCCTTAAGTAGATATCATTGATTAAGACCTGAGGAGACTCAAATGTATGCAACCTCACTGCTTGTGGAAGGCTGCAGCCCTTCTGATTCACTCCTTTACTTTCTTTCCACCAGATCAGTCGAAGCCACTCTCTAATCACTTGCTGTAGTTTGGAAATATACTGATTTGACATCAGCCGGACTTCTTTGATCAGCATTAAGTCAAAGGATCAAAAACCTGGTTGACAAAAATGCTGTAGACTTATGTAGGATCCAAAGTATTTCTTACTTTAGTCTATTTCTCCTTTTTAAAGTGATGTTCTAAAACATTTGAACAGCTTGGTTTAATTGTTCCTACAAAACTACACTAAGAAAGAAAAAAAAAAAATTCACTTAGTTTTCTGCTCAAAAAGAACATATAAATATAAGAAGGTACAAAGATGGTTCAACGTGTGGAGCACCACCTGACCAAATCTTAATGATGCCGGCGAGACATAAATAACACGTTCTTTGAACTGTCGTGACTCTTCGACCGTTTCCGTGATCAACGTGAAAATGTATCGACTTTGCACCGATATGTAGCACTTTACGTTTTCTCCATGAGAGAATCAGCTGATTTATGTTGGTTGCATCTGCACCTTACTACTGGAAACTGCTTCTGCTTCAGAATCTGCTGGGATTACGAGAACAGCCTACACGGTTGAAGACTTAAGGTCGTCAAAGGAATGTCACCACTAGAGCTATAGGGTTTTTGTGGTCGAGTCTTCTGAGGTGAATTCGATGAAAGGTTTCTTTATTCTACAAGAAATACGCTCATTGTCGAACTACTCTTGACAATTTAAAATTAATTACTTCATTACAAACCTAGCATTTTTTTTGCATGACATAATGCAACTCGTTTGTGAGGTGATTTATTCTGTTAACTTAACTGATTTAACCCTAATAGTTTAGCATGTTCTTGTGGCATTTTTCTAAAACTGGAGTACATATAAGAAGAAACTATTTGACTATTTCTTTATTCAAATTGCTGTCAATCCGGAGCAGACGACAAAAATGATGCTTGAAACTGTCCTAGAAAAAGACGCCATTTTTAAAAGCATTTTGTCTAAAAATGCCATGCTCATACAAAAAGAAATCAAAAGATGACTGAAGTGGGTCTTTAAGACATAGTGGAAGCTTGGTACACCATTCAAAGCGTTCAGTGCCACGGCTAAGGACAGGTCACCTTATGAGCAAAAGAAGGCATGAAACTGGTATGGCAGCATTGATTAAGACAGTCTCATCACTAGTGACCCTGTAATCTGTGTTTCTCATCCCCCAAAGAATCATCTGCAACTTGGCTGACCTTAGTTTAGTTTATTTATTTCAAAAACAACAGACAAGTGTATGCACTTGTTGATTACAACAGTCATTTGTTGGAGTCTCTCTTTTTTTTTTTAAGAACTTAAAAGCAATAAAGATGCTTGAAAAGGAGATAGGCAGCTGTAGCTCATTTAAGCCTACTCCCTTATGTGCATTCAACCTGACTAACAGCATAAAAAAGAAAAGAAAACCCTCACAATGTACTGTTATTATCATTTTCTATAAGAAAGTTATCAATCATATTAAATATTATCAGCCCGTGCTGCATTTGTAAACACGAACTCCTACTTTTCTGTTGACAAATACACTTTTTCGTCAGCTAGTAAGCTTATAAAGTCCTTTTCAAACAATCCTTGAATGTTTTTGCATTGATCAATTGAAAGAAATTCCAACGATTTTCCGGTAGTTTCCTTTAAGAAGATAAAAGTTTGGATTTTCTTTTATGTTCTTGTGGCCTTCAAGGCTCAAAGCCACCGTCGCTCACAGCCTCGGCGGTGTTTCCCACTGCGTGAAATAAAAAAGCAGCGATGCTGAACGCTGTCCATTTTCCAGGATTGATCAAAAGTTTGCTAAAGATTGTGTGTGGATGCATAATCTCCAGGCCTTTTAAAGAAGTCATATCTTGGTCAAAATACCATCAAACAGCATAGGAGGAAAATGTGTAGAGACCTGGAAATTTGATCACTGCTTTTGTTGAAATCGTGGTGTGATCATGTACTGTTATTGAGAAAGGAAACCTTTAATATTACACATGTTAGGGGTTCAAATGTTTTGAAATTCAACCCAAAACCCTGCGATCAAACCTGTAAAAGCAGAGGAAGTGGTTATGAAGAGACAACAATGGAAGTACAGCAATAGGACATAGAGCTCTTGTTTTTTTTGTTTTTTTGTTTGCTTTTATCCTCCCACATATTTCCCTTCCCCAGCGTCCAGTGACATACTAAAGCCAACAGAGGCCAAGAAGTCAGCCTCGTATTCCTATCATTGATGTTAAAAAGAGACAACCCAGAGGACAGCTGGTCAGGCTAAGTGGAAATTGACATCACAGATGAACTAACATTTAGCTTTTGGAACAGTCCGTCCGAACTGGCATTTAGTGACATTTGCTTCACCACACAGATGCATTTAGAGTCGGAGGGGCTGAAAAGAATGAAAGAGAGGAGAAAAAAAAGGCAAGAAAACAAAGGAAAATTATGGATTGACGACTCTCGAGGGGACCTATTATCCGGCTGATCTCCTGACAGAAAACGAACAGTTAATGGCATTAAATAAAGCGGTGACATGACACCTATTTCTAAACTTCTCTTAAACACATGGTGTACATTTTAATGGAGCTCTTTGGGAAGCGAAATGTCCAGAAGGCCTTTAATTCCTTTTTTTAATGTGACTTCCCTTGACAGCATAGGACTATAAATAAGTTATGACTTTTCTTTAGAGATAAATACACTTTACGTGAGTACCAAGTCTGATTTTCACTCTAAATAGTAGTAAAAGTTGCGTCTCACTTCTTCTAATAGATCTGTCTTAAAGTGACATGTTTTAATGTGCATGGCAGAAACAAGAGTACGGTAACAAAACAAAAGGGAAAAAAGAAAGCCATTTCCTTTTGTTGAAGATGTGGAAGGCACCAGAGGAACCAAATCATCAAGATACGATATGAGCAAGCTCATGGTCACAAATGTTTTCTGTTCTGTATGCTACAAATCAATATTTTTGTGCCTAGCTGTTAGTTGGAAGAGAAATTCCAGGTTGCACTTTCATCTGTTTTCTCTCATCTGACCTTTGGAACAGAAGGCATCGTGCTTGAGAAAACACTTAACAAATCAATCAGGACAGCACTTTTCATTAACCCCTTGTTCAGCACTGCATTTTGGTTTTGGATTTTGCTATCGCTTCTGTCTTTTTTTTCTATGCTTTTCGTGCAGCTTAAAAAAAAAAAAAAAAGTTTGAGGAGAAACGAAGTGTGGAGACACCCAAACAAAAGACTCTAACATAGATGTCTGAGATCGCCATACGCTGTCTAGACTGATATTGGTCTACGCTGTGCAGCTAAAAAGATTTTCCCTTTATCTGGAGACATTTTACAATATTTCAGTGCTTCTTTTTTAGGAATTGAGGCCCATTTATAATGTTAGGACAGCCAACTTTTTTTTAGTTTCTCTCAGACATTCAGTGGAGTAGCAGTAAAAGCTGCAGGGAGATGAGTCAAGAGAGATTCAACTACGAATAGCAAGGTACTGCATTGGACATGTTTTTCTTTGTACAATGAATGACCAGACTAAATGGGTATCGGGTATCTGACTCTAATGCAGAATTTTTGGTTTAGTCACAAATGATTCAAGAAGCTCAAAATAACAAAAGCTCTTTGACAAACCATAAAACCATAAAATCTTTGACCGTTGACCACAAATAAACTCACTCTGACACAGAAAAAAAGTGACTTTTGGTATTGGTTTTGCACTGATATTCAACAATTTACAAACATAACAAACATAAAGTGTTGTATGACGGTGCAAGTCGGCTTTTCTGCGCTTCAGAATCTGCTGGAATTACCGTAATTGCGTCAACGGTTGAAGTATTAGGATTGTCAAAAGAGTGTCAACACAGATATTAAAAACCGCTCCAGTGAAACTTGTGTTTTAACATGTTCTTGTGGCATTTTTCTCTAGAGTGAGGACATATTTAACAAAAAATGAGCTAAGAATTGCATTTCTGAGTGTTTCTTTATTCAAACGGATGTGAGTCAGTAGAAGACAAAAAAACACAGTTGGACAAAGCTTGTTCAGAGCTACAGCCGGCAAGCTAGAAGCTCCCTGCTTTGCTACATTTTCATGCATGTACTGGTAGCTGTGTCGAACAGCATTTATAGCTGGAACGTAGCTCAAAACGGCTGGAGAGCTTCGGTATTGCTCGCCATTTCTGTTGCACCCCTAATGTTAGGTTGTAAGGGGCTGTAAGCTGATTGGCTTTAGAGGGTTAATAACATTTTAACATTTTAAGAACATTTTAATTGTTTGAAAATATAAAGATAGATCAACTAAAAGACAACAAATTAAAAATAATAATACATCTGGGGTAAAGCATTTGACCAGCTCCTGTAGAAATTCCTTTGCTGTGAACACATTTTCAATGTGAAACGATCATAGATTTGCAACAACAAAGTCAACTACAATACAAATCTACAGGTAAACCATTATTTCTCGTTCATTTGTCACTCCTAAATGGTCAAATAAGAAGAGTGGGCGTTCTTAGCTGCAGTTTAATTTTTTATCTTTTTTGATCAACTTTATTAACATTGTACAGTGTTTTACATGCCTGGTGAGCAATAAAATTCAAATACACAAAAAACCCAGAACATAAACCCTCACAAATGAAAGTAAAACATTGAGAATTAGATGTCAGGAATTGAAACGTTGTTTATTTATTCTTAAAATCATTACAGAGAAAATAAATAAATGAGAACATAATCAGAACATAAAAAAATATCTGAACTGAACCTTCAATTCTGTGATCAGAGCTACACGGCTCAGTCTGCACAAATGACCTTTTGTAGCATCATTTGCATTAAAGCTTTTTTTTTTTTTTTTTTTTTTTTACTTGTTCTCTGTTGGAAAAAAAAGATGTTTTGAAAAAAAATGTGCACAAAAACATAAAACTATAGGTATAATTTTGGCTAAACGGTCACGTTAATGGTTTTTTTTTTCCCGCCAATAGAGAAAAGGCCAGAAAAAAACATCCAACATTGCACAGTTCCACCAGGAACCAAAACAAGTTTATTTTGAGTTTATTGCTTGGAATTTGTCAGTGTTTTTCATTTGTCAAGATGCTTCTTTTCTCGTGGTTTCTTGATGAAACCAGTGTGACAGTAATAAGATCTTGCTTTATTTAATGAAACTGAACTCCAGGAATGTGGTTACCAACTGTTCATTTGTGATGTTAGCAAAGAGGGCAATTTGAATGAGGTCAAGTGATTTTGACAGCTTTTTTTTAAATTACTAACTTAATGATTTATTTTAAGACTTTATTTTCTTATTATTTGTCAATCAAACTATTATATAAAGAATCATTGCAAGATTACATTATTTACATTTTTTTCTCCATTTTTTAATGTATTCTTTTAACTCGAATAATAGAGAATGGATAATTTGGGGGTTTATAATCTCGCCAGAATAAATTAAAGATGTCACAGGGATCGCTAAAGTGTCCATTAGAGTGCTTTGGATAATTCCTCACACCTGTTTGCTCTCGTTTCAAGTCTCCATTATGAGTTTATCTCTGGCTGACAGAGCTTGTAGTGCCACTCTGCTATGCACAGATTCATTGCAGGAGAACAAATTAGGTCTGACAAGCGCACAAAAAAGCTTCCTTAAATAACGCATCTTTTTCCAGCGCTGGCTAAATTATCAGCAATGACAAATATACCTGTGTGCCTCACAGGTGGTGTTTTTTTTTTTTAAGTGAAGAAAACAGTTTTGAGGTTTGGTTCAGGTTCATTTAAAGGGATGTTATATGTCATATTGGAGCCTTAGTTAGTTGATATATTCCATTTTTTGTTTGCAGAATTTCATTTTTTAAATTTTTTCTACTTAAACTTCCACTCCAATCCTCTTTTAAACTATATTAAAGCCACTTCCCAGCTGATTTTAGCAAATATCAAAAACCTGTGCTCCTTTCTGGGCCATAGTTTCTGTAGAGCGGCAGTAGTTCATAAGTGATTTCCCATCATTCCTTTCCTTACACTCTCTCCAGAGGAAAACAAGGAAACAATGACGAGGATAATGAACACGGATCTATAAAGATGCATCAGAATGGAGCAGAGCAGGGAGCTTTTTTTTTTTTAAACAGGATTCTGCTCCTGAATAACAATGACTTGAGTGAAGACACACTCAAAAATTGAGTTTAAAACGTAATTTTCTTTATACGTGATGATGAGAAAAAAGCTACAAGAACATGTTAAAAACACCAAAAATACAAGTTTCCTTGTAGTGGCTCTTTAATGGTGAGACATTGTGTCTGTTAGAACAGTAAAGGTGAAGTTTCTCTGATGTACCATCATATCTTATTCATAAAAGTCCATCTCCTAATCTGCTCTTATCCCATCTTTATTTGATCTTTGTGTTTGAACTTTTATTAAAATGTGCGCGTTCACATAATTTCTTTTTAAAGAACAAATAATTCCCCACAGAATTATTTTGAAGGAAAAACATATTTGGTTATATAAAGAAAAACGATTGGATGTATTTACAGTTTCCAGTACCGTGACAGATTATTGGGGATATGGACTGAAACTCTGCATAAAATAAATTACCCTGAGAGCAGACTCGGTTTGCTCCATTGCATGGCCTGTTGGTGAGCTGTGAAGAGAAAATAAGTATCCTGCTCTGTGGGATTCAGCCTGACAACTATGTGCAAACGGAGTGAATCACTTCAAGTATACCCCGGGTAGCAGCTCCCTATTTCTCTGTCCCACAGTGACACTCAGCATCTGTCTGCAAGCAATCCATAATCATAAATCTGACTACATCTCATCTGGGTGGAGAAGGGGGAGGCACATCCCTGCCAACCCAGGGCCAATATCACCGTCCACTGGTCAAGCATACCGCGAACATCTATGAGTTTGAAATTACAACAGCCCACGGTGGATATCATGACTTTACCCTTTTGCTTCCACCTTTGCTGAGTTAAATTCACAAATGTCGGTTGACAAATAGATTTTCCTGCTAATATGTTGGGCTAATTTCAAGTCGAAATAGCCTATTTTCAGAAAAGAGCCCCGATATGCCGTAAATCAAAGTCTTGACAGTGAACGAGTGCAAACAGCACACATATGAACAACAGCCATCAAGTAATATGGAGATTTTCTGCAAGAAAACCTCAGTTGATGCTTCAAAAATAGGCTAGTGACAGCCAAAATGCCAGTCTTCAATTTCCAAATCTGTAATCCATCAACCAGATGACAGGTTTTTTGGTTTTTTTTTTTTTTGCTCCTTTGTAACCACAGTTTTTGCACTGCAGCCAAGAGGCCATCTTCTCAGTTTAAAGTTCTTATTCATATTCTTGCAGATCACTTCTTGCTACAAACTGAAGTTTGGGAGGTTACTGAAAGGCATCGTGTGGTCTAATTAGTAAAAAACGGTGACCTGAACGGGCACTGCGTAACATCCTGTTGGAAAAGACGGAAATAAAACCTCACAATATATGTTTAAAAAACTGTAATAACTGTAGCCAGATCACAATTACCAATTTGTTGACCTTTTTTTCATGTTTCTGTTTTAATGGTTACTACTGGGGGGAAAAAAAACAAAACAAAATATGTCAGTTTGCAGCCCCGATTGGTTGTTTTTCTGGCCTTTGTTCATCCTTTCTGTAACACCCTGAGCAGAGCGTGCAGTTTGGCTCTTTCTATTGGTTTAAACTGAAGTGATTTGAAGCTGGTTTATTACTGTTGTGACCCTCACTGTTTTGGTTAGCTTAAACCTCCTCAAATCCTGGTCCTTTTAAGTCTTTGGGACAATTGAGTTCAACAGTTTTATACGAATGCCCAAAATGGCCCAATTTCTGTTGACTGTTGGAGTCCAAAGACCAAAACTGTGTTCAAGCCTGTTTGACAACAAAGAGAAGTCATGTTGATGCAAATAAAATTGGATGTGGTTTGGTAAAGTTACAGTTCACAGAGTGGAATAGATTAGCTAGCCGTGGTAAAACAATTGTTGATGGGGCTTTGGTTTACCATTTTTTAGGCCTTTCATTAACTTCTTTCACTTTAGTATTGACATTCTTTTGACTACCATAATTCTTCAACCATTGACGCAATAAATATAATTCCAGCGGATCCTAAAGTGGAAAAAAGCAGCATTGGGCTGATATAAAACTCTGTTTTTGTAGTGAAATGGTACACAATCCACATAAGTCATCTGATTCTGTCATAGAGAAAAGCGGCTTAGTATTGGGATACATTTCGATGCAAAGTCGAAAGGAAAAGCTGCTTATCTCCATGTCAGAATCAGCTGATTCACGTTGTTCCCATGAATAAAATATTTACAGGAAGGCATGTCCAAAGTCCGGCCTGTAGGGGCCCACGTTTAAATGTCCACCAGCCCACAAGCTCCTGGCATAGGATCAATATGCAGCCCAGAGCACTTTCTAAGAACTGTGTAAATGGTTTCTTGATTGTGGTTGATTGCTTAATTACATAATAAGATGTCAAACCTGTAAATGGGACAGTCAGAGCCTTAAAATTCACAGTATTTTCGGTCAAAATGTATTCAGATGTACTACTGGCTCTTCAGAAGAAATTAAGTGTATTCCGTTTTGCTTTAAATAGTTCATTTGTATTTAATGTTATTATAAGAGCTGATCGGTTGGCCCTCACAAATGTTCACCATCACAAATTTGGCCCTATTTGCAAAACACTTGGACACCCCAGATTTATGTTATTTAGGCATCGCTGGAGTGAAAGATTTAAAAGCTGTCTGTAAACTTTGGCAAAGACAAATTCTCAATATTCATTTTTTCATGTTTCTATGATGTGATAGTCGTTCTAGCATTTGATTTTTTTTTTTACTCTAATACAGTAAAGTCAGTGCATCTAAAACTAGAAACAGAATTGTTTCGACCTTCTTGCACAACATATCCTTTCTACTTTTTTTGTCCAGATAAGTGTTTGAACAGCATCGAGTTCATGATGAACTCTCTATGGTAAATAGCTTGTGATAACCGTCGCCATCAATGAAATAACACCATTATTAGCAGCAAATGCCATGTTTTACAAAAGAAATGTCGACAAAAACAATATCCCTTTTCTGGAAGTAAAATAGAAGAAATGCTAAACAGTATTTCATAACATACTAGGAGAAATAAAGACACAAGTGAATATAAACGGATGGAAAAAAGGATTTTACTTTTTGTGTAACAAATAGGATTTGACACTGGTAAGAACATAAAAAAAGTCAAACTGAGAAAGGTGGTATTGTTAGAAGGCAGGCTTGGATAAACACAGTTTCTCAGTTCATATGAGTGTATTCTTGGACACTATGGATGTATCAAACACTGTTTAGTACTCACTGGATAGTACTCAATTTAATCAATGAGTTTTGTCATGTCAGATATGTAATACTTTGTTACAGCATCATCCCTGAAGCAGTACAGTGCAGTCTGCTTCTGAAAATGGATACTATTTCGCAGTGTTTCCAAAAATATTCTCAATTTCTTGAAGTAAGACTAGGCAAACTGGAAATGTTGCACGAGCAGGAAGAGAGTATATGGATTTTTCATAATTCTGTTTCAATTATTCAAGCCTAAAGAAAAAAAAAATGCTCTTCTCTGGGAACAACTTTGCAAAACATGTTTGGGTTCCACTGGTTCTACTAGTTGCATTTGGAGAAATCTGCACCTACATGAAAATATTCCTGAGTAAGGAGAACATTGTTCTTATTTTTCTTGTCTTCACGAAGGGAATCACAAAATATTCAATATTCAAAAGCTGTTTCGTCTGACCCCAGACGTTTTTTGTCACGTTTTTTTCACGACATTTAGGATTAGGGGTTTACAAATGGCCACATTTTTAAATAATTTCATGAAATGAAATTTTAATCTTAAATAGTTTAAATGATTATCAAGTGAAATTTGTTGCAAATGTTTTTATAGGTCTGTGTATGTGCAGTGGCTAAGGGAGCAAAAGTGTGATCTGCTTTATTTCAGTTGCTGGTTTGCACATCAATATGACGTCCAGGATTTACTCTAATGTTTCTTCCATTGAAAAGTACTTTCTTTTTTTCTGATCAGTCAAAAATATTTGAAAGTGAAATCTACCAACTTCAGGGTCAAACTTTGAAAAAGCCTGAGATAGTTGACCATCAAACCCCAGTCATTTTATGTTTAGTATTTGGGATATATTTAAAAAAATGACTGACCATAAACTATCTATAAACATTTCAAGTGAAAAATCCATATTTGATAGACTTTTTTTTACTGTCCCTATAAAGGCTTTTAGAAAGCCAGTCAAGTACTCCAAGAATTTAGGATCAAATTTCCATTTAAGGAACTGTCTTTAGGAATTCATCACAATTTACTTTTCTCTGTATGAAGTTTATGAAAAATATGGCAAATTCTAACCGGGGGCCTGTGAAAGGGGAAGCTAGTTAACCGTAAGAAAAGTCCTGACAAGTCCTCCCAAAGGGTGCTGCTTTTTGGAGGGAAGCTAATGTTAGGCGACAGCTTTTGGATTCATGCAGAGTTCAAAAAAGGTTTCAGAGAAAAGCATCACTAAACATCTGCTTCAGAGAAAAAGAGGCACTCATTACTAGTCATCAGATCTCCATGTGTATGAAGGAGAATTCCAAAGATGTTGTGCAACAATTCTCCGACGTGTGTGATTAGGTGGAGGACTCCAGTGTAATCCTGAAAAGGAAGGACGTATGAAGTTGATGGAATGGGAGAAACGTAAGGAGGGTTTGGAAATGTTTGAAGTCCAGCAGGAACTCTTTCGAGGTTTTATTCAACTCCTTTTTTATGGGAAATGGAAATAAAATGAGGATTTCATAGCAAAGGCTCATTTGTTCATCTTTATTGATAAGCATGACCACGCCAGAAACTGTAAACTATTGACATTCTACAGCCAAATTACAGACACGAGACCCTAGCATGTTGTTTTATTGCTACAGATAACGTTTATTGCTCAGTCACTGAACTGCTGTTAAAATAAATATGTAATCAGCAATTTTTAGTATTACGCATATATTTGATGGAACTTAAATGTATCAAGCTAGTGTTTCTTTTTTCTGAATTTAACTTGAAACATTTACTGGCTGAAATAATCACAGACATGTTTTGCTATGTTCACACCAAACACGATTGGTGTGACCGCAGTAAATTCTTGTCCTCCAACTCTATTTTTCTATCCCTACATGGAAGACACAGATGATGTTGAGAGATCCGGTTTTTATTTAAAGAGTTCTATCAAAAGTATAGGTATTCATGTCTCTGTGTTTGGGTTTATGAGATCATTCAGAGACTCCCAGTACGGTGAGGTTCGCCCTCCACTGCAGGAGCTGCATCTGAAGACGCCCACTTTCAGCTGGACTTGTGTCTCTCTGTGACCCAGTTTCATGACTTGCTGTCCCCCATTAGTCCGAGGAGCGAAAAAAATAAAACAAGATTAAAATTAGAGGACATTTTTGTTATTATTGTCTCCATATAAATAAGAAGAAAAATCATAAAGTTCAGGAGGACAACAAACGACAACAATCAGCTTCTCCACCGTCTTGGTTTTGGATCTCAGCTGCTATTCATGTTAATATGTCAATGGTTGGTTAGTGCAATGCAAAGCTTTTCCAAAGTTCAGAAATTTGACCTCTGGAAGCTTTGCAATGTCGCGTCACCCAAAACACGCTGCAGGATTTATGCTCAGGCCTTTACGTTGACTTAGCATTGAAAGTGGACGCGCCTGCTGCATGAATCACATTTGGTGTAAGCGCAGCTTTAGTCTTTCTGGGAACTAAAATTATGTCCACCAAACTGCTAATGTTGTCTTGTCAGGAACAGTGTGGTGACAGCAGGCTGGACAACGAAACAATGTAAATTTCTTGAAAAATGATGAATAAAGTCAATCCAAGCTAAGGATGGATTTACAATAACCCTTGATTTTTTTTGCCTTTTAGATTTTTTTTGTCTTTTGTCTTCAGAAACTAAAGACATGATGCTAATCTTGGCATTATTGCGCAAAATTGATACATCTGCCAAAGCTAAAAACTAAACTGAACATATTCTTCAAATGGAACATGTTTTAAAATATTGAACAGGTATTATGTATTATTAAAATCCTATTTGTATATCACTTGCGTTTATCCAATAAAAAAAAAATGGATTCAGTCAAGTTTAGAGTGGACTTTTTGCAGGTTTCTAAAGTGGTCATAGGAATGCCCGGCATTGTTTTTTTTTTTTCTCCATTTGACCCAGATCATCTTAATATGTTTCTCCTTTTGTCCCAGAGGTATTTTTTTTTTTCTTTTTTACCACAAATGCATACCTGTTTGGAAGTGCAGCTCCGCTTCTCAACAGCGTGGATGTCCTGCTGCGCTTTTCACTGATAAAGTCTTCTTTAAAACAAACAAATGTTTTAGAGTCTTAGTTTGAATAAATCAAGCAACCTTAGATTAAAAATAAAGTATTTATTTATTTAGTACTGATTAAGATATCGAACAAATGCCTCATCAGGACAAATTATAAATGAACCGTTGTTGAGTTCCCAGATATATTTGCAATCATCCCCTGGTGCAAGAAAAAGCAAACCTGAATAAATCTGAGTCAGTGGGAGGTCTCTTTAGCATTCAGTAAAGTAAAGTGACTTGATGTTGAGGCGACCTTGAAATGTAGAGAACAAAAGCGTGTACTGAAAGAAAACATGGTGAAAATGTGGGATTTTTTCTGGACGTTTATACAATTTGGATAGTGTTAGAGATATCTGTACATAGGGGAATACTTTATTTATCCCAAGGGAAATTCCCTGGCTATCCGTTGCTCCGTTCACACATCGGAATCACACACTTGATTAAAAGAAAAAACATACAAAAATAGACAGTAAAAACACAACAATAATATGTAAGACCAACAAGAATAATTATAAAGAATATTAAAAATAGGGTTGCGTTAATATTCATTAGCACTAATTAATTACATATTGCAAAAGAACCGTCTTCCGCTTCGCATCGGATGGTTCAGGCTTCCACTGAGTGTGTAAATTTCTGAAAATGCACCCTTCGTCAGACATTATCACTTACAAAAGAAATAAATATTCAATCCATTTTTAGTACTTTATTCTTATTTCATTTTAGAATTCAGTTTAGATAGCTTTTTCACTAAAAACCGAGCTATTTCATACAAAGTGCGGTACGTTGTCATGGTGCCATGATCGTAGACTGGCAAAGGAAAATGATATATGCTGATCGCCACGATAGGTTCAATAAAGCCTCAGTTTAGAGGCAAGGTTCACCTCTTACCGCTTGGTTTTTTTGTCCAGAAGATGAAGCAGAAGTTTGTTCTTGAAAGAAACCTGTGCCATGATAATGAACATTTGGGAACTTATTTTTCAGGTGTGCGTGAACCAATGAGATATATTGCTAAAGATGGTACGCTATCCTGTTACCATTGTCCAAGATACGTAAAGAGCGACGCCATCTTGGACATAACAGTAAACAATGAGACACGACTTAGCAGACACAGTAAAGTGACCATAAAATGCGTAATTTTGGTCATATTTAAAAAGAAAACTCTGATCATCACAAAAATAAGACCCAGCTCATGTTATTAATGTTTTTGTACAAGATGTTACAGATCAACGACATTTCCAACTCTTTTATAAATAAATACATCACTACATAAGAAACGCAATGCATGCCGGATGCATGGTTGGGATTTTATTCAAATCAGAATATCACATGCTATGGTTTACACAAACTGTTGGACTCCTCGGATCGTGTTTCAAGATGGTAGGTCACTGACATCTCCACAGACTGCTTGCGGCCGTTGTACATGAGCTGGTCCCCACCTGGAGTGGGACTGAAAATAGTGTGGCCCGGTTAACAGTCTCGCCAATCTGGGGGGGCTGCAAATAGGAGAGGGGGTACAGTGAGCACTTCAGTCCACGGCCCCGGAGCGGCAGAGTCCGGACGGCGTTAGCTTTAAAGCATGTGGCAGCCGGAGCTTGTCGAGCCAGAGGCGGTTGTGATGTACCACCGCAAGGCAAATACACGTGGCGGGGGTGGCAATGCTTGGCTGGGGGTCCCGTTAAACAGGTGGATCCCACCCAGCCTTTATCAGAGGGACTCAAGCACCAGCATAACACTGGGGCAGGCAGTTTTCCGTATCCCACATGTCCCTGTCCGCCCGCCTGACGGATTCCAGCGCTGGGCTCTTCCATCTTTGGATTTCGGCTGGATTTAAGTCTCACGGCAGGTAAATGCAGGTAAAACAGCATTGAAGCACAGACAGACAAACAAACACAGCCCAAGCAAATAAACAAAATGTTCTCTGTTGTTTTCTTTTTTTTTAAAATCTGCTGGTCTCATTGGAATATGAAATCAAATGTCAAGGCAAACTAGCTCTTCGCTCTGACCTTGATTTATAACTGCAACAACTGCCCAAAAAAAGTACAAAACAAGGACACAAAATATTGAAGAGTTTAGTCAAAGTAGAAAAAAGGGCTGCAGACACGGTTCAGAGAAATAAATCTGTACGCTTGCAATATTGATTCATGTTTGAGATCTCCGGCTTTCCAATATTCATAAATTTCACAAGATTCAAACTGGTAATGCAGAAATCCTGACATGTGGATTTTGTTTCCTTTTTTCGAGCCCGAACCTGAGTTCACATGACCACAATTACTGGTCGCTTTTCTTGCAGCACACGGGGTTCCAATAATTTATGATACATTTACGTGGAAATCTCTCAGTAGCAGCAAGGCTCTTTTTTCCATCTTTCCGCAGATGCAGGTAGTGTAATTGATATCGCACAAAAAAACAAAAAACAAAGCGCATTGTGGCAAAAGGATGAAATAAAAAACAATCACAGAGAATCGAGCAGTCTGAGCTGTCTGTAGAAAAACAAGCCTGCATGACAGGAAATGGCCTCAGGCTGGATTTTTGGAGAATGTTAATGGAAAGTATTATTCTACCAGGACAAAGAACATTAAAAATGCTTTATTATTGTATTGTTTATATTCTAAACAGATTTTAAGCCGAAATATGTTTTCTTGACCTGGTTTCACTTCGTATGGAAACCTGGCTGGTTGTAACTAATTATTTCTGTTATTTCCAGTCCAGAAACTGCTAGACTAGCAAATAATTATCTGCAAGAGTTGCAAAAAAGTAGAATATCTTTGCCCTTTAACAGCTAACCCAGGTTTAATCTGTCTTTTCAGAAATTAAGTAATCGTCTTTGTACCTACGTTGATCCCTAAAGCGAACCAAATTCATTGGAAACCCACATTTTGTTTAGCAAAGTGAAGGGATGTGTGCAAATGTTCTTGTTTTAGCGCTGCATCTCCCCCACCACCTCCTTATCCTGAACTGCAAAAAAGACATTTTCATCCTTTTCTTGAAGCGTTTAGCATGGCCACAGCCAGTGCATCAGTTACCCGCGTATAAACACCAGGCTTGCAGCTGCAGACAAAACAGGCCAATAATCATAATTTTATGTGCATCTTAATTGTTGGAAGAAGGAATTTTGTTGTTGATAGCTGTGGATAAGCTAGCAATGGAGAAAATGTATGCCTAAGTGCTGAAATTGTGTGTGTGTGTTTTTAAATTTCAGAAACAAAGGCGACATGAAGTTACTTCTGACATTATCCTTACATTATAATGACATAAAAATTCCTCGTGTAAGATAAGATAATGTTTTATTCTTCCCACAATGGGGTAATTCTATGTGGGCAACACATGCAAACATACATATTGCCCAGTGGAGGGCAGCAGCCACAGACGGCGCTAAATCCCCAGAAAAAAAACACATGAGGGACCTTACAGGAATGATCTTTGATCTGTGTTGAGAGGCAAAAATTGAAGTACAAGCAAAAATATATCTACAGATGTCGGGTTTCGGACCTGGGACATTGGTTGTTTGTTGTGTTTGGTGTTCACTTCCTGTTTTATTTTGTTGTTGATTGTACTTCCTGTGTTTCATTACTGCTCTTTCAGGTCTCTTGACACTTCCCTCCTAGTGTGTGTTCCCTCCCTCCTTAATTTGCACACATGTTTGCACTTATCTCATCCTCTCCTCCTGGTTATAAGTCCTCGTCTCCCTTGCAGTGGTTTTCGGGTGGTTTTTGTATCTTCATGAGCTTGTGTTCAGTTCTCGAGAACTTACTCAAATAAATGAGAGACTTTGCAATTACTATTGCCGTCTGCATTTGTGTCCTCATGTCAACCCTGACAACAGAGGGGAATCGTTGAGATCTTGGGAAAGGTTTGAGGAGCAGCAGGAATGCAGGTTTCCATGCCAACCAGTTCTGCTTATTGAACTTTCAGTTGGGGGGGCTTGGGCCGGCGGACACATCCGCTGTCTGCCTGTCTTAATATCCAGGCTGAATGTGGCCAAAAAATCCACTGATCTTGGGTCAATTTTCATGATTCCCTCCAAATCGAACCGTAATTCACTCCATGTTGGTTTCCATTCTTTCCCGTGAGACTTTGATTCAATGCACGCAGGCAGATAGAGCATCATTCTTGGTCTCCAAACCATTCAGTTTATCAGTTAGACTCGTTATGCCTCCAAGTTTCCCATCGCAAAGCCCCCCAAGCCCACCTTTTGCTGTAAGTTGCTTCGCCAGAATCCGAGAAATCCAGTTCCAATCAGCAGAGAACAGCTGATCAGTAATCCAGTAATTGAAACATCTTTCAACATCTTCCAGAGAGAGTTGTGACAGGCAGAAAATTCTCGTCATTTCAATTCATTCATTCAATTGAATTTCAGGGCTGCCAAGGCCCATAGAGAGTTGTAGAGTGGAGTAACCACATCCTAAAGAAGGACAGGTGTGTCTTCCAGTTTTCTTGTGGCCATTCTAAGGGACGTCATGCAAATGGAACGTACCATTGTCGGGAATGCGGTAAGAGTATCGGGAAGTATTTGTAAGGAGAGTGTAAGTGGCACGCACTTATTCTGAACTCTAGATGTTAGGATGTGTGTATTGGCTCCTTACTGACCGCGTGCAAATGCGAAGTGTCCATTGGACAACCGTATGGTGCCCACACACACTACCCTCTGATTGTCTAATTTCTAACTCACTCGTTGAACAGCACTGGTGGCCAGTGTGCAGGATTCAGGGGGTTGAAGAATCCATGTGACATCTCTGCATCTCACCTACCTCAGCCTTACATACCCTCCGCAGAAAGAAATGTGCATGAACATATTTGCTCGGGCTCACCAGGTGGTCTACTATCTTAAAATTTTGTGTGGGCCACTTAGGCGCCAAATACAGCTTTTCCCAATTTTTTCTCCACATCCTCCTATAAGGGTAGTTGGGACAAAAACAATAGCAAATATTGCTTATACTCTTGCAAATAAGCCTGTTGAGTGTTTCTCTGGCCTACTTTGTAGGGCATTTATAAAGTAAGATCATGTATTTTATAAAAGAATGTCTGATTCACAATCTTTGTTCCACTTGAGGCTAAAGAGATTCACTGCGATATGGTTGATTGCATGTTTGTCCATTGCAAATTCATCCAAACACTCCATCACGGACACTGCTTTTTTACTCGGAGGCTGAGCAAACTGCAAAGAAAACATCAACCTGAACTTTTTCTTCAAAGTTAAGAAGTTTCCATTTCACGTGTTCACGCTTGGCTCAGTGCTTCCAGGAGATAACGTTCTTCCAGCATCTATCAAGTCCAGAACATCCGATGTTTCCTCAAAGAAACTCGATTCAGTACTGAACACATACTCTTTGCTGTAGACTGCTCTTTTGATTTTATAGATGGAGTGATTTAAAGTCATTTCTGTTGAACCCGCGTTTCACTGGAATCGTGCTGCGTGACATTTTTCAGTTTTAAACCTCTTTACTGGGATAAGCTTTAGTGACTTAAAAGGGAGAGGAAAAAAACGCCAAACCAGAAAATACTTCTTTAGAATGAGAACTAAAAAAATGGTAGTACCTTTGATGGAGAAACCCAAACAAGGTGAAATGAAATAAATGACAACCAAAAAAAAAAAGAAAGAATATAGCCTAAATGAATTATTGGACTTCATTATTGCATTCTATTGTCAGACTGCACAAAGTCACTGAGTCCTTTCGTATGAGGACATTTGAGGATAGAGCTTGCATGACTGCGTAGCTGATTTGGTCTGATTGAATCATCTTGGTGCGGTGACTATAAAGCATGTCCCAATACTTTGGTCCATATGGCAAATATTATCAGAACACCTGTTTGAAAACTAACGTAGATCATAAAAAATTCACTGTGAGAAGACTAAAAACCAAATCATCAGATTGCGACAATTAGAAGCCAACAGTGTCCTTGACTTGATAAACTTGTTGGGCATATTTATGTGCATTTTAGGAATAGAAGAAAAATGATGAATCAAAGAGATTGAAAAAACTTATGTTGTGCCTTAGTCTTTCATCCTGGAGAAGATTGAGCTCAACAAAATTAGAAAACTGCATCTAAGATTAAGAATATTTAATAAAGAATCAAACACATACAATTAGATTATACAGAGAATCCGTTTACCATCAGCATTCTGGTCCAAACCAATATTAAGGAAAAGACACAGAATCGCACCGAGGGATGCAAAGTTTTCATCTCTATTCTCAAATGACTAACTCCGCCCTGTAGGACGTCACTACTATGTAGATCATTTGTTCAAACCCTGATTCTTTGGGTTATCTGAGGAGTAATGGGAGCTGGATGCAGAAGCGCATTGGTGAGAGGTCAAACTGTCAATCCTTTTCACTTAAAGTCACAGATTTGGGATAAAAATACATTCTTTCAGTCTAATAAAAAATACATTTTTAAAATTGTTTGAAAAACAATTGTTGTGTGGTGATGACAACACCCATCAGGTTGTGGAAAAGGGAACGGCCTCTATATAGAGGTTAGCTGCGAATAACAAATAAGAAATTCTGGACAAAATCACAGGTTGACATTAGGCAATGCTTTGTACCCGAAAGCCTCCCTGCCAGAGTCATGGTGAAGACATCGACAAGGACAATGGAAAAGACATACCAAGCCAAGAATTTGGTAACAGCACTGATTACACTGCTGACTGGAATAAGGTAATCTAGTACAATCTGACAAAGAACGGACGGAAATGAAGCGCAAAAAAACGAGTTGTCCCGTCGTCTAATTGACATTGACAATAGATAAATAGATAAAGATACATCTTCGGAAATCTTTAACAGCAGCTTGGCACAATATACATATACGTATTTTTGTTATTATTATTTTTTTTCCAGAAGTTTTTAAAATGACTGACTCGCTGGTGTCGCTCTTCTGTCCTTTTGTCGTCTGCAGTCTTTTCCATCTGGAAAAATTGCACACAAATCTTAAAAAAAAGGTGTTCATGTTAGCTGAATATCAATGATACACGTTCTTCCATTTAATCCTTCTTTTTATTGCTGTTTTTCTTTTTTTTTTTTTTAATTAAAAAAGGCAACCCAAAAACATCATTGGAAACTGCTACTCTCTTTTGGTCTCCATGGCACACTTCTTTCACTGTTATGATCCTTTTATGACTTCCAAGCTTGCCTCTTTAGAGAACCTTTTTTAATTAATCAAAAAGCAGGTTTTTGTAACATCAGTTATCACCTAATGTTTCTGTGGTTTATGAACACAGAAAATGAACTAAAACCTTTTATTTTGGCAGTAACCTATACACATATTTAACAGAAACATCAACGTATTCATTAAATGAACAGTCTGTCACCTTGCGCCTATACGAGGCATCATACCAGACGAGAGGAAGCAGTCATTAATGTGAAGGTGGACTATTATGACACATGTACAGCAGATACTGTCAGCCGCCTTAAAGGAAGATCAGTTCGCTGGAAATGTCAGTATAAACCGCAGACTGGAAATGTTGCGTGGGTGTGCTTTGAGTTTTAATTAATGCTGGCAGTCATTTGGTCAAAGTGGGTGACACCATGAAGCATGTCAAAGAGAAACTTCCTACATGTACTGTGTGTTTTTCATCAGGTTTGGGATATTTTTTAGACACATAAAAGCCATTACAAGTGGAGGCAAAGACTTTAAAACATGACATTTTGACAGAAAGTAAGCTGAGCTGCAAAATGAAAGAGATAAAAATCCCTTACATAACTCTAATGTTATGTTGACCTCTACATTACACATTATGGGTTATTTTTAATCTTTAAAATTAAGTGTAGACACAACTTTGGGAATAGAATACTTGCTTTTAACAGTTGAACACTGTGCCTTTCGGTCCTCACCAGAGCATTGGATTACTGCCTTCACAAGTGGGAAAAATGATCTGAACTCTGGTAAAACCCAGTGTTACAGACCGGCCAGGCATTCTTGAAGGTGCTTTAGGGGTTGACATTGGACTGTTGCTACCCGATCCTAGTTTTGGTTGGTGAGCTACAGTTGGAAGACTCTTGGTGTGAAATGTAGAGCATTTCACAGTTTTATTCTGATCCATGAAATACTTGATGTCATAGAATTTTGACACAAACCACAATTACAAATTTCTCCTCCATGGTCAGTTTTCAAACGGTTGGTACTTCCATGTATTAAAAGGGATGCTAATCATGTGTCACTAACAAGTTAGATTACTCAAATTAAATTAGTTAACTTTCAACACCGTCCAATCGTTTTTTTCTACATAGAGCCTGAAAACAGACTTAAAACCTGCGTAGCTACTTGTGAAGACGAAAGTTTTGAACGCGGGAGCCCAAAACACTCTTAAACGCTCATTTAACATAGACATTTCTTTGGAGGTGGTCACTTGAACTCAAAACCGGTGTGAACGTAGCACAACAAGCAAACCACGATTTGGCGAAGACCAATTTACTTGAAAGTGCACCATGGTGTTGTTCAGCGATAATGCGAATACATCTCGTAGAAAATTAGGTACTAAACCAGAGTTAAACCAAGAAATAGTGTGTCTGCATCATAAATGAATGCATAACATAACTAATTCAACAAAGCTTAGAAAAATAATAAATGTGGTGTATTTACTGACAAGACATGTAGCACTAGCTAGTTACATGAGAAATACAAAGAATTCTTCATTCGAAAGAGTCACTAGATTTCAATGAATCCACTATCCCTTGTATTTGCTCACTTTATCTTCCAAGTTCTCTTACAAAAGTTGAGTTTCAGCCTTTACTCTAAAACAAACAAACAAACAAAAAAAAACTCAAGAAATCAACCCAAGGAATTCGATTTACTTTGCTTTAATAAGAATCAGGTGGTTGTAACAAAATATAGTTTTAAAAAGTATGTTTTGTTTCTTCTGACTAACTTGTTTATTGTTTTTCTGATTGCTTTGTATTTTCCCTGTGTGCTGACACTCACATATTTATCCAATCAGTGATGTATTGAACTTATAGAAGGAAGCCTGTGGATATTAGGAACATATTCGGTAGCAGAAATTTGTTGTAAAGTCTGAGTCACACAAATACAACATAAAAACTGATAAGACACAACAGCCAGCTGGATTTCCAATATTGCTGATTGCTTTGCTGTGTTCACAGCTTCACATTAGGTTTATATATACTCTGTCAAAGTGTTTGTCTATTTGCACATGTCAGCGTTTGCACTAAATGCAGTGCAAAGCATTTATTCTTGAATTCGTATATTTCCTTATCAGTCAGTCTTGGATTTTCTTCTTTTTTCAACTTCACTGCTTGAGCTTAAAGAGCCTACTTCTATCAGAAAACAGGAAAATCACAATAATAATCAAGACAGCAAGGGTTCAAAACATCATTTTGAAGAACACAAGTGGCAAACAGAAATTTCGTTTAATGAAGGGAATGTTTTATTTAGTCCTTGCATCATCTTGGGTACATCTGAGAGTATAGTGAAAATGTGAAAGGTGATTGGCGGTGTCAAGAGTAAACAGTTGTGAGGTAAAATGTCTTATTTAGATTCTGCAGTAATGTGCATCATCAGCCAGGATTCAAGATAAACTGCTCAGAAAGCAGCAGCCATTGTTTTAATATAAAAATGGCTTGCAGGCTGTGCGTTTTGCTTCAAGACTTCATTAAGAAGAGATTCACACAGCTTAGCCTGTAAGGCCTCTGGTGTTAGGGGCTTGGAGAAAAGGTGATTGGAGTGTACGAGTAAAGTTTGTTGGGAATCTACCCATAAATATGATAATCAAGGGTCTTATATACATTACATCTACATTTGGGGTTGAAGCTCGTGTCTCAAATAAAGAAGCAGGATGGATGCGGTTAGAATGTGTGTGGTCCTACCTGAAGTGCCTCTGAAGGTTAGCCCCATCCAGCACAGCTTGACCTACTTTTTAGATCACATTAAAGCCCTGTGGTGCAGATCGTGGTTCATCAGGGTGTGTCTTTCCTTTTCATGGGCAATTTTATTTCTGAACCAGCATCACTTTAACTTCACTCCACTACAGAACTTAGGCTTTTGAATGTTTGTCCCCACTTACACTTCGCTAATTTATTAATATGTTTTGCTAAAAAGTCTGAAAACCATGATTTCCACACTTATTATACAACTGTCCCTATCTTAATTGGTCTTTTGTCAAGAATAGATGGAAAGAAGTGTTTGTGCTTTAATTTACACTATGCTACTTTTGCTGCTCCCATTGCTCAATATGAGCTGTCTGCCAGCAAAAAAATGGGCAAACATGTCGTATATTGCTTGGTGAGTCCGTAGAACAAAAGTATTCCTGCACTTTTTTTTTTTTTTTTTTACTACAGACATGCTAGTAGAAACATATCATAGGGAACACTTTTACAACATGCAAGGGTAACATGCAGGCATGTCGTTCTGATTTTGTCTTTTTTCTAACCCCTTAAAGTCCTGTGGTCCTGTGCGGTCATTAAAGGGTCAGTACTCACACCTTACTAACAACTAGAGTGTGGTGTAAGGGTTACAGTACAACTGCATCACCCGTAAGTCATAAGTGCATGCGGCTTATATTATTCTTTCATATACTTCATGATACACTTACCACTTGCATGAAAATGGTATGTTCCATTTATATTTCCGCCCGGACAACCCGACACTCGCAGCACCGCATCAGGTCAACTCCAGTACAGGTGTATGTCACCAAGGGTTAAATGCACTCCCAGTTGACGCTATTTTAATCAGTCAGTTGACTGATTGTTGTCCTTGTTTCCATACTACTGTTTTATTGAAAAGTCTAGTCTTATTGAATATTTTATTTACACCTGTGTCATCCAAGCACACATTACTTACTTTGTATAGATTTTTTTAACAAGCAACAGGATTACATCTAATTGACTTGATAGCTTGAGAGAATTGTACTTGGATATATTTAGTATGGCACTAAAACCACATACCAAACGCAAGTCAATGGAACTATGCCATTGCCCACAGATGAGCTGTGCTCAGGCAAGAAGTGGAGACACACCACAAAGAATAAAAACTTCACTTTCAGTGTCACAAGTGCTGAGACAAATTGAATTGTTCAATGTGAGTTGGATGCAAGACCATATTTTTATAGGGATGAAAACTGCTTTCTTACATATTATTTTCTGTACCTCAATCAAGCATTTTGAGCTGAATCATCATCCCTTACTGACTCAACTGATTTAAAAGTGCACGCAGTAACTGATCCCTGCCAAAGTGATATAAAAACAGAGTTCCAGAAAGAACTTGCTGGAGAATTGGTGGCAAGCTTTAAAAAAAATGCCTTGACAAATATTGATAGGACTTTAAGGGCCTTTTTTTTTTTACATGTTGATCTAGCAGATTCAAATGCCCACAGTATGATGCCCCACGTGGGGCCTGAGTCCAGCAGCACACCTGCTACACATTTATACACCAGTGCACATTGTTCCACATCAACCCTCTTGGTGTTTCTTTCTCAAGTTCATATTTTCAAGGGAATTTTAGTCAATTTCTAGACAAGCCTGCTCCCACTAAAATGCAGATTGGGAAGGCATCATGAAGATTTAATGTTAAAGTAATTTATTTGACAATCAAAATGACCATTACGTTAATATCCTTTTAGCAGGGAAAAACATACATATATATATATATATATATATATATATATATATATATTATAATTTAAATTTCAATTGTAGCAAAAAAATTATTAAAAACAAACAAGTGGAAACAACATAGAAAAAAAAACATATTGATGGACTTTGACTAAATCCTGGGGAAAGAACAGCATAACAAATGCCCAGCACTGACTGAAAACAGTTGGTGATAAAGAGTTACAAACAGGTTGTCTGATTGGCAGTTGCTGATGCCGTTTAAACCTGATAAAGATGTGGAGATTTTACAACTTCCAGTTTCGCATTAGCATAACATCAGGTAATCTTGACTGGCCCTGAGGTTACACAGTGGGAACCGAGGGAACAGCCATGGTGCTCTGTGTTTTCCTCACTAACGCCAATCAGAATTATAAGTTAACCTGACAACCTAGTGGGCAACAGCACCTGAATCCCAAACCTTTTCTTCTTCTCAGGGTAGAAAAAAGTCAAAATATCCATAAAAGAATTCACCAGATTTGAGAGACCTTGTCTTTTTTCTTATCTTAACTGTTTCTCAGATGTAATCTTCATGGAGAACTGACAAGCTAGATGGGTAATTTCCTTATGGGGTAGACCTAAAATGTTCAGGAGGAAGTCATGGTGTCAGAGTCTTTCCATCAGTCCTCTCCCTGCAGAGCAGAACACTGTGTTATTTATAAGCAGGAGCACAATTTCAATTACTAGCATAAAAACAATTTAGGGGTTCAAATTAGGTAGTCACCTTAAAAAAAAGGTTTGTTACAAATGGTAGATTCTGTCGGCCCCCTTTTTATATTATTTACTCTTTAACCACAATAAGATGCAGATCATTTTTTTAAATAGATCCCCAATTTAAGAGTGTGTTAGAAAATAATACAATTAATTAAATGAGCAATGCTTTTATCTACCACTGCTTAGTATAAAGGAAACAACTTTTATATTTTTGAAGTCAAAAACATTAAAGTCCATCGATTTTTCCCACTAGTTTTTTAATTATGATAACCGCATATCTTCCAATAGGAGCCCCGGTGTTTATTCCAAACATGTGTTGGCCAGCCTGGCATCTATTAGAGACAGTTTAGGACGTTTAGGATCCACCTCTAAATGTCATGTAGATCCCTCTCCAGAATGTTTTTGGGGTATGCCACTGCACAAAGTTTAAACGCTAAAATGAATGAGCGTTTCTTGCCCAACGCTGCACAACACAAATACCACAAACACCCGGCGTCTGCAAGACTGTGCACGACACAGGCACCTAACAACGGTGACGAGCACCTGTTAGACCCGACGGATGTTGGAAACGGGCGCCAAAAAGAGATGGGACACAATTTGAAGATATACAGCATGCCATTTTGAGGCAAAGTTTAGAAACAAAAAAAAAACGGTTTATTTTTCTCTGCCTCTGAGTTGTGTACAGGACCACTTGCAATGGGTGAGCCTGCCCACATTTCCCATACAATTACAGGCTCCTCCACTATCTTACAATCCCAACTTAATATTACCAGTGCAACAAAAATGGTGAGCAATACTGGAGTTTTTCCAGCTGTTGGATCCAGGCTGCAGCTCAGAAGAGGAAAATATAGACGTTCATAGATCTTTTTGTCTGTGGATGCATCCGAATGGAGAGGAGCAGAGAGCTTATGGCTTCCCATTGTCGCTTCCACATCCCACCTACAAGCTTTTTCAAAACAGCACTCTTATGTCTACTCCTGCTTCAGAACGATTCGAATCAAGAAATACATAGAAATGCAATTTTAAGATTCGTTTTCTCAATATGTCCATCATGAGGAAAAATGTCACAAGAACATGTTAAAAACACACACAAAAAAACTGTTTTCATCAAAGTCGGTCTTTAAAACGATAGAATTGCCATCAAGCAATTTGTCAACATTTCTAGCAGCATCGAGATTCTTTTTCTTAAACGGTTTAACAGAATGTTTTCAAAATAATGGAGCCATCATGAGCGTTTTATACATTTCAAGATTGTTTTTGCCTTTTGTGTTGCAGTGTTTTTCAGTCTTTTCTTTCCGGGCAGATTTTTTACCTTTATCTTTTAAAATTGCTGGGTTTTACCTTTTGTTGTTTCTATAATGCTACTTTACATTTTGAAAAAGATGAATCTATCTTTTACCCGCTTAGCTCTAGCCTAATATAACTAGGAGAATGAGTTCCAATTACTCAGTTTACACAGCCATCAAGACAATTTTATTGAACACTGTATCTTCTGGTGCGCGATGACACCTGGCAGGTAAATTTTGTGTTCAGTAATATTTAAAGACATTCTGTCTCCTAGTTCCCACAAATGTACTGGCTTTATTTAGTAAAGAACTAATTCCTCAGTATGTCTCTCACAATAAGTTACTGTTCAAATATATGTTTTTTGAGTTCATATCTGTGCTGCCTTGTCGTCTCCAATTCCTTCACCAAAAATCACCCGGCTTCCCGCCATCTGTGAGTCTTGGGAGTTTTCCGGGTAAACCGCTGTGCATGAGTGTGAACAGTGCTGTAAAACCATAACAAGAGGCTCAACTCGTCTGCATAGTGGCTGCTGGCAGACACCTCTAACCTAATCATGAGACATTCCAAGAGAATGCATATGACAGAAGCACCGCGCATGAAATGTGTGTCTGAGCACAAACACTGACAGCAACATGTGTTCACGTGTCATTCTGCTCCAAGATTGGCGTCAGGCATTATTTACTTGTTAGAGAAGAGAAAACAGCAGGAAAATGAATTATTTCACAAGCTTGTTAGCCAGTTGAACTCCATGTAGATCATTTCTGTTGGCCAAAACATGCTGCTGTTTTACTGGCGTTTTCTACTCAACACAAACAAGCATGGATTAGTGAGATGCCTCATATGAATGTCTAAAACTATGTTATGCATCTCTAAAGTTTAAAGGTGAGGTATACAAATTCGGTTAAAGTCCCACTCCAATCCTTTTTTTGGTCTATTTTCAAAGCGTTCCCAGTGGTCTCTTAATTATGATGATGCTGTTTTTAGCCAAAGTCTAAAAATCTGTGTTGTTGTGTCACAAAAAATGAATAAGACACTTTAAACAACAAAAAAAGACAAAAAGATGTAAATATGGACGGATGGACAGACAGTGTGTTTTCTACATCACAAATACCATCTTTTTTTAAACTGCATTTTTCCGTCTGCTCCTCATTCACAACAATTTGAATAAAGAAATACTCAAAAATGCAATTTGAAGCTTAATTTTCTGAATATGTGTCCTCTGTCATCAATTTAAAAAAAGAAAAATCAGAGTTTATACATTTTTAAAAACATTTGCTCCACCAATTGAAGCTAGAATTGTTGACTCAATCCTTATTTGTTCTTTCAGCTCCTTTTCCTCTGTAGGTCTATTTATCTGCCCTACAAGCCAGCAGAAAGAGGGATACAAACAGTGAGTTCTTGCTTGATGCTCTGGCATGTGTGCAATAAACAAGTCTTTGGAGTCGATCCAATCTTAGATATAAAACTTAGTGCCTCCGGGGAAGTCGGCAAATATTCTGCAGAGGAAAAAAAAAACAACAAATGAAAAAAAACACACCATCAAAGGGTTCATCCAGTTTGCCAAAGGGCTTGGAGCACAATCAGCACAAAGGTAACAGGTCACCAAACACAGTACGTACATGTGCCTTCCTATTTCTGCTTCCTGTTCTTAGTTTACTGATGAGATGCTTGGTTATATAAATTCATGCAAAGCTGGTGGGTGGACCTCATTATTGACATTCCAGCTAATGCAAATAACTGTTGCTGAGCCTTCAGAAATATCACAAATGTGTGCTGATGCATATCACGATTGATCTGGAAGGCTGCTTTAACTGCACATACTCTTTACTCAGTTTTTTTTTTTGTAAACGCTTGAACAATTTTTAAAGAAATTCTGGCAGCTAGTCTAAAGTAAACTTTTTGACCAATTCTTTCTTAGATTGCATGGTATTTATAGTTCTATAAAAATGAATAAACGAACTACAGAGAAAAATGTAAAAACATTTTAGACAAAAAAGCAAATTGAAAGAGAGCGATTACAGTCTAAGTGACCAAAAAGCATGTTAAAACCCTACCATATTGATAATGCAATAAACTATTAAAGGCAGGAATCCCTTTAATTTAACATCACCTTAAATGAAAAAAGTATGTTTTTATATAATTGTAAATTAAGTCAGGCATGAAGGAGTAACTAAATATAACATTAAAAATGTTTACACTTGTAATTTTTATTTCAACATAAATAAATCCAGTATTACATGAGTGTGCCAATTTTCTGACCTATTAAAAAAATATTCTTCACATGCATTTATTTTTGGTTATCTTTGTTTAAGGACACCCCTATACAAAGTTGTTTGATTTTTTCAGTTCCTCTTGCAGAAGCATGATAAAGTTTACATTAAAATAAAAGACTGTTTAATAACAAATTTCATCAATTTTGTTCATTTTCTGAGGGGTTATATTAAGTGCGTAACTATGTATATCTTCTAATATTAACTGGTCTCTAATAGACGCTGGTCTCCAATAAAAGCCGGTCTAACAGGTGTTAGTTGTAACAGATGTTGGTCTCTAATAGAGGCCTGTTCCTTTAAGACCCCCCTCCCCCCTGCCGCGTGCTTCGTCCTGACTCAGGCAGAGGGTGGGGGTTGGGTGTCTGGAGCATTCAGCCAGTGTAGCATGGATCACAACATTTTGGTTCATTCCATTTTGTTGAAACTTTTGGAATATACCAAAGAACATTCTGGTGACGAATCTGAACCACATTTTGGGATGAATCCTAAACATATCAGAGAAAGAAGCAAGCAGATGGTTGAAGGAGAGAAGACGGCTGCAGAAAGAAAAGGAGCAAACTAATTTCTGGTGTTTATAGTGGATCAATTCCTGGATTCTCCTGAACTTCATTCATTTTTTTAACCCACTGGATCCCTATCAGGGCAGCGAGATTTCCAGAGCCCGTCCAGTCTGCTGCTGTTGGACTAAGGCAGTCCACTTTAGAGCTGGAGCTCACTATGGCGGCCGGGGAGGAGCTGGCAGCCAGACAGAGAGCCGGCACGGGATGGGAAAGCAGTCTGCACAGGCAGTTTCATCGACGCCTCAAAACAGGTACCCTCATTTTAATTCTTCTGGTTAATGAGGGACAGAAAGCCGTCAAACTCTGTAAGAGACAGAGAGGAAACACCGGGAAGCAGCCGTTCAGACACAGCGGAGAGAAGCTCTCGGTAGCTTGTAGGAGATTCTAAATGTTTTCATGAACCCAAACATTGAGACATGATCACTGAGGTTTTTGTAGAGCTTTTCAAAATAAATCAACCTGATCTCTTAACATCATCCATGTCTTTCATGCGTAGTAATTGAGATAAACACAGAGGCTGCTCAGTGTAGCTAACATGCTAAAACATTAGCTGCTAGCTCCATGTAGCTAACATGCTAAAACATTAGCTGGTAGCCTGATGTAGCTAACATGCTAAAACATTAGCTGCTAGCCCGATGTAGCTAACATGCTAAAAATTAGCTGCTAGCTCGATGTAGCTAACATGCTAAAACATTAGCTGCTAGCTCCACGTAGCTAACAATTAAAAACATTAGCTGCTAGCTCCATGTAGCTAACAACTAAAAATATTAGCTGCTACCTCAGTGTACCTAACAACTAAAAACATTAGCTGCTAGCTCCGTGTAGCTAACAACTAAAAACATTAGCTGCTAGCTCAGTGTACCTAACAACTAAAAACATTAGCTGCTAGACCCGTGTAGCAATTATGAGGTGAATCCTAAACAGCAGAGAGGCTGCAGAAAGAAAGAAAAGCCCTAACAAACTAGAAGAACTATTGGAAGACATACTAGAATAAGGACGGGATAAAAACGAACACATTTCAAATTTATGCATCCTCCCACAGCTTGTTGCTGGGAATTGTTATTTAAATAAAAAAATATCATTTTTATTGCAACTTAAAAAACCTCCTAAAATTTAATCTTTTTGTGCTGCAACACCCATAAAAAAATGCCTGTACGGCCCTGGAGAGACTAGGATGACAATGAACCATACTTTGAGGAATAAAAATGTTTTTCCTTTCAAGTAGATGCTAAATTAAGATGAGTTTGGAACTGAAGTGGTTTGGTTTTAATGCATACTTGCCTCCACATGCATCAGGGGACTAAGGCTCAGCAGCCACAAGTGTTTATGTCTGAACGTCCTAACATAGTTCCTAGATTTCTGCCTGTCTTTATTAACACCAGTAGCTCAGATTGAATTGCAGCACCTTAAATGTAAAGTTTAGTAACAAATGTTTCCTTCATTGTGGCTAAATAAAAAAAATATGGCAAAAGACAGTGGAGTAAGATTTTTCAACAACCATTTAAAAGGTCATATTTTTTGTTAAGTTATGAAATTCAATTTTTTTTCACCACCAACACCATTACATTTGTCTTTGAATAATAAAAGCTACAACATTGCAACGATCCTCAATAAAAATATCAACTTTGTCATTTATGCCTTAATAACTTTGTCGAACTGTTTTTTGCACATAATCTAAAAGCAGTGAATTACAAATGAACTTAGTTGCAAACTAAACACTGTCTATGTAAATATATACTAGTAATACATTTATGTGTTAATGGTTCTTTTAATTTTACCTAAAAGAAGAAAAAAAAAAGAAAACTTCAACTTCAAGCATGAAAGTTGAAATATTTTTCAAAGGTTTCTGGGGAAAAAAAAAAAAAAGCCCAAAGATGCACATAGCAGAAAACCTCAGGGGCTGAGTTGGCTCATACTCTGGAAGCATGTGAGAAATATAGGCTGATGCAAGAGCATGCAGTGCTTCAGAAATGGGAAAAATAAGTAAATTATTTGTAGATCAAAACAGAGTAAGGGGAACTGGAGCACAACCACAAATGGTAGAAAGTCAAAATGAAAAGGAAAAGTTCAAATAAAAAAAGACCCCACAGATGTTTGGATGCACGTTTGTCTTTTAGTTAACTGGAGAAAATATAGAAATATGTGTGTGAACCACATATTTGCAGCTGAAGGAAAACACAAGGAAAATTCAGAAAATCTGCACAAAATAAATGTAATTTTTTATATTTTTAGTAACTGGAATTTCCTTTGTTTATCTGAGAACCATTGGGGCTGATGTTGTGGTCACAAAAGTCCCTCTTCCCCATTTTCTAAATCTAATTATCCAAAAACAAATTAAAAAATGGGATTTGGTGTTTTCAGTAAAAAGATGAAAATCCTAAATCTGCACTAGTGTGAGGAGTATGTAGACACACTAACAATTGGTTGTACTGGCTTTATGACATGTTTTGCATATTTATTGGAAAATGTAGTGAGATGACCAGTATCAGGAGTTCCCAAAGTACAGAAAGTTTGGCCGATTGGTATTTTGTAATGCCTTAGTCATCTGTAGTGGTGCTACTGGCTTTTGGGTTGTCTGGGCCCATTGAGGGTCAGGCTTGTACGGCCACCTCAGAAATGGAACGTAGGATTGTCATGCGTGTAGTAAATATATCGTGAAGTATTTGAAAGGTTACATACATTTATGACGTACAGGTGATGCTGTCGCACAGTGACCTTATGCCACACACTAGTCGTTAGTAAAGTGCATGTACTGGCCCCTTTCTGAAGTTTGTGCTGCATGCTTAGAGTGTGCACAGGATACGTAATTGCTTGTAGGACGCCTGTAAGATTATCTTAAAAACTACAATCTGACTGCCTGCTTTTCTCATTTCTAGCAGTCAGGCTGCAGGATTTGTAGGGTTGAAAAAAGGAAAAGTCTTTACGACAAGCCTGGGTTTCACGTCTTTGTTACTTACTCCTTGTATGTTGGTTACCACCGGGTCATGCAGTCCCGCCCCGGTGAGCACGCCGGAGCGGTCTAGCCACAGCAGGTAACTCACACTGACTACGGTTTGCTAGCGGCCCTCCTGCAGACAGCCTCTGCTGCCAACCTTGCAGACCTCTGAACTCACATAGATTCACGCGAGAACCCGTCATTTAAATATGACGTCATAGCAAAAAATTGGTTTTATTGTGAAAAATGCACCGGATGCACTTCACATTCGCTTCCGGTTAAGTGTCCGCCACCACTTGTCGCCCACGGGAAATTATGTGATTGAACATTTTTACTTTACAGGCTCACCGACAGGTCTACAGTCCTAAAATTTTGTGGGAGCCACCTGCACAGTCAACTCACATCTACCGATAAGAGCAGTTATGACTGAGGCATTAGATGGTATCAGTGTCTGGAATTTGAGGGCAGTTTATTAGTTGGTTAGTAATTGTCTGTAAGGTCTGTATCTGTAAGGAAATCCAATCAAACTATTAATAATTATAGACAGTTTTTTTCTCTTCATTATGGATGGCAAATGCTTAGCCTAATTTGGTTAGTATTTTCATCAGGCGGGGACAACACATTCTTATTTTTGTCTAATTGTTCAATATATCATTTCTGAAGTTGGTTAAATGACACGACATTCTGAATAACTCTCCAGCTTTTTTTCTTTTTTTAATGTGTGCTATTGTTCTAGCCATTGAAATGTACCTAATTGTTCACCAGGCTCAGTCATGCTGAGATATGTGAAAATGTAGCTGCATGTTTTTGTATTTTTCTATTGCATGATAGGAAATAATAACGTTATCTTTAATAAGAGAAGAAAACAATACTATAGTTACGTTTTTTTTTAAACATATTTTGGTATTTAGGGATACTTTACAGTTAAATTCAGATCTAAATCTCCAAAAGCCATGAAATTAAGCCCATTATACAAGGTTGTCCAACGCATACCTTTGCCATTGGCACATATGTGAAGCTCTTTGTGTAATTAAATAGCTTAAACTACACTTCCTAAGAAATCTACCAACAGTTCTGCAATGGTTGAGTCTGACCTTAGGTGGGATTTATCTTATACAAAAAAAAAAAAGTAAATGAGAATGCTAAAACCATTTAAGAGCAATTTTCCCTTTTTTCTGGACTGGCTTTGGCAAGAGTCTACATGCTGCTTCTGATGGTTGTGCGGTGATAGGCAGATGGTTCATCATGTCAACTGCCAAGCAGTGTTTTTTTTAAAAGAGCAGAGTTTTCCAGACACTTTATGACCATCTGGTGATTCAAATAAAAGAGGTTTCAAAGCAGAAGGTTTGTTTCTCTAAAGAGCATTATTTAAAACTTTCTTTTGTTTTTCAAGCAGTAGAATTGCTTGTTAGAAAGTTTGCAAAGGAACTTGAGTTGAAGATGTTTATTCATCGTGCTAAATACACCAAAAAGATGAGGCTTTTCTCAAGTAAACGTCGTATTTTGGTCCAAATCCTTTCCTAAAAGCAGCTGTGTCTTCCACGAAAAACAGCTGCTTTTTCATCATAGAAGTTGAACCAATAATCAAAAACCAATCATTACCATTGAAGACATACACATCTGAGACTCTGGCTTTAGGTTTCTGTTTTGTTCTTGCTCAAACAAAAGCAAAAAAGCCATTTTGCCCGTCTTTTCATTCCCTCCACTGCGTCATCTTTTCCAGCAACTTTTGCTGGAGGTTGATTGTCTCATTCTCTCTCAGGGATGATGTTAATCATCTTCGTCTTTTACCCAAAGCCACGTTTATGCAGCCCAGGCAAGCCTGAAACCTCTCCCTGAGGCCAAAGCATTATTGATTGGAAAGATTTTCTGTCATTAATTAGGGCCAGGGCTGTATAGCAGGAGCATGTCTGTGTTGACGCCAGTTTTCTATCATCAAATGTGTCCAAATTTGTGGACAAACACACAGCTGTCCGGAATGCCAAGCTCTGTGTCAATGTGACTTGGGATTTGGGTTCATCCAAGCTCTCACTTTTGCTGGGAGACTCATGTAATTCACTTGAACCGCTGCTTCAACTTTGTAAGGAATGCATCAGGAAGAGTGTCTGTATGAAAAAAATCCACAACAAGTCATCCAAAATATATGGATTTATCAATGCAGTTAGTGTCACACGCACACACCCCTTTCCCACCACAACAAAACAGCCAGTCCAAGGCTCAGGGATACGTGATGTACCAGCAAAGCAAACATGCCTCTTACTTTCTCTCATAAATCATTTATGGTTGCCCTTCTCTGTTCCCAGACTGGGGTGAATATTTCATGCAGCTTATTTGCCCCTTGTAATAGGTTTGAATTAAGTGTGTCTCTGCTGTCCTCAGAGGGAACCCTGGCCAATTGGACAGATAACCTTTATCTGCCAAAAGCGAGAGAAAAAGAACCAGCAGAGGGAATGTTAGGTCTTACTTTGACTACTATGGTTGAAAGGAATATTCACCATTCACCTCCATGGAAGCCTAAACCAGACCTGTGTGAAGTACTGCTGTCTGGTGGTAAAAAATAACTTGTCTCCTTTCAATGGGGAAAAATGTGTTGCTCTCCTACAGAAATACAGTCCAACTTTCAAGCAAATGGAAAGTGTCAACAGCTTCAGCAATGCAGAACTAACTAAAAAATACATTGCTTGAAACTAAAATTACTTATTTTAAAACAGTGCTTAGTCTTAGCCTTCTATGAATAGTAAGAAAATGAGTATTGGCAGCTATCTTTTTGTGTTCCTGCTACAAATTCACTGCTGGATCATGCAACAACCCAAAACATTTAACAGGTTAAAGTGCTTTATGATATAAGCCGAAAAGTGAGCAATAATTCATCATGTGTTCCAACCAACCAACTAACCACATTATTGGTAAAGCACCTCTCATCAACATGTGTACCAACCAACCACTTCATCTGTAGAGCACATTTCATCAGCATGCATAGAACACAAGATGCTTGACATACATAAACATAGGTTAAAACAAAAAGAAGTCATAAACCCCAGAGACTAAAACAACAACAATCAAAAGACGAGCATAATGTGGTAAGAAAACACCGTAGAGGAGTTTCCGTCCATCATTTTGGTCTAAAAATGGTCTTCACTGCTCCATTTCCCCCTTATTGTGAACATTGACTGTCACTGTGGTTTTCTGGACTGTTAAGGCTTTGGAAATGACTCTATCATTTTACAGACTGAAACTAATACCTGTTCCTCGTTTGGTTTTTAATTTCTTTAACACAGCATGACATCCTGTAGCATGCTATAAGTTACCAGACAGCTTCTCTAAAGAACATTTGACAAATTAAGCAGCATTCAGATGCAACTGCAGAAATAAACTCATGAATCTTAGGGTGTATTCAAACATGACAAATTTGGTTCGCTTAAAGTGAATCCTGAGTTTCTTTACCCCGATAATCCAAATCAAATTTTCAATCTCAAGCAGACCCTGGTCCAGGGCCAGAAACCAGTCTCGGACCTATCTTTCAAGATGGTCTCAGTTCATTTCCAATCGGACTGAGCTCCGGTTCGCTTTAGTTTCCTTAGCCTGAACACAAACCGCCACTGGAGCCGGGCTTTACGGGATGTAAATATAGAGCCACGGGCAAATGTGGAGCAATGACGAGACACGGCGACTCATTAAAATGTGGTCAAATGAATGCAGGCTCATTAAAAGAACTTTGAATATGATACACATTGCTTTCCATAATGTATTCTCAACAGTCTGGGTCAAAAACACTCCCCAGCTGACCTTCTTAGCCAATGTCTCCTCAGTAACCGCCTTGCCTCCGCCTTACCAAAGTAGCAGTAAAAAGGGCTGCACCTGACGTTGATATACATGTCATGGTCAGTGAAAAAGAAAGCTCGAATAAGTGAACTATCCAGACAAGCACAGTTATTATCCACTATTCTTTTCTCATTGCTTTACCCCGCCCTCGTAATTTCTGGCAAATGACTGAAAAGATCTTTAATCACATGCTTTTGTTTACAAGCTTTAGGTCGAAACAGAAATCTCCGGTAGACGCCAGTCTGAATACAAACCAAATACAACGTTCAGGACTCGATCCGGATCAACAGACTTTTCCAGTCTGAAAACAACCATCCAGAACTTTGAATAAAATGTTCAAAAGCAAAAACGTATCCATCTCTGTTTTAAATTTTAGTTAATGTTTTTGTTTGGACATAAAAAAAAATGTTTTTCTCATAAAACAGAGCATGTTCCCTCAAACTGGCGTCACCATTGGGTTAAGAATACACAAGCTGTAGAAGGAAACTCTGGAAGTTGAAATAAAAATGAATGACTTGGGGGTAAAAAAAAAAGGCCACTATGTTTTGGATTAAGGATTCCTAATTTTGTTTTAAAGCAATATTAGAGTATATTTAAATGTTCCAATGTTAAAAAAAATACTTTATGCTTTTTTTTTTTATTTTCTCATTGTGCACAGTGCTGCTGGACAAAGCAGAAACTAGATTATCAGACACGTTCAGGTTTAAAGTTGCGCTTTGTTGCAGGGTGCTTTTATAAGAAGCACAGTTGATATATTTTAATATTTTTTTTTTTTAAATTGGGGCTAAGAACTGTTTTTTTAGCCGATATCTGCTACCCTGTTGGGTCCCCTGTGGGAGCCTCTGGACACAGGTGACAAACTCCAGCCCTCGAGGGCCGGTGTCCTACAAGTTTTCCAACTAACTTACCATTGTAGCTTTATGTTGGCAAAACAACAGCAAATGAGCAGCATGTACAGGACCAGGTTTCTGAAAAATCAGCAGGATGCCAGCCCACCCCTGAGGCCTGGAGTCCAATACCTCTGCAAGATAGCTTCACGACACAGATCAGGCCATAGCGTCTCTTGTCATCTCATCTTTGAGCCAGTTTGGAAAGCGCTGTGACAGTAGTAATGAGGGTATGTCTTTATTTTGACCGATCTGCGCGCACATGCATCCGCATAGATGCGCTAGTTGGTCTGTTTTTTCAATTAATCTCTGTTTCGCTTCATCTAACCAAGACAAAAAGTCAGGACCTAGAAACCTTAAGTAACGAAGTAATGTGGGTTTCTGTAGTCCAGCAATTTTAATAAATTACAGAAATTTGAACTGCAATTTGTTACGTTACTCTGTTACTGACAAAAAAGAAATTACAGTAATTCGTTACTTTGTAATCTATTACCTGAACATTGGCCATCCCTGTATGATTACTAAATGTACATCTCAAATTCACTCCAGATTGGTATTTTCTAGGGTTTCATTGACTTGAAGTTGCAATCGAGAAAATAAAGCGAATGGAATTTCTCACTAGAAATATTTTTTTAGTTCCTATTCTGGTTAGAGGAGATCCCTGAAGCAAGTTCTTGGTCTATATTGACTCTTTCAACTAACTGTACCCAGAAAACTTGAAAGCAGGACTACCTTGGGTATATGTGCATCAGATGTCTGAACCACCTCTCCTGGCTCTTCGGAAAGAGGGAGCAGCGGCCCCTCTAACCTTTGAACATGGATGAGTCTGAGCCAAGCCGTGATGCAGAGGGAGCCTTTTCATTCGCTCGTATCTCCAACCTAATTCCATCAAATAGTGATTGTTAAAGACTGGCAGCTGAACAGTATCATCTTCAAATAGCGAAGAAGCCATTTCATTTTGTTTGACTTGTCAACATGGTTGGATCTCGACCAACCATAAATATTGCCTTTAAAAGTCGTCCAGTTAATTTTACTTTGTTCTACTTTTTTCTTTATTTTTTTTTCATAAACTACCCATTGAATCCTTGTAGAGCATAGAATTTATTGATCACATGTCAATAAAGAGATCAACATTTTCCATTTCCATAAACATGTACACAATAACTTAAAAACATCACATTTTTATTGTTACGGGGGGTTTTTTTGGTTCTGATGTGAAAAAGCTTTTAAACAGACTTTTGTGTTTATTTTGCTTGTAAATGTTAACTGTATGAATGACCAGTATTATTCTATGGATAGGTTTTACCCTTCCAACCAGAAGGTTCGGAGCTAAAGTCAACATCTTACGGATTCATCTGTTTTAGAAAAAGGTTGCTAGGCGACTGACCTACAATAATTTCTAAACTGATACGTTTGCGAGGATTCCTTCCAGAATGTCCAAGAGATTCTTGTGTTGTATGAATTTTGAGCAGTGTTTGAACAGATGTCTTACAATCATCTCACAATTTTAAAAAGTTTCTTAAAAAAATGTTATGTTACTTGAACAATCTGCAAACCACAACACAATATTTGACCCCCAAAGCCTTTTTGTTTGGCTTATTGCAAATTGTCACGATGTTGGAAAATCCGTCTATTGCACAGTTTGTACTACCCAGATTGACTTTGTATTTTCTGTTGTGATTGGCAGGAGATTATGACTCTTTTTGACTGTAGATGGCCAAATTCAGATGTATTGGTTGGGAAAATACTACATATTTGCATTGTGCATGTCATAGAAACATTGTTTTCCTTGGAAACTGTGATAGAAAGTGTCATTGGTCTTGCATGTTGTTCAGTCCCTGCCTTTAAATGCCAAATCTGAGTGAGCTGAACTCCCATGGCCTTAACATTGACATTTATATCCAGCATGGCTCAACTGTTCCAATGTTCAGTCAACTTTAACTGACCGTTTAACCATTTTCATAACATTGTAGCATCGTCAAATATCAATTCATAGTCTCTACATCAGTGTTTTTATTTCATTACATGAAATGTTTTGTTTGTCATTTCATTCATACATTTATTTTATAAAAAGCCCCAGCGTAATTATGTCTGCTTCCATTTATTTCTTCACTTGGTTTTCCTCTTAATGAAATTCTCCGGGGATGAAGCGGTAGAGGAAATGGACCGGAGATGAACTGTAAATGAACTTCATACACTGTAAGACTGGTGGAACCACAAAAAAAAGTGACATTTTAGGGACAAAGAACCACTGGCTCATCATTCTTATTCACAACCTTGTGGACTAAATAAAAAGTCATAGAGTGGTGATTTGGTGAACTGACATTTTATATTTGAGGTGATAAAAAGGATTTCACAAGGGGCATGGCACATTTATCTTCAGGCAAAAGTGATTATTATTACTCTTGTTTGGATCACATTCCCAATTACTGACCATGCCAGTGAAGACGATGTTCAGTGGCACTTGAGAACAACAGATTTGACAGAAACATCATGATCTTCTGGCAGGTACATTTTTTTAACACTTTTTGTTGATTTTAAAGCTTGAACTCCTTTGAGACACTGTAGTTTATTTCCAAACTTATGTTTTTTGAAGGACAACATTTTTTTCCCAATGCAGTATTGCAAGTAAATGAACATTCAGAATGTGGTTTTCCCAAGACCTGACAATGCCAAGGATTTAGTAACAGCTATGGTCTGTTGCTGACACACCCACACCAGCCCCTTTGCCGCCTCCAAATCGATAATGTTGCATTTCATGCAGTTACTGAGAAAACTCTTGTGTAGAGATCTGGTGTCAGACTTTGTATTATCACTTTCACCTAAAGAGTCTCAATGTCCATCAGTATGTCACTATATGAGTAAAGTGTAATCTACAAGTGTTAACTACTTATTGGTTTTCGCTTAAGACATGCCATTGTTTTATCCAGAATGTCAAGCACCTGTTCTAAATAATAGTGCATATGTTTTAGGGTCTTTTTTTTCTTCTCTTATTTGAGGGGGATATTAAAGTAGGAAAAGTATCACACATTGGAGCAACACAATTCAGAAAGACATGACATAGACCCTGTACAGGCTATTGGTAAATGCATTGAGGATATTAGTTACTGGATGTGTCACAGCTTACTTCCGCTCAGCAAAAACAAAGCTTAGGTTATTGTTTTTGGAGCTGAAGAAAAACAGTTGTAGGTCGATACTGAGCTTCAATCTACTCATCTGAAAATCACCAACCAGGCAAGAAAACTCAGTGACCCACATTTTGACAAACACATTAAGGCAATCATACAAAAAAAACCCAAAAAAAAAAACAGATCAGCTTACGACAATCTTAAAAATGTTTCAAGGAATAGTGATTTTAGGTCCAAACAGGACCTGGAAAACTAGGTTATACAATCATCTTTTGTCGAAATAACTACTGCATGTGCTTTGATGGGACTACCAAAATAATCAATCAGGAAAGTGCAGAAATCTGTTGCTCGGCTTTTCACAAGGACCAAAAAAGTAGATCACATCTGTCGAGTTCTGAGGTCTTTACAACGACTGCCTATCTGTCAGAGGATATTTTTTAAAGTTCTGTTTCTTGCCATATTGGGTAAATGACTTGATTTATTTAATGGATCAAATTGTAATTAAACTACTTTACTTGTTCCCCCATTTAAAAGTAATTCTCTACTACACATGAGAAAATGTACATTGTAAAGTACATAGTGTATATACAGGTTGCTCATTGACACTAGGGCAGTGGAAAGCAGTTCATCTTCAAAGCTTTCACTGTTTGTTTTCAACAAACTGGAAAGGTTTCAAATATATCCAGTTGCAGTATGTTCCTATGTATTGGTCCACATTCACATTTCCGCATTAGCATGCATGCATGCACACATGCATCAGTTACCGTGTTTTTATTTATTAGTATCCGTTTTACTTCTTTTAACCAAGTTACAATGTCAGAGCCAACTGTTTACACAAGTTAATTTGTTTTATTAGTCACCTATAATGGCTTCACTGCATCAACATGTAACTAATGAAGTAACGCAGGTTTTTCTAGTATAGAAATAGTATTTACCAAAATTGGAACTGTAATTCTCTACGTTACTCCGTTGTGGACGAAAGTAGTTCAGTTACAGTAATGTTTTACTTTGAAATGCATTACCCCAACACCGGTTACTGGTTAATAAAGCTTTGGATGGTTTAGCACCAACATACATGATTGACCTCCTGACCAGGTATGCACCAGCCAGATGTCACTGGTCTTCTGGATCTGGCCTTTTTCCAGTTCCGAGAGTCAAAACTAATCATAGAGAAGCTGCATTCAGTTTCTATGCTCCACAGATCTAGAACAGTCTTGCAGAAAGCCTTAGATCAGCTGAAATACTCAGTTTTCTTACATCTAGAAGACCCCCCCTGTTCTCTGCTTCGTTTTAATTCATTTTTATTCAAAAGTTTACCTCTGCACTGTTACATTAGGTTTAATTAGAACTCCTTTATTTTTAACTTTCTTTCCTTTCTTTCAATTCCTATTTCAATGATCACTCCTTTGTATGTGACGCACTTTAAGGTGTCTGTACATGAAATGTGTCATACAAATAACAAATAATTTTGCCTTGCCTAGGTTCATTGTTTGTCAGGGTTTAAAGACATTAAATTTGGTATGCAGGGTGTATGGAATGTGACTTGCAAGCAAGACTTGTGGCAAAAATGTCTAATTTATGAGCTTTTTCAGACTTGACTTTTTGAAAGAATTTCATTCAAACTGGTGTGACAAAATTCCAACAACTACTCTTTTAGTAAATAAAGTTTGCAACAGTTTATGTCTGAAGGCCAGATTTAAATACTCAAAGGGCTGTGTCCTGCCCTAATGTCTTTGTTTTCTATGTTTGGTATTTTAACTAGAAGTCTTGCTTCCGAGTATTTCTGGAAAATCAACATCCTTTGGAGCACTTCAACACACTAGTGGTTTCTCTGTCTGAACGAAAGTAGTGAGGAGATCCTGAAATAGGGCTTATAATTCAACCCCAACTGCTAATGATCCATTTGCTGTTTGCTGGTATTACTCTGTAAACTAACCACTGAAACAGTATTTTGAATTTCACTTAAAGCTGCCTTCATGGAGGAGTGATGATGTGGCAGAAGTGGTACAACTAGTGAAATTTAAAGCCTCGTTGTGTCTTGGAAGAGGAATTAAGGATGTTTTGAAAGAGAAGACTGTTTGATTCCTTAAGCATCTGTGGGACAACGTCATAGTGAGATAGTGTCTGGGAAAGTAGGGTTTTTTTTTATGGGTGATATTTCAATAAAAAGGTGAGCATATTTCCTGGAAGGACATCAGTCTCGGAGAACTCATTAGAGCTTAGTGGTAGAATTAACTGGTTGAAAGTAATGTCAAACAAATTAGATGGTGTTCCAATTGCTTTGAGTGTAAAAATACATTTTTAAAGCATTAGAGTACCACATGCACAATGGGGAGGAATTGCTAAACATAGTTTGACATTAAATAGTTTAACTAGCAACACTCCATCAATTAACAAAGATGATTTTACGTGAATTTTGAAGACTTAAATCAAATCAAATCAAATTAAACTTTATTTATAAAAAGCACTTCTCGTACATTGCGCAACCTGAAGCGCTTTACATTTAAAAACAAAATCATATGCAATAAAAACCCAACCGAACCCTCCCCATCCCCTCTGTTAACACATACAACCTACGACCCCACACACAATGAAAACCCACACATACTGAAAAGTAACGTCTAAATGAAGCTTATAAAACGAACTTAAGGCTACACACCCATGTTGTTTTTAGTTGTATGCTGTTTTGCTCATCACATTTACCCACATCAAATTTGTTAAGCGACATAAGTGTGTTCATATAAAGCTTAAAGTCAAATTTGCAGGTGGGGGGAACTGCCATAAAGTTTTTAACACCCTCATTGCTATAATTCAGAACATATTGGATAAAGTTGAGACAGTAGTTTGGGTACATTTATTTTGGAGAGTCCTATAAAGGCGTCAGCAATAAGGTTGTTATGTCTGGGTTCACCACATCCTTCCTTTCACCATCTATAGCAGGAGTGGCATCTGACTGACCACTACTTTCATCTGTAGATCTGTCTCTATGGCAACACACTTCCCCTTATTTGTCTGAGAAAATAAAAGAGACGATCATTTTATCGTTGTCTTAATACATACAAGAAATAACGTAAAGTTTGGAAGTAGCATAGACAACAAGGATTAGCTTATCCTCCATTCTGGACTCTAGCCATTGATCACATCAATATGTCACTACCAAAGCCATAGTCACAGTGTGAAGCCAACACTTTGATAATTGAACACTGGAAACAACGTACCGTGCAGTAGAGATGTCCAAGTGTATCAGTTGTTGACGCTGTACATTGATTTATCATTGAAAACCAGACACCTCTGAAAGACGAATCACATTTGGGCTTCTCCAAAATTAAAGTCCTTTAATTTCCGATTAAGGAACAAAAAGTAAAAAGTATGTGTAGAGTATTATAGAATGTCACCTTGTGCAGTTTCTTTGAAAGCTCGCACCTGGAACAAACCAACCGGGGACTGTGACAAATGAATCTTAACCGATGCATGGAAGTACTTAAACCAAATGTTTTTCTGCGGGTAAAGATGAATGATGATGAAATACAGATTTGAGTTCTAAAAAGTCAGAATGATGATCAGCTCATTTTTAGCCGCAAACTCAGCTTTTTTGTGTGAAAATGTCATTTTAAAAAACTTTTCTTTTGATTATCTATACCCCTGTTTCCACAAGATCTCGTTAAACCAACTGAGGTTTTCCGTAAATGTCTGTTTCCAAGTGCAAAAGCAGCAGAGTCTGTCTTTGCTCATGAACCAGACCGTTGAGATAGATCAGAGAAAAGGACATCTCTGTTTGAAATGCAGGCCAAAACAACAGCCTTTTTTACAGCTGGGTTTGAGGCCAAACATGACCTCAGCCATAAAGATAAGAGCTGGTTTTCCATTTCCATGTTATGATGGGCTCCCGTTAAAGAACTGCATCACCTCATTCTGATTGAGAGCTATTTATTTTAACTCCTGTTAGCCTTCACTGAAGGTCAGCAATTAGAAGCTGGTGCTGGCTTAAGCATGTGCACAGGTACACGTGGCCCTCCTCTCGAGCCCGCTCAGCGCGGCTTTATCTGTTCAGCGCCAATCCAGCCCACTTGGCTTTCATGCCAACCTAATTAACTTTTCATGAAGACCATTCTCTACCTGTTTAATTAACTGACCATCCCCTTGTTGGCCAACTGAGGCTGGACTCGAGGGGAAAGCAATGGAGGAGCTTAGCAAAACACATCAGAGATCATGTAACAAAGTCAATCATGTTGCCAGCTAAAGACTTTGCCTTTTTGAGGGGCTTTTTTTTCACATTTATCTATTTTTTTTGCTTAATTTTGATGTTACCTGAATGATTTTCTACATTAATGACATCACAGATCAAATCTGAAGACACACAACTTCATACGACATTGTTGTCTTAGCTAAAAAGAATTTGTTTGCTTTCATTTTACTGTTTTCCCCCAGTAATTCAGACTTTCGCTGTCACACACCACTGTAATGGACTTAAATCACACAAGCAGAGAGTTATTAGATTAGCCCACAAAATCAATCATCCCCCACCTCCACAATCCAGGTACAGTTTACCCCTTGGCAGCTATTAGAACCACAAACGTCGACCCTGTATCTTTCTCCGGGATGAAAGAGACCTTCAGGAGCCAGCAGCGTGTGGAAATTAAAAAGCCATCCACCCCCTCCCCATCTCTCGCCTTCCTTTGTTAGCTATGCCTGAGTTTTAATCAGATGGAAAATACAGATCCCCCCCCCCCCTACACGCCAATCCTCCCGCCTCATCTTGATGGCGTTTCCATGGCAACACTGGGAAGAGATGTCAGTAAGTCGCAGGAGTCGCTGTAATTATGACTGATCTCGGAGAGGAAAGGAGCTGCTGAAACAAGTGGCTAGAATCAGGTTAACCCTCCCAAAAAGAAAGCAGAGGAAAGGAAAGGAAAGCTTTTTGGTTTTTTTGGTGGCATAAAATGACATTATTCTTTCACTTACTGCTTCAGCACTTTAAAACAGGAGAAATGAAATTGTTTCTTCATCCAAACAAACATTTAATGAGACTATCAAGAAGGCAGATGCTATGCCGTATTTACCAATCTTCACAGCCATTGTGCTACAATGTTTTTATATGTTTTAATTAGTTTTTTTTTCTCAATCTGTCAACGCTGGATATTACATTCAAAGGCTCTTATCCAAAAAGGAAAACAAATGTGCTAAATTCTATTGGAAGTGTTTACAAGACATACTGAAAGGAGATGTCTTTTCTGCAGATTTTTAATTGTTGGACAGAAATCAGAGAGGTTCTGCAAATGGGTTTCTTTGTCCTTTTGACTGAAGAATGAGGACGTAAGCAAGCAGAATCTGCACACATGTAGCAACCGCAAGGCACTCAGAGAGCTCTTCAGTAAGTATCATAATTTGTTGGACCAACAACGATTGAGAGACATGCAAACAGAGAATTTTTTTTTTTTTTTTTTTTTTGACATTTCAAAGCTCTTCTTGTTGGCTTAGAATTCCCATTTACAAGAATCAACAAGGCAGCAACACAAATAACGGGGTTTCTGCACAGTCTGAAAAAGCCTTGAATATACAAATCAACAACTAAACACCTTCACAAAGTCCCCAAAAAATCTGTTTAGACTTGAGTGTGATGGCTCCTAAAATGAAGTTGTTAGAAAGTTGTTGGTGCATTGTAAATATCCAAACTACAAAATAGTGACTTGAAAGGAAGGGGAAAATAATAGCAATAAATAAAGGTTTTGGTGAGAAATACTGACAGAATACTAGAGAATGAACACTGACTCGTGTGCAGAAGAGGAAGGGCAGTACCTGAGAACTGGACTTAGTAAGGGTCACATCATCCATAGAAAATGGTTTACTTCTGGCTTCATTCAAATATAGTCAATTCAGACGCCACTTTTTTTGCAAAATGGTCGCCGCCATGTTAAAGCCAGATGATGTCAGGACTGAGCTTGTTAAAAGTGAACTTCACGAAATCTGTCAAACATTTTGACTATTAGACCACATACTTTAATTGAGAAATGTGGTTGGCCAGTTTATAGAATGAAAATGGTAAAATGGCGTATTGAAGGCCTATAGTGCTTTACAGTCACAGTCCCATTCACACACTAATGGCGGCTCCACTGCCAAACACTGGCGCCAACCTTCCATCAGGGGCAATGTGGGGTTCAGTGTCTTGCCCAAGGACCCTTTGACTGTTTATTTCTCAGTAGACTTCTATGGGTTAGTGGCTTCTCGGAGCCAGCAGGTACTTCCTGTTTGGTACGCCAGGAAGTAGGGGTTACTCAGTCTAGTTTATATAAACCACTTGCCTCCAACCCTGTTCCTCAAAAGTGACTGCCATGCTAGTTTAGTAGCTAACCGTGCTTTAGTAATTATTGCTAACCTGGATCAGGTGTGTTTAGTCAATCAATTCTACTTTTCTGCTTTTACATTAACACGCCTTACACGTCCAGTTGTTTTGTTCATTACGTAACTCTAACTAGATGCACAAAAACAGAGGACCTTTTTGGCATAATAACAGCAACAACCTGTAGCATCTAATAGCTTAATGCATTACTGAACTGGCAGCACCAAGCGTTCACACTCAGGGGCAGCATTGAATATCAACGAGTAAGCGCACGATCAAAGGCGGGAGTATTTGACGTGGCATTCTGAGGCATGTGTACATTTTGCATGAACAGACTGTATTGCAGCGAGGGTCGCATTCATTAGCCAGACCCCCAATGGTTGCGCATCACAGTGAAACACAGACCTCATTACCCCGGAAATCAGTATGGATCTGAGCCAAGCCTCATCACCTTAGTGTGAAGGAGAACGTGCATTATGCATAAAAGGAAATTAACACCCCTCAGTGACTCTAAATAATTGCTGACGTGGTTTAAGACAGGCATATGGCCATCAAATAACGAGATAGTATATACAGGCTTTACAAATGAATTAAAATATTGGTGAAACATTCATTGACGTTAATTTACTAAACCTGTATACATTGTTTTCATTTTAAGAATATAAAAGGTCATCTAATGTTAAAAAAAACAGATAAGTCAAAAGAGTTGAGCTCTCCCTGTTGTTTAAATATATTTGACAAACTTCTGATCCCAAACTGAGAGCCAGTCTTTGATCGTAGCCTCAGCTGTCATAAGCTAAGGAGAACATCTGGCTGAGCAGGCTAAAGAAAGGCTAGTGCTTTCAAACAGCACTATTACCTTTGCAAAGAGCTGTTTAACCCCTTCAACACAAAGACCAAAACAATCATTGTCCGTTTCATGTTTTTATTTCAATCTCAAATGACTCATTTAGCGCTAAATTCAAAGCAAGTCTCTCCGAACATTCTGAAATATTTCAATAACCTTTGTAAACTCCCTATTCACTAATAAAAACTGTATAATAAAAAATCCGGACATTAATCAAGTTCTGAATTACTCTAAAAAAAGGTAACAAAAGGCCAAACATTTCTTGTCATTGTTGGTAAGGTGAAGGCTGATCACAAGGACAAATCAGGATCCAAACTATTTTGTCGTGATTTTGTGACAAATTGTCTTTTTTTCCTATGGGCAGCATCATAGGCTTCTATGGAGAACCATCAGTTCCACTCATGACAGGCAAGCTGATGTATGGAGTTCCTGTTGAGTTAATATATTTCTAATTAAACAATGTTGAAGCTCTGAATCACCATCAATAGTTTCATCACAGAACTTGTTTTTTTCTCTGTTCCCAGCACCAGAGACAGTAAAGAAAATCTGTTGTCTAAAATCTGAAAGCTGAGACACCTACAACTGTATTTTCCAAAAACACCACGTTTCGTTTGCTTTCCAGTCTTTAAAAATAAAATAACCTCCATATCAGCTTTGTGAACATGGAAACAATAAAACATGTACTTGATTCACTTTTTTCCAATTAGTTTTAGTCCAAAACCAAGTGGAGTAACACACAAGATCTATACATTCTCCATTTCACTACAATATAATTCAGTCTCATGCTTCACATCGCTATTCTATTTCAACTGAATACTTGTGAGGGAAGTTGTAAAGTTTGAACTAGCAAACTAATATTTTCCATTCTCATTTTGTTTTATTTCATATTTTCATATCTTATGTTTATAAATGTATGGAATGTTTGACGAGAAAGTCCATTCATTTGTGATCATGGACACCTTGAAGGTCATTTTCCCACTTCTATCATGGTCATTTCCGAAAAAAAAACATTAAATCAATTATGAGTATTTAATCTTGTTATTTTTGTAACATTTAAATCGGTTTTCACAAGTAGCGGAAAGCGGTAAGTTAAATGTCATGTTAAGTGATCAAAAGCATTATTTCAGAGGATAAGATCACCTCTTACCGTTTGTTTTTGTCCAGATGATGAAGCTAAAGTTTGTTTTGAAGAAAATTCCAGGTAAATTTGAAAACGTTGGTGTGTAGTGAAGCTTGCAGAGTGTTAATTCTGAAAGACACAACTCAGTCGCACTCGTCCATTTTTTTAAAGCACTTTTGGTGCATCATTTCATGCCACCTGCAGCCTCCTCATACCGGCTCTTTTAAAGTTTTCTTGAAGTTGAGCTGTGTACAGAGGAGTACATAATGCCTAAAATGAAGTCAGCCAAACGTGTGTAACAGAATGTACGCAACATACGCCATTTGACACTTCCTGTAGATATCGGCTTCATCTCACATGTCCTCTGACAACAAATACTCAAGATTTTGCTTATGGACTGGATAACAGTTATTTTGTTAAACAGTCAGCTTCACAGAAGCTTTAAGGACAAAATGGCACTGATAGTTCTTCCTGTCTTTTTTCTACATCTATGAATATTAATTGTTTTTCAATTTCTGTCAAAGAAAAACTTCCTTGGGGGAAATCTTTTCTAGTCAGTATCCAGTCAATATTTGCTGTTTTGTAACTTCATAAATTATGTAGAATGATACAAGGAATAAGAAGTGAATCCATCATCATGTCTTTAGGTTTGAATCTTTTGAAATCCTTTTAATTTGTAGGAACTAAACCTCAACAAGTGATTTAAATTTGGATAAAAAAGGCCTAAACCGATCCTAAACTAAAACACCAGTTTTCCCGATGGGCATGGCTTGTGTTGGCGTGAACTGAACGTCACTTGAACAGAGGTCTGATAGAGACAGCCCAAACTCTGAAAGACCTACCAAAGCATGCAGCACTGTATTCAAAGTGCATGTTTCTGTTCTGACTTTTTCAGCACGAATAGATTATTTTTGTTTTTTCTATTTTTTTAAGTTTCCATATCCAATGGATGAGAACACTGAAGGAGAAAAGCACCGACTTGTATCCGGTGTTATCGGAAGCGTGAGACAGCTGAAGCCAAATGGGGGTGGTGTATTTTCATGTGGCTGCATTCACACTTGGACTAGAGAAGGCATGAGGTACTGAGGTGTAGGACTAAACCTGAGTGCACAGAACCGACACAAACAGCGAGCTGTGTCTGGTAGTGTATTGCTGTCTGTATCTGGGTGTTGCAGTGGAATGGAAAGTGCAGTGGGAAGTGCACTGGAATGGAAAGGTGTATTTAGTCTAAATTTATTACATGCAAAACAGGGATGTGCTGTAGGGATGAAAAGCATGTCTGCATAATCACATGTGAGCTTGTGCTTCGTCCCTGCTGTGAAAACGGCTCCATATCAGAAAAACGACCAGAGTAGACATGTTTTTTTTTTTTTTTTAAATTGCCAAGCATGGCTGGAAATTCTGATTAAAAGACTTCCAGTCTGAGAAAATGTTTGAATAAATCGTAGTCTGATGATTTCATTTTCATGAAAGTCTTATTAGCTTATGCATCACCTATGTATGCTTGTATAACTGACCTGATTGGCTGAGTTCGTTAAATTACTTTACGTGCATCTTTAGAGCACCAAGCACTTCAGGCAATTTAACCAATATAAATTGTCTTATTTATGGAATTAACAAAGCAGACTGTTGGCAAAGACAGTTGTTTTTTTTTTTTTTAATCTAATTCCAACCACCACAATCCATGAGAGATATGTCAGGTTTAATTCAGTTTATTTCCTGCTAATTCTAAAGGGGAGTTCATAAATGCCAAAGCAAAAGTATTACCGAAGAACCAAATGTGACTAAATTGCTAACTATTGCTAAACCTAAGGTGGGGAATGTTCGATAACCTTTTGCTCAACACTTTCCTCTTTTTGCAAACCAACTTTTCTTTACCTGGCTGGTGAGTCAGACGACTTCATCTAGTCCAGAACCTGTGAAAAGTTTGTCAGACAGCCAATGCCAGGAGGCAAACTTTGCAATGAGAATGTGCTACCGGTGTGGTAATGCTAACGTTGTGTTAAAAATACTAAGAGGCTGAAAATCATTTGACATTTCTCAGCTTAGAAAGTCATACATTTCTACAAATACTAGTAAAGAGCATCACTGTCTATTGCCGTCATTGCTCATTGGGTCAAAATGATGCCAGGTTTTTAGTTGTATTATTAATGTTGCCATAACAACAGCGTCTTTAAACATGCAAAGGTGGGCTGGGTAAAGTTTTTTTTTTTTTTTTTTTTTTTTTTATCCAGTGCCCTAAATGTTTCCCAGAAGTTGCTGCAAAAAACTAGAGTGCATCGCTTCTTACTAGATTAGCGAATAAAAATGTATTAAAATGTTTTAATTTCGAGTTTTCATCATCAGAACACACTAGATTGACAAATAGTCTTCATAAAATGTTCATATCTATAACAATTTTACTTCAGCAAGTGGATTACTTCATATTTGGCCTTTAATTAAATTAGTAAGCATGTGTCTGATTTGTGTTAAAATCCACAGCACTGGACTGTCCCAAATTACTTAATATTTAGAGTAGTGAGGGAAATTTGAACATAGGCGAGGATTCAAAAGTCAAATCCCATGTTTTTCCCTTATCTACAATTTTAAAAATCATCTCTGAAAGAAAATATTGAAGCGTTATGAGTTGTGGTGCTTTAATATTTTACCACAAAGCTTGTTTTGTTTTGATAGACAGTATTGTTTTTGTGTTTATGAGAGCATAGTTCTGAGGGTCCACAGCTCTCATGCAAAATGTAGTTTTTGCTTTTTTGAAATTTTGGTCAGAAATAAAAAAGAGATTTAACACTAAATGCTGCTAAAGTACTGCTAAAAAGCAAAAAATATATATTAACATAACTGGTACATGATCTGTTTGGTGTTGCATTAGAAAATGTTTTTATCTGTGTTTCTAAAGTGGGATTTTTATCTTTATAGTGGATCTTTAAAGTTTTCATAGCCTTTTATTTTTTCAGGCTATTTGTAAATGAGGTCCTTCTGTTTTTTCCTGTTTCTTACTCGTGGAAAACCCTAAAGATCCATTCAACTGATCTGCAGTCTAATAATAGTTCAATGCAAAGGTTTATTTTTCAAAGATTTCCTGCTTGTTAAAAGCAGCTTCTTCCCAAAGGCTATCATGGGAAAATAAACATCTCGAGCTGTAAAGCAGCTTAGACAGATCCAGTGCTCTGACAGGTCAATAACTTTATATTACTGAAAGAGCAAAGATCAGCCCCTGAAAAGGATGGATTGTTGTAGCAGATTTGTCTTTCCTTTGTCTTAATCAGCTACCATGACCTGCTGTCCACTGGTCAGAACTGGGATTTGGACTCAACTGAAGCGGTTCATTTGCCGCTTACGCTGTGTGATTGATATGTCTGTGTTGTCCTGCTGCTGGTGGAGTGAATAGGGCAATTTGTCAGGGGTGATGTTTAGACATCAAGAAGCCAGTAAAAGGTCTGGGTTTCTGTTTCATCTGTCAGAACAATCAGTCAAATTCATCAAAAAAGATGCCAAATCAGGGATTTCTTTATTATAATACATTAAAAAGAAGATTTATAGGTTTTGCTGGTCTAATCGTTTTAAGGCTCAAGACAATCACATACATCAGAGTCATTTTAAATCCTCAGTTATACATATACATCCGATAAATAGAATATAAGAATATACTGAATTTAAAAAGGAAGCATTAAATGTGATGGCTTTTAAGTTATTAGAAGCAAGATCCCCTAAAATAAATCATTTTTATTTGTAATTTGAATAAATTCTCTTTTGTTCCAAAACTATGAATCATTTTTCTCATTATTTTACGTTTTATAGTATTTCTCCATTCTTTATTAGAGATGGCAAATTAAAGTTACCATCCACTTAAATGTATGTACTCAAAATTTGAATTAATTTCATTAAACAGCCACTTACAGTTATAACTCTTAGATAATTTTGAAAGACTTTGGATTAATTTGCGAGATGCAAATATTATGATGCATCCTGTAGCATGATATACAAAGTCTGTGTCGGGAAGGATTTCCTTCCTTCTTGTTGTTTTTCTTTTTTTTTGTCATCTGTTTCTTTACTTAAGTTTTTGTCTCAACTGTTCCTATGGGTGGATACGGGTTGTTAGCAAACAAAAAAATAGGCAAACCTGTATGGGGCCAGCAAGTATCTTGCTCGAAATTTTTGAGACTGTTGATCATTTTAGCGTGAAGTGCTAACGTGTTCATGCGCAATTTTTTTCTATAGTTAGGCTAAAAGCAATAGGTCATAATAAATGTAATGCAAGACCCAAGGGTAAGTCAAGAGGACCTGGCCGCAGACAACAACATGGCCCCACGATGGCGCCAGAGCGTCATTAGCCAGAAGTCCTCGACTGAAGTATGACCGAAGTTCATGCTCTTTGCTTAGAAAAAAAAAACGGTTACGGTAAGGGTTATGGTTAGGGTTACGAATCTTCAAGTATAGATAAACAAATTCAGCTTCTGGCTACAGTTGCGACATTTCCGTTTCTGGCTGATGATGAGATTAATGGTGTGTTTTGGCACCATCTTTTCTGCAACCAGGTCCCTCTCAGGTACTTAAGTATGTTGTATTGATTTAAAAAAAAAAAAAAAAAAGAATGCGGCCAAATTTTGCGAACTATGCAAGGGGCCCGTTAGTGGCGCTCCTTGTAGGTGGTATTTGCATTTGGTCGGTAAGGAGCTAGTACACATTACCAATGACTAGAGTGTGGCATCTAGGTGCGGGCAACTTACATTCATCTTAAGAATGCTTCACGATTCACCTACCAGATGCAGTGCAATGAAATGTTTTATTAGCTCAAGGTGGCAGAACAAGAGAAATGACAGACACACCTGCGCTCCCTTGAGAATGGAGCCATTCCTCACTACGGCTCCCCATAACCCAAAACCAGCATCACCCGCTTGGGTCAACTCCTCATACAGGTTGCCATCATGAACGTAAACTGTAAACTCTGAATTCTCTGAATCATCCGTGTTGGTAGGAGATAGATCTCCAATGGAATCAGAAGAACGTCCTCACTGAGTCATTTTCTGGGTGATTATTCGATTTATTCTCGTTCAAGTTCAATGCTTTTTTGGAGGTGTTCATTTATAGCTTCAGTTCGTTTTCCACTTTTGTTTGTGTTATGAGGCTCGCTGGGGGGCTGAAATTCAACGACAACTGGGAAATATTCTTGTCAAGTGATTTCTCAGAATCTTTCTTCTGAAGAGTAAACCCCATTAAAATAGACAGAATACCATTTCCTATTCTATTTTTAGATCCCCTGACTTTCCCCCACACCCTTTTTTTTCTTGTTATCATCTCTCAGCTAAATCATAATATGCTCAGTCTGTTGAAAACAGACCAGGAACCATTCAAATTGAAATTTATTCCAGCGTTCACCAATCTTAACTGGGTTTTGAGACTTCTCTGCGCCTTGCGGTTTTCATCGGTTAGTGGAGCGGGAAAATGAGGCTATTTGCATCAAAAATATGGTAAACTTGTCTCACTCATCCACAATAGAAACAGTCCTTTTTGTTAAAAACAACCACAGTGTCTACTTGCATGTTCTCTTTGACCCACACAACTCCTTCAAACTCCGAACAAGACGGAGACCAGCAAGGTGCACGGTAAAGCTGCCATGATTTTGAACATGAGATGTTGGAACCAGATAGCTCTTATTAACCCCTAAAATTAGGATTGATTACTATTCTTAAACTAATAGGTAGAGCTTTAGAGACAGATTGTTTGCACATGCACAACAGAGCTTTTGCCAGTGATTAGTCATGTCATTTCGATATGAAAGATCATGATAATTTCATAATTTTGACCTTGTGTGGAGGCTTGAATTTACACATGGTCCTAATGAGCTGAGGCAAATGATAATTGATATCGCTAATGGTGTCTGTCAATCACTGTTCATAATGCCTTTGGGATCCAGGTGTTGGAAATTCTACTAACCAAGCAAGCTATCATTCACAAACTTTTACTAAATTAACAATGTAACCAATGGACAAATTGTTTCTAGTATTGGCACTTAAATTTGTCGGTAATTATGGCCCCAAGTAGTCCTTGACTCATTGTTTTTGTAATGCTGCTTTATTTCTGTGCCTCTTGAGTGAAAATTTCACCCTGCCACATACTCAAAAAACTCACCAATATTTTCACGCACCTAGCACCTGGTGAAAATTAAGTGTGGGCATAGTGCACAACCCTACCCTAGCACCCACCTCCCACCCAAATAAAAACAAACAATTATGGCATCACAGTAGATGAAAAGGTCAAAAAATGAATGAGGCAGTGTTCTCCAAATCCACTAAAGAAATCAAAACACTCATGTCAGGGATATGCAAATAAAGTTTCAAATTATTTGAGGACGGCCTCAGGACTTACGGCTTGGCAGCCACATTGTAGCAAAATATTACATTTCCAATTTTTCTCACAATATGGGAAAGAAAACTTTTGTCTAAGCGATCCTCACAAAATTTCAAGTCAACAACCACAACCATAGTTTTTTTTTACCTCTGAAGGAGGCTGCCATCTTAAAAAGTACCAAAAAAAATCCCCTTTAACACCAGCAAAAGAATTACTCTCCTCCTGAGGATTTTTTTTATATCTGTGGCCTCCTAACTTCTCAAGCATTTTTTGAAAGCTACTTGGGAAGAAACGTTAGAATTAGAAATTGTAGATATAGAACAACGTGAGCATGGTGAACTCCCAAAAGTGGTGTATTCATATTGATCTCACAACGGAATATTGTGAAAATGTAATATATAAATCCTTGGCTAAAGCTGAATGAAACATAATAAGCTATGATATGGGCATAATAGGCATGTGGGCGTGGCTTAAAATAACAAACAAAAACAAAAACCTCAGTTGCTAAGGACATCCAAGAGTTTACTTTTACCGATTTGCCTAAAAATTACATAGACCTGTTCGTCACCACTAGATGACCAAAAACTTAAATGGTTGCTATGGAGATAAAACCAACAGAAGTCCCCATTTTGACGTTTTTTTTTTTTTTTTTTTTATGAATTTGTCACATTTTACAGCTCTGACCAGGGTGACAGGACCCAAGGGGGAGAGTGAGTGAGGCTCATGCAGCAGACACTCAGCCAATGAGGGTGGGTAAAGAGGGGGCTGTGAGGGTGGGCAGTGCCAGCAGGCCATACGACACAGATCGAAGCTTTAATTGCCTTTGCATCTATAATTTGATTGGAGCTTAGAAAAAACAGTGGATTTTCTTTTCTTTGATGCATTAGAAAAAATTGATAGAACTGTAAACACACAAGAAAAACACTTTTAGATTGAAATGTTTGCCCTTTCTGCTTGCCCTTTGAGATAATGAGACAAATTGCCAACACTTTTTATTCCAAATATGCATCATATCAAGTTCCTCGCACACAAGAAAGCAACAAGAACCCCCCATCCTCCTGCCTCTTATCATATACAACTCCAGCCCGCCTCTTCTCATGCTCTTTCTGCAGAGCACTCAGGTGGAAAAGCTTTTCATTTGCTAAACAAAGTGGAAGGCTGCCACAACACAGGGGCGTAATGGAGAGCGATGGGTGGCCACCCTGCTAGGAATCATGGGACAAGGCATAATTACTCCCCCTGTCAACATGGCAGCATCCATCATTGGTTGTTGTCGTTTGCTAAAGGCTGCCATGGTGCTTCCAAGAAGAGTGCGTTGTCATATTCGGGCGTGTTAAAGGTCGTGCGTGCTTATCAGCGTTTTGTCGCCGCATGTATACTTTTCATCGTTCGGGGCGTCTGCTTATCTGCCCTCAGTCAAAACCCCACAAGCACTCAAGAGAGTGCCATCTTTGTTCAATCTGTGGAGCACATCATCACGTTCATGACTGTCAGTTAAAAAACAACCTTTTTCCTTTTTCAAAGAAACAGCAGACTTTAACATGCTTATTACTTTACCCCACACACGGCTCCTAACTGTGTGACAAAAATGAGAATCCATTTTGTAGTGTGCAGTGAACAAAATGCCCCGGTCAAAAGAATAAAAGTCACATACTATGCTTTCGTACTATCAACCCAGATTTCTAAAAGCTTTTTCTCTTGTTTTTGAGGACAAGATTTTTCTCAGGAGCTCATATGTGCTGCAGTTTGAAAATGTAATACATATTTAAGTGAATCAGGATTCATTTCTTAAAGAAGCCGTGAGCCGAATTGTCAAACGTGTTCAGTCAGAAGGCTGTGGCAGTTTGGATAAGCATTGTGTTAATACTATAGATATGATATTTGGATGAAATAAAGGGGTTTTGGCTTCAATAAGAAAAAAGAAATTAAAAATAAAAAAAATCGATTTTTAAATAAAAACAAAGTGTATCAAAATAATTTTAATTTGAAGATTTTCTTAAGAACAACAAGCTAAAACTAAAAAAAAAAAAGTAATGCATTAAACCCTATGTGTTCTTCTATTTTATTTGATGATAAAAGCAGAACCAAGAATATAGGACAAAGCAAACATATATATAACCCACATAACCCTATGTGGGTTATATAACACCCTTTGAGGTATTACAACATCCCATAAAACAAACATGGCATCTATTTATGCCTATAGACCGAAAAGGACTATAGGTAAGCTTCCAAATTACATTCATTTGTTGGCTCATTTATCCATTATTATATATATATATATATATATATATATATATATATATATATATATATATATATAATAATGGATATACCTCCACTACTTGTCGTATTGAAGACATCTACCTTTTTATGAAAAGTATGTTTGTAAGTTTTTCCACATTTTTTTCAACATATCAATGATTATTTGTTTTGTGAAATTAGAAAAAGGCCTAAAGTCTATAGAAGTATCTAATTTCTTTTATTTCCAGCCAAATGTTCTCCATTGCAGTAGCCTTCAGGTTTTAGTGGAACTGAGTAACAATGCTTTGAATCTATTACATTTTGACTCATAACTTAACAATTTCATTTGATTTGCAATTCAACACAATTTCATGACATGTTCATTTTTATAAAATGTCCATCATGAACACTTTCACATACCAGATTGAAACCTAAAACCAATTGTTCACCTAAAAAAAATTGGCAAATAATTTAAGATGAATTCATAATCCGATGCCTTTGACATTGCAGTATTTAAGTACATGTTTCTACAGTTTTGACAAAACACAATATGTGACTCAACTATAAGGTTTAGAGTTGCATTATCTTAGATGAAATCACCCACTGGAACCAAGAAAAATGACTTTTTTCAGATTTTGTGCACTTTGTTAGAAAATATGCTTAAGAATAACTTTATTATTGATTTAAAGTGCGATTTCTCAGGTTCTAAACCACACATTTTATTGTGAATATTCCTCCCTTTCTCCAAAAAAATAGCCACAAACCAGGCTGTCCTTTGAGGCTCCTGTGCACATTTGAAATCTTCCCAGCATGCCGCTGGATCCTTTTCCCGACGTGTAAACTGTATCTTGGAAAACCCCCAGGCAGGCTTAGATGATTGACACCTCTGTGAGTTTCTCACAAGTGATAAAAATAAACGTTGTCTTGGTGTCACTTGGATTTATGCTCGTACCTGGGCACAAAACTGCAACAAATCAGTTTTAATCAACAGAAAATATGACATATATGTTGAGTTTTGTTACAAAATATTTAGATTGACACATTTAAAACAATGTATTTTGCAGAATTTGAATTGCAAAGAGTAAAAAAGTAAGTTTACTTGGAATAAACATTACATTTGATTATGTCAGCAGCCAAAAAAGTCAGGATGTATAAGATTAGATCTGACTGATCACATATCTGCAGCTCCCAGAACACTGAGATCCTGGTAAAGTGCAATGTTTTCTCTGCGGAGCCCAGATACACATCCATGAAATCACTGGACCTCAGATAAGCGAATCTGATTTAAAAGGACCCAGATGCGGTAACCCGGGTCTTCAAACAAGGGAGGCTGCCTCAGAGCAGAATCAAAAGAGTTTGATCATTTATCCCTGCATTAGGAGCATTAAAGTCCCAATCTAACTTAAAAAAAATGTGTTTTTGGTGTTTTTAACACATTTGTCTTATGATGGAGAACATATAAGGAAAATAAGCTTAAAATTGCATTTCTGAGTATTTCTTTATTCTTTATTCAAATCAATGAAAATCAGGAGCAGACGAAAAAAATGCTGTTGGAAAAGGAGCACATTTTTGAAAATATGCTGGGTAGGACACAAGCTCTCTTCTCCCCATTCTGATGCATCCACTTGCAGACAAAAAGATCCATCATTTTCCTCCTCTGAGCTGGGATCCGGTTTAAAACTCCACGCCAACGGTCGTCAGTTTGGGCTAAAAACAGCATAATCAGAACCAAGAGACCACTGGGAATGCTTTTAAAATAGATCAAAAGATGATCGCAGTGGATCTTTGAAGATTGACGATCATTACGTGTGCAAATATACGTCTAATATCACATTTATAAATAAGTATGTTTGCATCAACTCTAAATAATACCAGCAATCAACCACCTGCTCAGATTAAAAACATTTGCATGGTTGACTGCACCTCACAACCGTTTGCGTCCTTTTTAAATGCATCATTTATGCCGCTTAACAGGAATTAAATTAGTGTTCCTCTGCTGAATGTATCACTGATTTCAACAGATCAAAGCAAGGCGAGGTTATTATTATAGCCTTGAGCTAAAAATAGATGAAAGATTGCTCGTCTATACTTTATTTCTGTCCAGCCTTTGACTACCTTCCTTCTTTAATTAAGTGCAGGTTTTTCACTGTTATATGCATGTGGAAATGTCACTCTGCACTAGTGCAACAGAGTATGTTTTTAGCAGATCTGTCACAGTGTTTCTTTGCTGTTAAAAGAGTGTTACACTTCTACAAACACACTAATGAGATGGCCTTTTCTGACCTTTTTTTCCCCCCAACATGTTCCCTCATCGTGCCCATCACCCTACTTTACACCAGACATGGACAGAAGCTTCTTTTGGATCCTCCTTGGCAGTGAAATAGTAAGTGGTGCCTAGAAATCATGTGTTTGCTGTATTTGGTTGTTTCTAACGCTTCGATCAGCATACTGCAACGCAGATGTTGCTGCATATTCCCCCTCATTATCATGTGCCGATAACATTATATGGTCGGTTCCCTGTTTCCATCACACTCGCAGATTGAGGGAAATCTGTTAAGACCTGCACAGCTGCCGGCTGCATTGTTGTGCGAGGCTGCCGCTTCCGCTCTCCTTTTCCTTTCTATCCATCTTCATTTTTGATTTTATTTGCTTTATTGCAAAGTCTGTTGGTTCGATTCTTTCATGGTTTATGTGTTCTTACAAGTCCAACGTTACTTCAGGCCAAATAACTTGAAACTAAGTTTTGGAGGAAAAATCACACTACATCCAAAGATAATAAAAACCGCTGGTCTGTTTGTTTTGATCAAATTTGATGGTTTTTCCCTTTGAACAAGTAGGTAGTATATTAAGCTATTTTAAAAATAAAATAAAACAAAATGAGGGCAAAATGCATGATGTGGTTAAGAAATCCTAAGAGAAAGATTGCACTCTAAAAGGTGAATTGGCTCAAATTAGCTCACAAGCGCTAACATTAAAGTCTAATTATTGGTTTAGGTAACTAATCTCAATGAACATTGATGAAAAACAATGTTATGAACACATAAATTGTGAAGAATTGTATTATTGAAAGGGAACACTGTATTAGAATTAAGTCCTCAATCATTTAAACAAACTTTTTTATGTAGAATTTAATTCTGTCACATCAGAACTTAAGGTCCAGTGTTGTTGTTCTTTTGACTACCGTAACTCTTTTTTACATAATTAACGTAATTCCAGCAGATTCTGAAACCGAGGGAAGCGGCTTTGCTCCGCAATGCAACAAGGAAGTTCCCCCTCGATTAACGTAAATCGGCTGATTCTGCCACAGACAAAAGTAGTTTTCGCAACACTTTAGGATGTGACACAGATCGGTGCAAAGCCGCTTGCGCACGCCGATTGCAGAGTTACGTTATATCAAAGAGTGTGGGTTATTTAGGTGTTGCCAGAGACATTTCCAGTGATAAAGAGCTAACTGAGAAGCTGAAGCTTAACACAAGCTGACATCAGCAAAGTATTTCTAAACAACACTATTATAAGGCATATTTGCCAAAATTGGCCAAACGGCTGTTTTATGCAAAATGTCCCAAATGAAAGAGCAATCTGAATTAATTCCAAATGTTTAAAAATAGATGAATAGAAAAATTGTTGAACAACGGTAATGTAAAAGTCTGATACCTTTAAAAAAAGAACAAGTATTGAGGGAGACAGCTCACTTTTATTTCACGTGGAATTGAAAGCTACACAACGAACAGTTCCTGGATCAGGTCTTAATCAGAGACATCTGCAAAACTGATGGGGAAAAAAGAAGAATATTTTTACAGTCTGACTCTAGGCTTTTGAAGGAGTCAGGGTGGTTAGTTACTCCTGGCTTTATGACTGTCCTCTAGCTCGCAAAGTAATTTGAAGCCGCCATGAGAGCAGAGCAATTATCCTCTTCTCTCCCCTGGCTGTTGAAATGAAGGATTGACTCATCTAGGTTGTCTCAAGGGGTCCATAGCTGTCCGAGGTGAAGACACCTTCTCACCAATTGTCACCTTTTTCTTGGTATCATTACATCCTTTCAGGGCTGTCCAGTGTTGCCTGCTGGTCTCTGCGCAGAAACTTACTGATGTGATCAGCTCAGGTCAAAACTTCATAAAAGGGCATATACAGGGTTTCTCTTAAGCCTTTTATAGTACACAATATCCATGAATATGATCATATATTACCTTTGGCGCACTAAAGAACAAATCATTTATGAAATATGAGTTATTTGTGTGGACGCTTTTCGTGTGGCTAAGAGCAGTGGTTTTTGGAGGATTACTCAAAAATGGATCGCCAATGGAAGAAAATACCACTTTGGGGTTTTTTATAGTGAGGAATGAACTGTATAAGAAGCTTAAAATCTCAAAAAGTGGATTTTTCATGGGATAGGCCCTTTAAACTAAAGCAGTTTTAGTATAACTTGGAAACAATGTGTGTTTATCATGCAGATCTGAACCATTTTTAACATGCTGAAGCTAAGGAAAATAGATTATTATAAAACAGACATTGATATTTGAAACTAAAGAATCAACCAAAACTGGGTTGTCTACAAAAAACAAGCAACAGAGCTTCCAGGCCTTTTGGCAATATCCAAACTAGTAAATACACACATTTATCTTCACTTTCTCAGAACTGGAGAAAAGTTCTGCATAGTTCTCAAAGTGATTTCTTGTTTTTCTGAAGGTTTTTTTTTTTTTTTTTTTTGTGTCAGCTGTCAGATCTCATCATCCCTCCTTGCTTTCTTCCTTCTATCTATTTGCACTCTGAATTTTCGTCTGATCACAATAAAAGGAAAAAATGTGATGATGTATCTGAAACAGTTAGACTCTCCAGAGAAAGGTCAAAGAAGGTCCCCCGTGCTGGAATAACAGCACAGCCAGGCTCTTGATAGATGTGTCCAAAGAAGTTCATTAGTCACATGGAGTGTCTGCCTGGACTCCACCACATCCACATGATCTGTGTTCAACATTGATGTGATTTGCTGTGATGTGGTGGCATTTGGTCCTCCAGCAAGAATTTATGTAATAGAGCACTGATGCTCCTGCATTCTACACTGTTTTACATCACCAGCTCACCAGCAGCTTGGCTTCTACAAATGCATTTTCTCACTGAAATACCATGGCCAAAGGTCAGGAGGCCATGGCTTTTTTCTGATTTCTTTTTGTTCTTACTTTCTCCCTTTTTATCATGAATGTTTTTAGGTAATGTATGTTGTAAAGCATGTCCAAATACTGCTAAATATCTATAAGAAAACTTAATTCTAATTTTTACTTTATACTTCCAAATAGTCAATATTATGCTTCGTTTTTAAGCTATATGCACAACGCCCATTTGACTGCATAGCTACACATAAAATGCAAGAGTTTTGAGCATGGAAAACAAATTACAAGGCTAAATATTATGGAAATATTGATAATGAAGGTAAACAAACAGTTAAATTCAGCTGGAAAAAAAGCTGTTAGTAGATTAGAATTGTATATAAATTCATATTTTGTGTGATCTTAACTTTAAAATATGTCCATTCAAATGACCAATAAACCCACAAAAGAAGTTTAAGCAGATTATAAAGGATTTTAAATGAAATGGACCTTTATTAAAGAACAAAAGCCAATTTATCTTTAATACCTTTAAATAATTTGGACAAAACTTTTTTTTTCAAAGTTTACATAATCCGGGATTAGTACAAGGAAATAAAAAGGTTCAATTCTTATCTTTATGGCTTTTATCGTAAAAAGACATTTTTTACCAATTTTACAAAGATATTTAAAAAGCTATTTTCTTATTTAGTCCTGATGAACAAATGTTCACTCAACAAGGTTTGTAAATCACCTCAATGGCAAAAGAGATTTTCTAAATAGTTTTCTAGGTAACGACCCTAAAGGAATTTTAGAATGGAGGCTACACGCTGCTGCCTCCCTCCATGCATCGTAACCTTCCTAACAAAGGCATGCTTTGCCCTTTACTGACAGTGATGGCATGCAGACATTCTCAAAGCAACATTTAACAGACTGTTGCTAGACTGCGTAGGTCAACATGTAAAGACGATGGCTTTCAGTCCCCTAAGATGTCAGGTCTAATCTCATCTGAGCAGCTAAACCATACACTGCCACTCTCATGCAGGTTTGAATGTCTGGAATTGATAAACTTTGATAAACTATGGGATTTGCATGAAAATAAAAATCTATTGTCCTACGGAGCTTAAGCATTTACATTTTTGAACAGGAGGATGTGAGAAGCTTATATATAAATAAAGAAGAGCTCGGTCAATAAGCAAGTTTACCACTAGGTGTTCATTGGTCTTAACTGCTGCAAAGGAGATTCTAGTTTAGCAAAACATTAATGCAAAAAGGGGCACTTTTTTGGTACTGGACGGATGCTTAACTTGTCTTAAGCCTGGCGGGGGTTTGTGTATTTTGATTAACTTTTGTGTTTTTAGTGTCAGACTCTCATTTTTTGAGAGACAGCAGGCGCTGCAAACAGCTTTGACCAACTTCCGGTGTCACACCTGACTAGGTTGCGACTAAATCTTGTTGGTCTTCAATCATTAACGATAACGTTTCTGTGATTTGTAATGACTCACAGGGGCTTGTATTCAGTGGACCAAAATGTTCTTTTTTTTTTAAACTTTGTGAAACTAAAACTGGAGCCAATGGAATCTGCAGAATAACTGTTGGATGTTTGTTTCCTGCACCCCCTTCAATTAACCCTTTAAAACCAGAGCTTAAGCTCCCGTGCCGACATTCCTTCAATTCTCGGAACCCCTTCAACTGTTCACGCAATTAACGTACTTCCAACAGATTCTAAAGCACAGAAAAGCAGCTTCATTTTTTAGTAGGGAAGTGCTTACGCAATCAATCTAAATCAGTTGATTTTGTCTCAGAAAGAAGGGGCTTGTAAACTGTGAGTGATATTGATTTGCGCCAGTATGCAAAGCTGCTTGTCTCTGTGTCAGAATCAGCGGATTCACGTTGTAAATAGTTGAAAAGTTACACACTGTCAAAAGAGTGACAGTTTTTAAGTGTCGCAGACAACATCTCTTGTGTTAAAGGGCAAATTTAATATTGATACGATTTTTGTAAGGCATTTTGGAAATGTCAATTCAATATATGCGTTTTTTCCTTTTCTTTTAGGATATTCATGAAATATTTGTCTCAAATTAGTCCCGAGCTTTTGCTATCCTGGCAACATGCTCACGATTTCGGGGCACCAAAAACACACCGGCTTCATGGTATTTTATGTTTCACCTTTAATTCTTCAAAAATTCTGCAACTAAATCTATTGTATTTTGATTTTCTTGACGCTGCTCTTTTTCGCCCTCTTTGCTGCATTAGTGACAATTTTCCTCACTGATGCTCAATCAAATGTTCCATTCTCTTGGAAATCAAGAATCCCGGAACCAATAAAATCACCAATATGTTTAAGGCCGCTCCTCAATCAGTGTCATTTCAGAGGAATCAGCATGGGAAGCACTTAGGTGAAGTGGCAGAGGCAACAACTGCGTTTTAGGTCCCCCCCCATGACAAGTCTTCTGCAGTCCCCCAGATCTGGTACCAGCCACATAAAGGAGTGCATCAATGGCTCTGAAGAATTTCCATCTCTCCTTCCATGATTTCCCCCGTGGTCTGTCTCCTTCTCTCTTCAGGAATAAGAGAGGTGGGTGGTTTTGTCGACATCCTCTGTCTCTTCATCTGGAAATATTCTTTCCAAAGTGAGATTGAGCGCTGAGTTAAGTGTTCTACAGCAAAGAGGTTTCTTGGCTCCTTTGCCTGATGAGGTGAGGTGGGGCACCGATGCCAATTTCTGCACAGGCAAGCAGATGTGCCTCACATCAGGGATGCTTTCCTTTCAATTAGTTGCTGCAATCAATGCAGTCTGTGCTGGGTAATCTGCCGCACTGTCATTCCAGCGGGGGAAAAACGCAGAAAAGGAAACACAAAGGAGGCAGCCGGGGAATGAGAGAAAAGTAACTCAGAAGGTCATGCAGCATGGCAAAAAATGTAAATGACTTTTCTAAGATGAACTGAAATGCTATTGTGTTCCTGCTGAAATCCAGAACATGGTTCAGTGTGTGGTTTGACAACCATATGTTGATGCCAAAATTGACTATCCGTTTCAATATTAGGGAATTTTGGTTTAGTTTTTTTATCTGATAAATTAAAATAAAAACAAAAACTAGAAGATGCTATATTGTAATAGCCACATGTGACTCTTTTACACCCACGATTAAAAAATAAATAAAAAAGTTCTTAATTTGAAAAAAATAACACTTTTTTATTTGGATTCAAAGCAAGTGAAACGAAACAGTGAAATGAGTCAAACTTTATTCAACACATTCACCACCAGTGGAAGGAATAGGTGATACTCCTGATTATGAAAGTCATTATACTTCAACAATCCATTCGGCTTTGTGGTTCACCAGTCTTTCTAAAACCTTTTAACAGATCTTGGAGATTTCGTTGGAACCCCCAACAAAATCAACTGGAACTCAGTAAGCACGACCATCTTCATGCATATAAGGTGGATTTCATTTTGTTGAAAATTAAATGACTTTATGTATTCCTCGTGGTCTAAAAAATACAATAATTTAGCTCTGATTTCTGGCTGACATGTACCAACAGTAAAACAAATTGTGGATTTTTTTCCCCCTACTCCCGATATGACACTACCTACTACTTTCTGCCGCCTTGAGACGATCCTGCATGGTACTTCCTGTTTTTATTTTGAAAGGAAGTCATGTGAACTCTGTCAAGGTTCACTATTTGATATTTAGAAAAAAAAGGGGTGTTGCATGCCTTAAACAATAGTTATATTTATCACAATAGTTACAGTACTGTAAATACAAATCAGTGTGTTACTTTTTTGAAGGGTGAAGTCTGTAGCTGGTTAGAAATAAATGGCTCTTTAAGTGTTCAAGGTTGTAGATATCTGGCTCACACCATGCCATGCTGAACCATAGCTAGCCTACTTTAATATTCTATACAATATCAGACCATATCATATACTAGTCTTATCAACATTTCCAGATTGATCCCATTACTGTAGGAAAACTTGTAAAAGTTAATAAATAATTTCCATGACTGATTCGTTCAGAGGTCAGTAGAGTTTGCAATGCCAGTTCATATGCATATTTTAATTTTGGATAAGGCCTTCCTAAAGTGTCCCTTGAAATCTCATGTTCTGGTACTTTAGTGGTTTTGCCTCATTAGCCAGAAAAAAGGCCTTTCTGTCCCGTTACACACAGATCAGGAGTTAGTTTCATGTTTTTGGAAGGACTCTGCTGTCAGACCTTTTTAAAGGACGCTGGGCTTTAGCAGTGGACTTGTGGTCATGGGAACCTTTCTTGGAACTACCGTAACTCTTAACAGTTAGCGCAATTAATGTAATTCCGACAGATTACAGGGTCAAACCATGGTTTTGAAACTGTTAGAATTGTAATCATGATATCCAAGGGGTGAGGATCAGTGCTTGTGGGTGTGCAGATTCTATCCTTTTCCTTATTTTGAATAAAGAAAAAGAGAAAGTAATAGGTTTAGCCATCTAGTAAAGTTTTTTTAGCCACTGTTGTACACATAGTAGAGCCGTTATTGTCGTTTTGACATTTGCATCTTTTTAACATTCCAACAGCTTCTTGTTTAGGTGTTGTGGGCATGTTTAAGATGAGGAGACCACCTGGAAGGATTAACACCTCAGCTGGCCGGGGTATTAAAGCTGTCCAGGTATGCGCTCTGAAGAGCTGCACGAGTTACATGTAGCTCATGTTGCTCCCCTGACCCTGAGTATGGAAATCCAGATAAAGATGCCATTTTAGAATAGCTACATGATAGCTTTTGACCAGATTTAATTTCTGCTACCACTGGTCTCTGTTTTTGGGGAAATCTGATTTCTTAACATCTTCAAATCTCAATGATCACTACTATTGGTTGCCTTTATCCTGGTGCTAATGGGATAAACAAATCTTTACCAAACCAATGAGTGAGATTGGTGTCAAGATGAGCTGCAGTTGATTTTTTTTATTTTTATCATTTGAAACAAGTCAGATGAAATCAGACAAAAGATGTGCCAACATAACACACAGGTTATTAAGCAAAATCAACTGTTCTGAAAATGTATGTAAATGTTTTTATAGACGATAGAATCACGGACAAAAGAACAGAAGGAGAAAAATGAACAGGAATAGCTTTTCACAAGTAAACAAAGACTGAAAGCCTCTCAGCTTTTGGAGAGACTGACAGAGCTGATGGTTCATATTCCAGCTTTTCCTGCAGATACGAAACAGCTAAAGTCAGAATGGAAAAAGGAAAGACGCTACATTTTGAATGGGGCAATAAAAACAATGCATACGAATGCTGCACAGACCAGGGCACACAGCGTTTCACCCTTTAGAAGTTAATAGCAATGTTTTGAATAACAGTTCAGAATGGATGACTTGGTCTTGTTTGTGTGGAGTGAAGACAAAACATTGCAGATAATGTGCTCACATCCAGGAAAAGTTTATATGAAAACGACATAACCAATAATAAAAAGATAGTCCAAGCAATGAGATAAGCTGACTTAAAAATGCAGCTTTTCTTTGCCAACTTTGGCTAAAGATTGGTTGCAACCTGAACCCTCACAAGGCCACAAGTAAAGAAACACACTTACGACACTTATCACAAATTAGCTTAATTAAACAAATCTTTATGAGGCTTAAGCTCTGACCTTAACTGAGTCAAATAAGGCTTACTTAAGGCTTTTCACTGGAGAACAGTTTGATTTGTGTCAGAATTTTTGTCCATGTTGCTTGACAAATATGAAAACTAATCTGAATTGTTGTGTGAATGAAGGAAAAAAACATGGTCTACACAAAAACAAGTGTCTCAGTCTACATTTGGTTGTAACCCTGGTGTGGAATTCACAAGGTCCAAAAAAGGACAAGAGTATCGAAGAAATTTAATTTAAATTTAAATGCGTGAGGCATGAGCCAGGGCCCCCTAACGGGGGACCCACCCCACGCTCCAGGCAACAACCCGCCCAGGTCCAGGAGGTTCTGGAGAGAGCAAGTCAGGGGCCAGCCACCCCCAGGGAAGTGAGGGCCCCCAAAAACATGTGCAGACTAGGCTCACCTGCTGGTGGAATTTTGGAGAGGCCCAGGACTCAGGGGCGAGGACCATAGCCAGCACCACAAGAACATGGACACCCCCAACCTCGGATAAGATGTGACCCCCCAGCTCATGGTCTTGCCAGAGAACTCAGGGATCCTTCTCCCCACATGGAGAGGGCTGCTGGGCCGAGGAAGCCACCACCTGAAGGATACGGCCACCTTCGCTGAGGGCCTGGTTCCCTTCACCAGGGATGGGGTAGGGGACAGAAGATCAGAGGTCCCACCTGTGTCTTGGAGTGTATACTGTTGTGGGGTAAAGGGTGTGTGTAATACAGGGAGCAGTTAGAATTGGCGAGTAGGGCACTGAGAGGACATCTCCTGCTTGCTAGCAGTGATGTCCAAGCATCCCTCCCCCACCAAGGGACCTCAAGCTCCCAGGCTCTGGTAGAGGAAGGGTAAGAGTGAAGTTTATACATAAACATTACTGTTGAAATTAGTTTGACCTGTAAGCGTACTTTTGTTGTGTTACTTCTGTTCATTCATTATTTGTAACATATTTGTTTCTTTTGGCTGCAATTACTAATTGTTTAGTTAACTCAATGAATGCCAATCCAGGTTTTGTCATATTTCATCGATCAATTTACACACACACAAACACACACCCCCCCCAAAAAAAAAAAAAAAAAGAGAAAAGAAGTTCATATTTTAGCTTGAATTGGCTAGACTTTTTTGCTGATTTAAAAGATTTGGAAATAAGCATATTTGAGATTTTTTTTAGACAAAAAGTAAGCTCAAATGATCAAAAATTATATTAAAATACAAAAATATTTGAATTTAGGAAGTCTCTTTTAGATGTAATTCTCTTTTTTTTTTTAATATAAGACCATAATGTTTTGCATACGTTTTTTATTTCTTTTACAAGTTTTCCTACAGTAATGGGATGAAACTTCAAACAAAAGATAAAAAAAACTACTCCATGTGGACTGAAACACTGCGCAGCATGTCACTAAATTAGATTTTCCCTTTTGCATAATGTCAGCTTATGTCACATCCAGAAATCTGTTACTTCATATTTTAGAAAGATGACCGGAGGAGGCAGGAGCAGAGATTTTGAGGCGAAAACATGAGAGCTCATTCCACCCACAGATTACCATATCAATCTCTTCAAACACACATTGGATCATCAGGATAATGCACATCCATCACCGATACCATCATTTCTCATGTGAGCAGTGACAGGAAATTCCTCTCTACTAATTTCACACTAAGAGCGACCTTAATTTCTCTGCATTATATTAAGTCAGGCTCTGAAGTAGGAGTGAAACGATATGGTAAATTAAATGAAAAGTGTTTGTTGCTGCTATTAATCTAAAACAATATAGATAATATCACAGTGAGGTGTCTGCTTACAAGCTTATTGTGTTTGCGAAGTCGGTGAAAATTGCTTTCCATACTTGACAGAAAACTCTACTCTGCTTTTCTCAGTTAAGCTGATATCTTCCTCTTAGGTGAAATAGCTTCACCACAGCCACAATCTCCACATTAATTCACATCTATTAATAGCTCCCTTTGGGAAACTGCTTATTAAGAATGCTCTATTGAAATGTTATGATTTTCTTTTAATATATATATATATATATTTAAAGGCCATACAAACACACAGCCCAAACAAGCACTGAATGAAATATTAAAGAAAGTTATTAAATAAAGTTTAATTATTTATCCCATGGGGGAATCATCTTAATGCGAAACTAATGTTGAATAATTTTAGAAGACAGATTATAATCACTCTAATTCTTGAAAGATCTTCTCTAACATTAAAATGAAGAGAGCACACCATAGTTCTTGATGCCTTGGTTACTGTCATTCAATATTCTTATTTTCTGTATGTAGAAAACTCTTAAGGATGAATCATTTCCTATTGGAAATTTCAGAGTAAAAGCTGTTAAATCTGGAATTTGTCCAGCATATGGGCTTACTGAAAAAAAGTGCTTCAATATTGAGCCCAGTTTTTTACTATCGATTTGACTTTGAAGACAAAGTTGCTGGATGGCTCAGTTGGCTCAGTGTAGAGCTGGTGGGCGGGAAACCTAGGTCCCAGGGCGCATAATGAGCTCAATTCAGTGTGCGTCCTTAGGCAAAACCCTTCACAGTACTGCCTAACTATGAAGGTGTCCCTGTGCCGGTTCCCATCCCGCATAAAACACAGGAGTGTGTCAGGAAGGGGATCTGGCAACACTCTGTCAAACCCCCTGTTTGCTTGGGTGAACGCTGATTTGCTGTGGTGACCCCTGGTGAACAATGGTTCTGGTTCTGGTTTTGAAGAAGATTTCATGTAATTTATACCTGGCTTTACATGTGCCATGTAGCCTAATGTGTGCGCTTGGAATTTTCACTGGAACCATAGAGTAAAGTCTCTATGCTGCAAAAACAAGACCCTTATGCTGAGTTCACACCGGGGTCAGAAGCATTACAGTGACCGCTTCTACTGAAAAGTTTTTGAAAACGTGCATGGCATGTTTCAGGCGTTGCTACGCAAGGTTTAAGTCTGTTTTTGGGGTCTTCGTAACAAACCAGCAGCCATTTCAGATGAATCTTGTAAAGTTTTTGTTGGATTTATTTAAAATGTATAAGTTAAACATAGGTAAAATTGTACAATATGAAACTTCCATGTTTTGGTAACATATATATATATATATATAGTTTTGTGAAATTTCCTTTCAGGTCTGGGAGTGGTCGGCGTATGCAAAATGATCATACAGAAACATTGCTTTGCTAGAATAATGTGTCAATTCATTCCCCACAAAATCATGATCAAACAATTCTCTGACATCATCAGGGTTAAGCCTTTAGCAGTTTCAATTCTCATTTCCTACCCTGACACTGGACTGGAGAGCAGTCAGTCCGGCAGAGTGGCTTCAACCCGGCTGGGCGTCCGAACGAAACCCGCAGCTGACTCGGCCTGATCTTCCGATCACTCTGTCTTTAAACACCATCTTTAAACACTTGCACAAACAATACGGCGTGCAAAAAGGGAGGGCCAATCCCATCCCGCAGGCCTATGCTTCATTCATTGTTTCAAAAACATGTTTTTGAAACAGGAAGTCTTCCCCCCAGCTTGAGCGTGCAAAACAAAATATAATAAAACATGTTATACCAATACTTTTATAAGGCTTAGGTCATTTCAGAACATTTCAACCAGGATTTTACCATTCAAAAACAAGTAATGTGCATTTCTATTCCCTTGCTCTTGCGGAGGGCTGACAGACTCATGTATCAAATATGATACGTTTGGCTTAAAAGGTTAAAGACCCACCTGTTCTCAGCTGCATTTCAATCATTTGTATTCAAAAGCGTCCGTCCCTTGTTTTAAATTCACTTCTTTTTAACGTTCTTTAAATATTATTTTAATGATCACATCTTTGATATTTCTTGTGATTTTTTTACATTTCTTTTATATTTTATGTAAAGCACTTGGCATTGTCTTTGTGCTCGGAATGTGCTATACAAATAAACTTGCCTTGAAAGTCTACAAAGGTTTGATGATGACAGTTGTGTTTTTGCATAAGAAAGAAAAAGAAAGAATGAGTTGTTGTCAGAACTGAGTTTGGGAAACACCAAAAGGATGTGAAACCCACATTTTCTACCTGCTGCACATTGTGTCATAGCCTGCTGCACCCCCACCTGTCACTCCCCAGGACTGCTGTTTTTGATGAAGTACACCCACAGTTAAAAACATACAGACAGACTTTGTATTATTCATAGCACTGTCATCGCCTCATTGTTGTCATTATGCTTGCAGCTGAGTCAAGTCCCCTCTGTGCTGAGAACTAAACCTCTGAAAGCTTCAAACTTCTCGCAGGCTGCGTTTGGCAAGTGAAAAATGCAGCACGGTTCATCGCAGCCGTAAAAATCACAACATGGGGACTCCAATCTGGGACACACGTCAACAGTACTCCATTTTCTACAGTTCTTAAGAGAAATCCTCCGTCTGGACTGCTGTCTTTTTGCTGATATGCATGTTAGATGCATTCAAAATTGTAGCTTTATAGATCAGCCTGAGATAGAAAATTCTATTTTTACTCCAATTCAGTTTATGTTTCACCATAATGAATGTTGACTCTTGTTACCTTAATAGATTTAAATAACCCCATTTCAATCTTTTTGATTTCCTGCACCATAAGGAAAGAAACTACTTTTTTGTATCGAACTAGAAGCTGTAGACCTATGTAATCCACATTTAATCAAGTTTTTCTGGCCAAAACTTTTTTTTCTTTCAGATTTACATATACATGGATGAATGAAGGCTGTTTTCTCAAATGTTGCAAATCTAGTTTAGTGTTTTGAACATCACACCTTTAGCCGTAGGTCTAAAATGTTTTCTGGCGCGGATGACATTCACCTGCCTACAAGTGATGAATCAGGACATGGAGACCAAACACAGACTGTCCGCCTCACAGCAGATTTGCTGTTATCCTCACATCTGGACACTTGTTCAGTGTCAGCTTTCAACTGTTTTTCTGGCTGCGTTTCAAAAGAATAGGGTATTTTGGCAAACAGCATTTTGTTCTACTAGAATTTGTTCAAATCAAACTGTTGCATTCCTAACTCCCAAATTTGACAGTTGAGAAAAGAAAGATAATTTACCAGTTCCATGAGCCATTTGACTTTCATATGCTCTTATTGGATCTTCACTTTTCATCCAGCCATTCCCTAAATCTTTTTGTGGTGTATTAAATTCACTCTTTAGACATGTTTTTTCTTTTTTACCACTCATAATGAATGAGGGCATCACTTCAGCTCCGAATTTACAAGATTAGTTCACTCCAAATTACTGAGTTTAAAAAAGGAAACTATCCAAGAGGAAGAATTCCAGACACTCCTAATAAAAGCTGTTCGTTTGCTTGGGGTATTTATGCTTTTGTCACAACTCTCCTTACAGGTAACTATAGACTGTCTGTAGGGGAAAAATGGGGGCATTTGTATGGATGAAATATGAAGGAGGTAAATCGTTCTGCGAGCCAGTAAGACCTAAATATTCATGCACATTTACAACACTTACACTCTGATTATTTTTTTTCTATAGTAAAATTGTTTCCAGTGGTGTTTAACTATGATTTTGCTGTATTTAGGCAAAAGAAAAACATAAAAAACGGTGTCATTTTCTGGGGCTTAGCTTCTGCAGGAGACCATTAGAAATGTGCCTCATGGGTAGGGCTGTTCAGGCCCTCTTCACGCCATGAAAGGATGGACATTCTAGAGAAATGAATGGTTGGTCAAAATTCGCCACTCAGGCATGCCAAATATGGTAAACAAATGTTTTGTAAGTTTTGTTTTGTACCTATAGCCTGGAACAGGAAACCTGTATTTTTAAAACATGTGCAAGTTACAAAACATAACTTGCAAGTACAAAAAGAAAGTTTCAAGTGGTGAGCTACAGGTATGCAGCAAAAGTTACAAGTACAAAACTAAAGCCTCAATTCTAGCTTCACATGTGCGCAGCCTGGCTGTTAGAAATGAGGAAAATAGACAGAGTGTACTTATGTGGGCATCTTATGGGCACTTCTGTGTCACATAAACACCCTATATGTGCAGCATTTCCAGGTGGTCAGTAAAGAGTCTGAGGGTCGACTCAGGTGCTGAACGACTGCATCAACTGTACGTCTTGAGTTTGTGTAATTTGCATAATTCTTGCAAATTCTTCTTAATACACTGTTCACATGCACATCAAGGTTATGTTCCATTTTCACTATGTTCCTCGAGCTGGACGCACGAGCCTCTACGGTCCCAGACAACTAAAAAGAACCTGCAGCATCCATACCGGCACTTTTCACTGCTTTCTTGCTTTCTATGGCTGAATTGTCAGCATTATTCCATTTTAGTGTCATGTATGCTTGAGTTAAGACGGAATTTGCTTTTCTCAGGGATTACTCAATGCAGTATGTGCCAAAATACTTTTTTTTTACTTAGACCCCCAAAATCTTACTGTCTTTAGGGCTGTGTTTGTTGTCATGATTTCTAGTTCCCTGATGTTGTCTATTATTACGGGCCTAATCACAAAATCCCACCAGCAACAACAAGACACTTACTAGGTCAAAAAAGTAAATCTAGAATCAAGAAAACTGAAGTGTGGGGAAATAAAACAAACCGTAGAGGAAAAATGAAACCTCCTGTGGTTTAAAGTTGAAGACGTCTGATACGCAGACTTCCACACTCTCACCTGTCAGGAATATTAACATTTTTTGTGGATTGTTACCCAAATCCACACCGTTGAAAGATGAGCTGTGCTCATCAAGATCTCAGATATGCTGCAGGTAGTGCAAAACCAGAATTAAAATATATTGCCACTCTCAAGTGTGCAGCATTTGACTATTAGTTCAATAAAATGTAGTGGATTCATATACCAATAAATTGAATCAAATAGTCATGGGTCTTTTGTTTCCCATTGGCGTCCATTAGGGATGACAAGTACCCCAATGAACTTCATACTGGGTCATAAAAAATTATGTAACGTTCATTATATTCAACAATTAAGCCAATTTTTTAATCGCAAGTACATTTATTTAACTTTGCGCTTGAGTGGCTTCAGAGGACTCTCGAAAGTTTAAGAGGATCAATCAAGTAAATCATTTAGCAGGTCTTAAATTGCCACTTTACCCCAGTTTCAAATAATTTTTAATATTCGTTTTAACAGCGTCTGGCTGTTGGTGACTTCAGAAACATGAAGCCACAGACCTTTCAAATTCCAGCTCAGTGAGGATTACATGGCTGGGGTGAAAAGCCGCTAACTTTGTTAAATCATACGGAGAAGGTGCTTGTTCAAAACTAACCTGTCGTTTGAGCCCCATATTTACCAACATTTGCACTGTCTTTATAATTTTTTTAAAGGAAATAAAGAACTTGGATTCAAAATATCTATCAACCCCCAGTTGGCTTTTTCTTTCCTACTTTTCTCACATGCAAAGACTTGTTTCACATAAAATGTAGTCTTAGCAGGTCATCAGACATGAAGATGTGTTCTAATGTGTTTTCATCTGCTGACAGGATATCACAGCAGAGCGGCAGTCTCCCAGAATGCTTATGAGCATGCAGACGCTGCCTCCAGGGACTGTGCTATTTTGGGTCGAGGGCCATTCTAAAGAAACTAATAAAGTGTCGGAGGCTGATTTGCATCAATCCACGTATTTTTTATGGTATTTGCTGGTCATTTCCTGCAGAGCCTAATAAAAGTCTAATGAAAAAAGGGCTTGCATCTGTTGCTAGCCTATTTCAGGTTAGAATCTATTATTAAACTTTGTTTTAACATTTTTATAACCTTCCTTTACCACACACTTGCTGATTTGCATATTCCAGCTAAAACTTTCAGTTTTGTTTGCTTGCTTTTGTATTGTTTTGCCGGCTTGAGCACAAGGGCTGTTCGCCTCTTCCCTCGCCTGTTTGCCCTGACCAACCCTCTGTTAGCCATGTGGTAGCCGAGCATTGACCAAAGCTGCTTTAATTGTCACCTTTCCTGCTTTGGTTGGCTTTTTCACACTCACTTAACCAAGCGTTGGATAATTTTAGTCAATAACCTCAGCAAGATGAGTAATACATTCTATCTGAGCACAAGACAAAACAAGGCACATGTGTGAATCACTAGGGTCAAATGTCATCTCAGTTCTAAGAAACTACTGTATGTACTATAATTAGCTTGTGGAAGATGCTACTGATGATTCAGATTGTCTTTAGACACCAGAAAGTGAATCATAAAAGACTTATTCTGATATATAATTGGATGGATGCTTTATTTCAATCAATTGATCGATCAGTCAACTTTATTTATGAAGCACGAAAAAAAGAAACAAAGCAATCAAAGTCAAATATGATACAAAAATGATAATAAAATACAATAAAAGAAACAATGACAATAAAACAACAGACAAAGTAAAATAAGATTGTTTGAACGGCACCTTGTGGCAATTCATAATCTCTTACTAAACTAACGTTTTCGGGTTTTTATTGTGAAAAAAGTCAAAAAGTTGGTATTAGGTCATTACGTTGTTTACTGAAGTGTGTCTGTTACTATAGTGTCTACATATAATCCTGCCCACATTCTAAAAAGGGTCACATTGGTTCCCCTGACCATATTCATAAAAACTTCCAAAAACATCTCAAACACTGCTAGTTTGTTGCGAGGTCGAGAGAATCCGAAATGTTTCACAATAAAAAGAAAGTTTCGTTTGGACTTTTTCATTACAAATCCGCTCAAGAAAAAAAAAATAGGAATGGATAGTAGTTTAAAGCAAACTGCACACTATGTCTTGCATACAAAAATATAAACACATAAGCACACCACGAAGCAAAAATAGACAAAACATACGCAGTCTTTATTGAGTGATAAATGACTGTCAATCTTAGGGACTAAAACCATTTTTTAACCAGTTACCATAGCAACCAGGTAACTGCAGCAACAGGCATGATGTTGGTGGTACAGCAGTGCCATCTTACACTATGCAAACACCATGATGGAAGTATTAACATGCCAGGTCGCATGTGCATCTCTTATGTAGTTATTTATCCAGTTCCCACTTTGTATTCATGAATTAATGCCGGTGTAGTGTCAAAAGCAAATAACGAGCACATACTGTCAACAGGCTTGGAGGTTATCTGATGTAATGTTGAACAGCTGTCTGTGGCGTTCACCCAGTCTGCCAATTGAAAAGAGCCTAGACAAATAAACCAATTTAAACATTCTTGCTACCATGAGAGCTGAAATGCTTTTGCGTTCTCTAGTAAGCTAGAATGGAACTTGAAAATGCTATTTCTGTGTTGGCATTGCAAAGCCATGGGGACAATGGGCTGTTGAACTCCGCAGGGATCTTTGCAGGAACGCAGTGATTGTAGGGAAGCAATGATGTGCCAAAAATCCTTGTATGTCTCCTGGAACGTAAGTGTTAATTTAACATTTTGGGTGAAATGCTAGTTGTTGAATGTTCCTCACATGTATTGAGGGGTTCAGCATTGTCTCTGAATCTTTTTTTTTCCAGTTGCTTTTATTCCTGCTTGGCATGATTGATTTTATGTCTTTTTCATGATCCTTTTTAACTCCTTCTCTGTTATGTTTTGTTGACATTTGGGCAGTTTTCATTTGGACAATACAAACTGAAAAGATGTCTTTTTTTTCAAAAAATGTTTTTTCTGTTTTTGTTTGGCAACAGCAGCAGGGATTGTGTTTTAGACGAAAAGTTAAATTTATTCCACTTTTTCCCATCTTGACAGAGCTAAGGCAGAAACAAAAGACACCCCACACTTTTGAAATCAACAACTTTAGTTATCAGTAGACTGCATCCGGCCAGCACTTTAGAAAAAAGTATAAAAATGGAAAAAAAAAAAACAACAAAAAGAGGAACGAAACCAATTTCGCATTGCGAACAACACTTGGACAAAACTTATTCAAGAAGCTGGCACTATCTAGACACTAAATCGTAAATCACAAGTTCCATAATCTCTTGTGTCAAAATGGAATTGTGCTTCTCTGCTTCACCTCCCAAATCTACTCTTTTCCTCTCTGTTCTTGTCTCTGGTTGTTGTTTTTCTGTTTTCTAGTTGAAATTCTCAAAGCGTATGATGAGAATTGACAGTTTGATGCCTGAAAATGTGCTCAAAAAAGGAAAAAAATTACGGTACGGGGAATTAGCTTAAAGCCAATTAGTTAAAAAGCAGGAATGTTGTTGACAAGTCATTTGTTTGCCATCTTTTGTTTTCATATCTATTCTTTCAGATGAAAAGTACTTTTTCACTTGAACTTTCACCTTGGTATCAACCACTTACTTTTTGTTTATGTGACTAATTGCTCGCTTGTTTTCATTTTTCTTTGCGTATACTGGTTCATGTCAGTTGTTGTCTTTTTTCGTACGTTTTGTTTTGCATTGCTAGGTTGCCAGCTTGTTTCACTGTTTTTTTAAATCTATGTCTAATGACCATCCCCAGTTGCAAATTGTAGTTTGTCAGAGCCACACTGATAAAACTTTTCAGATAAATTACAGAAGAAACCCTGTTACAACAGACCTGCAACTGTTTCTCATGGGCACAAGTAAAAATCAAGCTGAATAAAACGGTCTCGTTAGGGTGTCCTGTTCATTGTAACATGCAGGCAGCACAGTTGGAGAAACAACATCAAACATGGCTGCAAAACAGTTTCCCTGCAGCTTTTAGGTCTTCTGCATCTTTGTTCTACTTAACTCTTGTTATTTACAGCTTGTCACAAGCAATATACCCCAGTATGTGTTATAAGCAACTCATTCTAGAGCCATATAGAACCTGAAAATGTTCACATAGGATATTGTGGTTGGTCTTTTGTGGTGTAAGAATACGTCATGAAAATATTTTTTGATTAAATCTTATCATTGTAAACTTAAGTTGGATAATATTGGCATCTGATAATTGAAATATCACACAGTCAAGTAGTCTTTCGTGAAACTTCAGAGAACCCCAATGTCGGACTGTTGATGTTCTGCAATTTTAAGGTGGTTCTTTGGCTTATGAAGGAAATGCGTAAAAGTTAAAAATCACAATAAAACCCAAATGAATTCAGAGTTTTGTATTGTAATGTGTTGAAAAGTTCCTTTTTTTCTATATTTTATTTTTGTTTGTTTTTCATGATGTTGGATTTTTCCACAGTAGGGGTCAGAAGCCTGTTTGAGCTCTGGGGGTTTTTCTTGTGTACCACTATATAAAAGTTGATTTTGTGTGGGATGTTGGGTGGGTTTTTGTTCAGACCGCATTGATAGAAGTGTCCGCTGTTTTTCCTCAAGTTCAGAGTTCCTAGTGGCTCACCATCCCTGTTTGGGGTGAATCCCTTGGCCGGTTAGTTTAATGGTCACCCTTGTCTTAGTTTCAAAGCAATGTGATTGGCGAATAGACTGCAGGAATGAGGATTTCCCGCTGAACTCCCACACATTGCACGTGATTTGGCATTGTGCCTTGCATTCTTCGAGACCCAGAAGTTGTGGTGTCCTGAGATTAAAGAAAAAAAAAAAAAAAAAGTAAAGTGTGCGATACCTTTCAAAGACGTGTGCATCCGGGAAAAACAATTTAATGGAACTGTGCATAGAAAACATGTGAGTTACACTAACGTGAAGCGCTTTAAAACCAGTTTAAAAAGAAATTAAGCGACTAAAGGTTGGTTACGTCGTGTAGTTAGCACATGAAACACATAGGCATGGTCTTTTGATTGACAAACCATTCTGAAGCTGAACCACAGCTATAAAGGGTATTTTTCAACAATTCTATCCTAGTTTGTTTAATTTACTTGGCTATATTTGAAAATGTCGAGATGTGGGGCTGTTTAGTATTGGAAATATTGCAACAACACTGGAGTTTAGCCAATAATAACTAATATTCCAACTCATTTTTTATTGTATTACTGGGCCATTTGCTCAGAAAGTAGCTCATAGCATGGCATTGATACAATAGTATTTTTGTCTAAATTGTTCTTTTTATAGCTATTAATTGAAACATGTTGGGCACAGATTATATTCTGCCTTTTGTGTATCCACATTTACACTCCATGTTGCAGTTACACACAATGTAAGGAGTCATTGATGCATTTTGCTTCAGGAAATATGTCAGGTAATCAGTGTTAAAAAGAGAAAGTGGGTAAATTAGAAACGTTTGTCTCTGCAGCTCTTCCCCCTTGCATCCAGTGTGTCAAGGAACCTGTTTCTATTTTTGCAAACTATTAAACACCATTGCTGAAGTAAAATCGATGTAATTATGGTGAGGTTTGACAAAGCTGCGTCAAAAGTTCCAGGGCAGAGCTTAAACACCAGCCTCAGTTGTGTGTTTTTTTGTTTTTTTTGTTTTTGTCCTATTATCTCCCAGTCCATTAGCAGTCTATAGTTTTCACAGGACACATGCACGCCCCCAGGCAAACACAACATTTACACTTTATCACAGCATAAAAGCCCAATTTTGTTTCATTCCACAGGTGCACACTTAGTTTTTGGGCTCACACTGCAGCTGTCTGGCTGCGCCGCGGACGCCGGAGTCTTTCCGTAACATGAAAATTGTGAGAGGCACTCACATTGTATCCGGTCTGGTCTGGCCTCTGCGGCGCTCCGTATCCATTTTGTTGGCTTCAAATTTTTTCCGGACGCCGGGGCTGAACCGAAGCACTTTATTGTGAAGTTGTAGCATTTTTCAAAATAAAACCTATTTTTTGCTGTACTCGCTTCGCTGTATTCGCTGTTTTCACTGTGTCGTAAACATTAGGTTAATCTGCTGACACGGGGGTCTCAAAATGTGTGGTAGAACGTAATTTCAGGCATATAACATCATGGATGATGAGAGGCTGATAACAGAGATCCAGAACCCCATCCTTTTTGATACAAGGCATGCTAGGATAATGACAAAAAGGACAGAGCCTTTGGCTGAGATATCGCAGGCTGTTGGACTTGATAGTGAGTTTGTGTAATATGGAAATTAGAAAGTTAAGAAAAGTATGCCCACCTTTGTAAATCTATCGATTGTAGGCGAGTCACATAGAAAAGGAAGTGTTGTGAATAAACTACAAAAGCACGGCAGAATGAGGGTTTGTTTAATATGACTTCATATTTAAATGACGGGTTCTCGCGAGAATCTATGTGAGTTCAGAGGTCCACGAGGTTTGCAGCAGAGGCTGCTTGCTAATGAACCGCAAGGAATCAGTACGTAGAGTGAGTTGCCGACCGTAGCTAGACCGCTCCGCAGCCGCACCAGAGCCGTACCGCCCGGGGTCACTCACCATCTCGGCTTTCTACCACAAACATTCCAACCAGAGCATTGTACACATCAAATTTATCCAGCTGTATCAAGAAACAGAAAGTGACTTCATATGTCAGAAGTGAAACCAAGTGTAGATTTTTTATTGCCTGAAAGTCATGTGCTTTTACAATGTGCAAATATCTGAGACATCTGTGTTATCTTTAGGTGACCTTTGAAATTAAATTGTGACAGATTGTAAAATGTAATGAAAATGTGACAACCCAGTGCACAGATTGTATTGGCACATGACAGACAAGTGTTCATTTAATTTTGACCTGGAGTAAAATTCAGTGATAATGTTTGAAAATAAATCATTTAAGGTTTATCATCATTTTTGAGCAATCCCTTACAAAGTAACAGACTATAGAAGTTGTAGGCTTACCAACAACTACAAAATTTAGTCTATTATGCCAATGAGATGAAAAGTTTTTTTTTTGTTCCAGTGAGAAGTGCCACATCCAACGTTATACTGGCCTCACCGTACCATCTTTCTCTAGCAGTAAAGCATTTGGTCTCTACTTCTTTACATGTAAACCCTTTAATCCAACTGACAACACCTTACAGAAAACAAGATATTGGTAAATGATTTCATTTGAACATGTTGCATACTCACATCTGTTGGGTTTGTGGGAACATGCCTCCAACAATTACACATGTGGATACATTTGAAAAGGAAACATAAAGGTTTTCTGGGAGTACATGTATTGGCAACATCAGATACTAAAACAAAAAGTGGAAAAATCTTTGCCGCCTTTTGGGGCAAAGTTAGACTTTTAAACTAGAGGGGGAAATCAAAACACTAAATCTTTAGATTAAGTGTAATTGCTGACCTGCTCTACTCTGCCTACTTAAGTCAATGATCATCTTTATAGTTTAGCTAACTTTGTTAGGATAAGTCATTGATCTAACACTTTATTTCTGTAGACTCTGTGTTGGGACCTCCATTTATTTAAGACCACAATTCCACATGTTTTCCAAATTTTCTTGTCCTACTTGCTGCTGGTAAATGTGCGTAGTCAGTCAGAAGCTAAAAGATCAGATGATTCCAAAGAAGCAGGAAAGTGACTCTTGACATATCCTTGCTGTCAGTAGTCTCATCATCATTGTATAAATCCAATTTTACTAAAATGATTAAGTCATGCCAGCCAGTGTAGCCATTACAGTAGGGGGCTTAGGACATATCTCGGTGGTGTCCCAGCGGTAAGAACAAGCATAAAAGAGATGTTACCCACTGTCCACCATGTTGGTGGTCTTCCCTGTTACTGGCTTTATAGGTTACACTGTAATCTCTGTGAAGCATTTACATATTTTTGTCCAAGTGTCTATGTGTAGTAGTACAGCTCATACACAGTCTTAATGGCTGCAGTAAAGTATGAGCATCCATGGTGCTGTGGAGGATAATACTTTCTTGGTTTTGTTTTCGAATTTTTTTGACAAAGCCCTTAAAGCGGTTCTCCCCACCACTGGCCCTTAAGGTTTGAACTGTTGAATCCGGTCTCTAACTGACTCATCCTCTCTGATCCAGGTAAAGTATCCCAAAATAGGATGTGATGTTTGCACTAGAGATGTAGGTAAATCATTAATGCAATCAATTAAGAAAAAACACTCTTTTCACAGCTTAGCATTCTGTTCAAAAATTTGCTGTAAGTGATAAATGAAAAGCAAAAAAAAAAAAAAAGATCATTGATGCTCCCTTTCACCTTATGGTAGGTCGATGAAAGGGTCACCACTTCTCTGCAAGGGCTATTCAGCAGGGAGTGCCAGCGTCCTTCAGATGCTAAATCCAGAAAGTGCAGTTATTGGGAAATCACGCTACCAACCAGCTGACTGATGCCACATGTAGTTTAGCATCCTTTTTTGTTTCATCCTATGCACGCTTTTTCTTTTTTCTGTTAGGAACTAATCCACAAATGTTAATAGTTTTGACAGAACTGCTTACAAAGCCCAAACCGCTTCACAAAGCTTGAAGTGCTGACAGCGAGGAAAACTTTGAAAGCTGCTCTCATGCTCCTCACGCTTGTCACACGTGTCAAACTTTCATTTTCATTCGCTTCTTGTACCATCAATTCCGGACAGATGAAAACCGGAGCCGTTTCCAAAAATACGTCTTGTCAAGATAAAACCCTCAGAGGGCTTAGAGAGATGAGACAACCATTTTCCTGGTACTTGATAATGTGAAGTTACTTGAATTAAGGTAGGAAGGATGTGCATTTAAGTACATGTTTAAGTATTCCTCAGTGTAGAACACCAACTTCTCGGGTAATGATGAAAAATACTATCTGTTTGACAAATAGAACAGTGAATCTGTGGTCCGCCTTGAAGCGGAACACTTGAACTTAAAATGATGATGTAATCCAAGAGCAAATCAGGTTGCTTCCAGCTGAGTAGCAGAAAATGTGCACATATCCGAGTAAAAGTCACCATGTGCGCTGTCATTATGCTCTGTATCACTGTCCATGGAGCAGCTCAAGGGCTTCTCTCTCCGTCATGCACGTCTGTTTCTACATGACATATATACCCATTTGAATAGCATAAAAAACTTCTATAAAAAAGGCAAATATTGCTTCAGAATTACATAACTGTTTGAATATGAGCTCTAAAGAAATGTTTTGATTTAGCATTAAACATACCAGATTTCTTCCAATAACAGGTTCCAAGTAAACATTTAATACGCTAGTCACATACACCCGTAAAAGAGGATGGACTTGAACAGGTGCTGCAGATTTTTGGGGTTATCCGGACCCATGAGGGGTCATAGACACGAGCTGCCGCATCTTACAAGGAGATCGGAGCAGTTGCCTTGAGGCTCGTGTAGTCACCTTAAGGAACATCGTGAAAATGGAACGTACCATTGTTGAGCTTATGGTATACATGTATATATATATATATATATATATATATATATAAAATTAAAGTTCTGAAAAATGTAAGCCAAATACAATTTTTTTTCTCTGCATATCTGATTTTGTTAATGTAATTTAAACACCAACATGAACAGTTTTTCTGTTCTTTAACCAAATTTGTCAAAATCTTTTGTTCTTGGCAAGGTGGAGTGTCTTTTCCTACCCATAGTGACATATTTCAATTAACAAACACAACAAAATGGCGCCTCATCCTCCTTTGAATGAGGCATATTGTATGCCACTCAGACACATGGAGCATCACCTGGTCCAGTTTGGGAAACTGGTATTTGTGAAAGTGAAGGTGTTTGTTATGATCTAATGCTACTTTGAGATCCCAGTCTTTTAAATTTCACCCGGGATCTTTATGTGTACACATTCCCACACTTGGAAGACTGTTTTTCTTTCTCTCTTTAGCTTTTTTCTACACCTTTGCACCTCTCTTCGACACCACCTTCGAACAACTGATGCACAAACACACACATACCCGATGTGCATCAAACACCGCCTCCTTCTCATGTCTGCGCAAGGACAGAGTCAAGCTGACTCACGCAGAATTGAGCTGTCATCTGTGTCACCTCAGGCTTATGTGTGTGTGTGTGTTTGTGTTTCATGAAAGCGTCACCTTGGACTGGGAGTGCACTGTGGGAGGTTACTGTCAACATGCACAAGCTGGGGTGTGCGGACAGCGACACAGTCCTTGATTTGATAATCATCTCAAAGACTGAGAGAATGTGACTAATATGTGTGAGAGAAAGTCCTCTTTGGATAGAACACCCTCCTCCCACACACAAGCGTCTACAAGACGCAACATGGCGTAGGAAAGAAAAGAGTTGCAGCGAAAATCAATATGCGTGGACCTCAAATGCGCAGTCACCTGCTGCAGACAGACTTTCCCACTGAATGCCGGGCTTTTGTTTCCTCTGCACACAAAAGCAAACCTTTTCCTATGAGCATCTGGGCAACAGACAGGCCTATTAGCCCGCACGGCCTCGCAGTGCCAAAATAACAACTGCACCATATGTCTGTGTAATAATTGCATTAATGTTGAACACGTCTCTCCAGGGGGTGACTGTGTTTGAGGACTTGGGGGAAATTAGGGCTTGTTCTTGAAAGCATGAAATGAGAATTTAGTAAATGTTGGAATGGGAGAAAGTACAGCTGATGATCACTAAGTACACAGTAATGGATGAAGATTTCATTGCTAAAGTTTTTGCGAATGAAAACATCAGAGCTTGAAGTGTAACATGTTTAAAGCAGATTAAAAAAAATGTCCTAAAGCTGACTGGATTAAAAACTTTGGACTACTTAAAGCCTTAGTCCAGGAGTCTACAACCGTTGTTGGAGCATCTAAGCCAGGAATTTGTAAATCAGAACTAAGTCCCCTTTTTTTTTTCCAACCACAAGACAAATTTAAAATCTTTCTGCTGCTGAATTTTTCAGCAGTAGAAAATCCGCCTTGTAGTCCGTCACATCCTATGTATATTATGCATCATCATGTGACAAAACACAGTACTGAGACAGCCCTGTTAAAGATAGTTAATGATATCAGGTGTGCCTTGGATTCAAGTCAGATCTCAGTATTAGTCCTACTAGATCTAAGTGCTGCTTTTGATACTGTTGATCACCTGATCCTGTTGAACAGACTTGAAAGTCTTGGCATATCAAGGACGGTTCTCAAGTGGTTCAAATCCTATCTCACGGAGAGATACTTTATGGTAAACATGGACACATACTTTTCTAGGATCCACGAAATTAAATGTGGTGTGCCTCAAGGCTCAATACTTGGCCCCTTACTTTTTAACATCTATATGCTAGGGAGTGTCATCAGGAGGCACAACATCAGCTTTCATAGCTATGCTGATGATACCCAGCTTTACATGGCTATGCGGCTATTCACAGAGAGAGATGTCCCCATTAGCGTTTCTAAAAACAAAACTGTCATGCTCAGCCTGTTTCTCATTGCCTATCTCCCTCCGTTAGGGGGTGGGACTTCTGAAAGGGGTCAGGGGTTGTGTACGGATCTGGGGGAGGGGACTTTATGTTAATTTGTGCTTATTTTTATATTATTATTTGTATTTTACTTGCTTATTTATTATCATTAATATATTTTTTTTATGTCAAGCACTTTGTGTTACATGTTAAATGAAAAGTGCTATATAAACAAAGATTGACTGATGTATGAATTTTAGATGTGCTGATCTCCAGTTGATTCTTTTTTTTCATGGTACACAGTGCTTTAAAATCTGTCAAAATGTTTTAGCTCAACTTTGGTAAAAACTATGTATCTAAACCACTTCATAGATTGTTGGAGCATTAGAGTTATTGTAATTAGGAGCCTGGCAGTGTGATACATACTGTACTATGCTTCAGATGTTTGTTAATGCGTTGACTAAAATTGGACTCTTCTAACTGTTTTGATTCGTTAGTCCAAAAAACCCCCATTACTTTTTAAGATGAAAAACATTTTTGTGTTTCTGTAACCAGTTGGCCACAATGGAGGCACATGCAGCTCCAGAACCTGAGGTTGCAAACCTATTAGTTACACCTGCCCTAACGGGTAGATATGTGGTGCCTGCGGGTGAAGATGGCTAACCCTGTAGCCTATGGGTCACACAGATGGCCCGCATAAAATATGTATGGTTGTAGACCACTCCTTGAGCCCGTTGAGCAAAAATGTTCATGCACATTTTTTTTCGTGTGCATGTTTTAAGCAGCAGGTTGTATCAATACTACATAGGAAAGTAAGTAAGAGTGAAGTATGTGAGACGTGGACGTGTTACATGAATTCGTCTTTTTTTTTTTTTCGAAAAACATATTTGAAAGTGAATGCTGCCTGCCTTTAGAACCGACCATGTGACCAGTTTGTTTCACTCCAGCAAAATGTGACGCAGATTTTCGGCCCAAAATATTTGTAAACTTTTAAAGCAAAAGAGGGCTTCTCTGAGGTGGAAGAAGAGCCTAACTGCGATTGTTAATACTTTTTTTTTTAGCAATAAATTACTTGGTTTTCAAGAAGTATTGATCCTGAGGCTTATTGCCATCCACACGTCCCCATATTACACAGTCTACAGCTTAACTTATGTTGATTTTTTTTTTTTTGTCACAGCCCCAGTATAAACAATCTTAAACTGCTGCTGTTGTTTGTCTCTCTTTCATATAAATGTCAAAATGGAAGGAATTACAATAAAAATGGTTAAGCATTATGTCTCCGGAAATTAAGTTTTGTTTGTTTGGTTGTTTTTTTGTTTTTTTTTTTTATCAAAAACAGATATAATTTTAACAAAGCTGCAAGCTGATTGAGCTTGTTTCAACCATTATTAGATACACACAGGAAGTCTTTCCTGTGTGTGCTGATGTACTCAGGCGACAATTTAACATCCTGTCGTTATGATAAACCATTTAGCGATGAGGTAGATGGGTCCAGGTTCAGCAGACAAGCAACAGACCCCCAAAAAGGATTCTCTTTAGTGGCTGTATCACCTTGTGGAGGCACAAATTGTTTTTGTGCCCCACAGCTAGACATAATGAAGATTCAAGGTGTGCGAGTAAACCCACCGATGTGTGTCCAAGTATTCGCACATGCATGGAATTGTACCGTATGTAGTGCAGACTCCAGGAAAGCAGAAGCCCCCGCTTCTCCACCCCTAATTTACACACATCTCTTTGCCTGGTGGACATTCATTAGAATTCAGAGAAGAAGGATAATGGTGTTTAAGCAATCAAGGAGTTGGCAGAGCAGCCCCCATGCTGAATTAAAGATAAACCCAAATACCTTGAGAGACCAGATTATAACCTCATGTGCCGATTTGCCCAAAAGCGTTCCCATATGCACAGTTTGTACAGTTCTATCAAACAGCAGTCGTGTTTGCATGCTTTGACAGTATTTGGAAACATGGCTATGCATTTATAAAGGAATATGATATTTGGCTATCAAACATGTGGCGCATAATCTGCTATAATCTCCGAGCAAACTCTTTCATTCAGGCAGATCTATTTATAGGCTGAGCATCAGCGATATGACGTTTCTTCTACTTTCAAATATGAAAATGGCTTAAAAGATGGACTAATTCAACTTTGTTTAAAGAGATCTAGAGCCCTAAGAAGATTTAACAAGCTTGATGGAATGTTTCAGTTACATAAAAAAAGGCCAGATTCAATGGAGCGTTGACAGAGTAAAAAAAAAAAAAGATTTAGCAAATCTTCCTTTACAGGTGACATCATCAAGTAAATAAAAGTTAATTGTCTGTTACAATTAGGGCTATGCAGCAATTCTCGGTTTCAAAACAAACAGCCTGTAACACCATCTAAATGAATCTTGGGGAAAGTGTATCGCTGTATGTAATTGCTTGCTAGCAAGTAAAAATGTTTTTTCAGTTGTTTTTTTTTCCCATTTTGTAATACAAAAATTATATATTGAATGGAAACAAAACTGTGCCCCAAAAATCAAGATTTCAACGAATCATGAAAAAGAATACTGTTACAACCCGAGTATGAAACAAAAATGCATTCAGTCTTTCTCCATTCAAGTTTTATGGTGAAAGAGTCTTGAACTTGTGTTTTATTGCTATTTTAGCCTTCTTTGAAATCAAAATTCACTGTTGTTAGTATATTTACGCATTTTTTAAGTGTTATTGGAACCTAAACAAGCTCATTCCTACAAATTCTTTTTTTTCTGTTTTTTTTCCCCCTACTTGAAACTTTGAAGTGACACTGAAGTGAACCATCCCAAAGTTCATTTGCAAGTGATGAGTGAGGCGCAGTTTCACCCAGACCAGGAAAATGTTGTTTGATCCTCTGCGTAGCAGAGTCCTGTTAACCAGACCATTCATGAAGGCAGCTCAAACCAGCGAGTGAAAATGGGTTTCCCTCCAATTCTTCACCGATTCTTGGACACAGGTGTTACAATACCATCTTTGAGGGCCTAAGCTTTGCTTGTTTTACAGCTATTCCTGCTTTTGCCCCTTTTTACTGGCGAAACACAACTGATGCAGGTAATTAATAGCAGGTAATATTAATTAGCAGGCATATCCAAAAAAATAAATAAAAAAACATATCCACCGCGGCATTGACTCTGGAAGACATTCAACTTTCTGGAAAAAAAGCAAAAACAGACTTAAAGATTTACAAAATAAACAACACATTGATCACAAATCTAGAGTGACCAAGTCTAATTGAATTTCTTCAACAAGTAAAACTAAAATGAAAAGAATTGATATATCTAACTTATATACAGTATAACCTAGTTAGCTCTACACAAGTATTGTTGGTCAAGCATCAGCATACAAATGCACAGAAGACACCCTAATGGTTTAGAGTCCGTACATGTTAGTTTGTGGTGAGGTAACACAAGCAGACTGACAGGTTACCATGGAAATGAGCGTCGAGATCTGAAACGGGTAACATTTTCCATTTTTAACATTTTTCATCCAAATGGACTGCAGCTGGCGCAAACACTTGAAGGTAAACGCCACCTCCCCCTTTACCTAAAGTGTTTATCAAATGTATCAACTAAACTTCACAAGTTGCAGGAACCAATCAAATTCTCTGTTACCTCACTTGAGGCACACTAATGCTCATTGTATGATCTCTGAAAGAAAAATCACACACAAAGCTGGAACCTATTTCGAAGGTGAAGTTGAGTCATGTTTTCATGATGATGTAATTATCATTATTAGTATCACAATAATTGAAACGTTCATGGGCTTTGAAATGAATCATTATTGGTCTTTTGGGCTTGTACAATGTTCCATTTGTCAGTTAAGATGTCATGGAATAAAACTAAAATAGAATTGATTATGCAGTACATCTTCTGAAATTAAACTTTATTGTCGGGCAAGACCTTTGATCTGGATTGTTTTTTTTCTTTTTGTAAAGACTTTTAAAACATAAAAAATACTCCAATTGAACAAAGTTGCAAAACCCTACACCTATAGAAAAATACCAAAATGTTTTTTTCCCACCAATAAGCAACTGATTGAAGCAATAGATGATGAGGTGAGATGAAGCTGTGAAAGTATATGGCCATAGAGCAATATACCTTATTACAAAAGAAATGCAAACATCTTGATTTTTTTTTTTTTTTTATTGAATGTGGAAGCGGCGGAATTACAAAGTGCTGCATTCTTGTCATTATTAAATCCAAGTTTAGAATAGAAAAAAAAAAAGAAAGGAAATAAGCTGGAATTTCCCCACATTTGTTTTTCCTTTCAATAACTGGATTTGTGTGGTTTCACTCATCCAGATATGGCTCCAGAAATGATTAGCTTTGGGGCGTTGTTTTTTTTTTTTTTTTTTTTATCTTATTCTGTTTATTTATTTAGGGGGGGGGTGTCAGTAATTAATCACATCTTTTTCTGGAAAGCAGGGAAGATGTTGAAGACTTTTTCCTTAGAGCTGCAGTTTTTAATCTTTGTTCAGTTTTCCTGTGGGGGGGTGTCATGTATTGTGGGGGCTGGGTGGATGGAGGGAGGAGCTGGGGAGGGAAGGGTGGTTGTAATTGTAATTGTATTTTTTTGTTATTATTATATTTTTATTATTATTTTTATCTTATTATATTTGTATTTATTTATTTATTTTTATGTAAAGCGCCTTGGGTTTTCACAAGAAGGAAAGGCGCTGTACAAATAAATAAAGTTTGAAAAAGCAGAGAGGAGAAACGGAGGTGAAATGTGCTTTGCTGCACTTGCCTCGCTAATGCTAATGCTAAAGTTTTTCTGCTAATATATTTTTCTGCACTTGCTTTTTTAAAGCTAAGTTTTAATGTCCATTTTTGGCATTTTTAGGGGTACAACAATGACAAGTGCCTGAAACAAAACTGTGGCAACCTGTCCTAAAGGGGCCAAATTCATGGATGGGCGGGGCCAGCCACCCTCTGGGGGCGGGCCCGCACACACCTGGCTTGTATGATATTGATTTGACTTTTTGTGTTTTACAAATTTCTCACTTGGAGTGATGTGTTTTTGTGAAACAGAAGTCCTAATGTTAAGAGTTAAGGGGTTATCAGTCTTTATTGCTTTAAACTGGGGTAGTCTGCATTATTTAGAGCCTTGAATTATATATCAGATCTGCCTGTTTTGACCAGAGGGAAAATGGCGAACGGGAGACAAACATAGATGCACACACACACACAATTTGGTATCTCGTCTCAAATAGCTTATATCCAAGCAGAATGTCCTCTCTTTGGCATGTTTTTGCTCACTCTGTCACATACAGAAACAACACATATGTACAATTGATTGTCTCTTGGAACGGCTTCAGTGCACACACATCCACGTGAGCACACTCTGTTATCTCACTGCGGCACACTCGAGCTGACAGATGGGAGCACCAGATGATGAGCACCACCAGATTTGTGTCTCACGGTGGGAGCTATTGCTGACACTATTTAGGCCGAGAGAACACTCAGACTTACATTAACATACTGTGTGCATGCGTACACTTATGACAATATGTTTACGCAGCATATAGGGTATGCTACAAGTGTTACGGGTGCTTTCTGACACTGTTGTGGTGTAAATAAATAGACACGAATAGGATTGTTTGTTAGAGCCTTAGATCTTATCTGTATGCTCACAGTTACCACATGCAAATGAACAAGTGAGCCTGACATTCTCTACTTGTTCAAGCTGTTTTTTTAATAGTTTATTTCAAGCAATCAAAGTAAGAAATAGTACATAAACAGTACAATCAACAAAGGTGTAAATCCATACAAAGGTATGACTTGTCAAACATAGGATAACTGTAGATTGCTTGAAAGGGATAGAAGGAAGGAAACTATATACTCTCACCCCGTATTTACCTAACAATTTTCTTTAATAATAATAATGGACTGGATTTATGTGTGCCTTTCCAGACTCTCAAAGTGCTTTCAATGTATATCCATTATTCATTCACACCTCTTTCATACTTAGTGATGGTGAGCTTCTGATGTTGCCATAGCTGCCTTGGGGCAGACTGACAGTATGTGCCAAACGGCCCCTCTAACCATCACTAGTACGTTCATACACATTCACACAACAGTGGAGCCACACACTGGAGACAAGGAGGGTTGAGTGCCTTGGCCAAGGACAGGACAACGGTTGACTGGATGGAGTGGGGATTGAACCGCCAAGCCTTTGATCATTGGTCGACCAGCTCAACCACCTGAGCTTTACATAAGTTATCATTATCTGGTTCATAACTTCTAATCAGAGATTTATACCTTACCAACAAAGATTCCAGTCATTAAAAACTTTGAAGAATAAAAAAATTATATGACAAGATGCACCTGCAGATCTAGTATCACATTTTGAAAATATGTTCAGATTATTTTTTCATTAGAAAAAGCAAAAATATAAATTAAGTATCAAGATTTAACATTTGAAATATCAGTATTGTTAGTCACATTTTGGGAAACCAAGTGAAGTGATTAGAAATTAATCATTTTAACAATCATCAATGATTTGTTGTGATTATGGTAATGAAAGAAGTCCATATTGTGCTTATTGTTTGTGGACTTTATTCCTTCTTCTGCTGCCCGATTAACAGCTATCCTTCTGTATTTAGGAGAGTTTATTCAGTTTTTCTTTGGTGTTATGTCTGCAGACATTGTTTGTCAGGGTCCTTTTCCTTCTGCAGCTGTTATAGCAGCACGTTGTCTCCAGGTCGGAACTCTGCTGGAAATCAGGGTCACAGTTGAATTTTAGAGAAAGGGGAAGATCCCGGGCGCCATGATTTTCTTAAAATTGTTCGGCTATCCTATTACTCCATTTGTTTGTTCAGACGTCTGTGATCAAGCACTTCTCAAAGCCTCTCATTTTGTTGACAACCAGTGCTTTGGACAGGCCCGGAGGACCGAGTGGTTTAACAAAGATTCTGCACGTGTTTAGTATCTCCTTGCACCATTTAAGCATCCTGGCCTGTTTGGCGATTTGAGCTGATATTTTTGTTAAATGTAGAAATTTAATCATTTTAGATTTCTCCTTTGCTTCATCAGAGCTATCTTGTTTTTCTGATTCCCAAACCTGCTAAGAATCGCTGGCTTGCTTGCATCCTTTCTTCTGGGAAGCAGGTGGCAGATCCCGATGGTATTTAGATCCAGAGAAATCCTTTTAGACCTCAGAAATGATTCCATTTGACATTCCAAGGTGTCTCCTGGATCAGAAGCAGCACAGCCTGCATTGCAGGCTCGCCCGTAGTTTGATTAGTAATCCAGTGAGGATTAAATTATGCTTCCTTCTTCATTGTTCCATGTCATCAGTCTTTGCTCCAGAATGTTGACCCGGTTATCTCATTGCCCATTCTGAGCACGCGGTCTTCAGATCCCTTCCACGAGTTACATCAGAGGAGTTAGCTTAGCTTGAATGTCCAGCAAAGAAGTTTGTTCAGCATTAATGTCATCAATGGCCTGTTTGATTTCAAATTTGCCATTCATCACTTGGTTCTTCTTCGGGGCCATGGTAGTAATGGAATTACTACTTTTCTTTTGCAGTAATTCTGCAATAAATAAGGTTTTTAGTCGTTTGTAGATGAAGATCACTCGCATAGCCTGTGACATGCGTCCGCTTGTTGATCTAGAACCGGAAACCTCTCCCGTCTTGACTGTCTGTTTTCATCTTGGCAAGAAAAGAACATGCCCTATTAGTAAACCTCATAAGCACATGCCACACTCCCTAGACTTGCTCCATTTGGGCTGTTTGCTACTTCTCTATTTTCTGCTCCACCACTCCCTCCGGCTTTTTTGTTTTGCTTTCTGACTCTTTTTCTTTTTGCCCGTCATTCTCCCCGGCGGACCATTTAGTTTGCGCAGCCTGCCTTTGTGACAAAACCAAACTTCTCCTGATCTTTAGGAGAAGGGGCCGCCTTCCTTGCCCTTTCCTCTGAAAACACTACTGACATTTGGTGGTCAGAAAACGTGTTATGTTGGCGGGTGTGGAATAATACTGTCAATCGATTAAAAAAATAATAAGATTAATCACACTTTTGGATTGTTATTAATCATGATTAATCACTGTTTTTTTTTTAATTTTCATATGCAGCTTTTAAATAAAACAAAAAGGCCAGAGAGAAAATGCTTTCCTTCGTTTTTATTGTCCAAAATGTTTTCATGTATCCAGTGTTAACTCAGAGGTTTAATTTGTGTGCACAAAACTCATCAACAGTAAGATAAGCAGAAGTACATTTACATTTGTTTGAATTACAAAAGGGGTTTATAAAAATATACACCTGGTCTGTCCAAAGATTCATAACCCCCAATTGTAACAGTGAAATCTGTCAAACATAAGAGCCTCTCAGCTCATATATGATTGCTAAGCCATTGGACAACTTAACAACAAAAAAAACTTTAATGTCTGAAGTATTAATTCCAGAAAACAAAGATGCTGATAGCAGCCATAAGAAACAAACATTGTGTTTCTGCACTTTATATGGTCTGGATCAATACTCAAATCTGATTGGCTGCTCTGCGTTCCAGAAGAAGTTCCGGTCAAAATGTTCTACCGAAATGTTCGACGGAAAAATTATCATCTGGGATCTGTCTTCGTCATAGTAGTCTGGTAAATCTGTATGATGGTGTCGAGTCAATCGCCGATACAAATGGACATTATTTTCAAGTCCCTGGTCGTTGTTCTGCTGGATGGATTTTTATGGTGCACTTTGAGCTGATATTTATCCTTAAAATGCGTCACAACAGACCATTATTTTTTTGTTTTTATGCTTCTATTTTATAGCATCTAGCTCTTCTTGAACGTAGCCACAAGCATATGAAACAAATAGTCTATTGTACTGAGCTGCAATACTTCCTCTGTGACAGTTTTCACCTCTTTGCAATTCAACAACTGTTTTTAAATTAAAAAAAAAAAAAGCTCAGGTCCATAAAAAGCGATTTATCTCACTTGGTGCTTTGTTCAAGCACTGGGTGTTTAAATCACATCTGCATAAAGTTCATAACCCACAAGGTTATTATATTCTCCCCTAGAAGTTCACCGTTTTTACTACCTTAAAGCCCTTGTACTACAGTGCACTGCAAAAAGAGGAGGTTCATGTTACTAAGTGAAGATTTTCAAAGGGTTTGGAAGGAGGACACTATTGGGAGCCTCACGCCCAGTTTCTGATTGTCAGTGACAACCTAAAAAGTTGTCCGTTAAACACAAGAGTGCTTATGCAATCCGTGCTCACGAGCATGACAAAAGTCCTCAAGCAAGATGCTTCTGACATTAAATGAGCTCAGTGAACAGCAGGTCTGCACTCTGCAAAGTCTATATACCCAACTGTGGCCACAAACAAGTAGCTTATAAAGAAGCTGAAGAAAGATGTTAGCACTCGCCTCAGATGGCCCCGGTGTTCAAATCCCGGCTGGAACAATATGTGTTCTCCCTGTACGCGCATTGGCTTTCCCCGGGCACTCCGATTTTCTCCCACAATCTAAAAACATGCTTCATGGGTTAATTGGTAATTTTTAAGTAACTAATTGATTCCAGGTGTGATTGTGTGGTCATGTGGCCCTGTGACAGACTAATGACTTGTCCAAGGTGTACCCCAACTTTTCCCAATGGCTCCAGCAACTCCGTTGGGAATACGTAGGTTTGGAAAACGAATGGATGCAAGGAGCTTTTAATAGAAATTGGTGGAAGATTCATTCAACTTTTCTCTCACAATTCCGTCAGTGAGAAAAGTAAGACAACTTCGTAAATCGTAGACATACACAAATCTATCGTTCTGGATTTGAGAGTGCAGCATGGGTAGCCATTCCTGCTCATTTAAAAGGGCTGTTTTTGTTTAAATGGAATAATAGTGCAAAAAGAGGTGGAAATACCACACAGTCTTAACGTGTCAAAAAAGTGGTTTATGTTATTTGCTTCCAAGCAATCACACCAAACTCTAATAGGCGAGTTAATTGGCAAATCCAATTCTATTCACACTTGATGGATGTCAAAAAGAAATTTAGTTTTATTTTAGTTTTTCATTGGATTTAGTCATTTGACAGAAGCCGATACATTTAAATATGCAGCTTTTTAATTAGTTTTCAGTCCCATTTAGTGATCAATTATATCAACCCAACTAGCAAAGCAAATAACTTTTTGTAATGTTAATATAGAAGGTTTAAAGCTTCAAGCATTTCTTTGTCAGACCTTATCATAGCATATGCAGATCAAGAATAAAGTAGTGAACAATTAGGTTTCGATCATCAAAAAAATACACAAATATGCAGAATGCTTTCCATTACAAAGGTTGTTGATATAAATCAAATGCCAAAAATTTGAAATAGAAAAAAATGCAGACAATTTGTTTATTTTTTGTTAGAAATCAAATGTCAAAAATCAGAGCTGCAGTTTTCATCCCAACACATAGCTGATTTTTGCACTCTGTAGAAGCGGATCTGTTTGGATAAGGCCCAAGGGCAGTGCTTGCAGACTTTGTCAGGTCTGTTGTCCTTCAGCTGATATCATAGCAAAGTGAGTTGGGCTCAACATGTCTCCAGGTCTGAAGTGTCTGCTGAAAATCTAGTATCTTTTAGGTATAGCATTTGTCTTTGGGCATCATGATTTTCTTGAAATGATATTTGACTCTTAGCCTTATTTAATTGCTCAGACGTTTGTCATCAAGCATTTCTCAAAGTCTTTCATGTTGTTGATGAGCAGTACCACAAAATCGTCCGGTAGATCTAGTGGTTTAATGAAGATCCTACAGCCAGCTGTTTCGTATTTGATTGCATCTCTTTAGCAGCCTGACATGCTTTGCCAGTTCAGCCCTTCTTTTAGTTAAGTGATCATTTAAGTAGATCTCTGTGCCTTTCAGGTGTTTCCTCTGCTTCATTAGAGCTATCTTCTGATTCACAAACCGGATAAGGATCGTTGGTTTATTCATCTCCTTTCTCTTGAGAAGTGGTCGGCAGGGCTCGATGGTATTTAGATCCAGGAAAATTCTGTCGTCTTGAGCCCCGAGGCACAGGCGTTATCTTCTAAAGGCCGAGCAGCAGAGCTGTTAGCATCTCTTTTTACATTAGCTGCTCCAAGCCTAGCTCGATGTTTGAGTTGGAATCCAGTCAAAATGACTTTATTTATTCTGTCTCGTTGTTCTGCGTCATTCATTCTTATCTCCAGGAGGTCAAGCCGATTATCTTGTTCATTTCGAGCTCTATCGCGTCGAAACTCGTTCATGAGCTCCATGAGGGGTGCTAACCTGGCTTCGAGGTGCATCAGTGGAATTTGCTTACCTTGGATGTCTTTGAGTGCCTCTCTAATGTTCGAAATGTCAGATGCATCTTGGCTTTTCTTCGCCGTGGACCATGGTCAGCTCTCCATATTGCAGAATTACTACTTTTTTTGCAGTATCTCTGTGATAATTCAGGATTAAAGTCGTTCAAAGGCGATGAGCGTTCGCTCATGACCCTGAACCGGAACTAGTTATACAACTAGCCCTTCACTATAGAAGGGTAACTATAGAAGAGAAGTGTCGTAAGTCATGCGTTCTTTGCATTCTTGCAAAAATTAATCTGGACTCATTCAATGCATGTGGAAAAAAACTTTGTTTACTGGTTCAGAGTTCTGCTTTTATATCAGCCATGATACCAATCAAGCAGTTTCATGTTTTTATGGTCGGCACAATCACCTTATGACACTGGACTTCCACAGCAGGTACCTATTGAACTCCATGCACCAATCCACCTTTATATCTGACAGCTTCTTTTGTTGAATCACCAGAAGATAGGGTTGACACACTTCAGGGCCCACATCCTGATCCATTAGTACCATAAAGATATCTCAACTGTATCTTTCTTCCGAAAATGCCTGACAGCTTGCCAGTCATCTCCCTGTTAAAGGTTATATCTGCTTCCTCTGAGCTGCGCTGTATAATTTAATTTACCTTTTCTACATTGTAATGGTCTTTCCTACTCTGAAAGTAACAGAGCTATGCACTTAACCACTTCTGCTTGTATTGTTCGTGTTAAGATAATATCAACCTTCTAATTCCATAAGTTATGTTGTAATTAAGCTGAGTGGAGCACACACTCCTCTTGTAGAACTCTGTAAATTGAAGTTCGCCAGGCATGTCGAACAGCTTAAGAAGCCTTTTTGCTTTTGTCAGCACACAATTTCATTTGTGCAAACTGTCAGTCCGTGCATCTTCCTCTTGCCTTTCAAGCACACATGCTCGCTCGCCCGCCTCTGAAATGGCCCTCTGAATGGCCTCAGCTGTGTTTCTCAGCAACAGTTGTGATTTATACCCCGGTGGCAGACATCTCACTACGGACTGTATCGAACTATGAATGTCAGTTCCAAGCTGCGACAAATCTCATCCATCATAAGAAAAACAATCTGACAAGTCCAAGTTCAACCCGTTCAGGTTCCCACTCAACTGCTCCAAGCAGCAAGACTTTGTGATCACTACTGACTCTTTACTGTACCTTAAAAACACACCTTACTTTGCACACTAAAACTGATTCTCTTTTGACTAAAAATGTTCTAAACCCCTTTTACTACAATTCTAAGGATTGAATTGATGTTCCGTTTTTGTGTCAGCATCTGTTTAATGTTTCAGCTCGCAGAGACCTCCAAACTTTTAATCAGTGCAGTACCCTGACACTTTACTCGAGGGTAACTGTGCCTCGAGGCGAATCCTCAAACTGAAAAAAAGGTTTTTGCCCACAAAGGACTTTTGCTGCAGCATTTCATGTCACACTACACAACACTCCTATCTCCCCAGAGTTAATACCATGTTCCATTTCTCTCTCCTGATATCGTGTGAATTTCACACAAACCTCGTAGTACAGCTCAGAAAATACTCCTACTTTCACCAAAGTGAACTGAAGGCGTTCTGAGAGACATGTACTGCTTGTAATTACATCATGTCTCAAAGAAGGTTGCGTTTCAGTAGGACCCCTGGGGTGGAAACATTCTTTGTAACTTTGTTGAGTGTAAAAGCCCAATAAACCTAAGTATTTTTCTTTCATCAGATTTAAAAAAAAAACGTATTTTTGACACATTGTGTCTGATGTGGTGGTCAACTATCTTATATCAGACAAAGTGTTAGTTCTTTAAAAAGAATCTGCTTTAATAAAGCTTCTTACTGAATTATGAGCAGAACATGGTAAATGGCACGTATTTTTATAACTTTCTTTGAACGCCCAAGGAGCTTTACAGTCACAATCCCATTCACTCATGTACACATACATTCACACACTGATGGCGGCTAAAAACACTGGCGCCAACTTGAACATCATGAACTAACATTTTTTAGGATATCACTTATCAATCATAATATTACAGTAAGCCCATTCTCCATTTTAGTTACTTTAAAAAATAACTAATTTGAAACTTTATCTTGCTTTATCATTGGGTAAAACCAATTCATTTGGTTCATTTTAACAATGATTCTATTCAGATCATAATTTGCGGTTGCTGAAACGATTCATTGTTGATTTTGGTTTATTTGGAATGATCTCACTGGATCCGATTCACTGACCTAAAATCAATCCAGGACATCTTTAGCCAGAAATTCAACCACTCAGATAAATACCTGGTACTGATCAGTGCAGGTGAAGTTTTCCAGATTCCATGTATGTCTAGATAATCAAGTGTAAATTAAAAATGTGTACAAACAAGTAATCACGGATTAATGTCAAATCCATTCACATTTTAGCTTGATAAAGTTCCACCCACTGTTGTTTTTCCACATCAAAATAAACCAAATGTAACATTATTAAAACATTCCACCACATCACACGTGTTGTCTTCTGTGATGGCACTTGGTCATTTTTACCATAAATTACATGAAATGAATCTACAATACTCCAATTCAAATGATATTTTCCAATATTGCTAAAACAATTAATTTCATTTTGGATTGGTTTTTTAAATGGTGTAGGCCAGGGCGGTCAAACTCCAGGTCTAGCTGCTCGTTTTCCAGAAACCCTGCCCTATCTGCAGCTGATTACCTGATCAGGTGTGTTTGGCTAATAAGGGGATTTAATTGCAAATTGGTCGAAAAACACGTAAAAGCTGGCCCTTGAGGCCTGGATTCTCACACCCCTGATATGGGTCAATTCAATTATTAACTTGCCTCAGATTCATTTGGTTGGATTGTATGAATATAAATCAATTAATTTGATTGTAACACTTGTTTAAACTTTCAAATAAAATGGTTCTGAAATATTTTCTTTTTAAGCTGTTGTATTTAATAGAACCGACAAAAGCTGTGAAACTATCCCAAAGTTCTTATATGCCTTCTTTTCCAGTTGAAGGTTTGTCAAGTAGCACGGGAGTTTTTTTTCCCCTCTTTTTTCTTGCATTTATTTTTTATCTTGGTTGTCTGGCTTTTTATTTTTTGCTTTCTTCCTGCTTAGAGTGACAGCAGAAACGTATTTCATCCCATTCCATTGTATTCGGATATCTAGAAACTGCTTTCAAAAGTTTACCCACCAAACTGTATCACTGAAAAAATGCCATCACTGGAATTGTGTTAGTTGGATTCTTCCAGTATAAACAGATACGTCTAAAGTTTGCTTGAATGGGTAAAACAAAGTGTAGCATGCAACTGCTGCATACTATTAATTTTTTTTGGTAAAAATATTTATTTCTTGGGTTCTGTCATTTGTTTATCATTTCAAATATTATTTCCAGTTGAAAGAAATTCTTCCCAAATGGCTCAACTTCATCTTTAAGATCTTTTCCCCTTGGCTCAGTCCACTATTTACATCTTCAGACTCAAAAACAGTTTCTACTCATGGAGTATCAGGCTCCTAACCAAACAGCACTATGAGATTTGGATTCACTTATGGATCATATACATATTTTTACTGTTTCTTTGCACTGCTTATATTTCCTCTTTAATGTAATTTCTTTTCTCTTAATTTCGTCATGATCTGTATGAGGACAATAAAGCATTCTAATCTATTTTATTCTATTCTATTTTGGACTGTGTCCATTCTGTTAACCATGAAATATTTAAGCTCCACTGAAGAAAAACTGCCATGTTCAAATGCTGATTGTGTTTCTAAAAAAACACCAACAGCTTGAAGACAAATTTGTTTGGAATAATTTTAAAGTTGTCTGAACCTTAAAATATCAACTCTTGGGCCTAAAAGTCATGCTATAATTATTGGAGTAAAAGAGGAAAAACAATTTTAAGTGAAGATGAGCCAAAAAAAACAACTCACCAGGGATGAAATTTGTTCAGTTTTCCAGCTGTGACTGGAAGTAGTGTGTTCCAAAACCAATTCGGCAAGTAAATGCAAATTGTTTTCAAATTTATTGTCATCTTAGTTCCCCCGCTCCAGAATCTATCAAATTTGTTCTTTGCATCTGCTCTGAGTTTGCAGTGAACTGAAGTTACAAACGCACATACATTTTGGAGTTTCACCCAGACAGAAACCTCAAGATTCAGTGTTACCCCCCTCTCCAAATTCTAAATCACGTTTATGCTTCAATATAAATACATTCCAGAGCACTGGAGTGAAAGTCCATTCAGTCATGCACAAGTTGGCACTTTTTGGTCCTTCCAACATACAGTCCAACAAAGTTGACCGAATGTGCCAGGACCAACTTTCACTACATCTAGCTCATCTTTTCATCTTTATGTGTATATGTGACATAGTCCCACTATGCATGAAACTCACCTACAGCCTGTTTTTGTAACATGTTCCTTCCACTTGATCAAAACCGCTGTTTATTACATCAACATGTAAATTAAAGCTCCTTACAGCATTCAAATGAACTCTATATGACCGTTTACCCTAGTAATACAAAAACAGATCAAATCAAGTCAAGTTAGATCTAACCATTGTCAAACGAATGCAAAATAGACCTGCATCAATGATCTCAAAGTGGAATGTAATAGAAAATAAATGAGTGAAAACTCTCCTCTCTTAAAGGCAGTATGTTCATGGCAACAAATAGTGTTTATCTCTTCTCTGAAGTTTCAAGATAGTGATTAAGATATGTCTATATTTTCTGCAACCATGCAGAATGTGATCTATGGCACAAGCTGGAAAGCTTTATCTATGAGCTTAAAGTCAGTGCATTCAGTCTCTAATAATAATTAATAATAATAATTTAAGAAATCATGCTAAGACATTTTTCTTACTTCTTTTGTTGTCATTAAATAAAGCTTTTGACTGATTGTCTCATCAATATTCTTTTAAAAATGTTGCGGAATTCATTTGGAATTTATGCAACAGCATGAACTAACAGCATCATTTATATTTAAATGTACATTTTGCTCTCATTCCATTCAAGAAGCCCTGAAAAACTGATTTTGATTTCAATGCATTGAATGAGTGAGTGAAAGCTAATTAATTCAATAGAAACAAATAATAGATGTAAGCCACAGTCTCCCCAAGAAAGCTGTAATTTTGTTTTTCCTTCTTCGAGGTGAATTTATTATGGATGTCCCCTCAGGGTAGATAATAAAAAGCATGTACTGAGGAATCAAAGAAGACGGCACCTGGATAGTAAATCAAAAACAGCAGTCCCTTTCAAATCATTGCCTTTGGCTTCTCGGCTCACCATCTTACACTACATAAGAAAACGCACGAGGTCACAAAACAGAATATCATATTTTAGCGCTGTGTTTGGGGAAAACATACAACTAGCTGGGTTACTCTGTACTTTTACCTTTTACTGACTTAAAATAAAATCTTTTCCCCCAGGGATGTAATGCTTAACATGGTTTTTTCTTGCTGTGAATGTTCTGTAATGTTTGTGATCTAATTCATTTTGGATTTAGAAACTGTTGTTTTAATACGCTGCAAAACAAAAACACAAACTAGTGTTTAAAGTGCTAAGAAATACACTGAGCATCAATGGCCAGTTCAGTTTTCATGCAAACATGACCAAATAAAAAACAGATAAATTGAGATAAATTATATGTAGTTGTCTCACATTTTGCCCCCAAAAACCCAAACATTTTTTTCATCATTTCTTCTTCCTATTTTATATAAATATATCGCAGCTTTCTTAAAACTGGAATAACAACCACTGTTTTGTTTTTTGTTTTTCTTCTAACCAGAATTTGCATACAAAAGTGTAATTGATCTTTTCACAAGAACCCCTTTTGGGACAAAATTCCTATTTCCGCACAGACCAAAAGCATCTTCGAATCAGACAAAATAATAGAAGAAATCTATTCTCCAGTTATCTGTGAACTTTCCCTCGAGGGAATTTTTCATTCATTCATTCATTTTCTGAACCGTTTCATCCCTTTCGGGGTCACGGGGCCTAACCCGGCTACTCATGGGCGAAGGCAGGGGACACCCCTGGACTGGTCGCCAGTCTGTCGCAGGGGCCTCGAGGGAATCTCCAATATTAAATGGACTTCTATTCCTCCTCAGTTTTTATTATTTGTGTTTATTATTTCACTTACATTAAATTGACTGCCATATGTGCATGTTAGTTTCTTGCTTTGCATCACTGAATTAAAGACCCACTCCAATAAAAAAAATATGCATTTTGATGTTTGTAACATGTTCTTGTGGGATTTTTTTTATGGTGGAGGACATACATGAAGTAAATGAAGTTCAAAATTGAATTTCTTAGTATTTCTTTATTCAAATCATTGTGAATCAGGAGCAGACAAAGAAAAAGAGCTTATTTGTGAAGTAAAAAAATCCTCTCAGCAACGGGGAAGGGTAGAGGGGCGGAGTTGCTTCTGTCTACAACCTAAAGGCTCGTTTCAAATCAACTCCTACCATTTTGCAGAAAATATGTCCAGAAAAACGGCACAGATTTTTATTTTATTATATATTTATATTTTAATTTTGGCTAACCATAATTAAAAGACCACTGGGAACACTTTTAAAAAGATTTAGATATAATAAGAGAGGGAATTTTAAAAAGTACCTAGAAATAGTGCACCGGTAATCACTTCCCTTCAGCGATCAGGCTGGTGTTTTTTTTTTATTTCTAAAATTGCTTGTTAAAAGCTGACATTAGAAAAGTCACAATAATTACAATTGATTTTAATTTAAATTTTAATTGCAATTTCATCCATAAGAATCATCTATGCTGGCTTTGTCCCAGCTAACAATGGCTGAAAACCATCCCAGTGGTGTTTGTTTAAAGACCAGGAACACTTTGGGCAGGTTGTCAATACAAAAAGAAAAAAAAAAAAAAGAAAGAAAGAAAGAAAAGGCTGAGAATGTTAGCTTAAACATGCTTCCCCTGCCTTTATGCTACAATAGCTCAAGCTAAAACAAAGAGTGATTTAATAAGATTCAAACTGTATTATTACAAAATTATTAAAACAGTTTGTGGGTTTTTATGGTAATGTGATGAGGTTTGAACTTGAAGAATGTAAGACGTTAGACAAAAAAAAAGTAATTATAGCGTTTTTTATTTTTTTTTTTTTTAACAAACTGATTTAGGTTAGCATTACCTGCTGCGTGATGGGTTTTTAGTTACTAAACTCAACGGCAGTGGAGCTAAGACAATTATAGAAAAATGGAATGCCGGTGAGGAAGCCTGAGGTCAAGGAGCTTCAAAGAGGGCTGCACCAGGAGAAATCTTAAAGAGCTACTTTGCCGCTCTTAATCAGTCAAAGAAGAAAAGCTGCTAATGTAGCCGCTAAAGTGCTTATCTGCCTGATAGGAGCCAGTGAGGAAGTTAAGGCCAAGCCGGGATCTTCAAAGGCTCTAACCCCAGAGTTTCAGTGCACAAGTGATGATGTGCGATGAGACCTATGCGATAAAGGTCGTATCATGACTCAACTGGGAACCATGGAGCAAGAGTTCACACTTTTCACACAAACTCCTCTAACGATTCCCTTCTTTCAGCCATAATTAAACCTGCTGCCCATTGTCTTGATTCATTAGCTCCACGATTCGCTTTGCCAACCTTGATCAATTATGTGCCCACCTATCTCAGCCAAGCTCTTTAGTTAACACGCTCACGTTGCACTGTCGTCATTTAAGTGACAGCATGGGAGCTTGTGTGAGGGAGTGAGTGGTGGTGAATGTCTGAGCGGGAGTGGGAGGCATTATCATTCCACACTGTGATTAGGCAAACCTTAATGGAAGTCTCAATGGAGACAGCAGCAAGATGAGACAGGCATTTAGCCCATGTCTAGACCAAGGCGGTACACGCTAGCACATGATTCCCAATCATCGCCGCAGTCACACAAGCATTCTATCCTTTCTAAATGGCTTTTGTATATTTGGTACAAATGACAGGAGTGTAAGTAATACTATTTGTTACCTCTATGAGACTAAAACGGTAAAGGAGGGACCCCAAAACCAAACATTTCTTTGATAGTTTTTCTAATGTCTTCAAAAGAAAAACATCATTCGTTATCCATTATTCTTCATGGTCATAGCAAATAAAATGTTCCTGAGCTGCGTGAAGGAGTGGTCCCCAACCTTTTTTCAGGGGATGGACCGGTTTTATGTCAGACAATATTTTCACAGACTGGCCTGTACGAGCTTCTGTAAATTATCTGTAGCTAGTTTAAACTTTATTTGTTCACGTGATTTTGTGTAAGGAACCATTAAAATGTGATATAGTCCCATAATTGTCAAAGTGGATGTGAGAAATAAATACCAAGCCATACCAAAACAGTCAAGAAAACTGGTATTTTTTGTAAGTTTGAGATAAAACTATTGCAGTTACTCTTGGCAGCATAAAAACTAAATGCATAAAAGAAGGATGACTTAGTCAGCCTACTTTGGAAGTTTGTTTTGGAGCTTTTCTAGATATAGTCAGAATGGACAAATAGATCTGTTAAGATTCCCCAAAAAAAACATTTTTTTTAATCAAATCTGGAATAAATCATTTGTACTTAACGTGACCTTTAACTCATTTAACCTTTCTAAAGACAGCATTGGTAACCCCATTTTAATTTGTATTTTAACCTTTTTTCTTTCTTTAACAGGTTGTAATATTGTAAATCTCATTTGTTCAGGTGACTGAAGATGTTCAATCTTTTTTTTTGCAAATACAATTTTAAAATGTTTTTTTCTTTTAAATAATAATAAACATGCATCCATTGTTTAAGCAACTTTATTAGCAGCATCCTCGTAACATTAGACAGCTGCTCGCTAAATGTTTTACATTATTATGGCTCGTTGAAATAGCCTGTTGAAATAAATCCATATTTTGATTGAAAACTCCTGGTTTTTGTTTGTGAAATGCACCCTTCTTTTAATTTAAAGTCAAAGGCTCTTTTTCTCTTTCTTCACTGGATCTTTCTCTGGGAAAATAAATTTGTGTAAATGTAAAAATACATTTGAATTGTGTTGATTATGCTAGCTTAGAGGTTTTATTTAAACAGTCAGCACAGCCGCTTTAAGAAAACAGCTGATGTATTTTTGACACCTTGACAATGACGTTTTTACAAATGATTTCATTTAACAGTAGCAAATATTGGTTGTGTAAATACAGAACACTTCATTTGTACATTTTAACTATTCTAACGGGCTACAATTGCATAAAATGGCTTCATAACTTGGAGATAAAGTTGTGCTCTTCTGGGAGTGTAAATGTTTGTCTTGTTTAAGGAGCTGCCCTTTTTGCTGCCTTTCGAGATTGTTTCTGTTTTATTTATGCCCTGTGGAGTCATTTGTTTTGAACAAAGATTTTACTGCTTTTACATATTTGTACTCAACAGTTTTTCTAGTGAAAGGGCTGATTTTTTGATTTGATGCAGTTAAGAAACTAAGTTCTTTAATTCATTGGGGGATAGCTTTGTCTCATTCAGTTGGTCAATTTAATTCTCAGCCTGGACAGGGATTGTGTGTTGACTTCCATTTGTTGAAATAAGTCATTAAAGGTATAGTTAGGTATGAATAGAAAGAATATTCCAAATCTTGGTAGTTACTTTTTTCATTTGACAACCATTTTGCTTTGGAAAATATGTTTTTTCTTTGATGATGATACATTGTAAATTGTAGTGTACAGTGACTAATCTTTCACAAGTTATGGTTAATGTTAGATGTATTTCTGAAACCGGTTCCTCTTTTTGGTTATGGTAGCTTGACTTTATTGACGTGGTCCACTTGTTTTGATCTAATCTGATAAAGTAAGGCCTTGGTAGCAATAGTTCCATGGTTCTCTCAAACAGATGCTATGTGATTGTCGAAAGAGCTTTTCCTAAAAGTTCCTAAAATATTCCCACTTTGTTGCCAAAAAGCTGCCATGTCTGGCCAACCCAAGCCCAATAAAGCCACTTTCTGGTTTTCTGTCCAGACAGTGGCTCTTGGACAGATTGATAAACACCCTTTTGTCATAGCCGTTCAAATCCCAAGCAGATTTTTTAAGGCTTTATCTCTACAAGCCCTCCAAAAAAACATGTGCCAAGAAGATAAGATTGGAAAGGCTGCTGTCATTTTCTGATTATAACATCTGATGGGACATCTTCTGGTGTGGGACAGAAGGCGGAAAGCGTTTTCCGATTCTGGAAATTTAAGGATTTGCTGGGGCATCGTTTTAGGAGGATATTCATCTAAGTTTATGCTATGTTTCTTTCATTTGCATTGCTGTTGACACTGAAAATCATAACCAAACAGAATGGGGATGTCATTTTTTTTTCGAACAATGTCCTTAACGATCGAGACAATTAGTCATTATCCTAATACATGGTAGGGTAGCTTAATGGGTCCTTTGAAAAACATAAAATGCATACATTAAGGTGACATCCATGCCTAGAGCATAAAAAAGGACATTTCATCCAAACTCATAATGACATTAGGACACATCTGAGAGCCATGATATTATGGTTTGATTGGCAGGAAGTGACAGATTCCCTGACTCATGTGATGCTAACTCTCGAGTGAAGGCCGCGAGAAAAAAACAAAAAAAAAAACAAACGTGTGAAATGAAATGCAGCAAATCTGGCAAAAATCAGGGGGATACACATGGTTGCTAAAGGGGAAGTGTCAATCAAAATTGTGTCCTCTTGTGAAATGTTTGTTAAAAATAACACACAGCTGCTGGTGGGAATGAACATGCACATTATGGCAATGTGAAGCCCAGCTTGAATGTCATTATGGGAAGGATACGGAAACAGCATTCCTGAAGAGTTTTCGAGCCTCGTGAATTATTTATTTTTGCATCTGCAATGTAGGTTAAGGCTACATTAATTAATCCTAGAAGCTTATCTGCTTTTTGTGACGCTTTTGCAGCTACCGCTATAGTTGTCTGCGTTGCAGCACTGAGGTTAACGCTCCACTGATGTGCTTGGTCCATGGATTTTATTGCCCCATGAGGCTGTTTAATCAGAGTGACCTCTGTCTGCTAATGAATTACGGGTTAGCCTTTTGCCTGAGAACCTCACATGCTGTACCCACACAACATCCCAGGCTGCTCACTCACTAATCACTAGAATGTGGACAATCTTTCAGCATCCTCAATCTATTTTGCTCTCCCTCTCTGGACAGAGTGATCGAGGGTGGAGTGGAGTGATCAATATGTTTGTGCTATAAATAGCTGCTAGCGCAGTGTGGTGCTATGGCAGGAGGAATGCAGGGGTAATATATTTGATGAGGGGGAGAATCCAGCACTGCTCAGCTTGGAAATGTTGCTGTGCGCCCACAAAAGACGGGAGCTTCACGGATATCTATTACCACGCCTTTCAAATATAGCAACCCCATTCAACATGATGCTGATTGATGCTATCAATGTAATGGAACTACCAACACACATTTCTTGGAATTGCTCATGCAATGAATAGCAATGAGAAGCGTTGCCCGACTGCAAACTGGGACAACATGTTCTAGTCTGTAAATGAGTGAATATGACTCAGAAGGCTTTTATCCCAAGACTTGTAAAAAAATATATATATATTAAAAATAGCACTTCAATCTTAATACTTCAGATAGAAAAAAAAATGTATATCTCATTTACAATGCCCAGAAGACTCAGATGATGTTAAGAGATCAGGTTTGTTTATTGTGAAGAATTCTCCAAAATCTCAGAAATCATGTCTCCATGCTTGGGTTCATGAGATCATTCAGAGACTCTCCCTGTACGGAGACGTTCACCATCTGCTGCAGCAGCTGCGTCTGAGTGATGGCTGCTTTCAGCGGTACTTCCATCTCTGTGCTCCCCAGTTTGACGATTTGATGTCCTGCATTAGTCAGAGGAACATTTTTAAAGCCAAAAACTCAGTCCATGATTGGTTGATGTGATGTGTCTTCAGCTTTTTTAACGCTGTACACAGCACCCAAAATGTGCTGCTGCCAGACCATCGCGCCGGACACTCAAATAACGCCACAGGACTTCTGATTGCATTTGTATATTAACTTAACATTGAAACTGTACACACCAGACACACAAATCTTGTTCGCCTTGAACACAGCTTCAGGCTTCATATTCACACCAATTAGTTGCCAGCCAACATGGGGCGGCCGTGGTGCAGAGGTTGGGGTGGCCATCCTCTGCTCAGAAGATTGCAGGTTCAATTCCCATGTGTGTCCTTGGGCAAGACACAGAACCTCACATTGCCTCTGATAGAAGGTTGGCACCAGTGTTCGTCAGCAGAGCTGCCATGTGTGTATGAATAGGTGAACGTGACTGTGACTGGAAAGTGCCTTGGGCCTTCAATGAAGGTAGAAAAGCTCTGCATAAGTATACAGCATTTATGCACTCTGTTGCTGGATAGTTGTTTTATGGAATAGTGATGATTGTAACTGGAGAAGATTTAAAATAAAACATTTTAATTTGGAAACTGTTTTTAAGAATTATCTTTCTTGTTTTGTTTTGTTTTTCTATCAAAAGCAAAGTAAGTTTGTTAACGAACAAATAGAAGGTTTCAGTGGGAGGCAAGTAAACCAAAAAGGGAACTTTCTGGAAAAATCAAAAACTCTAATATGACAAACCAAACAACTCTTCCAAGAAAAAAATGTAAAAATTTCCAAAAGGGGAAAAAAATACATTGGGCATTCAACACTGAAAAACACAGAGAAAGCAATGAACAAGTAACTCCATACAAGAAAGTTTTTACTATATATTATAGTAAAATAGAGCTAAAGTAGGCTGCATGGTAGTGGATTGCTCTTTAAATTCTTTGTGAGAATCCTCACTGAGTCCTTTGAGTGTAGAGTTTGCATTTTCTCCCTGTGCATGCACACGTTTTCTTCAAGTAGTATCACAGTCCAAAAGCATGGTTCATAGGTTGATTAATATTTCAAAGTTGACCTAGCATAGCCTAAATCTTCCTTAAAATACATTTCTTTTCCAAGAAAAAAAACCCTGAAGCATAACATTTATATCTTGGTCAAAAAATTTTATTTTGTACACTAATGACAGGTTGAAATGTAATATTAGGAAATGAAATCTGGGTGGGTTCGGGCTGGAACCTCAAGATTGCAGAGATTTCCCTTGCCAGAAGAACATTTCTGTCAAGATGTCAACCTTTTCATAACAAAAATGTTTATATAGATACAGCCTTACAAGATGTCAACATAAAAAATACTCTGTTTTTTTACCCAAAGCCTGAAAGAAGTTCCAATTAGACGCCAGTTGCCCAACTGAACATTTATTGTTCAAGTTTAGGTAAAAATTCTGAACCAAATTCTGTGTTTTAGACAACCGTTTTTTTCTCCTGAAAGTGCTATTCACATAGTTGCTCTGCTTTTTGTGTGCCCTGCACAGGTTTGCTCATTTTTCACCAGTAAACAAAATATTTAAATTTCTAAGGGTAATCGTGAAGAGTACTTTACTATATGTGAGTGCACGTAACTTACCTTAGTCTTGCGAAAACACAATACACCAGCCACACACATGACAATTGTAGGCTCATACTCCAACAGTGGCCCTACAAGCCTTATAGGAACTGAAAGACACCAGCACACCCCTTAAGATGTGTCTTGAACAAGCAGCTACTCTCTGCAACCCTTAGCAGTTGTAGACAACCCGAAAGTACCCGCATGGGTCAACCCCCCAATGAGTGCACATGACTGCATGAAGTGAAATAAATTTCAGAATTGAAGATATTCGGAATTTCAAGATACACACTGACTTTAACTACCGTCATTAGTAGACCCATTAACTTCCCATTATAAAACTACAAAACATCAAGGTGGAAAAAGACTTTTTGACATTTATTTTTTTCACTGTTTACTTACTTTTTGTGCAAAAAATTCAACCTTATGAATAATAATCAAAAGATTTACTGTTTTGATCTTACTTCTTTTCTAGATTTATATTTGGGCTTAATGAGAGGTCAGATGTCTTGCCATAGACCTTGGCCTGATGTCTGGCTTGGCTTTAATATTCAAGAAGAGTCTTGCTTGGATGATAAATGAACAGTTATTTTGATTTCCGAATACATGCAAAAACATGGGTTTTTCTATTTGAAAAATTCTTTTTGTTAGGTGCAAGATGTAATTCGGTTCCAAATACCCCACTTAAACGGATATGTATTTTAAAAAATGGACATTTGGTAAATATACCGGTACCCGATTCAAGTATTACATTCATCAAATTGTGAATCTTGATGAGGATACAACTGCTTCCAGTCTGAGATGGATAATACCCAATTGAACCTTTTCTGTTTCACAGGACAGGGTACATTTATAAAATGTTACCAGAATCATTCTTGCTTTCAAAGACAACGTAAAAGACAATGGTAAAGAATGCTGATGACACATTTCCTGTCTACAAGGGCATCTGTAATCAATTGGTCCTTCACCCTACTGAAGAGCATTACTCAGACTTTAGATACAGTCAATACCACAACACCTTCAATGTCAGCATTTGCTGGGTCTGTGCAAACTCTTACACACCCTTAAGTATAGAAAGAAAAGCTCCTAAATACTTTGCATGTGTCTGTGGAGTTACCTCAAGAGGTAATGATATCTACCTCTGCTTCAGTCAGAAATATTTACTAGAGACTGACGACTACAAGCACACCTACGTCAATCATTATTTCATCAACATTTTATGTCTGATTAGCTGACCCATTTGGTATTGTTTAATGTAATACAGCTTCCAGCAGCTCAATTAATTCTTCTCTATCTTTAGGTGTATTTGGCTGCTGCATGTGTGCACATGACTTTGACAATTTAAGATCAGATACATACCTTTTCTTTGGTTGATCTGCTCTTTCACAAATGACATTTCTTCGAATTCAGTGGATGGCGAATGTCACCTTTAAGACCATAAGATAGGCATCTGCACATTGTTGAACATGTTTTGTCCATTTTTATATGGTTTCTATACCCATTTACATGGTTAAATGACTATTTCGCATTAACATTGCAATTTAAATTCAAGAAAACACAATACATGTTCTTGACTGTTCTTTCTTAAATGATAAAACACAAATCTGCTAAATCACTCTTTCTTTTAGTGGAACCTTGGAGTGAAGTTGAATTAGAATGCTCAATGGTCAATATTATTATTTTTTTTACATCTTACTATCTTTTGGGACTTTAAATTGGTTTTTTTGGTCATAAATTGCTTTAGTTCAAATAAGCTGACATTCTAAAACCTGATAATAAAGGTTTAAAGGGAGAGAAAAAATATGTAATCGCTTCCTGCACTTTTGTTTTTGAAACAAAGGAGAGCCAGCTCAGACTAAACTTTGCTAAATCAGCATTTATTAGAATAGCAAGATGGTCAGTGTGACCAAGCAAAGTAATGAGGGGGTTTCAGCTGTCCTCCTTCAGGTGGCCATCCTTACTGTTTGAAGAAGTCAAATGCAGTACAGCCAATGCCTCTGAGGATCATTGTATACCATAGTTCCTCAGATGTAATCAATCTTTTTCCAGAAGGTTATTGAAAAGGTAGATGACCGGATTGTTCTAATTACAGTTCACTTACTTATATAGTTCAACAACTTTTGTATCTGATGTTCACTTGATTACTGACAAAGAGAAAAGTGACAAAGAGAGGCAAGGCAGTCACTCTCAGAAGGAACAATGGCAGACATTGAAGACAATTACAAGTACTTTAGAATTCCACAGGATTATGGCAACCTGGAACAGAAAACAAGAGAAGCTGCAACAGCCAAATACCTCCAAAGAGTAAGACAAGTCCTGAGAAGCACAGATGAGGCCTTCCCCCATGTCTTTGTGGCGCAAACATGATCTGATGCCTCCTTCCCCCACAGAGGTCAATCTTTAACTACAAATTGTCCCCTGCCCGTCTAGTTGTGAAGAATGCCTTTCAAATGCTTTCTGAGCAGTGGTGTGTCAAGTCTAAAAAAAGGCGCACGATTGTTTTTAAAATCAGCCCAAGTCGGCGTTCCAGTTAAAACAACACTTTCTAATGAAGCTTGGCTGTCTGCTAGCAAAAAATAGGCAAACATTTTAATACATTATTAAGGCTAAAACTGGAAGAAAAAGAAAAGAAAACAAAACTAATTTCACTTGGATTGTGAGATTGCGGAATGAGACCCTGCCGGGCCAAGGAGGACCAGTGAGCATGAAAGCCACTATCCAGGAGGAAACATCCAAGATGCATGAATACAACAAGCTCAATGCCCCAACTGACTGTGTGCTCAATGAATGTCTCAGGCAATGGACAGCAGATGATGCAGTGCTGGAGGACAGATCCTCTGCATGGGATGTTTCCAGAACTAAAGTCGCTGATATCAATAAGTCCTACCAATGGCTAGAGAGGGCTGGCCTACAGGACAGCACAGAAGCGCTCATCCTGGCAGCTCAGGAACAAGCCTTGAACACCATAGGCTCAGATCTACCACACCAGACAAGACCCAAAGTGTAAAGGAACGTGTACAGAACATGTGGAGAAATACCAGGGACCCAGAGAGAAACTGGAGAAAGCTTGGTAGGTGAAGGTGACTGTAGTGCCCGTGATAATTGGAGCACTCCGGGCTGTAACCCCCAAACTGGAGGAGTGGCTACAGCAGATCCTTGGAAAGACCTCAGACATGTGAGTCCAGAAAAGTGCAGTTCTAGACACAGCTAAGATACTGTACAGGACCCTCGAGGTTCCAGACCTCTGGTAGAGGACCCAAGCTTGGAGTGAGGTACCACCCGCGGACGGTAAGAGGGCCGTTTTTTTTATTGATTTATATTTATTGTTGTTATTATATATTTTTTTTCACCAAAACATTTTATTGCTGCTAAAGTATGTTTTTGGATGAATACTTGTCACATTTTTAATATCATTTTATGTGAAGTCACTCTTACTGGAATGCCATTTTGGGAGATTTGAACCACTGACCACCTGATTGGTAGGTATACTGTCCAACCCTGTGAGCTGCACCATTTTCTCAACATCTGCTCTATGTGTTGTTGTTGTTTATTTAATTTTTTTAAAGTAAAATATTTTTAGTCCGGTTGGTTAGCTGGAATTTGTAGTTTTTGCCCTCATCTAATACAATCATGGACAATTATATATATATATATATATATATATATATATATATATATATATATATATATCTGTGCCATTAGACGAAGCCACAAAGCTGGCAGATAAATCATGATGATATATTTTTTTTAAGATCTATTTATGCAAAATTAAAAAAAATACTTTAGGGAAGTAAACTTTCTTTTTCACATAACTGCACATAGAAGCATGCTGAATGCTTACCTCCCTCCTTAATTACACCTCATTTGCTGATGTTGTTGGTGTGAAATTACAGGGACCCCTTGGTATTTTGGAAATATCAGAGGACAAAAATGTCCTCATTTTCTCTCATTTTCCATGCATGTCTGCAAGGCAATAAACACAAGTCAGTCTTCATATGATTTGATGAGTTTTAAAAATGTCGTAGGACATGAAAAGTGATCCTCCGTCGATTCTCAGACAGGGTGACGGCTGCTCTTTTCAAGTTACAAGTTTGTTGATGATTGATTTACATCCAGCATTAAAGGAGAATAAGAAAACATTGCTATTGAGTCAGATGTATTTATGCAAATGTGCTTCATATGAACTGTAATCATAGCAGACAAGGCCCCTCAGGGAGCAATGACAGATGTCACCCTTTGATTATAAATATCAACACTGTCCCAGCTGCCCAACTGAACTAAAGCCACATTTTTTAATGCTCACACAGGCACACGTTGAGTTTCCCATCAGTGGTATGTAATCACTGAGTTAAAGCATGCTGTCACTGTGTGAAATTTCAGTAACGACTTTTGATTGATGATTCGTGCAATGAGGAGACTCCAGGAAAACATCACAGCTAAAAGTCAATAAAGAGAATTAGTAGGCAATTTATTTCCAATTAAGCTTTGCAATTGCAATTTGCAAATGTGCAATTGCTATTTCTGTCTTAAGTTCAAAACTGGCATTATTAACATGGCAGATAATCAAGTTATATCAGTTTGAAACTTTCTGTCACATTCAACATTTGACTTGGGTTTGGTAGCTTGCTTTTGAAACTGTGGAGATTTTTTTTTTTCAAAAAAAGGCCTAATTGTTCCTTCAAATTAATATGTTTATACAAATAGAATTGTTAGTATTTTGTGACCAAAAATTTGAATTTTGCAAGTACAAAAACTTGTGCACACAAACAATTATTTCTGTTGGTATTTTGTGGCCACTAAACAGCATTTTCTTGTCACAAATTAGTTTTGTCCGAGTACGAATTAGCTTTTTTTTTTTTTTTGGGTAAAAATTAGTATTTTGTGCACTCAAATTGTTATTTTGTGGGCCAAAATTAGAATTTTGTGCACACAAATGTCTATTTTTTGACAACAAACTAGTTTTATTGGCCACAAAATAGAAGTAGGAATTGAAGATATAAAAATGCTAACATGTGCACAGAAAATGTTTCTTTGTGCCCACAAAAAAATAATTTGTGCTGACAAAATCAAAAATACTCATTTGTTGGCACAAATTATTAATTTTTGGGAACTTTTTTTATGTCGTGTCCAGAGCTCCATACCTTCTATTTAAACTGTGGATTTTTAATCAAAACCAGTCAAACTAGGCAACATCTGTACTTTCATTATTGCTTTATTTAAATGTGACCGATATTTCGATGGGACAAATATCAGACGCTTTTGCACATAATCCCTAGCTTTAGAAAATACCTTTGGGACACTGCAGATCAGTGCTGCTGCTGCTTTCTTTTGCTGCTGATGAAGCACAAATGGAGCTGGGGGAGGTGCCTCTGCTGCAGGGTAACGATACCTTCCTCTTGCAGGGTAGAAACTGGTATATCTGTTCTAAAAGGTGCTAGATTTGCCTGCGATTGCCTTTACTGAAAGTCAAACCTCTGAGGAGATTCAAAATTTGCTCAAAATAGCAATAAATTTGCAGAGCTATCATCCCTGAATTTGCTCAATCACCACCTCCCTCATACTTAAATACACTTTAATTTGGTGTCAACTGTATAACCCTTTGCGCCCGTTTTAAGCTAAATGTGAAGGTTGGAATGTATAATGTAGCAAATAGCAGCTGTAATGATCAGGGTGAATAATCCCTAGAATTAAATGAAGTGTCAAGACCACCTTTCTGTTTAATGGAGTCATTTTAAGTAACTTCCAGCAGCACATCATGTATTTTACTAATCTGTAACAGTTCATGAGCAGTTGGTAATTACAAATAAAAGGGAAAAAAATGCAACAATTTGAACAATGTTACAGTAAATCAAGGTCAAGTTCCCAACAAGGTCTGTAAACAGTTACAAGGTGGTTTCAAGTATCTTAACCCTTGCTAATTGCTAGCCTAAGGCGCAAAATTAGCTAAAAAGAATAAATTAGCAGCAGTTTTTACCTTGAACAACTTGTTTTTGGTCTTGTACGAATACCAATATTCAGTGACATTTAAGAAAAAACCCGACCCAACAAAAAGAGGCTGAGAAAACAACATACATTTCAAAGAGTGCGTTTTTTTTTTTCTTTCAATGTAGAGCTTCTTTTATTTTGGAATGAAGTAGATACCAAAACACAATACATTGTGTATCAATAAAGCAAATTGGACAATATGTTGTAAATGCATATAATAAAACAGAACTATGATGAATCGCAAAATTAGCTGTGTCCATCTTTTGATCATTTCAGCAGCCATTTGGGTTTTGTTGGGAAAGTGGTATATTTTGAAAGCTGTTTTTTTAATTTAAATTAATTTAAAATGCAAAAAAAGATATTTAGGTGTTCAAGGCCCTGGCGTAAAAAAATGACAAGATGTTTTAAAGATTTAGGATGGTTTCAGGGCACATCCATACAAAGACAGGCATAAAGGAGTATGTAAATGCCATCAGTGTGTGCTGTAAAGTCATTTTGACTTGTTGGTATGGAAACTGAGTATAGTGAGACTGCAGCGTGTGGGAATGACTGGTAGGACGTTCATCAAAGTGGAGGAAAAAAATGTTAAGTCTGTGAATAAATCCGATCAAATCCGGTACGAGTTAGGTTACACTATATCCCATTCATGGATTCTGAAGCTCCTCCCCCTGAAAGATTACTGGTCCCTTTATTTTAAAAAAAGAGGAGAAAAAAAACAACAACAGCTGCAGGCAATCCTTCACCACGCAGGCTGTGTAGATAAATGCTGGGTGATCAGACTAATCCTTGCCCTTTGGAAATGACTGCTATATTCATACTAATACAAAACACTCGCATCAGAAAATGCTCTCAAAAAACAGGGCATCCTCATGGCATTATATCATTTCAGTTTCACATTTTTGTGAAAGTCAGAAAAGGGTGCACACAAATGGATAGTGTGGACCCCAAGAAAATAATCAAATGTGTGACATTTTTGTATCAGAATATTCGACAAGTGTATTTGCAATCCTGTTGCACGGAATATTGTTACAATAGGAAATAAAAGCCCAGCTGCTTGGTTTGTTAGGTATCTTTCATGGTTTCCATTGCATGGCTGTTTATCCTGCTTTCAGAGCAGATGCAAGCGTATTCTTTTAAAGCTCATTTGAGAGGTGGATTACATTTCTGGGTCGTAATCCCCAGTCTTCGGCCCTTAGTGTCGGATGTATTTAAGATGTCACAAGAGGAATCTAGGAATGTCTTATTGAGCTTTAGCCGCTAGCTCTCTCCAGTTATATAAGACAATTACTTCAGACCCGTGTTTTGTGTGCACGGCTTGTTTTTAACAGCTCAAGTAGCTACCCTGCTGGTTCTTTTCTCCCTCAGGTTGTTTTGCGGAAGAGTATGCTGCATTTACTTGGCGGTGAAAGGGAACAAAGTGGGACTCGCGAGCAATTTATTCTGCGGTAAAAAGAGGTTTTCTTCTTTCAGTTTCAGGCTTTTGAACTGCAGGCATTTACATGATGTGTGATGCTCATCTGATGCGCACTCAAGGGTATTGTGGAGGAAAACAAGGAGGCACTGTCCCTCTTTTGTTACATTGCAGATGTGGTTCGCCATATAATGTAATGCACAGTACTTTTCATTTTAAAACAGGTAAAACCTTTAACTGCATTAGTTTGTAAAGCCAAACCATATGACACAATAAATTAGTACAATGGTTGATTTGGAACAAATAAGCTGCGTACCATTGGGGGGGAGCAAAGACATTGACACGCTGGACCAATAAACCCTGGCCCCCATAAAGCTGCATTCACATTAAACATCAGGCGCAACCAGTTTCAATGTTAAGTCGATTTACAGGCGCGATCTGTGGTCTTGCTTTGAGTGTCAGATACTGTGTGTCGGTCTGGCAGCAGCGCTTATAGGCATCATAGCGCATCTAGAGTTCAAATATTTGAACTTTGGTGAAGAAGACCAATTAGGTATTCGGCTTTGACATGTTGATGATGGACCAGGGGTGGAGTCCAAAACCAACATGGAGGAGAATCTGAGCATTCTCTTCTTCTCTTCTTTTTTCTTATGGAGACACAAATAAGAAGGTCTGGATTATACGTGCGTCGGAGGAGAGGCGTCCGACACGAATTTTGACGCACAAATTGCATTCAGTGTGAACGTATCACAAGAGTCTATATGACCATAAAGCCTGAAGTAAGAGGAGTAAAAATTTAAGTTTACCCCGACCACTACAACAATGACCCGATAATTGCCAATTGGCCAAAACAAAGTCAAGTAAACTTTTTGTTGGGTTTGCCCACCTGCCAAAAAAAAACTAACTTAATCTGCCGATTGCACAGGCATAAATTCATGTTTTTATAATCCTAGAACAGGAGCTTTAGACTACTGTCATATGTCCCAAAAAGCCATTGCGTGGCAACCGAAAAGCAAGTTTTTCAGCAAACTCTACGAGTGCCAGAGGAGGTTTAAGAAAGTGTTCAAATTTGACAGCAAATAGACAATTTTTCTCTAAGAGTTGACATTGGTCAGTGGCTGCCCGTGCACACTTCTGGGTTGCATGGTGGCAATCCAGTGACAAGCAGGGATGACGCCATTACAAGATTGGGCGGCTTCATGGCGGTAGAAGCCAGAATGACCGGCCAGCAGCAGCTCAGACTGGACGATGTGTTATTTACTCCGGACGCCGGCTGTCCATACCAAGTGTCGTAGAATTAGTGCGTAGAAATAACAAAAATGAAGGAAATATAAATAAACTTACCTACTATGATGACTAAACTGTAAAGAGACTAGAAGAAAAGTTTCTTCCACAAACAACAACATTTGTTGTTGAGTTCCAGCAAAACTCTTAGACCTTGAAAAGCTCAAATTAGCCCAAACAATTGCTTAAATTTCTCATAAAAGAAGACAAATATATCCCAAGATGCATTTTGATTTTAGCCACAAATCTTATTTGATTTACTCCGTCTTGCATCCTTTATTTATTTGCTACCCTTCTAACCTTCAATTTTATGGAACTTAAGGGCTGAAGGGTAACAAAGGTCAGTCAGTCTTGCCTGGTAAAACATACAACTAAAGAGCCACAAAGTGCATTAAAAATGGAAGACTCTACAAATGGAAGAAAATCAGAAGGAGGTAATTTCGAATATATATATATATATATATATATATATATATATATATATATATATATATATATATATATATTTAAAGGAGTGGGATTATATACATTCTTACTTCCTCCCACTTCCTTTTGAACCGGTTTTAGAAACCGTTTGTGGTTGACCCAACCCGCACTTTTTTATTTATTTAAAAGGATTTCTCTTTTTAGGCCTACATGATTTTTTTCTGTATTTTCACACTTATCTCCGTCTGAACAACAAAGGTGGTTATAGAAGAGGTTTGTAGGTGAGTTTCACACACAGTGACACCTTAACGTGCGTGCACTCAAGGTGAAAAGGCTGGCAAGGTGAAGTGAAAGTTACTCCAGTCACACCTGGGGAACTTTGTACGTCTGCTGGAGGTTTTTTGACCTGTATGCAGTTGAAATTAAAAAAAAATATATAAATGTGTATAAAGAGCAAAATACTTTATACTACTTGTGCAAAAAAGCTTAAAAGATCTATTTCCAAGCAATGAGAAATTCACTTCTCTGACCTAATATTGTATTCTAATATTTCCTCTTATATAATTTATTAATTTGTAAGTACTGGTTACCATCTTTTTTTTAGGGTGGGGGTGGGGGTGGGGGTGAAAAATATATTTTTTACTGTATCAAAACCCACAGACATTCAATTTTTTAAGGATCTTTAAAGCTCATTTTTGAATGTCTTTAAAATGGGCTTTGAAAAAGAAAATTATTCCATAGAAATGGGTTAGAAGTATATTAGTGTGAAAGAAAATTGTACCTTTTATAAAAAAAAAAAAAAAGTGTCCCTATATTTATAGCTTTAAATTGAATGAACTCTTGCTGTGAAACTTTAAAATGAACACCAAGTGTTGTCTTAGCTGTGAACAGGTACTAGAAAACCAACTGGCTCCATTCAACTGCAGCCTGGCTGCATAAACTAAGAGTACTAACACTTTAAAAGCAGCTTTTGCCAAATCAAAAATGAAGTGTGTCATCTTTTGAAAACGTAACTTAATATTTTTTTTTTCTGAAAATCCCATCCAAGTAAATAAATGAGCTGCGGAGAGAGCCTCTGGGAGCAAATGGCACATGCAATCACACTCGTCTGTCCTCGCATTATCCCTTTTAATAGATAAAAAGTGTAAACTCTGTGCATGGCATCAATCATCCAAAAAGCATTTGAAGAAAGATGGAGGACAGCTTAAAAGCCTAAGATCGCCCAGTGTCTCCTTCTATATTGCAACTGTGAAGTGGAGCTTTGAGTTCAAGCAGTTCGATAAAATAAAAAAAAGCAGCCATGACAAGATGTCAGAGGGATGTATGACACTTAGTATTTTTTTTAAAGGAAGTACTTGAAGTTCCACAATTTAAATAATTAAACAAAATAAATGATGTACTTTTTGATGAGCCTTTTTTGAATCGCTCTTAGTGGGAGCTTTAACTTTTGCCTTAATGAGCAGGGCTGTCAGTGTTGTTAACTACTCCCTCCCTTTCTGCAATCCGAAGGGTCACAGCATGAATTCAGGAAGACCAAACATCTCCTGTAATGAAAGCCTTTTCAGGAAGTTCCTGTAAAATCATCTGTATGTTTAAAATGGACACAATCATAATTTCCATTAAAGTCTGTTTGGTAATGGATGGTTTCTTTACATTTACATAGGGATTTGAACCTGAATTGCAATCTTTATTTTTTATTAATAATGAAAAATAAAGTACATTGTACACAAGAGTTTGATGTTGGGGAATGTTGATGTTCCATCCACAAACCGAAAACAAGCATGATCCCAAAAGGCAATAAATCTGTCATTTTCTTTAAGAGCCAAGATGCCATCAGGGAGGGACGACCACATTTTGAGCACATTACTGTCCTGCTGAGCTGACCAGTCAAAGTGAGACTATATGATAATACTTTCCCCACATGTGTACACATTGCTATGCATACCGTTTTTTCCCCCCATTTTAGTGTAGAATTCGTTTTCTTTTGACTTTTGGAAATTGTTTCAAATTTATTTTCACTTCTTATATAAAGAAATTAAAATAGTTCCTTTTATTAGTAAGAAATATGTGACTTCTTAGTTTCCCTTATGTTTTTTTCAGAGGGTAGTTTCTGTAACGCAGCAGGAGTTCATTAGAAGTTTGCCTAAGAATGATGGGTGGGACTGTGGGTGTGGAGCAACTCTGCCCCCTCCTCTTCCTGTTGCCGAGAGCTCTCGGTGAACATGCCCTTCTGCTAGCTTGCAGCCCCTCACGACCCCAATCTAACATTGCCAGAGCCACGAAAATGGCGAGCAATATCGGGGCCATCCAGTCGTACAGTTTTGAGCCAAACAAGGAAAAAAAAGTTTGAATTTGAATGAAAAAAAAAAATTAGAAATGCAATTTTTAACTGAATTTGATATGCTATTATCAGAAAAAAATCTAAAAGAACTTGTTAAAAAAAACAACAACATAATTTTCATCGGAATGGGTCTTTAAGTCTTGTAAAATAGATAGAGGAGGTTTTCAATCAGGTTTTATGACTAAAATTTTATGAAAGGAGCTAAAAGTTAATCATTCATCCATTCATCTATCCATGCACATTAATCTGAGCATGGAAGCTCAGACGTGGCTCTTTATTGCCACCTCTTCCTGCTAATCCTGGATGAAGACTTCAAAGGATTATAAAAGCCAGTTTAGGGACATCATTTCTCCATCGTAGTCTTGGGTTTGCAACAAGGATGAATTGTAATTGAACATGCCTTTGATACTTCACCAGTCAAAAGTCATAAATCCAAATGACCTCAAATGCCTCGTCTTGATATAAAGGAGAAGTGTCTTTTTACCCAGTGTCTCGCCGGTTAATTTCGGGAAAAAAACAAAATTCCAGCAAGAAGTTCTACAAAGCTGTACTGTTATTCAAGCAATTTGGTTTTGTTTGTGTCTTCTTTTTTAAAAATATGTTCTTTCCCTACTAACAACACAGCCACTGCTTTGATCTGGTGTTGGGACGTTCCAAAACCGGTGATGGAAACTCCACCAGGGCCATAAGAAGCAGACATCATGGAGTAGATGTTGACTGCACAATGCTGCATGCTGAAATGGGCTTTCATGCACAACGTAGGTCTTTTTTCTTTCTTATTTAATTGGTAATACTGTTCTATTCATTTTTGTCAGATTTACATTCAAGAAGACTTCTTTAAACAATGAACTCATGTTTTGCTGGAAGGTTCTTGCTGCCTTTCCAATTCAATGGATCATTTCATCTGGTATCAACTCTGTTTGGTTTTTTTTTACAACTTTTTTAGTAGAAGTTCTTTCTATGACTACACAGATTTTAAAAAAAAAAAAATCTTTTTAAAGGTTTGTCAGATTCCGACTCTTAAAAGTTGCTTCTCATTTAAAAAAAAAAATAGCTTAAATCTTTTTTACAAAATTAAGTTAGAATAAATAAAGTAAGATATTAACGCAGCATTAGATGCATCACAATAGAAATTGCCCTTAGTTTAATGTGGAATTGTTACATATATTATATACAGGAGTAAACTTGAGATTTCACTTTTTTTTGTTTTTGTTTGCTTACTATGAATAACAATTTGTTTTTTACATCCAACATGAAAAAAAAAGATACAGTAAAATCTAAAACTCCTGATCTGGCATTCAGCTGAAATTTCACTGGAGGTTTTGGCAGAAACCAGTTTGATCCCAAATGTTGATTGTTTTTGTTAAGCATACTTCTGCCACTTTTTTCAAGTGAAACAAAGTGAAGACATTTCAAAAAAATACATTTCCTGAAACATTAAACCAATTTCACCAAATGCCAATATTTGGATCTTGAGTCAAAAGCTCCCTTTGAGGTCATAATGTAGACAGCAAAACAACACACTACACAACAAAACACGACACAGTTCACAAAGTGGTTTATAAAGAACGGTAAAGTCTAGTATCTGTGCCAGGTGAGGCCAGAGGACTTCCACATCACAGGCAATCTTCTCCTTAGCCAGACAACGGAGAAAAATGATCTTTTTGTCTGATCCTGCCTTGACAGGATTCAATAAAAACGACATCATAAGCCATGTTCATGGCCTGCAACAAGTTTTCCGGAGTGTATGGTTGTCTCTCTTACACTTTCCGACAGTAAACGGGAAAACAGACTATCAGTTGCGTCAATGAATGAAGAATAAACAAATACAAATGTGTGTTGAGTCACTGCCGGATAAGTGTACTTTTGTGAACATTGGCATTTTCACAGACACCAGCAAAAACTGTCTGTTTGATTGATGCCACAGTGAACCTGCTGAGTTGAGGGTTTGACCTGCTTCCCTCATGGTCATTCCATGAAACCAAGAGACCATGAGGTCTCGTTGACGAGTAAAGAAAGATTGGAGTGGGATATTGACAGGAGAATTGGTGTGGCGTTAGCTGATATGCGGTCGCTGTACCGCATAACTGTAATGAGAGAGCTGAGCCTGAAAGCAAAGCTCTCTATTTAGCAGTGAATATTCATTCCAGTACTCACTTATGGTCATGAGCTCAGGGTCATGATCGAAAGAATGATGTTGCGAATACAAGCAGCCGAAACGAGCTTCTTCTAAACTGCGGCTGGGCGCTCCCTTAGAGATAGGGTGAAATAGAGAACTGCTCCTCCAAATCAAGAGGAGCCAGTTGAGGTGGTTTGGGCATCTGGTCCGGATCCCTCCTGGACGATTCCCTGGTGAGGCGATCTGGGTAAGTCCCACTAGGCGGAGGCCCCGAGTAAGACACTGGACACACTATCTCTCGGCTGGCCCAGGAACACCTCGGGGTCGCAAAAACAGATGGAAGAGGACGGACGGACAGACGGATGGATTTCATCAGAAATTTTTGTCCTCTATCTGGGTTTGGGTCTTGGTCCAGATCCGGGCCTTGGTCTTACTTACCTTGCTCTGTTCTCCGTCTTTGAAAAGCCGCTCATTTGTTCCATGACTACCTTCATTGTCGCTGCAGTCCTTTTTTAACGAGTCCTTTGTCTTAAGCTTCGACCAGTTGTTTGTGTTAATGGTGGCTGCTGTGTTGTAGTAGAGTTTGGGTTGAGCCAGTTTGTGTTAACTTTTTGCTTCCTGTGTGTTGTGAATGCCAACTGTGTTATAGAAGTGAGAATATGTATTCTGAAAATTGTGCTTTAGGTTAAGACCAGAGAGTGATGTTTTTGAGAACTAAAACTTAGTGTTTTAGCAATTGGTAGAAATTACAAAACAGACATATTGACATAATATAAAAAAAGTGTGTACTACATTTCTGACCAACTAATTTTTAAATCAAAATTCTATAACCATTCATTTTACTGATACTTTTTGTTGTTGTTTTCTTCCGTTCTTTTTCTTTGTAATTTGCAGCATAGAGGTGGGATTCTGGGGCTAAATTGAGTTTAGATGAGTTAATGAAAAATGTTCCTGCGTTATAAACCATTCATCAGTTCACTTTGTTACCTGCTGACACTGCAAATGGAGTGTGTACACCATAGACGTGTTCATGCGTCACTTTGCTAATGTGTATTAATACAACCCGTTTAAACATGACACAAATTTCACAGTGAAGATGAGCTTCAAGGAAGTGAAAAAGTAAGACCATTAAGAAAGGAAGGGAGAAAATGTTCTAACAGGAGCGGTGTGTTGACAGTCGGTGCACGTACTTGCTAACATGTGTGAGCACTTAATTGTGTTTGGTCAAAGAGCCAGTGGATAGATGACTCTGGCTGTTTCAAGGAACTGTCATCACCTTCTACCTCGCTTTGCTTGAAGGTCAATAGAATCCCAAGATGGAGTCTGACTCCGACTCAAGTGCGTGAAAGTGTGAAGACTAAAACCCCCTCACAGCTGTTGGAGCGCTTCAGACGCTCCATGCACACTTTCATTTCGGAGCATTTTAAACGTTTAACGTGCAGAGAAAAGCGCAAACATTTGGCCTTTTAGCCTTTGATTTAAAACTTGGTTTTCTTTGCTAAAACTGTGACTTTTTAAGAAGCAGTTTGGTTTCAAAAACCCAAAACAAGTCCCAAGTCTTTAGATACAAGTTAAAGTAAAAGTCATTAAGTTAAAACCAGCCTCGAACACTACATCACTAGTTGGACACAGATGTAAACAGTAGTGGGCCATATCCCAAGATACCCACTAAGGAGGCTTGTTATTGAGTAAATAGTCCCACTTGCTTCCAATGTTTAAAAAGGGAATCTTTTTTATTTCTATTTTGCCAAAGAGGCCACGGGAGTCTATTGTTCTTTTTATTCTTCTCAATTTCTCAGGTGATGTCTCACAAGATTCTGTTTTTTAGGGAAACTGGGCTGTAACCCTTTAACACTGAAGATGTCGCTGGTGGCACCTAAAAAAGAAAAACTTTACTGATCCCGTCGTGGGGAAATTCAATTGTTACAGCAGCCCCGGGGATTAGGCATCAAGGTGCAAAGAAAAATAAAAATGTCCCAAACAAACCACATAAAAGTAACACACGCTCTTGACATACCATAATCTTGTGATTGCTAAAACTCCGGTGTTAAAAGGTCAGTCTACAAAAAAATAGCTACGCCAATATCCTTCATTTAGTATTTGTGAATTGGATCTACTTGTTTTTAAAGATACACTTTTGCTGAAATGTTGGTTTTTGATTGTGGTAGAAAAAACTGTTTACCAAAAGATAGAAGAGAAAGAATTGGGTGGTCCTTTTACCCCTCTTTTTTCTATGAATCTGATACATCTTGATTTTCGTGTCTGATAAGATGTTTTCATGTTCTGATTGAATAAACACATTCAGACAGAGCAGAGGTGTCTGCAAGGGTGGAATGTCTGGAGAACCACATTTGATGATGGATCCGATGTTGGTTTAGACAATACTGACTCAACAAATCAGTTCAGCTGCTGTGAGATAAACAACAACAAACACATCTTTATGTGTATATACTAGGCAAAGCTCTTATGGACATTTCTGGAACACACTCGGGGGGGGGGGGGGGGGGGGGGGGGGGGGGGGACTTCCAGGATGATGACAGCCTGTGATGCACCATAATTAATGTCAGTCACTTTACCTCTCACCCTATCAACCATCTGAGCCATTACAGTTGGAATAGCTATTACTGGCTTTGAGCGCCGTAATAGCAGCGATAATTCTGTCGTGCTGTTCCCTATCCAAGCTGTTCATGCCGCAGTATTTCAATTTGCCCGTTTTCAGTAAGAGGCTGAACGGACCCATCTCTCAATTCTATCCAAAACCAGACACGACTATTATTACTGTTGACTTTAATTGACAAAGGAGGTGATGGACACGCAAAGTTTCACTTTCAAAGTGGTATAAAGCTTTTAGCTTTTGCTGCTGCTGAACTCAGACTTCTGAGAGGGAGTTTTTTTACAAAAACATAAGGTTCTCGTAACCTCTACCACGCTCCTCATGGAGTTTTTCCATCATAACTGTTGATTCTTTTGAAGTTGAGGATAACTAATTGCTGTTTTACTGCTTTCCGGAAATATAATCCATCTCCATCAATACAGCTGTACCCTTTATCTGCTTTGCAGATGAAGAGATTCCGTTTGGAGCCTCGGAAACCATAACGTTGGCTCCTATTATTTAGACACTAGCTGGCAGCAGATCTAAACTCCTGGCACATCCGAGCTAATGACCACTTCACCTCAGGGCATGGGGTGCAGGCGAGCTTAAAAGAGGGGGAAAAAAAAAAAAAAAACTTCAGTAAATTGAAAAAAAAAACTTCACCTCCTGCCCGCACATCACAGGAAGTGCAGCCTCAGCAGCTGCCTGTGCGAAAGCACTCTGATTGCACAGAGACCAAAGAACGCTAGGAGCGCAAACAGCTGCCACGTCCTCACCAAGGATCATGCAGCGTCTTCAGATCTTTCAGATTTATTCAATAATTACTGATATGTATCGACAGTGAGCAGTGACAGTACTGCGTCTACTCACATCCTTCTGACTGGAATGTATTGTAGAGTGAAACAGCAGGAAAGGGGGAAACAGGTGAAGAAAGGCACCATTTGTTTTATTCTTGAGTGATTTTTACGTCATGCTTCAATGAAAGTCAATACCGTAAACAACCATTTATGAAATATCAGAAGGCCAGGATTGAGGAATATCTGTGCTTTTATTTGCACTTTTTTTTTTCCAAATTCAACACAGACGCTGCCATTTGGAGTGAATCAATAGTGATTGGTCCAAGTCGGTCTGAGTCACGTTTCTAGGGTAACTTCTGTCGCCAATCAGACTTTAGCGTGTTCGAAGTCCACACCCCTTCCACTGAACACGGAGAATCTGTTAAATGTGCGAGGTAGGGGCCAGTGGGCACCACATGCTTTTACTGAGGCATCTGATTGGTCAGTGTATGACTTGAATAAGTTGAATAATCCATAAGTCTGTGTATCTTAGGATATACTGACCACACATACAACAATGGTATGGTTTGGGTATTTTGAAGCTATTTTTTTCCTCACTTTTATCACTTCCTCTGTTTGGTCTCTTGGTTGACCACTCATTTACTGACCTTTCATTTTTCTTGTCTTACTGCGGATGTTACAGTGCTTTCGTCTCTATATTGATGTCTTTTCTGTCTACACTTAATTCACCACGTTTCAAGATTGTCCTTACAGAGTCTGGATTTTTTTTTTTTGTCTATTTGTCCATTTATAGTGTGATTTTTAACCTCAACATAATCTGTTTGTGTTTATTGGAATGATCCGGATCCAACTGAGCTAAAATAACCTTGAACTGTTGAAAAATGATTGAATTACAAAAACTTGAAATACTTGGACTTTAGTCAAGTGTCTTAGTGCATTTCTTGAACTCTTGGTTTAGCATTTTAAGACAGCTTCTGGTAGGAATGGAGATTTTATAAATGAATTTAAAATGCATGTAAAATTAGAACCACGTATTGGTGTAAACTTTCAGAAGCGGGCTTTACGCTGGTCACTGTTTATTTTTTTATGTTTGTATAAAAACCGAGATTTTTAATTCTCTTTCTGTATTAATATTATGCAAATGAAGAGGTTTGGTGCTATGATAAAATCATCTATTCCACTCAGTGGAATCACCCGCCATTGTTTGGTTACCATCAGGCACAAGCTGCCAGAATAAATGAAGTCAGGTGTTAGCTTAAAAGATCCAAAAGTGTCTTGCTTTCACTTTGTTCAAAAGTTCAACATTTTTTACTTTCTCACAATCTTTCAAACTTTTTTTTGTCCTTTTAGTGACAGATGTTTGTTCTTAAACATTGTGTTCCTGTTCTGTCCTTGATTTCTCCGTGTTGTGTTTTCCCCTCTGGCTGATTGCTTCTGATTGCCGCTGCCTGTGCTTCAACTCCTCAGTGTGTTTGTGTCTAAAAGTGCATAGTCTTGTCCTTCCATTCTGTTAACCTGCTCTGGTTTGTGGATTTTGTGTTGGCATCTAAATTATAATCATTATTTTAATGATTTGTTTTAATAGAGTTTTCTATCCTTGAATTCTCTTAACCTTCTTTGACTCTCCTTAAAAAATAAATTAAAGATCATCATGAAAAACTGTTGCATTTCAAACGTCTTAATATTTCTTTGCAGTTTTTTGTGACACGTTTTCTGAATAAAGAATGTTAAAAAATGTTGAAAAGGATCTAAACATTAAATGAAAGCTTCGCCATATCTTAGATTTTAAAAAGTTACATTTATTTAAAGTAATAAATGTACATTCTGATTTTGCATTCACCCTTTTTGACACAAACAAAGACTGGATATATTTCTATGAATGGGAACTGTTCTCAGTAGACATTATGATACATTATGATAAAAATGTATCTGACTTAGTACTGTTTTCACAAAGTTAGAAAGAATGTTGGTGAAATGAGCTTTTTAAAAGTTTTTTACTTAAGATTTTACTATTTTTCAAAGTCAACTTTGTTTTAGTTTTTACATACATAATATATACTTTTTCAAAACTTAATCATGTTTTTTTTCAGGATGGAAAAAAAAATCTATCATTATTGAATTGATATTTAATACATAGGAAGTTCTAGGGTATGGCTTCCTTTCCAAAAAGGTTTTTAAATATAATTGAAGCAAGATTTGATCAAGCTTTTGAATGAATCCTGGGCGTTAGGAGCAGCAGCCAGTTCCAGCTCAAACACCACGGCAGCAGCTGAGACTCTGATGCTTTTCTCACTTTAGCTGTTATTGCTGGAACCTGTTCAAACATCATGCCAGAACTTTGGCATCAAACGGGTGGTTCTCTGCCCACAGGATGCTTCCTCTGTCACTAAATTGCAAACACCTTTTTAAATCAGATTGGAGACGTTCAGATGCACCCATAAACCTAATGTGAAATCCCATTAGAAATTGTGTCAAATATTGTTTTTCGTCATTCAAACTTGTGTCATGTGACATCTACTGGCAATTACTAAAGCAGTTTGTTGAAACTACAATCACATTACTTTTTTTAAGCAACAGAAGAGTGAAATTTTGAAAAAGGACTTTGATACCCATCACTGGTTCAGATCTTCAACCCTTTAACACCAGAGCTTTATCGCCAATGTTGGCATTCTTTCGACTATCATAAATCATCAGTCGTTTATGCAGTTGACGTAAACCAGCGGATTCTTTCACGAAGAAAAGCCGCTTTCCGCCCTTAAGCAAAATTTGACGTTAGTATCAATGCAAAGCCGATATGAAAAGCAGCTTTTCTCTGAGTCAAAATCAGCTGATTCACATTAATCACAAGAAAGGTCGAAGGTTAAACGTATGTCAAAGAGCGTGTGTTATTTAAGGATCGCCGGTGACAGATACCAGATGTTTATACACAGCCATAAACCTAGTGTGGTACCACATTAGATGTGTCAAATATCGGTTTCATCAAACAAAGTTTTGTTCTACTGGCAGCTACTAAAGTTACTATTTTTCAAGTCACCTTCAGTCATGTGACTTCTTGCAAAGGAAGAGAAATAGCTTAAAAAACTGGGATCTGAGACATTGAAACTAGCTCTGCATTGTATCACTGGTTTAGTGAATTATGCAAACTTAATAGACCTTAATCTAATGTAGTATGATGTACGATGTAAACTTGCAAAGTGGCGGGTGAATGAGTGAGTTTCTAATGCGGAAGCCCGATCTGCAAATACAAGCCCATTTACAAAGACTTCTCATTGCAAATGGCTGCTTGAACGCACATTAGCGAGGCTGGTGGGAATGTAGCACAAAAGTTTGTCAGAAATGAAAAGAATTTTAAAGGAGTTTTCTTTATTCATTTCAGTTTAAGCACTAAGGAATTTTAGATGATCTCAGCTAATGGTAACATTCAGGTTCCTTTGGGTTTGCATTAACTTGAGCAAGCATTCGGATAAATTTCCTATGACAGATATTTTCGATACAGTTGACGTTACATTTTTTTTTCCTATTGTGACTTATTGTTGATAAAGCGTATATACCCCTGCTAAATTTAAAGCTAAATTAAAGTTCCATCAGTCGTCACAAACCAAGGTGTGCAAAATTTGCTGCCCGGGAACAATTTGGTGGTTTAACCCCCCAATCCAACCCTTGAATGCTGAGGCTCAAGCGGGAAGTCTTTGGGTCCCATTATTTTAGAGTCTTTAGTATGACTCAACTGTGGATTTGAACTCCTAACCTTTCCATCTCAGAGCAGACACTTTACCACAAGGCCACTGAGTTGTGTTTAAACTGTCAAATGGTGTGTCTCAGAGCCAGCATTTACTGGATTTAAAACCTTGTAGGGACCGGGCACCTGCATGTCATAAGTCAAACCTTTGAACAAAAGAGGGTGTCGTTTTTTACTGCTGGTTGTTGGTTGACGCAGTACATTATGGTGGGTGTAGGAAAAAAGAGCCGTATTAATAAATCCCCGTCCAGGGTGATTTGTTGTCGACTTTTTCAGCCGTTTGCTCCGGTCGTCAAACACAATGTGCTGAACAGTGCAAAGAAACAAATCGGCAGACGGCACAGGCTCCTCTGTTGATTCTTTTCTGTCTTATGTCTGAAGGGCTTCCCAGTAGAAACATCACTCGTAAAAATTGCTCTGGCTATTGCTCTCACTCTCATCTTGTTTTGAGTTTTTATGGATCCAGCGACACTTTTGCTTTGGCCAGGTGATAACCAACCCCAGCATGGGAGGATATACATCTGTCTAAGACGTATCTGGCTGTGAAAGTATGAGTCATCTCACAGCTTTAAGCTCCGTCAGCATCCTGCAGTGCTTTTACAGTTTAATACAAAAGAGACTCGAACAGAACTGCAACAATCACCCAATAAAGCCTACTTGTACTATGTTGCATGTGTGCACTCAGGCTCATTTACATGTAGCAAAGCTGTGGGTCATAGTTAACAACAGTGTTCAGTGGTTTAGTTTACATTTTCCTCTACACTGTCTTCCATGAGCTGAAATTTTTGATTGAAAAAACTCACCTGAAGTGATCCAAACTAAATAAGTGAACTATTATCAATTCTATTAAAAGTTGTGTTCCCAAATTACAATTGTGTTATACTTCGTCAATCTCAAGTTGTGATAGCAGTTGCCGTTTGTGGATGTTAGAACCTTGAGATACTTGTTATTTGGCGGATCTATTCATCTACAACATGAGAACATCAGAAATGAGCTGAGCAGGGAGCTTGAGGCCCTGCTTAATTTTATTTATTTATGTTCTTCATCGTTAAAAAAAAGCCACAAGAACCTGTTAAAGACACGATTTTCATTGGAGCGAGTCTTTAAGTTTTAACTTCAAAGCTTTGTTATCATTTTGAATTCTGATCATAATTTTCCTTCCAGAGCAAAACCCTAAATGATCAATGCTCTTCCAGATCTTCTTTGGTGAATAAAAACCATGGACTGTTGCCTCAGGATGATTTGTTTCAGGTGCAGGCTTGCAGTGTGCTGGGGTTTGGGGTCCGTGGAACAGGAAGAATGCCGTAGCATTTTTTCTTACAACCGTTTTTTGTTACAGCGAATGCTTTATCTTTATTCATTTGTAGTTAAACATGAGTTGTTTTTTCTGCAGAGGCGAAATTTGTAACGTTGCTACCTTTATCTGGTCTTCAAATCAGGTTAGAAACCAAATGAAGGTGTTTCATCAAACACTGTATCTGCTACCCTGCGCAGGAGTCCAACAGCTTAAGCTCGTCCACCTAACAAATCTGTGCCGTCCTGTTTTTGTGTTTACTTATCCTTGTATCTTCAGCAAAGAATGTGTATAATGTTTGTCTGAGACGATGAGGAGCCTTTTAATGGACTCTGCCAGCTGCTGTAGATGTTGTTGTGGAGGCACAAAGGCACAAGATGAAGCTCAGTCCATTTTGTTCCTTTTTATACTGCTGCCAGTGTCTTAGCCATTCATGACTGTGAAGTGAATTCAAATTCCCTCACATCCGGTTTATCCAGCTTGCCAGGAAAATGAAGAGGTTTGAATGCTCACAGTCCAATGACGTTCTTGTAGAACTTCTTCAAACGCAATTTTCAAATTTGTTTATGTCATTAGAACCTTAATTGAAACTAACACTCCTTTTTTGTTTGAAGGAGGTGACAATTTCAAGAAGCTGTTAGATAGTTTTCTTTTCTGTTAAACTTAGAGAAAGGTGGTGTTTACAATCCCATTTTACAACTAATTAGTCTTTACCTCTCAATATTTTTTTGAAAAAGCGCTTGTGAATGCATTTTCTAAAAGACAGCCCTAAATGAAGCATTAATTTATTAGTATTAATCTAAACATATTTAGAAGACCATTTTCATAGATTTAATTACCCTTTTTCTCTTCATTTTAATTTTATTGAGGAATGTTCAGTCAAGCAAATGAAAAAATATATATAGTAATGTAGTTAAAAGTATTGTGCTTTTGGGCCACATGTGACATGCGAGATCGAATCTGAATAACCCTGCAGACGACAATCATCCGTGATTGTTGGTAATTACTTGGTACAATATCAGTTTGAAACATGTAAAAGCCTGGTGCTGACCATGTTTAGAAAAGAAAAGAGAACTTCCATTCATCACGCAGCATTGTAAAGCAGTTTAAAAATAAATAGTGAGTGAAAACTTTAAGAAAAACATGTTTGAATTGTTGCCAACCAATATATTTACCTATGAAACGACAATGCAAAAATTTGCATTTTGCACAGCTGGACATGAATACAAATTAAAAAAGAAGAAAAAGAAGCAAGAAAACAAACAAGTTTAGCTTCAAATGTATTTAAAATATTTTAAATTAACTGATCATTACACTGGCATCAACCGATCAAAAGTTAAAGACCACAAAAGTCAGAATTTTGACAAAAAAATGAGTCTATGTTATTTTCTAATAATTAATCATCCTGTCTTACAGTAGCAAAGGTAAAAGAGCACCTTTATTCTAAACGTGGCAGGATTGTTGAGTAAGGCTTCTCAACATACTATTGCTACTGATGCAGAAAAACTGTAGTCCTTATTTTAACTTTTTTTTTTTTTAAAGATCCTAAGGGCTAGAAAACAAAAAAGATGTAGGACAAACACAAAAACATTTCACCAGGAGGGAGCCGGAAGGTCAAAATGCTGTTCGTCAAGACAAGTTAAGTCCATCACTGTTCCTAACTGTTGCTCAGTAATGACCAGATGGCATCTGCGATGCAAAGGCTTCAAAAATGTGTTTAAGGCCATGTCTACATCAGAGCCACAAAATTGTTTGCGGAGGAGGAACCATCATGGTCTGGGGTACTTCATCCATTAATGGAACATTTGAGCTTCAGGTTGTGTAAGGGAGTTCACAACACCTGCCTGACAAAGGCCTTTTTTCAGGAGAACAAACTCACTCTATCGAACCATCCTGCATATTCATTGAATTCAAATCCAATTGAGAACATTTGGGGATGGATAGTTAGGGAAATTTACAAAAACGGTCACGAATTCTTGACATTGGATCCCCTTTGTTAAAGCCAATCTTTATCACTTGGCACAACCTCCCCAAAAGCCTTTTAGAAACACTTGCATCCAGAGTGCCAACATGAGTTTTTGAGGTGATCAACAAGAATGGTGGAGCAACTCAATTCTAAGTGTTTCGTTTGGTCCCTTAACTTTGTTTATTTCTGTCGGTCCTATTCTCTTGTTCAGCTGATGAACAGCCCCTTTTCAGTTGAATTATTTTAAATAAATTGCCCACTCAAAATGTTTGGCTTCCTGTTTCCTTCCTTGTCTTTTATTTTTTTTTTTTACATTTTCAACATCTACTTGTTAAAAAGCTGGCCATGCAAAGTGCAAATTGATGCAATTTCTTAACTTGTCTTAAAATGTTGATGAGGAGTGTAAATATTCCTGCGTCACATTCTGTCTCTCAATGTTAAATTCATAAACCTCTTATATTTTAGGTTGGACAACTTTGAGAATCTGTGACTGACCACATTTTTCTGTATATTTAGGACAGAAAATTACAAAAAACAGGTACAATTGAAATGGAACTTTTAGCACTATAATTAGTCTTCTTTTAAATGTCTTCTGATCAAAAACATAATCAAGCTTACGGTCTCTTTTTTAAAAGCAGTTTTTTCTTAAACTGTAACTTAAGGAACCGACAAGAAGTAACCACTGCTGCTGCTGTTATTCCAAGGATTTTTATTCATCAGTAGCAATTGTGAAAGTTACGCACAAAGTCATTATTGTACACATAAGGTTTAGAGTTCTTGCAGAGACCAAGCGTGAAGTCTCTGCACTTTACAGCCCACTCTCCTGTTTGCTGTCATTATCCTCAAATTACAGGGCTCTTATGGGAAAGAAACACTTGCATTTTATACACCTTAAATGACTTATTACCAAGCAGAACTTTTCTGTAAGAATTCAGTCTGGTGAGAAATGCTTTCATTTTAAACCGATTGATTTTTTTTTTTTATTTTTTTTTTTTTACTAAGCTGACTTTTTCGTATCTGACCAATAATTGCTCATTTTAAAGATTAAAAATAAACTCAGAAATAGAGAAAATGTCATTTAACTGATCAGTCATTAAGTCTATAAGTCAAATGTATGCTTCTAAATCAGTGTTAGGATGTTTAGTCGCCACAGTAAGTTTGTGAAGAGATCAAAGCTTGGCTTTCTTTTGACCTTTCTCCATCCTTTACTAATTCTAAAAGTTTCCTGAATCTAATTTGGCAGAAGATACGAAATTAAACGAATTTATATCCAAGGCTTAGAAATATGGCTTTGAACTTGATGTGATGCAAGAAAAACCAACTTCAAAAGTCTAAAAAGAGGGGTGAAGGCATGAGCAGGTACATGGATCGAGGTCTTCACGTGTGAAAGGAAACCTGAGGAGACTCCAAAACGTGCCATACAAAGACATGATTAGTTTATTCAGGATGATGGTTCTATTCATTGTGTCACATCAGAAATACCAACTTCTTTGGATACTGAAAAGTTTTCACCTGTCTTCATAGATAAATGAAGCTAGGTACACGCCGTCCTCGCCAAAGTGCGTTTAAGCAACTATTTGAAAAGCCTATGGTAATGCACGTTTAAGGATTCCGTGCTCGAAACTCTCTGGCTCACGTGTAGCTATGCAAGTTTCTACAACAATTTCCGTGTTCTACGTACTAAAGACGTAGCCATTGAACGCACGTTCAAAATTAAACCGGGTGGAACTTTGACCAATCACAGACAGGGTTCTGATAGTGACATATGGATGGCAGACTTTTTAATTCACTGAAGTGTCAAACATTTAAAAATTGATCATGTCGGAGAAATGAATAATTGCAGTTTGTGCCTGATCAAATTTATCTGACAGCAAGACCAAATCTGAATTGCTACCCCAGTCTCTCAGCTTCTCCCATTCCTTACATTTATCCTTCCAATTGGAGAGATATGAAAAAAATAGTGTCTTTAAAATTGGACGTTACCACAGCTTGATGATGTCATCAATAGTCGCCGGTCATCTACGTTAGCATGTAGCTGCCAGCTACAGAATACATAACATCGGTTTTATAACTTTGAAAAGTCATGCAAAAATATAAAAATCAATACTTACATTTTGGTGTAAACTTTTGTGCTTATCCCACATGAAGAAATACGTTTCTTCAGTGTGCCACGAGCACGATGCGGATCACCCTTCTGGCGAATGGATAGCCAGCAGTAAGCCACTATGGCTCCTCCATAAAAACGTAAAGACAGCGTGCTAGTAGACAGTAGCAACATCAAAGGAATAAGAGGCCCCTATCTGCTTGTTCAGTGAAAAAAAAACATGGGCTAAACCCTCAAATGCTCAGCATCAACGTAGCTTAAAATTTGATTTTGATGCCTGTCATGGTGGTAAATATGTGACTTAAGCACCGAGTTTTAAAAAAACTGTTTTTTATAATTAGAATTTCATATTAGCAGAAAGTGTAGACTTGACTTCATAAAAATAATGAATAATTCATGCACGTCAACATTTGAAAATGGATCACAATAACATGTCCCTGTATAAACCACCCATTTGTGTAAAGGAAGTGAATTATAATGTCATGTAGTCCTTTGTTTTACCTCCAGTGTTTATAAGAATTAATGAGAACACAAGCAGGGTTTCCTTGAAATGAGAAGGAGTAAGAAAGCAAAGCAAAGGTAAGGAACAGCACGCGGTGCGTTTCCCTGACTAACTCACGGGGAAAGAGACATTAAAAAGTGCGGCTAAGCTCCCTGAGAATGCTGCCCACACCCACCGGGGAAGCAAAGTAATTACCAAGTCTTTTTGTCCCCGTTTGTCTACAGTAATAAGCCTAAAAGCTTGGCCGCTCACGCTTTAGATAATCACTGTCTGAGTGTGGTAAGAGCTAGTTAGCTTTTGTCGCTTATACTGGTAGCTTAGAAGACACTTTACTTCAGGTGGTGTGTTCTCAATTAAAGCAGAGCAGATTTAGTTATTGCTTTGGGTGGTGAGCACTGCGGGAGAGGGAATCATAGACATCCACCTGAAATGAGGAAGGACTTGAAAACTGTGGTTTTTGTAACAATATAATTCTGTTTTGTGTGTCCTCGACTAACAACCACGATGAGCTTCAGTATTTTAGAAAGCAATCCAAGGTTTAATCTGTAAAAAGGCAAACTTCTTTTAGTGGAAAGTTGATGTGACATAACTGTTTCTACATCAAATAAGATACGCTCTTAGGATTTAGCACTTTGGCTCTTTCTTCAGGTGAGTTACAACATAACTGCAGTACTCAGTATTATTATGAAGTCAATGAAAAGTCCTATCAACTATTAATGTATGCTTTCTGAATGTTGGAGTATACTGTCTGTTAGTAATGCGACCAATGCTCTGATTTCACATTCGTAACATTTAAGGGGTAATATGAACAAGAATCCGTGAAAAAAAGGAACAATTTTTTTGGTGTTTGGAGATCCAACATTCCAAGAGGAACTAAGATAAGCGCTTGATATCATCGGCCGGAAGCAGCAATTTTACCATTTATCGTAACCCCACCTAAAAGTGTTAAGAATTGCAAAGAAAACTTTAGTTATATTTTAAAAAGACAATAAATAAATGTAACTGTCAGGTCACCAGTTTAAAATAATGCTTTGTTTAGCGATATGGGAGAACTTCCGGTCCTCTCGACTATGCCTGGATTTGGGTCTTTATTTTTTCATTGGATTTTTAGTAATTTTGTGGTTCTACTGCAAAATTTTAGCTGATCCTAGTTTTTTGGTTTTTAACCTCATAATTGTAGTAAATGGCAAATGACTTATACGTATAGCGCTTTTATATTTTCATTGAAGGTAGAAAAGCCCTACCTAAAGTGCTTTACAGTCACTGTCCCATTGACCCATTCACACACTGATGGCGGCTCACTGTCAAACACTGGCTCCAACCTTCCACCATTTCCAGGCAATCTGGGGTTCTGTGTCTTTCCCAAGGACACTTCGACACATGGGTGGTCAAGGCAGGAATCAAACTTGCAATTTTCCAATCAGAGGTCAACCATCCTACTGCCCATGAACACAGGAAAGAGACATGGTCCCCTACCCATACACTGAAGGGAGAAAGGTTGTTTGATCCAAGTTCTGGCATCTGGTGGGATTTGTTTATTACCATTTCACACATAGTATATTGTAGAATAACACACAGGTCAGATGTGATGTTGTTTCTCACTAGAATGAAGGTGCAAAAAACAATATGCCACTAAAAAAGAATAAAATGTCAATTAAAAAAAACCAGCATTCAGTCATTAGAAAAGAGAAACAGCAATCAATCATTAAAGTGAGTATTTGCATTTAGCAGCAGTCTTCTCTAAAGACTGTTGGATGTGAGAGTCTGTACGCATATTTATCGTGTCTTTGCAGCTTTTTACGAATGCTTCATGTTCGTATACAATAGATCAAGTGTATTCCCTCCCCTGGTTGCAATGTCCTCATGCTGGTAGAATTTAGACTTGCCTGGTTAAAGTTGCCAGCTGGTATGAAGAAGGCATCGGGGTGATGCTTCTGATGCTTACTTACGTTGATGTACAGCTCTGGCGAGGTTTCCTTCACATTAGCGCTCGGTGGTACATAGACAGCTGTTATGATTACAGCTGTTAGCTCCTGTGGTATGTAGAGACAGGGACTCCAGATGTGGCGAGCAATGGGTCGATACCACCACAGTGTCTTGGCACCATAGGTTCTTGGTATAAACAAAAAGCCCACCGCCCCTTTGTTTACCGATTAACCAAGTTATTCTGTTCGCTCTGGCTGGATCGTAGCATCTGTAATGGTCTCAGTACATTAAATAAAAATAATAACTAAGTAAGGGATTGGCAAGAGACAATAATCAATCACCCAAACAGCTTAACAGAAGCTGTTTATGATCCTAAAAGAAATACAGCAGTTCAGAGGTTCCATAACAGCTGCCCTTCAACTCACGTAAGTGTGCTTTAAAAAACAGAAAAAAGAACTTCAGGTTTCATGATAATCAATATCTAGACTCTTTGTTTTTAGACTGCTATATGGTGTGTTTTTTTTCTTAATTTTTGTTTTTTTCCGTGCACAATCATAGTCATTTGGAGTCAGTCCTGCAGCATCCACCTTCACAAAGCCTCCTCTCATTCATTTTCACTATTGCAACCACCTGTTGTCTGCTTTTGATCTGAATTATTGTATTTATCTTTAGTTTACTGTCCAACAAAACAAGCAAGAACAGCAGGATCAACAAGATCAAGCAATATAATCTTCACAAGCAGGTCATAAAAACTCTTTAAACTCAAGATTCTGTTTTCTTTTCTCTTGCATAAAAATAGAATATGAATCTTTATATTGAATTTATGTTATTTGTTTGGCTAAAGATGGTTGGATCAATTTTAGGTCAGTAAATCAGATTGTTCAAAAGGAACCAGTATGGGCTACAATCAATGAAATTGTTAAAATGAGATATACAGATATATAATCAAGGTTTTCATGTTGCAATGAGGCTAAAAACGTTTCACAGTAGCTCCTCCCACATACAGCAGTAGCGTTGGGTTTATGAATACATTTTTGAACAAGCATCCAGCAGCAAATTCGCTGTCTGTCAAACAGAAGTAACAAATGTGAGAATTGTATTCAGTGTGAACGCAAATATTCAATTATTCTTTCTAGTCAAATGCTCAAACTCTGATTCCTTCTCCACTTTGCTTAAAGTGAGTTTTAGGGATTGCATTCTGAAAAGAAATGCATGTCTGTGTGACATCTACCAAACCTAAACCAATTAGGATTCAATTTTTTTAATATTCCCTACGTATAAAAAAGGTTCTTGATGAAGGATTTGAGAGCTCCTGGAGTTTAGGGAAAAAACCTAATTTCTCAAACCAACTTGTCCCCGTCACTTTCCTTTTACATTTATCTAATTGTCTTTCTTTTTCTCCATGAAATTCGAAATGATTCCGTTTTTCTTCTCCCTAATTATACACTTTGTGGAAGTTGTTTAGGACTCCAGGGATCATCATTAGCTTTTCTTCTCATTTGCTTTTACTTTAAGACTCCATAGTATATGCATGTGGGCTCTGTTGGCGGACGATTCCGCAGTTGTTACCAGTCCCCCCACCCCCACCCCACCATTTTCCCCAAGCCAGCACAGTCATTAAGTCCTCACCAAGAGTGCTGTGTTGTTAGTGCTCAGTCTAAGCACATTTACCTGCTTATCTTATTTCCCAGGTGTCAAATGGAAAGCATGCTGGTAATTGAGGTGTTTCTTGTTCATTTAGTTAATGGCGTTGTTTTTGTTGGGTGGGGAGAGTCCCTGCGTGGAGGAGAACATGACAGGACTGTAATCACAGATGAATTCATAACGTGTACCTCTCATTAAACACAAGTGTGACGGCAAATTAAACAACTTGTCAAAGTGAAGGATTTTGTGCCGTACAACGATAGGTTTGGACTTTCCTTTGGTCTTTCAAGTTTTTTTTTTTTTTTCTTTTTTTAACCAGCACTTTATATCTCTGTAATACAGTAATGCTTGAGATTTTGCATGACATCACCAATTTTTATTGATGCTTCAGGGACTTTTGACTTGTGATAAATCATGCATAATCCTTAAATAACAATAAGCAAAAACGTAACTAATGTCATTACTTTAAAGCAGTGGTCCCTGACCCCCATTACCGATTCGTAGGGCAGTTAATACCGGGCTGCACAGAAAAACGTAACCTACATTTTCCCCATTTTATTTCTAATCTGATTCTGATGGTAGGTGTTTTTTTGGAAAACTACTCATGTCAAGTTACGCTGTTACGTGTCGAAAATACATCTGCTACTTCCTTACAGTGGCCGTGCAGACCTCTCAGTTAAGGGTGTCCTCAGACTGTACAAATTTGGTTCATTTAAAGTGAACCAGAGTTGGTTTCCCTTGATATTCTGGAATAAAGTCTGAAAACACCCAAACGAACCCTGGTCAGAGATTTATTGGCCCATCTTTTGAGGTGGTCTCAGTTCGTTTTCAATTGGACTGAGCTTCGGTTTGCTCTGAGATTTCTCAGTCTGAATATGTTTCGTGGTCTGAGGAAAACAAGTGAACTAAAACAGTTACCGTCGCTGGTCATGATGTTATATATAAACAAACTAAGAACAATTTAACCGATGAGCCACCGACAAATGTAAAGCAACAATGAAACACTGATTAAAATGTGGTCAGATGAATGCAAGCAGATTAAAACAACTGTTAGCGTGATATACGTTGCTTCTCACACTGTTTTCCTGGCAATCTATGTCCAACAATCCAAACCTGTCCAATGGCTGAAGAGATCTTTAGTCACATGGTTTCATTTACAGGTTGTAGTTTGAAACAGAAATCTCCTGTAAATACCAGTCTGAAAACAGACCAAATGCAAAGGTTCATGACTCGATCCAGGCCAAATAAAGTAACACTTTTCCAGTCTGAATACACCCTAAATCCCCCGAGGTAGCAAAGTCAACAAAAAAACTAACATACTTGGAAAGTTTCTTTTTGCAGAAAAGTTCCAGTGAGAAAACAGAAAAAGAGCCCTTGACTTCAAAATAAAAGAAAGCTGCATTTAACAGACAAAACCCAGGAGTCTTTACTCCAAATATGGTTTTATTGCGACGATTGTTCCCATACATAATAATAATAATAACAATAATGCATGATAATCGCCAACCGACTTCCCGATGTTTCGAGGATGCTGCTTATGAAGTTGCTCAAATGGTTGATTCAAATTTATGATTATATTTATAATATATGAATTTTAGTGATATTTTTTTCTCTCTTATATTTGTCCGTCGCATCTTAGCAATCAGGCTTTAGCTGACACTTTGACAGTTATGGATTAAAGGAAAATCTATATCACATTTTATTGGTTCCTACATAAAATCTAGTGTACAAATAAAGTTTAAACCATAAGATAACCAGAAAATAAAATATTACCCTCAAAAGCTAAGGGATAATCTAAACAAAACGCAATCTAGAAAAATAATTCAAGATGCCCACTTCAGCAGACCGGTTCATAGAAATATTGTCTGAAACCAGTCCGTGGCCTAAAAAACGTTGAGGAACGCTGACCTAAACATCTTGTGTGTATTTTCCCCACACGGTGTCTTATGCATTGCAACCATTTCTCCTCAACCAGCTGAGAGGTTTTAACCAAAACCAATTTATACATACAGGTGGACTCTATGAAGTCATGAAGTCAACATTTGATCAGTCACCAATCATCAAGCAACTTCTGAAGGCAAAAGGATACACGCAGAGAAAAGGGAGCTGAATACTTTTGCACACTGCACTTTTCAGTTTTTTATTTTTATATGCCACTTTGTGTTGGTCTTTCACATAAAATTCCAATAAAATATATGTATGTTTACAGTCATATTGTGGGAAAATGTGAAGAAGTTCAAGGTATAAATACTTTTGCAAGCCACTGTATGTTTCTGATTGATAAAAATAAGAGAACACGATGACTAAAAAAACAGAAAAATATGACAAATACTGTAGAAAGGAACGGTGTAGAAAATCAGATCAGATGTTGAGGAAAGTCACGTGTCTTTGTTTCCGAGAAGATTCTGTTAGAAGGGACCAAAGTTTCTCGACTCTTCACAGCATCACATGTGTAAGACTTGTTTCTCACATTTGCCCGCGTGTTATCTCTTTCGCTGCCCTTTACTCTCCCGCTTGTTTTTTCTATGCTTGTTTACAGGTCTTCAACTTTGCCCCATTTTGCAGTTGCAGCACATCTCGTAAAAAAATCACATGTGCTCAAAATCAAAATATTACAAGTATTTCCCTCTACCAGACAGACATCGGCTTCAATTATTCACCTTAAAGAGCTGACTCCAAACCCAGTTTTGTTTGCAATTGTCCCATTAATAAAATATTATTTTGGTACATATTTTATTCGAAGCTTAAACAATTATGGAGCCCAAATTTAATGGATATTAAGGCTCAGCTGAGTGTAAAAAAGGAAAACAATTAAAAGGAAAACTGCACATTATAAATGCTATTATGGCAGTTCCAGCTACAACAAAAATGTAACTTTATTGTTTGTAAATATCCATTAAGACTTCAGGTTCAGGTCATTATGAATTAAACTGTTTAAGTTTATCACTTTTTTCAGAATAAAATGTTTGATTCAGCTAATGATTTTTCTCAGAAAAAAAGGTTTTCGTGTTAATATTTGATCAATTTTGAAAACAAAGAGAGGATGCAGGAGTACAGAGAAAAGTGAGGGTGGAGCTAACAAAGGGCAACTAAGGGAGAAAAGGAACCCTTTTATAGGGTGAACGCAAAATCTGATTAGGTTGGCAAAGCAGGGACATCAAGATGGAGGGATCAGGGGATCAAGGACTAGGATGGAAATGTGTAGACAAATTCTACAAGTGTGATAGATGGAAGGAAAACTTGAATGAGATGATGAATGAGGAACTTGTAAGAGAGCACAGAGGGGAAGAGGTGGATGTTGTGGATCAGGAAGTAGCAAAGATCAGTAAGGGTGAACCAAAAAAGACGTTAAAGAGGATGAAGAGGGAAAAGGCGGTTGACCCTGTCAACATATCTGTAGAGGTATGGAAGGTCAGTTGCAGCAAGACACTATCTGTGTAAACAAGAGGAACTCAAGTAGAGCCGAGAAGTTACAGGAAGCAGAGGTGAAGAAGGTGGAGGGCTAAAGGTCAATAGAATAGAACAGGGGTCTGGGACGTCGTGCTCCAGAGCCACACATGGCTTTTATCTCTCCATTGTTGCTTTTTGACTTTAAAAAAAATAAAATTGCTTTGAAAAAATAATTGGTTGGTTATTTAGTTGACACAGATGAGTTCTAATTATTTAAATGCTACATTTTATGAATAAAGGGCTTATGGCCACAAACATAAAAATATCTTCCAAGCGATGAAGTGGTACTTTGTGGCTCTCGTTGGGTTTTGGTCTGTAAGAAACTGACCCAAATGGCTCTTTTACCATCAAAGATTGCACACCCCTGGTCTAGAACAGGAGTGTGGAAAAGAGGTGAAGAGAAGTGTACAACCAGGCAAGTTGGAGCAGGTGGAGGAAGATTTTATGTGTAATGTGTGACCAAAGTGTTATCAAGAATAAAAGGAAAGGTGTAGAAGACTGTAGTGAGAGCAGCCATGTTGACTCTGAGAAAGAGTCAGAAGGCAGAGCTGGAGGTAGTAAAGATAAAGATGTTGGAGTTTTTTTTTGGAGTGACTAGAGAGTAGCAGCTCACACGGCACATGCATGGTGTAGACCGCTAGCGGGTTTGCATCATTGCCGTGCGACCACTAGAAAAGTAACAACAATGGAGGTCGTCCAGTAGCTTGTCTTTTTATTTCCTTATTTCTGGTATGTTGTGTATTTTGAAAGATGATTGTGAGCAGCTAAGAATACACTCATTAAGAGTAAAAAAACTCTACCTTATGAATGCTAGTTTGTGAATGCTGTTTTGGCGCTTTCTATGAGACGTCATCACTTTCTACCAATCAACGGGTAACTACAGTGGCTCCGCCCCAACTGCTTAGTTCCACTTTTCTTTGGACCTACAACCGATGGGGGCCTCCAAGAGGCACGGTTCGGTACTATTTAATGGGTACATTTTACAATGTAAACGTTCAAAATACCGTACCGTACCATACCAGGCCACTCAGTGGAAACAAGCCTTTATAGATAAATAGATCCACAGAAAAATAGATCAAAACAAATCAAAAGAGTGGGACTTTAAGGTTTCTAAATGCCTTCCTGTCAATCATGTCAGATTGCAGCTATGGCTGTAGAAACATCGGTTTTTTTCATATCCTCAAATTGGAAAGTGGTTCCCGTTCGTCCAAATGTCAGCACATGTAAGGGGTTACAAACGGTCAGACATCGGCGGATTACAAATGCCAGGCTTCAGAGAGGAGAAGGCCACCGTAAGTCGGCGGGTCACCGGATGAAACAGCAAACAAGATGACATAGATGCCCTCCCAACGTCCGACCAAGGAGAGAAGGAAAAAGGGAATTGTGGGGGATTATGGGACATGGATGATTTGACTGAGCGACAAAGGGCAAACACACACACATAGAAAACACGATGCTTCCTTGCATTGGAGAGTGATGGACGGCACCCGTATAATAAATCAGAGCCAGTGAAACAGCAGGATGCTGAGAAGGGTATTCAGAGCGACGCTGGCCCTCTCTCTGGGCTGCTGAGAGCGGAGAGACGTGTTTGGAATGTGAAAGCAGATGCTCACACATAGAAGAAGAGAGCTGAGCCTGCCCTAATTTGGCCCGCCTGATGAAAAATGGACAAGAAAGTGCTTACTTTGCTCGCCCTTCCTTCCACTCCAATGCTGCTACTCTTCATTTCCTCCTCTTGTTCACAACGCGCCCTTCGCTTTTACTCATTCAGACCCTCCTCATCCTGTTAGCCCTGACGGTGTATTCTTGATATCGACACTTTGAATCCAGTGTTCTTTCTTTAAACCAGTTCTCCCTAAAGAAATACAATTTCATTTGTAGCACAGAAGTATTTTTTACTTTATTTGGAGATGTAAACTAACTGACAAGACAAACAAAATAAGAAAGAAAAAAAGGGAACAGGTTTTCTGAAGACATTGGGAAATACTAAAACTTCAAATGGAGAAGGCCAATGCTGCTGCACTCCTGCCAATGGAAATCAATGAAAGCCAACAAGAGATGAGCAACAGAAAACAAATGACACAATATCAAAAAGGCCGACTTAAAAGTTGCAGCGAAAAAAAAAACAACCTCAGACTGTTGAGATGACGGTCTTTGAAAAATCAGAAATTGTACACAGAGCACATGAGCATGAATTGTATGAGAAACTGGGCAAACAAGATCAAAAAACCATCTAGACGTTTTTGCTTTGAGGACATGAAATTGTGGATACATCATACATCCATCTGCTTAAACTGAAATTGTTTTGCAGGACACAGGTTTCTGCTGCTTTCACCGAGCGGCGACATCATAACATCTTTCTGATAAAAGCTATGGCTTATAAAAGGTTAAATAAGCTAAATGTACCAGACTTAAACTGTTTACAAGTTGTTGCTTAAAGTTTGAAGTTTACCTGGTTCTAAGAACAGAATATGTTTTTACCACTTTTAAACAATAAAAGTCATCTTTTCATCTTTTAAAAGATGTTCCAAGTGGTCTTTTAATGATGGTTATGCTTTTTTTTAATGCAAAATCTTGTCTCAGACTTGAAGGCGGGACCGTTGGCGCGGAGGGAAGCCTCCACTGATTTCCCATCAACCCTTTGTTTTACAGTCTCTCCTGCTAGCGTAGAGCCCCTCACAACCCCAACCTAGCATAAGCAGAGCAACAAAAATAGGAAGCAATACAGGGGGTACTCAGTTTTCAGCTAAATGCCAGCTTAGACGAGAAAAAGGAAGATGTTAATGGTTCTATTTAAGGGATTTATCAGAGCTGGGCAATTTGGCTTGTCTAATTGAGTTTCTACGTCACAACTTTTTCAAATGGTATTTTTTTTAATCTGCTCCTGTTTCTAACCCATTTGAATAAAGAAATGCTCAGAAAGACAGTTCTAATCTTAAATTCTACTATAAAATGTCCTCCATCATGAGAAAAAAATGCTACAAGGACACAATTGCCCAGTTATGAAACTCAAAAGGAACAGAATGATTGCTAATTCAACCAGTGCAATAAATCGTTCTAAGATAATACAAGAGGATAACTTTTTTTAAAAGATGAATTAGCAACCACAGTTGAACCATTTTGTCTCTTGTCGGAATCCGTTATTATTTTCAAACATGTCAACCCACATCTCTACTGTCCAATTTGAACTAAAAAGTGGGAGTTACTGGTCGGTGCAAAAGTTTAAAGGCCTGATTAGAACTTTTAGACATAGGTGTACTTCCTCCTCCTCCTCCTTCCTGGTCTGTCTGGCTCTACACCTTTTCTCCATTCAAAGACTCCTCTTTTGAAGTGTTAACTTCATTACTGTTTCAAGTTCTACCTAACAAGCCTTCCTCCCATCTCGCTCCACTCTCTCCTGTAACCTACTTTGCCCACGTCCCCAGCTTCCGTGTACAGAGAATTTTCTATTGGGTTTCCCCAGGAGCTCTCTGTTCATGAAGATGTGAGGCTTCACCAATCTGTCCACGCTCTTCCTTTCATCCCGGCTTCGATATCAGTTCACGATCGCCACCAAGGACTGTTTGTTTAAACTTGATGTTCCCACTTGAACAGCTTTTATGCCAAATTAAAGAATATTTCAACTAATATCTTTAATATGCTTTAAGCTGTATGATGTGCGTGAACACCAGGGGAAATTCTGTCCACAACACCAGGAATTGCACAACAATTTTTTAAAACTTTATGTTTACAGTTGTCAATGTCCACTGACAATAAAACACTGTTTCATGGGGTTAGCGGGTAGATCGGCAGGCAAAGAATCACCTAAAGACAGAACAAACCATTTGATTTTTTGCCCTTTTTACTTTTATTTAGCCATGTTTGTGAATTAGAGCCATTGAAATAAAGTACATTTGCTAAACTTGTTACAAAAACCACCATATATATTTACTAAGTAATTTGTTTCATAAAAACTGATGTTTTATAATGTTTTTTTAGGCTGGAAGTCCTTTCTAGAAGAACATTTCAGAATAAAAGGTCCTGACTTCATTATTTCTTTTAGCAATCATGAAACCTCCTCTTGTGCAAATTTTCCATATTGTCTTGTAAAAGAGAGAGAGAATCACCAAATCTGCATTTCTAAAATGGTTAATCAGGAACTACTTTCATACATCACATCTGCTCAGCTGCTGCAGCAAGTCATCCATACAAATAATAAATGAGAATTGAGATAAAATACCTTTCCATTGAAAACCATTTCTTATATGAATTAAATCAGATTTAGACACTCCCCCAATGCATACCAAGTGATCATGACAAAAACCTTTATCATTCCTGTATTTAAGAGCAGTTCTTGGTTCTCATAATGGTATATTTAATCGGTACTTTAAAAGACACCAACCAAACTATCATGTATTTTAATTTTGACTTTACTTATGTTTGCTACCAAGTAAAAAAAAAAAAGAATTCAAAGGAAAAGCTCCATAACATTTAAAAATGTTACAGTTTGGTGCAAATAGGCCAAAGACAATCTAGTAAGGCTAGAATGAACAGCAAAACAAGTTTCAATATATGAAATGTGTAACATTATTTGTTAGAATTAAATGACCTATTGTTTTAGGCATAAATAAAACAGAAACATAAATAAGAAATTGCCATTTTTCCAAATATAAAATAGTTTAACCTTTAACAGTTATTCCCTTCAAAATAAAAGACAACCTGCATGGCCTAAGATCATCCCACTGCAGCAAATGTATTAGAAGATATTTTGTATTATAAGTAGTGATTTAACAAAAAAATTAATAAAAAGCACACGCGTCCCAGCCAGAAATTTGTACATCTAACTAACCATAATTACATCACAGCTAATTCAATGACTGTAATTTTCAAACCATAAAACAAATTTTTATTTAAAATCCTTGAATTTGCCAAGAAAAAATAAAGAAAATCCACCACAATGGAGTGGTAAAAGAGCTTCATGTGGTTCTGGAGGCACAGACTGCAGAACCCAGGTTTAAGAAAACCTTTGAAACAAAGTCACAAAGGTGTAAAACCACCTTGACACCCAGGTCATTAACAGGATTTTGATCAAAATAATGCAGAAACCTACCTGGAGCAACATGTCTCTCTCTGTCTACAGCAAGCCACCACTGTGATACTGTTTTACAAGGATTGTTTGCCCACCTTTGTGTGCTGTGACACAGCTTGCAGTGATCTCTCAGTGAGCCGTCACTTTTGCGGCCATCATACAGGAATTCATTTTTCTCTTTTTTTCCACACACTTAGTCAGAACCCACACAAACACGGAGGATCTCAGGCAGACCGGGTGCGCTAATCCTTCATCTCGACTTGACACCTCCTTCTCCAAACAGTGATGTTTTCTTTTGGTGCCATTGGCATGGGGTATAATACACTGACTGATAGTGTTCTGTCACCGCGCTGTACTGGTCCTCGGCTCTTACTCCATCATCCTCCTTCACTCCCTCTTTTATTTGTCTTTGTCAAACCTGATCTGTTTTTTTTCTCCCGCCGTCTTTGTTTCTTCCTTTCTGAAGGATGAGGCTCGTAGAAGCCCTTAATCACAGCTAAGGCTTTTGTCGAGATGTAAACGCACAGACAAAGACACGACAAGTAAATGTCAAGTCTCGTCCCGGGGACCCTTCTGTTGAGCTAAGCACTTTGCACCGACATTTACCTAAGAAAAATGCATCACCGATCAACTGTAGGATCCATGATTCTTTCAATATGTCAACTTGAATTGGCAAAAAAAAAACTGTAGGTTTTTTTCAATCCCTTTTCAGTTCAGTTTCCCCAACTTTTAAAATGAGGAAAACATTTTAACTGTAATCTACATAAACTTTAAAACCCATCTAGAAGGAGCAAAAATCTATTTCTACCAGTCTGAAACTGTAGAGACCAATCCTCTGACCGACTGTCCGAAATAATTCCAAACACACTAACAGAGACTTATCCTGGGGGCCATGCAAAAAGAAATATATAAATAAACATAAAGAGATAAAGGCTTTTTAAAACGGACCCTGTTAAAGTTTAAGGAGAATGCTTGCGCTAAGAAAATAGAACGCAAATTCTAGTGGCACATTTCCCCCCAAAAATCTAGATTATCGTTTATAGTTAAATATTTATAGTTAAATATTACATAGATGATGTCTTGCTCTTGAATTAAGCCAAGACTTTAAACTGACATCTCAACCAGGAATTTAACAGCAACTGTTACAGGAGAGGAATAACTGACAAGCAATGATGTCTGACTCAAGAGGACTAAGGTTCTGCGGTGGGACAACCAATGACCTGCAGACAATTTCCACTCTGCATGAGTTTGTTTGTCCAGATCTCACTCTGTTGTGACCATTTTCAGCTTTTCTAGTAGGATTTAATTTATTAACACTGGGGCTTTAAACTGTTTACACAATTAACGCAATGCCAGCAGATTCTAAATTGCAGAAAAGCATCTTTACAGCGTTATGCAACACTGTACATTAGTAATGTGTTACAAAGCTGCAGCACATTAAAGTATGATCACACTGCCTTCTGCAAGTGACACGTTCAAGTGGCAACTTTCAAAGAAAAGTCCACGACAGTGAAAGAAACAGCATCTGTGCACAACAACAAATTGTCGAAAGATAATCCTCCCTGCACCATCTTAGTGGAAAGCCAAAGAATAAATCCTACAGCTCGAGAATTGCAGAACATGGGAGGAAAGACTCGATACAGAGAGCTGAAGTCTTCGATGAGGCCGACTGGCCTCCTTTTCCTACGAGACAGAGGACCTCTTCTACTCCTGTACATTGAAGGACCGCTGAAAAGACAACTGTGAATGGAGAGGTGAAACTGCAAAACACATTTGCTCTACTATCAGATGACCCCAGATCTTTATCCAACGACCATCCACCAGAAGGCAGCAGGATGAGGACTCATAACCTGTCAAAAAGTAAGCATCAGTTTCAGTATATTGGAGCATTAGAAGCAGTAATAACAAACAACAAAAGAACAACCAAGACAAGTACAACAAAAACAAAATGTATATAATCCAACCCTCTTTACTATATTGAACCAACCAAACTTTCCAGCTCACTTTAGTACAACAGAGGCAGAAAAAAAAAAAACAACATACAAGCAAGAGAAGAAATATTTACATACACACACACATACATACAAGGCCATATACGTATACATACCCACAAATACAGTTACATATACAATATGTACATATATTTGTACATACTCATTTTCTGATTCCTCCCAAGGAAGGAAGTCTGACTCAATTATCTGAAGAACAATGAGCGGTTTCATTGATGTTATATAATTATTGCCCCAGATCTCCACACACTAACTAAAAGATGGCAAAATTATTAAACAGTATAACGTATGAAGTGACTTATTATTTAGCAAATGTTTTACATTGTTTAAAATTGCAATCATTCTAGATATTTAAAAAAAATATATGTTTAATGTGTTTTCCAGCTCAACTTATCATCAATTATTATTATTATTATTATAACAACAACAACAATAATAATTATAATAATTTTTTATTATTATTCTTAACTCCCAAAAATGTTTTTTCATGAACCACATTTATTTGGACTCCAATTATTTCTAATTGAATCATTTCCAAACACCATGATTTTTGTTTTATCTAGATTTAAACCCAAAACATTTCTATCAAGCCCTGCTTTCATGTTTTTCATTTCCTTTGTAACTAAGTCCAACAACTCCTTTAAATTTTCACCAAAACAAAAGAGAATTGTGTCATCTGCAAACAAAACCATCTTCCTCGCTTGAGATACAAAACAATATGAACAGTTTAGAGCCTAAAATTGAACCTTGTGGAACATCACAACTTATGTTCATTTCAGAGGACCAAACATCACCCAGCTGGACATATTGCCATCTGTCTGTTAAATAGCTTTTAATCCATTGTAGTACTAACCCTCTAAATCCATATGTTTCCAGTTTATTAAGTTATAAATTATGATCCATTTTTCAAAATGCTTTCTTTATAGCGAGGAAAATTCCAATTGTGGTTTGTTTTACATTGGATCCCTTTAGGTTTTTGTCCATTTTATGTTTACGATTTACAAATCGCAGGATGATCGCAGGCTTCACTTTGTTCCTCCGTGGATGAGTATGGCAAGCTGCAATATTTCTTTCATCCATTTCATTTCATTTCTGTGCTTATCCAGAAGCAAAAGGTAAATGACAATGCTATTACTCCTAGACCTCCTACGTTAGCATTCTCAAATGTCAGGTCTTTAGCAGGGAAAACATTTTTAATTCATGATTTTATTACTGGCTACAACTTTGATTTTACAATTTTAACTGAAACCTGGTTAGATGGAAATAACAGTTCAGCTGTTCTCATCGAGTCAACTCCTCTCAACTATGGTGTTATCAGTGAGGAAAGAACAAGCAGAAGGGGGGGTGCAGTTTTGTTCAATGAATTATTTCAGTGTAAGAATCTATCTTTTGGAAGCTTTCCATGTTTTGAATACGTTGCCCTACAGCTGAAGGCCTCATTTAAAACCATATTTATAAATATCTACCAGGCCCCCAGATACTTTGGAGAATTTAACTATGACTTAGTGACCTGCTGTCTATGATCTGTGTTGATTTTGATTGTATAATTATTGTTGGAGATTTTAACATCCATGTTGACAACTCTCAGAACAAAGAGAATAAAGTCCTGAATAACACTCTGGACAACTTTGGGTTGAGCCCACACACAACAGAGGGCATATTCTTGATTTATTGATTTCCATGATTACTGTATGTGGTTTATGTCTGTCTGATCACTGCTGTGTTTTCTTTGAAAGCACAATTCCAGTAAACACAAATGTTTTGAGGGAGGAGATCACAAAACGGTATATCACTGACAATACCAGTGAGATGTTCAACCAGATTCTCTCTCTAACACTGCTCCTCTCAGGGGGTTCAGTCAATGAACTTGTCAATAGTTTTAATGTCAATATATTAAATATCATGGATACTATTGCTCCCAGTAAGGTGAATGTGATCTATAACAAGAAAAAATCTCCATGGAGAAATACCATACTCGTAAAGAATGGAAAAAGCAGATGTTGCAAATGGAGAAAGACTAAACTGCAGGTTGAGTATGACATTTATAAAGAGAAACATCACTTTTATAATTTACAATTGAGCAATGCAAGGAAGTCCTAGTTCTCTAACATCATTATCTCTCATAATTCTCGGGCTTTATCCGCTACACTAAAGCAGAGAAAATCAAACACATTAGGAAAACTATTGTTTCACCAACTACAAGTTCAGAATATGAACTTTATCCAGTTAAAGCCAATATAAACCCCATGGCGCAGTTTCAACCCATAAACCCATAGACCTGGAGGACATTCTAAGTCAACTGAACTCCTCCTCCTGCTGTCTGGATTTTCTACCCACAAGTTTTTTCAAACAAGTTTCAAAGATCCTGGAGTCTGTCTTGCTCCAGATTGTGAACTTGTCTTTAACTGGTGTTCTCCCAGAACTACTGAAAACAGCTGTAATCAAACCCCTCCTAAAAAAGGACAATTTAGACAAGACACAAATGAGCAACTACAGACCGATATCAAACCTGCCATTTTTAGGTAGGATCATTGAAAAAGCTGTTTTTCATTAGTTAAAGGAATTCTTATTAAGAAACAACTGCTATTCCGTCTTTCAGTCAGGCTTCAGACAACACCACAGCACTGAGACAGTTCTGACCAAAGTGACTAATGAAGTACAGAACATTTGAATACAGACAGTGGAAACATGTCAGTGCCGTTTTATTGGATCTTAGTGCTGCAGTTGATACAATCGACCACTTACTTACTCAAATGACTGGAAAACGGGGTGGGTCTCACTGGGCCAGAACTAAACTGGTTCAAAACGTACTTTTTAAACTTTCTTTAAATCTTATTTTGATGATCACACCTTTGATATTTCTTTTGATTGTTCTTTTATTTGATCTTTTACGGCACTATGCTGCTTTTTGTTTCAAGCACTTTGAATTGTCTTTGTACATAAAGTATGCTATACAAATAAACTAGCATTTATGCTCCTTTCAGGTTTCTGCATTCAAAACTCTCTGGTTCACACATCACTACGCCCGTGGCTATTGAACACTCTTTGCAAGGTAAACCAAGTAGTACCAATCAAGGACTCAGATTTAGTAGTGATTATTGAATGGCGATCTGTGATGTTAAAGGGTTAAAAACTTCTCCACACCCCCTCCTGGTTGGAAGTAGCCAGGTGGTATTCTAGCTAAATGTCCGCACCACCACTATAAGCCTTTTTCAGATGTTTCTCTGAGCTCCTACAGTTCATTTGCATTGGTCAGAATAGGAGCATTGATCGGAATTTAAAGCTGACTATGAGACTGTGGTATGACCTTGTGCTGCCCGTTTTTGCTGATTAACCTCCTAATGTGTCTAAACTAGTCAGCAAAGAAGAGTTTCTCCACAGTCTGTGAAAAATTTCAAAGTTAAGAGGACAAATACATTTTTTTGCATTTAGCTAAGCAGCTGTTTTCCCTTAATAAATCGTTTAAAAGTGGATTTTGCTGTGACGCTGGCAATCACTGTCTAAAATTATTTTTTTTCTTTGATGATCTGAATCTTTCAAGTCTTACAAAATTGTAAAATGGAAGACGTGTTTTTTTTATGAAGCAGAGTGGCAGACATTGAACATTTTTTGTAGCCATGTGCTAAAATCTGAAATGAAAACAAAATCCCTGAAATTCAGCAGGTCTTTGCAAATAATTGATTAGCCTGAAGCATTTAAACAGACTAATCTTATTTTCTTCTGGTTTTCTTTTACAAGACACAAACAGCAAATTGAGCTAAGCTGCTTTTGCCCGAGATAAAATACGATGGCCTTTCTCCACAAATGGGTTTGGAATCTTTTGTTACACCCAGTTATTTATTTATTTTTTTTGAAATTTTTGTATTTTCTTTTTCCAAGTGAAAGTAACAAAACCGCAAAGTTCTTGTGCCATTTGTTCAAGGCAAAAAAAGGTACGAGTGTAGTTAGTAGATACTCTCGGGTCAGATAAACTCCATCAAGTTCTAACTATGTTTGACTGAAAGGAAAAACAGATAGAAAAAAAAATGTGACGAAACTTTAGAAGTAAAGAGCAGGAGAATTAGATTTTTAGCAAGAGATGTTCTGTCTAAAGCTTCTAAAAGCAGAAATCAAAGGTAATTGTGTTACATTCCAGAACCATCTCTCCACTTCTACACACTGTAATCCTTTTTTTTCACTGACAAAAGCATCCTCTCTAGATGGCTGTGATAAAAGCATTATTCATTTCTACTTTTTCATGGTAAATCTTAGGAATAAAACAAACTCTGACATTTAATTAGGAGGTATGTATTTTTGAGCTGAACTTGAACCAAAAAGTAAAACAAAATTAAACTGAGAAATGTCTGTTTTGTCTACATTTTATCTTGTCAATATTATTAGGAAACTCAACCAACTGTTCAATCATTCACACCAAGTCTTTCGTATAATGGAATAGAGCTGTGAAAGAAAAGGCCTGAAACAAGATTTACGAGATTTGCAACACTTTGACATTTAGCACTTCCGTCCTCTGCAAAACTCTTTTCATAATAAATCAACAATACCGTACATCTTCCAGTTATGTCCCATGTCCAATAGCTGCCGGGTCTAACAGGTGTTACTTTATAGTGGCCGGGCAGGTCTCCTTTAAGCCCTGGTTCACCTTTTACGCTGTTTCACAGATTTGTTTTTCCGCATGAATTAGGATGCTTTCTTTTTCAGCAATATGCTTTGTTCTGAATCCTGATTGGCTGTTAACTTGTCAATCAATCTCCGTGCTGAGACACGTGTACAGAATGCATTCAGTTTGCCTTATTTGCACACATTTTTGATCTTGTGAAAATATTTGGTTTTTAGTCTAAAATACACGACTAATTTAATTTAAACAAGAATTTAAATGTGTGAAAATGTTCATTTCTGTCAGAGAAAAGAGTTTAAAGTGTGTAGTGAGGGGGTTTTACAACCTTAAAACTATAATTCTATAATTTCCCATATTGGTGGTTATTTGTAGAATGTTACCCCCGGAGAAAACGATGGAACACTGCATACAATTATTTCAATTAATAATAATTTTGAACGATTTTTAAAGTGCCAAAAGTTTTCTGAAGTTAATCAGACCAAATACAAAGGGAAAAAAAACTGTAAAACTAATTGAGGAATGTATGAAAGTAAAACATTTGCACCTGTATAATAAATAATTCATAAAGATGCACATTCTCGCTTGGATGCCTTTCCTAACTCCCATTATCTTTTATTTTCTCAAACCATTTACAAAGATGCCAAACAGGCAGCAGGCTTTTGACAGGCACCCATTCAACATGTGCTGGAGCAGCATATCCACACAGCAGCCAACAAATCTCCTGAGCATTAATGTGTATTCATTAAAGCGGGATCCATTCACCACAACAGTAACAAACAACAAAGCAACCCTTGTTGAAGCGAGTAAATAGGCATAAAGGATGGTCATGAAACTCAAGATGTCCAGACTTTATTTGGTTTTAGAGAAACTTGAACATCTTTAGGAGAAATAATAATAATTTAGGAGAGGAAACGGCACTAAAACAGTTGGAGAAATATCTGAGTGCAAAGTCCTTGCTGATCTGTTTTACCGTAGAACAAATGTTCCTAAACAAACAAAAAAAAACAGAGCAAACTGCGCCTCCGTCCAGCCAGGCGGACACCGGAACGGACAGCTGCTCTAATCCCATTATTGTTTCCTACTGCCAAACGGCTTTTCAAAGGCGTTTTATCGAGCAGAGTGCAGTATCTTTGCCTGAGTCAATATCATGTTTAAATACGGAAAACACAGTGTCTCTTGTGTCTTTTGTCTGCCAGCTAGTTAAGCAGATGGATGCCGGAGAGTCATTTCATATAGCGTTCAGTAAACAACAATTACATCACATTTATGTCAGTAAGTCAGTTCCTGTTAATATACATGCATAAAGAGTTACACAGAACTTGAAATCAACATTTTTCTATCTCTGTAATTATTCGGTGGGCTTCATCCGCCTACGTATTTATTTAAAGATGACATTTAAGGTGTCGGCTGAGGAAAGTGTAAGTCACACTCATCCGAAACTGTTGTGTAGATTTGACAGAATTATGACTCAAGGAAGTGGGATTCATTTGACGCCACCTGTCAAAATTGAACTACAGCTCAATCATATCCAGCCTCAAGTCCCCATATTTAAACTTAATCTATCCATTTGTCTTGGTGCTCGTAATTTCAAAAATGTAAGAATTTAGCTGAGTTTACTTCATCACATTTTAGGGTTGTTTCAAGAATATTCTCAAGCAACATTACCCACTTTGTGAATATTTGGTCCAAAAACAAAATACACATTTTCCCCCACTAAACATATTTTAGCTATAAGATCTGATCTTATGTAAAAAATGCTGCAAACTGGAAGAATGGCAATGAAAGATGCTAAGCATGCCAAATATCACGCTTTATTTAAAAATATATATTTTTGCAATATTAGTGAAAACTTTTTGGAGATTACTTCAAACAAGCAAAAAATGTCATTTAAAACACAGTGAATTCGTATTCTTAAATTAGGAATTTCTAATAGTTTTTATTCCTGTTTAATTAAGTAGTTTTATTTTCTAAAAAATGGTGATGTTAGAACTCCCAGTTGTGTTCAGGCCAAGATGGGGAGCATCTTAGATCACCAGATCACCAAGATGCTAATGTGTCCTGACGAATTTTGGATTGAAATTTACTCTGACTGCATGAATGTTGAGAAACATAGAGAAGTGCACAGAGGTTAACATTCACAATACATAGAAAATGTATTTTGCCACTACTCCAAATATTATTTTACTTTTTTTTTTTTTGCTCTTTTCTGAGTCCTTGGCATTTCGCCAGTGTCTCACCTTCCTTTTTCCTGATGTTACCATCACTTGGTACAACCACACGGCTTTCCTCTGTTCTTTATCCACCACAACAATATCTGGTTGCTTCACTATTACCATCCTGTCCGTCCGTATCTAGAAGTCCCACAGGATCTTTGCTCTCTCATTCTCTACCACTTTTAGATGTCTTACCTACTTTGACCATGGGGTTTTCACGTCTATGTCTTATTCTCAGCTTGAATGCATCGAGGAGCTCCATGATGAAACTGCAGTGGAAATATTGGCAAATATTCATCATAGTCAAACAAGTTTAATCTCTGGTACAACAACTCGCTGTATTGATTCTGTCCAACTTTAATCCAATATTTGGAAGCAGTGTAATGCGAAACATAATGTGTGCCTAAAAAAAAAAAAAAAAAGATTCAGAGAATAAATTCAGTGTTGTCTCCTTGAGCTTCAGTTTAGACTAATTGTTATGGAAGAACAGGAAGTAAAAGTTGAAATGTGCACGTTTCTTTAACCCTTTGGCCTCCACAAGATATCAAGGTAAAACGCCACTTGGTGAGGCCGTAGCGCCAGAATGTATGTGCACATTTATTTTAGACAGCTGGAGTATAGTTTGTGTGGACATTTTATGAGCCCCAACAGTACATATTACATGCACACCTCGTGCATGCAGCATTTGTGCATGGTCAGTAAGAAACTAGTACTCACATCTTACTAATGGCGAGAATGTGGCATAAGGACACCGTACGACAGCGTCAGTCTGTGCAGCTTAGATTATCCTTACAAGCACCTCATGCTACACTTACCACGTGCACCACAATGGTACGTTCCATTTTCACGACACCCCTTAAAGTGGCCCAACAAGCTTTAAGGGAAACCACAAGACACACCTGCGTTCCCTAAAAGACGAGGCCGCTCCTCCCTACGACCCCCCAAGGGCCCGGACAGCCGACAAACCCGCACCTGTATGGGTCAACCCCCTCTACAGGTGCAGTTTACCCAAAAGAAAAGGTTGTTTTCTTTCCCAACAAAAAAAGAAAAGTAAAACTCCTTATGCTTCAAAAACTACATCTAAGCAAACTGCAGACTTCTAGAACAATGTCGTTTTGATGATATGGGCTCTTTTTACAGCCACAACACAAGGCCAAATTGGAGTCACTGGGGCAGCAATGAAGTCCTCTCTAAGCAACAGTGTTTTCAAATCAAATGTGAGGCCATCTGTCAGCCAGCTATACAGTCTGGGAAAAAAAAGGCCATGGAGCAAGAAAAATGAAAACTGAGTTTAAAAGCGGATCTAAAATCAGCGACAGAAAAAGTCACAACGTTGGTAGTCAAAACCTAGTGAAGCTCAATGAACCAGCTTCCACATCTGCACAAAATACACAGGAAAATCTATGTTTCATGAAATTTAAAAAAACAGCATATCAAATAGTCAATTTTTTATTAAATAAAAAATATGACAGGAATAATATGCTAATTTGTTTAAAAATGTATTTCTTTCATAGGTGACTGAGTTGGATAATGCCCTTCAAAGTGTACATGTTCAGAAATTAATGGATTTCAATCGCGATCATGCCTCCGTCGTTCTTTATTTTCTGATAATGCATAACCCGTTGACCAGTATCCTTTAAATAGATGAGTTATTGATTATTAACGAGATTAACGCAAAAAATAACACTCTAATCACTCTGATTAACTAATCGCAATTAGCATAATGATAAAAATAATATTCATTATAAGGTTGAGCTTATGGTCATGCTTTGCTAAACTTAAACCTCTTCTTAGGTTCAGTCCTTAAAAAGAAGCAGCATCTAAAAGTTTTCCCAGCAAGCCATTTGGCTACACAGAAACTTGGAAAAAAGATCAAATTACAAGCGAGGGTTTTGACAGTAAACCTCTGAAATACAGCGGCGTGGATGATGCTCAAACTGTCCATACGCACCACGGGGAGAAGAGGCAGCCAGCATGCTGCAGCCACACAGGCCACAAGCTGCTCAAGGATCTTGAGGTGATGAATGCGAGGCTAAGAAGTGAATAAGCACGGTTTTGGATAATGGCTCACAGCCATGCAATATTTGACTGTTGCAGGGGTAATCCTCTGCTCCTACCGCCCTCTGCCTGAGGGTGATAATAGCTTTGCACTGTTGCCGAGCTGCTCATGCTCCAGGGAGGACAGACTGGCACTGTGTCACTTCATATCGCCTCGCCAAAGAGAGATGCCTTTGTGTGGCATTAGGCTGGATCTGTCACCAAATAGAGATGTGCTTTTTGTGTCTGAACGCATTCATCTTAATTTCACTGTGTTTACCCGCTCGGCCGCTTTATCATCAAGAGAAGAGCCACCAAACCGAAATCTCGGAGGTTACCATGTCTTTGTTGTTTACAATCCCAGCTGGGTATTGTAAAGGTCAAATTTCACTTAAAGGATCATCCGCCAATACAAATGTAAGCCTCTGTGTTGCCGACAAAAAAAAAAAAAAAAAATGAAATGGAAAAAAATCAATTTCATAGAAAAACGAATTGTTGGCTGTCAGTGCACTGACCTCAAGTGTCAGACATTGAATTGTCTACTCTTCAAATATTTCCCTGACGTAATTTTAAAGTCCATCCAATTTTTGACATGTCCTAAGAGTGCTGATGTCTGAAGGAGCACAATATCCAAGGTGAATTATGACTTTTCTTATCTAAAATCTCCCCAAATCTCATAAGATTTGGGGAAAAACACTGCCTAAATCATAGGCTTAGAGCACACTATCGCCCAACCTTTGCAAACAGCAACAGCTAACAACCAACTTGTTGTGTGTAGAGACAAACAACCGCCAGATTATTTTGGACTGTGTTGTCCATCTTCCAAAATATACTGAAGCCGTTCTCCTCATTGAGTGATCCAAAAGTAAAGTTCCCCAACTGCTGTCGGATAGGCTAAGATACTGATTACTTTATGTCACAGTAGTATACCACGTGCGCATGGCCGAAAGCCTGAGTTTCACTCCATTTTCATGATAACATGCTAAAAGTAAAATGAAGATACTTTTTTGAGCAGATGTTCATGAAAAATCCTCCCCGAATTGCTTCTCACTAAGGATAAACATCCAAAACAACTGAATGTAGAATCACTTTGAGCAAAGTACCATTGGAAATACATTCAGGCATTTAGGGGTTAAGTATTGACCTATAAAATAGCGTGGAGTCGAGTTTGCTCTGCCCTCCTCAACACAGCTTTTCAAAAAGTGGCAACTGGTCAGAATGTTTTGAATCACCAATAGACCAAGCTTTCACTGTAAAAATACTGAAATGATACGTTTTGCGAGTATAAGAGTTGATTGCGTTTGAATAAAATGTTTTTATTTGGTTATTAAAAGCCATTTACAGAAATAGAATTTTAAACTGAACAAAGGTGAGAATTATTGATAAAATGATCAATTCAAACAAGCAGTAAACAGTTTTTCCCTTGAAAATCAACAGAATTCCTTTAATGGAGTCTGTATTCGTGGATATTAACACTCTATATGCATTTTCAATCTGAAAATGTATTAATCACTATTTTTTTTTCTAAGGTCAGTAAAAGGCTGTACTGTAAAAGCATTTTTGTTAGAATTTTTAAGATGGTAGTCAATAGAGAGTAGTTCCATTTCGAAACCTTCCTCTACTGTTTTTTTTAGGAATTGTAACAACTATACACGTTTAGCTAATCACACAGTAGTTTTTGCGAGGAAGACAAGAAAAAAAACACAAACGAAGGATAAAATCTTCTTGTTTTTCCACGAAACCTTTGTCCTTTCTGCAGCATCGCATAAGTGTTTGTCTGCTTACAACTAATGTTTAGCTTTTCATTTTTGTTTGCCTGCTGTTTCATTTCACATTAAGATGAGACTAAAAAAAGCTATTGGTGTCAAAGATTCTTTGCTGTTTTGGTTAAATTTCCCTTTTTCTCTTGCACGTTCCTTCCAAAGTAATACAAAAAAGTCACGTTTTATTGTTCTTTGTCCTAACTTTGAATTCTGTGCACTGCATGAACAGTAGTGGCTCATTTTTTTTTTTTTTCCGGCATTTACTCAAAAACCTATTTTCATTTAACATGAAATACACAACTCTTGAGGTTTATTTCAGCCCCTTGCCACCAGCAAATGTACTTTTTTTCTGACAGAACACAACATTCCTTCAGATTTATCAACTTGGTTGTGAGGTTGACAAGTCGGGATGACAATACATTAGGCAGTGTGGAACAGGTTGGGACTTTCTCCACTGAAAGGCTAGATGTGGAACTGAACTTGTGTGGCAGGTGACATTAGAGGTAATCAGTCGTGCTTTAAAGCTTAAATAGTGAGTCATCCTCACTGCCAGCACCTCAGAACTTTAGGCAGGGCAATTCTTGAGGGATCACTTTAGGTCACTATAGCGGGCTGACTACTTATTGGTGTATGTGTCCTGTGAGTCGTGTGTGAGTGGGAGAGAAAATCACTCTTTCAGGTTTGGTTAGCTTACCCTCGGCAGCCTTTCTGTCTTTCTAATATGTTCTGCTTTTAGCCTCCTCTGCTGCACACAGATCCATTTTTAGCAAAGGCTGTCAAACATTTAGCTTGCAAATTGAATTTTACTCTATCAAGCACCAACTCATAGCCGAGGTTATCTACAGCCACTTTCCAAAAGATGCAAAAACACAAATTGAGACGAGTTAATTTTGAAGACTTCTTGAAGTCTTCTCTTTTACAAAAAAGCCTCTAGTGGTCCTTTAAGGAACTGCAATATTTGGTATATTTGACCCACACCAATGAAAATTGTGTCTTTTACCAAGTTCTTGTTTAATTTTTTAATTGTGAAGAAATTTTATAAAGAAAATTAAGCTTAAAATTGCATTTCTGAATATTTTCTTTTTGTTTAAATCGCTGGTAAACAGGAGCAGATGAAAGAATGCCGTCAAATAATGACTTGAATGTAGTGAAAGGAGATTGTACAGCATCACCCATATGTGATGAGTGCCTTATGCATACTTCACTATACCCTTACCGCATGCACGACAACAGTACGTTCCATTTTTATATCACCTCTCAAGGTGGCTGCACGAGCCTCAAAAGGACTGCAAGACACTCCTGCTCTCCCTTAAAGATGTGGCCACTCCTCTCTACGATTCTCCACAACCCAACATGCAACAGCCATAAGGATGGATGGGTCAACGCCCTGCAGGTGTCAGGATCCTGGTCGCCTCCCCCACACACCTGGTGTCCATCTCCTCACCTGCTTTCCATTACCTCATCAACCTGGAACCCTCTTATGGACCTCCAGGCCGTTCAGCCGATGTCAGTCCGTCTGCTTCATGCGGTAGAGTGTTCTGACCCATGCTTCGTCTCAAGCTTCAGTTCATGTCTTGTTTTCGGATGAACGTTCATAGACTGACTAATCCTGTACTTTCATCTTCAAGGAATTCTACGCCTCTACAGTCATCCACTGCAACCAACCCGGACTCCTGTTCACGCCGGTCACCTCCACCTTCCTTCTGGCCAGCGGCTCACCCTCCAACCCAAGCCCAGCAGCCAAACTGTCACAAACCTTCCACCAGGACTGGCACAGAATTAATCACTTCTACAAACCTACTCCTGTCTTCAGCCTGCTATTGGGTCCAGCCCTCCCATAGACCTGACAGCAGGAGTGCATGAGACTAAGGCATTGAATCTATCAGCAAGCCCAACCTTTACTCAAAGGAAATCAAAATCTACTTTATTGACTTAAGCCTTTATTTTTTTGTAGCAGTAATAACTAAATCAAGCTTTCTTTTAAGCATCTGTTTATCAAATTCTAAAATCAGAATCTATAAATGAAACTGTTTGCAGTGGAAATCCCTGCGATAGGCCTTTGTAACCAAAGCTTTCTTCAAGAATTCAATTAATAAAGATTAGGGCAAACATTTGTTGCCAACTTTTTTTGATCAGGAGAACACGCAGATAATATAAGCTTCTGATGCTACATTGACACCAGGGATGGGATGCGCATCCCTGGATAACATCCTCCATGATCAATTTTTAAACCGTTCGTATCTCCAATTGAATAGGGCATCTGTAACTTACCTCCAAATCCGAGTCCCTGATTGGTCAACGCTCTACCTGGTTGAAATCGTTTTATACGTAGAGTTTTTTAAACGTTTCGTATAAACTTGCGTGAACATGAGTTTTGAATGCGGAAAACCAAAACGTGCATATACATACATACCTTTACCTAGATTTTTCAGTGGAAGTTGAACGTTTGTTGCCAGGGCAGATGTAAGCGTAGCTTAAGAATAATGAAACAAGATAATGATGGTGACTTATCATTGACGTTTATCAAGTCGTTATTGGCTCTGATTAGAGACTAGTAGAAGTTCTGAGAAGATTAATGAATGAATGGTGGATATAGCTAAGAAATTAGGGTTACAAAAGGTTAGGTTGAGGTGATTCAAAGAAAATGTTGGACACAGATCAACATTTCAAAAGTTCTTTAATGAGTCAATGTTGTGTTTTAATCTGTAGATGTGTGTTGGTACATTGCCTCATAGCATCAATGGTGTTTAGTGATTTAGAATATTTTTACTACAAAAAAAACATCCTTTTTCTTTGTGGATTTTTTGTTTTGTTTGGTTTTTTTTTCCAAATGAAACACATTCAAATCAAGTGTGAAGTCGTTCCAAGCGTCCACTTCAGAAGTAAATGAAACACACCAGGAGTCTGTTGCAAGAGCAGGTCTATTTGGGTAGTTGTCTAAAATGTCTGTCACATTTTTTCTGCACATATTTCATTTCTGTTTTTAGTTGCTGCTCAAGCACAGCAGGAAGCCTTGAAGGCACGGACAGAAACATGTTTATTTTGTTGTTAAACGTACGTTTGCAGTTTTCTGCTAAAGTTTCTATTGAAAATTGCAAAACCAACTCACTGTTGTCCTAAAATGTGTAGATTTGTACTATTATAACCCAAAGAATGCAGTTCAAGTTTTATGATTACTTTTATTTAAGAAAAAAGAGGACTTTGTGGCATAGACGATAGACTGTTATAATTTGTCGTCTTTTTCTGTTAGACTTTTATTAAAATATTCCTTTTCCTAAAGACTCCAAAAAAATAAAATCCTCATCTTTAGAGAACATCCCATGAATAAATAAAAAATGTTTTTTTTGTTTTTAAATTTACTCAATACACCCCTGAGTGTTCAAACCTTTCAATTCAGATTGCTTTTGTAATCTTAACCGTCTCTTTCTAAGTGTTAGTTTTCAGTTGCTGGTGCATGCCGTCCATTTCCTAAATTATTGTAACCACACAGTGAATTATTTATAAAATCATGTCATGCAATAGAGCAGCTGTATGATTCACAAGTCAAGCCGAGCAGATTTCCTCCTTTCTTTGTAACTTCTAAATTTAACAGTCCAAACTAGCAAACCTGCATTATTAATCTCTAATGTTACCAACCTTATGCCTTATCACTGCCGCCCTCATGGAAAAAATGAGGGGGAGGGGCTTGTATGGAGCACTCATGTGGCCCCTCAAAAAATATCAATGTTGTGGGTCGCTCAGTGATCCCGTAGATTGAAAATGTTTATGCACATCTATAGGCTTGCGTGGACACCGTAAGGTAAAAAGCGAATAAAAGAACCTGCGTTCAGCGCTCTTGGACTTGCTTCACACACAAGACACAGTTGCGCTCACCTTAAGATGCGGCCGCTCCTCTCCACGATCCTCCACAGATCCGGATGACCCAAAAACCAACAGCACCCGTACGGGTCAACTCCCTGTACCCCCAAAGCTTTAATGACCCTGATGTTGTCCAATTAACTCATCTAGATTTATATGAAAAACATGTTTGTTTTTGTGTGTATGATTGATCTATACTGATAAGATCTATGTTCTAGCACATGATAACATAGATTCAACTTTAGAGTCATTTACTGTCATTTTTTTCGCCTTTTCTCTAACCTAAGCAAGTCCCTATTTTCTTGACTATTCTAAAGGCTGCTTAATTCCATTTTTCCTGCAGTATGATAACCATAAAAAAGGCCAAATTTTGACATGAAAAATTGGCCTTAATTCTCTTGAATGCTAACCTTAGAATCGTTTTTGTTTTTTTTTTTTGTTTTGTTTTTTTTAACCAGACCAATCGCACGGGTACATCCATGAAGATAAAGCAATTCAATCTCAGCAAACAGTTTGAACAAAAGACCCACAAATGTTCTCGCACGTGAGCACACGTGCACGGTTTATACAGTTCGTCTTCTCCTCATCTTCCACTATCTTGAACTGGACTCCTCGCCTCAGCCTGTGGCCCCCATCCGAGTGTTATCCCTGGAATCCCTCTTGACGCAGACGTGCACACAGAAACACACGGTGCCCACTCAACCGTCCGATCGCACACACAGAGGCCCCGGTGACTAATGCCAGCTGATCCTCCGCTACCAATAAAAAGAGCCCAGAGACTGACAGGTTGCTCTGCAGCTCAGAGTTATTGAGTGGGGTCCCTCATCTCTTTCCTCCGCTCTCATCTTAATTACTTTTCTTTTCGCTGGCTGTTTTCACCCTCTTGTTTCCACACTGTCCCCATCCTGTTTTCTTTTATTAACTTTGTCCTTCTTTTAATCCTCTTTTTTGCTTTCTTTAAAATAAAAAAAAAGGTCAAAAGAGGCTGCAATCATTTACCATCCCTTGATGTTTAAGTGATTAGTTTCTGTTTATACAATTAGTCTGCATATTACAAAAGGGAAGGGGGCGGGGGCAGGCTATTGGGGAGGAAATACTAAAAGAGACAGATATAGATGGATGATAGTGAGATAATCTTGGGGGATTGCAAAGACCAAGGTAATGGATACTGCGAATCCTGGAGATGGGGAGACAGGAGAAGGATTAAGAACTGCAAAAGAAAAGATTCTTGTGAAGCTGGTGTACAACCGCATGGAAGGAAGTGCATACACACCTACACTAGGCTGCAAACATGGTTCTGGCATCATTTGATATAGGTTGGGTCAGCAAAAAAAAAAAAAACGTTTTTTCCTTATGTACCAACTTTTTTATATGTTTCCATAGCAGTTTTTCTAGATTTGTTTGGTACACACCCTGTGTTCGCTCCTAAACTATATATTTTCAGCAAAACAGCTGGTAATAACTCAATCATTGGGGGAAGAGGTGGCGTTTTACCAGGTTGTAGAAATGCAGATGTGAAATGTTTAATGTCTGTTTTCATTTTAAGGATTTTTCACTGTATTTGATGATATGAGAAGAGTCAAATGAGGGCTGGCTGGACAGGTTTCTGAAGGCATAACTCAATAAACTGGTAATTTGTGTCATACAAAGCATTACTTCCTGTTTTTTTTCTTCAAACCATGCTTTATTTTATAGTTTTTTTGTCAGTTTTTGAAAATCAAGGCTTTAGGAAGTTTAACTTTGTCTTTAAAAAAAATTGAAATGTTTGCAAAATAGTTACAACCGGAAATTGTTTTTAAACCCATAAATGAAAAGAGAAGGCACCAGATTAGGACAAAAACTAGAGATTACTGGATGCTGGATGCCTTTCCAAGTTTTTATCTTTTAACACCAGAGACGTCACTGGCAACACCTTTGACAAACCGTAACTTTTCGACCGTTTATGAGATCAATCAGCTCATTGCTGTTACACTGTTGTTTTTCATTATTATTATTTAATTGCTTCTTAAAAAATACATAAAAATGGTATCAATTAACTGATGGCTTAAAGAAATAGATGATCAATCAATGGATTAAGGTTTAACAAATGAAAAGGTTGAAAAAGTTGCATCATTAGAGAAATACTTTGATAAATATCCAGTCATTATTTTACGATTTTCATTATCCAACAAACCACATCTCCTATTTTTACTGTGTAGAACTCAATTGAGTTGTCTTAACTGCAAGGAAAAATTTGCCAAGATAAAAAAACTTTTAAAAGTTGCAGCTGATTACATAAAGTAACCTGAGATCGACCAGTAGTCGTTTTGAATAAGTGAAAACGTAGATAATTAAATTCTACTTAATGGCTTAATGTTGAAGATTTTCAACCAGCAAATTTCACTCTTTCGACATAATGATCCTTCACAAACCTAAAGTATCTGCTGATTTACTTTGATTGCGTGAGCACCCTACTGTAATGTGTTGCACATCAGCACACGGCTACTTTTCAGAATCTTTTCTGATTTCAGAATCCGCTGAATTTGCATTCATTACATAAACGGTTGAAAAGTCACTCTAGTCGAAAGAATATAAAAACTGGAATTAAAGCTCCGGTGTAAAAGGGTTAAACCATATATGCATTGTAAAATCTCAAAAAAGTAAAACTGTAACCTCTAGTTTTTTCAAGCTTGCTGGAAAACAAACAAATCCAGTTCACAAAGTGGCAGCAAATGGAGTTGTGTTTAAAATGAATAACTTGGCTTTATTTTAAAAGGCTATTGTTACCCCCTTATTATAAGTTATATGTTATAGGCACAAAAACTGATGGACAAACTGTTTCACCAATTACACATTTTGGACAGAGAGCTTTGGCCCAAACAAAAGTTTTTTGTTTTTTTTTTACTATGAAAATAGAATTTGAAATAATGATAATAATTGTCAAATAGCTGTCAAAATGTCAAATATTGTGATTATTAATTTGTAGGTATCCTTATGAATCTGCCCATGCTTGGATTTATTTCTTCTCATTTTCATCGAATGCCTGCTAGGTACAAGGGCGTAAAGACATATGTGATGCTATCTATTTATTTGGGAAATTAAATTGTAAATTGTTCATTTGACATGAACAAATTGAAATCATTTCACTCCAGATATTTCCCTAAAGCCACATTTCTTTTTTGGTCAGGCATGGGATTTTGGCTTTTCCAAATGAACTTTGAATAATAGTGAATGTTTTAGTGACCGAGACTTACTGACTGAACATGTTGAGTTTTTCATGGCTTTCATACTAGCAATCTTTTCATTTGCGATGACATTTTCTGCCTAAAATGAGAACATAACCTTGAATGAAAAGAGCTACCAAAGCTGTTGTTATCTCCAGAATCAGAGGAGGTTATCAGATGGGTTCATGGGAGATACCAGCTTTCAAAGTACACCTGTCACAAGAGTGTCAGAATGAAGTTAAAGGAGACAAAAGATCTTACATTTTTAGCTCTTCTAAATACCTCTAGTTCCGAAAGCAACAGTTCTATCTATCAATCTCCCATTCCTTTTGCTATTATCAATTTAATCTTTTCTGTTCCGACACACAACAGAAAAGCAAAGAGTGGTGGTCTAGATGCAGTGTTAAAGGAGAAAAAAGAAGCTCCCAGAAACCTTCAGCATAGTTTCATTTGAATCTCAATAATTGGATTGAAGAGTTTGCCCTCCACTGCAGAGGGGCTCTTTGATACGGTCTGGAACAGAGAGATGCCAAGATGGACTGCCAGTCTTCTCAAAGCAGTTTAGAGTTGGCCTTTGAAGATCCGTGTTAGCACACACTGTAGATGTTCAGACAGCTGCTTGTTTTCTCCGAGCGTGCAGTATGTAAGGGCACTTTGAGGCTTACATGACAAAGGCCCCCCTCCCAACACAGCATGTCGCTTTGTTCAAATATAAATGGCTGCAAACATGGAAAGTGATGGATTTTTCTCATGTCTGTTGTAAAAATCTAGCCTTCATGCTTCAGTAGCATTTTTTTTTTGTCCAACAATAGATTAATAGTGTAACATAACCAATCCACGATCTTTTCTTTATTCTGTTTGGTCATCAATGGAATGTATTTATGAGCCTTTCCAATCAGATTCGAATTTTATTTTTATTTAGAAAAAAGAAAACACTGTCTGTCTATGTAAAGGCCCAACCGTGTTGTACTTTATATTCATTGGCCACATTTTGGTGACAAAAAGTCTTTTCACAAGCAGAGACACTGAAGTATGAATGTATGTTCCTTCGTATTATATACTATAGATGTACAGATAGAGGGAGGGACGGACAAAAGAACAAATGGATGGATAGATAGATAGATAGATAGATAGATAGATAGATAGATAGATAGATAGATAGATAGATAGATAGATAGATAGATAGATAGATAGATAGATAGATAGATAGATAGATAGATAGATAGATAGATAGATAGATAGATAGAAAGAAATAATAAAGTTCGTTAAGACCCACTTCAATAAAAAATGTATTTTTGGTGTTTTGAATATGTTTTTGGAATATTATTCCGATGATGGAGGACATACAGTATAAAAAGAAAATAATATTCAAATTGCATTTCGGAGTATTTCTTTACTCAAATAGTTGTGAATCAGGCGCAGGCGAAAAATGCAGTTTGAAAAAGCTTGTAGTACAAACTCCAATCAGCAGGTCACAAGCTCCCTGCTCCGCTCCATTCTGATGCACCAACTTAATCGAACAGTTCTATGCACATCTTTGTTTTCCCCGTCTGCAGGAAAACAAAACTCCTGCAGAAACTCTAACATAAAGTTTTTAGATTCCGGTTAAAAACAACATAATCCATAATAAATTATAATTAAAAGATCATTGGAAACACTTTTAAAATAGATTAAAAGATAATCATGGGACCTTAAAAGTCATTTACTGACAATTTTTGAAAGTAAAATGTCGATATTTTTTTAAAGAATATTTTCTGTCTCAAGTTTTGCTGCCACATTTCACACCAAGTTCCTTCCCACAATGAGTCCATGCACTAGTTTTGGGTAGCAACAGATACAAATTCATTCAGTCTAAGTCACATGACCCTGTGACATGCTTCCTGTCAAAATACAGTCACTTAGTTTTGGCTAAGATCAGCATCATGGAGTGTACTGTACACACAAAAATATATATAAATAATTTAAAATTCTTGCCAATAGGTTTTAAGAAAGAAAAAAAATCGGCGGTGGACAGTTTTAGCCTTTGTGCAGCTTAAAAGCAAATCAATTCCATGGAGTGAAACCTTACATTGGAGATTCATCTGCCCATTTCAGAGCATCAAAGCCGAGCAGTGGTTTGGCTGTTTTTGGGCTTGAATGGCAGCTCTTTTTGTGCTGCCTTTTGTCTTTTCAAAGGCTTCATCTCATGAGTGATGACTCAATTCAACAGACTAAACAGAATAGTTAATTCCTCTCATCATGAGCCAGGCCTTACTGAACAGTTAATCCCTGTCGGTTATTTGTTCCTGCGTTCCTGTTAACATATGGACATGTAGCTTATTCTTGACAGCTTTGCTGCATCAGACTTGGCTGCGTCCTGAATGTTCGCAGAGGACTTGGAAAAGATCTTTCTGTCATGGCAACACATTTTTCTTTTGGTAGAGAACACCCCCCCCCCCCCCCCCCCCCCCCCCCCCGCAAAATATTGCAACAGATAATGACAGTTTTGTATAATAAAAATGACTTGCCTCAGTCTGAAGCAGAATTCAAGCGAATATTGAATTTCAAACAATACATTTGGATGTCTGAATAATGTCAAGTTTATGATATAGGGTGGAAAACTTAGTTTTGTCCACATTTTGTCATTGTAGTTTTCCTCAGATTATTTACACTCAATATAAACCTGTCCTAACTGTAGACAAAATGTGTGAATGTCAGTCCTTCCAACAAACATGCAGATTACAGACGTCTGAACAGCCCCCCGATCTAAGAGTGCCTGTCAGATTGCGGTAAAAGTTTGTGTTGTAATTTCGGCTGACATTGTGAGCGTGTCTCTGCTGAGCACTGGCATTTATTCTGACCTTGTAGCGATACTTTAATGGCCATTATTCCTGTCTACTAGCTGAGCCTTTCATTTTAAGTGCACAGACGTTCAAAGTGTTCGAACAGACAAGAAGAAGAGTTTACTCGCCCATTAAGCAGAAGTGGAAGCAAAAAGCATATATAGTTTTTTAACTGTGACTTGCAAAACAATGCTGTTGTGAAAGAACATTTTATATAACCACATATATGTAAATTATTTGGAAAAGTATTTGGAATAAATACACTTTAGGCTAGCAAGTGTACTAGCAAGTTGGGAACTAGTCAGGAAAAAGCACATTTGGGTCCAACTTCATGTTCAGGTCTTACGAGTCAGTAAAAACATACGTGTAATGTGGCTCATTAGCCATGTTGCCTTGGCAACAAGGTAACAAGGTAAATAAAACCTCCTAACCCAAAGTCAACATTGGTTTGTGGATGAAATGCACATTTGTTTGGGCTAAAGAGCAAAGTGAAAGTACTCAGGTACTCCTTAACAACCTGTTATTTAAAGGAAAATGGAGGCCAACAAAAGTAGCAGTTTTTGGTTGAGTCCAACAGGAAACCCACCTTTTGTTTTCAAATTTGAAGCAATTTTGAAAAGTGGTCATTGGAGAATGGTTTAAAGAAAAGAGCAATTTTCTAAAAAAAAAAAAAAATCCCCCCCAGATAAAAGTCCAAACTTTAATACGGAGGGTTAGATGTATGCATGTTTTGAAAAAATTATCTTTTTTTTTAATGGCAGTAGACATAATAAAGCGCTGTTACTCCATCAAAAAAAAAAAAAAACAAGTGAAATTTTCAAGAAAATTTGAATTTCTCCAGTTACTTTCGTAAGTCATTTTCAATGTGTTTTGAATGTTTCTTTTAATGTTTTCTGTAAAGCACTTTGAATTGAATCCATCCATCCATTTTCTAAACCCGTTTGGTCCCTTTCAGGGTCACGGGGACGCCAGACCCTAACCCGGCCACTCGTAGGTGAAGGCAAGGGTTCACCCTGGACAGGTCGCCTGTCTGTTGCAGGGCTGGACATGAAATGTGCTACACAAATAAACGTGTTTTGCCTTGTTAACCCAGATATTAGGAACTGGTTTTGGCATCTCTAGCTGCAGAGTCAATTGCTGCATTTACATGGACACAAGTAATTGGAATAAAAGCCTAATCAGACTAAACATGTGTCATGTATACATACCTTTCAGAATACTCTGACCCGATTAACTCATTTGGATCAAAATTTCCTTCCGATTGAGATAGGTGGTAGGTTATGCTGGTTGTTGAGTCGATCGTGGTGCATGCAAACGATTTATTCTTATTGTAGGTCATTGATGCACTGCTTTTTACATCCTGCGTAGACGGTGTGGTGCTCCAGAGGACACTTCAGAACACAAACAAACGGCCGGCTGCTCCAACCAGAGCAGCTGGACTAGCTTTGTGTCTGCTTTGTCAGGGTGTGCGCTCTGGAGGAGGCTTCAGGCTCCAAGTGAGCGAGCCTCCGGACTGAGAATCGTGTCTCCCGGGACAACAGTCTCCAAGCAGAAAAGCGGCTTGTGTGACCGTTGAAACAATAACCTGAATTTGTGTTGACAATTGTGTCCAGACAAAATAAAGGCGTGTGCTATTTCCGCATATTAACGTGTGGCCAAGATACACATTGCTGGACTCATTGATCCCAAGGCTAAATGTCTAACTCTAACCCTTCCTCCTAATCTGTGCGGCAAAGACAAAAGCACTGGCCGCACGTATTTAGAAAATTATGTGCGAACAGTCACTTAAAAACAACAACAATAATAATAAAAGAATGCATAGAAGTCATGCTGCTCTATGTTGCAGCTTTGTTTGTTTACCAAACAGGGTGTCCCATAAGTCTCCATCCATAGAAGACATAATGCATTCCATGCGTATATGGTTCACTATTGCAAACATAAATCCAGATGTTCTTAGAAGTGTTCTTCAGCTGTGGAGGACACACAAGGATATGTGTTCCCGACAAAAACGCAGTCATACAGAGCATAATATATAAATAAAAATGGTTTATGTTAAGAAACGTTTATTTTTCTTATGTATGGAGACTTATCGGACACCTCGTAGAACTCCTTTCTTCTTCTACTACGGCCGTTACCGTTATTTTAAGTAGTCCTGCGCATGTCAAGATGATTTATTCCGATCTAACGTATGGCGGATGTCAACGTTTGTTTTAATCCAGATGATGTTTTTCAGGGCCAATATCAGGGACAACACAGTTCACTTTCAAAAAATATTTTTGCGTTTGCAACACAAATGTTTTCAGACGTCTCTCATCTCGCTTTCATCCATCTTTGATTTTGTGTTTCAGTTTCATGTGATATTTGTGCCACTTGGCCAGGACTCCCTTAAAAAAGAGATTTTTAATCTCCATGGGACTTTTCTGGTTAAATAAAGGTATAAAGAAAAAAAAATATTTAGTCAAACTTGTGAATTTATGGGTGAGAATCTCCTGAAACAGTAAAATACACTGTAAAGTGTATCTGCTGACTTTACACTAAACTGGCCTGTTTGAGCAAGAAATCCTCTTGAGCAAAATCTTGGTAAAAAGTTTGATTTTCTTTAGGATCTGTTTGTTATTTAAAAGAAATGAAGCACATAATATTTCCTGCTGCAAAACAGTGTTTTGGATTAGATTAACAGCAGTATTCAGTAAGGAAAATAACAGCTCACCAAAGTAAACTTCATGTATAAGCAGAAAAAAATATATTTTTAACTTTTCATGTTAATTTTCAGTGTCTTGGAAAAAACAAAACTCATGTTTGCTTTTCTCCAAAGTACAAAAAAAATCTTCATGAAAATGAAGATGCTATTTTCTCATAATATTTCAGTGTTTTATTAATGAAAAAAAACATGTATAACATGTAACATTTATACAAATCATAATGTAACTTCCAGCTGGACAGAGGCGGAGCTGAGACAGTTTTTCTGCTGCGGACAATTTTAAACACGCTGGTCGCTACATTAACATGAATAAATGAAGAACCCTGGCTTTTCTGCTCCTTCTGAGTTTTGCTCAAAGAGAAATGGGCCAGATTGGGTGAAGACTGTAGAATCGCGGGCGAACAGAACCGACACAAAATCCGTGTTGTCCTCCAGGCACCGTCAATGCGAGGCAGAGACACTCTAGACCAATGTTTGTGATCGGCTGTTAGTTGGCACAAATATCACACAAAACTGAAATTTAGGAACGCAAAATCAAAAATAGGGCGAAAGCAAGATGAGCGTCAACGCATCTGAAAACATTTGTGTTGCAAACGCAAAAAAATTTTTTTAAAGCAAAAAAAAAAAAAAAAAAAAAAAAAGAATAGTTTTTGAAAGCAATATCAATCAATACATAATTTTCAATATCAATGGTGGTACAAAAATCACTTCATAGCAATGCTGCACTTGGATGGCGATGCAGCTAAAGAGGAAGTGGTCCCAACTATTCGCATTTTCTACCTACCTACTTTTTTGTGCTCAGCCCTATTGGTCAATGTCTGTCTCCATCAGTTTAAGTAGTTTAAGGTGTGAGTTGGGGATTGTATGTGGGTTTGAGGAAATAGGGAGTGCATTAGCTCTATTTTTATAATTCATTTGTTTTTGTTATATTATTTATTTTATCTTCATGTAACCCAAAAAGTGTTACATACAGAAGATTGGTTTATACTAACCAGTAACCCTGCAGGACTCATACATTGTGCAAAAAGTCTTTAATCAGATCAAAGATCGGGTTAGAATTGAACTGAAAACAAAAAAGAAAGTTTTTGAAAGCTAACATTAAATACTTTCATTTGCAAATTATGAAACTTTGTCTCTTAAAACTTTACATTTTGTTTTCAATTTAGAAAATTTTGATCTCAAAACAAGGACTTTTGCTTGCAATTGTGGAATAATAATCACTCTATACATTGCAGAAGGGGAACCCAGCCTCACAACAGCAAGTTGGCAATGCAGGTCCTCATCTAGAGCCTTAAGCCATTTCTTAAACGTAAGGTGAATGTTCTGGCTCCTTACTGACTATGTGGAAATGCTGCATGCATGGAGTGTGCAAATGATGCCCATTGATGCCCACACAAACCACATTCTGATTGTCTCATTTCTAACAGCAACAGCCAGGGATTCCTGCTAGAAGCGCACACTTATCTTGTCGAACAGCACTTTGTGCATTGTGCAGTGATCAGGGAGGTTGAAAAAATAAAAAATTCCATACGACGTGCACCCACTTCCCTTTTGCTAAAGGGTTCACTACGACCTGTTTCCCACAGCATACATGTGGAAAAAACATGTGCATGAACATTTTCACTCTACGGGCTCCCCAAGCGGTTTACGGTCTTAAAATTCTATCGTTTGCTACATTTTAGATGTAGACTAGGCTACAATTGGCTGTTTCGACTTTTTTTTTTCTTGTCATTGATGGTCCAAAAGCTGTTCTTAATTGAACAGATCAAACTTTATTTATAAAAAAAGTCCTTCTCATGCTGTATGCAGCTCAAATTCAAAACAAAACATAGGCAAAGACATTTAAATAAAAACCCAAGCCACACTTTACCCTCCTTTATGAATACTTCTTGTAGAATAAAGTTAATCATATGTACAATTAATTGGAGATAACCCAAAGGTCCAGGTAATTACTGCTGTACATGTAATTAATTTTATTCATACGCACACGCTTGAAGCCAAGTATCACCCAACAAAAGCTACCGCTATGGCTTATAGTTGGCCCAAACATCTTTAGAGTTCTTAAAATACACACAAGGAAGATTTCTTGAATGTCTTTACTTTTCTGAAAATGCCGGGCATCAATTAGCCTCATCTCATGCTGTCCAACACAGACGTTCACTTCTAAATCTGCTAAATCTGAGCTTAGGCAAGACCAAGCCCACGATTTGTTTACACTGTGTTTGTGTGTAAAAGAAAAAAAGCTTTTCAAGCAAGCATTTAGCTTTATATTTAACCTTAGCATGGCATTGAAAGGCTTCAGTTCATACTGTGGATTACCAGGTGTGCCCACCAAATCTGTGGTTTTTACAAGCTCCATTTGGACGTAGAACCACTTTATATTGCAGCCTCCTGCGGTGGGTGTTGGTGATTAAAGAGAAGATTCATTGTTTTGGCAAAGCGAACCCTGTCAAACGGGCTCGTCTAAAACAGAACCGATGTTATTCGCTGTAATTAGCATGGGGTGAATTTACTTTCACTCATCCCTAAAGAATTGTTGTTTGTTTGACAACAATAAGAAGAGCGAGGGAAGATCAAAAAGCATCTTTAAGGTCCTCCTCTCTAAACAATCCCCTTTGATGTTCCCCAGGCACAAGAAATAAGTTGCTGTTGTTGCAAATAACGTGAGTGGCTCCTTTGATCCACCTCTAATGTCAAAAGTCTCCATTACTGTTGCAAAAGCTAAATTAAAAAAAATAAAATTGAAATGAAAGGTAATGCGCCCCTTTTCGCTCTGTCAACTTGACCCACATTTTGCTAGCAGCGTGTTAAACCACCAGCATGGCGCGTTTGTAATCCTCGGATTAAAAACTCGTTAGCGTAATTACGCGACTGATCATACAGGTTAGACAATTGTTTTCCCAATTTGTGCGAGACATTCCAACTTCAGTGGGATTCAAATGTGTGATCCAACAAACCTCAGCAGGATTTTCTTTTCCCGGTTTCTCTCCTGCTCATGAGCTCCTGTTACCATCTTCCCAAATAAAATGCATTAAAATTGGACCGGCATTGCATCTGAAATCCCTGTCATGACTAACAGGATGATTCCGTACATGGAAAACATAGTAATGTGGTTCATGTGCATATTATGTTCTCAGCAGAGGATTACAAGAATAAATGTTTCTGTTTCCCCCTCCCCTTATCAAGTACAAACAAGGACAGCGCTAAAAGGCAGCGGGTCGTGAAGAGCAGATGAGCGCAGAGACAACAGTGATTGTCTTTTCAAAAGAAAATAGCCACATCAGAGCAGCACATACTTTTAGAGACTAAGGTGTATAACAGAGTTGACAAGGAACAAAATGTTCACAGAATTGAATGGCAAGAAGCTAAACAGCAGAAAGAAATACCTGGTAAAATGTTGGCCTCACTCAGCCAAGAACTCATTGTAAAACATCTACGACTCACTAGAGTGACCGTGAGTGGGGCAAGAGGAATTTAGATGAAAACATGTTTCAGATCTGACCAACAGACTTATTGCTGAATGGTATCGCAGGGCTCTGCTCAACCATGATACAGACACCTGGTGATAGGCTTTGTTCACATCCACTTTGGATTCTTTTATATTGACTTCAATGTGAGTCGCAATTTTTGTGGAAAGTCTGTCTGAAAGGTTTTAAATCGGTAGTTGATGAAATGCATGAGCACGTATGTGCTCTTATTGTGCAAAAAAAAAAAAAAGAAAATCTTTCGGTTTGGTGTGTGAAGCAGGGCATTGACTGGAAGTAAAACCAGTATGGCTGCTTTCTACCATGAATTAAGAAAGGATATTTAAATCACTTCTCAAAACAAAAACAAGAAGAAACACTGGGGTACAGCGGTCCCTTGCTACATTGCAGTTCACCTTTTGCAGTCTTGCTGATTTGTAGATTTTATCTGTCATGGTTTTCTGTCTTTTTTGTAACAGCGTACTGTTCTGCATCCCGATTGGTGGTAAATACTAGTAAATCAATCTCATAAAAGTTTTTACTTTTAACCTTTTGACCCCGACTGAAGCAAACACACATCAAACCACTTCAGCTCCAAACTTACCTCAATTATTCATCTACTTGATAGTAAAAACACAAGTAAATCATGTTCCATAAAGGAGGTCTAAATGTAAAAGCAACAACGACTGAAACTGAAATGAACCAGAAGTCACTGGAAGGACTACAAAAGTGAAGTGAAGTGATTTGACAGACCACTTAAAAAAAGATGCTGGTCTCTGTTAGGGTTAGATATTGGTAATATAGGTAAGGTTGGTAAGAAATTGGATGAATTTGTTTGGAAAACTCAAAATATATATATGTATGTATATTTAATGACAACAGATACTCAGATGTTCTATTATTTAGGCTTTACATGCTTCTATTAGATCTGTTATACGGGACTTGTACAGTCCCCCACAGGACCAGCAGCAAATAAAACCTTAAATTATAGATGAGCATTCACCTTAATGGTGTCTCATTATTTATGCATCCTGTCTGGAGCTGCATTTATATTTAAAATATTCAAATGGTTAAGCAAGCGCTGGAATGCACCTGCTGTTTGCTCAGTTCAGCCATTTGGAATGATTGATGAACGATCTCAGAACAATGAGAACGTTCTGTTTTTGCTTACACAGATCCTTCAAAGCTCTTCACCAGTTTAAGGGCCAATAAAATGCTGCGGTGACTCAATCCCTCTGTTTTTTTAAGAGCAGACGCTTTAGCGTAATCATTCAGGATGAGCTGTGTTACAATACTGACTGTCTGCACAGCCATTCAGGAAATCCACAAACACATCTCATATACGTCCCTCTAAAACACATAGTCTAAGTCAACCTGTCATTCTGGAGAGACACATTCCGCTCATTCTTCAGTATTCCACTCCATGTTTTACCGTTTTTCCTATCATATTAAGGGTGTATCCTAATATGTTTGCCAGTTATGATGTGTTAGCTGTATTTTAAATCATTTTTTGCACTGTAAAAATCAGCAGCAACCTGAAACTATTAGCTGTTTTGTTGTATTATTCTTTAAGAACTTGCCATTACACAGCCTTTTAATAGTCCCCTACATCAAATTAATAAGATCAGCTGATGTTGATCATATGATTTCATACACATAACAAAGTAGCAACAGAAGTATAACAATCATGGGACAAATAAATTAAGAAATAGTAAAATTGTGAAAAGTGTAGCAGCATGGAAGGTTGTGGTGCAAAGGCAGGGGGGTCAGCCTCTGATCAGAGGATTGCAGTTGCAGTTCCTGCCTTGCCTGCCCATCTGTTGAAGTGTCTTTGAGCAAGACACTGAACCCCACATGGGTGAATGGGACTGTAAGAACATTGGGCTTCAAGGAAGGTAGTAAAGTGCTATATACTGTAAACCTACGCCATTTACCATGTGACTTTGTACACATACCAAAATAACAACAGAAGCATAATAATCAAGATATCATCTAATTAAAACAATTGTGAAAGTGTAGGCTGACGGGAGGCTGTTGTGCATAAGTAAAACATCGACATCTGATGGAAGGATCACCCATGTGTTGAAGTTGTCTGAAACTGGATGTGCAGGACCCAAAATGCAGGAAACTGGGCTTAGTGGCAGAAGCTCAAAGATTGCATGAATAAACTTAAACACGACAAAATCAATAGAGAAACTATTGCATGAATAAACTTAAACACGACAAAACCAATAGAGAAACTAAAAAGGGGGACAAAGCAGATGATCTGACAAAGATGAACTGAAACCTGACACTTTGGGTTTATTCAGACTGGGTAAATCTGTTGGTTAGGACCAAGTCCACTTACTGTAACTTGGTCCGGACTGAGTCCTGATGATTGAGTTTTGTCTGTATTCAGACTGGTGTCTACAGGAGATCTTTCGGACCAAAGCTTGTAAACAAAACCACGTGACTAAAGATCTTTTGATCATTGGCCAGGAACTGGTGGGTCAAACCAACAAGAGAAAGTCGGCGGTGCAACACTTTAAAATCCTTGTCGGGATAGGTAACTTATTAAAACTTGACACTTTTGAATGTCAGGAACATCAATACTTACTTGTTAATTTGTACGACTGGGGCATGCTGCAAGATGGTTACTGGCAAGAAGACGTGCCGTGTGTGCTTTAACTCAGAGGATGTTAGCAGCTGCAGTACTGAATAGATGTCGGCTATGAAGATAGGCTGACAAGTGTTTTATGACATTTAGATTGTTGTGAAAACAATAACAAAAACAACTAAATAAAAGTAGAATGAAAAAAAGTAAAAGACAGAAGGATGGATGGAGAGAAAGATGGACAGATAGATACACGTGGACAAAATTGTTGGTACCCCTCAGTTAAGGAAGGAAAAACCCACATTTCTCACTGAAATCACTTGAAACTTACAAAAGTAACAATAAAATAAAAATTTATTGAAAATTAAATAATCAAAATCAGCCATCACTTTTGAATTGCTGATTAACATAATTATTTAAAAAAAACAAACTAATGAAACAGGCCTGGACAAAAATGATGGTACCCATAACTTAATATTTTGTTGCACAACCTTTTGAGGCAATCACTGCAATGAAGCGATTTCTGTATTTGTCACTGAGCGTTCTGCAGCTGTCAACAGGTATTTTGGCCCACTCCTCATGAGCAAACTGCTCCAGTTGTCTCAGGTTTGATGGGTGTCTTCTCCAAATGGCATGTTTCAGCTCCTTCCACAGATGTTCAATGGGATTCAGATCTGGGCTCATGGAAGGCCACTTTAGAATAGTCCAACGCTTTTCTCTCAGCCATTCTTGGGTGTTTTTGGCTGTGTGTTTTGGATCGTTGTCCTGTTGGAAGACCCATGACCTGCCACTGAGACCAAGCTTTCTGACACAAGGCAGCACATTTCTCTCCAGAATGCCTTGATAGTCTACAGATTTCATTGTACCTTGCACACATTCAAGACACCCTGTGCCAGATGCAGCAAAGCAGCCCCAAAACATGACTGAGCCTCCTCCATGTTTCACCGTAGGGACAGTGTTCTTTTCTTCGTATGCTTGGTTTTTGAGTCTATGAACATAGAGTTGATGTGCCTTACCAAAAAGCTCCAGTTTGGTCTCATCTGTCCAAAGGACATTCTCCCAGAAGCTTTGGGGTTTGTCAACATGCAGTTTGCAAATTCCAGTCTGGCTTTTTTAGGATTGTTTTTCAGCAGTGGTGTCCTCCTTGGTCGTCTCCCATGAAGTCCACTTTGGCTCAAACAACGACGAATGGTGCGATCTGACACTGATGTACCTTGGCCTTGGAGTTCACCTTTTATTTCTTTGGAGGTTGTTCTGGGCTCTTTGGATACAATTCAAACAATCCGTCTCTTCAATTTGTCATCAATTTTCCTCTTGCGGCCACGTCCAGAGAGGTTGACTACTGTCCCTTGGGTCTTGAACTTCTGAATAATATGAGCCACTGTTGTCACAGGAAGTTCAAGCTGTTTAGAGATGGTCTTATAGCCTTTACCTTTAAGATGTTTATCTATCATTTGTTTTCGGATGTCCTGGGACAATTCTCTCCTTCACTTTCTGTTGTCCATGTTCAGTGTGGTACACACCTTTTCACCAAACAGCAGAGTGACTACTTGTCTCCCTTTAAATAGGCAGACTGACTGATTATGAGTTTGGTAACACCTGTGATGTCAATTAAAGGACACACCTGAGTTAATCGTGTCAGTCTGGTCAAATAGTTTTCAATCTTTTATAGAGGTACCATCATTTTTGTCCAGGCCTGTTTCATTAGTTTGTTTTTTTAAATAATTATGTTAATCAGCAATTCAAAAGTGATGGCTGATTTTGATTATTTAATTTTCAATACATTTTTATTTATTGTTACTTTTGTAAGTTTCAAGTGATTTCAGTGAGAATTGTGGGTTTTTTCTTCTTTAACTGAGGGGTACCAACAATTTTGTCCACCTGTGTAAATTAATAAATGCAGTCTCAACAGGGCACAAACCAGTGTCCTACTTGTGCCTGTCCAAAGCCTGGTAAGGCAGAGGATAGTGGATAGGAAGAGCATCCAGCGTAAAACGTATAAGACATAAAGTAGATATATGGTGAGATGACCTGATAAGACGAAAGCATGGTTTTCTAGACATTGTAGGGGCTCAAACACTCAGCACACCCTGACTGGTTCCCCCGATAGATGGGGCTAGCTAAATATGGGCATGCATAGGTGATTGGGACTATAAAGCCCTTTGGGCCTTTAACAAAGATAGATGAGCACTATATGTATATAGTGTACACCGTTTACCATTTTTTGACCTGCCCTTTAAACAAATAAAAAAAAAACAATAAGCATCTACATATCATAATGGTTCCACGATCATTTTCGAGTTGTTTTTTTCCTTAAATGATCCAGTGTATAAACATAAAATGCTTGGTTAAAGAATGACCATATGAATCTGGGTTTTAAAAAAATTGAAAATTGCTTTATTTTTCTTCTTAATGCTTAAAAATCAACTTTGATCATTTAAAGTCTAACAATTCTCTAATGGATTATCTAAACTATCCAGAACTAATGTCTTTAGAATGACTCAAAAATGAACATTTCTTACTCATGTTACAAAATATACATCCACCAGATTGTTAGCAAGAAAGCGTGATGAGAAGTCAAGCTGACAAAATGACGAAGCAAAACGGCCCATTGTTTGTTTTTGAATCTCAGGAGGCCAAATCATTTTACCCTCCATGCCCACATTCACAGCAGCTGTAGCCTTTTAATAAACCAGCGGATGGCGGTGGATTTCTCTGAACTCGGGCTTTGTCGGGGTGCTTTGGGAGCTCAGTGTGGATTTCTGTGTGTCTGTAAGCATTCATCCATGGCAGGCGGCTGATTGATGCCTGAGCAATTCCAGGATGCTCCACAGTTGCCACAGATTGGCACAGCAGAAACCTGGCAATGGAAATGTACGGAAAGTCACACACATAAGCAAACAAACAAACATGCACACATCTTTTTTTTTTTTTTCTTTTTTCATTTTTTGCCCCCACACCAAGTCAGGGACATTGAATCTAGGATAGGGGGTTGTCACAACATGCCCTCCACATCTTGTCAAAGATTGAAGCTGCCAAGAGCCACTTTTAGGTGCCAGATTGTAGCTGTGAACATATGGGACAGACTTGGGATGTACAGGTTGGTTCTGGCCTCGAAATCCCACTTCTAAAATTTAACCTTATGGGCCAAAGACAAAATATATTTTTCCTTTTATTTTTGGTTACACTTCAGGGCATTTATGAGACATGTATTAGCATTTGTAGATCTTCAATTGATGTCTTAATTTATCAAAGACTATTATTATTGCTGTATGACAAGTTGATACCTGTCTGTACAGCAACTTAGAACTGGCTTTAATGAATGATTAAAACAAACCAAAACAAAATGTCTTTTATTTAAAGACTGATTTTATGGTTTGTAGTTGATGTGATCCTTACCAGAATTATATTTACAGAACCCTGACTGTCCAAAAATGTGGTCACTGGGTTAACTGCACATTGTGCAGATGTCTTTGTTTTAAAAGTAGCTCACACTGAAAGGATTACTTTAAACTTTATCTCGATCAAGAAAGTATTTATTTTGAAATCATTGCATTTGTTTTTCATCTTATTATGAAAGATAAACACTATACCTTTAAGGCAGGGGTGTCAAACTCCAGGGCTCCAGGGCCGGTGTCCTACAAGTTTTTCAACCAACTGGCCATTGAAGCTCCTGATTGGCTAAACACACCTGATCCAGGTAATCACCAGCAAATTGAGCAGGATTTCTGGAAAATCAGCAGGAGGCCGGCCCTTGAGGACTGAATTCCGACACCCCTGCTTTAAGGAAATCAAAGTCAGGGAGATACAGGTACATAGACAAATTCCAGATGCTGCCATTTTGCCTGGAAATAATGTTACCTAACAACAACCTTTCTAAAAAAAATTGCCATGTAGAACGTTGTTGCAACATGCCAAGTTTGGTTGCAGTTTTGGCATCGCCAAGAATACACAGGTGACCAGTGAATTTGAAGGTCAAGTCTTTTATTTTCTAAAATGTACATAGGGTTCATAAAAATTCACTCGACAATTGTCAGATGCTATGTTCACACTGGACTGTCCCTACCCGATACTAGCGCATGTGCTCATAGTTTGAAGGAGCTTGGTGCGAAATGTCAAAGCGGCGCAAATCTCGCGAATCTCGCTCCAGGCATTTAATTTCACATCCCTATTCCGATATATGAAAGACTTGGTGTCATGTAATTCAGGCAGGACACAAACCACAATTATTAATTTCTCCTCCAGGATCCATTTTTAAACGGTTGTTGCTTTCATGAAGTTAAAGTTACACAATCCATTCATCACTACAAAATCCGAGTCTCTGGTTTTTTAACGTGAAAGCCAGAAACGTGCAAATATACAGAGAATAAAACCATGGAGGATTAGACTATTGTGTTGTTTTGTTGACACCAAACTGTGAAAAGTACTGCATTTGTTGGTGTCGGTTTTCTAATATATATTAAAAAAAAAATCTTTTTTGTCAAGTAGTGTTTTTCAAAAAAAATGGAACTAAGTAATTTTCTTTTTCAAAACCTGTTTCAAGCAATGTATGATTTATGTTTTAAACATACAGATTAGTGGCATTTGGGTTATTTAATAATCTGTGTAATTTTACTTCTGCAGAGAAATGTTAACCATTAACTTTGACCACTTACCATTAACTTAATTTGACCTTGACTTTACACACAGTTAAAGAAAATCAACACCAAATGATCAGAATGGTGGGAAAAAGAAACAGACCAGAAGCGGCTGAACAGTTTTAATGACTTTTCCAGTCGCCTGGAGGGGAATACGCCATTACATTTTTCATCAAATTCATCATTAGCCTAGCTTAAATTTAAATGCAAAACAAAGCAGTGCTGCTTTCGTGAGAGCTGTTTTCAAAATGAGAGCCAATCAAATGGCTGCCTCGGGCTCTGTATTACCTGTCTGGCTTTGTGAGCCCGGTGTGATATAGATATGTGGCTACATGATTTAGTTTCCTCGCAGTGTCCTGACAGCACATTACAGGCTCATGACAGGAAGCATGGAGGAAGGAGGATGGCTCCCACACATCACAAGGCTCAGAAAACACTCTGACCTGGACCTTAAACTCAGTTAACCCGCGTAGACAGATGGTTTTTCAGTGTCTTGGCTTACTTAGTCATTCAGGAAATCAGCCGTTACACTTTTAATTCACTAATTCACAACACAGCAAGCTGTCCACTGCCTTTAGCCAGTTGAGTCCATCACAAATGGCACTTAAATACTCTGCGAACCCCTTTGGCATTTTAATAATAACCCACAATGAAGGCTCTGCGTGATTCATGCGATCCTCGTATATGATTGGTTAGCCAATGGAGATGTCGTGTTGCGTCTCTCCGCCGCCTCAGTCCTTCTTGAGGTACAGAACTCTCCCGCCCACCTTTTGTCTTCTCTCCGAGTCTCGGTAAGTGGGTTGATGTCGACAGCCAAAGCCCAGAAAGCCTGGTGATCCAAGAAAGTGACCCTTTGTCAGTGAACCCACGCTGGGTCTTTTTTTTCCTCACAAAACTGGGCCTCTGCAAAGCACAGGGTCTGCCGAGCATTTCAGGCCACGTCTATTTATAAAGTTATTTTTCGTTTCCTTCCTTTATGATAGAAACTAGGCCACTTATTTGTTTTTTTCCCTCTTTTTTGACTCATGAGCAGATGGCTGGGAGAGCCTTGAGGTCAAGATTGCGTGCTTGCTACTGGTAGACGAAAAGCGCAACTAAAAACACGACCGGGATGGAAAAGGTACACATAGCCATTCTTTAAATTTGACCTTGCATCCTCGCGTTTCCAAGGATATAACAGACCTCATCGGCGCCCAGCATCACAAAAAATGATGAAATGGTGTTTATAAAGAAGAGGAAAAGCTCTGCAAAGCTCTTTCTGATAAGCAAGAGAAGAAAAACTGCAGATAGAGTGCATCGGTGATGATCACCTGCAATATCAGCTCAGGTCTCCCATCCTTTTGTTCTATCTCATCCATTTTAATTTTGATATCTCCCTTGAACTAACCTCAGTCATATTACAGATAGCAAAGCTTTTGATAAGTGTCCTATTGATTCCTTTGAGCACATTGGAGTGTCGTTCTGTTTTTTATTTCTCAGATTTTCATCAGCAGTCAGCAGGTTCCTCTTTGTGCTGAATAATAGAACAAACATACAGTACATGCAGGATCACGCCTCTTTCTGATGAATGATGCAGCTGACTGACATGATTATAGACCACGCTTTTGCAACCTTCACAGCTTACTTATGACATTTACCGTGTAGTAGATCTAACTTTTCTCACTTTAACCAAAAAGTTTCTAGAGTCCACCTTTTTCTTCTTCTTTGGTGTTTTGCACCAAAGAATCTCATCCTCGTCAAACAGCTCAATGAAAAATTATTAAACCTAAACGCATGTCCTACAGAGTACTAGTGAAGGATTAAAAAAACAAAACTGCCTTTTGCGTTTCGTCTATGTGTGCAAGACGGGAGAAGTTAAAGGAAAACCCCGAGGCAATGCATTTCTGTGAAAGCTGCGGAGCTGCATGTAGATCGTTTCTCATTTCGACGGAAAGTGTCAGAACTTTGGGCTTCAGGAGTGTCAGCATAATTCATAAAGATGTTCAGGCTGCCGAGTTCAAAAGAAAAGAACCTCACTAATGTGGTCTTGTGATAGGAGGAGATTTAGTAAAACATTTTAATTGTAACTGATAAATTATTATACCAGTTTATTACTGAACAAACATATTTAAATAACATTTTTTGGACTTAAAGAGTAATTTGTAAATAAAGTTGCTCACATTTAATCTAACGCCCGCAATAGTTCTTAGTTGAATCCCTTTTTTATTTTGCCCAATATATTTTTGCAACTTTGAATAGTTTATTTTTGAAATGTGACTTCCTGTTTTATTTTGTACCATTCCTAGGTCTTGGTTGGTAAAAGTTGTAATTCCTTTCTATCCGCTTCTATCAGCTTCTTTTATTTACAGTCATTTTTTGTTTCATTGTTCTGAGTGGTATATTACATTTTCTCCTGTCATCTATTTTATTTCACAAAAATCTGGATGTTTTATATATATGACTTATATATATATATACACATATATATATATATATATATATATATATATATATTTTTTTTTTCATTTAAAAAACACAATATAAATTCTTGGGATGTCAATCTTTAATTCTCCTAAATTAAGTCTTAAAAGTTAAACATCTATATGTCAGTCACAACCGTAAGACAGTATGAAAGAAATATTTATTTAGAAAATCTCAATGATAAGACTTTTAAATAAATCTAAATCAGTTGAGTAAACATCATATAACAGGAAATAGTGTTGAAAAATGGCTTGATTTAATATGAGTCTGATGCCAAACATAAAAACAGATGTACATTTTGTCTTTCGTTATTTTTTTTCTGTATTTAGAACTGAAGAGTTTTCAATCGCTTGCTAGAATTGAGTGACTTTACAGAAGCTGTTGAACCTTTCATGTTAAATCGTGCCTTTAGGCAAGTTTCTTAAAGACCAAAACCCAGAGAGAGCTGCCAAGTCCCACTTTGTTTTTTAGAAAATACACTTTAATTATGTTTTGGTGGCCAAAATGAAGTTTTACACAGAACAGAGACGTTTTCTAGCCACAACAACTAGAACTTATTTTACTTTTGAAAGCAGCAAAAACAAGTTCCTTTCAAAATAACGTACACCCTGTTGTCAAAGAAGATCCTCCTGCTTTAGCAGATTTATTGAATTAAAAATGCAAGAAAGTAAAAAAAAAGTGACATTTTTCTAGAATATGTCTTTAGTGGACAATCATCTTTTTTCTCTTTTTACTGTCAAATTCAAATATTCCAACACTGGGGTAAAATATATAAAAAAAAAACAATAAAACAAATAAGCATAAGAATTGTACAAATTAAGAAAAAATAAATCACTCTGAAAGTATACAAAATCTTTTACCATCATGTTGCTCCAGTTATCTGACATAACTTAGGGTGTGTTCAGACTGGACACATTTGGTTTGTTTAAAGTGAACCAGAGTTTGTTTCCACTGATAATCTGGAACAAATTTTCAGTCTGAATGCACCCCAGCGAACACTGGTCTTGGAACGGGAACCCTACTCGTAAAAAGAGTAGGAATAACGCAATGGATGTGCCACGGACAAATGTAAAGCAACAATTGTCGTGTTATCATATAAACCAAAGAAAAAAGCAGCTTTCAGAACCCTCTTTTAAACTATTTTTATGTTATATTGAGTCATTTGTTTTCTGCTTCAATGCAGTTTTATTAAGCATTAAATTATCTGTTTCAGATTACAGAAACTTGAAATGAAAACAACAATCAACGTTGCATAATATGAGCAAATTATTTATTGAAGAAGAAACTTTGGTCTTTTCTTAAAGATAAAAATAAATGGGAGCTTTCTAAAAGAAAGAATGTTCCAGTCATGAGAGGCTTCAAAAGCTATCAAATGTATAAAATACAAATCCTTTCTTTTGACAATTTCTTTTAATGCATGTTCAGCTGAAAACAGGTGGAGTCCTTCTCAGTTTGGCCTTTAATTACATTAAACCCTGTTTAATGTAATCAGATGACAGAACCCTGCAGACTTTCTTTTGGGACTTAGGTGCAGTTCAAAAAGAATCGACTTTTGTGGCTCATGTATTTCTTGAAGAATTCCTTTCTTGATTATTGTTCATAGCCTTTACTGATGCCCCATTGTTTCCACGCAAACCGATTTTTCCGTAGAATTGAAATCACTCTTTGAGGAGCTCAGCAGCGATCTGGTTTGGAGGGCCCAGAAGGCGGTGCAGCAAACTAGGTGCTGCAGTATTCTTTTGAGCTGCATTGTGTGGCCTATTTGCATAACAATTCACCTTAGAGTTTGGCTCAAGAGCACAAAAATAATCTCATGAGTTTTTCCAATTTGGGTACAAACGCCTTGGGTGAAGTTAGCTCAAATTAAGCAACAGGACATCTGCCAAAAAGCCGCCAGCATATAAAGCAAGACTTTGGGTTTTGATCTGAAGTGTGCACTGTGTTTCTTTTAATAGCAAATAGATATATAAGAAGAATAGAGATCCAGCAAAGGGCACTGATAGGGGATTGAAAATCTTATAGAAATGTGTTTGTTAAAGCTGTTTTCATTAATGGGATTTTAAAAAAAAAGAGGCAAAATAGTGTAGCGTACGTCCGGTTGAGCGAACGCTGACCCATTTTGCTGCTGCTGCTCGCCGATAAACTACTTTTTGTGTTGCTTTTTCTGAAACCCTGTTTGTCGTATATCTGTGAATACTTAAGTCAATTGACAGGAAAATGTGACAACACTGTCACCTTAGATTTTTTACTGTTTATGAGAACTGGAGTGAGTTACCCCCTTCCCCCTCGCGTTCCGAACAGGAAGTCCCATAGACTTCTGTGGAGAAATAAACAACTGTTCCTCATTAATTATATTTGTCAGAATAGCCATTCTTGCCCTGAAACTTTTTAAAACGTTCTTGCTAATCCTCTTTTATTTCATCATATTTTATTTTATTTTTTTGACCAATCAGATGCCTCAATAAAGGTATGCGGCCCCCACATTGAATGTTGTAAACATTTCACTGGCACATTTAATGTAGTCCACTTTGAAGTGGTAATTGCCATAAAAACTATGATTCAGACCATCTTGAAACAATCACTGCTCACTGACATTGTCTGGCTCCAACTTTGCGACGTCCGTATCGCCAAAAAAGGACAACTGAATTGACTTTATTTAGCCAGAACCAGAAGTAAGCTGTTTTCAATGGGTGACATCACACTGACTCAATCCATTTCTCATATTCAGTCAACGCCTTAAACACACCTTTCAGCTTTAGTATTCATTATGTAGCCCAGTAAGATCTACATCAAGCATGTTCTGGATTCTCTGTATCCTTGTCAACCAACCGATGACCGATGTTCTCAGCCACAATGCTCCTGATCTTCTCTTGCTCAGGTCTCACCTGTTTGTGCCTCGACTGACATCACTCCACCGTCATATTCAGTCATATTCATCCTGGGTCTCATCAGAACTTTAACCTGGAAACCTCCACAACCATCAGGTTGTTTTGGACCAGCTAATGTCACCTGCCTAAAGGCAACAGCTAGCTTCTTAGCCACAGTGTGTTAGCTAAATTATTTGCTAAATCAGGACAACTCTTCCACCAACTTTGGTTTTCTCAATATCTGCTTATTGACGAGCAAAGGAGATGTGAGCCATAATCTCTTTGCTGACCATAAGTTCATTTCTTACATTTAACTGAAACTTGGCAATGACTCCTCCAAGCTGAGTGACTCCATCCATCCAATGTTTGTTTATGTGTGTCAGATGTGCAGTTCCTGGCATGAAACATCTTACATTCAGTTCTACATTCAGACACACAATCCTTGCTACTGTTTCTCACCACAAAAAGACTTCTTATATGACCTTGCTGCTTCACTGACCCATCGCTCTTTGCTAGAATTAATTTCATTGGGGACTTCACAAATATAACAAAAACCTTCCTTTAATCAAGAGTTTTCGTCTCTTGTTGGGAAACTTGGATTCAACCAGTTCACGGTCTCGTGCAAAAAGATGTGCTACTGCTCTGGTCACACACCATCCATCTGCATCAGTGACTATTTTCTTCCTATATTCACTGATGCACTCCAACCAAAATCGTTAAAAAAGTTTTGTTTCCAAACTAAATTCTCATCCAACTCATAATATCTTCTAATGAACCTTTCCAGTCTAAGTTTTGTCCCTGCCATAATTCTAAAACTAAGTACCAAAGTCCTGCCCCATCAACTCGCTTCTATTGGGAACTTTCACATCTAACTAATCTGTTTTTGTTTCATGCTTTTCAGGTCACACCCAATTCATACAGCTTCACCCCTTCAGGTCTCAGAACTTTGTTACATCTGGTGTCCCACAGGGCTCTGTCCTAAGGCCCTTTACATGAATTTACTAACCTGGTCACCCTTTGAAATATTTAAAAAAATACAAAATACATTTTCTTTGCTATGCTGATGACACTCAGCTCTATTAATCTAGTAAACCTAAATTCTCAATCCTCTGTATTTTGTGATCACTTGTCTTTGTGAAAATATAAATACTGGTCAACTCCATTTTCCTACACTAAACAGGGACAAAACAGAAATTCTTATCCTTGATAAAAAGTCCATTCTGTCAAAAATGTTGTTTGCCCTTTCAGTTAACAACTCTTCCATCTTTAAGGCCATTGTCATGTGCAAAGCAAACTACATATACATTAGGGCTGTAAATGTTAACGCGTTAATGCACGCGATTAATAAAGAAATATTCATTAATATTCATTCAATTACACATCAGAAGGAACCATCAGAAGCGACCGTCTTCCACTTGCTTCGGACGGTTCAGGCTTCCTCGGCGTGTGTTAATTTCTGAAAATACATACTTTATTGGGCATAATCCCATTTATAACAAGTCACTTACAATTGAAATAAATATTCAATCGATTTTTAGTACTTTATTTTTTTTTCAATTGAGATGGCTTTCACACAAAAGGCAGACTATTTGATTGGTGGTGCAGCCCGTTGTCACGCTAACTCAATAAGCATCGCTGACCTCAACTGCAGCGGCATAAGAAAGCGATACATGTGCTGATAGGTTCAATAAAGCATCAGTTCAGAGAGAAAGTTCACCTCTTATCGCTTTTATTTTGTCGAGATCATGAAGGAAAAAGTTAGTTTTACAGAAACCTGCGCAGTGACATAAAATTTATGGGCTATGGTGACTGGAACTTCTTTTTTAGGCTTGTCAACACCCAGCAGCCAATCAGAACAGAGTATTCACCTGGACCATTTAAAGTGCAAAAATACAATATGGCTATAAATATAGCTGTATATCAGCATTGTTGTTTTCTTGGAGTAATACTGCAGACATAAAAGTCTTTAGGTACAGATACAAACTTGTATCTGTTAGCACTAGATACATCCGTGGTCTGTATCTCTTCTTTCAGCCATCTGAATATTGTATTTATTGCCCAGGTCTTGTTCTTGCCATTGAGCTGGCCTCTCAGGAATTGCCTTACTATTTGGAGGTATTTGGCTGTTGCGGCTTTCCTTGTTGTCTGCTCCAGGTTGCCATTTGCTTGTGGAATTCCAAGGTTTATCAATGTCTGTTATTGTTTTCTTCTGGGAGTGTGACCCCTTCAGTGTGGCCTACCTTGCCTCTCTTTGTCACCATCCGACTGCATTTCTAAAGCCCGAATGACATCCTAATGTCAGTACTGTAGATCCTGGTGGTGTAGATCAGGGAGTCAATGTCGCCCTCGCTCTTAGTGTTTAGCTTTATGTCATCCATGTAGAGGAGGTTACTGATGGTTGCCCCATTCCTGAGTCGTATCCATAGCCAGTGTTGTTGATTATTAGGCTGAGGGGTTCAGACCTATGTAGAACAGCAGTGGGGACAGATCGTCTCCTTGGGAAATGCCATTTTTGATGGATACTTGTGTAAATAGCTTGCCATTGGTTTCAATAGTGGTTTTCAGCTTCATTGAGTTTCCTATGAAGGCTATTAGAGTCCTGTTGATGTTGTACAGCTCCAAGCATTCAGTGATCCAGGTGTGTAGCATTGAGTCATAGACTTTCTTGTAATCAATCCAGGCTGTGCACAGGCTGGTGTGTCGTGAACTGCAGTATTGAGCGACTGTTCTGTCAACCAGAAGTTGGTGCTCTCCTCTGGAATCTCTACCAATACCCTTCTGTGCGTTGCCCATGAATTAAACCATGTGCCGATGTATTTTGGTTGGAATGATGCCCAACATGAGCTTCCATGTTGTAGAGAGACAGGTTACTGGCCGATAGTTGGATGGGACTGCATCATTTGAGGAATCCTTCTGGATCAGAATTGTTCGCCCTCCCGTTAACCATTCAGGGTGCGTCCCATCTCTTAGCAGCTGATTCATTTGTGCTGCCAGACGCTCATGGAGTGCAGTGAGTTTCTTAAACCAGTGAGAAAATGTTTCTCTCTGGCCTTTCTTTTTTTTGTTTTGTTTTTGTTTTGTTTAAAAGTAGCATCTTGTTGTATAAAATTTACTTAGTAAAACCTTGTAATTAGTTGTGATTAAACACAACCAAGTTTTTTAATCAATTGACAGCTCAAATATATATATATATATATATATATATATATATATATATATATATATATATATATATATATATATATATATATATATATATATATACGTTTTGTTTATCAGTATTTATTTTTCCCTTTCACGTACTTGTCTTTGAAAAATTTAAAAATGTTAACTCTGAAAGAAACAAAAGACCTACACATTAACTGTTCTTGAAGCTTTGTTAATCTTTAATCAATGTGTATATGTGATGCCAACATAGCTTATAAGGCGACTGAAAAATGAGCTCCATATGGGGTCTGTGTGGTCAGTTGACGTTTGGATTTATGCAACACTGAGCCAAAAGCCAAAGGCGTCATTAGACCTGCACGTCTGGGTCTGCAGACCCAAATGAGTCCTAAATAGCCTCTAATTCCAAACAGTTCTTTATAAGCTTTGCCTCATTGTTTTATGTGGATGAAAAAAATAAAATAATCTGTCTCCATTTTTTATTTGTTAACAAATATTTGGGAAATTTGGTCTGTACTGCAAAGATCACTGTAATGTAAGTCAATGGTTGCCTTATATCAAAGTACATATAGAAAATCAGTTTTTGAAAAATCTACATTTACTGAGTATATTGTAGTTTTATTTAGAGCACAAAATGTCAATTGAAGTTTAATACAGGTACTGTGATAAAGTAGTCCATGTTTTTGAGCCAAAACAAAAAAGTTGAAATTTTATTTTATTTTATGTAGTTGTCTATGGTTTAGAAGTGACTTGACATGAGGAATGTGATCACTGGAGCCATGTCTGCATTTCGATCGTGTGTCGAGATTTTTAAAGTTCACTCCTAAATTTGTGAATGGATTCTGCAAGACAAGTCTTTCAAACTCGTCCATGCTGCTGATGTGCCTTTTTCCACCTCAAATTTTCCTTCCATTTATTTTTTTCGTTAATTGGATACAGTACTCTGTTAGCAACAACTAGCTTAATCCTTTTGAGACTTGCCCATCTTGTGAATGTAGTTGGTGACTGCCTCCTGGACATCTGTCAGGTCAGCAGTCTTGTGTATGGTTAACCTGGACTGAGAGATCACTAAAAAAAGATGTTTGATAACATCTTGAATCTATAGCATTGACGTTTTTCGCAATATTCTAATTATATGAGACAATGAATTTTTGCTTCCTAGAAGTTACAATCAATAAAACAATTCGTAAGAAATACAAGTTTTTCAATCAGTATTTCGTAATTTAATCAAATATACAGGTTGTACCACTTAAATGACTGAAATACTGAACTTTGACACACGTTCTCATTTTTTAGATGTACCTATAGTAAATTTGGATTGAACACTAGATTTGGTTAGAATAGGTTATATTAATATAATATTGACATTAATATAAAAATAGAATGTTTCCTTATAACTTCAATTTGACATCAAGAAAAGAGCGTAAAGCTTGCAAGCATGTATCTGTTCACACTTTAAGGGTTTCAACGCTGAGCAATTGATCGTAAAGTATTGAAGCCTGTAGATTTATCTTAACATGTAATTACAGGAATTGGATTTTTGTCTCCCACTGATTGTAAGTTATATAGGGTATCCCAGATTCATATTTTAGATTTATAAAATCTTGCTTATATTTCTGATTGAATATATGGTCTGCATCTGGAAATAGTCAGACCTAGAAGTACTATAGATAGTAACAAGTTACGCTTATCAAGTACCATGTTGGTTTCATTATTTCTCCAAATATCCTATTCACCAATGCAACATTTTACCATAGCAGTCTAAAAATTAAAAGACGATGCAAAATTAGTGAATAATCAGATTGGAAGTGAAACCAACAGGGAAATAAGTAGAGATATTAAAAATAAAAACCCATGAATACTGATGAAAAAAAATCTGTCGCAGTGGGTTATAGAAGACTGAGATTCTGGATTGAATTGTGATGGAAGGCTATAAACCAGGAGCTGAATATTAGGTTCTTATGCTTGACTGATGAGTTTGAAAAAAGAGAAACTTGAACAGTGCCTTGTTTTTTTTTTTTTCTGTCATTGTGGACATGATGTGGGGTTTAGTTGTTTATTTTCATGACATGTTAAACAGTAATTGCCCAGCGTGGCAGGATGAAGTTCATTGCTCTCACAATGTCAGCTTGACGTTTGTTTTTTGCCGGACTCCTATGTTTGAATGACGTTAATGGGACTCGTAGGATAAGAGCCTTTGAAATTGTTTTCATGGTTAATGCTCTGCTAGTTTTTGTGTAAAAGCATTTCCAAACAAAGAAAACCCTTTTTTCATTTAAAGTCAATTTTGTGTGGGGAAAATAAATAAATATAAGTATCTGCTAAACTGGATGATAATCCAATGAACAGTTGGTGAGTCATGTGACTAGAAATCATAAATGTCAGCCAGCTTGTTGTGTTGAGGAAAAGGTCGGATGATCTTCAAGAAAGTGATAGATAAGTGACAGTTCTAAAGTTGATGTGAGTACCTGTTAAAGTCAGGGATAATTTGGAGCTCCAGACTTGATTTTCTTTTATATCTATACCCAAAGTACTCCCCCAAACCCTTTGCAAGGGTGCCATTGGTCCTGTTCAAGTAATAAGTCCATGCTGCTTGCCCTCCCCTTGTACCTGGCAAAAGTACATATAACCTGCCTGCTAGAAATCTGAAAATAAGTGCGTGGTTTATGTGTCCTAAAGGCACTTACCTAACGTACCTAACACCTGCACACCCCTTGCACACAGCCTTTGCCAACAGTCAGTAAGTATACGCACTTTACTATCGACTAGAGTGTGGCTTTAGGGCACCATACAACAGTGCTAAATGTACATCTTAAGTGCATGTATCTCACATTTGCCTGAAGCTATATTCGCACCATCCTCAGCAACCTTCAAGTGACCACTTCCACTAAAAAGTCTATGTAAAAAGGTCATTTTACGTTTTGTGCGTCTGCTTTCAAAACAGTTGAACCAGGTCGAATTTTGACCAATCAGGGACTCGGATTTGGTAATGACATATGTAGAGCGTCCCTTATAATTCATGGAAGTGCCAACTGTTTGAAAATTGATCCTGGAAGAGAAGTTATTTCATTTTAGCTTGTGCTCGTCCAGAATTATAGGACACCAGTCTTATATATATCGGTATAGAGCTGTGAAAGAAAACGCCTGGAGCAAGGTTCATAAGATTCTCACCATTTTGCACCAAACATCTTCCAACTAAAGGTTATAGACATGCATAAACAGATGTTCAAGAATTCACATTTACCATGTTCAAAAACGCTCGTGGGTGTTCCCACGGCACTCGTATGGGGCAACCACTGCACAGGTGCACGTGACTAAGGCCTTAAGTTTATATTTTACTAGGATGCAACACCTCATTGACTCACTGGAAAGACTAAAACTGTCTCACATTTCTTACTATTTCTCACCAAAAAAAAAAAAAAAAAGTGAAAGTTTTGAAACACAATTAGACAAAAACCTTTAGTACCCACCAGTGCCAATGAAGGGAAAACACATTTTTCTCAGATTATTGAAAGGCAAATTAATAATAAATTCAAATCTCTACGTTCTTTTTGAACTCTTTGTATCACATAAATTATACGATACATTTTAGTTTTTGTGAAAGACATACATTTTCCCAAATGAAATGGCTAAATTCTCTAACTCATTCAAAATCGGCGGCGGTGAAACTATTTACTTTAGCTAAATAATTAAAGATGCCTATGCATTATTGCACATTTCTATTTTAGTTCTCTTTCCTCGGGGCTAGCCTTTTTTTTGGTTGTCATTTTCCACTTATTATTATGTTTATGGCTTGTCTTTTTTTTGGGAGTCTCATCAAAGTTCATCACACAAACTCACAAAGGATTTTCGGTTTTCCGCTAGACACCTTTGAATTCCCCATTTGTGGAATGTTTCACTTTAATCTTTCTCGCTGCGCAGACCTAATACCTTCCCGACTAAAGAAGAAATTACCGTGTACCACAAAATTGTTTGACAAAAAATAAAAGCCATACATTATTTATTCATTCATCCCCTTCCTTTCAGTCAGGGAGCTTTGATTCCCCCACCAGCGCCAGTCTGACATGAACATCACCAAAATAGCAGCGCTATCTTTTTGTAGAAGAATAGGTTGCTTATTTTCTCCATATATCAAGATATTCTCATGAACAATGAGTCATCCTGGCATTCAGCAGAGAACATAAAGAAGCTCTTCCTCTCTCTGTCTTCTGTTTGTCATCTGTTCCTTGCACTTTATTCTGTGGTTTCTAGCTCGTAACAGTTTTTCCGAAATTTAGATTACAAAAAAAAACCCAAAAATATTTTTTTCCAATTAATTGTTTGTATCTTCTTGCAAATTTTTCGATATTTAAAATCTAGCCCAAAAGTGGTTTTCCGGAGCGAACAAATAGGACGACTAATTGGGTTCATCAGTATTCGAATCGGATCCATGAAAACTGTCTGCATCCCACTTGACACCAAATCACCCGTTCATTGTTTGCAGGCAGTTCCCAAAAGACCTTTTAAACATTTAAGTGGTAATATTGACAAGAGTCCATCAAAGCTTAATAACCTGCATCATTAAACAGGCCAGTGTCAAAACAAACTTTGATATCTCACTCCACTGAAGCTGATGCCTGACCGGCTGCTGGACTTGTTACCGAGCAGATTTTCTTCTCTGTCATTACATGTGTCTTTAAACAAGGTTTCATCAGCCGCGTGCATCTAAAAGCTGCGACGCGGGTTGCATTAACATTGTGCGCCTGTGCTGGCGACAGTTTCCAGAGAGGTGAGCAACAGCTTGCTGCAGTGCTGTCACCATGCCAGCATTAGTGTGCATTATTTATCCGCCTGCAGACTGATCCAGAGGAAGGCATAACCATAGCAACCGGAGCCATGAATGCATGCAGAAGCTGTGGGGAGGAAACATGGGCTACAGCTGTTTGGTGGTGGCTGATGTGATCTGCAGGAGGTCTTAGCAAAATATTGTTGCCTCTTTGCACACATACAAAAAAATTGTATTTTTAGAGCTGACTTATAAAGTGAAAGATGCACGCTGTAATACAACCTCAATTGTCAAAAGGTTTGCACAAATCTAACACTTAAATAAGGGTAAAGTTGGTGCGACACAGGCATCTAGTACAGATTTTTCATTTTTTAACCCCCATAACATTTGCACTGCGCTGGGAACCAGTTAAAGCTGTTTACCCAATAAGTGTGGGCTAAACTCACATTCTTGAACGCGTGTTTAGCCCATCTTGTTGACACTGGACACGCAGGGTGGGGATTCTTCTTTTTCTTTTTCTGTTGTTTATTAGCACATGTATGCCACCTACAGTTGGAAGAGGCTTGGTGTGAAATGTTGAACTTGTGCAAATATTGCAAATCTTGCTCCAGGCTTTTTCTTTCACTGCTTTGTTCCAATATACACAAGACTTCACGTATAATTCCAGTCCGGTACAAACCACGATTATTAATTTCTCCTCCATGATCTATATCCAAACAGTTGGCACTTACATGAAGGAAAAGGGACGCCATCCATACCAAGTCCGAGCCTCTGATTGGTCTAAGTTTTACCTGGTTTGACTTTTGATCTGCGATCAATGGATGCATGTTTGTACATAGAGTCCAAAAACGGTCATAGAAACGTGCGTAACTACGCATAAATGTAAGAAGCTTGAACACGGAAGTCTGAAGCGGGCATTTATTTGCGTGGACAGACTTTCTATTGGACGTGGCTGCTTGATTGCGGGTTGCCAAAGCCGGTTTGAATGTGGCTTTAAAAATAAGGAAGTTAGATGATCAAAATGTAGTTGGTGTTTGCAAGCTATGGGCACGGGGGCCAGTACTCCCAACGTAATAATGGCTAGACTGTGGCGTAAGGGCATCGGATGACTGCATCACTTCTACGTCAGAAGTGCGTGTATTTTACATTATCCCTACAGACACTTTAAATTGCAGTTACACACACACAACAATCATAGATTTCTTTTTTTTTTTTTCATGACATCCCTGCAAAGGAACTGCAAAACATGCTGGCACTCTCTTAAGGATGCAGCTGTTCCTCCCGATAATACTTCTCAGGCCCGGAAACCCAAAACCCCACAGCACCTGTACGATCCAACCCCCTATACAAGTGCATGTGACCAAGGCTTTAACCATCAGTTCAACCCCAAAGTGAAATAAAGTTTCTAATTTTCTGACCTTCAGTTTTTTAGCATGGAGGAAGGAGATTAGTGATCCTATAGCAAGAGAAGAAACTTTAGATGGATAAAAAAAATCCGAATTAGACTAGCTTTTATCTCTGTGAGATGTTTGTAAAATGCAGAAGGGACTTGCTGTTTATCAGTTCAATCTAGCAGTTTAGTGTCGTTCCATCTCCTAAATCCAGCCGTCGTGTTTGAACACCTTCTGCAGAGCTGTTTGTTTCAAACCTGGAAATCCTCTTGGTGGTCAATGATTCATCAACACCTGGTCTGAGACCATTTAAACGTTTTTATTACATTTTTAATGTCTTTCATTTTTTAAGTGCATCTGTTATAACTACGTCATTTGTCGGAGACGTAATTAGATAAGAATCCTGAAGCAGAAGTTTTAATCATGCTAACAAGGTCTCCGCGCGCTGATGCTGCTTCTCCATTAGTCACGAAATGCCATAAGGCTGTTTGTCAGACTGAATGCCTGTCCTTCAGACAGATTGCAAGGTTTATTGCCAGGATTTGCAATGGCGGGTGGAGTGGCTTACTGCTAAATTGTGGATCCAGCCTCCTTTGGTGCAAAATGTACCATCGTTTTTTTTTTTTTTTTGAAATTTCCAAGATGATGCAATTTCTTCACTGTGGCTGCTGCATGGGGCTTTGAGCACCGACATTGTTAATTTTCTGCCAGCCCACCTTGTAGGCAGTGACTAATGCTGCTGCCCTTTATTTTGTAGGATATGACAAAGAGGAGGAAAAGACAGATATTTATCATATGTCAGATTCTATGATCTAGCTAGATTGTCTGCATTAGATAAGGCTGAAAACATGGTATAAAGACTTTTGTTTTACGTTTGCTATTTACAAAGAAATATAAAATAGGTCTTATCAAAGAGCCATTTTCCTTCCAGATTGAAGCATGTTTGAAAAAGAAAATGACAGGATCTCTGTGAAGTTCAACCAAGTGACCACTGGCAGTGCTCTGATTGTAAAGTTATCGGTTCACTTCCTGCTGGCAATACACTGAAGCACACATTGCTTTCTGTTTTACGCCTTGAATAGCAATGTTGTCAGTTAATGAATGTGTGAATGAGATTACAGTATGCAAGAACAACCCCAAAAATAATAGTCATTTAAATATATGCTTTTCCTTATTAAAAACCCTTTAAACCTGTTTCAAAACGTCTAAAATCTCAGATTTAAAAATATTGTCCAATGCCAACAAATGTAGCTTTGTTGAAAGCATGAAAAGGTTGAACTTAACCCTTAGCCTACCTTTTGGGATGTATGCCTTGAACTGGGAGAACAGGAAGTGCTGGTGACAAAACCAGTCTTTTGAGTGAAATCCAGGTTTAAAAAATGGAAAAATATACACCCACTGAGTGACGTAATAAAACGTTTTACCAAAGTCTTAGTAAATATGTAAAATTTATTAGGTGATTGATAGAAAAAAAATCTCTTTTTTTATTTTACAGTAAAAATTAGCCAATGAAAAAATTAAAAATATAATTAGTTAAAAATAGTACGAAACACCTATACCAAAGACTTATTTTGGTATGAGAGAAACATCGCTATGGTTCTACAAACTCTTATGGAAAAGATTTTGGTAAACAATGAGAAAATGCTGGTGTTTTTAGATGATTCCCAGATCTCCCAGATAATAAATGGATAGATGAATTGATTTTTCTCATTTTCAGGACATAGTTAAATGACAGTAATGGTCCCTCTGTTTGTTCTGATACGTCTGAGGTGTTGCTTGCTGGGTTGTAACACCCATATGTGACTCCATTCTGTATCACCAAAGACCAGATACCTGATTTTGGTTTGTTAAACCAATCAAAGCTAACAGAGAGCCAACATATCGCATGCGTGTGGTTCACGTGAGCTCTTGTAAATCTTCAGTGCGACGTATACATTATTCACAGAGCTCTTTCCCCCCCTCCAGTCAGAATTCTATTTACATCGATCTTACTCACAATGGCCCACCAGGAGCATTTCTGTGCTGCTGCAAAATTCAAATAAAATCAAGTTCGCCTCCTTCTTTTTTTTTTCCAAATGTAGTTCCAAACTCAGCCATTTTTCTTCATGCATCACGCTGTACCTTAGCAGAGTATATTTCCTAGGGCTCCAGCTTTTGAGATTTCATTCCAAACTCAGGCACTGATTAGCTGGGCCACCGTCGTTTTAATGTTGAGTGAATTCAGGGGTCGAGTAATGGACACTTGGCCGAAGTGGCTCTGCACGAAATAACCTATTTTGACAAGTAGACCTTTTCCTGTCATCTGAAGGGACAGAAGCTCACCGAAGAGAAAGGTCTTCTGCCTTTTCACAACGTGCTCCTCCTCTTTGGTCTATGATGTCTCCATCTGTCTTCATGTGTTTTTTCAATTTCTAGGTCTCCTTCCTCTTGACCATGTTTTCTTTTCCCTCTCCAACTTCCTTTTCCCTTCTTCTTCTTTAGCTCCCAATGTACCCCAGTGTCATCGAAAAGATGACTCAGCCACTCCAAGAACAGACTCCTTGTCATTGTTTTCCAGCGTGCCATTTTATCAGAGATGTTGTCTGTGAACGCGCGCCGCCGGTGTCAGTGAAAGCTGACAAGCTTTCAGCAGCTACATCAGGGAGAGAGCTGTTTGCGCGACACACTCACCTCTGTAGATTATTTGCACTTCCAAGTCTTTTGCACATTTTTTTGTACAAACATGCGTACACAGAGTTCCCATCCGTCATCCTTTCTGAACCTGGAGTCTCTGTGAAAGCAGGAAGTTAGAATGCTAGAAAGATGCCATTGCTTTGCCTGCCTGTCATATTTTCCCTCAAAGCAGAATTTCACCTCCTTCCGAGAAAGGTAAACATGTAAGATGTAAGATTTTTTTTTACAAATCTATACATCTGCATTCTCAAGCCATCATGAACTTTTTCTTATGCTTGTTCACACTGGCCTTGGCAACGTGCATTTCTCTTTCAATTAAGTTTGAAAAACGGCATATTACTTATGAAGCCCATAACTACCTTTTTAAAAAGCCCAAAACGTTTTAGGCTGTGTTCGCACCAAACATGATTCAAGCGGGGGAGTCATCCAGTTTTAATGCTAAGTCAATATAAAGACACAATCTGAGGTCCTGCTGTGAGATTTTTGCATCAAGCGTGGGCGGATTAGTTTGGCAGCAACGTGATTTGAGCATTGCGGCACGACTGCAGTTCCAAAATCCGAACTTTGGCGAGGACAACTAACCAGGAAGTTAGCTTTGGGCACTTGACATATTCAGCAACACAATCAGTGGGTGCTGTCCAAATCTGATGGTTCTCCTCTCGAATTTTATGATATTCTTCTTATTTTCATCAAGACAAAAAAAGTACGTTCAGTGTGAACGCATATTCACACATTCACAAACTGATGGGGGCTCTGCTGCTGAATATTGGCACTAGCCTATTGAGCAATGTGGGTTTCAGTGTCTTCCCAAAGGACCCTTGGACACATTGGGCAGGCAGGGCGAGAACCAAACCTGGAATCTTCTGATTTGTGCCTCTGCACAAAGGCCGTCCCAACGGCAGGAAACAAGCCCACACAGTCCTGCCACTCACCAAGCAGGTAAGTCCAAAGTGGAGGAGAATCCAACCCCAGTCTGGGAGCCCAGGCTTATGCTCCTTCCCATTCAGTAAGGAGACATTCCATGTCCCAATAGTTAGATACCAAAATCGTCTTGGATAAAATTGGGACTAAATTGACACAATTGACATAAACTAAACTCATAGTTTGACCTCTTTTTTCTTGTATTGTTGACAAAACGTTGGTTGTGTAGAAAAAAAATGTTTCTAAGTTTGACTCTTCTGTCATATTTAGATTAATATCTTATTATTAACGTTGCAGGGAGGCTGTCATTGTTTCATCTGTTTTTTGCTTTTTTGAGACATAAGTTGGACAATTTTTTTTCAAAATTTAAAATTGATAGTTAATCAACTTTGATAGTGAAAAGAAAGAAAATTATCCTTATCCTTTGAATTTATTAGTTCCCCTAATAATTCTGCATGGCTTCCAGAAAATTGCATTTGCCCACATAATTGTCTTTTATAGCCTACTCTGTAAATGTGAGAAAATTGGCCCCTCAAACACGTACACTACCATTAAATTAAAGCAAACAATGTCCGGAAATGAATCAATCTGCATATAATAAGAATCGCTACGGTGTCTGCGATGATGCCTGACTATTGATCTGATGGTAATTGCATTCCCCTTGGAATCCCCTCAGGAGAGAAGTTAAACAATTAGAGAGGACAGGTGACAGTGTCCGCCCTAATTGTGCCTCAGTGAGGAGCTCCTTCTATTGGGTAATTAAAAAGTTATAGCATATCTGAAATAAAAAAGACCAAGGAGCTTTTTTTCTGTTGATACTTTTGTGTTTTCTTGTTTTATGTTTTTATTTTTAAAAACATGCCCTGTCTCATGAAGGGACCCTGTAAAATATCAAACTTTCCTTGGAGCCACTTAGTATCACGAATTAAGTTGATTTTTTCTTTTTAGTCCACACGTATTCAGTGTGGCCCTACATTGCCCCTAGGTGTAAATGTTTGCATGAGTGTGTGGCCATACAACAGACTTGTGACCTTTTCGGGGTATACCCCACATTTGCCCAACAGCAACTGGGTTGGCACCAGCAACCACATGACCGAAAAGGGATACAGCGATTCTGAAGATGGATGGATGGATGTGGGACAGTGAATCAGGGTAAAAAGAAGCTAATGGAGGGAGGGGTACATCAAACTATACACCGAAATACAAACTGATTTGCCAACTGAAATATTGTTGACAATGATTTTGGATAATTGTGAGCCCCCACTCCCCAGCCCAACCTCCAAAAAAGATGATGACATTACAGCAAGTGAAGCCATTTGAAACAAGAATGGGGCCAACATCTCTTTTGGGGTTAAAAGGGAAATATAACTATTCCACTGTTGATACCAAAACATGTCGGGGATATCCAAAAAAGATTTTGATATTATTATGGGATGGCCACCGGACCAACAGCTTGGCGAGCATTTTGTGGCAAAGTGCAAAATGTTGTGATTTACCCATTTTTGCATGAAATGAGGAAGAAAAAATAACTTGTTTGAGTGATTTTCACAAAAATGTAAACACACAACGCCAGGTTAAGTCTATAACCATCTGCAGCTTCATTGACCTTTGACCTTGAGAAGAGGCTGGCATTTTAATCCCCCCCCCCCCCCCAAAAAAAAAAAGAAAAAAAAAAAAAAGAAAAAAGAAAAAAAAAAGCCTTTAGTTCCAGAAACAAATTTGAACTCCTCAAGCATAATTGGAAAGTTACTTGTGAAAAAATGTTGGGATTTCAAATTGAACATTTTGAAAGACGTCAGCGGCATACAAAAGTTGGGTTCCCCTGTTGCTCGCACATTTTTTATTAAATCCTTGTAAAAAAGATTAACACATGAATCCCTGGCTCAGTTTGACCCAAATCACATGACATTCTAAATGAACCTTATAAAAATGTGGACGTGGTAAACAAAATACCTATGTTGCCAAGGAAATCTAAAAGAGTAGTTTTGCCAATCTTTCCAAAAAAAATTACATAGACCTATTTGTCACCCCCATGCCACCCAAAAATAGAATTGTTGCTATGAAAACAAAAACAACAGAAAGGCACCATTTAAAAAAAAAACAAAAAGTTTGGTGCAGTTCTGACCAGAGTTGCTGGAGCAGAGGGGGAAGTGAGGGGCGGGTTCTAGCCACTCAGCCAGTAAGGGTCTGTAGAAAGAGGGCTGTGGGTGGCAGCTTTTTTTTCTGCTAAAAATAATTAGGTGACTGCAAATTCCAAAATCTGGCTCGGTTATATATTTCGGGTAGTTCAATATAATACAGTTTCAGTCAATTAAAACAAACAATCTTTCAAGAGTTGGAAAGGATTTTTTTTTTAATTAAATTTCTTAAAAAGAATTGTGCGGTTGATACGTTGGTGAAAGGTTTTACTGTGTTTCCCTTATTTTCCTCTGAGCTGTCAAAGCAGCCGTGCTTTGTAGGAAACCAGCGTCTGTTAGAGACCAGCCACTATTGGAAGATATAAGAAAGTAACGACAATCAAATCTTATCGCCCATCTTCATTCTTTTTTATTCTTTAGAAACTTACTGTAACCAACATACGAAAGGTGTTTTTGTTGATGCATTTTAGTGTGAGCCATTGACGTTTATTAAAATCTAATGATTGACACTCGTGGAAATGCTGTTTTATTGACCAAAGTTAGGCCATTTAAGATAATAAATTTCTGTTGGCATCATCGCGCCTTTTGCACACACACATTTGCATAATGATCTTTCATTTCAATATTGACTTTTAATAATTACTGTGTTGCATACAAGGCTACGACAGCACAACAAAGGCTGCAAGGAGAAAATGTCAGCGCATTCTCAGAGTACGGCTTTTGAATTCATGCAGTCAGAACACAGGGAGAAGTCTGTGTCCAAACCTCCTTTCTTTTATCCAGCCATTGTTTGGGATGAATTTCCTCCCCACAGTTGGTGTCTTATCGCTCGCTCTCACTCATTCTTTCTTCGTCTCCAACATCGGGTGTAAACAAATAACCCTCAATCCAATGTCAAGAAAGCAGGAGCAGTCATTTGAGAGGAAGTCTAGTTTTTCATATGGCTCCTTTGCCCTCTCCTACTCTTTATTTGGTTGGAACCGTGCTCAGTCTTCCATAGCAACAGCCAAGCCAAACATGGAGGAAGATTTTTGTACCATTTAGGGACAATGTAAAAGGGTTAAAGTCACAAAATACCACACAATAGCTAAATTATTAGAGACCTCTTCACAATAGAACGGGGTGGCCTTTAAAAAATGCGGTGCTCAGGTATAATGTAATGTTAACCTTTTCTAACAAGAACTGAGAACAGAAAAGATTTATGCCTTAGTCACACGCACCTTTACAGGTGTCAACCCGTACAGATGTTGTGGGTTTTTGGGTTGTGCGGTCACCTTAAGGGGTTTCATGACAATGGTTTGTACCATTTTTGTGTGTGGCGAGTGAATCCTGAAGGATTCATGCAGATAATGTAACCTACACGCACCTACATAAGTAGAGGTGTTGAAACCATTGACTTCAGTTTGCAGAGACCCCAAAGTGGTCAAAGAAGATGGTTGTTCTTAACGGTTCTGGTTCTAATGAAGGTCTTTGTCTCACTCAACCATTTAATGAGGGATTTTTCTTTGTGTGTGTTGCGTGCTCCATGCTTTAGCAATTAGAATTTTGACCTTATTTGAGTATGGACTGTATTGGATTATAACAATCTTTAATAAATCTGGAATAAATCAAATGATTGTGTAATTTGTTGTTGTTTAGTCGTGTGCAGGTCCTTGGGGTGACCCTGGTGGTAATTTGATGCTTTAAAAATGAACTGAATAGGATAGTGAGTGACAGATCCATAACCAATGTGCATAAATTGATTTGCAAGGTAAGGACATTTGTAGGGTTTGAAGGGTGGGAGCCATTGAATGAAATTGGAAAAAAAACATTTGGTACCATTAGATGAAGTGCAGTAATTGACATAAGACAGACAGACCAAAATACAGAGAAAGTGCGACAATTGGCAACCATTTTAAATGGCCATTCATTTTGTAACACTGCCAGAATGTCAGAGGTAATTTACCATCAAGGATGCCCATTTTTGGTAGAACACTTATTTGATTAGCATTTTTAATTAGGATTGATCTTATAACATCAATAGTTTACTTATTATTAATTGCAAATTAATTTCATCATTTCTGTTGTTTTTAAATTATACTGTAAAAGCTTATTTTTCAGTTTTTCATGACCATACAAAGACACACAAGGTTAGAAAACACAATGCCAAACACAACATACATTTGTCTTTGTAAAACAGAAATCTGAAAGAAAAAAAAGTCTTCCAGTAACAAACCATGGGCCACTTTATGGAGTGAAATAATTTCCACGTAGTGTCAAACTTAAAAACTGAAAGATAAAATGACTTAGAAATACAGTCACCTTGTTAAATGAACAATTTGATCTTGAAAATCTCATGTACAGAAAGGAGTAGTAAGTATGTCCTCACGTTGTTTGTCGTTAAGCCCCTTTCATTGTGCAGTAGTGGGATAAAGCCAAAATCAAGTTTCATCTCTTTTCCATTTTTGGGGGATTTATGGTGACCCCTGAGGGTGTCTCGACCATGTCTGCCCAATTATAGCGTGCTACACAGATACAGAATCAAAAAGGAAGGCAGAAAAATGAAATAACATACAACTGGGCTTCATGTATATTTATTAGTTTTTACGTTTGTGAAAAAAACACCCTCTAAAATGATCCAACCTCTAATCCTGATGATCAGTTTGGATTATTTTAAAGAGAGGGTTAAAAAAAAAAAAAAAACTAGAGGAAAACTTTACTAAAACTAAATCAGACTGACTTCCATTGATATGTTTCAGTACACAAGCATGCAGACCCACAGTTCCATTAGTTATCATTAAACATATTGATCTTAAGACATTTTTGATGAACCTTGTTAACTTTAAAATGAGGAAAAATTGCCACATTTCCTGTTTAACAGGTTGTTTTTGTAAAAAAAAAAAAAAAAAAAGAAAGAAACTTTACTGCAGCTGTTTTTAATATACATTTGTTTTTATTTTTTTTTTTGTAGTCAATTTTATCCAAGTTAACTGATTGAATTTGTCCTTAAAGCTTTGAGAAGGAAAGAAACAGTCAAAAATACCTCTAAAAAAAGAAAAGACTCACCATTACCATCCAATGTTCTTCATTAAAACATGTTTGTAGGATTTTTAAGACAAGAAAACCAAAAAAAGGTCATCTTAAAAAAGTGTGATTGAATTTCAAACCACCTTCTTATCAGTAAATTCTTCTGTGAGGACTCTCAGACATTGTTGTTCCTATGCTGGTCACAGGCTCAGCAGCCCGTGAACGACTCATTGGGAATTTAAGTTGCCTTTGCGTAAATCCTCACAGGAATAAAAAAAAAAACTGTTTTTTTTTATATAAAGGATTAACTTGTGGATTTCATTGCCTCTAAAATTCAAACTAAACTGAAGGTGGAATCCCTAAGGTGAAAGCCAGTCTGGACCAGAGCAGTCATGCTGGCATAAATAACCGTCCACTTATCCTTTTACGGTGTTGTTGTGTTGTCTGTTATTTGGCAGTGCGTTTCATGGCCCTCTCGTGTTCATACCTTTGCTACAAATTTGTGAACTGACCTTTACCTTTTTCATGCTGGGTTTTATGGGATGGCAAAGCCCATCTGTGGACCGGCAGTGCAAATAATCCCAGGTGGTAAATTCTGGGATATGCAGTGTTTTTTTGTTTTTTTTTAACAGTTGGCCCAGTATGAAATAAATAAATAACATTTGTTATGGTTCTGGTGTTGGTATAGTAGAAAACTAGAACTTAAAGACCCACTTCAATGAAAATTCTGTTCTATATAGATTGGGAGTATGAGGGGACGCAAGCTAGCGGTCAAGCTTGTAAACAAATAGCTTAGTCATGGGCGATGGGAAGGGGGGCAGGGTTGTTCTGCGCCTACGGTCCCATTCACAACTCAGAGGTGAATTTCTAATGAATGAGCCAGTCTGCAGAACTATATCCTAGAAAATGACACAGTTTTTTAAATATATATATATTTTAGCAAAAAACGGTACAATCATAAGTAAAAGACCATTGAAAACGCTTTTACTACAGATAAAAAATAAATAAATAACCAAAACCTAAATTCTGGATAAATTGTGAAAGCAGCACACAACTTATTGAGGGTTTTGCACTTCTTCAATGTGTTGCTATCACATTTAGCACCAAGCTAGCCCATCCATATTTGTTGTTGTAGAAAATGGCAATAACTACGAGGTAAATATGTATGTATTTACATATAGTTATGGGAGCAAGTCTTGTGTAAGAAATGGTACATGCTTCTGGCCTTCACTTTTGGTCACAGAAACTTCTTATTGGCAGAAAAAGCCCAGACAAGGAGAAAAGTAAACCTCCAAACTTCAATCCATCTTTTTTTTTTTAAGTTTGTAGGTTTAGCTTTAGTTTGCACATCGCCTCTGCTTTGATGGTGGCTTGGCTGTCCATAAAACCTTTTATATTACTCGGTGAAAGCAGGGGAAGGACGTCACTTGCTATTCTGATGTTACATGGCGGTGTGGAGGATCATATCTGCCAGGCTGACAAAGCCTTATTGCCTGCACTTTCCACATGAATGCTTTCAGATATGCTCCAGTTCAAAGTCTGAAGCTGTTGCCAGAAAATAAATTGTGTGTCTGATTGTCAGAGTGAGGAAGAGGAGATGTTTTGCCTCGCCCTTTGTTTAGATGCTTCCTTATTTATGTTGTGAAATAGAGGTTGAGATTATTTCGCCAAAAAGCCCAGCTGGCATTCTCAGTTCATCCTAGGAGGGCTGGAGATGGTCATTTTCATACCAACCTGTTCTCTTAAATCTTCTGTACCTGACCGTGACTGCTTTAACTCTCCGTTTGGTCGTGGTGGCTTGTTAATTGACTGCATTCTTCATCCCCACAGTGAGAATAAAAAGCAATCATCTTGGTTATTTCTGTGAAAATAGGCTGTTTTGTGCAGGCAGGAAGTGCATTCAGAAAGAAAAATGGTGTTGGAGCTAGCGTAGAGATGTGAATACCTCGGTGAAGCTGAAAAGAGCAATAACATGTTGGTTTTTTTACCTTTAGATATTTTAGAAATATAATACATAAAAAAAAAAAAATTTGTGATAGAGTTGGGGTGTCAAAAATGTTCAAAAACTACTGAGGCACATTTTTTTTTATAATTACCACTTCTTGGCCAAAGCAGTCCAAGACATGCTTCCTTCTGAAGCCATCTTCGTTTAGTTTGTAGCATTTTTTTCTTTTTTGGCAAAAAACTGGTTGGTCCACATACCCCCACCACCTGCAGCTCAGGAAGAGCTAGAAATCAGGCAAGATCGAGGCCCTTGAGGACCAGGGTTGGCCAACCCTGATCTATACCTTACACCAGGGGTCTCCAACCCTGTTCCTCAAGGGCTACCGCCCTGCTTGCTTTGCAGCTAACCCTGCTTCAGTAATTGCTGCTCACCTTGATAAGGTGTGTTCAGTCAATCAGAAACTGTGCTGATTCAATCCAGCTAATCAGCATCGACTGAAGCAAGGTTAGCTGCAAAACAAGCAGGACGGTAGCCCTCGAGGAACAGGGTTGGAGACACCTGAACACAAACGTACACAGTAAAGCAAATCATTTGAGGAAAATGTGTACCATGATCAAATATAAGTCAAGATGAATATTTTACCATTTTTAATTAAATGGTTTGACACTTCGCTTAGCTTCCTTCTCCCTCCGTCCTTTCTTTTGTTTTTGCACTAATGGGAGGATTGCAGTCGAATCGGATGAAGTGGAAGATGCTGGAGATGCTGGAGAGTTTGATATTGAAACTGGTGATGGTGGTGGGGGGGCTGATAATGTCTCTGGATCTGGTGATGTTGATTCCTCTGCCAACAAATTAATTGTAGGATCTAAAATGAAAAAGAGCAGAGCAACAGGAGTTTTGTTGTTGGCGTAGCTGTAACTGTCTTTTCCAGAGCAGCACCTGAAGTATCCACTCTGATTGGCCAAACAGAACACCTGAGTTCCCCTGTTGCTATCTCCAGGCTTTTCAGTAGGCAGTCTGCTCTTCCATTCTAGTTATCCTCCAGGTTTACTGACTTCCTGACCAATTTTTTCTGTGATTATTTAACATTTGAATCAATTTCATGTCTTTCCTGGGCCGTTTGGATTTCTCCAGCCTGTATTTTGTTCTTTTGGACTCTGTTTGGTGATTCCACTGACGTCTCTGCCTGCTTCTTTTGGCTCAGTAAGTCTGACCTTCTTTTTTACTTTTTTACTCCGTCCTGCTAAACTCTATGATTACAGGATTCCAGACGGATTATTTGGGTTTTGCTTGACTTGTTCCCGTTGACTTTCACTTTTCCTCTATATTTAAGCAGTAATGATATCCCTGGACTTTGTTGCTTTGCTGATTATTATTTTCAAGCTAACTTGCCCTCAGCTGAAGTCAACAAAAGTCTTTCTTCAGAACAGGTCAACAGTTTGGAAGCTTGGGCCAACTTTAGTATCTATTTAAAGCTTTTTTTTTTTTCTTTTTTTTTCTAGTCCTGAGCAGCAAAAATTATCAATAATTCATGATCTTCTCTCGTAATTGTTTTTACCAAGTACATGTTTGTTTCTCTTTGGAGTCTTTCTTATACTTTCCACCAGCCTTCAGTCACCTGTTATGGTTACTTGATAAACCTCTTCTCCGAAATTGTTTGAGAAAGAATTTCAGAAATGCTTTTTCAATATAAATTTAGTCCTAAATGCAAAGTAACTGAATCTCAGTGTAAAAATAACGGTTCTCTTTTTGGCTAAGGCACTAAAAATTGGAAGCATCTCAGTCGTTCAGATCATATTTATTTTGTCTTTGTCTTTATTTTATTTTGGATGAAAAGTAAATAATGGGGGTGTTTGTATCATTCCTATATCATCGTAAAAAGTTGATGTGACTGGCAAATGCACCTGTGAATTCGGCGACTGCAACAATTATATTCACATTTAAATAAATACATTTTAAAACTATTACTTATGGTTATAGACTGAAAAGTCTCCTAAAATTGTATTGCCCCACCCTCTGTGGGCGTCCAGTGGGCAAGTTGCATTGTGGGAGTTCATTTTGCTGCTGCTTTTTTTTTTCCTTTGTAGGGTTAAATTAGATTAAGTTGTTTTTTCCTTCTCTTATCATTGATGTAGTTTGTTGTGTTGCTACATTTTGTACTGTCAGAAAACTGCATCATGCATGTGGGCTGAGTGTGTGGGAGTGAGGTCACTGTGCAGTTTTTTTCTGACAAATGCACACAAATCATCTATTAATGCCAGATGAATTTGACAAAAAATCTTCAGACTTAAAAAAAAAAAAAAAAAAAAAATCCCCATTTGATGTTAAAAAATTGCTCAATTGAACATTTTACAGTTTAAACTGCTTTACTGCATTGACTAGAGTATTAAGTTGCATTATTTTACCCCACCTGTCAACAGCACTGATCATCTGCAGCAACAGTGCCTAGTTGTTGTTCAGATATGCATTTCCTAAAATGTGTAATTGCATCTACATTTATACTTTTTTTCATTTGGATTCTTCACTAATATTTTCACGTTTATATTTTATAAAAAATGAAGATTTTAATAGAAAATAACATATGTCATAGGGCTTTCTTGATTAAATTAAATATGCTGCAGAATGAAGATATCTGACCGGGTGCATTTTATTTTGAAAGGAACTTGTGTGTGCTCTGTCAAACACCTGAAATTACATTTTATAATTCAATGGCCTAATGGCACATAAACATAAAGCGTCTACAATATGAAATGGGAGTTTGTGGCTCTTGCTGAGTTTTGTCCAGTAAATAACTGACCCAAATGCCTCTTTTTTTGTGTCAAAGGTTGCAGGTTCCTGGTAAAACGATGAGTAGTCCAAATCCATCCATCCATTTTCTTATGGTGTCATGGGATTGCCAAAGTCTGTGAAGCATGTTTTTGGGATGTGGGGGGAAGGAAATTGTAGTGACTAGAGAAAACGCATGCATGCATGGGGGAGAACTTGCAAACTCTACACAGCAAGGTCCCAGTGGGGATTCAAACCAGTGCCTTCTCGCTGTGAGGCAGGAGCGCTAACCACTGAGCAACCGTGCAGCCCCTTGATAAGTTCACAATCACCACAAATGGTCCTTACCTCTTCATACTCAATGAACTCAAGGGAGTGTTACCATTTACTTCACTTGTAGACAATGATGCAGGAATTATGCCAATCCACCATTGGTTTCACTGTCATTCAAAATGAACGTGAAAGTTTCAAAAAGGTTATTAGTTTTCAAATATTTGGCTTGAAACAAAAACCAAATGAGTTAGGACACACAATTGTGACAACCCTTAGAACATTTTATATGTTTTGAAGAGGTTAGCCTGGATTTCTTTATTATTATTAGTTTTTTAAAATCATTTTTATACTGTTTTGACCAGTGTATACTCTTTTTTGAATGTATGCGTTTTTATTTAGTCTGCACTCTTTTGACCTTTTTACAAAATGCAAACTGTTCTCAAAGTTTGAGAGAGATTACCAGTAAAAAGAAGTCAATTTGTACTTTTCTGAATTGAGTTTTTGTACAGGTTCAGGATTTTTGTGGAATTTTGTAAAATAATAAAAAATATATTTATATATTTAAGCATTGCCACAAAAAAAAATGAGTTGGAGATACATTTTTAGATCAAATTTCTAAAACAACTGAAAATGCTCAAGGACCCCAGACTACAAAGAGTTAAACAGATACCCTACGGATACTAGATACTCAGTAGATGTCAGAAAAAAGATGGAGATGGTCTAAAGCCATACTGCACTCTGGGAATACCAACATAGAACACAACCCAGAAAACACCTTGACATCCTTTATGTGTTATGGTAGCTTAACATCTTGTTCAGATGTGTTGACCTATAGACAAAAGGAAAAAGCTAATCACTGAAATCCTACGTTTACTGAATAAGAAATACACTTTTTTAATGTTACGTAACAAGATTATGGTTATATATCCCGTATACAAACGCTCAAGGGAATAGACACATAAAGGCTCAGACCTGAGGGGTTAAACGCTGTGAGCTTTAGTTTATGATGGTTTAAAAAAAATGCCTTGAAATCTAAGGCTGGAACAAATTGAATTTTTCATTTACAAGCATTCTCCCTGAAGGTTCCAATTGACGACATTCTTTATGATTTTCTTTGAAAAAAAAAAGAAAAAGAAACTGAGACAAAATAACATTTTTTTGGGGGATTTTTTAATCAAAATCAACAAATTCCATTTTTAGCTTCATTTTTCTCCATCTAATTTATCCACTTTGCATAAAAGTAGGATGAACTCGTGATATACATCAACAAGTGGGAGTTAGAAGTGATGAGGTAGTTTGTCCTATTTCTGAGTATGACCCAGATTTAGGTCTTTCATTTACACGTATGTAACTTCTAATCACCAAATAACACTGAGGGCACACTGACCAAACCCTACTTTTTTCCTCTCAGAGAATACTTGGGCCTTAAGGACAGACTATTCTTTCCCTGTCAGAGTAAACTTGACCGTAAATTACGTTTTTTTGGTGGCTGTTATTGCAGAGGCGTGACGAAGCATTTTTCTCTTGATTTACGATGGGTAAGGGGTGTAAGAATTAAACGTGTCTTCCAACTCCATGATATCCACTGTGCGATTTTACATCCGATAGACAACATAGTTTAGGTACAATAATGATTGGTTGGGTTGGATTGGATAGTTAGTTGATTTTAAATCTAAAGCTACAGTCACACAGCCTTCAGCAACGTGCATTTTAGCTACCAGTTCAAAAGACAGTTTTGTGTAACCACATTTCTAAGACACTTTCAGGCTCTATATAAAACATGTGGCCATTGAAAACGCAAATTAAACCAAGTCGAACTTTGACCAATCAGGGACTTGGCTTTGGTAGTGACATATGAATGACATCCCTTTCAAATCACGGAAGTACCAACCGTTGAAAAATTGAAAAATTGCGGGTTGTGCCTGGCCAAGTCTTTCATATGTTGTAATAGAGCTGTGAAAGAAAAAGCCTGGTAATGCGAGATTTGCACCACTTTGATAGTTTGCACCAATCCTCTTCCAACTCTAGGTGATGGAAATACACTACCTACTATCGGGTAGGAACAAACAAGTGTGAACACAATGTGCTAAATACGCATTCAAGAATATGCGTTAAAAGTGCCCATATGTCTTTGCCTAATAATCTGCGTGATGTCTTGATGGCCAGATGACTTGTTCAGGGTGACCTCCTTCTCTCACCCCCTCAAAGCTCACATAACTTCAGCTACACTGTGACCTTTGCTAAAAATGAAGCAAGCAGATTGAAAAGGGTGTAGAAGAAGAAAATACTTCTCTGGAGGAAGAAAAATCGCCAGTTGACTTTCAGAATCAGTGGATGAACAAATAAAACACTCTCCGTTGTAAAGACGAAACCTAAAGATGTGTCGAGTCCCCTCACAGCGCTGCTCTCTTCAAACTCTCAGCTGTTTGACTTTGGGGTCTTGAGCCTCTTTGAAAGCCTGGTCATCTGTAACGGAGCAGATGGTATTTGGTGTAATTTTTGTTGAAAGTGTTTGGACTCGGGGAAGACAGCAGATAACGACTTCAAGGATCTAAAAGAGACTGTGTGCATCAAGGTGGGTAGAGTGGGAGTTTGGACAGAATCAAAGCTGTTTAAGAACAGATTCATTTCATTTCCCTTCTACACACATTCAGCTTGATCTGACGTGATTCAGCCTGGGTACTTACTCAAGCAAGAAACCAAGAGAGACAAGCTAAATGAATTATGGACAGAATGTAGATAGGCGCAGACTTTGTTCTGCTTAAAGCTTTGACCATACAAAACGGAGCTATTTTTTCTTCAAAATACATGTCACACCCACGTTTCTTTAAAAAAAAAAAAAAGAAAAAAATCTTTAAGATTCAGTCTGAGAAATAAAAGGACTTTGGAAAGAGGGACTCAACAAGATTTAAATCCAGAAGACTAGGCCACTGCAAGATCATTTATCTGCTTTTTGAGCCATTTGTGAATAGACTTGGTTAGCTTTATGGTGACAAACCTGGATTCAAATATTTCACAAGGTTCCACTGATTTTGACAAGTCTTACGTGTCTTAAAAGTGCAAAGCATTCCTCAGACCATCACAGTACCACCTTCATGTTTCATTCTTGATTTATCACAAGGCATTGGTGGTGATCAATTTATCTTTTGCCAACTGTAAAACTATGGTCACACTGGGCATTTCAAGAACACACTAAATGCTTGTTCTGAAAGCGTGTTTAGGCCATGGTGTTCACACCGTACAAGCAGGGAGGGGCTTCTTCTTTTTTCAACTGTTTTACTAGCGCATGTCCGCCACCCACATTTGGAAAAGACTTGGTGCTAAATGTAAAAGCGGCGCAAATCTAGCTCCAGCTTTTGTTCTTTGACAATTTTATTCTGATACTTTCAAAATTTGGTGTCATACAATTCAACGCAATCACAAACTGCAATTGTTAATTCATCTACCATGATCAATTTTTTTTAAATAGTTGGTACTTCCATGAATTAAATTTGTTTTTCATCCACTGTTAAATTTAGATCTTTTTGTGATTTCCTCCACTCAGACAGCTGTTGCTTGAGCAAACAGAAGAAGCAACAATATATTTTTTCTGCACTTTTCTATCCAAATCTAAAATATAATTTGCTGTTCATTTCTTTTAATGTCAGCACAATCTTTTTGTTATTAATGAAGGGAAAAACTAAAATGAATGCTTTCTTAAAAAGTTGTAACATACACTCTTAAAGGATTACTTGTAGCATAAAAAAGGATCAGATATTGATAGCATTGCTTAGGCTTGAAGGATAAAATTTTTACATGTATTTGAATGAAGAAGTGCAGTATTAGATCTCATTAGATTGTGTAAAAAAAGAGAACTTTGTCTCTATTTGCCCTATTTTTGGAGAATTTAAAGAAAAATACTCCAAGTGTACTTTTTCTCCCCAATGTATTACAACTCGACACAAACTTGTTCGTTAGTAAAGATGTCTTTTCATTTCATTCAGTTTAGTCGAGTTAAAACTATTTAAAAAATGTGTTCTATTTTCTTTTCACAGGAAAAAAGCTTCAGGGAAACCACATCGGGAACAAAGAACCACTGGAACATCAGAGCATCACATCATCCCTAAGACTTTGGAAATGGTTTATTTCAAGCAACCAGGCAAGAATAACACATACGTATCTCAATCATTAGAGGTTTAAATCCATAAAAAACATGGCAAACATAGGCTAACTAGGCGTCAAATGATTGCTTGAAAGGGAGTGGGAGGAAGTGAACTTATGTAATCCCACCCTGACTCGACCACATCATTTACTTTACATTTGTTATCAACATCTGGTTTGTAACTTATGATCAAATATTGAACTGTACCAACATTAGGTCATTAAGCATCATTAAGTAACAATGAATAACATTGCTATGTATGTATATATAACACTGTTTTAGACTTGTTTGTAGTGTATGCAGTAAAAAAGAATCAGTGATGGACGTTTCGAGCATCTTCTAATGTATATTATTTCTCATGAGCCAAACTCAGCAATATAGAGCAAGTTTCCAACATCTGCTAAAATTCATTTCCATAAGTCAGTATAAAATCAAAAATATATGCAGATTATTATTTTTTGTTATCAGAAAAGCCATTTACATTCTTTATTTTAATTTGAAGATCATTAGTCATGAATCACACTTCAGGGAACCAAAGTGATTTGATTAGAGCTTTTGTCCAAGACGGTTTCTCTAATCCTGCTGCCTGATTAACAGCCGTCCTTCTGGTTTGAACAGAGTTTATAAAGTTCTTCTCGTTGTTATGACTGCAAACTTTGCTTGTCTGGTCCACCGACCTTCAGCTGATATCACAGCAAGTAAGTTGAGCTTTAGTTGTCTGCAGGACAGAAATTGCTGCTAAAAGTCAGGGACAAAGTTGATCTAAGAGACAGTGGTAGATCCTAGGCACCATATTTTCTTGAAATCATATTTTACTTTAATTATGCATCAATTAAAGGCTCAAATGTTCATGACCACACATTTCTCAAAGTCTTTCATGCTGGTGATGACCATTGGCTTGGACAGGTCACGATGGACCAAGTGGTTTAACGTAGATCCTGGAATTGCTCAGTGTCTGCTTTTCCCGCTTCAGGAGCCTAGCGTGCTTTGCCAGTGTAGCATTATTTTTTGTGAGATGATCATTAAAATAAACAGCGGTCCCTTTCAAGATTTTTCTATGTCTCATCAGAACTATTTTGTAATTTTGGTTCACAAACCTGATAAGGATTGCTGGTTTATCTGACTCCCTTCTCCTGGGAAGCGGGTGGCAGAGCTCGACGTTATTCAGATCCAAAGAAATCCCTTAGAATTGAGAAATGATCCAACTTGACTCTCCACGCCTTCAACTGTGGCTACTTTGGGCTGTAAGGTCAGTAATCTCTTTGGTATAAAGGACCTCGTCTACAACATGTTACGTTTTGCTTGTCAAAAGCATCAAGTTTCGTGTATATTTTCACAGTTTTGTTATTTAGGTTAATTTCATAATGAAAAACAGTTAAAATGAAGCAATATTCATAGACAAGCTGATGTGATCTCTGTCTTTTAGCCTCGACGGTCCTCGTTTCCATGGGAATAATTGCTAAAAAGCCTTTAGCTTCAAAGAAGGCAGCTTAAAGATGACCTTGAAGATGACTCTACATGTTCTGTTTGTCCATACGTGGTTCTGCCATGAACTCTATTTTGAACAGGGCAAATAATTAAAAAACCCAGCGAATAAGTCACAGGTCATTAAAGCTACTTTTACGTGGTCTTGAAGCGAACAGAGAAAGACTGTGGTGGGCAGACAGTGTCCTGTTCTTGAGATTAATCTGTAAAAACACACATCTAATTAAAAGACTGGGATGAGTGTGCCCCAGGACTTGGCACGACTCCACATGGTGTGTGTCTGTGTGTGTTGGAGGAGGAAGATAGCGGAGCATTTTATCTCTGTTACAGCACATGTGGTTCTGTCCACGCCACAGATGACTATGACGGCTGGTGGTTGAACTGAAGTATGAAGCATAAAATTGTCAAGCAGAATAAAACGAAGGCATCTGTGGTCACACTTTCCTGCACAAAAATGTTCAAAAGAAGACCCTTAAACTATGATTATAGTTAGTCAATGTGGAAGAATTAAAAGATTACAGGCTGATTAAATATGAAGCACTTGAGCCCCACTACACCACTAAACATTTTTTGATGAAAAAAATCAAACATTCCAAGCCATTATATTAACGTTTTTTTTTTTTAAGTAAGACATAAAACACGTCAAATATTCCATTTTTAATACGTTAACTTGATTTACTCCCAAATAAAATGCTGTAATCATAGCTTGAGTACAAAGTTTGAAAAAGTAAAAAATCAATATGTTGGAATTTCACATTGTTTTTCTGTTCTAATGTTTTGTTTTTTTTTTTTTTGTTCTCACAGTTTTCAATTTCAGGAACAAGTGCAAAAAATAAAAGAAAAGGGAAAAAAACAAACCATTATGAAGCAAACAGCAATAGCAACAAGAACTGTACAGCACAGCAAAAGTGTGCTTTATGTTATTTCAAACCTTTAAAAAAAAGCCACATTTTATGAGTTTTGTTTGGACAGGTTTTTATTTATTTATCCACTGACTTCACTTTACATGGCTAAGCTTTGCCAAAAACATTTTTCAACACTGAAAATCCTTTGTCAGTATCAGTAAACCAGATTCTTGGTAATGAACACACTTTTTGTGCATAAGTGAGGACATTTTAATTCAGAACTCTGACGGACAAAATCAATCCTCTTCAAAAGTGCGTTCAAGATGAATAGGAAAGTGGTCACAAATGCCACATTTTAGCCATTTGTGTTGTACGGCCAGTTACAAAAATAAAAAAAAAACACTCCACGATTAAAGACTTGAGGCAATGAAGCACGCCCACACATTGAGGTCAAACTCTATTATTTATTCTATTTTCTATGACATAATGTAGTTATGGCAACTCTAAAAATAAGTCACATTTAACCCAAAAAACTAGTTCTGGTTAAGTCAGTTACAGATGATAACATTCACATGATGGATATATGGTTTTAAGCTTTTTTTACCGTGTTAGTGGCGAAAGATCTACCACTTTTTGGCATCCCTCCTTTAGCCCACCAGGACCAGTGGAACTGGAAGTTTTGTGAGGATATTTTTTGATGGTATGATCTATCAATTGACTGATCAAACATTATCCATTGCTCTCTACTGTACAATCATGTTGATGCTTCATCATTTTTGAAAACTTCCATAAAGCGGCTACTGTCGCATAGTTGGCACACCACTTATTTCAAATGTACCCATTCTGACCTGAACTGAACCATAAAGTTAAGTGAAACCGCTGCGTTGCCCGCTAAAATGGGTGAACTGCGGTGTCAACACAACCAACGGCATTGTCTCATTTCCTGTGTCTTTGTAAGAATGCATTTAGGTGCATATGTTCATTCATGCACATCGCTGTGCTTGCCTGTGCATTTTTAATGGAAACATGTGTCCCTTTTTAAGTGTGTGATTGTGTGTGCGTTTAGTGGATAAATAGGGCATGCTGCCAGTGGTGCACCACAGTTGAAGTGGCCCTCTCCCTTACCCTGTCACTAGTAATTAGCTTGATAGTCTGTGCGTGTGCCCATATCATGTGGCTCTCTATATAACCATCTTTTATTGCGTCTTATCATCCCCTTCACCATTCCTCTGTATCTTTTTCCTTCTTGTCAGCCATGAAGAGAACAAAACAAACAATAGCTCTGGGAGCTTTGTGTGCTCTGAAAGACACGAAGAGGAAATCAATGATTTGACATCACGACAGTGCCTGGAATTAGAATTCTCCAGCTAAATATAGATTTGGTTTATTTGTGACTCAAGGCATTTGCAGGAGATTAGCTTTGGTGTTTTCTTCACAGTTTGACTTTTCAAATGACAAATTTACCGGCCTCTGCTAAGAACTGGTCGCTGTTTGTTGCTTTTACAGAAGCCTTTCTTGGCTGTTGCTTACATGTTTTGAGACAAAAGGACAAAGAAATTTGATTTTTTTATTTGAGTCATGACAAGTTGGGTTGCTTTAAGATCTGCAGTATCACTTTTTTAAGAAACTGAAGCGGATTACCCTCCAACTGTTGATAAACCAAAAACTAAATCAAGGAACATGTTATTGTACTTTATATTTTAGGATGATTTTTATGTCATTATTATGACTTCAAATGAGAAATAGAAAAAAAAAAAGTTTGCTCGTAACTGAGATTAGGTTTGGATTTTGAAAAAGCCGTGTCATGAACCTGTGAGTGCTCATCTGGTGCCAAACGATCCCTCTTTAAAGTCCCTCTCCAATCGTTTTTTGTGCTATTTTTCAACAGTTCCTAGTATTCGTTCAATTATGTTTGAGCCGTTTTTAGCCAAAATAAGACATAGTTTCTGTAGAGCAACAGCAGTTCATCAGAAATTCACCACTGACTTGTTGGCGAGAAGTGAGCCTTCTTTGATGATTCTCGGCTCAGACGAGGAAAACTAAGATGGACACGGATCTGTTTGTCTGCAGGCGGATGCATCAGAATGCCGCTTAGCATGAAGCTATTAGCCTGCCAATTTGTAGATATGCTTCTCTTGATTTGAACTGCATGTTTTCTTATCTGCTTCTGATTCCCAATGATTTGAAAAAAGGAATTTCTCAGAAATACAATTTCAATCTAAATTTTCTTCAAATACCGTATGTCTTCCATCATGAGAAAAATGCGACAAAAACATGTTAAAAACTCTAAAAACACAATTGTTGTTGAAGTGGGCTTTAAACAATATTTTTATAATGCACAGCTAGAGTGCATCTGAAATAAAAACAAGAAAAAAATGGCTGTAACCCTTTTGTCAAAAGTCATTGGTCAATTGAGCAGAACGATTAAAGAAAACCCAGCAAAAAAAAAAAACCAGCAAAAGCAGAAAAGCATGTCCATTTACCAAAGTTGTATACAAACTACACATTACAGCATCAAAAAGGATATTAAAATAAAAGTCAAACATTAAAAATAACCTGAAGTAGCTACACAAGTTGGTTGGTGTGTTCTGCTTCCAAAAAGAGCAGAGAGGTTCCCTTTGCTGAAATAGATGATGAAAGAAGCAGCAGATTCTCCCCTCAAAAAGACTACCTGCTGTCATCAAGTTTTTATTACAGAAGTCTTGATTACCAAAAATGTCAAACGTGCTGCTTTTTTGTAAAGTTGTTTACCAGTGGCTTACTGCCTTTCTCCTGCTGAACTATTGCTTTGAGGATGTTCAGGCCCTGTTGTTGCACTGAGACTACTCTGATCAAGATGGTGGAGGAAATCCTTCTGAGTGTAGCAGGTAAAATCTCTTAAGGTGCTCACACACCGAACGCGATTCGCACGGCGAAGGCGGCTAGTCTCAATGGAAAGTCAATGTTTTAGACGTGAATTGAGGATCTGCAGCGCGAATTGAGTGAAACGGCACAAATTCAGCATCGGGCGCAGCAAGCCAGAGTAAAAAAAAAATCTAAACTCTGGGGAGGTCGCCACGTCTGTCAAGCAATCCGGGACTCAACTTCAGGAAAGTGACGGTTTCAGTGACGACGGGTAGAATACACATCCAACATGGTGGATCGGAACTCCTGAACTTCCAATCATTTTCTTAACCTGATGTATCCCTTTGAGGACCGCAGGGTTTCCTGAACTCTTCCCACTACTGTTGGGCGACAGTCTGCTTCAAACATGTCAGAGAGAGACGGAAACACAGTGGAAGCGACAGTCATCCAGACACAGCAGGACTGAAGCTCACTATACCCAGAAAACTTTTAAATCAGGGGTCACACTTTTTTTGGCATGTGAGCTAGTTAAAAACACATACAATAATGTGAAGTTTTCATTTTGAAGTGCTTAAACATACAACCAACATGCTGTAACAACAGAAACACATAATTCCTGTTTAAAAACCATGAAAAATCCAGGGATGAACAAATCATTTTGAGACAACCTGAGCGAGCCCTTCACTCAGCATTTTGTGGTTAGCTGTCTTTATCAAGTAACAAACCCTTCTGAGGGTCAGCTACTCTCGTGGCGACTGTGGAACCCTGGTTTGAATCCTGCACCCAGCTCTTATAGTTTGAATATTGTTTCCGCTAAATTGCTTAACACACATTGCTATAAATATTAATTAAAAACATCAGGATAATTCTAAAAGGTTTATATATTCGTTAATTTATGTTTGATGGCCTGTGATCTACCTGGAGATGTGATCACTGATGTTTATGTAGAGCTATTTGAAAAAGAAAAAAAAAACTGACCTCTTAACATCATCTGTGTCTCCCAAAGCTTCATGTAATGATCAACAACATTAGCTGGTAGCGCCAGCCAACAGATCATTGACTGATTGATGTAAAGCAACTTTCTGCAGCTTAACACAAACACTGAGATTTTTTTTGACTCAAAGAAACCAACTGTCACCTTGTGTCTCTTTCTCTAAAGCATTTTTTTTAGGTAAGAAATCCAGAGTTAATCCTAGACTGACCTGAAATTTAAGTCATATTAAATCTACATTATATCCCTACCAATTTTTTTCGGAATCTGGTATTTTAACCCAATTTTACGATTTACAAAAAGGTCTGAGTTTTCCAAATGCGTCCTAATCAAGATCTATTGATTTTAGTGCAAAACTTCTTCCTGACAATTGCAATTTCTGAAGTGACAAAATTCAGCACTTCAAGTCCTGGACCTTGAAGTAGCTTAGCCACAGTTTCACCAACAAATTTAACGAAAACGGGCATTTTTATAACTAATCTATTGAAAACACGTTGTTTTCTATTATGTTAATGCACGGTTTATTTCCTCAAAGCTGTTTGGAGGCTCTCTAAAAGCGCAAATAAAACTTTCTTGGTGTCTGCAGAGGAAAGAAGCTCCGAGCAAATGTGACAGTACCCTGGTGCATTGTATAATACAGACCGCAGTTTTCTTTTGTTTTTTGGGTTGTTTTTTTTTTTTTTTTTTTTTTTTTACAGCCGTGCTATAAATTTGTGCTGCGTTTGGATCTTTCTCTGAATATAGAATTCATTTGAGGATGCGCACTAATCCAAAGCCCTTGCAGCTTGTTTGCATAGTTTAGGAAGGGAAAAAAAGTGACCTTCAGATGAATTTAAGTTATTATTAAACCGCATACGTTTCCTAGTCAGATTTGCCTCTTTTTACCCATGTCCAGTCAGCTTGAAAGTGTCTGAAAAACAACCTGAAGGACCTAATTGGTCTGTGGGAAGTTGGAAGATGGCTCCAAAAGGAAAGACTGAGTTCAAAAGAGAGGAAGACGAGTACAAAACCCGCCAATGAAAGAGCGTTCTCTGAAAGGAAGGCTGTAAGAAACAGGCAGAGATGACAGACAGGTGGAGGAAGTAAGACGGAGTTTGTTGAAGAGCTCCGAATCGAGGTCGGGAGGGGGGAAGATTGAAAGGTTGGGCTGAAATGAAAGCAGCTGTAAAGGAAACCGAGAGAGTGTTGGGAGGGATGGAAATGGATTGAATGGGGACAAGAGGGGAGAGACAAAAGAGGAAAGATGAGCGATGGAAATCGAGAGGAGGCACGAGAAGGCTTCGGCTGATAAGCACAAGGAAAGGAGGAGGAGAGGAAAAAAAAAAGCTTTCATGTTTCTTTTCCGCTGCTCCAGAATGAATTACAGCCGTTTGCAGGGAACAGGAGAATATTAAGCTGACACTCATTCCAATTCAGATTTCACTCCTCGCCATTTTTCAGTCTCAAACATGCTGGGTTTTCAAAGCTCATCTTGTCTACTTCATCTTAATCATACAGTCTTTTTTTTTTATTTTTTTATTTTTCTTTTAAAATTTCGTTTTTTTGTTTTTCAAAGCTTGCAAAAGTAAGTTCTTGCAATCTTCTTCAGGGAGTCTGGATTTCAGATCGATTTCATTTTGATTGGGAAGAAAATGAAGCCCCTTGCTGTTATTGTTTTTTTTCCCCCTCCCCATGCTGTTTCCAGTGGATACCGCTGCCTCGGCTTGACAGCTTACTCCATTTCTCCCAGGTCATGCATAATAAGTGCTCACTCATGAATGCCGCTCGCAGGGCACCCCCCCCGTTTTTATATAATTCATCTGGCAGTGGGACGTGTGACTGACTGTATAAAATCAAAGTCGTTGCAGGGACGTGGGTGTGAGTCACTCGGTGAGTCGTCTTGATCATTTCAGGCCCTCGGCTTGAGGCTTTGCTGAGTTCCACGCTCGTTTCAATTAATTTTCATCCCGCTGCCCTTGTCGATATTGTTTGTGACCGATGAGGGATGCACACCAGAAGGACAGAGAGGAACTCCCCCGAATGAAAAAGCTAGACCAATATGAAACATAGGTTGCTCCTGGAAGTTTTTTTTTCTTTCTTTTACTTCTATAATTTAAATTGCATTTCATTTCTAATCTGGGTTTAGTCAATCACCCTAAAAGCCTGTAACCAATTCAGGATTTAAGATGTAATGGATTATTTCTTTCCAACCTGCCAATTAACCAATTATCCTTTAATTGTTTTATTTTTAAGTTTTAAAAAATGCCCCATTTTGAATTAACTGTTCAGTATTTTAAAACAAGTGAGGTTTCCTTTCCATATTCATTTGAAATATTTTAGTTTAAGGGCTTTTTATTTAAATGAAAATTTTGTTTTTGCTGTTTTTAACTTGTGCCATTTTTCTGATGATGGAGAACCTATATTAAGAAAATTAAACTCAAAATTGTATTCCTCTGTATTTTCTACTCAAATTGTTATGAAACAGGAGCAGACAAAAAAAAATCTGTTTGAAAAAGAGGTTATTGGTCGCAAAAATATGCCGGGTGAGCCAAAAGCTCCCTATTCTGCTGTTCTTTTCTGATGCATCCACTTGTAGACGACCACATGCATCTTTTTTTTCCTTGTCTAAGACGGCATCTGGCTCAAAACTGGACAGCAGATAGCTCCAATATTGCTGGTCATTTTTGTTGCACCAGTGATGTTAGTATGAAGGAGTGAGGGGCTGTAAGGGGCTGCACTGTTGAGATCCCAGGTGTTTATCGCTGATACACACTGGGTTTGGCTAAAGATGTCCTGGATCCATTTTAGGTCAGTGAATTGGATTGTTCAAAAGGAACCAATATCAACTATGAATCATATCACCAATCACAAGCAATGAGATGAATCGTTGGTAAAATGAATTTTCATCCCTAATTAAGACAGATCTTAGAAGTAAAATAAGAAGAAAGAACATTCTCAACCATTCAAAGCAAACTAGATTAGAAACCAGAGAAAACAAAGAATCTTCGGCTCCTAAATAATGATTTAAAAGGCTTTTTTTTTTTTTTTTTTAAAGAAAAACACCAAAGTCAGTAACAGTTTTTCAAGACGCCGTTGAAGCTGCTGAAGAACAAACCAGACATTTACAAGCTGCCTCTGCTCCCTACATTGTCATTCACTATACAGGGAGTTTAATCCTGTTGTAATCCAGTGTACGACGTAGAGGATACATGAGGGGCCTCTTTTTCTGTTTGGTCCGTGATGTACGAAACTGTTGCACAATTGGCAGCAAATGTGTGAAACAATGTGACATTGGAGACCTAAAAATCAAAGGGTGAAGAATACCTGATGAGATTCAAAAAAAAGAACAGAATTATCCCAAAAAAAAAAAAACATTGATGTCTAATAAATCAAAGCAATCGATTTAAAAAGAATAAAACATTAGAAAACAATGCAACAATGAGAAGATCAATAAAGCCAGACTGTAAATTACATCTAAAGTTTCTTTTTGGTGTAACTGTACCTTTTTGACATTGATTATTTGCTCCCTTCTGAAACCTGTCTCTAGTGGTCTTTTGAGAAATTGCAACATTTTATTTTTTTCGTTTTTTTGTTTGGGGGTTTGTTCTTCACATCTGTCTCTGAAATGTACAGCATAGCAGAAGGGGACATTAGCATATGTCCACAGGTTGCCATGGTTTCCATTTGCCGCCCACATCAATAGAAGTCTCACATTTGGTGAGCTAAAGCAGTTTCCTGATGTTGGTAACATATTACTGGTGTAAGCTGAAGATATTCTATCAAAACACAAAGTAAAATATTTTACTCAAAGTACAGAAACTGCTCTATGATTCAAGTAAATTGATTTGTTTGGATTTATTTGAAATGCCAAGTTAACCTGGATGAATGAGAATCTACATCCATTTATTTTTATTTGTTTATATTGTTCATTTCCATCTAAATCTAAACGACGTTGGTTAAATATGGAGCTCTGAAATGTGTATCCGAATTGTGTTTTTTAATTTTAAAAGTTAAAAATAATGTCAAATATAACTTGTAAAATATACAAGATCTATGACATTTTATTTTATTTTATTCCATTATACATTTATCTAACTGCAGCATGAAATATGACTCATTTGGATTTTTTAAACACAGTATTTTGTAATTCTTAAAATCGCTGAAGTTGAATTCAGCGTTTTCCACAGTTTTTATTGTACAATAATAGCTTTTCACAATGAATTAATTTATGTGAGACACCCACTCACTTCTATTTTTAAGTAATTACCTCCTAAACATAAAAAAAATTAAAAACACTAAATAGAGTGTCTGTTGACACATTTGTCTTCACCTAAAAGAAGAACAGTTGCATTCATTTTGATTCAGTTTGTCAACCACACTGACTTTCTCAGCAGTAAACGACAATGAGCACATGAGGGAAGCTGAAGATCATCAATCATTTCATAAAATTCATATTTTAATATGCCGTTGTAGAAAAAGATTTTAAAGGAAACTGAAAATCCATCCATGTTAGCTCACTTAAAATGAAAGTTTGATTTTGCAGATCATTTAATTTAGAAAAAAAAAGTTTGAGAAGCAGAGCAAAAAAAAAAAAAAAGTTTGAGAACATTTCATTGATTTAACAAAAAAAAGACCACATGAATAATAATGCGGCGGTCCTTCTGCTTCCATGTCTTGCATGCTTCCTCTACTCCCTTATTGAATACAACTCAATCTACTAGATAAAGATTAGTAAAAATGTGTGTGTGGTGGTGGGGTGGGGGGTGGGGGTTGGTGCTTTATGTGGTGCAAGAATCATCCCAATTAAGCCGTGAGGTTGTTTTACCTAAAACAAGATTTGCTGAATTCTTGCAGTTGTCTCATCATTTTTTAAAAATCTACTGGATACCTGTGAAAACCACTATTATGGATTATGTACAAAGCTGTGGTTGAACTAAAGTATTTCAGTTTTGGTTTGTAAGACAATTTGGTGCTCCACCCTCAATCACTTTGGTTAAAAAAAACTGCTAAAATAGGAGAAACAACAGAGTAACCAAAAAAATTAAAAATGCTGAAAACAAGTCGACTTAAAAAAAAAAAAAAAATTATATATATATATATATATATATATATATATATATATATTCTAATAAGTAAACTGACTAAAACGTGTGGATAATCACCAAATGTAACTTATTTTTACTGTGACTAAACCTAAACTGAACACATGGCAAACCAAGAAAATGAAACTTCGGAGGCATCAAACCTTACAGTTGAAACACTACTTACAGCTTTAATCTCCAAGCCAATCTGTACTGCAGGTGTAACAATAAAGATTTGAAGCTTCAAAAGAAAAAAATATATATATCTTCTATTTTTTAGGCCTCAAATTAAGTGTGGACCACTTAAAACAAGATAAAACCATGTTTTATAATAAAAGTACAGCCTCTGTGGAGATAAAACATACTTAGCTCTTTTTTTGTATGTGCATATATATACATTCATATATATATACACAGGAGTCAAAAACATGTTGGGATGACCGAGCTATTTAAATAACACCTGTGGTGATCATTTACTCTGCAGCCAGAGAGGAATTGAAATGTGCATTTCAATTTATAGACCAAAGAATTGCAAGAGCTGGTTTGACAAAAAGGCTGAAAGTGAAGGCATATATCAACTTGAGCATGTCGGCAATCCTGTCAAAAACAATTCACTGTTCATCAAAGACATCGCTGTGTCTAAACAAAACACTCCTTTATATAAGGATGTACTTGAAAAGGAATGATGAGCTCCACAAGATGATGATAGATAAAAAAAAATGTAACATCACTTACACACGTCCACTCAAGTGATGCATTTTAGCTACTCTGGTTTTCTCAGTTATAAGACAGGTTGAAAACAAATATGTATTCAAATTTAAGAACCCACTCATGAAAATTGTGTTTTTGCTGTTTTTGACATGTTCTTTGGGGCCTTTTTCTCACGATGGATGTAAGAAAATGAAGCTCAAGATTGCATTTCTTTATTCAAATTGCTGTGAATCAGGAGAAAACGAAACAATGCTGTATGACAAAGATTGCATTTCAAAACTCGTCCGTTGTGCCATCTGGCTCAAAGCTGTGTGGCTGGATAGCTCCAATATTGCTCGCCATTTTTGTTGCACTAATACTGTTAACTTGGGGTGCTTCAGAGGTTGTAAGCTAGCAGGAGTGCATGTAAACACAGAGCTCTCGGCAATGGGGATGGGAAACGTGGGGCCGGTTTGCCCCGTGCCAACTGTCCCATCCACAATTTTTTTTAATAAGGTTTTTTATTTTTTGGCTAAAAACAGCATAACCATTTCAGAAAACACAGGGAACGCTTTAAAAACAGATCAGAAGGCGATTGGAATTTGTCTTTCACTCCTTCCATCAATCTCAAAACAGTCTATTTTATAAATAATTATATTTATTACGTTTATTTATTTTCCAAAAGACATTTAGGTTTAAGTAAATATTTAAAACAATGAGTCAGATAACAAATACATCTTCTGTCTTCTTCTTCTGTCATATATATATATAAATATATATATAAATATTTGTATTCATGTAGTCATTTTTAACTTTAAAACGATTTGTAGCTTTGTAGCTGCAAAACATCTGTTCTTATTTGCCAAAAAGGTGTCAAGTCTGGTGAATTTGAAGAGGGCACAGAAATAAAAAAATGTAAAAGTACCCATCCATACAGTGGAAAAGATCTGACCCCTATTCAGCATTAAAATAAAAAATCATAAAGGATCTAAAATGCACACAACAACCAATTTTCTCCACTTCTGATGTATTATAAGTCACTTCATTATTACATGACTGAGTAGACCATCACAACAAGGACTGGAAGCCACTTACTGTATAGCAGTGTAGCGTTAAACCAGCTGTACGTTTCCGAAGAGAAACAAAAATAATGAGACTGGAGAAAGAGGGAGATGAAAACCATTTCTGTTTTAGAGAGCATACATTGGTATGAACACATACCCCTGCCTGTCAGTGAGCCAGCCAACAAGCTAGCCCGCTAACAAAGGAGGGGAGCGTGTGGGTTGTCATCCCTGTGTTTCTGGAGCTCCACAAGCATAAATTAAGCCCCTGGGAGCAGCACAGAACCAGATAGAGAGGGATAAAGAGTGGGAGAGGGGGGAGAAAAAAGAAAGCAACAGTAAGTGAGAGAATAAGAGATGGAGACAGGAGGAGAGGAGAGCTAGACAAAGCCTAGAGACCAAGCAGAGGGCCCAAAGACTGAACAAGAGGAAAGGGAGTGGGTGGCAGCTGCCCACTTTCAATTCCCCTCAACCTCTTCTGCCATCTGTGCAGCTGAGAGCTTTCATCATATGTGATTGCTTTGAGGAGGTCCTCTGATTTGAGATGGATTGCATCAACATCTACGGATATTGATGACCCCACATATTGATCAGGCGCACAGTCGAGCTGGATTGATCGTTTGGTTGGGATGCTTTTTGCCGTTATCTCTTTGCTTTCCTTCACCTCGGATTAAAAATAGCTTTTCTGCCTACAGCAGTCCTCGTTGAACAATAATAAAAAGGGCTAACCTCGAAGTAAAGCGAATGAAATACTCTTATTGGTGCAACGTCAGCTTCATTTAACGCCAAAGAAACGGTCTGTAATCAGCTGTGTGTGGACACACACTTACCTCTTCCCGAGTAAAGAAAAATAACTCCATCACTGGGAGTGTTTGGAATTGTTGAAGAAGATGCAGTCATCCATCAACCAGTTATCAGGGGAAAGAGAGTGACAGGTTGCACATCAGCCCTTTTTTCCCCCATTCTCTGCTGCTTCTTCTTTTTTTTTTTTTTTTTTTTGTCTGTGCTAAAAGGACACAAGGTAGAAGTTGGGCTCCACAGTAATCAGTACCAAGCCTCCAGTGCATCTGTACAAGTGTTGTAGTGCAGTGACTCATCCCTAAAGTAAAGCCTCGTGCAATTTTTCTTTCTTTTTAGGACGTTTCTGTTCAGACAGAAGCTTTTTTTTTGAGCTAGAAAAAGGCGAGATGGTGGCTCTTATGCACCAAATGGAACCCAAAAAAAGAAAAATGACCGGAACTCATCCCGTTGTTCTGTAGATTTATCTCCTTCCCTTAAGTGGGAGAACTTCTTCACGTCATCCGCTGACACATCTTGTAATAGAACGTTTAGGCTCGTCTGTCTTCTCCGATTTGGATAGAGACATCTACTACAACTACCAATCGATGACTTTACAAATCAGTCCATTCTTGATTCAAGCTTTAGCCTTAAAAATAAAGCAAGGAAACAATTTTACGCCACACATTAGCAGAGAGCAAAATGCAGATGGAGGGAAAAGCTGATTTCATTCAATCAAAACCTCAATTGACTGTCTACAAAAGCAGTTGGAATGTCCCATTCACTTCATATTTACTATTTAAAGAATGTAAATATCAAACGGGGAGGAAAGTTGCTTCTTTTTTGCTTTGACACCATTTTAAAATACAAGGAATTTTCACAGTAAATTGGAAGTTGTGAAGTCCAATGGTGGATTTTTTTTCTGGAAAACTTTCAGTGAAGCTTGACGCTCTAAATCCCCCTCGGGAAAGAAAAGCAATGCGGCTCTATTTCTGGGCACAAATCTGCTTTGCTTCTATATGACTCTCACAGAGGGAGACTGTAAACCTAATTTATTCTCCCATGGATTCTTACTTGTAGCGCTCAGCAGATGCTCCATGTTATGTGATTTCTCCATCTTTTCACCTCAAAACCTGAATAGAAACTTTAAGCAGGATGATGTCAGAATGATAGTTTTCAACCTCTTGCGGCTTATTAGTGATCAGGGGGTGTTTTATAGTTGGTACGCAGCAGGTCTGACAAAAGTCATCCTCCTATTAGCAATGTCCCGTAGTACCTACTTTTTCCGGTTTCCATCAAAAAGTTAAAAAAAAAAAAAAAAAAACTTTTCGGAAAACAAAAGTAATTTCTAGAAATCAAAATGAAATGCTTCAAAATGGAAAAGAGAGAAGAAATTGAAAGTTATTTGTCATGAAGTGAGACACTTTTTTAACCATGCGAACATTTAAGAGGCATTTGAATAACACTCAAACATCATCATCCAGTCAGTGATGTCCCATAATGTCTGCCTTTTCCAGTTTCTTATTGTGTTTCGTTTCCCGACAATTAAGCTTAATTTCTTGAAATTAACTTGTTTTCCGAAACATTTCATTTATATTTTGTTTCAGTAATTTCAAAATGTGTTTTGTTTTTTTTTTATCTTGTTTTGATTTCTAAAATGTAATGCTTTATTAATTATCGTCTAGTGATTCCTTGGCTTGATTTTTCACTTCAGGGCCACCGTAATTTCTTCAACAAAAGGTAAACTTCACATGAAATGTGAAATAAATTGTAAAAACACAATCTGCCACTAGTTGCCTTAACTTGCTTCACCATATTGAAAAAGAAACAAAAAGCTTAACAGAAGTTAGAAAGTCGGCTACAGACATTAAAAACCCTACTCTGCTCCGTGGTTCTCCTCCATACCACCAGCATCTGATGCTATGAGTCACCGGCAGCGTGTCGGCCTGTAGCTGTCTTACCGCAACGCGTTCTTTGGAGGGCTTCCCAAACAAAAAATGACTCAAAACACAGGATTGTCTGATAGTGAGAACTGGGACAGAGCAAACATTTTATGTAATAGTCACTCAGGAAACAAATAAAAAAAGGATTGGGGGGAGAAAGAGTTCAGAGTTTCTCTGTTTGTTTTGGTTTTTTTTGGCAATCTGGATCCAGATAACGAAGTCTTTTTATCTGCATGATCCTACAACGGTTTGTTCAGTGCATTTTTACCTTTAAACAAAACGGAATTATCCACAACAGAACCGCATCCTTCCGTTTTTGACCTGCCAACCCTTTCTGTAGCTCTAATTCCACACACAGAGCAAGATAAAAACCTCTTAATCTGCCTGTAGACTGCTGTCACAACAGCTCAAAATGTGCAGACATGTGGATTGGGCACAGTTTTTTTTTTTTTTTTTTTTAACCAGAGTGATCTAGAATGCCTGGGGCATCTGTTGACCCAGCTGACGCTGCTGAGCGGATGCAGCCCGCCAGGTTAAGGACAACATTTATCCGGCATAAATTTGCATTGGGGAGATGTGTGAACAAGAGAAAAGATTGAGGTGTTAGTGTGGGGGGAGGAAAGTGCTCGTGTAACCTTTCTGGCTCTTGATTCTTGCCATGAAACAATTTGAAAAACTGGAATAATCTGGGACTGTGAATTTACAGTGAAAAGCACTTGGCAGCCAGAAATAGCAGAGGAATAAATTCCAGCTCGATGGGTAAATTACCAGCAATTTAGAAAAAAATAAAAAAAATATTTGTGGCATGGGTTTCAAACCACAGATCTGAACATTGTACCAGCGCTTTGTAGCTCAAGATGATGAGCAAATACCTACTTCACTTTCTTGTTTTAGGTACAATCTGGAAAATTATATTACAGCTTTTTGGAAAATTGCGGAAACCTTATTTTGTACATTTCTAAAAGTTTAACTTGTTAAAGGTTCTTGTTTTATTTACTGATACAAGTAGAGCCTATTTCAATAGAGAAACTGTCTGCTCTGCCTTACATTTAATACAACATTTTTTAAGAGATTCTGTATTTTACTACTTATTATAGGGCAAATATGGCAGGGCAACAAAGGCAACTCCTTTAATTTATCTTTTTTTTTTTTTATTGCATTGTCAATCCATGTATTTATATCAGCTTTTCAAGGAAAAAAAACAACTATGGGTGTGTTCAGACTGGACATGTTTGGTTTGGTTAAAGTGAACCACAGCTTGTTTCCCCCAATAAGCCGGAACAAATTTTCAGTCCAATTACACCAAAAGTTGACCCTGGTCTGGGGGACGGAACCGCTCTCGGACCCATTTTTTGAGGTGGTCTCGGTTTGTTTCAAATCAGACTGAGCTTTGATTCCTCTGAGATTTTTCTTGGTTTGACATTTTTGTGTAAGGCTTGCTATGTGTTATGAACAAATGCAAAAATCCTGAATTAGGTCTTATTAAAATGCTTATTGAGTATAAGAACAACCAAAGCAGCTTGCTGGGAATGAGCTGGACAAATCCTAAAGGTAAAGCATGACTGGTGCAGTTTCATGAGTTGGTTTATTTTAGAGTAAGAGCTTCTGAGTCAAATATGAAGTCCATTTGATGCCAGTACTCTAGATCAGTGATCTCCAACTTTTTCAGGCCACGGACCGGTTTAAAGTCGGACTATATTTTCATGGACCAGCCTGTACAAGGCTGAAGTGAGGGTACAATTTTTTGGGGGGGGCTTCCAGTTTCCCTAACTTTACTGGACAAAGTTGATCTTCATCCTCTGTAAAATATCTGCAGTGTCTTTAAACTTTTTATTTTATTTATTTATTATTATTTTTTTTTTAAAAACTGCATTATTATGTTGGTGTGTGGGAACAACTGCTAGAACAAATCCATATTTGGGAGTACAAGCTGCTGATTTTGTCTGTTAAATGCAGCTTTCTTTTCATTTTGAAGTCAAAAGTAAACAAAACGAGGAAAAAAAGGTTGACTTTTTTTTTCTTCCATGGGCTGGTGCTTACTGTTCTGGCCCAACGTAACTGCAGCAGGACCATGGACTAAAGTTAGATTTAAGTTGAGTAATCAAACCAAAAAATACAATCTAAATGCACTTAGAACCTTACTCATCTGTGCCTAAACAATTGTTAAGCAACCAAGTACTATAAAATCTAGATCTTGGTGGTATTTTATATGGTCAGTGTTTTTTGAACCGATATTTACTTGAAAAGACCCACTGTGATCAAATAAAGTCCACTAGTTGTCTCACACAGCTCCAGTCACAGTCGCGCTCAGGAACCATTTGACCGTTTAGCCCGCCAATCCAACCTCTAATTTTTGAGTAATGCAACCTCAAAATCTAAGGATGGACATCCCTCAACTAGGCCACTGGGCTGGTCATCATGTGTATCGTTTATAAAGAGAAACAAGAGAGGGAAAATGTAAAAGAAATGAATATATCTGAACATTTCCATCAAAATGGAGCCGGAAGCAGAGCGAGCAATGAAAAGCATCTCTGACCTTCTTTATGGCAGCTTTTAGCCATTCAGCCTGTGTTTTTATACGGAAAATTTCCTCTGAATGGAGGCTTTAGCTTGCGATCCTTTTTTCTCTAAGGCACCGTTTAAGTGTCAAAGGAGCTTTGTCATGTAAAGTTAGTCATGGTCGTCTTTTTTTTCCTCTTTCGCTCCACACAACCCTTCACAGGCACAGCGGTTACCATGTCTGTCATCTTCACCTGAACTCTGCTGTGATCCATTTTTAATGCAGCACCTGTTTGAAGCTCCTGTGGATCAGCATTCATCCCAAACGAAGCCTTTCTCTGCTTGCAGTGATTCCCAAGTTTAACAGTGGTGGTCTTTTTCCTCTGACACCATCTATTTTTGTAAAGATGGGATCAAACATGCAAAGGCAGCAGTTTTAAAAATGATGCATTCAAATATCTATGAGAAATTAGAGAAACTTGCTGAAATTGGGATGTTTAAAAGGTTATTGCAAAATGCTAAATCATTCACCTTTTGGAAAACAAATGACTCATTAAATAGATGAAAAGTAGCCTAAATTAAAAAAAGAAAAAAAGCACTTCCCGACTTTCCCTTTTGATGTCATTGTGCCAATTTGCAAGTAACATTTTACATCATTTTTTTTCATGAAGTTGTACAGCATGTTGTACAGTAGAGCTAACCTAACAAGCTTGGGTCCTCTACCAGAGGCCTGGGAGCTTGAGGGTTCTGCACAGTATCTTAGCGGTCCCTTAGCACTGCGCTTTTCTGGACTGAAATGTCTGAGGTCTTTCTAGGGATCTACTGTTGCCACTCCTCCAGTTTGGGGGTTCCAGCCCCAAGTGCTGCAATTATCAAGCGCACAACTGTCACCTTCACCTTCCAAGCGTTCTCCAGTTCTTCTCGGAGTCCCTGATATGTCTCCAGTTTTTCATGTTCCTTCTTCTTGATGATACCATCACTTGGTCCTACTACATCCACCACATCAGCTTTCTTCTGTTCTTTATCCACCACTACAATGTCTGGTTGTTTTCCATTACCATCCTGTTTGTCTGTGTCTGGAAGTCCCACAGGATCTTTGCTCTCTTAATTTCTACCATTTTTCTGAGGTGTTGCCCGTTTTGACTTGGGGTTTCCAGTCCATATTCTGCACACGTTTCTGTATACTATTCCAGCCACTTGGTTGTGGCGCTACATGTATGCTTTCCCGGCCGGTATCCTACACCCTGTAGTTATGTCTGGATTGTTTCAGGCGCCTCTTTGCACAGGCTACATATTGTCTTGTGGTAGATCTGAGCCTCTATCGCTGTGGTGCTCAAGGCTTGTTCCTGAACTGCCAGGATGAGCGCTTTTGTGCTGTCCTGTAGGCCAGCCCTCTCTCGCCATTGGTAGAGCTTCTTGATATCAGCCACTTCAGTTATGGTTCAGTGGTACATCCCATGCAGAGGTTTGCCCTCTCATGAGGATCTGTCCTCCAGCACTGCATCCTCTGCTGTCCATTGCCTGAGACATTCACTGAGCACACAGTCAGTTGGGGCATTGTTCTTGATGTATTCCTGCATCTTGGATATTTCATCCTGGATAGTGGCTTCTACGCTTACTAGTCCTCTGCCTCCTTCCTTGCAGCATACAGTCTCAGGGTGCTGGATTTGGGATGGAACCCTCCATGCATGGCGAGGAGCTTTCGTGTCTTAACATCCATGGTCTGTATCTCTTCTTTCAGCCATCTGATTATTCCTGCAGGGTATCTGATGACTGGCAGTGCGTACCTGTTTATTGCCCAGGTGTTGTTCTTGCCATTGAGCTGGCCTCTGAGGACTTGCCTTAAAGGAGGTATTTGGCTGTTGCGGCTTTCCTTGTTGCCTGCTCCAGGTTGCCATTTGTCCGTTGAATTCCAAGGTACTTGTAACTGTATCAATGTCTGCTATTGTTCCTTCTGGGAGTGAGACTCCTTCAATGTAGACTACCTTGCCTCTCTTTGTCACCATCCGACTGCATTTCTCAAGCCCGAATGACATCCAAATGTCAATACTGTAGATCCTGGTGGTGTGGATCAGGGAGTCAATCAGGGAGCTCTTTCTTGGATGTCTACCACTGTGATGGTTACTCAGTTCTGTTCAGGGAGGTTGCTGTGTTTTTTTTTTTTTCTCAAAGACCAGCCATTGAGCATTGCTCTTATGTGTTGTCCTCTTTCTCCCATATACTTTTCCAGTACTGTTCAGTTTCCAGCCTTGGTGAGTCTGCTCTGCTGTTTTGACCCTGCCACTGAGTGTACTCTTTTGCAGGTTGAGTTGCATGCAGCCTGTTTATCCATCTGGCTTCATTGTCTTCTTGTGTACCTCTTTAGGCAGCTGCTCAAGGCCAGCAGCCTTTGTGCATTAGTTTCCAGTGCTTCAGATATGGGCATCTGGCTTTAGCTTTTAGGCACTTGCTTTCTCATTGCACCTCTTTGGGCCTCTGCCCTATGACTCACTTCCCTCCTAGCTATCTTAATCTTAGCATCCAACCATTCCTTCCATGGTGGGCATTGTATTTTCTCATGGTTGCTCTTATAGCCAAGCATTTCAAGGATCACTGTGCAGTGTAAACCAGTTCATTGGTTTCTGTGATTGTTGTCGTACGAATTGCCCTCAATGCTTCATTCACAGTTTCTAGGAGACTTTCAGGTGGTACTTCACTCAAGCAATGTAGTTGGTGTCAGGGTTTCCCGGTGTTCATTCTAGACATGATCTCATCTTTCAGGTCAGGTGCTATTTCACTTAGCATAACAGTGGTTATTGAGGCTGTGTTCCCAAGTTCTGGTTGGGAGTGTGACCTAATGTTGTGGTTCTCCCATGGTTTTACAATTGGGCTGTATTTCATCGATCTCAGGTTGCAATTGCAGTTGCCGTTTGTGGATGTTTGAGTATTGAGGTTCTAGTTGTTTGGCAGTGATCCTTGATTGTGGGTTTTGAAGCATCTATTCACTCCACAGTCTCTGCATGTAACCCTTGTGAGTAGAGTACTGTCTAGATGATGTTAGAAGCTCATCGTTGCAGGTTTTGACTCTAGGCTTTGAATCTAACCCTCAATTTTTGCGTGCCAGTGCGATGCTTAACCGTCGGAGCTATATCCTGCGAAGTCGGTGCTGCACTATCCAGCCGGGTGAAGGTAGATAGATAGATGTGTGTGTATGTATGTGTAGCGTATGTGTATGTATTGTCTTTTATCCTGTCAGTGGGACTTGTTAGATAACTAGCTATTTAACTATAGCTAGCTATATGCTATGCACAGATAGCTAGCTAAAAACAATTAAAAAAGTAATTGTACAACAATATTGCATAGTTTGCTCTGTCTACCTCAACAATATCCCAAAAAAAGCCGGCAGGTTGTGAATGAGTGAAGGGATTTTTGTTTAGTCCCCCTATAGCTCCACCTACCTGCCACTAAAAAAAAAAAAAAAAATATCACTTCTTATGCTACATTCACTCTGGGCTCCTATGCGCGTTCAAGATTTTGCTTTCAAAATCTATGTAAAGACACAGATTTGGACATTTCAGGCTTTAGAACTCACGTTCACACGTCACAACGCAAGTTTTTATGTCCGCTTTTGTACTCTACATACCAAACGCATAGCAATAGTGCACACGACAAAAGTTAACCAGATGAACTTTGACCAATCAGGAACTCTGATTTGGTAGAGACGTCTAGGTAGCGTCCCTATTGTTACACTGGCAACTGTAGGAAAATCGATAATAAAGGACAAACTAATAATTGGCTAGAATTATACAACACCAAGTCTATCAACTATTGGCACAGAGAAATGAAGGTAAAAGCCTGGAGCGAGATTTGCACTGATTCGGCATGTCGCGGCAAACCTCTTTCAATTACATGCTCTCGAATCTGGTAGTGATAGATTTGTGTGAACACCGGCATCTACAAAACCCACTTTAAGCACGTTCTTGATTACTTTGCATATACCCAGTGTGTGTAACAATATTATTCACAAATTTAGGCTTCAATAAAATCTAAATGACTAAATGAACCCACCCTAAAAGTACAACAGGATCAACATTGATAAAAATTCTTAAACTGATCTGCAAATGATCCTTTTTGGTGCAGATTTATGCTTAGAATAAAATGTAAAATTATAATAGAAACCTTAGAAAGGGAGTCAAGGGCTGCAACCTGCCTCTAGTGGTCTTTTGAGGAACTGCAACATTTTACTTTTTGGTTTTGTTAAAGCTGGGGGGAAAAGTTTAGGTCTGACCGATATGAAGAGAGCCGGCCAAGCTACTTCAATAGCGTTACCAAAATTGTAAAATGTTAAATTGGTTAATTGACCATTTATGTGGAAATTATTCAAGTATCTAAACCCAAATACAGCTTCCTGCTGCCTATTGCTTTAAATGCATGTTCTTTACAAAAAATACAGTCTACAGGGAAGTTAAGGGTTTGATTTATTGTCAATAACCATTCCACTTTGGAGCTGAGCAGTAGAATGACTTTTCATTCTTTTAATGATAAAGGAGGATCACTTTCAAAAACTGAACTCATTGAACTTTATCATTCTGAAAACCACCAAAATCCCTCCAGTTCAACAAGGATTATATTCAAACCTTTATTTTTACTTTTATATGATTTAAAAGACTTACAGAAAATACCTAAATTGTAACACCTCTTCAGGCTGTCTAAATCCTGGCTTGGATCAATACTGAAGCTTTTCACACGGCTGTTTTTGTGCTAAGTGGGGTAACTGTTTTCACACTGGCCTCGCCTTCCAAATCCCAAATAAAGCTATTGGGATTTGTGATATTGAATTCCTTGTGTTTTTTTTTTCTTTGAAGCATAATTAACCATCTGTCTCAAAGGGACCACTTGTATGACTGAGATCTGCTAACGGACGACCACTTTCATTCATTATCTTTACTAGTTCTTTTCTGAAAGACTGTTTCCCACCGCACAGCTGGTGCTGTCATGCATACAGTTTGAAATTCTCATTTAACATCCCCTTTAACATAAAAATCACACCTGTGTTTTTTGTTGTTTTTTTTTTTGTGACCAGAGGACGTCTGAATCTCGCACTTTCTAATGCTACATTCACACATGGCATGCGATGCATGTTCAAATATGGGCAAAGCACACATTGATGAACACGCGTTTCACCCATGGTGTTAACACTGGACGAGCAGCGAGGGGCTTCTTCTTCTTTTTCTCTTTTGTTTTGAGACTCTTTATGCATGTCCGCCACCTACACTTGGTATGAAATGTTGAAGCAGTCCAAATCATGTGAATCTTGCTCCAAACGTTTTCTTTCACAGCTCTGTTTGATAGATTTGAGAAGACTTGATGTCATAGAATTGCGGCCAGACACAAACTGCAATAATTAATTTCTCCGTTATGTTCAATTTTCAAACTGTTGCCACTTCCGTGACTGAAAAAGGGCATACATCACTATCAAATTTAAGTTGACCTGGTTTAACTTTCAAAATGCATTCAATGGACACATTTTTGTACATGGGGCCTAAAAGCGATTGTAGAAACTTGCAAAGTAACGCTGGAATGCAAGAGTTTTGAACGCGGAAGCCCAAAAAGGGCAAATAAGTATGTTTAAAAAGACTTGTCGCTTTAACTGGTTGCATAACTGCGCATTTGAGAGGAGTGTGAATGTAGTTTAAAACAAATGACGCGCTTGTTTTTCCACAAACCGCTCAGCAATGTTTGCAGAAAAATAATCGGTTTTCTTTAAAATACAGATGGAACCTTGTGGAGTTGCTTTGTCTTGCTTCCAAACAGTGTAGTCATTCTGCACCTAAGAGTTTAATGTTTTTAAACAGTGATTGACTTCCTAAGACAGCCTTTTCTGGCAGCTCTATAAACTGGCTTTCTGTACAGTACTTGCTCTGTTTCGTATGAGTTTCGTAAGTAAGTATAAATAATTCAAAATCTGCTTTGCATTTCTTTTAACTCATCACTAGCAGCAGACCATAAACAGAGATGTAACATGTTCTCTTTCTCTAGTATCTGTTCTCAGCTTTAAAGATTTGTTTTTTCTTAAAGGCAATAAAGGACCCAATCAAACAAGTTTATTTGAAGTATTTAAACGTGCCTAAATCTGAATCAATGAAATCTACTCACAGTGGGCAATCCGTACCATGCTCGAGTACACCTAACCTCAAAGTAAGTGCTTGAGCCCTCGAATAAACATTGATGGGATGAGTCAGAGTGTGCAATAGTGAATTCTGGCTTGCTACAGATCTAGTGTAATTACTGAATGTGCTGGGGGTGACAACACTTGTGTAAAAGCCAGTGTACCATACCACCAGATAATTTAGTGGAAAGAAGACCACCAGAAAGCCAAAAGACCTGTCAATGTCAAACAAAAGTTATTTCCCAGCTGTGCCTTGAACAAAATTGATTGATTTTAGTTGGTTCTCAGCTTGACCAATATTTTTCACATGTAGATTTTTGGACAAAATAACTCAAATTATAGTAAAGTCTGTTGAATTTTAAGTATTTTCTTTTAGGTCTTAGTTAAAATTACCGTTATCGGTTGATATGGGATGTCTTCGGACAAAAGTAGGCAAACCTGTACATTGTTTGCAGGAAAAAACAGCCCAGTTGAGCATGTACAGTGAAAATGTTCATGCCCATTTTTTCGTCTATGAACATGCTGGGGGCAAAAGGTTGTACTGAACGTTTAGTCAGTCCGTGAGAGTGTTGTACTGGTTTCTCATTTTTTGACAACCCCTCACAAATGTTGTGCACTGCACAAGGATCCTGTTGGCACTGTTCACATTATCTGTCTGCGTTCTTTGCATGCAGCCTGACTGTTGGAATTGAACAAATTATAGACTGAGTTTAGTTTGTCTGGGCATCCTACGGGCACTTGCATGTCACATGCACACCTTGTATGTGCAGCACCCATTTGTGATAAATAGGTAGAACCTACATTAGCCCTTCAAGTACTTCACGATACACTCACGCACACCACGATTGAATGTTACATTTTCATGGCGTCTCCAAATGTTTCAAGGAAACTGAAAGACACACCTACACTCCCTTAAATCCTACGCACACACTGCCCTTGGCAACTCGTATTCGAGTGACCACTACCAAGGAAACGTTTATGTAAACTCTTGAAAATGCATGTTTGGGGCTTCCACATTCAAACTCTCACATTCACAAGTCTTTTTTTTTTTTTAGGCTCTACATACAAAACGCGCAATCACTGAACGCGTCTTGAAAGGTAAACAAAGTCAAACTTTGACCAAATAGGGACTTGAATTTGGTAGTGACGTAAACGTCACTAAGGTTTTTAATTCTTGTGCCAGAGGTTTGAAAATTGATCATGAAGGAGAAATTAGTTGTTTCAGTTTGTGCCCGGCCGTAATTATGACACCAATTTATTCATACATCGAAATGGAGCCGAAAAAGAAGAAAAAAAAAAAGTCTGGAACAAGATAACCGAGATGTGCACAGCTTTAACATTTAGCACCAAGCCTCCTCCACATGTGCGTACATGCGCTAGTATCAGGGCGCGACAGACCTGTGTGAACACTATGCTAATAGCGCATTTGAAGAACTTGTGTTCAGCGCATTCTTGAATGCGTATCACTGGCCTGCTGGGAAGGTAGCATAACATTCAGCCTCCCCTCTACGACCCTCCATTGTCCCAAAAACCCACAACACTCACACAGATGCATGAGACAAACACTTTAGGTTTACCATGAAAGTACAAAAAAAAAATCTCTCTGATATTTTTAGACATTAGAGGCTCCATCAGCCAGAAGACCCTTTTTAAATCTCTAAGGCAACATTTCTTGTGTTGAAGCCAAGATCCTACAACATGGGTCTTTCATTCAACTGAAGGATAATGTACTTATCCATAAAACCACAAACAAATGTGGAATGCTTTATGAAAAAAAAAAAAAAAACTGCTTTTCTGATGTTATTGTTGGTCCTGCTGGACATCCATAATCAGATCAGGTTGGGCGTGCATGAGGCTGAATCAAATCAATGAGATAATCGATAAGTGGAGGGGCTGGAAGGAGAGGATTACTTAGAGCTGGAGCAAACACTTGGTGGACCGTTCACTCATCTTGATTAAAGGCCCCGCTTGGTGCTTTGTTTGTTTGTCCAGGTGCAGCAGGTTGACACCGCGCCGAGGTCAATTATGAGCTGGGCTTCTTTTGATTACTCTGGGTTTTTGTTCTTTGGTTTATCTGGCAGATTTGGATTCCATTTTTTTAATTTGTTTACACTGTTATTTGATTCTGAAAGTAACTTTGGGGGATTGCAAATTTTCCAGGAGCCAAGTATAATTGCAAGCACAACTTTTTTCAGAAAACGCAACTTTCCTTTTAAAACACCTGCAGCGCAAAGAGTAACCAAATACCTTTACTCTTTCTTTCTTTTCTTTCTTTCTTTTTCCCCTTCAACAGCCATTTTTCCATGCATCTTTCCTAGCACAGGAAATGGTTCTGTTGGGCTTCCTATTAAACCAGAATTGCTTTCTTTTTGATATCAAATGCTTTTTTTTTTTTTTTAGCTTGTTTTCCGTCCTGGCTCTGAACTTTACCGTTTTCAGAAGGATACACTATTAATGCAGTAATTGAACACAAACCTGATCAGTTTTGGCTCCACATTTTACTCCGTTGTCCTCTATTTTCTTCAAAATGTCAAAAACTCATTTAGAAACTCAATCTTTTTACCTCACAGCTTTTTGGGAATGGCTTTGTTTTAGGCCTGTGTTTTTATTTAGATTCCTTTTGTTGAAGCAATGGGAATACATTTGAATTATTTTGAACAAAATCAACAAAGTTGATTGAAGAGACGAGAAAACTTTTGAAAAGAACGCATCCACTGTCTGAGCACTGATTCATTTGAAGTTGAGGCTTTTACTCTGATAGAAAGAGGGACTAATCAGTGTTAAGTGTTTCAGCGGCAAACACTTCAAAATGAGGAAAATCCAATTAACACTGACGCTAAAATTATTTCTGCATCAATACAATCATCCAATGTATGGAATGAGTCATTTCTGAGCCAGTCATTCCAAAATAAAATGATAAAAGTTTACCTTAAATTACATCTTTTGACATTTTATCAGCACTTTTTTTTTGATGAATCACAGCAAAAATGTTGCAGTTTAACAGGTGCAAAACTACATTTTTCAAAGTTTTGTTCCGGCTCTAGATCTATGAAGGAGATTACTTAAAACCAACCTGCATAAACACCAATTTAGATTAAACCAAAATGTGTAGGAAGGACGTTCTGTCGACCTACATGTGCCATTTTTGGCAATACATAGTACAGCGTTTGACCAATGTTTCCATCTACAGAATACTTTCACAATTGGGAGAAAATATAGGGTTAAGCTACGATGACACTCGCCTTTGGTAACTTCTGTTCAAGCGACCACGCTCAAAGAAAAGTACAAGGAAACACGTGTATAGGCATGTCAGAGGCTTCGTGTTCAAAACTCTCATGTTCACGCATAGCTACACAAGTTTCAACGATCGTTTTTTTGGCTCTACGTACAAAACACACGTTGATTGAACATGCACTGAAAGTTAAACCAGGTCAAGCTTTGACCAATCCGGGACTCGGATTTGGTAGTGACGTATGGATGGTGTCCCCTTAAATTCGCAGAAGAGACGAGCGTTTGAAAATTAACCACAGAGGAGAAATGAATGATTGTGGTTTGTGCCTGTTTATAATTATTTGACACCAAGTCAGTCACGTATTGGAATAGAGCTGTGAAAGAAAATGCCTGAAGCAGGATTTGTGGGATTTTTGCAGATTCTTCAACGCATGTGATATGCTCTATGTGATCATAGCATTAGATGTCTTGCTGCTGAGATTTCAAACCAACCAACAGCAGCAGACAGACTCCTACATCCAGTAGTCAGGTGCACCAGCCAAATGCAAAGAGGCTTCAAAGAAGAACCAACTTGCATTTGCTGTACCTTAACAAACTAATATAATTTTTGATTTTTGGAAGACAACAGGTTTTGCATATAAAAAGTCTTTAATTTAAAGTGTCCAGGTCCTCAACAGCAACCATCCCCCTTAGACTCATACCCAGTTTTAATTCAAACATAGACTAACAAGCTAATCAGAAGAAACGAGGGGAAGGTTACCTGAAAAATGAGCATAGCTGAAGCTCTAGGTAACCAAAATATGGAGACCATTGTTCAAGAAACATTGGCAACTGCTTCTGGAAGTTGTTGAGTATATGGTAGGCCTGAAAAAGTGGGAAAAGATGCTGATTTTTCTAAAGAAAAGCCCATAAAAGTCCCAAAGAAAGTCTAAAACATTGCCATTTTTGCAGCTCAACAATAACGATGCAATGATGACTCATCATTTTTGTGTTATTAGAGGTATAAAACTTTACTAGCTTAGTGATCACACAAGCTCATTCCGGTTTCCAGAGTACATCTTAGCTAAACACCGAACACAACATGAGGGCATGGCAGCTTTTCCATAAATACAGCGCTGCTGCTCGCAAAGAGCTAATAAAACCCAACCGCTGAGACTTATAGGCTACGAGCAGTGCAGCGGATGGGCTAATTATAATATCTGGGAGCAACACCAAGAAATCCCTCAGGATAATGCCAGATAATCGCTTCTACACCACCACCCTCCCTCCTTTGGGTTAATACAACCAGCAGGAGCTGCAGTGGCTGCAGAGTTTGGAAGTACTGGACTGCTGGCAGCTCTTCAGTGCAACACATGGGACTTTTATCAAAGATAACTTCAAAAGCTAATACCAGGCTTTGAAATCTTTGGGGGATTTTTTTTTTTTTTTAACGAAAAGCTAAACAAGAGTTGACACAAAGAATGTGACCATGGGGGTCAAATACTTTTCTTCAAATAAAAAGGAAAACTGTTCTTTTGTTCTTGATTTCTCGCTTTTTTGGGGGTTATTTTAGCAACAAAATCCTGTCTTTTTTTCTTTTTAATTTACTCAAATCAATGATATTAAAGTGGGTTGTTGCAGCTCAGAAATAGGACAGTTTAGAGCAAATCCATACCAGGAAAAGCCGGCTAGACGAGCTCCAAAGTCACCCAGAAAGAAAAGGCGGCACACTTTCCAAAATAAAAGTTCCTTTGGGATCATACATCCTTGACTCAAAACCAAACTTCCACCACAGCTCCAGTGTGATAGGAGGGTTGATGTTCTCCCTGCTGGAAGTGTTTCATCAACTGCCATCTCCTTGGGGGGGAGAAGAGGACGAGGAGGATTGCCGCGGCGACGGCAAGCATGCTGCAACACAGAGGTGGCAGAGTGTGGTGTGCCCAGCGTGCAAAAGAGGCCAGTGCGCTCCACAGTGCTTCCATCAACTATTATCAGGCACATTAATGAATGGGTCCCACAGTGAGTCACAAAAGACTGCAGCACTGGAACACCTGACTGCCTAATGTATTCACACAGAGGAAGCGAGTGTTTGGAGGCTCTATTATCCAGTAGAAGTGACTCTGCTGCATACTGAACTCCATTTACATTTTCCATTACGCCTAATGCTGCTTGTGTTTGTCTGTGACACAGAAAACGAAATCACGCAGATGGATTGCGCTTGACACACAGCTATTTTGGAGGATTAAGTTAGCCCATATCATCATACACCCACTTTCCAGTCGCAACATCACACCAAGAGGTGGAAATGCATCAGCCAAAGGACCAATCCTAACTCCAAGATGTTTTTTTTTTTTTTTACTCAACCTCAACCACACTTTATTTAACAAAATAGAAGCAGGGTCAAATATTGCAAAGCATAGAAATGTAACTTTGAACACAGCGTTTCTGAGAAAACAAAAAGAACCATCAGTGGGCTGTGGCACAGTTATACTCCACGGAATAGACTCATAGTTTACAGTAGCTCGGCCCCCCCAGTGTGACCAGCTGGGATAGCAGTAAGTCAATATTGGGAGGGGGGCAAACTTGTCTGTGAACATGTAAAAAAATAAAAGGATGGAGGGGTAGGAGGAAGATAATGTTAGTCTGCAGGAGCTGCAGTGTAGGTCACATGTTTTGAGAGATGAAACAGGGGGGGGGCATGCAAATGGTCGGCCCAGCTGCTCTCTGTCTCTCCATTTGCCTAGGATGGGAAGGGAAAAGGGAGAATGGAGGGGGGGGGCAGTGATTCAGCACCATGGACAGCGCTAAAGCAGCAAAATTCCAGTTTTCCTTTAATTGTTCTTTTTTTTGTCTGTGTGTGTGTGTGTGGGGGGGGTCCCTTTGGAAATAAGAGAAAAAATGGGAGGAGGGGGTACCTCTCAAGATTTCTCCCATAAGATTAAAAAACAAGACTTTTTTCGCCCTAAGATACAGATATTTTAACAGGACAGCAGCACTGATGTCATCAATCCTAACCATGACACAAGAATTGAGAGAAAAAAAAAAAATCAGATGTTTGTTTACATCCCCCCCCCTCTTCTTCTCTGAAGTTGAACCTGTACACAACAGGTGATCAGTCACAAAGCAAAAAACAACAAAACAAACAAACTAAAGGATCAAACTTGAACAGGAGGCTCCAAAAGTTGAGAAAGGCATCTGCATTGACTGTAAATGTGCTGTACAGGTGCATGCTGAGCACCCCTCCACCCATCCCACCCAGGCCCCCCCACAGTCCTCCAGCACACCTCCCATAAAGACAGTGAGTTTCAGTCCTCTTTGCTTAGATGGCTTTACAAAAGCTCACAATATGATGAAAGTGAATCATAGCCTGAAGCTTCTTTTTCTTTTTTTTTTCTTTTTTATCGTACGATATAGATATATTTTTATGTGGAATTTTTTTTCTCTTCACGTTAAAAAAAGCTCTCTACTCTATAGAAGTCTATCGCTCGAATTCTAGCTCGATTATTCAAAAACTTTTCAGTCGTTGAAAAAATATGATGGTATAAACCCCCCATTTCCCCCCTGTCATCAAATTATCTATTTATGTATCTCCTTTTTACCCCCCAATCCCCAGAAAACAAAAAACAGGCTATGTCCAATAACACAAAACCACTGAACTAGTATTATTATCATTAATATAGTATAGTATCATTTTTTATGTAGCTACATTACGTTTTTGCAGCGTTTGAGTGACGTCACTGCGTCACGCTCGTCTGCCTCGGAGTTTCTGAACAAATTGGCACAAACCAGAGAAAATTAAATTAAAGAAACGCTTTGTTTTTAGTTTTTCTTTTTACATTCATGAAGGAAAAGTGACGTTATCTGATGTTTAAATACCCCCCCCTCTCTCTAAAAAAAAAAAAAACAAACAAAAACAAACAAAAGAAAAATAAACAAACATGCAGCTTGTAAATTAAAAACATGTTTCCTTGAAAACAACAGAAATCCTGACTGCGAGTTTCACCCAAAAGTAGAGAAATGGCACTTTTTGTTTTATATATATATATATATATATATATATATATAATTCTTAGTATCTATATATAGTTGTGATATATGATGAAAAAAGGGGGGGTTGGGAGGGGGCTCGCCTTCTCTGCCCGGTTTGATGGCCGTATTTGTGAGACCATGCGAAAGATCTTCATGCATTTGTATGATACATCAGTCCCAATATTTACATGTACATTCATGCGCTCGTGCACAGTGTCCTCCTTCACACATACGCACGCGCCCCTCTCTCTCCCCGTCATCTGTCTGATCTCTGTCCGATTGCGGCAAAAATGGGAGGAGAAGGGGGGGGGGGGTGTAGAGGAACGGTTTAGAAGGGAGGTGGTGGGGGGCAATATACATATCTTACAGATGAGGGCCTGTGCGGCAGCGGCAAACTAGACAAGTTTGTGTTCGAACCCATGAAAATCCTGCAGTGTTTGTAATCCGGTTTTAAAGTAGGAGGAAGAGGAGGGGGTGGGGGGCGTTCAGGCGTCGTTTGTGGTGGAGAGGTGCGCGCTGCAGTCGAAGCCCCTGTGCGCGCTCCCGTCCGCGTGGTAGGGCCCGCTGTGCCAGTAGGAAGAGTCGCACACCGTCTGCAGGGAGTTGATCTCGGACGCGGACGAGTTGCCCTCGCGCCGCTTCGACCTCTTGCGGTTGCGCAAGATAAACACCAGCATGCCCACCACCGTGAACGCGGAGGTGACGAACACCAGCAGCAGCCCGGGCACGAGCACCGAGATGGACACCCGGTTGGGCTCCAGATAGGAGTTCGAGCGCGTGCCCGACTCCTGCGTGAAGGTCTTGGACAGCGGGGTCGGCGGGGTCCGGTTGGGGCACAGCAGGTCGTTCCGGACGTAGCGGAAGTCCCGCTTCCAGAAGCGCTCCGGGGACTCGCACTTTAGGTCGCTGACGATGGCGTCCGGCCCCAGCTTCTCTGTCCACAGCTTGAAGGGCACGATGGTGCACGAGCAATCCCAGGGGTTCCCGTGCAGGTCCACCTGCACGATGGAGCTGAGCTGGTCCAGCACGCCGGCCACGGGCAGGTGCGGGAAGTAGTTGTTGTGCAGGCTGATTTTGGATAAAGAAATCCCCAGAAAGGCGTTGACGGGCAAAGACTTGAGCAGGTTGTTGTTGAGCAGCAGAACCCCCAGGTTCGGCATGGGGCTGAAGGCCCCCGCTGCCACCAGCTGGATGTTGTTGTATTCCAAACTCAAATATTCCAGGTTCCCCAGGCCCACGAACATCTCCGCCACCAGCGCGTCCAGGTAGTTCTTATCCAGGTAGAGCCAGCGCAGCTCGCTCTGGTTCTGAAAGGTTCCGTTGTCGATCCCTTTGATGTTGTTCCCGCCCAGGTCGAGCAGGTGCAGGCTGGAGAAGCCGAGCAGCTGGTTCCGTTTCACCGCGTGGATGTTGTTGTCTCTCACGTTCAGCTCGTGCGCGCTCATGGGCTTGGGCTTCAGGTTGGACAGGCTCTCCAGCTTCTTGCCCTCGCAGTTGACCCCCAGCCCCCTGCGCGTGCCCACGAACCTGCAGCTGCACGGCTGCGGGCAGGTGGCGTTGCGCAGCTGCTCTCTGCTCTCACCTGTCGCAGCGGTGGGTTTGGTCTTCAGCTGCCAGTTCTCACGAGATTTGGAGCGGCTCCTGGGTCCGTGGCCCCCGGGCGTGGGGGGCCCGCTGGCGTCCCTGCTGGGCTTGTAAGGCGTGGGTTGCGCGCCCCCGGATTGCGAAGTCTCCTCTTGAGTGGGAGGGGCGACGAGGCTGGTGTCGATCCCGCTCTGAGAGGGGCACAGGTCGGCCTCTGACGTCTCGTTCAGGTCGCTGCCCTGCAGGCGCGTGGGCGCCTCGCAGATGACCCTCCCGATCAGCGCGTCGCGCGGAATGTTCTCCAGCCATTCCTTCAGGGAGAGCAGCTCGCAGCTGCAGTCCCACGGGTTGTCCTCCAGCAGGACCTCCACGATCCCGGGGATCTGCTCCAGGATCCCCTCATAAGGCAACGTTTTGATCCGGTTCCCCCGCAGGTCGAGGTGCGTGATGGGCACGTGCTGGAACACGTTTGTAGGTAGCGCGCTGATGAGGTTGTCGTTGAGTATCAACACTTCAAGTTTATTTAGGTCCCTGAACACGGCGGGGTCGATGTCCCTCAGCAGGTTGAAGTCCGCCTGCAGGTATTCCAGATCGTCCAAACCCAGGAAGGTGCTCTTCCTGAACGAGCGGATCTTGTTGTTGTTGATGTGCAGCCGCTTCACCAGCTGCAGCCCCAGGAACGCCCCCGGGACGATGTCGTGCAGGCCGTTGCTCTCCAGGTGGAGGCTGACGGCGTTGTAGAAGTTGGCGAACTCGTTGGGGAACAGCCTGGACAGAGAGTTTCCCTGCAGCAGCAGGTGATAGAAGTGCGAGCTGGGGCCGGTCAGGTGCTGCAGGCTGGCGAAGCTCCTCTTCTCGCAGTCTATGTGCAGGTCCCCCTCCACCTCCCTGCAGGAGCAGACCTGCTCCTTGCACACGTCCCTCGTAACGTTCCCGCCAGCCACGCAGAGAGCCGCATTCAGCAGCACGATCCAAAGCAGCATTTTTTGACGCTCAGCGCTTCATCCCCGGCTGATGTGGAAAGAGTCTGCATCGGTGAAGAAGAGGAGGAGGAAGAGGGGGGAGAGGGGGGCAGAAACAGGCATTCAAGGGGGAGACGAAGCTGGCTTTTTCCCCACGTCCATGCTGCGTCTACGCGCTCGGGTACGGGAGAGGAATCAGAGCCCCCGCGCTTTGGCGCGAGGAAGAGGAGGCAGCCTCGGCGCCTTCATCATCTTTTCTCTTGACTGGGCTGACCTTGACGCGGAGGAAGATGAGGATGAAGAAGCGCCGCAAATCTGCGGCTTTTCTTGTGTTGACGCTGCGTCGGGAGCTGTCCGCTCTCCCCTGGTGCTGAATTCACACCCCGCGCCGGGGCTTCACGGGCGATCCCTCCGCTGCCAAGCACCCGCATCCCCCCCTCTCTCACATCCTCCGCCCCTCTCTCCCTCTCCTTATATTTTTGGGTGTTTCGTTGGGGGGTCCACAACCACACTATCGTCCTACACCCCCTTGCTGACAAAAAAAAAAAAAAACCTCCAATAAGAGAATGAAGAAGGAAAAAAATCCACAGATTTCCTTCTTTAGAGGAAAGAAGTTTGCTCCTCCTGGAAACCGGTGCGCGCTCGTTCAAAGCTCCGCGGTGAAAGTGTCCTGGTCTGCAGAAACACTGATCGTGATACCCTCCTCCTCCTCCTCCTCCTCCTCCTCCTGCTCCTCCTCTTGGTGTCAGAGAAAGCGGCGTCTTTTTGCGGACTCGCCGCAGTTTGCGTCTGCGCTCCTCAGAACTGTTGAATGCAGCGGAACAGCGACGCGCCGCCGCGCGCGCAGAGAAGGAGGGAACGGAAGAAAAGAAGAGGGAAAAGAAAGTCTGTAAGCGCTGCGTCAGTCTGTGTGCGCATGTGTGCGTGACGTTTCGGTTATTTCATGAACATCACCTTCTGAGAACAAAAGTGGAATCCGAACAGAAACACGATGGAACGATGGGTGGGAAGCGGAGCGCGTTCTCACGTCCCGTGGATCTGTGACACTCTGGGATTATTACATCAGAGGAGGGAGGGAGGGGGGTGTATGTGTGTGTGCTCTAGCGCGCGCGCGGGGGTCACCCCCTCCCCCACTGCTCCTCCATCTGCAGTGCCAGTTGGACTTCAGAGAATGAAGGAAATCCACTTTTTCAGGGTTTTTTTTCCCTCTGTCGCCTCTTTGTTGTTTGTTTGCTTTTGTTTTTAACTAGTGACGTGTTAGATGATAGAAGCACCAACAACCTCCCACTCCCAAACACACACACCACACACTCACACAAAATCAAGATTATATACAATAATCTAGCCCCTCCCACATCACCCTTTTTGTTTACTTATTTGTTTTTTTTCCTAATTATGCTTTAGATCCACCTGGAAACACTGGACACTGTTTTAAGCTTTTAATAAAATTACATTATAAATATATTTCATGTTATTTTATTGATTTTACAAACATAGAATTTGTTTATTTTTATTTATTCATATTTCAATGTTTTGTCAAATGTTTCATTGTATTACTTTTTCAAAACTACTTTTATTTGGTTTATGTGTGTGTATATATACATATACACACATATATTTAACGTGTGTGTGTGTATGTAAGTACATGGGGGGGGGGGGTCAAAAGTTTAGGCACCCCTGGTAAAATGGTATATTTTTGTGCGTAAAGAACCAAATGAAAGATTAAAAAATCTTCTCAAAGCATCAGTTTACAGATGAGACATTCTTTTAATATGTCAAAATTAGACTTTATTTCCATCATTTACCCTTTCAAAATAACAAAACAAAAGAATGGCGTGTGAGAAAGTTTGGGCACCCTGCAGAGTTATTACCTTGTACTGCCCCCTCCTGGCAAGTATGACAGCTTGTAAAGTCTCTATCATTATCCATTTGTAGAAGCCATCACCTCTTTAACTTCAACTTTTTCAAAGATGGTATCAAGTTAGTGTCCAAAATTTGCTGAAACTGTGTGGAATCTATTCTTCCTTCTACTGGTGAATTGTTTCCTGTGCAGCTGGCTGCAGTACAAGGCCAAAGCATGATTGATCAACCCCCATGCTGGACAGAGGTTCTTTTCATTAAACTCTGGACCCTTTCTTCTCCAAACATACAAATGCATCAGGCTTGTTTATATGTTCATTTGTAAACTTCAAACATTGAATTTTGTGGTGAGGACGTAGAAGAGGTTTTCTTCTGATAATTCTTTCATGAAGACCATATTTGTACAAGTATCTCTTGACTGTAGAACAGTGTAGCACAATTCCAGAGTCTGCAGGTCTTCCTGGAAGGATGGTTCAGTCAAACATGGGTTTTTGCCTGAGATTGTTCCTGGTCTTCCAGATCTCGCTTTAACTTCTACTGTTCCTGTTGACTGCCATTTCTTAATGACATTCTGAACAGAGGATATTAGCATCTCAAAACACTTGGCTATCTTCTTATATCCTTCTACTGCTTTTTGAGGATCAACTATTTTCAGTTTCATTGGTCTGGACAACTGTTTAAAAGAACCCATGATGCTGATTGTTAGGGAGAGGTCAGATGACTCCGATTTTTTTAAATTTTTGAGATTAGAATCACCTGGTCTTTGCAAACGATGATTGTGGAGAATCCATGTCACTGTCAGGTCTCAGCTTTTCCAAAAGGGGTGGTGCATACTATAAATTCTGCAGGGTGCCCAAACCTCTGCACACGCCATTATTTTGATTTCTGTTATTTTGAAAGGGTAATTTTCTTACATTTAAAAGAATGTCTCATCTGTAAACTTATGCCTTTAGAATATTTTTCAAACTCTCCTTCGGTTCTTTATGCACATTAATATACAATTTTACCAGGGGTGCCTAAACTTTTGATCCCCACTGTAAAAAAATATTCATTTGTTTTAAATTCTTGTTTAAAGCAGCAGAAAAAAAAAGAATTAAGAGAGCAAACTATGTTCCTTTATAAATGACATTTATTGTGCCTGTCAACATACAGTAACTTAAGACATAAAAACCCTTTTTGTGAGTTTTTTCTTAAAAGAAAACTTTATTGACCTTTTTCTCAAGATAACTCAGAATAAATATAAAATCCGTAAATTACAGATTATAAAGGAGAAAAACGCAAATGAACAACAGTCAAATGCTGAATACAAAAACAATATTTTGTCTATTAAATAAAATTTTTGTTTTTGAGGAAAATCAGCAAAAAATTAACAATTTTGAACAAAATAGTGCTTCTCAATGTCAGATTTTTAAAAAATGTCTAAAAAAAATGCAAAAATCTACCTTCTATCTTGATTTTGTAAGAAAAAGTGTGATTAAAATGTATGAATAATGGAAGCATTAGAATATTTTTGGCACGGTCACTTTCTTCTTTTAGCCATCATCGTTGTTCTGAAATTACTGAAGAAAATTATTCAGTTTATCATTGTAGTAATAGGTTTTGAGGGTTAGGTGAAGTTTAGAAGATAAGGTCCGCTTCTTGTTGCAGAAAAAAGTCATATTTGTCATTTTAATCAGATTTGACCTGAAGTATTTCTAAATGATCTTCTGTGAAGGGTATTTTAGTTAATTTTGCACATTTCCAGGACAGCTCTTTCCTTTAACACTACTGAAACGTGAAATTTATTTTTGAAAATTTGTGGTTTAGTTTATTAATTTAGCAAAATGTCATGGGTTTTTTTTACGTTTCTTTTTGAAAAGTGGAAATTAAACACTTGTGACAGAAGGAGCTCAAAGAAACCTGGAAGAAATATTCTGGAAATTTTGCTGAAAATGCTGATGTTGACCAATCAGGAGGACTTCATTTGCCAGAAGAAAAAAAACACCTTGTCAGTCTCCTGTATTCATGGCGGACTTGTGAAAATGGTTTCTTCCTGCTACCTGAAGCCTGAAGGACTGTTTATGCCGACTCTGCAGTTGGCTGTGTGTCATTAAGCTGAGGAACAGTTAAGCATCTGTCATGCAAACCGAGCGGAGAAATCCATCCACTGCAGGAGAAACTTTCCCAGTCTTCCAAGATGAGGAGCTCTTTATTAAACTTTTTGGAATTTTAAGGATGAGGAGGCAGAACCTCAAACTCCTTCAAATGGTGAACAGCAATTTCTTCTCCTTTTTTTTCTCACTAAACCTCCAGTTTGATCCTCAATTGAGAGCTTTTTAAACGTTATTTTTTATGCTATATTTTCTTTTAGTTATTTGTAGAAAGGTGTCCTCCTCCTGCTTTGGAGAAGTCTGAAAAAAATCATTGGTGCAAAAGCCAAACTAGTGCCAAGGGATAGATGGCCATGTTTAAACCAAGGGCACGTCAGTCATAAGGAGACAGATGTGCATGCAGCTTCTGCTCACAAGCATCCATGCTCTCCTGCAGGGGGTGTAAGCATCTGCGCATTGCTTAGTCACGCTTTAGAATCTTGTTTCCACGAAACAAAATCCTAAAATCAATTCTGGCTCCACTTAAGATCAGCTCAGAACATCCAGACTCTCGTCTAATCCGCCCCAAACAGGATAAATTAAAAGAGAAGAAACTTATCTTGGAGTCGGAGCTAACTGGATTATGGATATGAATGTATTCCAAAGAAAAACTGCATGCAGCCCGGCTGTATTATGCGACCCAGATGCTGTCGAGTTACATTACTGTGATTCAGGACCAGAGGAGCTCAAATGTGGTGCTGCAGACCATCTCCACATGCGTTTCTGCATCTCCACACTAAGGTTTGGCGAAAATAAAATCCAGACAGTGATTGATTTGAAGCAGAAGTGAAAGGACGAATGATGAGTTTGAGTTCTGGTTTCTTCAAGTTGAATTTCTGGTTATTTCAACAGAAATTACAACAGGAATCTGCCCCAAATGTATTAAAATTCTTACTGCTGCTTCTCTATTTTCACTGATCAAATGAAGCTAAGAACTGGTTCTTTTATTTATTATAGTTCTAAGCTTACATAAATACTTTTATTCTCCTTTTACACACATGGATTGCGGATCCACCACCATTCAAAGGAGCCAACCTGTTTCCACCACCGTCTGACCGAACTCTTTCACACTGGACATGCCATCGTTTATGCCGTTTTTTCCCCCATTTCAGAATCCGCTGGATGTGCGCTAAATGTGTAAATGGTTGAAGAGTTACGGTAGTTAAAATAACCTCAAGGAGCTAACGCTAAAATGTTAAAAAGGCTAAGAACACAAATTTTGAAACAAATCTCTCCTTACCGTTGTTTTTATTCAGTGAAGCAGCCATCTTGATTAGAAATCACACCTCCAACTTGAAGGGGGTAGTATCCGTAGAAGAAGAACAATCATTATGGTGACCAGCCTTTAGACTTAATTAATTCAAGGTGACTTTAATTAAATAAGAAATAAATAATGTGTAAACCTTGGCTATTAACTTTGTTGCTCCACACATTTATCTTGGCTCAAAGGCACAACAACAACAAAAAGTTGATGGAATGCTTTAAAATTCTATAATTCATTATTTTTTTGCTAACTTTAATGAATGAATTGGTCATTTTTGTCCAAATAGTTGTCAGGGCTCCAACCCCACTTTTCAGTGATGTTGAGGTCTACAATTTGAAGTATTTTTAAGACTTTTTCACTTCAAAAAACGGAGCTCAGATCCCTTCTATCCTCCTTGGGGGCAGAATTTTGAAATCCTCCCAAATATTTGTGACCGAACGTTAAAGAAAACAAACCTGTGTTGGCTGCTTTTACAAGCATGCCACTAAGGAAAAGACTGAAAACACTCTGCGGGAACTGTGCTCTCTTGCCTGCTCTTGGGAGAGTCTTGCAGGTTTATGCCAAAAATTCCTTGAAAAGGCTTTTTGTGTGTGTGTAAAGACTCATGATACTGACTGGGCTGGCCCTTTCTCCCTAAGGTTTTAGGTTAGCAGCTGGCAGCAGCTTGTAACACCCAAGCTTGTGTGTTTCAGGTTAAAGTCATGGATTCGTTGTTGCTGTTACGACCTGCAGATAATTGCAGAGCTGCGTGGATTCTCGCGTTTCCGATCGATGGCGTTCAATCAGGCAGCTGCGTCAGACCAGAAGATTGCTTTAGATTTCCCTCTTATTTTGCCAGCCGGGCGGAAAGAACCGCAGTCACCTGTGATATTTATGCTGCTGTTTAAAAAAAAAAAATACAGATTCTTTCTGTCGTCCTGTATTTTTGTCCATAAATTAGCCAAGCTTTGTCAAGTTAAATATTAATCAAAGAAACAGATGTTGCCAAATCGCTTATTTGTTTCCATTTCTTCTCTTTTGGAGAAAATGTCATTTTGCATATTGAACAAATGGAACTCCTTGTGTTTTCTTGAGAAATGAGGCTCAACATTGTCCAGACAGAAGTTTAAAGTTCTCTTTTTGTGGTTTCTTTTGAGCCCAACTATTCTCTGTATATGATTTCACCAAATCATGATGTCAAAAATGATCTTTTTCTCTTTTATTTTAAAAGGGTTGGGGAGCAACACCAAAACAAATTAAGAGTTTCTCCACTTTCCTTCCAGATGTGTATTATCTGGAGAACTATTTTCTCCCAGGGCTTCAAAGGCAGGAGGTTCTGAGAGACTGAAATGCTCTAAGGATAATTACCAAAAGGTCAGGATCCATGTTAAGCCTGTTGTTTTTTTACATCAGGGTTCTCAGCTGTGTGTGTATGTGTGATCTGCATTCTAAATAGACCATGGCTGAGTGTGGGGTTTCATGCAATCAGTGGAAATATCATCTGATCCGGTTTACAGGAGCTACACACCAAAACCAAAATGTTCATCATTAAATGAATACCAGATCATAATTAAGGCCAACTACCATCTAAATGAGTCAGTGATGAAAGATTTTATCACCAAAGTAAAAGATCATCCCCAACCAATGCCCACAAGTTTCTCCACTTCTACCTAAAATCACCATTCTTGGCTGTAATAAACAGTTGCTTTCTTGTAATTAAGCAGTATACGCAGCGCAGATGTGTCATGTGCAGAAAAAGATTGGTCAAGTCCCGACTGGAAGTCATTACAACTATTGGCAGGTTCAGCAGCGTCTCTCCTGATGTATCGACCCGCACTGCTGTTTGGGGAATCAGCACAATGTTTGATTGTAAATCTATACACATCTGTCGGCAAGCTCCGGCTTCGGGGGTCACCACAACATAGCTCATAGGAGACTCGCTGAAAGCCAGCTGGGAATCCGAGCTGATAAAATAGAGCAGTTACTCACTGATTCCTAAAGTATGCGTCACTGCTTCTTCTGTTAGTTTTTTTTTTTTTTTTAGTCAATACACCTAAAGCTTAAGAACTGCTAAAAAAAAAAGCATCTAGCTTCTTAGCAAAAGCTATCTCTGTGTGAAAGGATAGCAAAATTCTGCTTAAACAGCCGTTTTCCATTCAATTCAAATCCTAGAACTCCAAACTGGGAAACTGCCATCTGAAAATTCTTAATCAACACCAGTTTCCATGTTGAGCAAACCCAAATTGTAACATATTGTGCTCTTTATCAATCACTCTTGCCGATTGCTGCCTTTAGCATTTTTATTTAATACGGTATTGTATTTTCCGCACCATAAGGTGCGCCAGATTATAAGGCTCACTGTATATGAGTGGTCTATTTTTGAACTTGTGTCTTACAAGGCGCACCAAACTAAAAGGCACATTAAGCGAGACAACAGTTAAAGATAAATCCGTTACTGCATTCCAGACGTTACTCGTTAGCTGCATTAGCATAATTTCAATACTTGTAACTCCCAACCTCGTTTGGGACACGTTAAAAACCAGACTGATTCTGCTAAAGACAGTTATCTAAGCTAACTCTGTGATTATGCTAACCCCAAACCATGTTAGTAACACATACAAAAAAGCATCAGACACTGCAACAGGTGAGCTGCGTTAGCGTATTTGTGATAGCTTTAACTCCCAACCTTATTTGCACCATGGAAAAAAAAAAACTGATATCGTTAAAACAAAAATTACTGTGACGACGCTAACTTCTAACCTTGTTAGTAACAAAAACAAAAAAAATGTCTGACTCTGCTACATTTTAGACATGCTAGTGTTTTCACATTGCCTGTAACTCCCAACCTTGTTTGCAACACGTAAAAAAACAGACTGATCCCACCAAAACAAATGTCACTGTGACTACGCCAGCTCCCAAACTTGTTCGTAACACACACAAAATCCCAACGTCTGACAGCGGTATATGTTAGCCACGTTAGCATGTTAGAAAAGACCAAGCCATGTTTCTCTGCTGTGCAGCCCACTCATTTCGTTCCTAAATTTAAGTCCAACCTGGAAATGTTGTCATTCCTGAAATGAACAATGGATGCTGGCTACAAAAAGTAATTTCGAGTCACTGCTTTGATTAAAAAAAAAAAAAAAAAAAAAAAAAAAAATCTGTTATACATATACTGTACAAGTCCAACTTATAATGTACTGGGTGAGGACTGGTTTCTGTTTTTCAGAGGGCGAAATGATGCTTGACTCAATGGATCCCAAAATAACCTCAATTTTACTCTTATTTAACCCATTGCCCATGTTGACAAAAACAGAATACTGCATAGTAAACTAAAGTGGAAATTTAGAGCTGGTAATGGCTGTACTTTTTGTTTATTTGCTTCTTTTTGAACAAACTACTGTAATTTTTGAAAAAAGCTTCTAGATGAAAACCTCTACAAATGTTGTTTGACACAATGTAGCAATGATGCTCCACATATCGTCTCTCATAATGCCTTTTTAGTCTTTATAGTTGGTTTGAACCATTTTGTCTTGACAATGTTTGTAGTCACACTGTTGTACCACTGTCCGTGGCAAAATGGACGACCCCGTTCACTAAAGTTGGAAAGTAAATACAAACGTACAAAGAGGTTTACGCCTCTTTTTTCCTGCTTTCAACCTGTTAGGCTCACAAGAATGTAAATACGTCTCTTCTCTGTATCCCCTCTTTCTCTCAACGCCTCTTTTAATTTGCCTTTTCTTACTAATTAAGCTGTTAAGATATTTGCAATTAAAGTCAAAATCATTTGACACAAGGCAAACTTCAAACAAATGGCAGCGCCTCAAAGTGACAGAACCTCGGTCTCATGTTTTAATACGCTACAATTAATGCCATCATGGCTTGTTGCCATGGAAGCCAGTTCATCTCTGCTGATTCTGTGCTTTATTTTTTTCTTCCTTTTGCTTGGAACAGATATCTAGGAAGACTGTTTGCAGGCCTGATCTCTGGGTAATTGGCAGGAAATCGTATGAAAAGGATTGTATCTCACATCCAAAACCCCTTTATCAAAAGTTGGAGTCCAACAGACAATGACAAGCAGACTGTATTGCACTTTTATGGTGACATAAACTGCCCAAATGTGGTAATTACCTTATAGGGTTTATTTTAGGGGGTAATTTACGATTATGAGTGCTTTATTCTTCCATCAAAGAGGCCTTTGATGGAAGAAAGACTCCTAACTTGTCTTTCCTCCTCCACTACTTATGGATGTTACAAGAAATCTTAAGTGAAGGATGCGAGGGTCAAATTTAGCATTCAGGACTGTATAATGCAAGACACAGTTTGGTATACATGTTCCACATCTTCATTGAAGTTCAAATCTTCTGTCATGTCAGCAGTTAGTTCAGCTCCAAAAGGCAGTCAGAACGACCTGAAAGCTAATTCAGGTGGAGATGATCAGTGGGCCGGTGCATGATGGGAAGCTGTCCAACACGATGTAGCTCTCCATCAGAGGGTTTGATTTAATGCCAATGTAATCCGTAAGCAACACGTCTTTAATTTGGGAATTCATTGATAATGAATGCTTGACTTTGGACTTTGGAAAAAATGCATTTTTTTACCCAAACTTTGCCATATCTTGCCCAAACTAGCCCTCTAGGACAGTTTTTGCTTCTTTTTATGTTTCAGTACTGGTCTGACATTAGATTGGGACATGGACACATCAGGCTTAGCTGTTGACTAATTGCTAGCGGTACATGTTCTTTGAACCTATAACACAAACTAAAGTCCAACTGGACTCATTTGAAGCTTATGGATACACTGGCCATGTGACCATGTTTAAAAGTACGCAAAATATGGGTTGCCTGCGCTGGATGGGCGGCCCGGCTGCACCTGGGGGCTGGGGTCGCTCCTTCTCCGGCCCTGGGGCGGGGTGGGGCAACCCTTTGGGGCCTGCGTTTGCTCCAGGAGGGGGGCTGGTTTGAGCAAGATAGGGGGTCTTGGTGTGGGGATGGCTGGAGGTTCTCCTTCCTTTTTTGTGCATTCCATCATCTGCTTCATCTTAACATAACATTCACCTGAGCACAGTCGTCGGCTCATCTTTGCACCCTCAAATAGTGTGCGTGATAGAATGTAATGCTTTACATGTGTTGGTTGGTATGCACAAGTGTGCGTGTGAACTGGATGTGGACAAATTTGTGAACACTCTTGGAGCCGGCAGGTATGTAACAGCTGAGTGTGTGGACAGGCCCCGCCCATTGTAGACCAACACTCACTATTGCAATGGGTATACGATCCTGCATTTTGTTGCCAGTAGATTAACAACTCTACCTTCCCTTCCCAGTAGTCCTTCTCTAACTTCTATAATCCATTATCTATTCTCCCCCCCCACCCCCCAACTCTCTCCTTTTCCCCCTTTCCTTTTCCGTCCGGTCCAACAAAAAGAACACAAAAAAATAAATAAATCAATATTAATAAAGTATCGTTTAGATTACAAAAGGGGCTTATACCAACATACATTTTGTGTTTGCTATGATTTATAACCCCCGATTGTAAGAGTAAAATCTGTCAAACACAAGAGGCTCTCAGCTCATATCTGTTTGCTCAGCTGCTGGGCAGGACAAGTTTAAAAACAAAAACAAAATGCATTTTTTTACCCAAACTTTGCCATATCTTGCTCAAACTAGCCCTCTAGGACAGTTTTTGCTTCTTTTTATCTTTCAGTACTGGTCTGACATTAGATTGGGACATGGACACATCAGGCTTAGCTGTTGACTAATTGCTAGCGGTACATGTTCGTTGAACCTATAACACAAACTAAAGTCCTACTGGACTCATTTGAAGCTTATGGATACACTGGCCATGTGACCACGTTTAAAAGCACGCGAAAAATGAGTTCCTAAACATGCGTTTAGCTAGTGGTATTCACACTGAACAGGCAGGGAGGGGCTGCTTCTTCTTGTTCTTTGGCTATTGTTCATGAGCACATGTCCACCTTCAGTTGGTGCAAAATGTCAATAGTGCAAATCTTGTGAATCTTGCTCCAACCTTTTTCTTTTACAGCTTTTTTCTGATATATGAAACACTTGGTGTCATAACTCACACAAATACCACGATTATTTCTCCATCAGATGAAAAATGCCACAAGAACATGTTAAAAATACCCAAAACCGTATTTTTATTGGAGTGGCTCTTTAAGGCTCTGAGGGTCAAGAAGCAACAGGTTGTTGCAGATTCAAAATCATTTAGCCAATCACATTTAAGAAATTGTAGCCAGTTCTTACAAAATGCTTGGAGCCTGCTGGCCGTTAGAAATGTGAATGCGGGGCCACATTTGGCCCCATTGGCCGGACTTTGGGCGTGCCCGCTCTTGAGTATATAGGTTTAAGCATCACTATTAGTGATTTGACAGTTGGAAGTGAAAACTTGTTGAACTTGTGGCTGCAAAATATGCCCACATGATAATCAGTCTACCACCGTGCTTGATGTTCTCCTAATCCATAGAATGTCACTTTTTTTTTTGCTTAACCTTCTTTTTGATGAAAATTTATAGCCTGGCTTTGATTTGTTTTAAAGTAACCATACACAAATCTTTGGTTGGAAAAATGGATTTTGAAAGATAATTGTTGTCATTCTTTCTTTTCCCATAATAGACAAATAAACACATTTTTTTAACCAAACTGTATTCAGATGAGGGCTTCGAGACCAAACTTACAAAACTCTTTATTTTAGGAAAATTGCATCATTTCATGACTATTTTGTCCGCCCTTGATTTCTTATTAATATTCAGAGCAATGTCAGATTACCTGACAGTTTCAGGCCCTCTGTTTTCTATTACAGCTATTTAAACATGTCTTTGTGTCTCAGATTTATCTTTAAAAAACCTGCAATTATCACTTTTTTTTTCCCCTTGGATGTCTAGTCAGGACCTACTCGGTGCATCGGTGATCATTTTGATAAGTGGAGGTAGCTCGTTTACTGAAAGAAAGGATAATTATATCTTTTGAAACTTAATATCTAAGTCTTTTGAGCTTTGCAGAATTGACCTGAGAGAAGATAATCATTAAAGCAGCTCCAGATGAAAATGTCATGCAAGAATGGTCCTGTTTTATTAGCTTTAATCGCATAGAAACATAAAAGGATGGAGTGAAATGCTGACATTTCTAGTCAATTAATAAAGTTGAAGATGGTCTTTGTTTAAGTAACCATCATACACTTGCAAAGCAAATTTGCATTGAGGTGATAAGGCGATAGCACTCACATAAACGGAGAAACATGCAAGTGACTTTATTTATTTATTAAAAACTTGCCTCAATAAGTTTGAGCACTGAAGACAAAAATAGCTGAAGAAGGTTAAAAACAACTGATAAACAAAACAAAAACTTTCGTAAAGAAGGGGGAAAAAAAGTTAAACGAAACAAATGTGTAGGAAAAAAAAACACATAAGAAACCAAAGCAAAACAATTAACCAAAGCAAAGCAGGATTGACACATTGACAGCTTATATAAAACTAAGAGAATAATTCAATTCACAAGACTATTATTAAAGACAGGTACTTTGAAGCGGGAGTGTATTGGTTTCCAAGTTTAGTAAGGTAAGGAGGAGTCATTACATTATGAAATAAACTCAATCTTATCAGAAGTTGACCCAATATAAGTCTTAAGCTGCGTTCACACCAAACATAATTCACCGGTTTCAAGTTTCAGTGCTAAGTTACTGTACAGATGCAATCAAAGGTCCAGCAACGCGGTTTTGATTTGGCTGTCGCGGTGTGTCCAGAATTCATTCATCTATACTTAGTCGAAGAAGATGCGTCGCGTCAGCCATTAAGGGTCCCAGCTTTGGCCCGTGATGTGTTGATGACATGGTCAGTGGGAGTCCAAAACCAACATGGAGGAGAATTTTATTGTTCTGTTCTTCAATCTCATGATATCTTATATTTGTCATAAACTTATCATAAAAGTCCTCTGACTAATTCGGGAAAGCAAGTCGTCAATCTGGGTCACAGAACGACGCAAGTGTCGCTAAAAGCGGCCATCATTCAGTAGTAGATGGTCAACCTCAGCGTACTGGTAGAGTCTCTGAATGATCTCATGAACCCAAACATGGAGACATGATTACTGACACTTCTGTAGAACTCTTAACATAAATGAACCTGATCTCTAAACAAAATGTCTTGCAAATGAGATATAAATTCAATGCGTTCATGTAGCGGTGAGGCTAAAAACATTGGAGGCAGCTCTTCCCACACACACCTAGAGCGTCAAGTCTGTCAACACAGGTACACAAAGTTTAATAAAGTGATTTGGTGTTCACACACCGATACGGGGGGTGACCTGTATTGGGGCTCTGGGTTTGTCCGGGCTTGTGGAGGGTTGGAGAGAGAAGCATCTTAAGGGAAGAACAAGCGTGTCTTGCAGTGTGTCTGGTAAGTTTACGGTGAAGGTTTGTAAGGATAACTGTTGCATCAGTGTCGACTATAACGTGTTGTCCGCAGCATTCCTGTAGAACAAAACTGACATTTTGACTCACTGGGTAGTCTACGGCCTTGATTTTGCTCTGCAGGTGAGCAAGCAGTTAAGGTTGATAGTCAAACCACCGAATGGAAGAATTGCATCACAATGAGTTTTATTTACTAATGAAAGCAAACGCATCAATCCTGTTGCAGTGCAATGGCAGCTTCAGGTCGAACGCTGCTATACCACATTTTACAGGAGCTGTAATCCTTAACCCTGGTTCTCGAGGTCCACTTGAGATGATTTAGCCAGCTCGGGTGTCTGATCGAACACACCTGATCCAGGTGGTTGATGCCAAAAAGTGCAGGGAGAGCTGCAAAACAGTCAGGGCGGGAGATCTTATGGTCCATCCCTAGGCTGTGCCTGATTGAAGTTTTTCTGTGGAGGACTAGAAAGCAGATATCAATTCATCTTTGGATAAAAGCGCAGATTAATGTGTGCAGAGGCTTTCAAGAGGAGGCGTCTCAGGTGGGAAATATATCTGAGGTGATAAAAGGCGTCGTTGGAGACAAATCTGACGTGCGAGGAGAAGGTTCCTCCAACAGATTGATGGAGATTCGCAATTTAACCAAATCCAAAAACTGCAGACTTTTAGGGAGAAACGCCACTACCCGACCTCCTTTACAAGCACGCCGCCCCTCGCTCTGATGATCGCAAACCTGGAAGAGAGCTGTAATCAGAGTCAGAGGAATGGCAGCTACACGTGTATCTGTCATTGCCAATGTCACTGTTGTACTGCAAGAGCGAACCACTTTGGCTCCGTTGCTGTATTCCCATGCGGAGAGGGGAGATGTCAGGGCATTCTCATGTCTTGTCACTTGTTTTGAAAAATGAGACCAGCTTCTGAAAAGTCCAGATTGAATAGCTGGATGCCTGCAGTGTGTTTGGGTTTTGCTGCAAACTCAAAACATTTGTTTTCCCGCAGATAAAATCATATCCTCTCAAATGTATCGATTAATTCAAATAATCTCATTTGTGGTCTCTGGTTTCATCAAGCACATCACCGCAGCGCTTTCTTATTTCCTGACCTGAGCCTGGAGCGCAGCGTTATTGAAGTGGTAAATCGCAGTCGGAGCTGTTTAGCGAGGCCTCCAGGTATGCGTCGTGAAAGAAGACAGTTCGGGATTCGGTCGCCTGCTTTTTTGTCGTATATCGTGAGGAGAAGCAGGTTGTTTGGACGGTCCCGGGCTCAATTCCAGGCTTGTTAATCCTCATTTCATTGTGCACTCAGTCTAGCAAATCTAATGCAGGCGTGCTGTTCTGTGGCCAGACTTTCAGTTTTCATTTGAGCTGGTTAGGCAGCTGAAATATGTGTGTGCGCTTTATATATTTGCTGTTGAGGTTTGCAGAGTGCAGGGGCCTTTTTCTGTGCGGCTTCAGTGCTTAAGCACCGTCTGAGCTGTAAGCCGCTCAAAAGACAGTTTGAAAAGCCAAAAGGAACAAAAAAAAAAAGATCAACCACAAAAGCTTTTTCCACAGAGCGCCGAGATAATACGATAAACGGAAATTAGCAGCAAAGAAAGTCCTAAAGAGGTCAACGGAACTCCAGATTATGCAGACTTAATCACAAGGCAGAAAACCAAAAAGAGAAGCAAAACAAGGAAAGATTTGGGCTTTTTATGGATCCATAATAAAAGCAAAAATTAAGTCGCCTCCTCCGTCAAGTGCAAAGTCGGCACAGCTGTCTAATCCTGTCTGTAGGAAGCTGAAGTATCCCAGGAGACGCTGAATCTACTTAATAAACAGAGAAGTGGCAGACTTGTTTTTCTTAAATCAAACCAGGTCATTTTTTTTCTTTAGTTTTTGCTATTGTTTTTTTTTTTTTTTCCTTTTGTTACATTGGCACAATTTGAAAGTGAAAAATTCGGCAGACGCGCAATATAAATGATCAGATTCTGGGGTCTTAAGCCTTTGACGCACAAAGGTAGGAAAATGCAGCAGTGTGACAGCCGGTCTTGTTCCGGCAGCATGGAAGGGACTTACAATCACTGATGCAGAAACCTGGGCAGGGAATTGAGGACTTAGGGGTGAAAGGGGATGTTGCTGTGTGGATCATGGGTGTAGCATCCCAAGAAATAGCACAAGTTTTTAGTGTCTTTAAAGTCCCACTTCGATGTCCTTTTGGTGTATTTTAAAAGTGTTCTCTGTGGTCTTTTAATAATGATTATGCTGCTTTTACCAAAAAAAACATCAGAAACATCTGTCGTTCTCTAGGACAAAGTTACTGCAGCGCGACGGTAGTTCATTAGAAATTCCCCTCTGAGCTGTGGGTGGGATCATTGCCATGTAGCAACCCCACCGTGCCCTTCTTGTTTCTGAGAGCTCTCTGTTTAGCATGGAGCTTTTGCTACAAGAAAAAAATGCCACATGAACATGCTAAAAGCTCCAAATACACCATTTTCACCGGAGTGCGTCTTCCAACCTTTTTAGGGAAATGAGAAATAATTCCTAATTTCTATTATGATTAATACTATTCTGTAATTACACTCCAAGTTTAAATACATCCCATATAGTTGAGAATAGGGCAAATAAATATTTTTGTAGCAATCTCGTGTAAGGTCGCTGTCTTTACAAATGTCCGCCATTTTGGATTTTTCTTGTGCCTTTTTCGGAAACAGGGCAGCCTAAGGTACATCTATATCATTTTTCTAGGTAAACCCCCAAAATTAACTATTTGTCTGAAATATCAACCGAACCATCTCCGCGATCTTTCAGCATCGCAAAAAAAAAAAAAAAAAAACATTTAAAAAAAATCAATTAATTAATTAGCATTAAGTTAAAAGTTCTCATTTGCCACCTTTCCAAAGCACATACAGACAAAATGTTCTCGCTCTACCACTCACACAATCTTAAACGTCTATTAAAGCAAGTGCAGTGAATTGTTTTCTTTGCAGCTTCACCAGTAAGGAGCTTCAAGGAAAAAAGGAGGTGATGGAGGAACTCATTTTTCTCATCCTCGTGGCTTATTTATTCAGAAGTAAAGTTCTCAGCAAACAGGATGACATTCATTTCCAGTAACAGTGATTTAAATGTTGGCGTGATGACTTCACATATGTACTTGACCTCTGAACTTGTGTCTAGCAGTGGTGAAAACCAGACGTTACATCACAATGGACAACGGTGCATAAATCAGTTTAATGGTGTTAACATTTTCTACACTAAAGTTTGAATTGATGAGCCTTTCTACAGCAGGTCAAATATTTATATATATATATTTTGCAGGTTTTGAAGAAAAGTTAATCAAATCAAGAAACATGCCAGAAAATAAAAAGGAGGCTTTTGTTAGTTGCCTACAAATTCATTTACTTTAGCTTCAAATAATCATAGTTCAATGATTGGATTTTTCTATACTTTTTCTGTGCTTTTCAAAGCGCTTACAATGTGTATCCATTATTCATTCCTATTTGGTGATGGTAAGCTACTGATGTAACCACAGCTGACTAACAGGGGCGTGGCTGCCAGCATGCGCCTACGGCCCCTCTGACCGTGACCGAGACATTCATACGCCAGCAGGGCGTAGTGTTTTGCCCAAAGACCCATAAGTTTACTGACTGGGGGAGGCAGGAATTGAGCCGCTGACCCTTCGATCATTGGTCGACCTGCTCAACCACCTGAACCACTGCCGCATTAATGTTCCTGTAATGCTCATTCCAGTTCATCAAAAAGTTTGCACAAACTTTTGACATTTGGGTGTGAACTAAAGATGACTTTGTTTTTCTTTCTGTAAACATCTGTTCATACAACTGGGCCATATTAGAACTGTATGCAATCCTAAAAGAATATTAATCACTTAGAGAATGTTTTGTTTCAGTCTACATAAATCACATTGGCTTTCTCTTTGGTGTCTTTTAAACTTCTTTTTAAAGACTCACTCCGATGAAAATGGTTTTTAACAGGTTCTTGTGGTATTCTTCTGATGATGGAGGACAAAGACAAAGAAGTTTAAGCTTAAAATTGCATTTCTGAGTATTTCTTTATTCAAATTATTGTGAATCAGGAGCAGACAAAAAAAGCACTTTAAAAAAAGCGTATTTGTGACGTAGAAAATATGCTGGGTGACCCACAAGGTTACAAGCTGGCGTTTTCACTTTACTAAATAAGAAATGGACTAGCAATCAATATTACACCCCATGACCTCTCACCTAAATGTGAAATTCTTTATGGTGCATTTATCACTTAAGACCATTTTATCCTGCATACATTTCTGAGACTGGAAAGGTAAGGGATTACTCCTAAACAACACTCCTCCTGAGACGCTTCATATTTCAGCGTTGCAGCTGCACTGACTGATTACGTTTGCTTTTTCTTTAGCAAGTTCCTCCAAATCCATGTGGCTTCAAGTCGAATAGTGGCTTCAAAATGGCTTGCTTGATTAAGAATACTTTTCAAAAACACTAACATTGAAGAGATAGTAGTGATATTTAAGAAAAGTTTCAGATTTGGGGGTTAATTGCTGACATCAAAGCCTCCCTTCAAACACCCTTAAAAGTTCTTCCTTTTTGTTTTAGGTGTTTAAACTGCCAAGGAAGAGATTCGGAGAACTTTTTCATTACCACAGATGTCCTGGGAATAGCAGGGATATTTCCCCTCTGAGTTAGTTAAGGCTGAGTTCGGTCTGATCGCATTTAATTCTAAGAAATCAAAGAAAGGTACATTTGAAGGTAAGTTTTTGTTGTCCTGGAGGTGGCTGAGATGAATAGAGCTCATGAAATCTATAGATAACTCTTAGTCAGCCTGGATTAAGAGGGATCGTCCCTGATAACTGTGCTGCTTCTTATTAGTCTGTAAAACAAAGCAAAACCCCATCTGTTACAGCAAAACGGCTGATCTATGGATTCCGAGTTTGTTCTGGGAGTTGAAGCATAGATTTCTTCACCAACATCAAGGCGTTCATTTCTAATTGCCAAAACTAGCTGCTTAAATGAAGACGGCTGGTCACATTTCTTGCTCAATTCTCAGTCGTTCTTGGATCCACGTGTGGAAGAGGACTGGTTACAGTTATTAGGAGTCTAGAGCATTTAATTACAGCTCCTTTGCTCTGTCTTTCAAGCTTCAAATGACAGAAAAATTACAGATAAAGTGGGTCTTCAAATCCCTCGACCACAAGCCGCACTGACCACGGGGATTCGCCAATGTTAATTTAATTTCAAATCAGTGTCTAATTGAGGCATCACTCTAGGCGGGAGTTTGTGTCTCACTTTAAGGCCCCGAAAGTGTCCCTGACTGCGTGAATAATGTAAGTTCATCAGCGAATCTTTTTGTTCTCGCCGAGTGATCCGCTGCCAAACCCCGAAGATTGATATGGCCTAAAAAGCGAATCTTTCTGCGGATCTTCTTCTTCAGCATCTGCAGAGGTCGTCGTCATTACCCATTCAGACAAAAAGATCTAAAAAAGTGTCTCATGCGCCCCTTTTCTTTACCCTCTTTTTTTTTATTACAGAATCGCGTCTTTGTTTGTCTGATCATGTGAAGATGCTGAATTCTCTGAAGTGGAGAATTAGACATGCCAGCTTTGCAGCATCCATCCATGGAAATCCAAACATGATACTATAGATCAAAACACAGGCAATACAAATAATGAATACACAGGGGCACCAAAAGTTCTGCAGCTGAAGGAATGATGGGAAGAAAAGAGACGAATGCAAGAAAAGCCAACAGAGGAAAACAGAACAAAGCCGTTTTTTTTTTTTTTTTTACTTCTGGTTCAAGATCTTGGAGGAAAATCAATGTGTTGAGCTGAGGCCTCTAGGTGTGCATGTTTACAGGTGAGGGGTCGATCGCGCTTTTCTTTTCCTCAAATATCTGCTTATGTCATTCAGTAAAGACTGCAGTTTAGTTTTTTTCTGCTTTGTCATTAAGGCTCAGGTTCTACTTTTTGTTTGGTAAAAAGACAATTTCTGTCTTCCACAAATCTGTTTTTTGTGTGAGAAAAATAAAAGAAAATCTTCAGATGCTTCTTACAATCCTCCTTTTTTTTTTTTTTTTGTGCGATGCTCAGAAAAACACAGAAAAACCCAAGAGCGACTTTTCCGACTCTGCAAGCTTCACCGAGCATGTTAAATGTTGAAGTTTATGACAAGGCAGGCAGAAAAAGACTGGAAGAGTGGGGCTTGTTTGGAAGGGTTGCTGGTAAGAAGACGGAAACACAACAGCAGAGGTTTGCAAATCAGAATCTGACTTTTTGCTTTAAAAGAAAACACTTTTTGGATGATTATCAGGTGTGGCAATGAAGCAGTGATTTTGTGGGTTCGTTTTGGAGACTCTTCTGAAATCTGGCTTTTGTCCAAATGTCCCTTTGCTTTAAAATAAAAGTATTATTGTATTATTATTATTACTTTCAAAAAAAGGCCATTCATTGACGGTGGGCCTTATAATCGGGTGCGCCTTATAATCAGAAAAATACGGTCATATTATGTGTTGTCTGGCATTATTTTCCAGTAAAAAAAATAGATGAAATTATTGTCTAAGCTTCAAGTGATTCTTTTGGGATCCACAAAGAATACATGTAGAAAGAAGAATAATTTGTGGTTTTCTTAAGCTGGCAGAATATTAAAGCAATGGGAATATATGGCTGTAATAAACACAAGATAAGCACACCACTGAGCTAAATTTCTCATGAAAGCCAGCACAGCTCAGTCATAAATCACTCTTGGTGCTTCTGTCTTTTTTTTTTTTTTTTTTTTTATCGTTGGTGAAGTGATGCATCATCACAGTGGCATGTGAGACGTCAGCTCAAAGGGCATTTCACCTCTCACCTCATGGACAGGAAGCGTAAGAGAGCATGAGTGAAGATCAATGATAGACTTAGTGAAATTTAAAAAAAACAATTGTTCAAATTTTTTAAAAGAATAAGGTCAACTTTTGTCCCATTCCGATCATATTTTGTTCCTTTTTTCAAAGTGTTTCTGGTGGTATTTTAATGAATTCATTATCTAGGACATAGTTTCTGCAAAGCGGCAGGAGTTCATTAGAAATTAGCCTCTGAATTGTGGTCAGGACTGTTGGTCGGGAGTAACCCATCCCACATTTCCCATCTTCCCTTTGTTTACACTCTATCCTGCTAACTTACAGCCCCTCACAACTTCAAGCTAACATTAATGGTCAAATAAAAAGAGTGACAAACGTTGGAGCCACACAGCCGTACAGTTTTGAGCCAGACTCAACTCTGAAGTGTTGTCTGCAAGTCGATTCATCGGAATGGGGAGGAGCAAGAAGCGTGTGGACTTTACGGGCACAACGACAAGCTTTATCATTTTCTTGTCTGCTTCTGATTCACAGTGATGTGCCGGAACAGCAAAGAACGATATAATTAGTAATAAAATTGATCATTGTGATGGCTTATATAAATAAAAATGTATATAACTAAAAATTAAAATATATGCTCGGGGATTTAACCCTTTAACATCAAAGCTCTAGCTCCAGGGTTGATATTTGTTCGACTACTGTAACCCTCCAGTCATTTGCATAATTAATTCCAGTGATACAGTAGTGAGGAGTTACATATCGGTGCAAAAACCTTACCTTAATCTGCTGCTGGTTACCTGGATCAGGTGAGTTTGGCCTATTAGGAGCTTGGTTTGTTGGAAAACACGTGGGACATCGGCCCTCGAGGCTTTGAATTTGACACCCTTGGCGTAAATGATCAAGGTGTTACGGTGTGTCAAATAACCTATTTTTGTGTCGCCTGTGACATCTCTGATGTTGAAAAGTTAGGAAATCCTGAAAATAAACAATAAACCCTTAACGTAGAATGTTTTGTCTGGTGACATGAACATTCAACCCAATAATGCAAAAGAAAATAACCCATTCTTCTGGAATCTTACCCATTATCTCAATGTACTTCATTTTTTATTCTTATTTTTGAGTGAAACTCTCTGATTTAGGATCATTGATAATTTCACTCACAGCCACATCTTAGATTCTTATAATTACTGAAGTTTGGGCTTCGAGAGAAATGGTGCTTTTGAAGTATAATTAGCCTATGTTAGAAAGTTTGTTGAGACTCCTGAAAACTGCCATTTTACTAAAATATAGTTCTATTTGACATGGTCATTGGAGAGCAATCACTTGCAGGTCCAAAAAACTTTAGCAACACATAATCCTTCTGAAAGGGGATTTAATAAGGAGCTGCAACGCACAAATCTTGTTCATGCAAAAGTGTAGCATTTTAAATGTACACATCGGGTACTGACACACACACGAGGGGTGTATGTTCGGAATCCTGATTTATTCATGGACTTTTACAGTGGGTGAAATGCTCCGTTTTCCGATGCATTATTCAAAGATAGGACCCTGTAGACACAGCTCAACAGATTGTAATGTAAAAAATGGATGCAAATCAAACCAAAAGTGTACAGCTGAAGGTGTGTGGGAACCCTCTTGTGTCGAGTTGTGCGTGTGTCCTGCTTCAAGGTACCCCTATCCAAGAGAAGGGCTCGGAAACTTTTTATTTTCCTCTATAATGGATGACAATCAGAAAACACGCCTGCTCCTGTGAGATATTTACTTGTAGAGCTTCTAAAAATGTGGGAGGAAATGGATAAAAGCTTTTTCCTGATACTTTTTTTTTTTTTTAAACATTGGAGGTCTTTTGCAGATTTTGTATGCAAGTTCTGTATGCATAGCTAAATAAAAAGGGTCAGAGATTGACGGAACGGCTTCAGAGGTCCACAATTTAACAGTAAGAACTCGTGTTTATGTTAACAAAGCCTAAGAATTAAAAGGCCTGCTTCATGCATAATCACCTTTTTTGAGTTGTATTTAAGTGTATTATAATGTTAATTCCTCATGACTTTTTGGGGCAAAGTCCAAATGCTTCCGAGGCCGACTCTAGGATGACGTCATGAATGGACGGCACCCAGAAGGAGCGGAAAAGCGATGCCTCAGGGTTCGAGTCATCTTACTTCTGGATAGGAAAAAAGTTCATGAGAATAACTCATAAAAATCCTTTTTTTTATTGTGCCAAAGGTAATATATTATCATATACATGAATACAGTTCACTCTGAAAGGCTTAAGAATTGCATGACATTGGCATTTTAGGAAAAAAAACTTGCTTCGCTTTTTTCTGGTTAAATCTGTGCTCTCCGGTACAAAGCAGAACTCACCGGTGAATTTGGATTTTTGGGTTCTTTTCACTAAAAGCAGAATAATGTGTGGGGTGGTGATCAGAGAGCGATTCTGACACCAAAGCTTGATGTTAACGCTGATGCCATCCCTGCTTTCTGCACAGGAACGGTAAAAGGATTTATGGGAAGAAAAAAAAGAAAGAAAAAAAAAAAGCAAGTCAACATCTATATAGAACACCGCCTTGTTGCCGGGCCACATTCAAATGTGTCTCTATGACATATTTGATGCCTGAACTTTTCTTTTTCTTTTTTTGAAGCGTTACCACACGAGTTTCCATCTTGTTTTCCACACTGAGGGCTAACTTTAATTATAGAATCTCCGAGGCTATCTTCTTCAATCCTATTTGGGGGGCTTTGAAGCTGCAGTGAGGGTAATCAGTGAATAAGTTAAGCTTCGACGGATGGTGGGGGGGTGGACAATCGGTAGTTATTTTTACTGCCAATTTTTGCACAGTCTCCGGAAACTCGATTATTATTTCTTGGTGCTTATTTGTGACACATAAGTGTTACTTGTCAAACCAGAGCACAAGAAAAATAAAATAATTATGCTCAAAAATCCCGTTTTAAATGTCAAATTAAAATCCAGTATGCAACATCTTTCGGTCTTCACTAATAAAAAGGTACATGCTTATAACTAATTACAGTATTGAGAGTTCGTGTGGTCTATTCCAGTTCCTATTGAGTTTTTTTCCCCAAAGCATTAGTATAGAATTAGAGCAAAAATAGAAGAATCAAAAATGATAAACTAAAATTTGAAAAAAAAAACATCCTTTAATACAATTTTCACCAATGTGCCACTCGCGTACTCCCGTTTTCCTCGAATTGCTCCTTTAAATGCGCTATTTTGTTTTCACTGTCACAAATGGGCATCCACTCAAACTCAGGCTAATGCAGGACACTTAGTACCTAAAAGTACTTTATGCAACCCCACTTCAATAAAGAACTGGAAATTTAATACAATACAGCTTTTCAAATTTGGTTGTTTTTTTTTTTTCATCCTCTCAGTAAGCTACTACAGTAGGGTCGAGTTTATATTTACTCCTGTTAATACAATTATGTTATTTCTTTACAGTTGTATAAATTGGAAATTTAGCGCTTTTGTTTTCTCCTTTATATCTGATCTGTACATCAGATTTCTGGTATATTTTTGCACATTTGCAGACTTATGCTGTACACATCGCTTGCAATTCAGGCATCAAATTCACGTCTGCTGCCTCTCTTTTGATGCGCTTCACCTTTACTTCCGGCGCCTGCCCTAAAGTGTTCCTGAAAGTCCCGGCCACGGATCAATCGACAAAGTTTTTCTGGACTTCATTCGTTGCCACATCGTAGAAAACATGGATGATGTTGAGCGAGCAGTTTGTGTTAAATGTTTTTAGAAAGCTCTACAGAGGCGCTGGCAAGGACGTCGCTGTGTCTGAGTTCACCAGATTCTTTAGTCTCTCAAATAAAAAAAATGCCTTAAAGCTATTTTTCATCTGTTGTCCCTGGACAGGTGGCAATTTGTCTTTCTCAAAACAGTAAAATTAACAATAAAAATACAATCTAAACATACAGATGCAGTAGAAGTGTCAACATCATAAAAAGACTATTCACATCTAATGTTTAAAACCATATAGCTGAACGTTTTTTTTTTGTTTGTTTGGCTGCACAGACCCAGAGGAAAGGTAGGATTACGGTTAGGGTTATGTTAATACACCAAATGGTTTCTGAGTGCGGCTGTGTCTGCGGCTCAATGCTCCTCTAGAGGATGGGTCAGCTGCAGGGAGCCAATTTCACACACCTTGGTGTGTGACTTCTAATGGGACTAATCAAACTCCTTCTAATGGGGGAGTTTAAATAACTGCATCCAACAACGTTTAGCTCTGGACATACTTCAAATCTGTGTGCATGAATGTGCATCCTAGCTGCACCATTACTTGTGGCCAACATAAATTTGCTCAAGTTAAAACACAATCCAAGCATAAATGAGCAGTAGCAATATGATAAAATGTGAGTAGATGTTTTTAGATTTATGTATTTTTTTTTTTTAGGAGACTGGAATAACAACCCCACTGCAGGGCAGTTCCAGGGCATTTTCCCACTGTGTGATAGTTCGCTGAGGTGTTTCACTAAGATCAGCGAGATGAGACTGTCTCCCTGTCAGCTGCAGACATGCACTGCGCTTTGATTTCAGAGGAAGATCTCCCGTCCCCATTTGCATGTATTCCTGCCTTCATGTGAACATAGCTACTTACCCTCCTGCTTTGGTTGGGGTTGTAGACAATTCCCTGCTCTATATTTCTGGATTTGTTGTCAGAAAAACCCTTGACAAACAAGTCTTGTCACAGCTGCTGTGCCGTTTTCCTGGATCAGCGCAACCATCTGCTTCACCTGGAGACCAATGGTAATCTGGCGGTCCCTCAGAGGGTGGTCAGAGCGGCAGAACATGCATGCATCAGACCTTTTGGGATGGTGGAAAAAATCCTATTCTGACGTAGCAAACTACTATTTCGTGGGAACGAATGACTTTTTTGTAATAATGAAATGCTAACGAACGTATTAATTTTTTGTCATGTCAGGTGTCAAATTTTATGCATTGAAGGACAGATTTCTTTCAATTTGCAAACTGTTTGCTCGTACATCTCAAAATTTGAAGAACATAAAAATAGCAGGGTATGATCAAACGATGCCGTTTTACAAGCCATTGTGCCACTAATGTTCTTCAGTATTCTCCTATTGGTTCTTTAAATACGTTTTTTTTTCTCATTGCTGCAAATGAGCATCCAGTCAAACTCAGTGGAATGCTGGTAATACACACAACCAAGAGTTATTTACTGAAATGTTACAAACTTTTTTGAGCTGCAACAGTAGAGAAGGGTTCGTAACTGGACAGATGTCTGCAGGAGTTCACACATTCATCAGTACTTTACTAATTTAACATTATCGAAGTGGAGGTTATATTCATTATGAAATCACTTAATGAGCCCTGTAAAGATATTCAATAAATGTTGTCCGTTCTCCTTTTTCAACCTGGATTTCTTTTCATTTAAATCACTCATCTCTTTGTATATTTGTACCATAAAGAATATAACTTCTGGTTGCTAAAGCACATCATTCTATGGTATTCCTTGAAACGGTTTTCTTTCTCATTTAAAAAAAAAACTACTTCTGATTTGCTCTTTTTAAATTCAAACCTTGAGCTTTTTTTCTAACAATAAAAAATTGTTTTCTTGTTTTATCCACTCAAAGAGGATTTGAAATACAACTTCTATGGTACTTGGTAGAGTCCTTCTGGGGGTCAAAACTTGTTGAGGTAAAAGTGCACCGTTTTTATGAACAAGTGGGCCAAATAAATATGCGTTTTCTCAAAATTTCCCTTTTTTGCTGCACTAAATTGGCATCCATCTGAATCCTTTCTTATGCAGATAAAAGATTTGGTTCTTAAAAGTACTGGACCCAACCTTTGCTTTAATAGGAGAAGAATTCATGCGTTCATTCAATTCTTCAATAGTTGATGCATTTATATATATATATATACTAATTTTCAGACTTCCTTGGCAAAAAAAATATAAAAAATACAAAATAATCAAGAGAACAATCAAGATCAATCACAGAGTATTATCCCAAGTAGCATCACCAAATTATTTTTCTTTGTCAACATCTTTTGAACTTTTCATTAGCACTCTTTTTGTGTCTGCAATCTTTTCGTGTTTTTTTTTTTTTTTTTTTTTTTTTTTTTACCCAAAATACAAAATGCTGACGCTTTTCCCTTTTATTTCTTATTCAGGCTAAACACCCTGACTAGCCCTTAATTATAAATAACATTTCATCCTGGTGTCAACCACTTCTTTTGTTTGCTCTATCATCAGCCTTTTGGTGCTGAAATAAATCTTGCTGTGAATCTCAATGAAAGAAATTAAGTATTAATGTCAGAAAAGCAACCGACCGTTTAACATTTAGTATTTTAAACGCAAGTTTGTCTGCTGACAATAAACACCAAACCTGTGTGTCATGTCTGCGTGCCCCTTCCTGGCTCTTAATGGTTTTTCACAAAATGTAAGTTTCCCTTTACCAATGATGTCTTCTTCCCGCCTCGAAAGACACAAGACACAGTGAAAAACGGTTTGTCTGATGGATGCCATGACTAATTAGATTACTGGTTCTATGAATAAGTAAGATTTATTTTCTGTGCTGTGGTTCTCATTACTTTCCATCAATGAGGGAAATTATTCTCCCAAACTTTGTAGTGTGTAAAAAAAAAAAACATCATTTATTAATAATGTTGACAAAATTGACGCTAAACGTTCCCCCAAAAAATAGCAACCGCATAATTTAGCAGAGCTGTCGTTGCTTATTGGGATCCATATCAAATCTGAACTACAAGAGGGTGTTGGGGCTGTCACACACACTAAATCTTTTTGGCTCTTTCTCTGATTTTATCCCTTTTTTTTTCGTTTGTCTGTGCAATGTGATTTCAGACATTTTTACCTTTTATGTAACTTATATGTGAAAGTGGGACTCTGAGCTTTTTTTTTTCTCGTGTCTTCGTTAGTGCAAAGAGTTTCCCAAGCAGGGAGTCGGGCTGGTGATGGACGCTGCTCATTAACCTTTGCTGCACTCATTACAGTCTGGACTCCCTGGGTCACTTCACCATTTTTAGTTTCAAAAAAATGTCTTAAAAAATGTGCATGTCAAGACCACCAGTGGAAGAGTGGCCTCTGGGACTGGGAGATCATGGGTTCAAATCCACAATTCAAGTCACACCAAGGACTTGTGTCCTTGAAATATGACCCCCTCAATGCCTCCATTAACGGTCGGATTGGAGTCGTTCTGGACATAACGTGCGCTCACAGTTAAGTCGTTTTTACCAACTATTTCACCAAAAAAAAACTACAAGGACAAAAGCTTTGCACACCATTTATTTATGTTCATTTTGAGTAAGAAATACATTTTAAAAACAAATAAATACATAAGTGTTTCAGGTGAAAAAAGTTGAGAATACAGTTGCTTAGTTTCCTTTCCAAAATGACTGGGAGGTAATTGAATGTGATTTATTCAAGATGACCTTACAATTCTCCCTGACACACCTGTTCTAAGAGAAGAAAATTGACCTCAAATAACACCTATACAAATAAATGAAAACAACTGGATTAAAAAAAAAACACAGCACTGCTGCAAGACCAGATGAAAACCCAAATGGATCACTTGTTGCAATTTCCTTCCTTTTTAAACTGAATCTTGTGCTTGTCAGAGATTATGCCTTTAGGATAGCAAAGTTGAAAACAAATCCATACTATTAGTATAATACTACTATTAGTTTGGAATTGTAGTCTTTTTTTTTCTTCTTTTTACCTTTCTCTGCATCGTAAGAGCGTCTTTTTGTGTGTCATCAAGCACTAGAACAGTCCCAACCTTTACATGGGTACCGATGGGGAGTTTTCCTATTAAAGAAAAAAAATATTTGTGCTCTGAAGTAAAACAAAACAAAGACAGATTTCTTTTTGAAAAAGAAATAATACTACTATACAAAGTTAATTTTCCATTTTGATTGATTTGATTTATTGTCTTAATTTAACCAGTAAAATAATATAATAATAGAATAATAATAATAAAAAGTTATTAAACCCAATTTAGATATCAATTAATACATTAATTGGAAAACAAAGATAACAATTTTCTTGACAATGTAACTACTTTTAATCATAAGTAGATGTTTTGCAGTATTGCATACAAAACAGACGTGTCAAATGAGATTTGCTAAGTACTATAATTATCAGTTCAGGCCAAATAGTAGATTTGTTGGCTGTGAGGGCGTGGGAAGAAGCAAACTTATATAATCACACACCTATTGGGTTATTTCTTATTACATTTATTCTCACAGGGTTTCTATGATTTGATTCTTATCAGATCAAGCGGATACTTCTAGATGGATGCAAACTGCATTTCGTTGTCCTGTCCTGCAGGTGCAATGACAATAAAGTTGAATTCTATTCTATTCTACTATTTATAAAGTAACTAAATGGCTTCTTGATTATCCTCAGAAATCATCAGTTCAGTCCACATTAATATGAATCACACTGCATGTAACATATGTAATGTTCACCTTTCAGCTTAATAAATCAAATCAAATGAAATTCGTAAAACGTGAAGAAAATATCTTTAATGTATTTGACTTAAATCCAATTTAGCAGCAACAATAAAAAAAAGAAAAACACTGAGATTTCCTTGTTAAAGGCAAAAATGAATGGGCTCCTGTAGACGGAGTTCAGTGGAAACCGGGGCGGCTGGCTCCCTTTGATGTGCTTTGGAGAAGCGGGCAGAGTTCCAAATCATTGAATAACTGAATACTGATTGAATGATCTCGTTCAAATCTCCAGCGGCATGAGGGGGGAGGAAGAATTTCAGCCTTTAAATCTTCGTGCGCGCAGCCCCGCAGAGAAATACAGCACCAATAAAAATGCCAGTGGTAAACACCGTTGTTGTAAATCCTCTCATAATCCCATGTGTTATTAGTAAAATTCCTGCATCTCATTGATACGGAACGTGATCTGAAAAAAACTGCGTCCAGCAGGAGTCTTGTTAAACACGTAGATCAAAGTGTCAAGCTGTTAGGTACATCTGGATCAATGTTTGAAATAGATGAAAATATTTTGTTTTCACATTGATTTTTGGTCTTTGAAGTCTACTTGTTCACTCATTTGTTACACGAGTTCCTTCTTGTGGATAAATTGGAAAAACCGGCTTGAATGAGGCTATTTGGAGATTGTTGCAGTGGCTCTCAGCCCAGATTCATTATTCAAGTTGAATCTGCAGCAGAATCCACGTGAAGAAGCTACGGACTCGTCCAAATCGGAGCTTTTACGTCGATTGTTTTTTTTTTTTTTTTGCAACAATTCAGAGCAGATAGTTTGGTACTAAGGAGGAGGAGAGCAACTAATGCAGCAATGAAAAAACTGGAACAGATTTACAGCAATTACACTTTAAGGTCAAGTGGTTGTGTGTCACTAGCATGAAAATCTTCCAAGAAAATTCTAAAGAAGGCACAGCAAGGCTGACAGATTGCCTATTGTTGTCTACCTTGCAGCTACTTTGCTCCTTTTACAGAAATAAAACCTTTTTATCTCTTGACATGACAAATGCACTGCACATAACAAGTGGAACACAACAAACAGCTACACTTACGATTGGAAAAATGAATTGCATTTTGATTGTTACAACTGGGAAAATGTGGGAAAACCACGCAGCTTACGTATCCTGAATTGATGTTAAAATGAACAGCGCGCTCGTGCTAGTTATTGACATTAAGCTCATGGATAATTATGCTAATGGATAACAATATCATTGACTGACTGACATCGTCCTTACTTTATGTTCCTGTCTTTGTCACGTCTTTCCTCCTCTTCTTTGGACATTTTACTTAGTAGGATTTGTTTTGCAGATAAATTAATGTGGGCTTATTCTTTTCCATGGACATAATAATGACCAACTAATTTTAGGAATAGCGGAGGTCACACTTTTTTACTTCCTCCCTTTCCGGCGCCCCTTGGATGTGCAGCTCCCTTAACATTTGCTTATGCTGCCTATACTAAAAGGTGTTGTATCAGATGTTGATACAGACATTCAAAATTGGTCAGTGAAATAAAAAGTTTGAATCAATGAACGATACCCACAAGGATTGCAAAGCACATGACTCCCATTATTTTTTTTTCTCATTTTACCCCAACTTTGTAATTCCTGGCCAATAACTGAGTAGATTTTTGTCACGCGGTTTTGTTTTCATGCTTTAGTTTGAAACAGAAATGTCCGGTAAAAAGGACATCTGTACACAGACCAAACGGAAGGTTCAGAACTTGATTTGGACTAAATTAAACGGATTTGGTCCGGACCAAGAGACTTTTCTCGTCTGAATACACCCTTATCGACTACTGGCTCATGTTGTCAAACCATAATTATGACATATAGATGAAGGAATTTCTTTTATGCAGCCAATTATATAACCAACCAGTAAAGACTTCAATATGTCTTCTGTGATTAGGACGATTGTCTAAAACTTCTTCTGTATCGCTGTAAAGCTCTGGCTTGAAGAGGCTCCTCTTCATTTTATTGCTTCTTTGCAACAGCGACGTCTGTCTGAAAGGACTTTGATAATTTACAACAAGCTGTTTGATCAAACCACAAGGGCAACTATTTCAAAAACATTTTCTAAGACAGAGTAGCATCAGCAGAAGAGGTTTTTCAAATCTTCACCAGTTCAAAAGGCAGAGTGGGAGGATTTTTAATCAGGCAGGATTCACACAGGCCACATAGTATTAGCATAATGCATCACAAGCTGTAATTAAGCCATAGAAAGTGTATTGTCCTTGCATTCACTGTAATTAGTTTCTGTGTGGCTGCTTAATATGTATTTATTGTGTTTTTTGTAGTATTCTAAGCAATTGTGATAAAAGTCGGAAATCTCTTGCTAGGGTCAACCTGAGGTTATTTATGAAAAACATGTTGTTTTGTTTTTTTTTCGGTGATGTTTTCAAAGAAATTTCCAAACAAGAAAAACACAGATAAATAAATAAAAGGGGAAATCTTGTGACAGAAGCTGTCAGTCTTTTTAAGTGCATATCGCCACAAGATCAGATGATTCTGCAGTAAAAATAACTCGAGCTGTCAAGAAGTTCAGACAAAAATTGAGGGGGCGGTTCAAACTCAGGTGTCAATGTCCCTGTAGGGGACCCATACTTTTAGTGTTTTCTGGATAAGGTGTCACAAAAGTTTTCAAGTGTTACTGTCTCAGAAGCAACACCTCAATAATGTCCAGGAAACAAGGAGAACTGTAACATGAAAGAACATAAGGATTCAGGAACGCAGTCTTCTATTGCAATTGATAGGTAGGTGTCCAACTGAGCCTGTTGTCACTTCACACTCTCCTCTACCGCTGACCTCATCACCTTACAGGTAGAAACAGGATGTCGGCATGAAAAAAAACGGTCGACTTGTATGGTGAATGCAGGTGGCCTGCATGAAAAACCAAGTTCATTGACCTCTCTGGGAGCTTAAAGCTTGAGCTTGTGAATTCACAGTTTTCTATGGGCATGCTGCGGGTGAAAGGTCATATTAAACACTTGTATAACATGCAAGGGGACGTTAAGGTGATCAGACATTTGTGGTGTTTGTACGAAGGGTTCGTAATTGCTCTTCACTTGATAAGTGGGCGCTTCCTGCACACCGCTATACTGAAATAAAAAACAAAAAAAAATAGACAATCAGAGCGTAGTTTGTGTGGTCAGTAGTACGGTGGCCCTGAAGTGCAAATCACTTTAACAAATGACTTAGCACAAAAACATTTTAAAGATCTCAACTTAAATATAAACGCAAGGCAAATATAAAAAAACAGCATTACACTTTAGAAAACAAAACTAAATTTACAAAATCAAAATGTAAAAAGCACATTTCATCAAATTAATTTTAAAAAAAGACATTAAAAACAATGAAAAACCTTTCAGAAAACAAAATGAAATGTTGAAAAAACAAAATACAATGTGAAACCAGAAAGGTAGGTTTTATGAATCATTCGTTCTTTCAAATTAAAGTCAAAGATAAAAAAAAAAAAACGTTATTTGATTATCAATTTATAAACTACTATAGAAAAACGAATCATGTTTTTAATTTTTCCATCTACGTCTTAAATCAAAAAGGCAGCAAACAGATGAACGTTTAAATACATTTTTCAATATTTCGCCTGATCAAATAATCAGCATAATTTTAAACTCCAAGCATTTTTCACGGATGAATATGCACATGCACATGTATATTTACACTCACTGATCTCCCACATCAATTATTGTACCACTTGGTCATTTGATGGTTTCTCTGTCCTTAGACCTCTTGAATCATGCTACAAAAGAGCTCTACAGGTCTTAGATAAGAAATCTTGTTTTTACCACCATTGTCACATTCTTCACAAATACTTGAACATCTTAAACAATTTAAATCAGTCCTCCCACCACTGAATGACTTCATTAAGCAGAAATCACTCAGAGGCTGTAGTTAAAGGTGACTTTGAGGTCCCATTCAGACGAACTTCTTTATCACTAAATGTTTTGTCTCATAAAGGACTCCACTTTCTGCAATAGAATACCAATAATAATACAAGAAAGTGCAACTGTTGTCATTTAAAAAAAAAAATTCTAAAATTGTGGTTTCTAAATGTGCAACCACAAATGACCAGAAATAAGAACATTTCATTAGAAAACATGCTCTGATTTTAAAATAATTTATCTGTTCAAATTTGACTCTGTATTCTGTTTGTTTTATTTTGTATTCTGTCTTTTACCCGTTTTATCATTTTGTTTGTACGGTCTATCTCTGAAACTGTTTAATTTCTTTTAACATCAACCTGCCAAGGGACTCCAGATGGAAATTAGCCTGTGGCTATAATCTGGCATATTTACAAGTGTTGTAATGTTCCTTACTATGCAGTCTCCCTTTCTCAATTATTATATATATTAAAGTTATTCAATTATTCCATGGATGTCCTATGACTATGAGAGATGAGCTTAGTCCAGTGTTTGTTACTAGGCAAGACCTTTCACGCTACTGACAAACGATGTAGTCACAGGAGGGCTCGAGTTTGTGTCTTTCTGTGCTGGTCCCCAGTCCAGATAAAATACAATGTTGTGTCGGGAAGGGCACCCGGTGTAAAATCTACGCCGATACGCCGTAGATACGCCGAAAGGTGAACAACAACCCTTGAGTTGGCCACACAAGGAACTGCATGACAAACACATTTGGGTCCACTCCCCATTATGGGTGCATGTGACAAAGGCTTTAAACTGATGCATTTGATACTTGAAAGCCTGATAGCTCGTCAAAAACCACACCTCCTAGTGGTCAGAATGTGAAATAGAATGACAGTTGGTAGTATTGTATTCCAGCCACAAAAACAAAAAGCAAACCTGCTCTAGTTGCCTTAAATCTGACGGTTTTAGACTCGAGGGAGTTTGGGCGAATCTACACGAACAGTATGCTCCCTTGTGGTTACTTGATGAATTAGCTCGTATTTAGTTGCTTTTCTTTTAAAAATGTCCTTCAATCCAGAAGTCGGACACTGTGGCACCTGCCATTATTGTTTATTATCAACATATTAAAAGGTAATGTGCTCATTGCACAAAGTACAACTTTAGTAACTGTTGGTTTTTGGGTCCTTAGTATTCAGATTGAATAAAATGAAAATGAGTCTGACTCTTTTAACGTTGTCCCAACAATTAGCATTAATGGGCTCCTCCAGAAAGCTTCCTAACACTTTAAAAATTAAAATAACCGATTCTCACAAAGCACCAACAGAAGGCCCAGGACAAGAAAAAAAAATGGCAAAGCGTTTTCAAGAAGCCATTTTCTCAGATCATAATGTCGTTAAGAAACAGCAGTTAACGGGAACAGTGGAGGTCAAGTTGCGCTTATGAGGTCTGAGAAAAGGATTGAGAGAGAAGATTGGAAGGCATGTTAAATTGAAAGCTGTATGCAGTTCAACGATGAGACCATTCCTCTCTTCTAGTCCAACCCCTCCTCTGTCTGCTCGCTTTCCACTTAATCTTGAAGTCACTGCGTGTTTTCAGGCCCTCTATTACATCTCCCATCATTCAAAAAGTGGAGTTTGGCTTTATTGTTCTTCTGGCACCTCAACTGCCTCCCCAGCTTAGTGTCAAAGTCTGTGAAACATTTTATCTTAAACAGTTTTTGTACTGTCTTTGTACAGCAAAGAGTCTGTTATCTGACTCCAGTGTTGGGTAAAGACTTTCAAAACATTCCTGGAGTGGTGCTACTTTGATATATTGCACAAGAAAAATGTAACAGAACTTACACCTCTGAAAGATTCTTGGGCAATGTTTTGAAGAAGATTCTAAAAATAGAAAGAAGTGGAACCAAATCCCACATGGCAACGATCTTTTTTCTTTACATACATTACCATAGATTTCAATTTTTCACCAGTCCTTCAGTGACACCTCTGTCATTTTAATAACTGACTTGCAAAACTTAAAAAAGAAAAAAAGAAAACCAAAACAACATATGATCTGTGTTTGTCAGTCCTTCGTGTACCAAAAAGCCAAATCATTACATCCTATTTTTAGTTATTTACTGGAAAGTTGTGGGGAAATATACTAGTATGATTGTATTTTTTTTTTATGTTGGGCAGCTGTTCTGCAGAGGTAGAGTGGACGACATCTGATTGGAGGATCGCAGGTTTGATTCCCACCTTGCACACCCATGTGTTGAAGTATCCTCGGGCAAGACAGTGAAAAATACATAGCCTATATTTCCTATAACCAGGAAAGAACACTAACTTTAAGAAGAAACTCCCTAGAATGTAGTATCATGTCTATCCATGCAGCAAATAATGTTCAATTAACAATAAATCGTATAAGTCTTCAAAATCTAAAGAAGTTTCACACAACTATTTGAAAAGAGAAAATAAGCTAAAAGAATTACTTTCAATTGAATGTTATCCAATCCAATGATAGGTATTTTTTTTGCTAGTTTTAAACAAATGGTTTGTTTTTAGACTTATGTATCTAACTGTCATTCTGTTTGATAACAATGAGAAAAAAGACCAGTGTAAGAGGTGGAAACTACTTATTTTATCACAAAATGTAAACAAAATAAGAACATGATCTTATTACAAGTAAGCCCATCTTAATTCATCATCATAAAATAAAAAAGTAGCATTAATTCTTAGACCCTAAATATTTTTTTCTCAAAAGAAGGATGCTGAATGCCAGTGAAAAATGTCAACTTTTTGAACTTTAAAATACAATCAAACCAAAAATCACTGTGCAGTTTAAAGTTTTTTGATTCTTAAATCAAGTTTTTTTTTTCTTTTTTTTTGTCAAGAGAACAGAGCAAAAGGATTTCAACAAATTTTAACAAAAATTTCCTTATTTATCGATCTTGGCTCCCAATGATATAAAAATATATTGATTGTGTTGAGCAAAGGTCGTAAAGGTGTAGAACAAAGATAAGTTAAAACGACTTAAAACTGGGTCAAATATATTGAATGTCTACTAACCATATAAGATTAAAATTTCAAGGGACCCACGATAGCCAAGAGCAAAATCCAAAATGGTGGCCATTTGTAAAGATGGCAGCCAAACACTCAATCATTACAAAACTATTCAATGTCTTTATGCCCCAGTCTCAGCAATATGGACTGTTCATATGCAAAATGTAATCTTTAAGCTTGAGGGGTACCTACAGAAACCTATTATGCACAGTAAGGCAAATTAGAATTTGAGCACCCTGAGATTTTGCAAGTTGTCCTGCTTAAAAAGGAGTATTTGTGCACCAAACTAATTCAATGTTAATATTTGGTACAGCAGGCATTTATTTGTGCTTACACAGGCCAAACGTTTCCTGTAGTTTTTCACCAGGTTTGCACTGAAGGAGGGATTTTGGCCAACGCCTCCACTTTAGATCTTCAATAGATCAGTCAGTTTTCTGGACAGTCACTGAGAAACGCAGACTTTGAGCTCCTTCCAAAGATTTTCTACTGGGTTTAGGTCTGGAGACTGGCTAGGCTGCTCCAGAACCTTAATATTCTTAAGAAGCCACTCCTTCGTTATCCTGGTTTGTGTTGGGTCATTGCCATGTTGGAAGACCTAGCTCTAACAACCCCCCAAAATCTTAAAATGTAAAACCCCGGTCATCCTGTCCTTAATACAGTGCAGTCCTCCTGTCCCATGTGCAGAAATGACCCCATAGCATGATGCTACCACTCCCATGCTTCACAGTAAGGATGGTGTTCTTGGGATTGTACTCATCCGTCTATCTCCAAACACAGTGAGTGAATTTAAGACAAAAAAGTTCTATTTTGGTCTCCTCTGACCACTTAAGATGGGCCTGGACATGTGCTGGTTTAAGCAGGGGAACCTCTCGTGCAATGCATGAGATCAAACCATGACGTCTTACTAACAGTAACCTTTGGAATGGTGGACCCAGCTCTTTTTAGCTCACGCACCAGCATCTCTCGTGTAGTTCTGTCACGAGTCCTCACCTTTCTTGGGATCATTGAGACCTCACAAGGGGAGATCTTGCATGGAGCCCAGTCCGAGGGAGACTGACAGCCATGTTTAGCTACTTTTATTTCCTAATAGTTGCTCCAACTGTGGATCTTTTTCACAAAGCTGCTTGCTAATTGCCCCGTAGGTCTACATTGTAGTCTCTGGTGTCTTTAGACAGCTCTTTTGTTTTGGCCATGCTAGTAGTTGGAGTCTTACTGATTGTATGAGGTGGACATTGTATGCAGCTAACAACCTTGAAGAGGTGCTTCTAATTAGGATAATGGGTGGAGTGGAAGTGGACTTTTTAAAGGAGGACTAATTACACGTCTTTTAGGGTCAGATTTCTAGCTGATAGATAGGTGTTCAAGTATTTATTTGTAGCAGTTACAAACAAAACATTTAAAAATAATGCAATGCGATTTCCAGATTTTTTTAGATATGTCTCTCATTGTGGACATGTACCTAAGATGAAAATGTCAGATCCCTCCATGATTTCTAAATGGTATAGCTTGCATAAACTCAGGGTGTTCAACATTCTTTTTCCTCACTGTACATTTTATACATTTATATAGTTAAATCTTGATTTTTTTCTTTTTCTCATTGCTTACAAATCGTTTTGCAAGAGGGAGTCCAAAGGTACATCTATGCTGAATTTGGTTCTTGTACCACAAAATGCACAATTATTTTAATTGGTAGTATTACAAACCAACTAGTATATGAAAAAAGCCAAGCAAAACCACAGGTTTGGACAGAGAATGTTGAAGTTCCCTGAAAAGCTAATCTGCCAATTGGTAAATCAATAGTTTAAATCCCAGGTTAAACAATCATTGTGCTGTGCTTATGCTTAACCCTTTATTGTAAAAGCAAGACGTGGGGAAAAAAAAGCATCATCCAAACAAAGGATTAGAGCACAGGCTATTACAAAAGTTCAAAGAGTGTCGCCTTATCTTTTGCCACCACCACTATATGCTTTTTTTAACAGTGGCGTCTTATTTGCTAAAGCATTAGCTGGATTTGGCAGCCATTTATACTCCAATGCCAGGGTTATAGCCTCTGCCAATTGTCAGAGCCTTTGTTTTGGTTCTTTCCACAATGCTTTTGGATTTGACTTTTAATGTAGTCAATGTGGTTAGCATTACAAAAGCACAAGAAATACATTACTTTTAAAAAATGATTTAACTAAAGAGAACATCATCTGTATAAGAATAACTCTAAAGGGAATGATGCTCAGACAGAACAAAGTTTGATATGCAAAGTTTTAATTTTTTTGACTGGAAAAAGATGTGTATTTTAGTTATCTTTACTGACAGCTAGCATCAGTAACATTGCAGTTGGAACTCTTTTCACCTCACTGAATCCTGTGACGAGCACTTCTGTACCCTCAGTTGTGCACAACTACAATTTTTCTGTGTTTTTTTTTTTCCCTCTCAGTCACCTTGAGCCCTTTTCTTTCCCCTTTCCTTTCAGCGTAAATTCTTTGTGAGTTTCTCTGTGTGCTGGCTGCATGTGTCAGGCTGATGCGGAGTCAACTTTAGCTGGGGCTGTGGGACCATGAGCCTCTTTTCCCTTTGCATTTGTTCCGGTACCCATCATGCTGCCGTTTCTGGCTGCACTCCAGCTGATCAGCTACGTGCTGTGTCCAAAGCAACCTCACCTAACCTCAGAGAAAAATCTCCCTGTACTTTGAAATACAGTAGTGAAGCTGTTTTTTTGTTTTTTTGTACAGCATGCTGCACTTCCTGGTATTTCAAGTCTTATAAGCACAAGCTCATGCAATATGCTCTCCAACTTCTGCTTCCTGGAGTGCAGGAGAGCGTGAAGTCCTGTCCACCTTTCCAGGCATCACTGAAAGGTGTGTTTGCATCTAACTCTGTTCTCATATGTGTTGACATGAAAACTATGCAGTGTCTGGTGTGCAGCCATTAAAGCAAAGGTCAATAACTCCCCAGTGAATCATGAAATGCCACATATTGTTTCAGTTTCCAGACAGACGGGTCTATAGGTTTGACTTTATCAACATTTTGGAGAATGTATTTGTTGTCATTGTTGGAGCCTGAAAAAGCCTGAATGGAAGGAGTGCTAACTGGAATTTTGTATCAGTCTGAATTTTACCTACTAATGATCATGAAACATAAAGGCGTGGTCATGGTTGAGCAGTCAAGAAGATGGGGTTAGATTGGGTAGAAAAAGAGAACAATTTTTGCCTCATAATTTATTTTGCTTTCAAACCAAATCAACGGAAAATGTGAAGCTACAACAGAAAACTGGACTGTATTCACTTTAATAGTAGGTCTTGAAGAGTGATATTGCTGATTCAAAGACTACACGGAGTTGTATTATGTCCTCCAACTTGATTAACCCCTTTTTTAACCCCCTTTTTTTCTGCCTTTTCCCACCCATCTCTAATATCACACTCTCTTATTCTCCCGTCATCTTTCCGTCTGGTCCAACAAGTTGACAAATTGACGAGACCGGTTTGAATGCAGTTTTGGTTTGAAACTAAAGGTTCTAGCTCCAGAGCAGTGGACATGACTGTCTGGAATTTGCTTTAAAACCTGTGCCAGATAGCAAGCAACTTTTTTTTTTTTTTGTAAAATCATTGTATCCAAAACCATTTGGGTTTGTTTTCTCACACATCTTAAAACGTCCAGCATTTCTCTCATAATAGTGTTGTGTATGTGGTGTTATAGCTGTCAACGGGAAACATATTCATGGCAACCGTAATGCTGACCATAGAGATGGGTAAAAAGAAAAATCAGATAAAGAAAGAAAGTTGGGTTTTCTGATTGCTACGGACTTTTTTTTTTTTTTTTTTTTTTTTTTTTTTGTATTGCCGAAGTTAGCTTACTTTAGCTCCGAGTTAGCTTAGCTGTTTTTGTGTCGTTATCCTCCCATTTTTAACCTGTTTTAACCGACATGTACCTTTTTTTTTTATTTTACACCTAATGAGTGGTGTGACACGTCTGTTACTCCTTTCTGGGCTGTTTTCCACCACTTCTGGGTCTGAAACGATCTACTGGTACATTGTTTACACAATCCGATGCTGTTGCCTGACAACCACAAAATGCGGCTAGAGATCACTGTAATATGATCTGTTTTATTCAATTTTTAACAGAGATGTGGCTATTAAGATAATTTTCGTTGTACAGGATCAATGGCATCTAAAAAAGTTTTTTTTTGTTTTTTAAATAACCCTCCAAAACACACATGATTTTTGTATTCAAGACAAAAAAAAGTCGAATTCAAAACAGACATTTTCAACGTAATACTGAATGTGGTAATACTGAATGTGGAATATTTCCTGCCAAGTTATGCACAAAGTATTGTTTTTGTGATTACAACTTTGTCTTTACGAAAACGTTTCTTTGTCTTCGTGATTAAGTTACATTTGAAAGATTCCTTTCCTCATAGCTATTGGGCTGCTGTTCATTTCAGCATTGGACGAGTTATTGTAAGAATGCTATTGTTCTTGAAGATTCATCTCATGTGACTAGCTTTTATTTTTAGGGTCAATGTAGTAATTTAGTGTACACCTCCATTGAATTGGATCCAAACATATCTGAAGGAGGGAAACGATTGAATTTCCATCTCATCTCTTTTTTTAAGCAAGTGTCTTTCTGTCTTTCTTCCAGCTAGAAATATCTATCTGTGCTTCAGTACACAAGGGACACAACTGCTCCATTGCATGATCCCTTACTCTTTAAAGTGCCAATGGATGACAACTCAAAGATAACTGTCCTGAGAGATGGTTAAGTCTCCCAACTTCTAAAACCCGCCATGATGGCCCCACATCAACTCCAACTTTTTTGTTCTTGTTCCTTCTCTCTTTCACATGTTTTTTCAGCTTTTATGTAAAAGAAAAAAAAAGATTTCTACAGCAGAGGGGAAAAAAACATGTTTTTCCAGGATTCAAGCATCCCAGACTTTATTACCTCATTTTCTGGAGAAGCTCACCCAGTGGTTTACACATTTTGATGTGGGAAAATAAAAATGCATTGCAGTGGTAACAATACTGAAGCTTTTACATCCACTGACATTATGTCAGCAGTTGAAATAATACATGGGGATTCTCAGTCAGTAAGCACACTATGACGCAAGTTTCTGGTGTTGTAATGGCCCTCATGAAGACACAGTCCAAGCAGGATTCCTTTTAGTAAAGACCAGACCTCGGAAAATGAATCTTGAAGAAACTTCATGAAGAGAAAGAAAAGGAAAAATGGCCTAAATGCTTTTAAGGTACTGCAGTCAAACTTTATGATACCTACTAATAACAATTTTAACTTTATGGAGCCAACAATTTTGGTTTGGTTCTTTTCAACTTATTGCTTTTACAAGAAATGTCATAAGTCAGATGAGGTGGTGAAAGTTTGTCTCCACTCACATCTTGGTGATTTGAGTTTTTTTCTCTCCCACATTATTTTTCCTCAAAGGCAATGATGTTATTGAGGGATTTATAGGGCAGCCAATAGCTACTTTTCTTACTAAATGATTTGAGCGAGGGGAGAATTTAGCAATTTTTGTGAATAAAGACAAACCTTTACTCAATCAAAATGGTTGAGTCTGGTACAATCCTTCACATTTCTACAACTGTCCCTTAAAATCCAAATAAATGGTTTCACCTAGAGGATTGGACAACGAAATTAAAACCCAAACCTCTTGGTCTTTTTGTTAGCTTGTTACTCTCCTAACCTTTAGAATAAGCAGTCATGTTTCAAACACCTCCTTCTTTAGAGCATATGAACCAGCTCTCTTACCACCACTTGTCCACCATTTCAGAAGAGACAAAAAGCAAAGCATATTTCACGATAAAACACAGATCAAGCATTTTACTCATTCCTTCAATCTTTCAAGTTGCATTTTACAGTTCAGGGTTCAGAGATATTCTATCCAGCCAAGATACTGGCGTCCTGGTGAAAAACGTACTTGTTGACCCAACATAAACCAACCAGGACACTATCCATCTGCCACTGCATACCTCCATGTGTAGCCATTTGGTCAGTCCCAAACTCGAGATTTTCCTTGGAATTTGTGCGACATCCATGCTGCACCAACGGAGTTTGATTCCAAATCAAAACCTAACAATGTCGTTTCTGTCTCAGATATTGCTGCCAGATAGAAGCACTATACTTCAGTTTCTACCACTACATCGTGATGGAATTATATTCAACACAACCAACTTCATTACTAATGATAGTCTTCTGAAGAAACTGACATTTTTACATAAAATCAATCAATTCAGCATTTTTTAACACAGTTGGTCAGCATGAATATTCAAATGTGTAATGTCCAGGAACACAGTGTTTTTTTTTTTTTTTCCTTACCGAAGGAAAAAAGGGTCAAAGTAGGAGGAGGCAGGTCAGAGCAGGAGAACTGGTGAATGATGCAAGCAGAGCTGCATATAATAGGGTAATACATCCATGCATAAAGTGCCACGGTGTAGACACAACCATCCAAGGTTTAACCAGCTTGTACAGCGGGTGAGCAGAATCTCTCCTTTTTGTGCTGTGAATAAAAAAAATATAAATAACGGTGGAAGGACTCGGTCGCCTGCGGGCAATTTTTCACACATGACCGCGAATAGAACCTAATGAGCTGCCAGACCTTGAGTGGGCAGAGCAGACAAGGCTCCGATGGTAGCAGGCTTTCCTCTCGGCCGAGACATTACAGAGAAAAAAAAAAAAAATCCACATATTACACTTAAAACTCACCTCACTCTGGGTTCCACATTTTCAGAAAAAGCCAGTTTAAGGCATAGAGAAGTTGCAAACAGAGGGATTATGTAAATCTCATATGTCTCATGCCTTCTAAGAAGGGCAATGTCATTTATGTTGGATTCATCTTTTTTAGCTACAGCTTTCCTGCCAACCATAATGTTCCGATCAATACCATCATGCAAAAACAAATGGACATCTATCCGTTTAAATATAAGCCTTGAAACTATGAACATGCGCTAGATCAGTAATCAACAACAAGCACAATGCAAGACTGCAGGAACGCACTGGTTTTGATGAAAAATGGGTTTTGTTGCATCTTTAATCCTCTGCTGTAATTTTGCATTCCCTGCAGGCAATGGAAGCCTTGTTCATTTCTTTGACTGTGATCCATGGACTCTCATTTCGAGCTGCTCTGCTGCCCACGGGAGCTCTATGCCAAACCAGTGGGCCAATGACCATAGCCTGGGCTTACGTCCAACAAGGCATCCTGGAGAAATGAGTAGGCTTCAGAGTCCCTGTGTTGGAGCAGAATGTAAGGACATAGCTACATTATCTACCAGACACTCATTGAGGATGCAAATTTAATTTAAAGTGATTTTTTTTTCTTTCCTCCCAACATCATGAACAGAGATAGAGTTAAGAAGATGAACACAAAATGTTATATTTAATTAGACCACTTTAAATGTGTCACTTTGTAGTTCTCGTGAGGAATGCATTTACATGGGAACACTGCAGATGCCTAGAAATCCAAACCAGCTTTTAGGTTTCACAAAATCACATTTATAAAGAGTCAAATGTGAAGAATAAATAAGCTGCAAATGAAAATATTTTTTACTTAGTGCGTAGTGCATCTTCACAACAGCATCAAGAACTAACTAAAATACTCATATATTAAATGTAAAAGCCAAAGGCTTTGTGTCGCTCAGGTCATTTGTTCAATTTTAAAACGTAATTATAAATTTGGAATTGTATGGGCTTAAAGATATTACCAGTTAACTATGCTTCAAATCACGTGTAGCTTTGTAGGAAAGAATCTTTTTATCAAACAAAACCTTAATAAGCGTTGTGGTTTCAGTTTAATTTAGAAATAAAAAAAAAAAAACAATTGCCAGAAGTACAATACTTACACTTATTAACAGAAAATAATGCCAATAGCACGCAAATGTCTTCCGCTGCAATACTTCAACCGCTGCATGCTACAGAACTAACTCCTTTTGGTATTTATAGGGGACATTTGGGACTTTTCAGTGATACCAAATGGGAAAGGCATGGGGCTCTGGGAATTGTAGTTTTTGATTCATTAAAACAGCTTTTGACTGGACAATTGATTTGTTTCCCTGGTAGTCGTGGGAGGTCCAGTAAACATGGATAGTCAGAATCAAACAGCTAGTCATCCATTATCTGATCAAAGAAAATTGTAAAAATATATTCAAATGTTATGAATATTGTAAATCTAGCCTGCTAAGAACACATTTTAATAGCATTCTGCTGGGAAGTTTTGGGTATTTATCAACTTAGATTAGTACTTGTGGTACCAAAGGCACACCCAGTAATGGTTAGAAAATACATTTATTTCCTGTTGAAAAATTAAGTTCCTGTCCAGGACATCTCTTTAGGTCTCTCTGGAACAGTCTTGGAGTTGGTTTACACTGTAGTTATCATCTTCATAACAGAATCGAAATTCAGTTTTTAAATATCTGATATATATTCTTTGGAGGCGTGACCAATAAAAGAAAGAGTTCAGGGCGCATAGTATGACTCTCAGATCATCACCCATGATGGCTGGCACCTGGAGAAAGGAAGTTCCGCCGTTCTTCTGGGCCGTATATGATCTATACTTTCCAAACACCACCTTCTCCACTGACACCGTGCTTCCTACCAGCCTCTCAACAGTGTTTTTGTGTTCCCATCATGCCTTTGTAGACTGGAGGCACTCAACACTGGAGGGTTTCTCATTGGAGGTAAAGTGCTGAGCTCCTAGAGTCCTTGGTCTAATGCAAGTATGTGATGGCAGATGGATATCTGGCTGGTTTGAGGTAATTTTTGTCTCTTAAGACCCATTGACCCATTGGTTAATGGATGGGCGAGTGTGTGATAATTTCAAGAATGTTTCCTCAGACACTTGATGCTCAGCTACAGTCTAGTGCAGTTCCAGTACAGTTTTGATTTCAGGAATTGCTCCCCTTGGACTCTGGACCCTTCGGAGGCCCCAATTTCTCCAGCTACTTGGGCTTCTACTTTGCATGTTGTGGTGCCCAAAGCCAGATATCGATGTCATTCAGGAACAGAACAGGACATTTTAGCATTCATGTTTCTCCACTGACTCACAAAAACACATACTGTGAGTGTATGGATGCTTGTCTTTCTGCATCCATACTTAATCCGTAAAGATGCATTTAGGTTGAACTTTTTCTGCATTGATCTGGGCATTGGATAAGCAGCTGGCTGGCTCAGTTGGGTGGGTGTAGGATCGTCGAGTGGAAAACCAGGGGGCACGATGAGTTTAATTCAGTGTGTGGACTTAGACGAAGCCCTTCATGCTACTGCTTAACCATCTAGCCACAAAAAGACCCAGGTCTGGGTCTCCCTGGGATGGTCCCCAGCCTGGATAAAATACAGGGTTTTGTCAGAAAGGGCATCTGGTGTAAAAACACCTGTGCAAACAAGTGAAAGCTGATTTGCTGTGGCGACCCCTTACAGGATGTTCATTGGCCACAAAAAAATCTTTGATGTGAGACTTGTCTCATTTCTCATAACGAACTCTGTGTAGCTGGTTTATAATGACTTTGTTGGGAAAAGGCAGTTTCAGAAGATTTCAGTTTCTGAAAGAGAAGAAAAACACGCGCTAAGAGAATAAAAACGGCACTGGATTACAGACGAATGTGATTAAATCATCTTAATCCTCTCCTTTATTCATTCTCCAGTATGCCCAGGTAATCATTAGGTGAGACGGAGCCCGTGGCAGAATGAGTCATAGTGTGTCAATTAGATAAATAGTTCAAGCAGTTGCTCAGTGGGTTTCTAGTGCACATGCATTATCTAATCACCTCAGGTTGGCATGGTGTCATTTTCTGAATAAATCATGTCAACAGTGCTGATAATTGAGATGAGGCATCTATTCAGCACTTTACCATCTTAGTTTACGGCAATGGCACATATTAACACCCACAATGTACAGATAATTACTGACACTCTTCAGAGGAAAGTTGGTGCATTCTTACACTGCGGACAAGTACAGGAAAGTCCATCTGTCTGCCCGAGTGCCTGTCTGGCTGTTGATCTAGTTACAAAACACGGCAGTGCTTAAAAGTGTATGGGGTCAACAGTATCCAGAGGAAGACAAGGACACAGATTATGGTGGAGATTTGGCAACAGCTGCCCTCTTGGATTAGCAAAAATAGAGGGAGGGGAAAAAAACCGGATCTGTGACCCAGTATCCAAAATGCTGCTATTTAGTCTGTCCTTTACTGTTGCCTGCAAATACTTAAACCCTTTAACTTATTATAGGTATACATATTGTTTTTAAAAACACAAATGGGCCACACACATTTGCTGGAATGTTACCCTGCCCCCTTAGTATGGTACATCCAACACTTGTGCCTTTGTCACAACTGCTGTTACAAATGGATATGGGCTGTCTCTTTTGGCAAAAATTGGGCAAACTGGTACAAGGAACGCAGGTGCCCGCAAGAATGAATAAGATCGTAAACCACTCGTTGAGCCCGTAGAGCGAAAATGTGCATGGATTTATTTATTTATTTTTTTTTCTATGCACAAGATTGACCCATCTATGACCCTCCACCAGCCCTGACAGCCCAAAAACCCGCAGCAACCGTACGGGTTCGTGTGACTAATGCTATGTATGCACCGGGCATGCAATGTGCATTCAAAAAGGCGCTGAACTCACAGTTGGAGGAGGCTTGGTGCAAAAATTGTTGATTTCTCCTCTGTGATCGATTTTAAAAAGGTTGGCACTTCCGGTGTTTTGAAAAGGACGCGACCCGAACGTCCCAACCAAATCTGAGTCTCTGATTGGTCAAAGTTCAACTGGTTTAACTTTTGACGCACATTCAATGGCTGCACGTTTTGTATGTAGAGAACAAAAACAGACTTAAAAACATGCGTAGTTTTGAATTCAGAAACCTGTAACTCACATAAACAAGCGTTTACATAGACTTTATATTGGAAGTGGTGGCTTGAACATGCAATGCAGAGTCCAGAATGAAAGTAGCATGCAGCTTAAGGCATTAACAGTTCACATGGAAGCAGTGCGTTGAAAGCAGCTGTAAATTTGAGTCATCCCAGTCAGTGGGTGTGGTTATTAATACACTTAGATAGTTGAACTGCTTTTTGTCAATTGACATCAACTGAAGCTAGCAAATATGAAATCTTTCTGACAAAAAAAAGAGGAAAAAAAATCTGCTCAAAATAAAACGGCGAACGGCACATTATCTGCTGGTAAACTCATAATCTCAGAGACCGGCCAAGTGAAGAGCTCTCTGTCTGACACATTACTGCCCTGAAGCAGACTTTAAGTGGAAATAACTTGCAACATCTGATCTAATTGTATTTGGTTCTAAAAATTACAAAAGAAAAAAAAAAAGTACAGCTCACAAAATAGGTGCACAGTTTCTGTTCTTGAACTACATTTTTTTCTCCCCTCCTTTTTAAAGAAGCCACGCTTTCTTTCTCTTTTTCTCTATCCTCCATCATATTAATTTCAGCAAGGCCTGCAAATCCACTCTCATATTGCATAATTCATGGAAAATCTCTGACAAAATTCCCTTTCATGTGGGCATTGCGCCCTGAACAAATCCTTGGAAATGTGGATAAGTCCAAAAGGCTTATTCCTGATGGCGACTCTCTGCTGCACTCAGGTAAACAGCAGAACCAGGTCAGCAGTGAATTGTGTGATATTTGATGTCATCAACTGGGAAGCAGGTGACGCTTGAGCTTTAGAACCAAAAAATAAAAAATAAGCCCTTGCCGTGCCATCTGTCGAGGGATCCCACACAGTTATGAAATTATTTCTCTTACAAGTTTTCACTCTTGTAGTCGATTCTCAGATTCACACAGGTTTTACTCATTTATTAGGGTTTTTAGATTCATATTATCCTCTTAAAATTTTAATTGGAGTCATTTTCTGCCATGGTTTGATTTAAAATTAAAGTTTGAAATACATTAGAGTGTTTTCCTAGAAAAAAAAAACTTAATTAAAGCTGTTTTCTACTTAATCAATGATTTTTAACAGAGGAGTTTTTGGTTTCCCAGAAATGCTTACAGTCGGCAAACAGTACAGTTCCATCTGTCTGAATTTTAGCAGAATTATCCAATTAACTCAATGTGTTCATGTTTGAACACATCAATCCCCTTTTAAAGATGAAGATTTTGACTAGCTGCAAAAACATACTAACAATGTGTTGTTTTCCTGTAAAGTGAGAAAAAAACATTGTCATAATTCTGTTTTAATATGTAATGAATCCACTAAGTTGGAAACTGTTTTTTTTTAAGAATAACTTTTTGTAGTTGAAATTGAAAAACGTTTTGACTGTGTTTGCTGAAGTACCACAAGTCCTTGTTTAACTTGGTGAGGAATCAACAGACTTGGGGAAACTACAAGTAATTTCATACTTCAGTTAGTAAAAAAGTATGTTTGGTTAATTCCCATGTGTGTAATTTATCAATGTTATTCTTGTCTCTGTTTGTGTGTTTATTCTTTTTTTATAAGACTACAGTTTGATCAACCCATGACCACCAACAGCCAAGGGCCTCATTAGCAGGAATACCAGCAGTTAGTCTTTCATTTCATACTAAATGGCTGGTGGCCATGGACTATTACAGTCTTTTATCTTTCATGCACCCTGCCTTTATGTCTTCCTATCTTTACATTCATCTAACAAGACCATCAGCTTTAAAGTAAAATGTATTCTTTGGGCAAAACAGTTTCTGGCAAATGTCTGAGAGCCACCTCCTTTACAGATGATTTCTTCTTCATTTTAGATTGTTTAATTGTTAATTGGCTGTTTTACATTAGGCATAATGGAGACTGACGAAATCTTTGTGGAGCAAACCACATAGTGATGGGAATCAAACAGGGAGTTCATATGGCTGAAGCCAATTAGCTCCGAGAAATAAAGATTTAGGTTGATCAAACTTTTTTTGTTTTGGGAAATATGGTTTTAGCTTTTCTTATTTGTAATTTGATGAGTTACAACCATTTGCTCCTTTTAGCTATTATATCCTTTATTACGTACTCACCGGGTATGTGATGCATCCAGAATGCACTGAATGTGGGTTCTTGAACGTGCTTTTAGCATACGGTGTTCACACAGGTCTGCCGTTATCCAAAACTAACGTGTGTACTTGCACAAAGTTCAACTGCTTAAACTTTCAATGTGCGTTCAATGGCCGTGTGTTTTGTATATAGAACACAAAAACTAGCTCAAAAATGGTGTATACTTGAACCCGCAACCTTCCAATCAGAAGTTAACTGTCCTACCACTGCACCATGGCGGCCCGTGGCTGAACTAAATGGTAAACGCTTGAAAACTTGCATAGTGACGTGTGAATGTGAGAGTTTTTAATGTGAAATACCAAAACGCGCATTTACACCCATTTAGACAGACGTTTTATCGAAAGTTGTGGCTTGAACATTCGTTGCCGAGGCATTAGATAGTGTGCAGAGGTTTCAGACTAAGATTAATTTCACCAGAGTTCAATTACAGGCTTGATTGACCTTCAATGCTCAAAAAATGATCTGGACTGAATCGTCCCGTCCGAATTCAGGTGAAGTTAAAACGTGCCAATAAAAACAGAATACCAAGTGTGAATTCAATCTGACTGTGCATGTTGGCTCTAACAAACAAAGGAGATTTCTCAAAGCAGAATAAAACGTTGTCAAAACAGCTCAAGTTCATGGTACCATGCTGTAAAAGTATTAATTAAACATGGAGATGACATTTTTAATTAACGTTTTAAGCAGACAACAGCAGGCAGGTGGTGTTTAGAATTTGAATTTGTTAGGCAAATCAAATCGCCATTAATACTAATACTGTACAAGAGGTTCTGTCACTTACAAATGTGCAGCTTTGATGGATCTTAAACACATTTTGTATGCAGTGTTTTTGCAGTTTTGCTGTGCAAGGTGTTTATTTGCTTCAAAGACTTGCGTGTATCTAACAGTGCTTTGGGTTGTTTATACCCTACGATGTAAATCTAACAGTAACGTTCCCAAAGACATAAAAGTGACAATAAACACCTCACAATTATTGTAGTGTGAGCTCATGGGAATGACATGGAGAGTTAAAGAATGTTTTATGTTAAATGGGAACACAGTATAACACCTAAGAGGCAGACATAGCATAATAGCAGGGCTGCCTTGGCATTGATTTGGCTTCAAAAAAGCTTAACTTCAAAATAAATTATGGAGGCAAATACAAATACTGCAAGCTGGGCAGAAGTGATCATATCAACCAGCTAAGCTTCCCCATCCTCCCACACCTGACACTGAAGAGGAATCTGCAGCACGTCAGCAAAATGCCAGTGACATTTGAGAAGGTCACATTTTGAGCCGTCCAATAGCGTCCAAGTAATTTTGGATGACAAAATCAGTAAAGTGATATTAAATGCTCCATTGTTAGGAGGGTAAATTATAGGGGGGCTGAGCATTAATGGCTAGCAGTAAATCATACTATCTTAACCCTTTTACACTGGATAACACGCACTCTTTGAACTATTGTAACTCTTTGACCATTTGCATAATCAGCCCAAAGGATTCAGATTCAATTCTGTGACAAAATTACCTGGTTGACGTTGATTGCGTAAAGATTTCAGTACTGTAAAGCGTTTCAGAGTTTTTACGTGATTTTTGTAAACCACCGGTGTGTACTGACAGAGTTTTACAAGTGCTTGAAATGTAATCAACAAGTCTCAGTACTCAAAAAATATAACATTCATCGTCACCATGAGACTCACCATAAAGAAAAGTTTCACCATTTTTCAGGGGAAGTTAAGAAAAGAGAAGACTAATCAACTATTAGATGGACTGAAAAAACATCAGTCTGCATTTACTGCAGCCGTGACATCTGTGATGGAGCAGTGAAAGCTGGCTACCTTATTGCAAACAAGTTGGTGCAAACATCCAACTGTTTTCAAAAGGTGAAGGCTGCAGAAGTGCCCCAAAAACCAGTCGACCTTTGGCAACATAAGTCTGTCAAGGATTACGATTGCAGATACATGAACTCTCAGGAGACTTGGGCAGCCAAATGAAGGCCAGAATCTAATCATTTATTGATGAAATCACCAACATCACAGATTTTACACAACTGTGTGTATTTATTAGAGGTGTTGATGAGAGTTTGACTGTCACTGATGAGTTTCTTGAGTTGGTTCATATGATGGAATCAACAACAGATTTCTGTAGCCCCTTCTTGAATTTCCTATCAGGATTGCTTCAATATTAGATGCAATTTTTAATAAAGTTTTAAATTTTATTTGAAAAGCATTGGCTTCTTTGAATGAATATCTAATTCTAGCGAAAAAAAAATGCTGTAGTTTGAAGGCATTGAGAAAAAACCTCACAAAAACAAAGCTACAGATTACAAGTGGACTACAGGTTATTTTAATTTAAAGAACATCAACCTTGGAGATAAAGCTCTGGTGTTAAATATAAGAAAGAATTGTCGCCAAGTTCTTTGTACCTCAGCTTTAACTCAGATGCATAAAGACAAAACACGTATTTAATGGTGTTTTTTTTTCTTCTTTTGTCATGAAAGCTTCCTGGTTGAAAGCTTCAACTTGATTTTAAGCAATGTCAAAAGCAGTCGGTAAGTGTTTCTGAAAGAGTTTCTTATTAAATTATGTAAGAGCTTGAAAAAACTCTCAAGGTTGGATAATGCAAAGGCACAAAAGGGACACGTTGAAGCTTGCATTCAAGAAACATCTCATGGTCTCACTCATTGGAGCACACTGACTAAAGAGTTCAACTCCGTGCAAAGATGGAGTGAGAGAATATCCTCTCAAAAATTGTAATGGCAGATGCGTTTTAGAGGGTGGTGTTAGCCATCACTCTCTTTTTATTACCTGCAGGGTGAGCTTTATCTTAAACAGCTTTGTTTGAGCCATAAAATTAAGCGTTAATTATATTCAGTCGCTCTTGAAACACATAAGGCTCAACTTATAGGAATGCTGAAGCAAGGTTTTAAGTCGAGCTGCTGGTTAAAATCCCACAATTATCCATGATAAAACCTTGGCCTCGTCCAAGTCAGTGCTACTTTTTTTTTCTCTGAACTTATCAGACAGAAACAAGCTTATAAAGTGTTAAACTATGGTCCGGGTCAATACTCGATTCTGATTGGCTGCTGGGTATGGATAATGGACAGTGATAATGAGCATCAAAAAAACAAAAAGTTCCTGTCACATACCCCAAATGCTCTATATCACTAAGATGGTCTTAACGCCACTTGGTAACTTGAGCAAGAGAAACCCACAGCATAACTTAGAACCCTGCTGTTACCATGACAACACATCACACTGTGTAACAAAAATCTAAATTTGGGGAAAAGCAATTTAAACCCAAAAAATGATAAGAATACTAAGTCTTAAGACATTGTCCAAACAAACAACTCTCAGCTTCATCAGCGTACCTCTTTAGCCATCATCTTCTCGGTAATGGCCTTGCGTCATGCCTCCTCTGTACCAAATGAGTGGAAACCATGTTTTATGTGATGTTAATTCAGACAATCAGCAAAATATCAAGTTTGAATAAGTAAACTATCTCAACAAGGATTGCAAAACATAGAAATTCCATTATTCTGTCTCTTGTTGCTTGTCTCCACCCTCATAATTCCTGAACAATGACTGAAGAGATGTTCAGTCACATTGCTTTGTTTAGAGGCGTTGGTTTCGAAACAGAAATATTCGAAAAGCACAATACAGACCAAATGCAAGGTTCAGGACTCAATCTGGACCAAATTAAGCAGACTCAGTCCGGACCAACTGACTTTTCCAGTCTGAATGCACCCATACACTTTTTCTACCAGAGCTCCTTTAGTAACTCATTCTGTACTCTTTATTGCATTTGCATAACATACACATTCTAAAGTGCCCCCTTTTATGTGCTGTACCATTGCTATTATTTAAATAACCTGTTAGAGTATGGAAATGAAAGCAATAGTTTATGCTTTTCTAAACTTTTGCATTGAAATTAAGTTTACTTTGTAATTCAAGACATTATTTTTAATGCAGAAGCCCATGAGTACAAAACTGCTTCCGATTACAACATGGATTTTCCATGCTCCAAGTTTTTTGTTGCAAAAATAAGAGAACTCAATAAGCATCGTCACAGATTCACAAATTTATAGCTGGATGTTATCTGTTGATGTTAAATTATTTGTGTTATAACAGAGGAATTGCACAGAAATATGCAGTTTAACTGTGCTTTTTTTTCCCCCAAACATGCATCACTTTTACTTTTTTGGCAGCACAAAAGTAATCTCTCAACAAAAAAACTTGCGAGCTAAAAGCACCAAGCTGACAATTTTGAGAATGTTTTTCCACGAACCATATCATTCAGCTGTTACACATGATGGCTTACTCCCAATCTGTTGCACCCAGTTGAACAAGAAATGTGTTTACAAGAGGATTAACGTCCCACCACACTTCAAAGTACACAGTAGATTTTCTTCTGGCCTCTAAACTCCTAAAATCCATGAAAATCAGTGGGTATAGCACAAGCAGAAAGAGCAGCACATGCAAGGTGACACGAGTGTCTCAGAGATAGAAGGCGGTTAGAAAAAAGACTAGTAAAAAAAGCAACAACTTTTTTAAAGTTTCAGTTATGAAGATGATCAAAATTTTGATTTGTAGCTGAGCCAATGTACCTGAAGGTGCACTGTGACATCTTTAGTATATGTAATACTTAGAGATAAGATCATGTCAATAGTTTAACTGGAATTCTCAGAGCTAGTTTGTGTCTCCATTGACCACAAAAGAGTCCATCCATCAGGTTCATCTGTACGTTCATTTTCTGAACCTCCTGTATCCTTTTTGGGGTCACGGGGTTGCTGGAGCCTATCCCAGGTACTGTTTAGCAAAAGCGGGGTAGACCACACGACAGGTCTCCAGTCTGTTGCATGGCCACACATTCCCAGACAGATTCACTCCAGGGACAATCTGGATGTACCAATTAACCTATGAAACATGCATGAAAGGCATGCAAACTGCTGCATGGGATTTGAACCAGGGTCTTGCTGTGAGGAGAGAAAGCCAGCCACTACGCCACCTTGCAACCTTTAATTCCATTAATTAAAGAAAACATATCAAGCAGGGTTGAATAAACTCCAAATATACAACAATTCTTTGAAGTTGTTAGCTGTCATGTTTGTTTTTAATGGAATTTAAAGCAGGATTATCTGACATTCTTTATTGGAAAATGGTAGTTATACGTTTATAAGAAATAAGAAAAACATGGTGAGAATTGTCCACAAAAACTGGTATTTCCCAGCATTTATACCCTTTAATTAGTTTTATTTGTTAGTTTTGTGTGTGTAAAAAGGGGAAGACCTGACTGTGATGTATCGAAGCTGACCGCTATTGTCTCTTCATTGAGTAGAAAGTGAAAAAAAAAATCAGTAATGTGTTGTTTATTCTTTTGATATATTAGTTTCACATTTATATACTAAAGAAAATATTTTGCTGAATATTTGAATGCAACAAGACATATTTAAAACTTTTTTTTTTTTTTGCAAATATCAGATTTTCAGTCTAATTACTACCAAACACATTGATCAAAGTGCATAACCACAATTCATCCCAGCAGTTTAATGTGCACAGCCATTTGATGCGCAAAAAGTTAAATCAGTTAAAGTTTGATCAGTTAGGGATTAATATTTGGTAGTGATGTATGCACGGCGTCCCTTGTAATTCATGGAAGTGCCAACCATTGGAAAACTGATCATGAAGGAGAAATAAAAAATTACAGTTTGTGTGCGGCTGGAATTCTATGACACCAAGTCATTCATTGATCAGAAAAAACCAGGAGCAAGATTCATGAAATTTGCACCGCCTTGATATTTAGCATCAAGCCTCTTCCAACTGTAGGTGGTGGACATACACTAGTAAACTGTAAAAAAAAGAAGGCGGCCCTCCCTGTGTGAACACCATGGAGTAAATGCGTGTTCAAGAAGCCACAGTTAACACGTTCTTGATGTCCAGTGTGTATGTAGCTTTTGAGAACTTCTTTCACGGCCAAGATTGTCTGACTTCAAAAATGCTTGGTTGCAGTTATTGGTACCAAGACTGACCTATTGGGGTTAAAAGGGCAATTATTTTTCCACTGAGGTTGGGGGAGTTTTAAAAAGTTTAAACTTTAATGCGCAAATATAGCTTTGATACACTTTTTCTTTGCATGTATCAAAGCTATATTTGTGCATTTTATCTAATTGGATAAAACAATTACCATAAACGTGAGCTCAAAATAAAAAAGTTCAAAATAAGATGGATGAAAATATTTTTTTGAACTCTCAATTTTGTTTCTTCAGTGTTTGCTTAAGTTTAACTCCACTTTAAAGTGTCTTATCAATAATTTACACCGTAACGGTGAATATCTCATGACTTCCAAGCATGTGCTCTCTTGGATAAAATGGTTCACTCTTTTCCCAGCGCCTCTGGAGAAGTGTGAGGCTGTGGATGAATACGATGACCGCTGTGATTGAACCAAACCGGGCCAGAAACTCTCAGCCAGAAGCCCTCATTCAGCCTCTCGCTTCTGCAGTTGTATCTCTGGCACGCACACACCGGCAAGCACGACCGCTGCCAGCACTGAGAGCTGCTGCTTTTGTTCAAATTACAAAGGGACGCAGATAAAACAAAACAACAGCAAAACTCCCACGCCGAACTCTGCTCTTACTGTAAACAAACTGAGCTGCTTATGAGAGCCCACAGTGCTTTCCTTTAGTGACCTTTTGCTGTCATAAAAAAATGTAGAAACTGTTTACATTTTTGACATAACAAGTCAAAAACTTATTTTAGCTCTCTGAATTATTTACAGAAATTGATAAATCAAAAAAACAAAAAATTTTCAACTGGAAAATAAAAGTAAAATTCAGAAATACATTAGAAAATGTGTTTAATTCTTAATTCTGGACAATGTGGAATTGTGGAATCCATCTTTATTTTAACCATACAAAAATCACTTTAAATCATAAGGACAATAAGTTCTTTTGTCATTTCTCCTTTGGTAAAACAAGAAATTTACTTATTTTTTAAGTTAAAGTCCGATTAGTCATTTGTTCTCTGCGTTTGAACCATTTCTTGAAGCGGTCAGCTGCAGCTGCTACATACTTTAGCAGGGTGATCATGTCCTGATGAAATCAACATCTCTTGTATTTTGTACGTTTCAAGGTCATTTAGTAAATTCCTATGTCATTTCTATTTGGTTTTATTTGACGCTTAATGCAGAGAGGAGAAAAACGATGGAAGAAAATGATACAAGTTTAAGCTTTTCGGAAAAAAAGAAAACTTTTTTGAGGTTAAAGAATGAATTATTATAGCTACTTTTTGTTATTTAACCAACTACATGAACATTTTTTCTTGCAAAATTTAGTGGTGCACCATCATCAATAGATGCCTATTACCCCGTAAAGAATAAAACCTCGGATTCGCATCTGGATTTTTGTGCAGAGACTTGTTAAAAAAAGGGAAAAGTTGGAAATGATGAATGTGGGTGGTTGCATCTAATGCCATTAAATGAAGCAGTGCATTTCCAAACAAAGTACTCAAGGATCATAATTGCTGTCATTATGCACGTGAGTAACAGGACAAAAATGCCAAAAAGTCCACGACATGTGCTCTCAAAGTTGCCATTATTTTTGGCTCAAAAGGAATAAAAATATTCCAAAACCTTTTTAGTCTATTTGTTTAAGAGCTTGTGACATTTCTCTGGTCTGAAGTTTTATTTTCAAACTTCAAACCATCACTACTTCAAACCAAAGAACTTTGGCTAAGTAGTGGTTGACAACTTAATTAAACAACCTTCTTGACTCCTAAAGATTTGAATGGAATCTGACTCAGCACTGATCCCACACCTTAGAAATATGAAAAAGAGTTTAAGTTTATTAAATATAGCTTAAAAATGGTAGTTAAATCATATTTGAAATCTGAAAAACAAAAGGAAAAATGCCTCTACAAGGTAATCCAGAATCTGTACGAGGCTGCAGAGCCTCAAGAAGCTATTTTATTTCTTCACTGTGGCAAGAAATAATGTTTAAACAAAGGTTATTATTGCATGAGAAAAAATTTTTTTTTTCCCTACTGCTTACATTAAAGTATTAATCAAGAAGCACTGAGAGCTTTAACATTCCTCCAAAATGCATACATGTCATATAACTGAGTAAAATGATGCTAAAAGGCTTGATCTGATGACAGAGTTATTAGAATAAGTTTAAACTCCAAAATATGAATGAAGATACTGTAGCTGTTCAGATGCAAAGTTCTTAAAGTATAATTGCAAATCAACTGCAGCGAGATCTTATTTGAAACAGAATGTATTTTATTTTGAAAGGACACTTGTATATGCTGCTTGTCAAAAGCAATTTAATATAAATAAATAAAAATATGGACATGGTAAATTGGAAAGCATGACCCATTGTTGATTTGGGAAATGCTTTTATTACATGAAGAATGTAACTATTGTAAAAGTTTTGTTTGTATAAAACTCTTGCTGCAAAGAAGCAGCATCTGTTTTGCTTTTGTCTACTTCTATACTTCTTCTTATTACCTTTGTTTTTACAATAAAGCACAGCAAGGACAAAAATCTTTCTGAAGCTATGAGGGCAGCAAAAAGGCGTCTTGAATAAAGCTCTTTTGTCGTGCTTTCCTGCTTGAGATGTCCCATTGATAACATCTTACCCATGTGGTTCTCTAATGACACATGATGCTGCTCTGATATTAAATGTTTTGGTATTACTGACAATCATTTTCATTATATTCTGCTGTCTTTTTGTGCTGTGTGCAGCAGGATATGTAATATGCTTTGTTTAGCATTTATAAAGATTTTAAAGTCAGATTGTGCTTGCACATTAGCTGGAATTAACCCACAGGTGAGTAGGTCTTTAAGTCACACTTTGGGAGGAGATTCCACATAAAAAACATTTTTGTTTTTTTTATCTAATATCCTACCCAAATCTTTTTTTTTTTTTTACATGATCTTGAGGAATTTTTCTGATAGTGAAGGACATGTATAAAGAAAATGTATCTTAAAACTGCATTTCTGAGTATTTCTTTATCCAAATCATTGCGATTTAGGAGTCCACTCTAGGAGTTCCAGTCGGAAGAAGCTTGTATGTGTGACGTACAAACTATTATGGAAGGCTGCAAGCTCCCTGATCCGTTCCATTGTGATGCGTCTGATTGCCAACCCAATAAGGGGTACAATAGCAGGTTAGTTGGAAAGCATGTAGGACACTGGGCCTCGAGTTTGAAAACTTACAGTAAAGGACATAACTAGAGTCTTATGGCACCAGAACTTCTACATCTATGGTAAAACTGTATTAAAAGCAACTTTGGTTCTACTCAGTTTATTAAATGTAAATTTGAATTAAAAAAACCACGCAAATTGCTTGACCGATTTCTCTGTTTTGCTTGTTGTCACAAGTCTCTTCACATCATTCAATTAGCCTAACCAGTTTCCCCGGTCACCCCATGTACCAGTGGCTCTCCAGTCTATTCCTTGTTTTGACCTTCTACTAACATTCTGACCTCTGGTCTGATTTTGCATTCTCACTCTGAGCTCTGTAAGTCTCCTTTCCCTCAGAAAGCTGTCCTGGAGCTGCTTTAGCTCCTGGATCCTGCAGCTTTTTGCTTCTCTCACTCTCATCTGCTTATACCACAGTGGTTTTCTTTTTTTTGACTGAGGCTTCCTGTGCAACGCACATCTGCTGTTTGGCTTTCAGGTCAGCTGCTTGGACCCTGTGGACGTGGATGTTGCTATTTTGACCAGACCTGACCTTGTGAACACTCACCTGCTGCTGTCCATCTCATTCTTGACTCCAAAATGAATGCCTTTCAGCAAAAGTAAGTCACACAGACCACATGTTTTTACTTATAGAGGATTTCTTTTGCGAAAACTGTGAAAAAAGACCATTAGATTTAGAGAAACAATAAACAACTAGTGTATGGGGATTGGTAGCTCCCCTAAGTTTGGTAAAGACTGCATTTCTGATGGTTCACAGCTCAAAATTTCATCTAAAAAGTTACAGTTTGTAAAAATTGTCTGCTGGGTGTGAAACAAGTAGAAACTTGTACACTTTTTTTTTTTCTTTACCTGTGCCAGAGGCACCAATTAAAGCTTGATTTCCATCATGTCTGCTGTATGCTGCAAACCGTAGAACTGACACAACCAACACTTGAGCGCTTCATGTTTTTCAACTGCAGAGAATGGAAATGTCATGCTAATTGGAATTTCCTGTTGCCATTCCAGAGGAAACTATTCTTTAGGACTCTAACCCCCCTCATTTTCTCAAGTCGATAGTGTTATGACACAAAAGAAATCCCTGTAGAGGCTGAAATGGATGTGATTATTCAACCTTTATTTAACAAGGTAAGTCAATTGAGAACCAGTTGTCATTTACAATAAAGACCTGGACTTTAGAGGCTTGTTTTTGGACTGTGAGAGGAAACCGTAGTGGCTGGGGAAAGCCCACACGTCCATTGGGAGAACATGTTTAGTCCACACAGAAAGGACTAAGCTGGGATTTGAACCAAGATCTTCTTGCTGTGAGGAGAGAGTTCCAATCACACCACCGCACAGCCCTTAGGCTCCACATTAGTTTTAAACTGGGCCATTAGAGGTCCGACCTAATAATCAACTCTCCTGATTGTCGTTTTGTGACTCATATTAATTCAAGGGTTTTAACATTTAGTTTAGAGTATCTCCTTATGCAGATGACTAATTGTTATTTTCAAGCCAGCTGAGTCATGGTAATAGCCATTATAATCATGTTCCAAAAGGTCATCTATATGCTCTGGAAAAACACCAATGGAAGACTCCTCGCCAAAGAGTCTCTCTGGAGCAAACCAATCACGGAGAAAAAAGAACTCCATCATGTTTTTGCATTCTACTAGGTGATAAATGAAGTTGAGATAGTTAATTTGCATATATCACATAAAATAGATATAATTTTAGGTTTGTTGATAATCATCGACACATTTCTCTTCATCTCTGAGTCTGCACTGAAACTGCACCCACTGCACAGTCCCAAGGGCGGGTACCCCCTTGTTTGCAACAAAGAGGTCCAAAGAGAAAGAAACAGCTCTCAAAATAAAGCAGGTGGTTCACATTATCCTGAATGACTTGAGCAGTTTTGGCTCCAATGTCTGGCTGACCTGGTGCAGGCTCATATTTGCACCATGTCATTTGTATCACAAAGCACAAAACTTTTGTGCCCCCATTTGTTTGGCTTTTTGGGATTACAATACTCACTGTCACTGTCGCTGAGGCAGCGGTCCTCGCTGTCCTCAGGGGGAGCCTTCATGAAATCCATGCACAATATTTTAAACTTCCAGTTTTGCTATGAAAGGGGACACTTGGAGCCTGTTTCCTGTTCTCTCTAGCTCAACACATCCGTTCATTTTTACTTCATATTTGATGTCAAGACTTCCATTTGACAAAGGTAGCACTTTTTTTTTTTTTTCTGAAGTGCATATTACTTAAGTTAAAAATGGACCAATCAAATGCCTCAATAAAAGTATGTGGTCTCATGTCAAACTTTTGGCAGATTTTGTGTAGGTCACTTTCGGGGTGTTCGGGGTGTGGTCTTCCAACGGGCTGGCAGAAACAAAAACTAGGACCGACTTGAACCAATCATTGCTCAACAACGTCATCTGGTTCCAATACGACAGTGTCCATATCGTACTTAATGTCATTGGCAGCAAGGGCGTCACTAGGTTTAAAGATAAGGGGGGACTTAGTCCCCAAGAGGCGCACACAATATCAACAAACATAGCGCGTTTGCAGTTGCTATCATCTGAGAACATTTCCCTGTTTGCTAGTTCCCTGGTAGCTTTTCAGCTCTGTCCTTATATGTTTGTGCCAACTCACGTTTGCCAAAGATGACTAAAGCTTTCGTCCAACTCTTGCAACCACTACCGACTAAACTATCATGTTTGCAGATAGCAGAAAGCTGTTTTCTGGTTAACTAAATATTCTTACAAGTTGTGCTTTTTGAACCAGCTGTAGTGAAATACTTGCTTCTATGTACCAAAAGTATCATGTGGGTAGCTCTCACTGACTGTAAACACAATGGACATAGCAACCCCTCCCCTTTCATGTCCCCAGATAGGACGTAATCGCTGGTTTCATGAAGACCAATCCTGTCGACTTCTTTTGGGAAATAGACAGTTATTACTCAGTCATTTTATTTATCAGAATAACCATTCTTGCTCTGCTAACTTCTTCTTAACAAGGGCTTGATAAACCTAATTTTTCTTTTTTAGATATTTTTTCTTAATCGCAAGTCATTCGTGTTATAAACTGAAAAAAAATAACCCCCAACACCTCTGAGCTTAAGGAGCGACTTACCTTCCAGACACTCTATACTCTTTATGAATACAAATATGAAGCAGCAATTTAAGATGAGCTGTCTTTTCAGGTCATTACTGCATAATCTTTCTTATGTAATAACATATTGTAATATTCATTAAAGCAGGCCACTTGTAAAACATGTATTTGCTGCGACAGCTCTGGCGTGGCGCTGCAAAGCGGAGGGAAGGACAAACATAGGCTCCCCTTTGGAGAGCGGCCCAGTACAACCAGACTCTTTCACAGAGCAGCTCCACTGGTGTAGCTCGGGGTTAGTGCATCATTCTTAAGCATCGCTTGTTTACCACTTCCTCACCCAAATCTGCACTCCCCTTCAGGTCAGAACTGTGCAGTTCTCAGCCAAAAAGTGTCCCAAAATAGTGCAGGGAATATGGCATGAACTCTGCAAGTGCAAGCCATCCGATGCTAATGTATGGAGACAGGATTTATCTGCCACTATAAACGCATACAGACAAATAGGAGTTCTAAATGGTAAGAAAGCCCGCAGGGAACATGTTGAAGTCAATTATACACAAGTCTATCAACAGCCAATGCTAATATGCAGCAGTACAATTGAATCATTGGTGCAATTACATCCAAAACTGCCAGCTGCATGTTGGGTCCGGAGCAGACAGCATGCATGGAAACTTGTGGGTGGAATAACTACTAATACCAATTGAGATGGCCTTTTAAACAAAGACTGGTCTTTTTCAGACACTTTCTGTGATTTAATATTTGCTTCAATTAAGTTTGATATCTATACTGAGGAAAATGTAGATACTCAGCTTCAGTTCTCTTGACAACATTTGACCCAACAAGATACATTTTTATTTCTTTTCAGAAATTACTATTAAAAACTAACTATTTCACTGCGGTGTGTAACTTACTTTTATTAGGGTGGTTCATTCGATTTTAAAATTAAATAAACCACACAAAATTACTCACTGACGTTTTCATCCGTTGTCCTGTGGCAGCTATATTTAACAAAACCTATTGCATGAGTGAAATACAAAATGTACTCATCAACATATTACTAAACGTATATTGATATATGGTGTGTAAGTATGTATGTGAGTATTTATATATATATATATATATATATATATATATATATATATATATATACATGCATACAATAATAATACACAATAAAAATGATAAAATATTGGCATAAATCAAATACCAACACTAAATCTGTAAAATAGTTACATAAAATGTGATTTTTTTTTAACAAACCAGCAAAGAAGTATACAATACCAAGATTGAATCTGTAAGATACTAAACTAAAGACTAAAATCCTAACATAAAACAATACGATATTGACACGAAAGTACAAAATACTAAAATTATATCAGTAAAATACTAATAAAAGTATAGATTACTGGCATTACCTCAGTATACCAGGATGAATTTATAACAAATATCAACATATAAACTATAAAATGCCAACATGAGCGTACAAAATACTAACATTACATATGTAAAATAATATAATAAAAGTATAAAATATTAACCTTGCATTTTTAAAATACTAACATGAAACTATAAAATACTAACATGAAACTATAAAATACTAACATGAAACTATAAAATACTAACATTACATCATTAAAATACTAACTTAAGAATATAAAATACTAACGTTACACCAGTAACATACAAACATTAAAACATTTTAACATAAAAGTATAAAATTCTAACATTCTCAGTAAAATACTAGCATAAATGTATAAAAATACTGACAAAAACTATAAAATACCAACATAAGAATACAAAATACTAACATTACATCTGTAAAATACTAACATAATAATAGAAAATACCAACATCACATCATTAAAATACAAACGTAAAAGGGACAAAAATACTAACATTACATCAGTCAAATACTCATTTATTTAAAGCATCCTGTCTTCATCTGCAGAACTGTCTGTCAGCTCTGCGTCCGTCGCCCTGCCTTCACTGTCACTCCTTATCTTGACTCTCAGCCCACCGACTGCCGAGTTGAGGAGTGGATGCAGTTCCACTTTAGTGGCTTGTTGTCCTTTGATGTGGGGACTCCAGTTCTTCAGCAAGGAATCGGCTCGAGCTTGAATTAAACTGACCTCAGACAAGGGGATGTGTGATTGGGAGTTAACTCGTTTTAATCAAGGCGATCAATACAATTTGAACCTTCCTCCATCAATAAAAACATCACCTTCTTTTATTCCTCTTTGCTTCCTTTTCACAGTAATTCCTCTTCATCTGTCTGACAAACAAAATGGGACCAACTGAACAAGATCTGGAAGGTGCTTCAGTGTCCCTACAACCACGACTTTGACGTTCTTAATTCTAATTAATGCACATCTCACAGAAAAATAATTAGACAAGAAATCTTTCTTCATTCAAGGGAAGAAAGCATATTTTCTTGGGACCGGTTAAAAGCGTTACAGGAGCTAGAAGAAGAAATGTTTTCTCCTGCTCTTTAGGCGTCTGGCATGTTTTATTTATCTTTTAGCAATCAGTTTCAGCTCATTTAATGAAGCACAAATCCATTTAGGAATATGTGCTGAGCTATGACTGCCATAAACTCACTTGCTTAAAGACTACATTTTTACTCTGGGCCCCCAAGAGGAAATGATAAAATGTGTCCCCTGAGGCCATTTCATTTCAGTCGTGCCTCTGCAGAGCATTGGGTTTTCTTGGGAAAAGAAGATCCAAGTTATCAAATTATGGATTCAGTATTATGAAGAAGAAAAGCCTCACTCACCTGGTATCAGCCTCGGCTGACATGCCATGAATTATTGAAATTGATGGAAATGCTCCTGAATCTGTGCAAAAACCTTTTTTTTCATTTGCAAGCTTTGGGTTGGAGATCGTCTCCTGGTTCTTAAGTGCTGCGTAGCAAAAGTTAAGAAGGTCTGATTAGCTAAAGTGCAAAACCCTCAAGGCGTTGGAATGGGAAACTTGAGGACAAATGTCAGAGCAGCTGTCTGGGATTATTCACTGACAATTTTTTCGAAACGTGAAGCACGAAATCAGAAAGCAGAGTACAAGTAGAAAGCATGACATTAATAATTAAAGACTCATCTGGACCCAGCAGGTCCAGGATGGATCCAAAAAAGCTCTGACTAGCATAACGCTTCGTTTGCATCAAGCCGTGTTATGAAAACTGATCTGTTCTGTGCCGAAACTCAACGGAGAAGTCTTTATGTAGGAGTTCATTGTGACAGACTGCAGGATTATTGGTAATGCATTTAAGGAAACTCGGCTCTACAGGTTTAAGTAGGTTTCAAAAAGACATTTCAACTAATCTTTGATTAGCTTTTATGTGGATTTGATACCAGCTATGTCCGAATTCTCTTCCTCCCCCTAAACGACTATATAATGCAGGATTATCTACTGCCATAAATTTTAATGTCAGTTGGACAACACGTGCACTACTTTATGAATCTGTTTATTTTAAAGGCTAACATGACATCACCTTTTTGTCAAAGTAAAAACCTAGTAAATAAGAACATTTTACAAATACTATTTAGGAATCCACTGTGTTCTGATGATAAAAACTTTTATAATCTATAAAAAAAATACATTTTATTTATTTATTTATTTTTAAATGAAAAACCGTTCAAACGCAATGCGTTGTTTATTTTTTTGGAACCAGTGAGAAAAACGTCTGAGAAAAAAAGTCTGAGGAAAAACACGCTGGTTTTTCGCAGACTTCTGGGGCATTTCCGGTGCACTGGATCTTGAAATTGACTTGGATAGCTCTATAAGATGGCGACTGCCTCATCTGGTGCACAAAAGAGTGAATAACGAAGGAATTTGGACACAACCTCTGTGTTGTTGGGTTGAAATCCTATAATGTTTACAAACTGTTTTTGCTCCTTAAAATAAGATGCGAAAGCTGCTTCTACAGGAAAGTCAGCAATAAAAATAAACATTTTTGAGCCTTTTATTTATAACCAGATCCTTTCTTAGGATGTTTTCTTTTTCTTAGTTTAATATTTAATTTGTTTATCTTAGATTTACTTTAGTTTTTTTGCTTAACTGTTCTGTCTATAGTATTCTGGATTGGGACTAAACATGTTTTTTTAATATCCAGAACAACTTTGTATCCAGCTTTCAGTTTAAAATATTTGCATTATTTGAAGAAAGTTGTCGTCCTGTTGTTTCTGTCATAATAGTTGATATCCAACTAAATATGTTCCAGTCAGTTATGGTCACAACTTTGACCAAACAACACTTTTGTGATTATTAGAGATATAAATGATCACAGCTAAATCGATCTAGTACTGAGAGTAACAGCAGCATCGGTAGCAAACCACAGATACAAAAAGTTTGTTGGTAAAAAGGTATACAATCATTCATGAAATAAATAACTGGTTTCTGGCAAACGGTTAGCTTCTCTTCTTGTTGTGCTCTCTACGGTCTTTGACTTTTTATGTATTTTATGTACATGTCCCGATCAGAATTTTTTGTCCCCAATCCGATTCCCAATTTGATTTTGAGTCCCATTCCAATACTTTTGTAAAACATGTTTTTATTATTAAAAATGTTATAATCTAATCCAGGTTGGACCCTATTTTTTTCACCTTCTTTTATCTTTTAACACTAAATAAGAGCACGTGTGTGAAGTAACTTTTACAATTAAGTACAAATCATGCAGCTATTAACTAGAAAAAAAATAACTATAAAAGGTGAGAAATAGTCATGTGAGAAAGTTTTGGAAACTGTAGCTTTCAGATGTGACTATATAAAAGCAAGGACTTTCTTTCATAATTGTAGTTGTAGCATAAATATGATGAGTTAGCTCATTTTTAAGAGATTCTGCATTTATTTTGGTTTTTTAATCTCCTGTAAAACCAAACAAAAGTTTGTTTTTCTTTTGAAGTGGATTTGTAGGCTGTTGTTTGTATGAAGACAAAAAGCAAAAGATACTGGATACAGATTTTAACTTCTATTCCGTGTCTGTGAATGTCTTGCTAACTTTACCAAGCTGTTTGTTAGTAAAATGTGGTGATCCGTTCATGACAATCAGACTACTTCAAGACAATTTATTTGAAATAACAAGCTTGAAATATACAACGCTGATCAAAACAATAATAAATAAATATCCGATCCTGATCGGGCGACATTAAGTTTTGAGTCTGAAACTATGAGATCGGACCCGACTTCCGATCATGTGGTTGGATCAGTACATCTCTAATGCCAAGAATACCAGAATAAATAAATATAGTACACTTTAAGGACAAACCAGGCTAAAAAAACAAAATGCCAGGTTTTAAATTTTGACGCTGTTTGAATACGTCTTGATTTTGTTGCTTATGAGATAAAAACTCCCAGATAAAAAAGGAGTTTCTCTGTTAAAATGAACTTTATTTATAGTTTTAAAAACTAAATGAGTTATAAAAATCAAGATAGTAACCATTTTAGAAAAAAGAAAAATTAGACAGTATCGTATCACTACCATTTTTGGGTAAATCTTTCATCTTTCGATTCGTGGGCCACGTATTGACTGCAAAACAAATCTTGTGAGAGGGGAAGGTTACTCCTGGTGTTTGCTTTTTAGAAGGGACCAACGTGTAAGAATCTGCCAAACGGAGAGCGTAGCCTATTAGATTTCTGTCAAATGCGTTCACTTAAAAACAGAAAAGTTTTCAAGAGCACAAAGGGGAAAAGCAGCTGTTTGGACACTGAATTTACAAAAAGAAAAAAAAAAGGAGACAGTTTTATCTCCAATGCAGGAGTCTTGAAGTGCCATCATGATCATCAACAAGTTTCCAGCATGATCCACTGATTGCTGGGAAGGGTTTTGCATAAGAGCGGAGAAGAAAACCGAGAAACAATAGTCAAAAGGCTAAAAATAAAAGCGCAAATGCCTAAAAACAGAAGTTTAACAAGAGGAAAGTGGTTATTTTCAGAAAGCTAATAAAGTTGTGGACTTTTCTGTGCAGAAGTTTAATAAAATAAGTAACTAAAAGAGAAAAAGAACGGATAGGTTAATGTTAAGGAAGATATTCTATTGAGCCCTGTTGAGCAAAAGTAGACCGACTTTAATGTTAAGCTGCAATGAAAATAAAAACAAAGGCTCTTTAGAACATGTGGAATGTAAAGACAATGCAAAATGACAACTTTTTTTTTCTTCCATAATCTGTGCTTTCAAGGAAACAAAGCAAGAACGGGAGTACATAAATGAAGCGCAACTGAAAAAGTGATACTGAGAAAAATAAAGGGGCAGGAGACAGACAAAAATGAAAGCTCGCTGGGACAAAATTGAAGAGGAAGTTGATGGCGGAGAACACAAAAGCTACAGTTTCACTCTGGGGACTGTCTGTAGCTCTAAACACAAGCCAAAAAGAATAAACTGTGGTGAAGAAGGGATTCCTTTTTGAAGTGAAATGAGTATTCTGGCTAACCTTTGTCTCACATCAGCCAGATAAAGGTTTCTTAAAAGCTTTCTTTGAAAAGAAGCATGAACTGAAGAAGCCCCATTTAGCTTGGATTAATTGTTGCCGTGTCGTTAGGGACTGCTAAGTCACTTTGAAGCTTTTAAGAGTCTGCCACAATAAATACATGGAAGCCACATTACTTGCAATTTACAGCTAACTGGGTCTTAAACAGACTGGCTCCGAAAAGCAAGAAAAACATAAAAATACAGAAAATGTATGCTTACTGTCACTACAGTGTACATTTATTAACACATTTCTGGCTTTTGTGGCGGGAAGATCTCAGCGGGAGGCCGCTTGCATTAAACACAGAGTAGTGCATGTAGCTTATTTTAGAGCTGGATGTTGCTTTGTGTTGAAAAGTCTTTTGATTTGATGGTTTAGCTGTTTGAAAGAAGCACGGATGCTGTCTGTATCCACACAAATTAGGAAAAATGTATCTGTGCAGAGGAATGGATATTTCACTGCGCTGTGATGGCCCCATTGGTTTTAACTACTCTTAGCTAAGCGGATTGTTTCATGTCGGTTGACTGATGTGAGAACTTCTCATAATTATACTTTGGCATCAAAACATCTTTTTCTGTAATGAAAATATAAGAATTCATTCATAAATGTATTAAACAGATAATCTTTCAGGTTGTTTTATGACCGTAAACCATCAAAACAGTACCTGGTGTCGACTGTTTACTCCCCGTTTAAGGCCGTATCACTCTGCCTCTACATTTTGCACATGTTGCACACATATTTGAAGCCACATGTTTGCGGTTGTATCACACAAAAAAATCACGCACAATTGCGTAAGATATACTTTATAATTGCATATAAACTACATAAAATAAACGTAAATTGTGTAATTCTCAACCGACCAAAAATTGTGAAGATCTCAAAATTGAATTCCCGTGAGGAACCATCGGAACCACGTCGTTAAAAAAGTCATTAAAAAGGGGAAATGTCCTCTCCAGTGTAGGAAATAAGATAAACTTCCCCTGCCCATTTGTACCAAACAGGTGGTGTCAGCTCACCATTTCTGGCTGCACTAAAACATTTCTCTGCCATTTGTGCCCGAGTAAAGTTACTACTTACACTGGTAGAGTAGGATGGAGTGTGTACATCGTCAACATACACCTATTTCCATTTGCATTCTAATTGATAAGATAAAACATCTAAACTAACTGTCAGACCAGGGGAAACCTTTTGCCACCAGATTTGTCTGTTTATTGTCCTAATCTGAATGGTCTAGTAGCCTATGATTTGCTTGTATAAATGACTCGAAATGTGGTATCTCAGAATCAGCCTAATATGTACTCTGGAATGTTATTTGCACGTAGTTTACAGAACCATTCCCAAATCCAGGAAAAAAAACGATCGCAGCAACCATACTGATCTTATTTAGAACCAGTTGAACTCCAGCAAATGGGATGTTGAGTAGGCCTTGATTCACTTCCCCAGGTGTGTGAGTTTTGGGATTCGGATTAGATGGGGAAGGATAGAGCATGTAGGATTGACTGATGCCCTCATATTCTGAACCCCAAGCAGAAAATGACTGACAGTTTAATTTTGTTCTAAGCATTTTTATTGTTACTTCTCTAAACGTAATATTTATTTAAACAGCTTTATCTACTAAGCAACAGTCTTCACATTCATAGAGATAATCCAGTTTGAAGTTATTTAATCACAAAAACATAAAAAAGGTTAATAAGATGAAACTGCGTTGGCCTTGCATTTATTATGTGGTCCAGTGAAAACAAACTTTAAAAGGCCTCAAACTTTTACTTAATGAACAGCAGTCTAAGTAGGTCCCTCTAGAGTCCTTCCACGAGATGCCCCAATGGAAACCCAGTTGATTTGCTCAGGGGAAAAAAAATGGTTCTGACTGTATGTTGTTTTTAATAAATGCGCAAATTACCTTTAGATTTTTGATTTTTCTCTCCATTTCCTAACTTTTTGGTAAGGTTTGTCAGTCCAAATGAAGTGCTGGGGGCACTCGGCTTGAAAAACGCTCCCTGTAGAACCAGAAGTATGAGGTTTGGAAACATTCAGTCACAAGAACCCAAATTAAGCTTTTTAATTAAATAGTGTGATTGACAACTGTTTGAGAAAATCTGTTATGGCAAAAGTGTAATGGAATTTAAATAAGTAATCATCAGTATAAATCAATGTTGTTTGCGAGCATGCGTGTTTCACCCTAGTTTTATATGGTTATATAGTTACAATATGTTCTACACTATAGGGCATAGGGAACTATAATGCTACATTCACACTAGGCTTGGAAATGTGTGTTCGACTAAGAACTTTCAATGAAAAGTCTGTCAACACAGCATATGGATGTTTCAGTCTTTTGTGTTCTAAAACTTGTGTTCACGTGTTGCTACACAAGTACACAGCCTCCCTGAACCACAATGCACATGAGCTTTGATAAGACTTGACACTTGATGGGCGACGTTGTTCCATTTTGACTTAATAAGTATAAAAGCCTACTAAAGCCAGAGTTCAAGTCTTTTGACCCAAGAAGTAAAACTCAAAAGTAAGCAAACACAAGTCAGCAAATGAAAACCGCTTAACACACCACAATGCAGTCAAACAAACCATCCAACATAACAAAGGAATTGCCAACTCTTGGTACATGTGTATGTCATGTTATATCAGGGAGCTCGCTCAGATGTTATCGTAGTTGAGTTTGTTCACCCACCCACCCAACCAGCATTAGTTTGGTCCCTGAGTGTATGATGCATGTGTGTGTGAGTTCCTGTGTGCAGTTTCAGACAGGTGAAACTGCAACAGGATAGAACGACTGGTTTGTCTTTAGATTAAATTTAATCCTCTTGCTATCACAGCTCTCTGCATTTATCCGGACTTGAGACCGGCACATGAAAGCACTGGGTAGTGCCCACTTGTGGTTGCATTACTGTTTTTTTTTTTTTTTTTTTTTTTTTTTTTTTTTTTTTTTTACAAAGCATATATATTTTTAACATAAAATACATTAAGACAAGTTAAAATCTAACAACAGTGGAGGGGAACCAAAGTTTCTAGCAAAAAAGCCTACAATTTTTACTAAATAAAACAAAAAGGAATGTAAAAAAACACATAAAAATTGTAAATAGCAACCACAGTATCAGGAGAAAGCATCTACAAAATATGTTTTTTTAATTCAAAATTGTTACAGAAAAGAAAATAAGAACAGTTAAAATTTATGAATTGAAAACAAACCCCCCAAAAAAACTGTTTTACGTTAACATTTCTACAGAACAGAAAAACATAAAAGAACAGTTAAATACATTTATTTAATTGTGGGGACAGAGTATCTAAAGAGAACCTACAACTAACTCTTTTTTTTTTTTTTATTATTATTTTTTTTTTACAGAAATCCCAAGAATTAAAGAAGGGTTTAAAAAAAAAGGCAGAGAAAATGGCAAACATTCAGTGTTGTAAATGAAAACTATCAAAACATTTCTTCTTTTTTAAAATTAAACTTAACGTATTAAAAGTAAACATTTACAGAAAATAACAAAAAGTCAAGACTTAAACATTTAATTTATGTTGTTTTGTAGACAAAGTACATCCATATATCCGTATTCTCTTTGGAATGATGACGGATACAACAATTTTCTTTTGAGAGTCCTCTTTTTTTGGATGCCTTTTGTCTTCAAAGATCCAGTTTGCCATCTTCATTAGGGCATTCTTCAACCAATTTGCCCTTAGGATGGAGAGCCAAAAAGTCAGAGTGATCATCCCCTTCAGAGATGGTTTGATGGTCGCTGGTGTTGTTAGGGCTTTTTCCTGTCTCATTTTGTGTTTCAGTTGTTGGTGAGCTGTCCAATGCATTCCCAACATCAGGAGAAATGGATCTTACCAGATCCTTTTCAGAGATGTTTGATCCAAGGCCAATGTCAAGGGAGCTAGATGTGTCCTTGTCCATCTTCCCAGGTGGGATCACATTTTCTGGTGAATTGGCAAGATGACTTTCAGTTTCTGGGTTAGCCTCAGATACTTGAGCAGGGGTTTGGCTGTCATCTTCATCACATATCTTTCTCACTTTACTCGGGGACAAGTGGTCTTCTGGACGTTCTTTTCTCTTCAGACAAGGTTTTTTATTGTCAACCGAGTGTTTGTCCTCATAAATCATTTTTTTCTCTGTTTGATCAGGCAACTTTTTGTCCAACTGTGTTTCTGAAATGTCTGTTGTTTTCAGATCACAGACGTGTGGGACGAATAGGTTGTCTGGTGAATTGGGAGGACGATTTTGAAATTCCAGGTTAGCCTCAGACTGTTGTTGACTCTCATTTTCATCAGTTAGCTTCCTCTTTTTAGCCGGGGACAAGTGGTCTTCTGGACGTTCTTTTCTCTTCAGACAAGGTTTTTCGTTGTCAACCGAGTGTTTGTCCTCATGAATCCTTTTTTTCTCTGTTTGTACAGACAACTTTCTCTCCAAGTGTGTTTTTGAAGTGTCTGTTCTTTTCGGATCACGGACGTGTGGGACGAATTGGGTGTCTGGTGAATTGGCATGTCGATTTTCAATCTTCAGGAAAGCCTCAAGTCGTTTTAGGATGTAATTTTCACCTGTTAGCTTCCTCTTTTTAGCAGGGGACAAGTGGTCTTCTGGATGTTCTTTTCTCTTCAGACAAGGTTTTTTGTTGTCAACCCTGTGTTTGTCCTCATAAATCCTTCTTTTCGCTGTTTGTACAGGCAACGTTCTCTCCAATTGTGTTTCTGAAATGTATTTTCTTTTCAGATCACTGGCGTGCGGAACGTATTGGGTGTCCTCATTGTTCTGTGTGAATACATTCCTTTCACTTTTTCCAGGCTGAGTTGGAGATTGGCCTCTAGGCAAGGTCGGGTCGAGAATCTTGTCAATAGCATCATGGATCGAGCTTACAAACATTTCAAATCCCTTTGAGGTGAAATGTATTCCATTGGGTTTGAACAGATCACAATCAAATGGAATCAGTTTTGGATGCTCAATCACGACACCATTGAAAAGTCCAACATTGTTTTGAATATTTTTGTTGACTTCTACTCTGTCTTCATTTATTTTCCTTGGATCAAAGTTCCCCCATGCCAATCTTGGAGTTATGAAGGAATAAACAATTTTCATCCTGGGAAAAGTGTCATGAAGATGTTTCAAGTCCTCCACCATTTGAAAGGTAAGATCAGAGACTTTTATGTTCCCCAGGTCGTTGCTGCCAACATGGAGAACTAAAATGTCTGGAGATCTCCTTTGTTGGAAAACCTCACTATTAAAGTCATTCAGGACATCCTTCCAGCGCATGTTTACTTTTCCAATCCAGTTCGTTCTTGCATCAAGTCCAAGGTTTTCTCCAAAGCATTCCTTTGCTGTTTTTTGTGCTCCTGTGATGTAATACCCCGAGCCAAGGATCCAGATTGTGGGCAGTTTTCTTTCTTTTCCAGAATAGCCTGTTGAGTCTTTCTTTTCCATCGTTGCTGATGAAGACGGATTTTCCTGTCCTGCAAAATGATCGACATTTCCTGTGGAGCTTCTGGGAAAATCCTTGTCACCTGTGAAAAAGGGATGTTGCAGCACCTGTTGAAGAGGAAGTCTTCTTTCAGGATCCAATTGCAGCATTCCTTTGACCAGGTGAATAAACTGTTCCAACTTTGTCTGTTCTGTCTTGGAAATCAGTCCTGACTTCTTTAGGTGTTTTCTAAAGTCATCTGGTGAAACAAAGCTGACATCTTTTTGGATCTTCTTTCCATATTCTTTTGGTGTCTTCAAAAGCCACTGGTTGGTGTGACTTTTGAAGTAAAACTCTTTAGTTTTGGATCCTTCATTTAAGACATAATCTGGAAAATGGCAGTGACTTTTTGTGATGTTCCAGATCATCTCATAATCACTAAAGCCAGTGTAGAGGGGAAATCCAAGAAACATCTCTGCAACAATGCACCCCAGGGACCAAACGTGGGATTTTGCAGTGGTCCATGAACCCACAAGTTTCTCAGGGGCCATGTACCACCTAAAATGTCCACGTGAACCCTGAGGAAAACTTCCAACTCGACGAAATGTTGTAGAGATGATCTGCTGTTCCTGGTTTCTTTTAACAATCAGCTTAATTCTTTCAGGTGTCAGAACTCCATGAACGTTTTGGGGATTCTGAAGAACTGTTGCCACCCGACGCAGAATGGAACTGATGTCAGTCAGACTAAAAGAAGAAACAGCTTTTGTATGCAAAATCTCCCCAAGTGAAACTTCTTCAGGTTGGTCTTTTTTGAAATGATCCATCTTTGTGTACATGGTAAAAGCCGTCTTTCCTGGTAAAATCCTGTGAGATTGTGGTCTTGCGTTCTTGTGTTCTTCGGGTCTTGAGAAAGTAGTTCTCTTCAAAGCGGTCGCTCTTCAATACGAAGTACCAGACTATAGAAACTTACCTATATATAGCAGTTTGGTTTCATGATGTAAAATGAGGCCACAAGATTTGTTTATTCTGATGACATCATCATCATTTGTTAGAGGATGAAAATGTTACCATATTGAGGATGACATCAGTTTGGGGTGTATCAGTCATTTGAAGATGACATCAGCATTACATCACTTAGACAGTTATGACATCACTGTGACAAAGTCCCAGTGTCAAGTTTTAAAATGTTGTACAAAATACATTTTTCATTGCAATTTTTGCTTCCAATTTTTTTTGTTAGTATTTTAATGGTTTGACATATGATAAATGTGTTCTCAAATTCAGCCCTTCACAAACGCAGAGTAGTGCATGTAGCTTATTTTAGAGCTGGATGTTGCTTTGTGTTGAAAAGTCTTTTGATTTGATGGTTTAGCTGTTTGAAAGAAGCAGGGATGCTGTCTGTATCCACACAAAATAGGACAAATGTATCTGTGCAGAGGAATGGATATTTCACTGCGCTGTGATGGCCCCATTGGTTTTAACTACTCTTAGCTAAGCGGATTGTTTCATGTCGGTTGACTGATGTGAGAACTTCTCATAATTATACTTTGGCACCAAAACATCTTTTTCTGTAATGAAAATATAAGAATTCATTAATAAATGTATTAAACAGATAATCTTTCAGGTTGTTTTATGACCGTAAACCATCAAAACAGTACCTGGTGTCGACTGTTTACTCCCCGTTTAAGGCCGTATCACTCTGCCTCTACATTTTGGACATGTTGCACACATATTTGAAGCCACATGTTTGCGGTTGTATCACACAAAAAAATCACGCACAATTGCGTAAGATATACTTTATAATTGCATATAAACTACATAAAATAAACGTAAATTGTGTAATTCTCAACCGACCAAAAATTGTGAAGATCTCAAAATTGAATTCCCGTGAGGAACCATCGGAACCACGTCGTTAAAAAAGTCATTAAAAAGGGGAAATGTCCTCTCCAGTGTAGGAAATAAGATAAACTTCCCCTGCCCATTTGTACCAAACAGGTGGTGTCAGCTCACCATTTCTGGCTGCACTAAAACATTTCTCTGCCATTTGTGCCCGAGTAAAGTTACTACTTACACTGGTAGAGTAGGATGGAGTGTGTACATCGTCAACATACACCTATTTCCATTTGCATTCTAATTGATAAGATAAAACATCTAAACTAACTGTCAGACCAGGGGAAACCTTTTGCCACCAGATTTGTCTGTTTATTGTCCTAATCTGAATGGTCTAGTAGCCTATGATTTGCTTGTATAAATGACTCGAAATGTGGTATCTCAGAATCAGCCTAATATGTACTCTGGAATGTTATTTGCACGTAGTTTACAGAACCATTCCCAAATCCAGGAAAAAAAACGATCGCAGCAACCATACTGATCTTATTTAGAACCAGTTGAACTCCAGCAAATGGGATGTTGAGTAGGCCTTGATTCACTTCCCCAGGTGTGTGAGTTTTGGGATTCGGATTAGATGGGGAAGGATAGAGCATGTAGGATTGACTGATGCCCTCATATTCTGAACCCCAAGCAGAAAATGACTGACAGTTTAATTTTGTTCTAAGCATTTTTATTGTTACTTCTCTAAACGTAATATTTATTTAAACAGCTTTATCTACTAAGCAACAGTCTTCACATTCATAGAGATAATCCAGTTTGAAGTAATTTAATCACAAAAACATAAAAAAGGTTAATAAGATGAAACTGCGTTGGCCTTGCATTCATTATGTGGTCCAGTGAAAACAAACTTTAAAAGGCCTCAAACTTTTACTTAATGAACAGCAGTCTAAGTAGGTCCCTCTAGAGTCCTTCCACGAGATGCCCCAATGGAAACCCAGTTGATTTGCTCAGGGGAAAAAAAATGGTTCTGACTGTATGTTGTTTTTAATAAATGCGCAAATTACCTTTAGATTTTTGATTTTTCTCTCCATTTCCTAACTTTTTGGTAAGGTTTGTCAGTCCAAATGAAGTGCTGGGGGCACTCGGCTTGAAAAACGCTCCCTGTAGAACCAGAAGTATGAAGTTTGGAAACATTCAGTCACAAGAACCCAAATTAAGCTTTTTAATTAAATAGTGTGATTGACAACTGTTTGAGAAAATCTGTTATGGCAAAAGTGTAATGGAATTTAAATAAGTAATCATCAGTATAAATCAATGTTGTTTGCGAGCATGCGTGTTTCACCCTAGTTTTATATGGTTATATAGTTACAATATGTTCTACACTATAGGGCATAGGGAACTATAATGCTACATTCACACTAGGCTTGGAAATGTGTGTTCGACTAAGAACTTTCAATGAAAAGTCTGTCAACACAGCATATGGATGTTTCAGTCTTTTGTGTTCTAAAACTTGTGTTCACGTGTTGCTACACAAGTACACAGCCTCCCTGAACCACAATGCACATGAGCTTTGATAAGACTTGACCCTTGATGGGCGACGTTGTTCCATTTTGACTTAATAAGTATAAAAGCCTACTAAAGCCAGAGTTCAAGTCTTTTGACCCAAGAAGTAAAACTCAAAAGTAAGCAAACACAAGTCAGCAAATGAAAACCGCTTAACACACCACAATGCAGTCAAACAAACCATCCAACATAACAAAGGAATTGCCAACTCTTGGTACATGTGTATGTCATGTTATATCAGGGAGCTCGCTCAGATGTTATCGTAGTTGAGTTTGTTCACCCACCCACCCAACCAGCATTAGTTTGGTCCCTGAGTGTATGATGCATGTGTGTGTGAGTTCCTGTGTGGAGTTTCAGACAGGTGAAACTGCAACAGGATAGAACGACTGGTTTGTCATTGAATTTACATTTAATCCTCTTCCTATCACAGCTCTCTGCATTTATCCGGACTTGAGACCGGCACATGAAAGCACTGGGTAGTGCCCCCTTGTGGTTGCATTACTGTTTTTTTTTTTTTTTTTTTACAAAGCATATTTATTTTTAACATAAAATACATTAAGACAAGTTAAAATCTAACAACAGTGGAGGGGAACCAAAGTTTCTAGCAAAAAAGCCTACAATTTTTACTAAATAAAACAAAAAGGAATGTAAAAAAAACACATAAAAATTGTAAATAGCAACCACAGTATCAGGAGAAAGCATCTACAAAATATGTTTTTTTAATTCAAAATTGTTACAGAAAAGAAAATAAGAACAGTTAAAATTTATGAATTGAAAACAAACCCCCCAAAAAAACTGTTTTACGTTAACATTTCTACAGAACAGAAAAACATAAAAGAACAGTTAAATACATTTATTTAATTGTGGGGACAGAGTATCTAAAGAGAACCTACAACTAACTTTTTTTTTTTTTTTTTTTTTTTTTTTTTTTTTTTTACAGAAATCCCAAGAATTAAAGAAGGGTTTAAAAAAAAAGGCAGAGAAAATGGCAAACATTCAGTGTTGTAAATAAAAACTATCAAAACATTTCTTCTTTTTTAAAATTAAACTTAACGTATTAAAAGTAAACATTTACAGAAAATAACAAAAAGTCAAGACTTAAACATTTAATTTATGTTGTTTTGTAGACAAAGTACATCCATATATCCGTATTCTCTTTGAAATGATGACGGATACAACAATTTTCTTTTGAGAGTCCTCTTTTTTTGGATGCCTTTTGCCTTCAAAGATCCAGTTTGCCATCTTCATTAGGGCATTCTTCAACCAATTTGCCCTTAGGATGGAGAGCCAAAAAGTCAGAGTGATCATCCCCTTCAGAGATTGTTTGATGGTCGCTGGTGTTGTTAGGGCTTTTTCCTGTCTCATTTTGTGTTTCAGTTGTTGGTGAGCTGTCCAATGCATTCCCAACATCAGGAGAAATGGATCTTACCAGATCCTTTTCAGAGATGTTTGATCCAAGGCCAATGTCAAGGGAGCTAGATGTGTCCTTGTCCATCTTCCCAGGTGGAATCACATTTTCTGGTGAATTGGCAAGGTGACTTTCAGTTTCTGGGTTAGCCTCAGATACTTGAGCAGGGGTTTGGCTGTCATCTTCATCACATATCTTTCTCACTTTACTCGGGGACAAGTGGTCTTCTGGACGTTCTTTTCTCTTCAGACAAGGTTTTTTATTGTCAACCGAGTGTTTGTCCTCATAAATCATTTTTTTCTCTGTTTGATCAGGCAACTTTTTGTCCAACTGTGTTTCTGAAATGTCTGTTGTTTCCAGATCACAGACGTGTGGGACGAATAGGTTGTCTGGTGAATTGGGAGGACGATTTTGAAATTCCAGGTTAGCCTCAGACTGTTGTTGACTCTCATTTTCATCAGTTAGCTTCCTCTTTTTAGCCGGGGACAAGTGGTCTTCTGGACGTTCTTTTCTCTTCAGACAAGGTTTTTCGTTGTCAACCGAGTGTTTGTCCTCATGAATCCTTTTTTTCTCTGTTTGTACAGACAACTTTCTCTCCAAGTGTGTTTTTGAAGTGTCTGTTCTTTTCGGATCACGGACGTGTGGGACGAATTGGGTGTCTGGTGAATTGGCATGTCGATTTTCAATCTTCAGAAAAGCCTCAAGTCGTTTTAGGATGTAATTTTCACCTGTTAGCTTCCTCTTTTTAGCAGGGGACAAGTGGTCTTCTGGATGTTCTTTTCTCTTCAGACAAGGTTTTTTGTTGTCAACCCCGTGTTTGTCCTCATAAATCCTTCTTTTCGCTGTTTGTACAGGCAACGTTCTCTCCAATTGTGTTTCTGAAATGTATTTTCTTTTCAGATCACTGGCGTGTGGCACGTATTGGGTGTCCTCATTGTTCTGTTTGAATACATTCCTTTCACCTTTTCCAAGCTGAGTTGGAGATTGGCCTCTTGGCAAGGTCGGGTTGAGAATCTTGTCAATAGCATCATGGATCGAGCTTACAAACATTTCAAATCCCTTTGAGGTGAAATGTATTCCATTGGGTTTGAACAGATCACAATCAAATGGAATCAGTTTTGGATGCTCAATCACGACACCATTGAAAAGTCCAACATTGTTTTGAATATTTTTGTTGACTTCTACTCTGTCTTCATTTATTTTCCTTGGATCAAAGTTCCCCCATGCCAATCTTGGAGTTATGAAGGAATAAACAATTTTCATCCTGGGAAAAGTGTCATGAAGATGTTTCAAGTCCTCCACCATTTGAAAGGTAAGATCAGAGACTTTTATGTTCCCCAGGTCGTTGCTGCCAACATGGAGAACTAAAATGTCTGGAGATCTCCTTTGTTGGAAAACCTCACTATTAAAGTCATTCAGGACATCCTTCCAGCGCATGTTTACTTTTCCAATCCAGTTCGTTCTTGCATCAAGTCCAAGGTTTTCTCCAAAGCATTCCTTTGCTGTTTTTTGTGCTCCTGTGATGTAATACCCCGAGCCAAGGATCCAAATCGTGGGCAGTTTTCTTTCTTTATCAGAATGGCATATTGAGTCTTTCTTTTCCATCGTTGCTGATGAAGACGGATTTTCCTGTCCTGCAAAATGATCGACATTTCCTGTGGAGCTTCTGGGAAAATCCTTGTCACCTGTGAAAAAGGGATGTTGCAGCACCTGTTGAAGAGGAAGTCTTCTTTCAGGATCCAATTGCAGCATTCCTTTGACCAGGTGAATAAACTGTTCCAACTTTGTCTGTTCTGTCTTGGAAATCAGTCCTGACTTCTTTAGGTGTTTTCTAAAGTCATCTGGTGAAACAAAGCTGACATCTTTTTGGATCTTCTTTCCATATTCTTTTGGTGTCTTCAAAAGCCACTGGTTGGTGTGACTTTTGAAGTAAAACTCTTTAGTTTTGGATCCTTCATTTAAGACATAATCTGGAAAATGGCAGTGACTTTTTGTGATGTTCCAGATCATCTCATAATCACTAAAGCCAGTGTAGAGGGGAAATCCAAGAAACATCTCTGCAACAATGCACCCCAGGGACCAAACGTGGGATTTTGCAGTGGTCCATGAACCCACAAGTTTCTCAGGGGCCATGTACCACCTAAAATGTCCACGTGAACCCTGAGGAAAACTTCCAACTCGACGAAATGTTGTAGAGATGATCTGCTGTTCCTGGTTTCTTTTAACAATCAGCTTAATTCTTTCAGGTGTCAGAACTCCATGAACATTTTGGGGATTCTGAAGAACTGTTGCCACCCGACGCAGAATGGAACTGATGTCAGTCAGACTAAAAGAAGAAACAGCTTTTGTGTGCAAAATCTCCCCAAGTGAAACTTCTTCAGGTTGGTCTTTTTTGAAATGATCCATCTTTGTGTACATGGTAAAAGCCGTCTTTCCTGGTAAAATCCTGTGAGATTGTGGTCTTGCGTTCTTGTGTTCTTCTGGTCTTGAGAAAGTAGTTCTCTTCAAAGCGGTCGCTCTTCAATATGAAGTACCAGACTATAGAAACTTACCTATATATAGCAGTTTGGTTTCATGATGTAAAATGAGGCCACAAGATTTGTTTATTCTGATGACATCATCATCATTTGCTAGAGGATGAAAATGTTACCATATTGAGGATGACATCATCAGTTTGGGGTGTATCAGTCATTTGAAGATGACATCAGCATTACATCACTTAGACAGTTATGACATCACTGTGACAAAGTCCCAGTGTCGTTTTACAATGTTGTACAAAATACATTTTTCATTGCAATTTTTGCTTCCAATTTTTCTTGTTAGTATTTTAATGATTTGACATATGATACACGTGTTCTCAAATTCAGCCCTTCACAAACGCAGAGTAGTGCATGTAGCTTATTTTAGAGCTGGATGTTGCTTTGTGTTGAAAAGTCTTTTGATTTGATGGTTTAGCTGTTTGAAAGAAGCACGGATGCTGTCTGTATCCACACAAAATAGGACAAATGTATCTGTGCTGAGGAATGGATATTTCACTGCGCTGTGATGGCCCCATTGGTTTTAACTACTCTTAGCTAAGTGGATTGTTTCATGTCGGTTGACTGATGTGAGAACTTCTCATAATTATACTTTGGCATCAAAACATCTTTTTCTGTAATGAAAATATAAGAATTCATTAATAAATGTATTAAACAGATAATCTTTCAGGTTGTTTTATGACCGTAAACCATCAAAACAGTACCTGGTGTCGACTGTTTACTCCCCGTTTAAGGCCGTATCACTCTGCCGTTACATTTTGCACACAAGATTAGTTTATTCTGATGACATCATCATCAATAGCTAGATGATGAAAATGTTACCATATTGAGGATGACATAATCAGTTTGGAGTGTATCAGTCCTTTGAAGATGACATCAGCATTACATCAATCAATCAATCAATCAATCAATCAATCTTTATTTGTATAGAACTTTTGATATAAAACATAACACAAAGTGCTTTACACAAAATAAAAATAAATAAAACAAAATAATGATACTAAATAAGCAAATAAAAACAAAAAATAATATAAAAATAAGCATAAATTAACATAAAGTCCCCTCCCTCAGATCTGTACACAACCCCCACCCCTTTCAGACCTCCTACCCCCTAACTGATGGAGATTGGCAATGAGAAACAGGCTGAGCATGACAGTTTGTTTTTAGAAACGCAAATAGTTGGGACCTCTCTCTCTGTGAGTAGCGGCACAGCCAACCGAATGCAGCGACACAAGCAGGGACCCGCCTCACCACAGCTAGGGAGCGATGCAGTTCCCCATCCAGAGCCGCCGCAGCTGAACGGCAGCCGACCCATAGAGAGAGAGAACCCAATTGAGGAAGCACCGGAAACAAAATTAAATTAAATTAAAAATTAAACATTGCTAAAAGCTAAAAAACCAACAATAAAACATTATAATGAGGAATTTAAAATAAATTAATAGTTTATTGTAAATTGATAAAACATTATGAAATAGATAATAGATAAATAGGTAAAAAGATACAAAGTAAAAATTATATGAAAGCCAGGTTAAAAAGGTGGGTCTTGAGCCTTTTCTTAAAAACATCTATGCTCTCTGCAGCTCTTAGATCCTCTGGCAGACCGTTCCACAAACGAGGGCCATAATACTGAAAGGATGCCTCTCCATAAGTTTTGGTTTTTACTGCTGGAATGGTTAGAAGACCAGTGCCAGAGGATCTCAGGGTCCGCGAGGGTTCATATTTAACTAAAAGATCAGACAGATAAGAAGGCGCAAGACCGTTAAGACATTTAAAAACCATTAAAAGTATCATAAAATCAATCCTGAAGCTTATGGGGAGCCAATGCAGGGATTTTAAAATTGGAGTGATATGGGCCTGTCGCCTGGTCTTAGTAAAAAGTCCTGCAGCAGAATTTTGGAGAAGCTGAAGATTCTTAAGGTTAGTCTTTGGAAGACCGTCAAGCAGGGCATTACAATAATCAATTCTACTTGTGATAAAAGCATGCATCAGCATCTCCATGTTAGCGAGAGAGAGTAGTGGGCGGACTCTAGCCAAGTTTCTAAGATGATAAAAACACGTTTTAACCACATGTTTAATGTGGGATGAAAGTTAGCTTAGAGTCAAAAATAACGCCAAGGTTTCTTACCGTTTCTGAATAATCTAATGAAAGTTCTTTTAACTTCAAAAACTGTTTCTCTCTCTTAGCTTCAGGACCAATAATTAAAATTTCAGTTTTCTCCTGGTTGAGCTGCAGAAAATTATTTGCCATCCATGATTTTACCTCTAAAATACAGTTAAAAAGTGCTTCTATTGGCCCTGTGTCATCAGGAGACATAGCTATGTACAGCTGGGTATCATCAGCATAGCTATGAAAGCTGATGTTGTGCCTCCTGATGACATTCCCTAGAGGAAGCATATAGATGTTAAAAAGTAAGGGGCCAAGTATGGAGCCTTGAGGCACACCACATTTAATTTTGTGGATCCTAGAAAAGTAAGTGTCCATATTTACCATAAAGTATCTCTCCGTAAGATAGGATTTGAACCACTTGAGAACCGTCCCTGATATGCCAAGACTTTTGAGTCTGTTCAACAGGATCAGGTGATCAACAGTACCAAAAGCAGCACTTAGATCTAGTAGGACTAATACTGAGATCTGACCTGAATCCAAGGCACACCTGATATCATTAACTATCTTTAACAGGGCTGTCTCAGTACTGTGGCTTGTTCTAAATCCAGACTGGTTTGTCTCAAAGATTTTGTTTTGTACGAGAAACTCATTCAGTTGAATAAAAACAAGTTTTTCTAAAACATTGCTTAAAAATGGCAAGTTAGACACTGGTCTGTAGTTATTAAAAATTGAGGGGTCTAAATTATTTTTCTTAAGTAGTGGTTTTACAACGGCAGTTTTAAAGGCAGCTGGGAAAATTCCCGTCTGAAGAGAGTAGTTCATTATATTTAAAATCTCACTCTCAAAAGACCCATAAAATGTTTTAAAAAGGGATGTGGGGATGGGATCTAGAAAGCAGGTTGTTGGGTTAACTTGGGAGAAAACTCGACCAAGTGTTGCTGCTTCAACCAGGTCAGAACTGTCCAGTGCTTCCCCGTGTAATATCAAGCCATCATTTTCAACAAAAAGGCTTTTTTGTTCATTTAAGATACTGGATCTGACAGAATCTATTTTGCTCCTGAAGTGGTCAACAAACTCTTCACACAATGACGTGGTAGCTGGCATTGTGTTTGTATGTAGGTCAGGGTTGATCAAAGATTCAATTGTGGAGAAGAGGACTCTGGGATTGTTTTTATTCTCAGAGATGATCTTTGCAAAGTATGCGTTCCTGGTTTGTTTCACTGATTGATTATATAGTTTCAGTTGATTTTGGTATAATTGGTAGTTTATTTCAAGTTTCTGTTTTCTCCAACGTCTTTCAGCGGATCTACACTGTCTCTTCAATTGTTTCATTCCTTCAATTCTCCATGGGGGTGTGGGTTTAATTCTTATCTTTTTAGACTTAAGTGGAGCAACTGAATCAAGACTGGATTTTAATTTGCTGTTAAAACTTTCTACGATTAGGTCACAGGGGGCTGGTAAGACAAGTGGAGCGTTAATACAAACAGTTGAAATAAATTTTTCGCCCACTTCAGGAGTTAAGTAGCGCTTCTTCACCGTTCTCACAGAGGTCTGTTGTTTTATAAAACCAGTGATGTTAAAAAGCACACAGTAATGATCAGATACAGCCAGATCCACAACAGTGGAGACACTTGTTGACAAACCATGACTGATTACCAGGTCAAGAGTGTGCCCCCTGTTGTGAGTTGGCTGCATGACATGTTGAAAATCCAGAGAAGCAAGTAATTCCATAAACTGAGTAGCGCAATGGTCCGACTCCTTGTCTACATGCAGGTTAAAATCACCAGTTATTAAAATCATGTTAAAGGAAATGTGGACAGATGCAAGGAACTCAGAAAACTCCTCAATAAAACCAGTGTTTGGTTATGGTGGTCTATATACTGTGATGCATAAAACTGGAGGGCTGTTAAAAACAAGGGCATGGTGTTCAAAGCTGGGGTACTGATCTAAAGTAATTTGCTTTACTGCAAAGGAGTTGGATATAATGGATGCAGTACCACCACCCTTTTTTCCCTCCCTGGTTGAAAAAACAAAACAAAAATTTGGTGGGGAGGCCTCTGTGAGAACAGTGGATGCGTCTGTGCTCAGCCATGTTTCAGTTAAAAAAGAGCATCAATGTCATAACCTAAAATAAAATCATTCATAATAAAAGTCTTGTTGGACAAGGACCGAGCATTAAAAAGTGCCATGTTAAAAGATGGTGGTGGATTGTTTATTGTTGAAACTGCTTCTTCCTGCTTTGGTGCTTCCTTTAGTGGGCAGAGGCAGCGCATGTTTGGTTTCCTCCCAACACGTCCTCTCATGGCGGACCTGTCTGTAATAATGGTCTCAATGGTAGAGAGCAACGGGACAGCAGGTCTTTGACAGGAAGCACCGAGAAAGGTTGGAGTAGTTATGTGTTGGAGATTGTGGGAGGAATGTACAGAATCCAGTCAGTCACTTCCACACACGGATGTTTGTGCAGATGAAGATGTGGTTTGGACTGGTGTGGTCATGATGGGGGCTGGTGATGTCTGGACGGAGTGTCTGATGTTGGCAGCTAAGACATTACTGCCCAGTGGACTAGGGTGAATTCCATCAGTTTTGTAAAAAGAGTTTCTGTTCCAGAACAGATTAAAGTTGTCAATAAAAACAAATCCGTTCTGACTGGAAGCAGAATGGAGCCAGGAGCTCAGACTCAGCAGCCTGCTGAACCGGCCCTGGCCGCGGGAGAGAGAAGGGAGGGGTCCAGAGATAGAAACAGTCAATGAACAAGACTTTAAAAAATTAAAAAGTTTGTTAAAAGCTTTTTTAGTCGTTTCAGATTCTCTATAAGATGTATCGTTAAAACCGACGTGTAAAATCAGTCTCCTAACAGTGGAAGGGAAAGAGCGCAACAGTTCTGGGAGTTTCTCCATGATGTCCAGAACTGTGGCTCCAGAAAACCAGTGAGCTACCGCGTTAAAGAAGTGGACCTTCCTTATTATGGAGTCACCGATGATTGCTGTCGTCGGGGCAAACAGTGGAGGAGGAGACGCGGGCGCAGGTGAAGCGCAGACAGGTGAGGCGACAGCGGAGCGTCCCTGTTTGACGGCGGCGGCCTCACCTTGTAGCCTGTTGTCGGTCTGGGATGGCGGCGAGGCGCGGGTACCGCTTGAGTGGAAACAGACAGCCTCCTTCAAGATCCGACGGCGGGAGAAAGAGGTTGCCGACCGAGAGGAAGCGGGGAGCTCCAGCCGGCGACGCTCGTCGGGACCGGATGAGGCTTTCGCGGCGATCCTCGAAGGTCGAGCCGGATCGCTGCCCGCCGCGGTGCCTGCGGGTTCCATCGGAGTGTCTGTGGCGTCTCGCCGAAGACCGGGAAACTCGAAGATGGAGCCCATCACTTAGACAGTTATGACATCACTGTGACAAAGTCCCAGTGTCAAGTTTTAAAATGTTGTACAAAATACATTTTTCATTGCAATTTTTGCTTCCAATTTTTTTTGTTAGTATTTTAATGATTTGACATATGATAAATGTGTTCTCAAATTCAGCCCTTCACAAACGCAGAGTAGTGCATGTAGCTTATTTTAGAGCTGGATGTTGCTTTGTGTTGAAAAGTCTTTTGATTTGATGGTTTAGCTGTTTGAAAGAAGCAGGGATGCTGTCTGTATCCACACAAAATAGGACAAATGTATCTGTGCCGAGGAATGGATATTTCACTGCGCTGTGATGGCCCCATTGGTTTTAACAACTCTTAGCTAAGCGGATTGTTTCATGTCGGTTGACTTATCTGAGAACTTCTCATAATTATACTTTGGCACCAAAACATCTTTTTCTGTAATGAAAATATAAGAATTCATTCATAAATGTATTAAACAGATAATCTTTCAGGTTGTTTTATGACCGTAAACCATCAAAACAGTACCTGGTGTCGACTGTTTACTCCCCGTTTAAGGCCGTATCACTCTGCCTCTACATTTTGCACATGTTGCACACATATTTGAAGCCACATGTTTGCGGTTGTATCACACAAAAAAATCACGCACAATTGCGTAAGATATACTTTATAATTGCATATAAACTACATAAAATAAACGTAAATTGTGTAATTCTCAACCGACCAAAAATTGTGAAGATCTCAAAATTGAATTCCCGTGAGGAACCATCGGAGCCACGTCATTAAAAAGGGGAAATGTCCTCTCCAGTGTAGGAAATAAGATAAACTTCCCCTGCCCATTTGTACCAAACAGGTGGTGTCAGCTCACCATTTCTGGCTGCACTAAAACATTTCTCTGCCATTTGTGCCCGAGTAAAGTTACTACTTACACTGGTAGAGTAGGATGGAGTGTGTACATCGTCAACATACACCTATTTCCATTTGCATTCTAATTGATAAGATAAAACATCTAAACTAACTGTCAGACCAGGGGAAACCTTTTGCCACCAGATTTGTCTGTTTATTGTCCTAATCTGAATGGTCTAGTAGCCTATGATTTGCTTGTATAAATGACTCGAAATGTGGTATCTCAGAATCAGCCTAATATGTACTCTGGAATGTTATTTGCACGTAGTTTACAGAACCATTCCCAAATCCAGGAAAAGAAACGATCGCAGCAACCATACTGATCTTATTTAGAACCAGTTGAACTCCAGCAAATGGGATGTTGAGTAGGCCTTGATTCACTTCCCCAGGTGTGTGAGTTTTGGGATTCGGATTAGATGGGGAAGGATAGAGCATGTAGGATTGACTGATGCCCTCATATTCTGAACCCCAAGCAGAAAATGACTGACAGTTTAATTTTGTTCTAAGCATTTTTATTGTTACTTCTCTAAACGTAATATTTATTTAAACAGCTTTATCTACTAAGCAACAGTCTTCACATTCATAGAGATAATCCAGTTTGAAGTAATTTAATCACAAAAACATAAAAAAGGTTAATAAGATGAAACTGCGTTGGCCTTGCATTCATTATGTGGTCCAGTGAAAACAAACTTTAAAAGGCCTCAAACTTTTACTTAATGAACAGCAGTCTAAGTAGGTCCCTCTAGAGTCCTTCCACGAGATGCCCCAATGGAAACCCAGTTGATTTGCTCAGGGGAAAAAAAATGGTTCTGACTGTATGTTGTTTTTAATAAATGCGCAAATTACCTTTAGATTTTTGATTTTTCTCTCCATTTCCTAACTTTTTGGTAAGGTTTGTCAGTCCAAATGAAGTGCCGGGGGCACTCGGCTTGAAAAACGCTCCCTGTAGAACCAGAAGTATGAAGTTTGGAAACATTCAGTCACAAGAACCCAAATTAAGCTTTTTAATTAAATAGTGTGATTGACAACTGTTTGAGAAAATCTGTTATGGCAAAAGTGTAATGGAATTTAAATAAGTAATCATCAGTATAAATCAATGTTGTTTGCGAGCATGCGTGTTTCACCCTAGTTTTATATGGTTATATAGTTACAATATGTTCTACACTATAGGGCATAGGGAACTATAATGCTACATTCACACTAGGCTTGGAAATGTGTGTTCGACTAAGAACTTTCAATGAAAAGTCTGTCAACACAGCATATGGATGTTTCAGTCTTTTGTGTTCTAAAACTTGTGTTCACGTGTTGCTACACAAGTACACAGCCTCCCTGAACCACAATGCACATGAGCTTTGATAAGACTTGACCCTTGATGGGCGACGTTGTTCCATTTTGACTTAATAAGTATAAAAGCCTACTAAAGCCAGAGTTCAAGTCTTTTGACCCAAGAAGTAAAACTCAAAAGTAAGCAAACACAAGTCAGCAAATGAAAACCGCTTAACACACCACAATGCAGTCAAACAAACCATCCAACATAACAAAGGAATTGCCAACTCTTGGTACATGTGTATGTCATGTTATATCAGGGAGCTCGCTCAGATGTTATCGTAGTTGAGTTTGTTCACCCACCCACCCAACCAGCATTAGTTTGGTCCCTGAGTGTATGATGCATGTGTGTGTGAGTTCCTGTGTGGAGTTTCAGACAGGTGAAACTGCAACAGGATAGAACGACTGGTTTGTCATTGAATTTACATTTAATCCTCTTCCTATCACAGCTCTCTGCATTTATCCGGACTTGAGACCGGCACATGAAAGCACTGGGTAGTGCCCCTTGTGGTTGCATTACTGTTTTTTTTTTTTTTTTTTTTTTTTTTTTTTTTTTTTTTTTTACAAAGCATATTTATTTTTAACATAAAATACATTAAGACAAGTTAAAATCTAACAACAGTGGAGGGGAACCAAAGTTTCTAGCAAAAAAGCCTACAATTTTTACTAAATAAAACAAAAAGGAATGTAAAAAAACACATAAAAATTGTAAATAGCAACCACAGTATCAGGAGAATGCATCTACAAAATATGTTTTTTTAATTCAAAATTGTTACAGAAAAGAAAATAAGAACAGTTAAAATTTATGAATTGAAAACAAACCCCCCAAAAAAACTGTTTTACGTTAACATTTCTACAGAACAGAAAAACATAAAAGAACAGTTAAATACATTTATTTAATTGTGGGGACAGAGTATCTAAAGAGAACCTACAACTAACTTTTTTTTTTTTTTTTTTTTTTTTTTTTTTTTTTTTTTTACAGAAATCCCAAGAATTAAAGAAGGGTTTAAAAAAAAAAGGCAGAGAAAATGGCAAACATTCAGTGTTGTAAATAAAAACTATCAAAACATTTCTTCTTTTTTAAAATTAAACTTAACGTATTAAAAGTAAACATTTACAGAAAATAACAAAAAGTCAAGACTTAAACATTTAATTTATGTTGTTTTGTAGACAAAGTACATCCATATATCCGTATTCTCTTTGGAATGATGACGGATACAACAATTTTCTTTTGAGAGTCCTCTTTTTTTGGATGCCTTTTGCCTTCAAAGATCCAGTTTGCCATCTTCATTAGGGCATTCTTCAACCAATTTGCCCTTAGGATGGAGAGCCAAAAAGTCAGAGTGATCATCCCCTTCAGAGATTGTTTGATGGTCGCTGGTGTTGTTAGGGCTTTTTCCTGTCTCATTTTGTGTTTCAGTTGTTGGTGAGCTGTCCAATGCATTCCCAACATCAGGAGAAATGGATCTTACCAGATCCTTTTCAGAGATGTTTGATCCAAGGCCAATGTCAAGGGAGCTAGATGTGTCCTTGTCCATCTTCCCAGGTGGAATCACATTTTCTGGTGAATTGGCAAGGTGACTTTCAGTTTCTGGGTTAGCCTCAGATACTTGAGCAGGGGTTTGGCTGTCATCTTCATCACATATCTTTCTCACTTTACTCGGGGACATGTGGTCTTCTGGACGTTCTTTTCTCTTCAGACAAGGTTTTTTATTGTCAACCAAGTGTTTGTCCTCATAAATAATTTTTTTCTCTGTTTTATCAGGCAACTTTTTGTCCAACTGTGTTTCTGAAATGTCTGTTCTTTTTGGATCACAGATGTGTGGGACGAATAGGTTGTCTGGTGAATTGGGAGGACGATTTTGAAATTCCAGGTTAGCCTCAGACTGTTGTTGACTCTCATGTTCATCTGTTAGCTTCCTCTTTTTAGCCGGGGACAAGTGGTCTTCTGGACGTTCTTTTCTCTTCAGACAAGGTTTTTCGTTGTCAACCGAGTGTTTGTCCTCATGAATCCTTTTTTTCTCTGTTTGTACAGACAACTTTCTCTCCAAGTGTGTTTTTGAAGTGTCTGTTCTTTTCAGATCAGGGACGTGTGGGACGAATTGGGTGTCTGGTGAATTGGCATGTCGATTTTCAATCTTCAGGAAAGCCTCAAGTCGTTTTAGGATGTAATTTTCACCTGTTAGCTTCCTCTTTTTAGCAGGGGAAAAGTGGTCTTCTGGATGTTCTTTTCTCTTCAGACATGGTTTTTTGTTGTCAACCCCGTGTTTGTCCTCATAAATCCTTCTTTTCGCTGTTTGTACAGGCAACGTTCTCTCCAATTGTGTTTCTGAAATGTATTTTCTTTTCAAATCACTGGCGTGCGGCACGTATTGGGTGTCCTCATTGTTCTGTGTGAATGCATTCCTTTCACTTTTTCCAGGCTGAGTTGGAGATTGGCCTCTTGGCAAGGTCGGGTCGAGAATCTTGTCAATGGCATCATGGATAGAGCTTACAAACATTTCAAATCCCTTTGAGGTGAAATGTATTCCATTGGGTTTGAACAGATCACAATCAAATGGAATCAGATTTTGATGCTCAATCACGACACCATTGAAAAGTCCAACATTGTTTTGAATATTTTTGTTGACTTCTACTCTGTCTTCATTTATTTTCCTTGGATCAAAGTTCCCCCATGCCAATCTTGGAGTTATGAAGGAATAAACAATTTTCATCCTGGGAAAAGTGTCATGAAGATGTTTCAAGTCCTCCACCATTTGAAAGGTAAGATCAGAGACTTTTATGTTCCCCAGGTCGTTGCTGCCAACATGGAGAACTAAAATGTCTGGAGATCTCCTTTGTTGGAAAACCTCACTATTAAAGTCATTCAGGACATCCTTCCAGCGCATGTTTACTTTTCCAATCCAGTTCGTTCTTGCATCAAGTCCAAGGTTTTCTCCAAAGCATTCCTTTGCTGTTTTTTGTGCTCCTGTGATGTAATACCCCGAGCCAAGGATCCAAATCGTGGGCAGTTTTCTTTCTTTATCAGAATGGCATATTGAGTCTTTCTTTTCCATCGTTGCTGATGAAGACGGATTTTCCTGTCCTGCAAAATGATCGACATTTCCTGTGGAGCTTCTGGGAAAATCCTTGTCACCTGTGAAAAAGGGATGTTGCAGCACCTGTTGAAGAGGAAGTCTTCTTTCAGGATCCAATTGCAGCATTCCTTTGACCAGGTGAATAAACTGTTCCAACTTTGTCTGTTCTGTCTTGGAAATCAGTCCTGACTTCTTTAGGTGTTTTCTAAAGTCATCTGGTGAAACAAAGCTGACATCTTTTTGGATCTTCTTTCCATATTCTTTTGGTGTCTTCAAAAGCCACTGGTTGGTGTGACTTTTGAAGTAAAACTCTTTAGTTTTGGATCCTTCATTTAAGACATAATCTGGAAAATGGCAGTGACTTTTTGTGATGTTCCAGATCATCTCATAATCACTAAAGCCAGTGTAGAGGGGAAATCCAAGAAACATCTCTGCAACAATGCACCCCAGGGACCAAACGTGGGATTTTGCAGTGGTCCATGAACCCACAAGTTTCTCAGGGGCCATGTACCACCTAAAATGTCCACGTGAACCCTGAGGAAAACTTCCAACTCGACGAAATGTTGTAGAGATGATCTGCTGTTCCTGGTTTCTTTTAACAATCAGCTTAATTCTTTCAGGTGTCAGAACTCCATGAACATTTTGGGGATTCTGAAGAACTGTTGCCACCCGACGCAGAATGGAACTGATGTCAGTCAGACTAAAAGAAGAAACAGCTTTTGTGTGCAAAATCTCCCCAAGTGAAACTTCTTCAGGTTGGTCTTTTTTGAAATGATCCATCTTTGTGTACATGGTAAAAGCCGTCTTTCCTGGTAAAATCCTGTGAGATTGTGGTCTTGCGTTCTTGTGTTCTTCTGGTCTTGAGAAAGTAGTTCTCTTCAAAGCGGTCGCTCTTCAATACGAAGTACCAGACTATAGAAACTTACCTATATATAGCAGTTTGGTTTCATGATGTAAAATGAGGCCACAAGATTTGTTTATTCTGATGACATCATCATCATTTGTTAGAGGATGAAAATGTTACCATATTGAGGATGACATCATCAGTTTGGGGTGTATCAGTCATTTGAAGATGACATCAGCATTACATCACTTAGACAGTTATGACATCACTGTGACAAAGTCCCAGTGTCGTTTTACAATGTTGTACAAAATAAATTTTTCATTGCAATTTTTGCTTCCAATTTTTTTTGTTAGTATTTTAATGATTTGACATATGATACATGTGTTCTCAAATTCAGCCCTTCACAAACGCAGAGTAGTGCATGTAGCTTATTTTAGAGCTGGATGTTGCTTTGTGTTGAAAAGTATTTTGATTTGATGGTTTAGCTGTTTGAAAGAAGCACGGATGCCGTCTGTATCCACACAAAATAGGACAAATGTATCTGTGCTGAGGAATGGATATTTCACTGCGCTGTGATGGCTCCATTGGTTTTAACTACTCTTAGCTAAGTGGATTGTTTCATGTCGGTTGACTTATCTGAGAACTTCTCATAATTATACTTTGGCATCAAAACATCTTTTTCTGTAATGGAAATATAAGAATTCATTAATAAATGTATTAAACAGATAATCTTTCAGGTTGTTTTATGACCGTAAACCATCAAAACAGTACCTGGTGTCGACTGTTTACTCCCCGTTTAAGGCCGTATCACTCTGCCGCTACATTTTGCACACAAGATTAGTTTATTCTGATGACATCATCATCAATAGCTAGATGATGAAAATGTTACCATATTGAGGATGACATAATCAGTTTGGAGTGTATCAGTCCTTTGAAGATTTATGTTCAAAATCTTTTTATTTGAATTTGAATTTTCTTATAAACATACGTATATACATATATGCAGAGCAGCAACGGCAGTCGGCAAGCTGAGAGTGAAAGAAAAAAAAAAAAAAAAAAAAAAAGAAAAAAAACAGATGAGCAAAAAGTAAACAAAAACAAAACACACACGAACACAAAAAAAAAAAAAAAAAAAAAAAAAAAAAAAACCCATACCCTCCCCCCTCCCATTCTCTGTCACTGCCAGTCATCTTTGGGGGGTGCCAGCACGCTAGCACCGCATGAAGAGCTTGAAGCCGGCCTATGTTTGACATCGCTCCCAGATCTGCTGAAATGTTTCCAGAAAAAAGCCCCACATCTCCTGAAAGTTCCTGCTCTTATGATTGAGTGAGAATCTAATCTTCTCCAGTTGTAAGCAAGACATGATATCTGTCAACCACTGTTTGTGAGTTGGGGGGGCAGCATCCTTCCACCTAAAAAGAACGGTACGTCTGGCCAAGAGGGAGGCAAAAGACAGAGTTTGACGTTTGTCCCGAGTTAAACACACCCTCTCCTCAGCGATCCCAAACAGAGCAGTCAGAGGATTTGGCTGTAGTGGGACTTTGAGGATCCAGGATAAGGTTTGAAATACCTCCATCCAGAACCTACCGAGGGATGGACAGGACCAGTACATGTGGATGAGTGTGGCTTCACCAGTTTTACATTTGTCACAGTAAGGACTGATGTTTGGGTAGATGTGGGATAACTTAGACTTAGAGATGTGTGACCTGTGTACCACTTTAAATTGGATTAAACAGTGGCGAGCACAAAGAGATGATGAGTTCACTTGTTTCAGCACCGAGTTCCAGGTCTCTGGAGATAAGGACACGCCCAGATCCTCCTCCCATGCTGTCCTGATCTGGGCTACCGGGTGAGATTTTAGGTTTGACAGCAGGTTGTAGAGGAATGAGATAAGTCTCTTATGGGACGGATTTAAAGAAAGGACGGTTTCTACAATTGTTGAGTCTGGGAGAACGGCGATGCCAGGCCTGAAGGAGTGGAGATGCTGTCTAACCTGCAGATATCTGAAAAAATCGGATTTTAAGAGACCAAATGCTCTGCTTAACTGTTCAAATGAAGCCAGTGTGTTATCCAAAAACAGATCTTTAAAGCTTTTAATACCCTTCTTGTGCCACTCCTGAAAACCTATATCATGAAGGGAGGGTATGAAAAGATGGTTCGAAGCAATAGGGGTCAGAACGGAAAAGTTACACAAGCCAAAATACTTCCTAAACTGGACCCATATCCTTAAAGAGTGTTTAACCACCGGGTTGCAGATGTGTGCAATGGAAGGGAGAGGGAGAGGGGAACCCAGCAATGCAGGAAGAGAGGTTCTGGGCGAGTGTAGTTCCATTGCCACCCAGTCAGGGGCACCAGATCGATCCGCATAAAATGACCAGAATGCCATACAGCGCAGATTTGCAGCCCAGTAATACAGTCGGAAATTTGGAAGGGCAAACCCACCGGTGGACTTGGTCTTCTGGAGATGGACTTTGCTAAGGCGGGGACGTTTTCCCTGCCAGATGAAGGTGGAGAGAGCCGAGTCAAGCTAGCTGAAAAAGGAAGCAGGAATAAAAACCGGCAAGGACTGAAATAAGTATAAAAATTTGGGCAGGATATTCATCTTTATAGAGTTGATCCGGCCCACCAGCGACATAAATAAAGGTGACCACTGTGTCAATGTTTGTTTAATTTGGTTCAGTAAGGTAATGAGGTTTTCTTTGAATAAATCTGTGTGTTTCTTTGTGATCGATACTCCCAGATATGAGAATTTGTGTTTTTCCACTCTGAAAGGTAGATTTGAATAGTCCAAAGCATGCGCTTTATTATTAATGGGAAAAAGCTCGCTTTTGCTGAGGTTCAGTTTATAACCAGACAGCTTCCCGAACTGGCTGAGCAACGACAGAGTCGCAGTCAGTGAAGTCCCCGGGTTTGATATAAAGAGCAGAAGATCATCTGCATACAATGAGACTTTATGTTCTGTAGAGTTCCTCCAAATGCCAGTTATGTCCCTACAGCCTCGTAGGGCTGCAGCAAGCGGCTCAATGGCTAGGTCAAAGAGCAAAGGGCTCAGAGGGCATCCTTGGCGAGTCCCTCTGTGTAAGTTAAAGGGTTTTGACTGTTGAGAGTTAGTGCGAATTGAAGCGGTGGGACATGAGTATAACAGTTGGATCCACGAGGAGAAGTTGGTACCAAAGCCAAATCTATCAAGCACTGCAAAAAGAAAGTTGAATTCTACCCGGTCATAAGCTTTTTCAGCGTCAAGCGATAGAACACACTCAGGGACCACCCCAGGAGAGGTGTAAATTATGTCCAGTAGCCGACGTATGTTAAAATATGGGTGTCTGTGTTTTATGAAGCCTGTTTGGTCCTTTGAGATGATAATGGGGAGGATATTCTCCAACCTGCGGGCCAGCACCTTAGCCAAGATTTTGGCGTCCGCATTCAAGAGGGAGATTGGCCTGTATGAGGCACAATCGGCTGGGTCTTTACCCTTTTTAGCAATAAGGGTGATGCAGGCCTCAGTAAAGGATTTGGGAAGAGAACCCAACCTAAAAGAATCAGACAGTACAAGACACAACTGCGGGGAAAGTAAGGAAGAAAACTTTGCAAAGAATTCTGTTGGGAACCCATCCGGGCCTGGTGATTTGCCAGACTGCATGGAAGATATGGCAGATGTGATTTCAGAATTAGAAATGGGTTCATCGAGTGCTTTTCTAAGATCCGGTGGCAACGTTGGAATGTCAAGCGTGTTTAAAAAGTCAGTAGTCGTGTCTTGATCAGCTACGGTCTCTGAGGTGTAAAGTTGTGAGTAAAAGTCCCTGAATGCGCTGTTTATTTCTAGATGGTCTAACGTTGTGCGGCCACATGGCATGCGAATCTCAGGGATCCTCTGTTTTGCTCTGGCTCCACGAAGTTGGTTGGCTAACAATTTATTTGGTTTGTCACCATGCATATAGAACTGAGCCTTGTCTTTAAGAAGCATGCGTTCAACCGAGTGAGTTAAAAGGAAGTCCAACTTAGCTTTAAGTTCCATTCGTTCTCTAAACAGCTTGGGATCCTTGGTTTGGGCGAACTGTTTGTCGATCTCTTTGATTCTACTGCTCAGATCCATGCGTTCTTTAAGAGATCTTCTTTTCAAATTAGCAGTGTAGGAGATGATCTGGCCCCGAAGGTAAGCCTTCAGGGCATCCCAAACAGTGAAGTTAGACACCTCAGGAGAAGTATTGGTGGCCAGAAAAAACTTGATTTCTTTCTCTATGAACTCCACAAAGGTCTCATCGGACAGTAGGGTTGAGTTGAATCGCCAGAGTCGGCTGGTCTGTGGGATGCCAGGGAGAGACAAGCTCAGAACAATGGGAGCGTGGTCTGAGATGACGATGCTCTGGTAGGAACAGGACTGCACCAGTGGCATAAGTTGGTGATCAATGAAAAAGTAGTCAATTCTAGTGTAGGTGTGATGGACTTGTGAAAAGAACGAGTAGTCACAATCTTTTGGATGAAGAGTACGCCACACATCGCACAGTCCATAATCTGATAAAAAAGCTTGAATGAGAGCAGTTGATCTCCTTATTGTGCTAGTTTTGTTCGATGAACGGTCCAGGATTGGGTCCAACCAGCAGTTAAAATCACCTCCAATAATAGGAGCATATATATTAAGATCAGGCAGCAGCGAGAAAAGTCGTTTGAAAAAGTCTGTGTCATCTGAGTTAGGAGCATATACATTTACAAATACGACCAGTTTGCTAAACAATTTTCCGGTAACAATAACATATCTACCAAATTTGTCAGAGATAACATTGTGAGATTCAAAAGAGATATTGGGGCCGATAAGAACTGAAACTCCCCTTGCCTTTGCTTGGAAGGAGGAATGGAAACGTTGTCCCTTCCAGCTTGTTAGGAGACGTTCAGTGTCTGAACTACGTATATGAGTTTCTTGCAGGAAAGCTATGTCAACTTTAAGTTGTTTAAGATGAGAAAAGACCTTTCTTCTCTTAATGGGATGGTTTAAACCTTTAACATTCCAGCTTACAAAGTTTATGTAACTGAGCATGTGGGTTTGCAGAAAAAGTTGTGGTGCGTGCAGTTCAACAAGTGTGACTGCTGGAAAGAGCCAGGGCAGCAATAACACCAATGATGGCGGCTAACATGCAAAAACAATGATTTAGACTTTTTGGCAGCGACAGAGACCCTCCCACCCCCCACCCTTAACCTCCCAAACCAGAAAGCTGCTAAAGAGTAAAGCAGCAAGCTCTTCAGAACCAACATTTAAATATTCTTCCTTTCTAACCATCCGTTTGAGCTCCGAGAAAAAATGTCTAAGCACCTCAAACAAACTTTGTGGTTTAGAAATACTGTCCACACACAACAACACCCGATCTGTTTAAATTAACATAAACCATAAAAGTTGCCCCGAATAAAGAGAGACAGAACAGAGGCAAGTCACTGGCATTACCGAGTAATCTAAGCGAAATAAAGATCAAAAACCTGTTTTTAAGAGGACCCGGGTAGTCGGGGGAGGCTCCTGATGTATCCGTTTGCCTCGTCCACGGAACCGAACCACCTTCGGTCTCCGCTGGGCAGAGTGACGCGGAGCTTGGCGGGATAGAGCAGAGCGGGTTTGAGTCCCCGGTTATAAAGTTCGGTCATCACGGCTCTGTATTCCGCCCGCTGGTTGGCGACCTCGGGGCTGTAGTCCTCCACGACGCGGATGTGCTTCCCTCGGAACTCGAGCTTTCCCCGCCGGCGAGCCTCCCTGATGATGAGCTCCTTGGTCTGGTACCGGTGCAGGCGGAGGATGACCGGCCGCGGGCGCTGCCCGGGGGCCGGTCGGGCTGCCAGGGAGCGGTGAGCGCGGTCGATTTCTGGTGGGGTCGGTAGGATCTCGGCGCCGAACACCTCCCGGAGCATGTCGGAGAAAAACTTAGATGGGGAGCCGCTTTCGGTTGATTCCGGTACCCCCAGGATACGGATGTTCTGGCGTCTGCTCCGACCCTCCAGGTCGGCGACCTTGGCTTTTAGCTTAGCATTAGCTTCACGAAGGGTGTTGACCGTGTCTTCGAGGTCTGTAACCCGCTGACTCAGGTCCTCCGAGGCCAGCTCCAGAGATGAGACCCGCTGACCGTGGTCCTCCACCGCGAGGCGCGTTTGGTCCAGCTTTGAGTCCAGCAGGTTGAAGGAGGTTTTAAACTCCGCGGCCAGGCTTCGCGATGCTGCTCCAGAAGCGTGGTGATGGCCGCCAGAGTTAAGCTAGCCTCCTCTTTTTTGGCTGATTTAGTATTTTTTGAAGACATTTTACGGTGGAGTTAACCTTGAACTATTAAGGGGGTAAACGTTTTTATGGGGGTCTTGTCGTGCGCGATGTTTGTAGAGGGTTGAAAAGAAAAAATAGAAAAAATAGAAAAAGAAACCCGGAGCTCCTCGCAACGCACTCCTACTCCAATCCCATACCGGAAGTGTCCTGTCCTTTGAAGATGACATCAACATTACATCAATCAATCAATCAATCTTTATTTGTATAGCACTTTTGATATAAAACATAACACAAAGTGCTTTACACAAAATAAAAATAAATAAAACAAAATAATGATACTAAATAAGCAAATAAAAACAAATAATAATATAAAAATAAGCATAAATTAACATAAAGTCCCCTCCCTCAGATCTGTACACAACCCCCACCCCTTTCAGACCTCCTACCCCCTAACTGATGGAGATTGGCAATGAGAAACAGGCTGAGCATGACAGTTTGTTTTTAGAAACACAAATAGTTGGGACCTCTCTCTCTGTGAGTAGCGGCACAGCCAACCGAATGCAGCGACACAAGCAGGGACCCGCCTCACCACAGCTAGGGAGCGATGCAGTTCCCCATCCAGAGCCGCCGCAGCTGAACGGCAGCCGACCCATAGGGATAGAGAACCCAACTGAGGAAGTACTGGAAACAAAATAAAATTAAATTAAAAACTAAACATTGCTAAAAGCTAAAAAACCAACAATAAAACATAATGAGGAAGTTAAAATACATTAATAGTTTATTGTAAATTGATAAAACATTATGAAATAGATAATAGATAAATAGGTAAAAAGATACAAAGTAAAAATTATATGAAAGCCAGGTTAAAAAGGTGGGTCTTGAGCCTTTTCTTAAAAACATCTATGCTCTCTGCAGCTCTTAGATCCTCTGGCAGACCGTTCCACAAACGAGGGCCATAATACTGAAAGGATGCCTCTCCATAAGTTCTGGTTTTTACTGCTGGAATGGTTAGAAGACCAGTGCCAGAGGATCTCAGGGTCCGCGAGGGTTCATATTTAACTAAAAGGTCAGACAGATAAGAAGGCGCAAGACCGTTAAGACATTTAAAAACCATTAAAAGTATCTTAAAATCAATCCTGAAACTTATGGGGAGCCAATGCAGGGATTTTAAAATTGGAGTGATATGGGCCTGTCGCCTGGTCTTAGTAAAAAGTCCTGCAGCAGAATTTTGGAGAAGCTGAAGATTCTTAAGGTTAGTCTTTGGAAGACCGTCAAGCAGGGCATTACAATAATCAATTCTACTTGTGATAAAAGCATGCATCAGCATCTCCATGTTAGCGAGAGAGAGTAGTGGGCGGACTCTAGCCAAGTTTCTAAGATGATAAAAACACGTTTTAACCACATGTTTAATGTGGGATGAAAGTTAGCTTAGAGTCAAAAATAACGCCAAGGTTTCTTACCGTTTCTGAATAATCTAATGAAAGTTCTTTTAACTTCAAAAACTGTTTCTCTCTCTTAGCTTCAGGACCAATAATTAAAATTTCAGTTTTCTCCTGGTTGAGCTGCAGAAAATTATTTGCCATCCATGATTTTACCTCTAAAATACAGTTAAAAAGTGCTTCTATTGGCCCTGTGTCATCAGGAGACATAGCTATGTACAGCTGGGTATCATCAGCATAGCTATGAAAGCTGATGTTGTGCCTCCTGATGACATTCCCTAGAGGAAGCATATAGATGTTAAAAAGCAAGGGGCCAAGTATGGAGCCTTGAGGCACACCACATTTAATTTTGTGGATCCTAGAAAAGTAAGTGTCCATATTTACCATAAAGTATCTCTCTGTAAGATAGGATTTGAACCACTTGAGAACCGTCCCTGATATGCCAAGACTTTAAAGTCTGTTCAACAGGATCAGGTGATCAACAGTACCAAAAGCCAGCACTTAGATCTAGTAGGACTAATACTGAGATCTGACCTGAATCCAAGGCACACCTGATATCATTAACTATCTTTAACAGGGCTGTCTCAGTACTGTGGCTTGTTCTAAATCCAGACTGGTTTGTCTCAAAGATTTTGTTTTGTACGAGAAAC